>CM069138.1:58688245-59973392 GCA_035221665.1 Okamejei kenojei
GTGGAAACGCTCCACCAGGCCGTTGGCGAGCGGATGATACGCCGTGATGTGGTGCAGGTTAACCCCGAGAAGGCGACCCATGGCCGACCACAGTTCAGATGGGAACTGAACCCCCCGGTCGGACGTAATGTCCGGCGGCACTCCGAATCGGGCAATCCAGTGTGCCGCCAAAGCACGGGCACACGTGGCCGCAGAGGTGTCTGCCAATGGAACCTGGTCACTGCGTGTGACGGGCGACCACGGTCAGGAGGTGGGTAAAGCCTCGAGAAGGCGGCAGCGGCCCTACGATGTCCACGTGTATATGGTCAAACCGCTGGTGAGGTACACGTAACTCCTGGAGCGGTGCCCGGACATCCCGCTGTACCTTGGCAGTTTGGCACGGGATGCAGGTGCACGCCTAATGACCAACCTGTTTGCGCAACCCGTGCCACATGAAACGGGAAGCCACGAGGGCCCGAACGGAAGGTTGGGACAGCCCGTAGAGCACTTGAACACTGCGCCGCCAGGCGACGGGACGATGGGCACGGCTGACCAGTCGACACGTCGCACAGCAGCCTCGTACCCCCGGGGCCACAAGGAATGTCCTCCAACCGAAGGCCTGAAACTGAGGTTGACATCGGACACCTGCAAAACGGCATTGACCATAGGACGGGACATGGCGTCGGCTACTCTGTTGTCTTTGGCCTCGATGAAACGAATGGAGGTAGTGTATTGAGAGACAAACGCCAACTGCTGCTGCTGGCGAGCGGACCACGGGTTGGAAACCTTGGCGAACGCAAGGGCGAGGGGTTTGTGGTCCGTGTAAGCGGTAAATTTCCGCCCCTCCAAAAAGTAACGCAAGTGGTGCACGCTGAGGTAAAGTGCGAGGAGCTCGCGGTCAAAGGCACTGTAGTGCCGTTGTGTGCCGCTGAGATGCCTGCTGCAGAAGGCTAGAGGCCGCCAACGCCCAACGATCAGCTGCTCTAGCACTGCTACAACCGCTACATTGGAAGCGTCTACCGTCAGCCCGATTGGTGCATCAATATAGCCAAAACAGCATTTGGCTATATTGATGGCCAGCCCATGATCAATGAGACGTGGCATAGCTGGCGGAGATGGGTACAATGCTCCTGCCACGAGCGGCTTGCTACCAAGATGTCGTCGAGTTTAAACGAACACAAAGTCCAGGCCATGGCACAAGCAGTCCATAAGCCGCCGAATGGCATGCGCAGGAACTCGAAAAGGCCGAAGGGTGTTATGATGGCCGTCTTGGGTACGTCGTCGGGGTGGACGGGAATTTGATTGTCGCCACACACCAGGTACGTCGTCGGGGTGGACGGGAATTTTGATTGTCGCCACGACCTTAGAGAACACCGCAGCCCCGGCCAGGTGCGCATTGAAATCCTGAATGTGGGGGACTGGGTACCTGTCAGCGATGGTGGCATAATTAAGTCAATGATAGTTTCCACAAGGGCGCCAACCACCGATCACCATTGGGACCATATGGAGCGGGGACACCCACGTGCTCTCTGAGTGGCGCATGATACCCAACGACTCCATAAGGCGGAACTCCTCCCGAGCTAGACGGGAGTTTGTTTGTCTGGTGGAATACGCCGCGCCCGGGCGTGCAGGGGCATGCCAGAATGTGATGCTCCACCCCGTGTTTCGGCGCGGAGGAGCAGAACTGCAGGTCGAACATTTCACGGAAGTTGGCCAGTACACGCAAGAATGTAGCATCTACGGACGACAGGGGCTCATCAAGCAGCATGACCGGGTCACCCACGCGGAGGGAAACAGGCTCCAATGTCACAGAGTGCACCAGAATCTGCCGCTTGCCATCCACAAGCAGGGAATGTGTGCATAGGAAGTCCGCACCCAGCAACGGCTGGGAAACGTCAGCAATTATGAATGGCCATGAAAAGCGGCCATCCCCGAAGTTGAGAGAGAGCGTGCGTACCCCATATGCGCGGATTGGGCTCCCATTTCCACGGTGAGGAGGGGGCTGCATTTATCGGCGCAAACGTCGCCATTAGATGGGGCCAGCACACTTATCTCTGCCTCGGTGTCGATGAGGAAACGAGCCCCAGTACTGCGATCCCACGCAAACACGTGATGAATCTGGCCGGCTGCCAAAGCAATCACTGACGGCCGGCACATGCGTTTCCCGGGAACGTACAGGGCTGCCGACACTGACGAGCTGCAGCCCCCCAGCGGTGGGATAGACAGCTCTCCCTGCTAGTGTCTGAAGAAACAGGTGGAGGTGTGGGCTGATTCGACCACCAGCAACAAAGGAATTGATGGCAGGCCACGCTGGGACGACGTGCCGGTGCCCGGGTGCACAATGGCAGCCGGATCCCGCCACAGAGGGCGTTTAGGCGCGGCGGGGATGCGGTCAATTGAAGCACCGACCTGCTGTGCGCTGCCCGGCGCCGTTGGGAGGATCTACAGCGCACCCAGGGCCTGCTGACGGGCCATCCAAAGTTGATCGGCACGCACGCACACCGACTGCATGTCGGTGAAAGGGTCGCTGGTAAGCTGCAGTCGGATGTCCGACAGGAAGGCAGGTAGGCATGTTTAAAAAGAAAACCGGGCTCGTGGTCGCCCATAAGGGCCAGCATATCGCCCAGGAGGGCCGATGGCCGGTGGTCACCCAGGCCAGTTATTCGCAAGAGTTGGGTCGTGCAGAGGCCTGGTCGAGTGCGATAATAATATAATAGTATTTTGTTGCATCTGCCATCACGCCCCACAGTGCAAACTGTGCCTCAGCCTGGTCAAACCAGATCTCGGGCTCATCGGTCCACAGGGTAGGCAGCTTCAGCGCAACAGCGTGGAGATTGGCATGGCTGGCTGGGCCCAAGGATGGTTGACCAGCATGGTCCAAGGGCATTCGACCGGGTTGTGCGTCGTGTAGAACATTCGGATCCATCACGACTTGCGACGAAATGTCGAGGGTCACCAGTGTAGCGGGTGAGTGAGAGAGCCTGGAATGAAGGCGAGGAGCCAGGCAAATTCTGTAGAGGCTTTAATGAGCACAGCACACTACCTTCCACTTCAGTGAGAGACTGAAGACTGGTATCTCGCCAAAAATCCCTGCTCTTATCTTCGCAGCGGGAAGGCGTCCCTGCACCTGTCCTTGAGGTGCCGAGGGGGATGAACCAGGGCATGGCCTACTCCCCAGGAACCGCCATCAAAGCATGAATTTTTCAGATAAGGCGTTTTGGACTCGTGTGGAAAATCACTACCGAAATATGTAAACATTTTACCCCCCCCCCCCCCCCCCCCCCCCAGATCAGAGTTTTAATAGTTAACGAGACCAAGTGCAGGCCCATAGGGTTTGTTCCTCCAACACCCAGTTGCGATGGGGGCTGGGGGGCAGCATGCGGTGTCACACGCACTAACCACCCCCACACACAGGCTAACTACCCCCCCCCCCCCCGATATTATATTAATATTATTACGAGGGGGGGTTGAGTTTGAGGGCAGAGAGAGAATGGGGAGAGACAGAGAGAGAGGGGCAGAGACAGAAGGGCCCGAGACAGAGGGAGAGGGGGGTGAAGGGGAGGAGAAGAGGGTGGGTGGGGAGAGAGAAATGGGAGGAGAGAGGGGAGCAGGGAGAGGGTGCTGAGGGGGGGGAGGGGTAGGGGAGGGGTGGAGTTGGTTTAGGGGAGGTAGGCAGGGGGTTGGGGGAGGAGGAGGAGAGAGAGAGGGCGGACATAGAGAGAGTGGGGGAAGAGAGAGAGGGAGGGAGAGAGAGAGAGGGGAGAAAGAGGGGAGGGGAGAGAAGGGAGAAGGGAGGGAGGAGAGGAGTAGGGCCTTACAGCGGCCGTCGGAGTGAGCCTCAAATCCATGGCCTCGCATCCTAGGCGCATCCTCTCTGTTCTCCCGGAGCCAGCTGACTATCTCCGGGTCATCACAGAGGACCGATTCCCGAACGCTTCAGACCCCGAGTACGGGCAGAGTGGAGTGGGCGGGCGGGCGGGCGTGGTCCCTTGAGACCACTTGACCACTTGAGATTAGTATACAAACTTAAGCACACGGTATTGGGGGTTCAGTATTGATGTGGATACAGAACTGGCTGGCAGAGAATAGGAGTAAACGGGTCATTTTCAGAATGGCAGGCAGTGACTAGTGGGGTACCGCAAGGCTCAGTGCTGGGACCCCAGCTATTTACAATATATATTAATGATCTGGATGAGGGAATTGAATGCAACATCTCCAAGTTTGCGGATGACACGAAGCTGGGGCGCAGAGTTAACTGTGAGGAGGATGCTAGGAGGCTGCAAGGTGACTTGGATAGGTTGGGTGAGTGGGCAAATGCATGGCAGATGCAGTATAATGTGGATAAATGTGAGGTTATCCACTTTGGTGGCAAAAATAAGAGGGTAGACTATTATCTGAATGGTGGCCGATTAGGAAAAGGGGAGATGCAATGAGACCTGGGTGTCATGGTACACCAGTCATTGAAAGTAGGCATGCAGGTGCAGCAGGCTGTGAAGAAGCGAATGGTATGTTGGCATTCATAGCAAAAGGATTTGAGTACAGAGATGCAGGGAGGTTCTACTGCAGTTTGTGCAGGGTCTTGGTGAGGCCACACTGGAGTATTGCGTACAATTTGGTCTCCTAATCTGAGGAAAGACATTCTTGCCATAGAGGGAGTACAGAGAAGGTTCACCAGACTGGATTCTGGGATGGCAAGGAACTTTGATTATGAAGAAAGACTGGATAGACTCGGCTTGTACTCGCTGGAATTTAGAAGATTGATGGGGGATCTTATAGAGACTTACAAAATTCTTAAGGGGTTGGACAGGCTAGATGCAGGAAGATTGTTCCCGATGTTGGGGAACTCCAGAACAAAGGGTGACAGTTTAAGGATAAGGGGGAAGTCTTTTATGACCGAGATGAGAAAATAATTTTTCACACAGGGAGTGGTGAATCTGTGGAATTCTCTGCCACAGAAGGTAGTTGAGGCCAGTTCATTGGCTATATTTAAGAGGGAGTTAGATGTGGCCCTTGTGGCTAAAGGGATCAGGGGGTATGGAGAGAAGGCAGGTACAGGATACTGAGTTGGATGATCAGCCATGATCATATTGAATGGCGGTGCAGGCTCGAAGGGCCGAATGGCCTACTCCTGCAGCTATTTTCTATGTTTCTATGTCCTGAGTGAGCCTACGGGCTGCCAGTAAGGCACGGAGAGATCTGAGGACGGTGAAAAGCAGCCGGGGGACCAGCCGATCGTGGCTTCCACCAGCGTGACAGAGCCGGGCCGGGGTGGGGGGGGGGGGGGGGGGGGCGGGGTGGAGTAGAGCCGGGCAGCAGCAACCGTTATCGTCGAGCGGGGACGCGAAGAGAAGGTGGCCATGGCTGTCATTATTCCCTCTGGATCTTTGGTCCACAGCGGGGAGGCGAAAAAATGACTGGGGGGGAGGGGGGGAAGGGTGGTGGAAAGTGCGCCTGCGCGTTGAGAGCATCTGCTTTAAACGAGTGCGGGGGAGGGGGGTGCCGTGAGCAAGGGCAATGTGACATACGCAGCTGCCGCAGCTACCACAATGGTTTGATTTTTAAAAAACAACCTGTTTTGTGAAGGACTTTATTACAAATCTGGGGAATAATTGATCAAATTTAGGGAGGAGTCGATTTCCAAAATCGTAAGTTAAATCGCCACTGAAATATGGAAAAATCTCAGCGTATTTGTGTCTGGTTTTCGAGAAAATACGTTTCAAAGGCAAAATGATGTCACACACACTCTCGCGCACGCGCACACACACACACACACACACACACACACACACACACCACACACACACACACACACACACACTTTTAAAAGTAGATAGATAGATAGATAGATATGGATAATAATGAAAATATGAGGTTTTTCTTTCAGGCTGCTAGTTGGGCAAGGTTCAATTTTCTGTAACCTTCAATTTATCAAACAAGCTTTTAAAGCTGAGACTAGTTAAGCGCCTGTCTCACTTGACAATTATTTTGGCGACTGCCGGCATATTGGTAAAATGTTTACATATTCCGGTAGAGATTTTTCCCCTGGAGTCCAAAATCACCTTATCTGAAAATCCATTAAGTCTGAAGAAGGGTCTCAACCCGAAACATTCGCTCCATAAATGCTGCCCCACCCGCTGAGTTTCTCCAGCATGGGAGAAAGATAATTAAAGTTTATCAAGGGAAATACTTTGTAAAATCAAAGGAAACCTGATACTGCACACCCCAGGCAAATGGTGAGTAATTGTCCTGTCCCACTTGGGCGATGTTTCAGGTGACTGCCGGCACTGTCAAGTCATAGCAGGTCACTGAAAAAACCGGCGACTGGAACGGCAACTGGAACGGTGACTGTCAGAGTGGAACACATACACACATCGCATCCTTCACCAGACAGTTATGCAAGCGGGGGACCACTGTCTGAGTGAAATTCACACGATGCAAAGCCAATGTGATACAGACACACAAGATGATGACCAGGAAGGTTGCCGCTATAATTAAGACGGTGAAATCACAGTGTACGGGAAGGGTCACAAGTCCTTTAAAAGAGGGGGGAAGAGGGTGGGAGAACGGGGGAGAAGGAGTGGAGACAACTTTTAAGAAGCCAGATGTAAATGACCTCCAGACTCAGTACGTGATTCAAATATATCTTTAATTAGCACTGAAACTTAACAGCATGAAGGATGATTAGTTGTCAGTACATCCTGGCTGCTCCAACTGTCCATGCTGGAAAACAAGTGTTAGTATAAGTATTAAAGTGGGGTGGAGTAGAGATTCTGGCTGGTGTGTGATCGGTTAACATGCAACATCAATCTACATCCTTCCCCCTAAAGATTAAGTGTGGAAGAGCACCCATGCCATGGAGTTAAACATACTCACCACATCTGTCTGGTGGTCTACTAACACGGCCCCAGCGCATGCGGACCAAACCCTCCCCCCCACCTCACCTGAAAGATGAGACGGAGAACCTGGAGGCGAGAGTGGCACGGTGAAGGCTTGTGGTGACCGAAAGGGGAGACACGCAGTGGGTGATGTCCCTTGGTTAGTGGAGACCGTGGGATGTAGAGGGGTACAAGGCATGCGGGGACAGGTGGTAGACAGTGCAAAAGGCAGCTGGAACTGGAGTTGTGGAGCATAGGGACCAGCAGGCGGTGGTCGAGGCTCCCTCACAGCAAGCTGGTATTGTTGACTTCTCCGGTATACCGCTCCCTCAGTCTACCAGGTAGGACCGTGGCTCGTCAGTCGGGTTGTCAACAGTGCCCAGACGGGAATGTCCAGTTGAAGTTCGTAGACGGATGATCTGGCCCGGCAGTAGAGGCTTGAGTGGTCTGCTGGAACTGTCGTATGACCATTTCTGGATGTCACGCTTCTCTTGTAGAAGTTTCTGGATAGTGGCAGGCTTCAGCACCTGAGGGACCAGTTGCTATTGTGCGATGGGTACCGGAGGCCTCGTCAATCTCGACATCAGTCACTGTGCGGGCTAGCAATATTCCAGCACTCACAGGAATGGTCTCCCAACGCAACCCGTTCCCCAAGGCAATATTCTACCACTCACCCGTTTCCCCAACGCAACCCATTCCTCCAACACAATATTCCACCACTCACACATAGCCCCCAACTGCACAGGGGCTGCTCATTTCACCTTATTCAAAATTCAGTGTACTGTGACTTTAAAATATTTTTAAAAATGCACCCTCCCACCATGCTGCCAGGAATATACTTGCTGCCAGGAATATAAAAAAGGGATAACAACATTGTAGCTTGCAATTGCACTTGCTAGTGCTGGCAGCCTGGCAGGACTGAGAGTGCTGAGATTGCATAATTGTAGCATTGTGAAGTGATAGCTGCAGAGTAAAGATTTTTTTCTCAAATCTTGACTTTTTAAATTAAAAAATGTGAAATTACTTGTGAAATATAACATCAATCTGAATGAAACTTGACCACCACAGGACAATGGTGAGCAAGGTGCTAAAATTTTAGCACTGTCGTGTATCGTTTTGTCGTAATTTCAGATAGATAGATAGATGGATGGATGGATGGATGGATGGATGGATGGATGGATGGATGGATGGATGGATGGATAGATAGATAGATAGATAGATAGATAGATAGATAGATAGATAGATAGATAGATAGATAGATAGATAGATAGATAGATAGATAGATAGATAGATGATAGATAGATAGATAGATAGATAGATAGATAGATAGATAGATAGATAGATAGATAGATAGATAGATAGATAGATGGCGGCCTGGCTTCGGAGGCTCGGCCGCGGGCCTGGTGGACGATGACATCGAAGGCCTGGATTGCCTCAGTACAGAGGGGGAACAAGTAGGGGAAAATGACAAAGACTTTAAGACTTTGCCTTCCACCACAGTGAGGAGGTGCTTGGTGAACTCACTGTGGTGGATGTTAAAATTATGTGTTTATTGTGTGTTTTGTTTTAATTTAATACATGTTATGACTGCAAGGTAACAAATTTCGTTCAGACCGAAAGGTCTGAATGACAATAAAGGAATCTGAATCTGAATCTGAATCTGAATAGATAGATAGATAGATAGATAGATAGATAGATAGATAGATAGATAGATAGATAGATACTCAGAATTAAAGGCTTTTCTTTTCGAAAGGAGGTTAGGAGGAACTTCTTTAGTCAGAGGTCAGTTAATCTGTGGAACTCATTGCCACTGAGGGCTGTGGAGGCTGTCAGTGGATATTTTTAATGCAGAGATAGACAAATTCTTAATTAGAACACGTGTCAAGGGTTATGGGGAGAAGGCAGGGTCGAATGGGTCGAATGGCCTCATTCTACTTCTATAACATGAATTTGTGTGAATGGGTGATCGATGGTCAGGGTGAACTCTGTGGACCAATGAGCGTGTTTACATGCTGTATCGTTCAATCAATTAATCATTTAGTGTCTAAGGTGCTCAAAAAAAACAGAATAATATCCAGTTATCTCATATTTTGAAGAGGTCTTTAAATTTCTTACAGCAACTGTTTCAAATCCGAAAATTGAGAGCTCTATCATTCATCATTGGTGTGATCCTCCTCCTTGTGACAAGCTAGGCATTTTGAGAGCTCTGTGAACAAACTGAAACCAGGGTCAAGTGATGTCTGCAATCCCAGCACAGTTTTCTGAACTTATTCCCTGACCAACACCATGTCTTGCTTCTGCTCACAGATACTGCAGGTCCCAGGGCAGGCATTTCAAACACTGTTTAAACAAACCTTTGCTTGTTTTTAAATTAAAATCATATCATGCTGTTGTTTACATTAGATTTTTTTCTTTAGTTCATAGTTTTAATTTCAGTTCGGATCCTGACCTATTGAGAAGTTATTGGAATTACAGACATTTCTTAATAGGGATGATATTCAAAATGCNATTCTGTGATGCAAAAAAAAAACCCTCAAACAGAGCTGCAGCTGGAGGAAGAGACAACAGAAAGAAGAATACTAAGAAGAAAAGATAAATTTCCAACAACCTATTGACCTAGATCAACAAATCTGCAATTTTATGGATGAGTTGTCATCATGAAACTTAACTTGGCATTAGCTTGGCAACAGGGCTGGATTTAGATGAAGAGAGGCCCTAAGCTATTTCACTTGTGAGCCCCCCCCCCCCCCCAATCCCCCACCCCCACGACTAGAGGACCATGACTACCCGACAGTGACAGTGGGACACTTTTAGATCCTACTGTATGTTGTCATTAAACTGCTGGTTTTAAAATACATATTGGATTCACCGCGGAGCAGGCGATACTTTACCTGGATCGCCATTTGAAGCTCTGGAGTGTTGGGCCTGCTGCTTCAACATCATGGAGCTGTGGTTTGCGGATCTCCCAGCCTCGGGCCGCGCTGATTTTAATATCGCGGAGCCCTGGGAACCCTTTGCCGAGGGCCGCCAGCGTGAATCTCCACCCAGCTCAGGCTGTGGACTTAGGG
This sequence comes from Okamejei kenojei, assembly GCA_035221665.1. Classification (NCBI taxonomy): domain Eukaryota; kingdom Metazoa; phylum Chordata; class Chondrichthyes; order Rajiformes; family Rajidae; genus Okamejei; species Okamejei kenojei. The sequence continues at coordinate 58,698,168 of CM069138.1, forward strand.
AGCTGCGGTCTCCGGTAGGAAGTGGCTGATTCGGAAGTCCAAGCCTTTGAGAATGTTCTCCCGTTCTGACGTCGGATGGTGACCCCCAAATTTCATTGTACCAATGGCCATGAGGGAGGGGGGGTCCAAGAGGAGGAGGTCCATTGGAGACGGGAAAATGAATCATCAATGGGGACTCCTTCCCATGGAAGAATGGTATGAGGTGGAGGCGACGGAAGAAGAGCTCCAAATCGCGGCGGGTGCAGAACTCATTGAGGTGGGGTCGGAGGGGGCAAAGGTGAGGCCAGGGCCGGCCTTAAGCCGAATGGACCGATTGCTCCCAATTGGGCCCCGTGAGTAAGATGGTCCCGCACCAGAGTAATCTACTCTCGACTCGGGTAGATGTACCCCGGGTGGAGGGGGGGAGAGAGGGGCGGAGAGAGAGTAGAACTATGGAGGGGAAAGAAAGGGGTAGACGGGGAGGGGGTGTGTGGGGCAATGGAGAAGGGGGAGAGGGGGAGGTGGGTCGTTCCCTCACGGTCCCAGGGCAACGCCCCCGCCCCTCCAGCCGCCGTACTTCACGCACACATCCCGGCTCCACCCCTCTTTCTCCCTGGGGAGATGCAGTGAACAATATACGGAGGGCCGGGGGTTGGGGCAACGTTTACAAACATCGGCCTCAGCTCACACCCGTCCACCTGGACCCCGGCATCCGCCTTCCCTCTCCCTCCCTTCTCTCCTACCCTTCTTCCCTCCCTCCCTTCTCTCCTTCCCTCCCTCCTTCCTCTCTCTTTTCCCTTCTCTCATTCGCTCCATCCCTTCTTTCTCCCCTTCCCTCCTTTATCTACTTCCTTCCTCCCTTCTGTCCTTCCTCCCTTCTCTCCCTCCCTCCCTCCCTCCCTTCTCTCCCTCCCTCCCTCCCTTCTCTCCTTCCCTCCTTCCCTCCCACACACACATCATGCACAGACAATTAGCACACAGTTAGGATGGGGTAGAGGCCCAAAGGGTAGGATGGGGCTGAAGCCCAAAATGTAATGCCTGGACTGGTTTTTCACCAATGGTTATTGGTTTTCCAGGATCTATTTAATTAAATTATTATTTTTTTCCATTTCACAGTCACTAAAACAAGTGATATTGTAACTATGTACTTTTCAGAGGTGATCTACACATTTTGTTTGTTACTTGTAGGCTTACATGTATGCAATTTTACATTAAAATGTAGCTTGGATCTGTTTGGTCCATTAAGTCGCATGCACTTTTTAAGGGCACATTTTGATTACTTTCCATTCTACCAGAGAGATATAAGTCTATAATAGACTATGAATCTACAGACCTTGGCTGGGAACCTGGGGCTCACCAAAATTGTTCCCAATTGGGCCCCGCACCTCCCAGGGGCTCACCAAAATTGTTCCCAATTGGGCCCCCCCGCACTAGGACCCAGCGCTGTCAAACCCAGGGGAGTGGGAGTCTGCAGCTTGGAAGCTTAAGGCCCGGTGCTGTCCAGGCTGCAGGTAAGGCGACGGCGACAGCTGCGGGCTGCTGGAGGGCGGTGGAGTGGCTAGGATCAGCGGGCAAAAAGTAGGAGGTCCCGGTGGGCGGATGGTCGGTGGGGCAGCGAGGTTCAATGGGTCCGGTGAGGCAGCGAGGTGAGTAGGCCCCCCTAGATCTCGAGGCCCTAAGCTTACGCTTGTCTAGTTTATACGTAAATCTGACCCTGCTTGGCAATCATATAAATATCCATGGATAGACAATGCTTCGGGCCATAACTTTAAGGTGAGAGAGGAAAGATTAAAAAGACATTCCAGTGTGAAAAAGGGATCAAACCTAAAATGCCATTTGTCCATTCTCTCCACAGATGCTGCTTGACTGGCTAAGTTTCTCCAGCACTTTGTGTCTTGCAGTTCCTTGAGGCTCCATGTTAATATATTTGCCTTGCTTTCCTATTATTGTTGCTACAAGCTAACACTGTCTCCAAAAGATCAACCAGTATATTGAACTAGCACATTGGTGACCTGGGTAATACAGACTTGAACTTGAAACTGACTAACCTTTGACCGTGGTCTGGAAGAAGCCTATGTCATGCTTTTACTGCCACTGGTCACATGTTGCATCTCCTTGGTTCCAGGTACAATTCCAAGAGGTGGCCCAATTCATCATTATTTTTGTTATTGTGATATTCCCATATGAAGAGCAGGGTATTTCTATTGCTTGCTGTGCTGTAGGAGAGGAACCTACCCTGGACAAAAATGCTGGAGAAACGGAGGCAGCATCTATGGAGCGAAGGAATAGGTGACATTTCGGGTCGAGACCCTTCTTCAGACTGATGTGGGGGTGGGGGGGCAGGAAGAAGAAAGGAAGAGGCGGAGACAGTGGGCTGTGGGAGAGCTGGGACGGGGAAGGGAAGGAGGGAGAAAACAAGGACAACCTGAAATTCTTTAACATTCGAGGGTGACTTTTTCTCCTGTGTATGCCAGTCATGAGCCTACATTGAAAATTGATATATTTTTTACCTCAGTTGTAAGAATATATAGGAATCTCTATAGGAATCTTCCATTCACTATTGATTTCATGTTGGGCTCAGCAAAATATTATTTTAAATGGTTATAAGAGCATCGTATTGTTTTTGTCATTGTTTTTGAAATTTTCAATTATAAATATCCTTTCTTCCTTCCCACACTGTGGCCAAACTGTTAAGCTTGATAAGTTCTTTGCCAGAGGGTGGTGGGAGTCCAGGCCTATGAAGTTTGGTGGGATCAACAGAAGACTTCCAGAGGAATGCAAATCAACTGTTATTACCAGGAAGGTTGCCCACAGGTTGATAGGACCAATGTCCTCACTTACTCCAATGGAGGGAGTCTCAGACAAGAGGCCATATGTTTAAAGAGCACTTGAGGGGCATGTTTTTCACACATAGGATGGTAGGTATATGGAATGAGCTGCCAAACGAAGTGGTAGAGGCAGGTACAATTACATTGTTTAAAAAGCATTTGGATAGGTTCTTGCAAAGGAAAGGTTTAGAAGGATATTGGCCCAATGCAGGCAAGTGGGACAAATCAGGGAGCCACCATGGTCAACTTGGGTCAAAGGGCCTGTTTCCGTGCCATGTGACTGTGACTCTCTGACATTTGAGAAGTTCTTTCATCATAAGTGTTGTCTCCTTTACAGGAATATGTGCTTTATAATATGGTGAGGAAATTCAAATTAAGTCAAATCTATTGTCATATGCACAAGTAAGGTGAAGTAAGGGTGCTATGAAAAATTTGCTTGTAGCAGTATCACTGACAGCTGAATACGTCAAGAAACAAAAAAAAACAAAATTATACATACATTCTACAAGACAGTGATAAGAAAAATCATATTGAAATCAAATGTGTGCCTAATACACATTTAGAAAACAAGTCCATTATAGTGCAATATGTGGTCTGTAGTCTTCCATTGTGATGGTCGGTTCAGAAATCTGCTGGTTGTAGGAAAGTGGCTGTTTTAGAAACATGGTGTGGGACTTAAGGCCTCTGTACCTCAAACATGGCACCTCTTCCATACGGGCTCAGTAGTCTATTTCCGTATAACTGCTAATCGCGGGGTGGTATGGTGATACTCTGAAGGCTTGTAAGAAAATAATTTTGCTTTGTGTTTACGCTTCACACATGTGGCAATAAAGCACCATTAAACCTACCTGATGGCAGCAGAGAGGAGAGGGCAAGGTTTTGCTGATTAGATTCAAAAAGAAACATGTTATGGTTTCAGATATACCAAATAGTTGGAGAAAGGGGCAATGCAATTGGCAATGCATACACCATCTTAATCAAGGCCTAACATCTTTATTGCCCCAGTTTGGAATGAATAACTAGAATTTTAATGAAAGTGTATAAAAAGAACATTAGGTAGAGAACTAATGTCTTGGATTGTTTTAGTCAATATCCAGAATAGAAGTAGTTCATAGAATATTTTCAAATACATTTGAATACATTGCTGCACATGTTAGCTTCAAAGTCACTTGCAACAAACTGATAAAGCTTTGCTGGTTGTAGCAATGTGATATTTGATAAATGCTACATCAAAAGTTATTGAGGAAAATGAAAGCTCATGGACAGAAGTTGTTAACTAATGCAAACTAGAGTGAAATTATGTTTGACAGGTTGGTCATGTGTCAATCATGAGTGGTGTTCCATTGGAACTTGGACTCTGACCTCAACCTTTTACAATTTGTATAAATAATGTTTATATAGGGATCGAAGGCTCAGTTGATAAATTTAGTCTTGGTGCAAAGATAGTTAGGAAAGTATATTTTGCAGAGGATAGCAGTCACCTGTAAAGAGATATACATGTTAACATCTGGCAAATAGGGTAAAATGAGGGAAAATGAGAAATGGTCCATTTTGGTTGGAAAAAAACAAATAAAGCACATAATCTAAATGCAGAGAAAATGTATTCTGACAAATGATTCACAAAAAGCTGATATGCGAGAATAGCAGTTGATTGAGTCAATTAACAATATATGATGTTAAATTACTGAGTATATTTAATGCAAAAGAAGGGAGTTTAAGCGTGGGCATTGGTGTAGTCACATTAGGAGTTGTATGCTCAGTACTGGTCTCCTTGTTTAAGGAAGGGTACATAAGGGTGCCAAACGTTGTGGGGCGAAGGCAGGAGAAAGGGTTTGAGAGGGAAAGATTGATCAGCAATGATTGAATGGCAGAGTAGACTTGATGGGTAGACAGTAGAAGGAACTGCAGATGCTGGAAATGGAAGGTAGACAGAAGTGCTGATGAAGCTCAGCGGGTGTGGCGACATCTATGCAGCGAAGGAAATAGCGGTGCCTATTTCCTTCGCTCCATAGATGCTGCCGCACCTGCTGAGTTTCTCCAGCACTTTTGTCTACCTTTGATGGGTAGACAGATGCTCCTAGAACATGAATATACATAGGGAGCAGTTTGAAGAAGGTTTACCAGGCTAATGCTTTGGATAAGTAAGTATGTAGATGATACTAAGATAGGTGGTGTTGTGGATAATGAAGTAGATTTTCAAAGTCTACAGAGAGATTTGGGCAATTTGGAAAAGTTAGATTGAAAGATGGCAGATGTAGTTTAATGCTGATAAGTGTGGAGTGCTACATCTTGGCAGGACAAATCAAAATAGGACGTACATGGTAAATGGTAGGGAATTGAGGAATGCTGTGGAACAGAGAGATCTAGGAATAACTGTGCATAGTTCCCTGAAGGTGGAATCGCATGTAGATAGGGTGGTAAAGAAAGCCTTTGGTGTGCTGGCCTTTATAAATCAGAGCATTGAATATAGGAATAGGGAAGTAATGTTAAAATTGTACAAGGCACTGGTAAGACCAATTCTGGAGTATGGTGTACAATTTTGGTCACCTAATTATAGGAAGGATGTCAACAAAATAGAGAGAGTACAGAGGAGATTTACTAGAATGTTGCCTGGGTTCCAGCAACTATGTTACGAGAAAGGTTGAACAAGTTAGGTCTTTATTCTTTGGAGCGCAGAAGGTTAAGGGGGGACTTGATTGAGGTATTTAAAATGATGAACGGGATAGTTGACGTGGATAAGCTTTTCCCATTGAGGGTAGGGAAGATTCAAACAAGAGGGCATGACATGAGAAGTAAGGGACTGAAGTTTAGGGGTAACGCGAGGGGGAACTTCTTTACTCAGAGGGTGGTGGCTGTGTGGAATGAGCTTCCAGCAGAAGTGATGTAGGCAGGATCGATTTTAACATTTAAAAGTAAAGTGGATAGGTATATGGATGGGAAGGGAATGGAGGGGTATGGTCTGAGTGCAGGTAGATGGGACTAGGGGAAAACAAATGGTCGGCACGGACTGGAAGGGCCGAGAGGGCCTGTTTCCGTGCTGTAATTGTTATATGGTTATATGGTTATAGAACAACATTATTTTTGAGATTTTTATTATTTGGCAATTCTTCATTATTTCAAAAGCAGACAAACAAAACTCAGCTCTTTCATGTCAATTGTTGCAATGATCACCACCTACCCTCTCTTGTCTATTATGGAGCAGAGTGCAAGGTTTAAAATATGCTGCCTTGAAGCAGCTGCAGGTTGTGCTTCATAAAGGCAGGATTGCTGTCCCTGATGTACAAAGATTAGACATATTCTCATAAAATTGTTCATCTTTTATCAAATTCCTTTTGAGAATGTATCATTACCAGTTTAACCTCTTTATGGTTTTCAAATGCAATTTTATTTGACTGCATTGCCTGCAGCAAATTCAGGCAATGATTCCTCTGGTGGCTCCTGTGAATTCCTCTGCCGTACATAAAAAATGCATTATGTGTGAGTTGGCTTGAGAGTTTCAAAAGATCTGAAGTCTTCAGAGACTAAAGATGTGGAAGTACTGTGTACGCATTGTGTTCTTTACCTATTTTAGCTAGAAGTTACGAGCTGCTGACATTTTAAAGATCAACTCTGTAAGATCCATAGGGATGATGTTAATACCAGAGTGTTCAGTCTCTGGATACTCTCCAGTTGCTCCTGCCACAACAATCTCTGTCATGTAAGTGCATTTCACATGCTTCGTGGATGAAGGGAACCGCTTTGCATTGCCATCAAGATTCATCATGGACTTCACATGCAAGTAGTGATAGTCGCTCTCAGTCTTGTTCTCATAAATGTCTTGTCTCTTTACACGCTGCCTTTTGAAATTTACTTTAACTTCTAATTGACTGAGAAAGAATTTGTTTGGCAACAAAATTCCAGCTGACATTTTAATATATTTAAAAGAGAAAACCGGAATAAGCAGTTACCAGCCTTTTTAAAAACCCAGGTCATGTCCAAGATTTGTAGTGAGTTAAATAACAGCCCATTCTTCTAACTGATCCTGTGTCTGAGAAAAAAAAAATTGTGTGGTCTCTGTTGTGTTTGATAGAACTAATAGGTTCATTTAATTAGGCACATTTAAATTAACACAAAGCACCACTGTTGATCCTACTGCACTCAAGAAGAGAAAAAAAATAATTGGGAAAATTACTTTTTCTAATGTCCATTAGAGTGAAGGATGGTATTATTCATGTGCACCAATATTGTGAAGCAATGGAGCCATTGAAGTATTTCATTTTTTTATGATCCTGCTGTGCCTTTTCACCAGCTGGAAAATAGGTTGGATGCCAAGACAATATGGATAGTTTATTTTGTTTCTTGGGGCTATTTATCCCTATAACTGAATCTTAGCAGCTGCTCTGACAATGCTTTGAAAAATATTACTGGTTGATTAGAGCTGAGAAAGCACTAGAAACTAATTAAGTGCTTTTATGGGCAAGATCTAAATCATTACTTGTGAAAATAAAGTTATTTACAGATCATCTCCCAACAATTTTATTTTCAGTTAGTATTTGATAGGCAATGGTCCTGTGATTTTAGTGGGCTCAATACCATGTGTCCTCTGGGAATTGAGAGTTGTTGAAGAATCAACCATCAGCTCCTATGGCTTGGGTGTAAACCTGGAGCCCACAGTTTAATCTACAGCTTTCCAAAGTTGTCCAGCTCACCTACATTGGGGAATGTGGTTACAAATGTTCTTGTTCTTGTTCTCATTTTTCAGATGGTGAAATGTTATGTATATAATTTTTCCACTCTGCCTACATTTTCATGACCCGTGTTCAAAAGTACAAATGTGTGCAAGAATTGGCTGTGTTATGTGCTTTAAAATAGGCTTTAGTCACATATTCTATCTCCCTTGCAGGCAAAATATGACCACATAGCAATTATGTCTCTGCTTATAGTATTTATGAGGAAGCTGCAACATTCTCAATTTTTAGCTTCTTAGCACAGAACCTTTTCTGTTTACTAAATTTAAATTAAAAAAAATTTGGATAGAAAACAAATTAAGCAGTACCGTAGCACCACTTGTAGAGATATTGTCTCATAGCTCTGGTGAATTGGGATTGATCATGACCTCCAGTGTTGTCTATGTGGAGTTTGCACGTTTTCCTTCTGGTCATGGTGGTTACCCCCAGGTGCTCCAGTTTTCAACCACATTCCAAAGAATTGCAGGTTGGAAGTTTAATTGGCCACTGCAAATGCTCCCTCTTATAACGTGGATGAGTGGTGCAATCTGATAGAGGTAGATGGGTGTCTGGGCGGGAAATGGTAATTATGTTTAGTATAGATTTTGTGTGGATGGGTGCTTGATGATTGGTATGGACTTAGTAAACTACAAAGGGAGACACAAAATGCTGGAGTAACTCAGCGGGTCAGGCAGCTGGAGAGAAGGAATGGGTGATGTTTTTCGGGTCGAGACCCTTCTTCTTTCCTACACAGTAAACTACAAAGCCTGTTGCTATGCTGTACACTTCTGAATCCATGCCTATATTTATTTATCTTAAGGCCAACTGAAAACTCTCATTTAAAATAGATTTATGGGGTGGCATTTTTCTTCCTTAAAAACCAAAGATGCCATCTATCAATTACTTTGGCTGACAGTCTAGTTTGAAGTGAATGTACTTAAGAACATCAGGCCATCAACTTAGGCATGAGATGACACAGAACTGCTCATGGACTGACATCAGGATCGGACCTGGCCGAGAGCCTCCTCACTAATTTTTTTGGCATCCAAAATCAAAAAGCCTCTTAGCATTCATTTTCTGAATTCAAGCAGTAAGGATAATCATATTAGAGCAATAATTAGAGAGCAAATTCCCATGGAATACTGCAACATAAAAAGTTCCATATTGACGTACAGTAAGGTAGAGTCAGGGTGAAATGTGCTTGTAAATAACAACTTTACCTCAAATACACCTATTCCCCCCGCCCCCCCTCTAACAAACACGCAAACCCCCGCCATGCTCTCCACCTTTTAGGTTATTAAAAGCGCTTGGTACCATTTCTCTTGCAAAGAAGATTTTTGGCAACTAACTGATCAATTGCTTCTGAAAATATCAGCAGCACTTATACAAAAGACTGGAGGAGACAAGGCAAAAAAAAAACATTTTAAAGTTCTACCTGGTCATTATCAAAATACATATTCTAGCTATGGGTTTTGCTTGCAGCATTATTTGCTTTCACTTTGTCTATGAATGTGTGATTGGATTAAAGACCCTTGAGATTCTGAGCAATGGTAAATTCTGAGTTTGCTATGCCCATCATGATCCAACCAACAGTTTAATTATTACAAAGCATCTGAGGCAATTTCACTCCCACGAACAGGCACTAAGTCTTAATGCATGTTAACTTGAGAATTTTTCCTCCCAGAAAATGAGCACTTTGAATCTGTTCCACCAGTTTAATGGGTTGTTGCTGTCGCTGTGCACAGGAGACACGTTGAGCTGCCAAGTTAAATAAATCACCTTTCGGCCACATAGTTTTATTTCACATGTGTACATGAATTTTTGCTGGTAGAAGGGGTTTGAACCAGTGAGTTTTACCTTCATGGCATTTAGAAAAGATGCATGTCATAATATTTAACATGAAAACCCTTTACTTAGTTGTTTCTACTTTTATCTAAATGTGGTAGTCTAGAAATGTAATCGATCATGAGCAGAACGCGGTTTTCATAGGGTGGGTATATGCCATTTTTGAGCATGTTTCAGTGGACATGGGTGCTGGCCTCGAGCAATTTGCAATCTTCCAGGAGCCAAAGCATGCAGCAGGTCAGCAGCAGGTTGTTCTGCAACAACTTGCTGAATGTGAGCGGATTAGTGTCCAAAGCAGAGAGATGGCACATGGGAACCTAGTTCCCTTCTGCAGCTACTCGAGGGCAAAAAGGGGTGGACAAATAAATGCTGGTTCAGCCTGCAAAGCCCATGTTGCTGGAATGGATACAAGCAGCAGTGACAGACATATCCTTCCAATTATACCTTTTTTCACCATGAGCACAGGCCTGCTCAATCTATGTAATGACTGACTCCAAATGAAGAGTGAAGACAGCAGCAACCAGACACTAGTGATTAAGGTCAATTAGCCAGCTATGTTTCGTGTCTGGAGGCTGATTCCTAATGCCTTGAGAACTAATGATGATCAATAAATGCAAAATTAGTGCACACACAATGCATAAATATTCCTTAAATGTGCAACTATTGCACACAGACAGTCATTGGAAGTCCAGATTTCCAGCTTCAGAATGCACCATGGTGGTGTGCATCACATGGCCATATCATGACAGGACTCAATACTGGACAATATACAGCAGAAATCAATTAGAATAGACTTGACTTCAATTGCGCTTTGAGCAATGTCCAATGCGAATTATATATTGTAACTACAGACTTATATAGGGCTTTCAAACATATTGTAGGATGGAGGGTTCTAGTGAGGTGAAATTTAGAACTTTAAAGGTCAGTCTTACTAACTCGATTGCGATGTTTGAGGAAGCGACAAAGGTGGTTGATGAGGGGAATGGAAGTTGGCTACATGGATTTTAGTAAGACATTTGATAAAGTCCCTCATAGTTGGCTAATCCAGAAGATTAAGATGCATATGATCTGCCATGTTTAGATGTTTAGATAGTTTAGATTCAGAATTGGCTTCTCCATAGAAGACAGCGTAATGGTGGAAGAGTGTTATTCTGGCTGGAGGTCCGCGAACAGTGGTGTTCTGCATGATCTGTGCTAGGACATCTGTTGTTTGTGATATATACGTTATAAATGAAAAAAATGTAGAAGGATTGGTCTGAAGAAGGATCTCGACCCGAAACATCGCCTATTCCTTCTCTCCATAGTTGCTGCCTCACCTGTTGAGTTTTTCCAGCATTTTTTGTCTACCTTCGATTGTTCCAGCATCTGCAGTTCTTTCTTAAACAAATAGATGGATTGGTTAGCAGGTTTGCAGACAACACCAAAATTGGAGTTTGGATAATGAGGAATGGTGTCAAAGGATACAGCGGGATTTTGATCAATTACAGATATGGGCAGAAAAATTACAGATGGTGTTTAATCTGAGCAAGTGTGAGGTGTTGCACTATGGGAAGTTGAATGTAAGTGGAAAGTATACAGTTAATGGCATGAACCTTAATAGCAATGATGTGCAGACAGATCTTGGGGACCAAGTCCATGGTTCATTGAAAGTGGCAACAGAAGTAGTTAGTGGTAAAGAGGACATATAGAATGCTTATTTTCTTCAGTCGAGGCATTGAATCTATGAGTCAGGAAGTCGTGTTGCAGCTTTATACAAATTGGTTCAGTTGCTTTTGGAATATTGTAGGCTGTTCCGGTTACTCTGTTACAGGAAGGATGTGGATACTTTGAAGAAGGTGCAGAAGAGGTTTATTAAAATTATGCCTCGATTAGAGGTTTTTAACTATAAGGACGGGTTAGACAAACGTTGGACTATTTTCTCTCAAACTTTGGAGGTTGAGGTCAGACCTCGGAGAAGTAAGTAAACTTATGAGTGGTATAGATAGGATGGATTGTCAGAACCTTTTTTCCGTGGTGGAAATGTCAAATGGAGAGGGCATAGGTTTAAAGTGAGAGGGGTCTGTTTTTTACACAGAGAACGGTGGGTGCCTGGAGCATGCTACCTGGTGGAGTAGCATTTGAGCTTTCAGTTTCGGCACTTTGAAATTCAGGGAGTGAAGGGATATGAATCTTGTGCAGGCAGAGGAGATGAACTTGACCATCATATTCAGCACTGTCAGCAGAAGTGACAATTAATAACATAGCCCACCTCACTCTTTGGGAGCAGTTTACGGAGCATAAACACATGACTTTAGGAGGTGGTTTCAATAAATCCCTCCAGATTTACCAACGGTAAAGGTAAGTGGCATGTGGAGTTGTTTCATGATTACTGATGGTGCTCCAAATATACCCTGTAACATAAACTAATTAAATAGAATTTGGAATACCAGCATTTTCATTTTATTGCAGAGCTGTTTCCAGTTGAAAAACAATTCATTATGAACTCAGTTTATTATAGCTAGGAGCTATATTTTCACTTTATTTTGAAGATGCTAGCAGTCATAGTGACTAATTACAGTACCCTTGGGTCATATACATTTGCTGCAATGAGATTTGAATAGCTGGCATAATTAGCTTGCTTTTCTGTTTGCTGCCAGGAAAATTAAAGGTTTTTGTTTCATGCATAGAAGTGCAGATTAAAAAAAAACAATTTGCAGCATTAAATGTTACAGCACTGAATATATCCTTTCAATCCATTATCCTTTTCCCTTTTAGGTTAGAGGTTGGGTATCCAGCAGTGATCGTCTCACCTCCTGACATTCTGTTCTTTTCCCCAACTACAAAGCACAAGTCAGGAGCAAGTCAGGAGCATGACTCTTCACTTGCCGGGGTGAGTGAAGCTTCCATAATTCTAGAATAAAGCATTTTACTGGAAACAACTGCACATCTTTATAATCCTGAATAAAAATAAACATAATACATAGAACTGTACAATGCAGTACGGCCCTTTGGCCTACAATGTAGGTATGTTACAAAACTTACCTTTAGCGGCGTTGCAGTTCTGCCACTGCCCGTGTGTGTGACTTTGGCGCCTTTGAGAGGGGGGCGGGTTTAAAATGAGATTTTTCTTCAGACGATTCAAATCAATTTTGAACAGGCTTTTTAGTTGCTGAAGAAAAATCGTTTCGACTGCCATTTTATTAAGTTTATTAAAATGAGCGCAGGAAAAATTAAAAGCATGAGTAAATTAAAAATCATCTTTTAATGCCATCAACGACGACAACGGGACGGATCTTACGTAGGGGACAAAAGAAGGTACCGTTTATTTTTACATAAAAACGCGCTTCTTAGGAAGCCTTTAATCAAAATTTCATGTTGTGAAAAGGTGACTAAAAAAATATACGAACCGGCAGTATTTTATCTGCCGACTGGGGGTTAAATTCACCACAAACCGCAACGTTCCAATCCATCGCGTTCCACAAAAACCCACTCGCAAGTTGATTTAAATGGCCATTAATTTATGGGAATTAAACACTAAATTCCTTCAATTTGGCCTATAAATTCATGACAATGAGATTTAAAAATCATGTTATATTGTGAATTATTGTGTGAATGTTATTTGGACACTTAGGTTTTTTTTAAATGTTAACCTTTTCTTAAGAAATGGATAGATGTTTAGATCTAGTAATTGAATTTTGTAATTAGCTACAATTAGGTAACTAACTAATTATATGCTTAATTTCAGGTCATCCAAGTAAGATTGTTTCATATTTGTTTCAGAATGCTTCAATCTATAATAACTGAAATTTTCATTTGGTTCTCTTAATCTTTAAGAAAGTTATGGGCTTTTGACTGTCCTTGATCACAGCTTGTGTGTTCAGTCAATGGAAAAGCAATAGGGAACAAGATGCTAATTTCTCAGTATGAAAATGGCCATAACTTTTTTTAATACTCATGATATGAAAATGAATTAAGTGTCAAATTAAACTTTTTTTAATGCTTTATCTGATGGGATAAATTGCAGACTTGATTTTTTTAATCTCAAAATTTTGTAACATTGCTATACAATGTCTGTGCTGAAGATAATGCTAAGTTAAACTAATCTCCTTTGCCTGCACATGATCCATACTCCTCCATTCCCTGTCTGGTATGCCTTGACCATAGGTAGCAGTAGCAACTTTGAATATAGTCGATGGGACAGTCAGAGAATGCAGAAAGGCCTCAGCATCTGGTTGGTTGGTTGTTAATTCGAGGCTATGTTTTTTTTGCAGTTTATGCAGGGCTCTTCAAGCCTAGCAAAAAACAAATCAGCGAAGGTGCCCTATTGACCTTAAGGACTAGTTAGCTTATTTCTCCCCTACGTACCTAATCTGGAAGTAAGAACAGTCAGCATAGGTTGGTGCATAGGTTCAAGGAAGGCAAAGATTAAGAGTTATTGTTTTTATTTCTTCCTGTTTTGCTTGGAAGTGCAACAGCCCTGGAGTATAGAAGTTGGGAGGTTATGTTACAGTTATATAAGATGTTAGTGAGGCCACATTTAGAGTATTGTGTTCAGTTTTGGTCACCATGTTATAGGAAAGATGTTGTCAAGCTTGAAAGAGTTCAGAGAAGATTTATCAGGTTGTTGCCAGGACATAAGGGACTGAGCTATAGGGGGAGGTTGAGCAGGCTAGGGCTTTATTCCTTGGAGCGCAAGAGGATGATCTTATAGAGGTGTACAAAATCATGAGAGGAATAGATTTGATAAACTCTCATCTTTTGCCCAGAGTAGGTGAATCAAGAACGAGAGGACATGGGTTAAAGATGAGGGGGAAAAGATTTAATGGGAACCTGAAGGTGGTGGGTGTATGGAACAAGCTGTCATTTGAGATAGGTATGATCACAGCTTTTAAGAAGCATTTAGATAGTACATGGATAGGACCGGTTCAGGGGGATATGGGCCAAAAGCAGGCAGGTGAGACTAGTGTAGATGGCGTAGGTTGGTCGGTGTGGGCAAGTTGTGCCAAACGGCCTGTTTCCATGCTGTATGACTCTATGACTCGAGCCGTGGACCAGAATACACAGTGAAATTAATGGGAAGGAATTAATGGGAAGGAAAGCTTGAAAATGGACAACAGAGTAAAGTCAGGGCCAATTGTGAGGGGGGAAGTGAATACGGAGGTCAAAGTACTATATATGAATGCGCGAAGTATAAGGAATAAAGTGGACGAGCTTGAAGCTCAGTTAGAAACTGGCAAGTATGATGTTGTGGGAATTACTGAGACATGGCTGCAAGAGGGCCAGGGCTGGGAACTGAATATTCAAGGGTATACCTCCTATCGAAAAGACAGACAGGTGGGCAGAGGGGGTGGGGTTGCCCTATGGGTGAGGAATGAAATTCAGTCCCGTGCAAGGGGTGACTTGAAACAGGAGATGTGAAGTCAGTATGGATAGAACTAAGGAATTGTAAGGATAAAAAGACCCTAATGGGACTAATCTACTGGCCCCAAAACAGTAGCCTGGACATAAGGTGCAAGTTGAATCAGGAGTTAAAATTGGCATGTAGTAAAAGTAATGCTGTGGTTGTTATGGGAGATTTCAACATGCAGGTAGACTGGGAAAATCAGGTTGTTACTGGACCCCAAGAAAGGGACTTTGTAGAGTGCCTTCGTGATGGATTCTTTGAACATCTTGTATTGGAGCCTACCAAGGAGAAGGCAATTCTGGATTTAGTGGACTATTTGGGGAGCTGGCCAAAATTGACTGGAAAGATACACTAGCAGGGATGACAGTGGAACAGAAATGGCGGCTGTTTATAGTAATAATAAAGAAGGTGCAGGATCAGTTCATTCCTAGGAGGAAGAAAGATTCCAAGGGGAGAAAGGGACAACCATGGCTGCTGACAAGGGACATCAGGGACAGTATACAAATTAAAGAGAAGAAGTACAACGTAGCAAAGATGAGCGGGAAGCAAGAGGATTGGGTAATGTTTAAAGAACAACAGAAGATAGCCCAAAAAGACAATACAGGGAGAAAAGATGAGGTACGAAGGTAAGCTAGCCAAGAATATAAAGCAGGATAGTAAAAGCTTTGAAGATCCCACATAGGAGATTAGTGGGCAAAATTAGGGCACATGGTATTGGGGGTAGAGTGCTGACATGGATAGAGAAGTGGTTGGTAGACAGGAAACAAAGAGTAGGGATTAACGGGTCCCTTTCAGAATGGCAGGCAGTGACTAGTGGGGTACCGCAAGGCTTGGTGCTGGGACCGCAGCTATTTGCAATATACATCAATGATTTGGATGAAGGGATTCAAAGTAACATTAGCAAATTTGCAGATGAAACAAAGCTGGGTGACAGTGTGAACTGTGAGGAGGATGCTATGAGACTGCAGGGTGACTTGGACAGGTTGGGGGAGTGGGCAGATGCATGGCAGATGAAGTTTAATGCAGATAAATGTGAGGTTATCCACTTTGGTAGCAAAAACAGGAAGGCAGATTACTATCTAAATGGCGTCAAGTTGGGAAAAGTGGAAGTACAACGGGATCTGGGGGTCCTTGTACATCAGTCTATGAAAGTAAGCATGCAGTGAAGAAAGCGAATGGCATTTTGGCCTTTATAACAAGAGGAATTGAATATGGGAACAAAGAGGTCCTTCTGCAGTTGTACAGAGCCCTAGTGAGACCACACCTGGAGTATTGTGTGCAGTTTCGGTCCCCTAATTTGAGGAAGGACATTCGTGCTATTGAGGGAATGCAGCGTAGGTTTACAAGGTTAATTCCCGGGATGGCGGGACTGTCATATGCTGAGAGAATGGAGCAGCTGGGCTTGTAGACTCTGGGGTTTAGAAGGATGAGAGGGAATCTCATTGAAACATATGAGATTGTTGAGGGCTTGGACAGGCTAGAGGAGGAAACATGTTCCCGATGTTGGGGGAGTCCAGAACCAGGGGCCCCAGATTAAGAATAAGGAGTAAGCCATTTAGAACGGAGACGAGGAAACACTTTTTGTCACTGAGAGTGGTGAGTCTGTGGAATTCTCTGCCTCAGAGGGCGGTGGAGTCGGGTTCTCTGGATGCTTTCAAGAGAGAGCTAGATAGGGCTCTTAAAAATAGCGGAGTCAGGGGCTATGGGGAGAAGGCAGGAACTGGGTACTGATTGGGGATGATCAGCCATGATCACATTGAATGGCGGTGCTGGCTTGAAGGGCCAAATGGCCTACTCCTGCACCTATTGCCTATTGGCTCAAGAGAAAAATAATTATACTTAAATGGATATTGTATAATGAAGCTTCTGCACATATTGTCTATTGAAATGAACAAAATCTCTTTTTATCATCAATTCTCTCACTCAACCCTTGAGACTTACCCAAGGACAGACAATAATTCTCATGTTCTCTTGTCTCTCTCACCTATCCACTGACATGATGATGAACCTAACTGATTTAGTCAGGAGTCTCACCGTCTCAAATCCCAAACTGAAATAGGCCAGGGATTTCAACTCTCATGTAGGACCAAGATATAAGCTTTCTTCCTATCGCGCCCTTGCGTACTATACTAGAACCCCAAGTTACAATCATACTATAATTACCAGAACAGAAATGTTGATTGAAAACAAACTGGCTTTTCATATGTTCTGGTCTCATCATTTATATTTTTCCCTCTAATTCGGTATCTGATGGTCAGCTGCCAGTCTTTTGATTAATTATAAAGAGAGGTAGGGAAGGCTGGGACTTAATTCCTTAAGGTACAAGAAACTGCGGGGTGATCTTATGGTGGTGTATAGAATCATGATGGGAATAGATAGGGTGAATGTACAAAGACGTTTTTGCAGGTTTGGGGCATCAATAATTACAAGGCATAGGCTTAAAGTGAGAGCGGAAAGATTTAATAATAACCTCTGAGACAACTGTTTCACACAGAGGTGGCACATATATGGAACGACCTGCTAGAGGAAGAGGAGGCAAATATAATGACAACATTTAAGAGACATTTGGACAGAAACATAGATAGGACATCTTTTAATTGATATGCTCAAACATGGCAGATGGAACTAGCGTAGATGGGACATCTTGCTGAGCACGGACGAGTTGAGCCGAAAAGTCCATGCTCTATAACACTGCGAATGCTTCATGTAATCTACTTATTTTTTTAGTTGACTAAACCATTGATCACTCTATTGATCACTTTCTGAAGATTTAAAAAAAAAATCAAGTTGTTCCACAATTGAAATTGTGAGAAGGCAGCTGTATTTGCGAAACCAAACCATAAGGTACCATCTCTGTGTGCACTTGACCTGATAAACTGACTGATATAAGTGGAACTGTCAGTAACCTCACAGCTCTCTGCTGCCTGCTTGGCTATGAGCAGCCTGAAGCCCTTACCACTGAATGTAAAAAAAGTCCACACGTTGATGTGTAAGCAATATACTGTATTTTAACACATAATCTATAATAAAAAAAACATAGATGTTTATATGCCCAAAAAATAAAATAAGATAAGTAGAATAGATAAACTACATATTGACTGTGAGAAATGTGTTTGGTAAGCTTACACATGCAAGGTATAGTGAAAAAAATCATGGGGTAAATAATAATAAATTCACATGAATATAATGAGAAAAAAGGTGCTGCACAGCACAGGAACGAAGCATAAGCTGTTCGTAACATCAGGGTGAGCTTTACTACGTTGCATCAACTTCCAAGCTCTCATTTTTATAACACAGAATGTAGGAAGAAATTCAAATTGATCAAAAATTAATAATTTTTCATTCTGGAACATATGACTTAAGACACACGTTAAGTTATTTGTACAGTTTTAGTCAGTACAGATAACTAATCTCAAGAGTTGGTTATCCAGACTCCAATGATTAAAGGTCTAATCTAGCTCTAATGATTAAAATGTTATAGTGGGGCTGTATACCGTGATCCAGGAGTGCAGAAGGCTGAGTGGGAATCTTATATACAAGATCATGAGAGTAATAGATAGGGTTTAAAGTGAGAGGATGAAACAGGCACCATAAATTAGCCCTGACTGTGGACTGGGAATGCGGCCAGAGGCCTTTATTGAGGCGCCGTAGTCTCGATGCCTCCCGGATCGCTGCGTAGAAGCTAGGGTCGGGACACGGTCGGAGTCCGGGTCGGCGGAGCGGCCGATGAAGCCCACGGCTGAGGCCTGGATCGGCACCACGGAGGCATGAAATTGGGCATCGACAGCGGTGAGGTCTCCCTCGGCGGTGGTGAAACCTTGCGACGATGGGCCTCGGCGGTGGTGAGAGAGTGGAGGACCGCCGTGGGGTGGTGGGGGAGAACAATGGGGGACCTGGCGTGGGGGGACCATTGTGAGGGAGGTGGGGGGAGAACAACGGACAATTGGGGGGGCGGAAAGCCAATGGGGACCCGGCGTGGGGGAACCGCTGGGGGAGGGAAGAACAAAAGGAGGAACTGCATGCTTTATAACTTTGTCAGCAGCCATAGGTGGCCGCTATTTGTATACATTGTGTATGCAAGCAAAGAATTTCATTGTGCCACGTCATAAGTGACAATAAAGTGTTCCTGTCCTATCCTAACAACATTTAAAAGACATTTGGACAGACATGGATACAAAAACTTTTAGAGTGATATAAGGAGGTATGACTAGAAGGGACATCTTGGTCGGTTGGGCATGTCGGGCCGAAGGGCCATATTCTGGGCTGTATGATTCTATGATTATGACTATTGTTTATTGCGTGAGCAAGGTGGATTTCTACAACGGTTCAGGTTTACCAATGCACCTAAAATGTCAACGATGTGAAAATCTGCAAATCCACTTTTATATATGGTAAATGTGTATTTCTGCTAGGTGTTTTCAATACTCTCCTTTATGACTGTGAAGGTATGTTCTATACTTCAAGGAGCAGCAGAGAATGAACAGCTTGCACCTCAATGTCATCAAAAAATCCATGGAATATGGAACCATGGATCATCAACAAGTTCTTTGTGAGAAGCAGCTGATTGTTACGTTGGTTATGTATGGGTATATTGGTCATAGAGCTATATAGTGTGGAAACAGGCCCTACAGCCAAACTTGCCTATGTCAATTAAGTTGCAGAACTGAGCTATTCCCACTTGCCTGTTGCTGGCTCATATTCTTTCAAACCATTCCTATCCATGATAAACAATATAGTCACAGCAGAAATCTGCTCGGGAGCCCAAGGCTCAAACCTGATGAAGAGCCAGGAAGCAGAGTGTGCTCCGACCTCGATCTGGCAAATAGATCACTGACCATCACAGGAAAGTCTGCATGCATGCAGTGAGCTTGCCTCCCACACCATTGCCAAGCAAATTACCGGCCAAATTTGTCATGCCGCTTTTCATCTGTCAGGATATTGAAGATCTTTCAAGGATCAAAGTGTGATGAGACCTGGTGGGAAACATAGCAGATTTTGCACTCTGCTACCCCTTTTCCTAAAGGGCCTGTCCCACTTACGCGATCTTGACTCGCAAATTACGCGACCTCGTGGTCGCTTGAGGCGTACGGGCACCGTATGGCCGCACGGGGCTGGTCCCGACATTGCGCAGGGCTCCGAAATTCTTGCAGTGGCCGAAATCTTTGCGCACCAATGGCCTGTTGCCATTGTGGTCGTTCGCAGCATCTTGACGGCGTACGCAGCGTCTTGATGGCGTACCCCTAGCGCGTGGCGTTGCGTGATGACGTCACCGCCCAGCGTAGCGTTGCGTGATGACGTCACCGCCCGACACCGTTCGACGCCCAAATTCAGTCGGCTCTCCTACTGCCCAGCTGATTGGTAACCATGACGTAAATGACGTCACGCGTGAACTTAGCACGAAATTAGCGCGAACTTTGCTTGAACTCCACTTCCAGTTGGTCGCGCCAAACGCATGCAATCGCATGCAAGTGGGACAGGCCCTTAAGTCATCGGTCATCCACAGCATCCATCTAAATTAATTGATAATTCCCTGAGCTGACCAGTTTGGTGCTTTAAATATTTTGTATATGGTCAAAATGTGACTTTGAGGTTTGCTGGAATTAACTCAGAGGAAAGTGGATACCATTTAAAGGGTTGATTGTAAAGAAATTGGACTAATGTAGCGGCACCCAGTGGTTGAGCTATGTTACGCAGAACCCTCCTCAAAAGTGGGGACTGTCACGTGACAGGGTTTTTCGCGGGGTTTTGAGTTAGGAGGTGTGTTCAGTTAGCTAGTGCTCTTTGCAACGACAAGAACTTAAAAAACGTTTCTCTCGGCTAAGTGCACACGTATTTCAAATGCCGTTTTGTTAATAAAACTATTTGCTCTACCCACTTGGTCTCGCTACAATTGGTGACCCTGTCAATCCAAAACGTTTCTTTTGGATCCACTACAATGGAGATAGCCGCTAACCTCGATGCCAACCCAGCCCAGCAGAATGCAGTTTTGCTAAAGCTGCCCGGTTTCTGGACGGCACAACCTCACACATGGTTTCAGCATATTGAGGCCAATTCTATGTTTGGAACATTATCACCGACGCAACAAAATATTTCTACGTGGTCGGCGCACTGGACCAAGAAACCGCAGGCCGCCTAATAGAATACCTTCAACAACCGCCTGCCGATGGCAAGTACGAGGGCCTCAAGGCACGTCTATTGGGTACTTTTGGACTCAGCTACAGCGATCGGGCCTCCAGGATCCTGCACATGGATGGCCTCGGTGACCGCAAGCCGTCAGTACTGATGAGTGAAATACTCTCACTGATGGACGGTCATGATCCTTGCCTTCTTTTTGAGCAGGCGTTCCTCGAAACAGATGCCGGATGATATTTGCCTGCTCCTCGCCGGTAGTGATTTCACCGACCCCCAGCAACTAGCCGAAAGAGCGGACGAGCTGTGGCAAGCCAAGCAGCAGGACAGTGCTTCCATCAGCGGGCGACTGCAGCTCCACGATGGCCTCGACGGCCGTTTCAAACTTCCACCGACAACACCTCGCCGCAACCAGCAGCAGTAGATACCGGTAAGCATCTGTGGTGTTACTACCACCAACGCTGGGGTGCTGAGGCCCACCGATGCCATTCTCCATGCTCGTATCCGGGAAAAGCTGTGGCCGATCGCCAGTAGAGGCTACCACGGTCGGCCAGAAACATTGCCTCTACATCCGGGCTCTGTTTCCTTGTCGACACGGGTGCAGAGATCAGCATATTATCCCCATGGCAGCCTTATCCGGACATATGGACTCTGCACAGTTCCCCTTATTTTCGGCTCCTGCCATTTCACATGGCCCATCACCATCGCCGACGTCTCCAAACCGTTGTTAGGCACCTATTTCCTACGGGTTCACTCCCTGCTGGTAGATGTTAAGGGGCAATGTCTCATCCAATCCGAGACTCTCCAATCCACTTCATTGTGGCCTGCGGTCCCCACCACCCCACACCTCAACTCAGTGTCATCCGCTGAGTTAGTGTATGGCTCCCCGCTCAAGGTAACCGGCGATTTCATTCCAGCGGCACGTGGGCAGCAGGAACCCCCTTCATCTGTGCTGGTGCGCCTTTGCGAACAAGTGGGCAAGCTTGACCTGTCCCGACCTCGCGCCACTGATTTGTTACTTCCCATGTCCTGCCTGCTCTCAGTGCCCCTTACGAGGGTCCCTTCCGGGTGTTGCAACCTGACGTTGTGACTTTTGTTCTGGACATCGGAGGCCAGCAGCAGGTCGTTTCGGCTTAAGCCTGTCTTAAGCCTGCTCATCTCAATATCAATTGCCCAGTGCTGGTGGTCGTCTGCCGTCCCTCCTGCACCCACCTTTGCCTACGCCTGTTGCGCCTTTGCTCACTGGTCCTGGTCTTATTCGGACTACCGCCCGTTTTCTTTCCTCTGGTTCTGGGAGGGGGGGGCATCATGTAGCGGCACCCAGTGGTTAAGCTATGTTATGCAGAACCCTCGTCAGAAGTGGGGACTGTCACGTGACAGGGTTTTTCGTGGGGTTTTGAGTTAGGAGGTGTGTTCAGTTTGCTAGTGCTCTTTGCAACAACAAGAACTTAAAAAACATTTCTCTGTGCACGTGTATTTCAAACACCGTTTTGTTAATAAAACTATTTGCTCTACCCGCTTGGTCTCGCTACACTAATATAATTAAAGATTTTCACAACCAGAGCAAATTTCAACAAACCAAAAGAAGCTTTGGAACAGATTTTTATATCGTTCAAGAGATTACTCCCTCTAGCCGCTAAATGGACTACATGGTTAAGGGGAATGTCTTTGTACGCATGCAAGCTCTCCGTCAAAGACCTTCAGTGCTTCTTCACAGATAAAGCTTCAAAACACAGTCTTTTGATTAATAAATTCTTTATTGTTGATGAAAAACAATAAGGTACATCCAAAATTCTTCTGACTCGTGCATTATAATCTTCATCGAACTCCAGCTCGTTGCATTAAAAGTTAGAAAACTCCTCGTGTCTCTGTTACACTTCGCATGGTCAAAGGGTAAACCTTCCCCATGCTGGTCCAAAACTAAACTAAAAACTAAGCTTCTGCGCAAGAAACTTAGCTCCAAACGCGCCCTAGAATACGTCATAAATCCCACCCACATAATAATGGGCAGTCTAAAATTTAAAGACACATGCCATCATTAATGACACACAAAACAAGCCAAATGGCCACTACACTGTCTTCACTAAGGATCAAACAATCTTCCTGATGTACTAGTGGCCAGAGGATCTAGGGTGATGGAGGAACTGAAGGAAATTCACATTGGCAGGAAATGGTGTTGGGTAGACTGATGGGACTGAAGGCTGATAAATCCCCAATGCCTGATGGTCTGCATCCTGGGGTACTTAAGGAAGTGGCTCTAGAAATCGTGGACGCATTGGTGATCATTTTCCAATGTTCTCTTGATTCAGGATCAGTTCCTGTGGATTGGAGGGGTAGTTAATGTTATCCCACTTTTTAAGAAAGGTGGGAGAGAGAAAACAGGGAATTATAGACCAGTTAGCCTGACATCGGTGGTGGGTAAGATGCTGGAGGCAATTATAAAAGATGAAATAGCGGCACATTTGGATAGCAGTAACAGGATTGGTGTGAGTCAGCATGGATTTACGAAGGGGAAATCATGCTTGACTAATCTTCTAGAGTTTTTTGAGGATGCAATCAAGAAAATGGACATGGGAGAGCCAGTTGATGTAGTGCATCTGGACTTTCAAAAAGCATTTGACAAGGTCCCACATAGGAGATTAGTGGGAAAAATTAGAGCACATGGTATTGGGGGTAGGGTACTGACATGGATAGAAAATCAGTTGGCAGACAGGAAACAAAGAGTAGGGATTAACAGGGCCCTTTCAGAATGGCAGGCAGTGACTAGTGGGGTACCGCAAGGCTCGGTGCTGGGACCGCAGATATTTACAATATACATCAATGATTTAGATGAAGGGATTCAAAGTAACATGAGCAAATTTGCAGATGACCCAAAGCTGGGTGGGTGTGTGAACTGTGAGGAGGATGCTATGAGGATGCGGGGTGACTTGGACAGGTTGGGTGAGTGGGCGGATGCATAGCAGATACAGTTTAATGTGGATAAATGTGAGGTTATCCACTTTAGTGGCAAAAAACAGGAAGGTAGATTATTATCTGAATGGTGTCAGGTTAGGAAAAAGGGAAGTACAAAGAGATCTGAGGGTGCTTGTTCATCAGTCCCTGAAAGTAAGCATGCAGGTTCAGCAGCAGTGAAGAAAGCTAATGGCATATTGGCCTTCATAACAAGAGGAGTTGAGTATAGGAGAAAAGAGATCCTTCTACAGTTGTACAAGGCCCTAGTGAGACCACACCTGGAGTATTGTGTACAGTTTTGGTCTCCTAATTTGAGAAATGACATTCTTCCTATTGAGGGAGTCACAAGGTTAATTCGCAGGATGACCGGATGTTGATAGAATGAAGCAGCTGGGCTTGTTTCTCTGGAATTGTTGAGAGGGGATTTTATTGAAACATATAAGATTATTAAGGGATTGGACACGCTAGAGGCAGGAAACATGTTCCCGATGCTGGGGGAGTCCAGAACCAGGAGCCACAGTTTAAGAATAAGGGGTAGACCATTTAGAATGGAGATGAGGAAAATCTTTTTCACCCAGAGACTTGTGAATCTGTGGAATTATCTGCCTTTGAATGCCGTGGAGGCCAATTCTCTGGATGGTTTCAAGAGAAAATTAGATAGAGCTCTTAAAGATAGCGGAGTTAGGGGATATGATGAGAAGGCAGGAATGTGTACTGAATGTGGATGATCAACCATGAACACAGTAAATGGCTCGAAGGGCCAAATGGCCTACTCCTGCACCTATTATCTATTGTTCATTATCTAAACTGTGGATGTTTGAAGCAAGTTTTCAGATAAGTATAGAGCTGAAAAGTAATAACACGATCAAGGACCTTATAAAAAGGGAGGCTGAGTGTGGTGCTGCAGCTGGAAAGGACACATTAAGAAAGAGACAGAGAAGTTGAAGGAAATGGAAGGAGACCTTGCAGGAAAGGTATTCTAATTGTAAGATGTGCTCTAACCTAATTTGTTAGTAAGATTAAATGAGAACTTACCAGTTTGAAGTTTGATCTTTATTTTATGAGGAGTTACGTTGAGGGATTACATGAAGACCCCGCCAGCACGCATGCGCGACATTCTTCAAAGCAGCCGTGTGAAATCACAGATGACAGGTTGACCTAAAATATAGTAAGATAAGAGAACTAGAATACCAGTTGACCTTTATGATAGAGGGTTGGGCGCGGAGGGCACGTAATCCCTCAACGTAACTCCTCATAAAATAAAGATCAAACTTCAAACTGGTAAGTTCTCGTTTAATCTTACTATTTTACTTCGGAGTCACGTGAGTGACTACGTGAAGATTTTAAAGCTCTGTGATTTCATGCCATGGAAACGAGTCCATGCATCACTCACTGCATCAGTGAAGAGTGAACATTAATAATGCATTCAGACATGACATAGATATAGCCATGTTGATGCTTTTAATGAACAAATAATGATAATAGTAACCTCCCTCAACCGGGAGGAAACTATAAACAGAACCTAAAATAGAGTTGGCAAATACCCCCGGTCTGGCAAAGGGTTAGTTCTAATATGATTGGAAGATCGTTCATTTTGACCATCCTGCAGCCGCTAGGATGTTGTCCGGCAAACGTCCATCCCCTGCTGCTGACATTGTTGCAGCCTAGGTGGAGTGAAACTTGAAATGTTAGTGTTCACTCCTGTATCCCAGAACCCGTTTTGACCTCCTGGAGATGGTCTGTAGTGATACCTTCTTATGAGGCTTTATGTGACTAACAAACATAGTTAGTTCAGAGTCTCTAAGGCTCTAGTGACCTAAACATACTGGTGTAAATGTGTTGCCACACACAACCGAAGGTCCATGGGATATGCCAACAAATCTAGTTTGAGACCTGAGTCCCTGGTGTATTCCGATTAAGTCATAAACATAAAAGTTATTTGCCTGCATATATAATCATCCTGTCCAGTCACAGCTATGCAAAGACTGGACCAGGTTGCGCTGAACTCAACGCCATGGGCATAACCACTTAGTAAGTGAGTTTGACCAAGGACAGGGATGTTCCAATGTTAACATCCCACATCTCTGCGTACCTGGA
This sequence comes from Okamejei kenojei, assembly GCA_035221665.1. Lineage (NCBI taxonomy): Eukaryota > Metazoa > Chordata > Chondrichthyes > Rajiformes > Rajidae > Okamejei > Okamejei kenojei. The sequence continues at coordinate 58,724,087 of CM069138.1, forward strand.
CTGGGAGGTTTTGAGTTGAAGATACCCTTCATAATCTAGATATCAGAAGATACTGACAGAGTAGATTCTGCTCCCAGCAGTCAATATGATGAGAAGTACGTTGGGCACAGTAAATGGCACTTAATTAATGATTGTCAAACCCCATATAGAACTGAACTTCAAGACGTCAGTCATCCGTGCCGAATTATATGTAATAATAGTATAAAACAAAAATACTTCCCATCTCCTTATGAAGAAAGTACTGCTATTTTGGTGCAATCCCTGCAATTGCAGTGAGCACGTCCATGGTTTAGTTTACAACCCGAGTCGCAGGAACGGTCTTCCCAGTCTGCAAGTCAATTAATTGATTATATTATGCAGAGGATGGTTTCCCGAGTCACGGCTAACCAGCAATTTAGTGTCTGGAAATAACCATTTAAGGTTCAATCATCATTCCCAAGATCAGTGGAAACCATGGCTGTATAGGTCAGTCAGGTACTCCGAAAAGCCTGAAGCGGGAGATTGCTGAATTTGCAAGACCCGTCCGATGAGGCAAAATGGAGGAAGACATAAAGAACATTCCTCCCCAGTGTAGCGAGAATGCATCCATCGCCACTGATATGCCATGTATGTCGCAACTGGTGATTGAGCCTGGATGCAAACATCTCGATTTTTGGTGTTCCATCGAGCCCACAATGTCATTAAATACTTGCGATCCAACGTCCATTCTGTGTTGTAATTGAGTTTACATGATGATACACCAATGCCAAATGAAGTTAGGTAAACTAATACCGGATACTTTAACTTAATTGCACCCATGTGATTAACATATAACAGCACTGGGGTGTATCAAGTTAGACTTGAGCATGCAGATTATGCATATTGGTACAACATTTTTAATCCACAGAATGCACCTAGTGTGTATAGGTAGTTGATACCATATAACTGAACAATAAGTAAGTCATGCAAACCCATCCGCCTCCGTAACTAGAGATGGTATTAGTGATATCCATCTTTGAGCAATAGCAGCAGTTAGAAATTAACTGAAGATTTACTGATGAAGGTTAGTGGAGCAATGCTGAATACTGTTTATCCACCATGGTGACTTTGATAGTTTCAGCTGGAAATAGCATAGGTCTGGTTGCATTTCAGTTGGTATCAACTTGAATTTAACTGGATGGATGAGAACCCAATTTCTGAAATATAGTTTTGTGGCTGATACCGCTAATTTGGCAAAATACAGCGTTTAGAACAATATCCAGATAGGCCATAACAATAGGTTTTTTAGCTCTGAGCAGCCGAAGCACTGGTTTTAGTAATTTGGTAAATAACCTGGAAGCTGAAGTTAGCCCATTTGCAATGCTTTTGACTGTATCATGCCCCATCCAGCTAAATTTCAAATACCTCCAGTTAGCCCTGTGAGTGGAAACTGTTTCTCTGTTGTTAGACAGTAATGAAGTTTCCTATTCAGAAATGTCTATACTGCATATGCGAGTTCCTGTCTCGCTTGTATTCTGTGCAGTATAAAACTGATCTCATGTTTCTTTTAGTTTATAAATGGATCATATGCACAAAACAAGTGTAAATTTTGCCAACTTGTAAATGGTCCACATACCTCATATTTCGGAAAGAACCAGACCCACCTACCTTCATGATTATTGGTGGTCTTGTGGTAAGCCCAAAGGCACCTGGTGCGGGTTCCATTTCCGTCCCAGATTTGGAGAGTAGGATTGCTGGGGTGGGTGGATCCATATTTTCCCTGATGACCATTTTGAGGCCTTGGCCTGAAGACCTGTGCCCAGCTTTGAAGCTGCCACCAGCTTCAGTGAAACGCTTGCTATCGATAGGGGTGTGGGGTGTGTTGTTGCCGTGGTACCTTGATAAGTTGGACAGCTTTGATTCGTCATCCGGTTCTTACCTGTTTGGACAGGTTTCCTGAAGAGAGGATTCGGCGGCTGGACATTGCTGGCCTTACTTGAGTCTGCAAATTTGGAATTTTGAGGCAGGTCTGATAGCGTTCTTCTGGAAGCAGTTCATTTTGAAGTGTACATTGTACCCCCACATATCGCTGTTTACAGCTGGTCCTTTTCAGGAACAATTTTGCAGGTGCATGGTATCTCACAGCCGGCACCTGTTCTTGTAATGATGTGACGTGAGGTGGCTGTTGCTTCACGAGGGAAGTCTGGCCTTCCAGGTTTCTTCGCTAGTGAAGGTGATGCCATGCCAGAAATCTCTGGAACCTCATGCTTGTACTCCAATATGTTCCCTGGACATACTTCCGAGTTTGGAGTCAGCTACCCACTGACCCCTCGCACTCCACTTCACAGAGAGGGAGATTTGTATGCAGCCCTGAGATAGGTGCTGCCGCAGGCCCCTGGAGGTCCTGCGCTGATATTGCCTTCCATGGACCATATCAGGATGGAGCATTTCAGTGGGAAGAGCGCTCTGCGGACGCTATCCATGCTCTACATGGGTAAAAAATGTCCAAGGATGTACCCATGTCGGAGGGAAACCCTCCTGGCCTGCCCAGGCCTTTCAGACTCCGTTGAAACTCCCCAGGTTGCCAGAGCCTGAACAAATGCCGCCAGCTATCCGCACTTCTGCGATCCGCAACCGTGTCTTCCACATGGTCCCCGCGGCAGGGTTTCCCCGAGCCGGGTTCACCCCGCGGTTTGCCTTCCACGCTGTCCCCACGGCCCCGTTCCACGCGGTCCCCACGGCCGGGTTTCCCCGAGCCGGGTTTCCCTTCCAGCTGTCCCAGGTTCCCCGCGGATTCCAATCTCCGCGGTTTCCACAGCCGGGATTTCCTCGCAGTCCCTGAAGACGGGATTCCCCGCGAAGTCCGTGTTCGGGTATTCTGTAAGAACTCTGTAAGAGCTTCCTGCAAGGAGAAACAGACCTGGAATTAAGTTGAAAAACTTACCTTCAGGTTTGAAACTTACCGCTGGTGGAGCAGCGTGTCCCCAGCCTGTCGTTGCGCAATGCGGTAGATGATATGTCGCGCATGCGTGCTGGCGGGGTCTTCACGTAGTCACTCACGTGACTCCAAAGTAAAATTTCCATTTCCTGCTTCAGCACAATGCAAAGCTCATTATAACCATAGCAAAACATGTCACCTAAAGTTACAAGCCAGCTAATGGCCCTGTCTCACGGTGCGAGTCCACCCACGAGTGACCCCAAGTGAAAGAAAAAAAACACACTCGTGGTTATGTACGAGATTACAAGTTTATGTTCAAGTGTTTAACCGAGTTCCCACGGGTATGTCATTTCTGCGATGTTGCAAGTTCCTCTCCCATTACTCTTGAGCCAACCGTGAATGAAGGCTTTTTGTTCAATGGGCTGATTATTCCCCGCGGACATAAATTGGCCCTGCTTTAAAGCCGGTCAGAAAATAGACGAGAGAAAGCTACAAGTGAAATGGCAACTGACCGCTGACTGACATTTGAAGAGGATCGGCGATTGGCGTGACTGTTGCAACATGAAAGATTAAACATCTATCTGAAATAAGATTTATAGTATTATGACAGATGTTGGTTTTGACAACAGAAACTCCTATTTTTTTTTTGTGGCTCGGCCAATAAGTTGCAATGCGCTGAAGCATGTTTCCCCTTTACCGCCGATAGCCAGCCTCGCGAAACTATTCCGGACAATTCATCTAAATTGCTGCTGAGAAGGAATGCAGCCTTTAAGTTAACTCGACTTACAAGATATGCATCAGCTTTTTTATGTTAATAAAAGTACGAATTATTGACAATGCATGCGTTTTAAATATACAAAGCTCCGGGAAAGTTCACGGTAGTGATTTAAAAAAAAACATGATATTTCATAAAGAGAAACCTAAATGAACAGAGACTTGTGGTGCAATGGTAAAGTGACTAAATCAGTCTCATTCTGGTATCTATAGCGTGCAATGTTAGGAAGGCAGGCTAGACTTGAATTGCCAGCGGCACCTCGCATTGAACTTTATGAGAATGAGTTTTACGTGGGATTGCAATAAGCGTGCAACGATAAGATCTGCATATGTTCAGTGGGATCCACGTGGAAAGGCTTTGTGATCCAGCAGCCGCCGACCATACTCTAGTGACACTCAACACATTGGTGTTCCCGTGCAGCTTTACACCAGACAAAAACGACTGGAGTAACTCAGCGGGACAGGCAGCATCTCTGGAGAGAAGGAATGGGTGACATTTCGGGTCGAGACCCTTCTTCAGTGTTTTGTTCTAGTGTAGAGCTGCACGGGAACACCAAAGTGTTGAATGTCACTAGAATATGGACAACGGCAGCCTGTCCCGCTGAGTGACTCCAGCATTTTGCGTCTATCTTCGGTTTAAAGCAGCATCTGCAGTTGCTTCGTACAGCCTGACACCAGGTTGGCACGAGGATGGTGCCTTATCTATTGTGTATCAGATTAGAAACCCGTCGTTCATACTATATTGTGCGGGAAGGAAACTGCAGATGCTGGTTTACACCGAAGATAGACACAAAAAGCTGGAGTAACACAGCGGCTCAGGCAGCATCTCTGGCGAAAAGAAATAGGTGAGATTTCGGGTCGGTTCTTCAGACACTATACCGTCTTATCCCTTTCATGTGTGACTCGGTTCTCTGGCGCTGTGTGGCAGCAACTCTACTGCTGCGCCGCCAATGTGACAATCCAATTTTTTGAATGAAGTTAGCCGCTTCACCGAGGAGCGGGTGCAGTAGAACGAGAATGAACGGATTTGCCAGCGGTGACATTGCAGCCGAGGTCTGGGGAAGACAGAGAGGGGAACAATGAGGACACGGAAGTTTAGTGGGGCATCTCATTGGTTATTATGTGGGAAGGAAGTCCAGATGCTGGTTTAAAGATAGACGAAATGCTGGAGTAACTCAGCGGGACAGGCAGCATCTCTGGGTAGTGGTCTAAGGAAGGGTCTCGATCCGATACATCATCATTCCTTCTCTCCGGAGATGCTGCCAGTCCCGCTGAGTTACTCCAGAATTGTGTGTGTGTGAGAGTTACTCCAGCATTGTTCGTGTGTGTGTGAGTTACTCCAGCATTGTGTGTATGTGTGTGTGAGTTACCTTAGCATTGTGTGTGTGTGTGTGTGTGAGTTACTCCAACATTGTGTGTGTGTGTGAGTGTGTGTGTGAGTTACTCCAGCATTGTTCGTGTGTGTGTGTGTGTGTGTGTGTGTGTGTTACCCCAGCATTGTGTGTGTGTGTGTGCGTGTGCGAGTTACCCCAGCATTGTGTGTGTGCGTGTGCAAGTTACCCCAGCATTGTGTGTATCACCCCAGCATTGTGTGTGTGCGCGAGTTACTCCAGCATTGTGTGTGTGCGTGTGTGCGCGTTACTCCAGCATTGTGTGTGTGCGCGTGTGTGTTACCCCAGCATTGTGTGTGTGTGTGAGAGTCACTCCAGCATTGTGTGTGTGTGTGTGTGAGTTACCCCACCATTGTGTGTGTGTGAATCATGAATTGCCAAGACACAAGGCACTGTAGATACAAATAATGTCATGCACAAGAAAGGGCAGATGCTAGTTGAAAAAAGTGAACACATGGGGTTGGAGAAATTTGGAAATGTCATCCCGTCACCCATTCCTTCTCTCCAGAGATGCTGCCTGCCCGCTGTGTTAAAAGAGTTCCCACGGAAGACTCACGAATCACTTAAGGTAAACGCACGGGCCACCACGTTATAAACGAGTTTAAAATGTTTCAATTTTTAACTTGAACTGTAAATTTGACGTGGAAAAAATCAAACATGTTTGAATTTTTTCACGAGTTACCAGGTTTCACGGGTACCTGCCGATAGCGCCACGAGTCGCTAAGTTGCTCACAAGAGTTCCGACGTTCCCGCTACGTTTAGTGTACGTGATTACCGCTAGTGACAACTCGGGGTCACTCGTGGGTCAACTCGCACCGTGAGACAGGGGTTTAATTTATCTCCTTACCACATTTGCTTCACCAGAGGTATAGCTAAGTAAGTACGACAGCATCACAATAGCTTTTCTTCTGTCCAGATAAGATTTCCCTGTGATACGTTCAGTTTTGTTAGGAAATGTTGCTAATCCAGGTAAGGACTGCATGAAACAAACCTTTCTTTTTTTGATGTACATTTTTTAAATACCCATATCCCATGAAATTCCCCCGAGAGTAAACGGCTACAAAGCACTGAGAGGAACAAGTGAAAAGACACTGCTGTACTTCCTGCTTTTTAATAAGCGAATTTGGTATTCCAACTGCGCATGCCCAGGTCATAGGTCACTTGCTATAAACAGTCTTGGCAACAGTGGTACTGCGTTGTGTGCAGGCTTGCGTTTCGTCCGTGGTCGGGGTCAGGCCTGGTTTTCTGGTGCTCCTGAGTTGCTGCTGGGCCATCCCTTTCCCTCCCGGATGTCCCGTCCCCGTACGGTGGTGTCCGGGGTGGCCCTGGGCTGGCGGGGCAGCCGCTGGCTCCAACTTGGCTCTGCCTGGTCCGCCGGATTGGCCGGCAGCCCTTCCCCTGCACCCCCTTCCCCTCAGTCCGACACCGAGATTCTGCAGAAGATGGGCAGCCGCTGGCCCTGATCGAAGACGGGCGACTCGGAGCCGCTGCTGCTGGAGTCGTCCTGGTCGGAGAGGGAGTCTGCAGATGGGCTCCTGCTGGCCACGGGCAGCCGGGCGCCCGCTGGAGCTGCTGGTGCTGTTGCTGATGGTGATGCTGGGTGCAACAGCAACCTCCTCCCCCTCATTTACCCAGCCCCAAGTCCAAAGTCTGGGCCAGCTCCAACTCCAGATCGGGGCTGAAGGCCCCACACGAGTGGGGTGGGGGGTGGATGGGGACGGTCCAGTGGCGGTTCGGCAGCGCTTGTGGAGCCAGGGACCCATACAAATACAAGCTTGAAAAAAAGACAAAACAATCTCACCCAAACTATACTCACTGTATCTACAACACTTCCTTCGATTTTTCTTTATAGCCTTTGACCTTTGATAATCCCATGATGCAAAGTCGCTTATTCTTCTAAAAGCAGTCTGCGTACTAATCTCTTATAATCCATTTTCTCTTCAAGAACATATTGAATCTTCACATACCAATTTATATTGTGCATTGTACATTTTTCTGATAACTTACTTCATCAATATCATCCACTGCAAAACACTTACTTCTTTTAAATCTTAGATCCTGGAGTTTCATGCATTCTTGCCTCAACACCCACCAATGGAGTCAGTTGAATATCTAAATATGTACTGGCAATTTTCAAGCTCTCACAATTTAATTTATTTGTGTTTGATTATGATGAGTGGTACATTCATCAAGATGTTCATCATTGAATTACTGCAGCACACATGGAGGCCAATCAGACCATTGAATGTAGAAGGTGGACTCAACATGTAGAACGATCCTACCAGTCTCATTCTCCAAACCTTGTAAATCCTATCTTGGGATAATGCAAATTCCTTGTGAAGATCTTGATTAATACTGCTTCAACGAACCTTAAAGGCAGTGAACAGACACAAACCACTTCCTCACATCCCACTTATAACTTTAATTTAAGTGTTAAACTTGTATTCCTCAACTCTTCCTGTCTTTCCTATCTGCTAATGAAAGAAACTTCCTTCACTTTGCTCGAAATAAAGCAATTATAATCTTGTACATTTCTAGCAAATTACTTCATAGTCTTTGCTTCGAGAAGTAGACCCAAGCGTCTCCAATCTATATTTATGGTTGAAATCCCTCCTACCTGGAATCACCTTTGTTGAGGGGTGGAGAGGGAGGAGGGAGGGGGGTAGAGAGGGAGAAGGACGGGGGTGGAGATTGAGGGGTGGGGGGGGCACGGCGTCACAGTGGAGGGCTCGCTATCGAACGCAATACTCCACCACTCACCCATGGGTCCCAATATTCACTCCTCCCTGGAGAGGAAGGGGGGGCGGGGGGGGGCAGAGAGGGGTGGGGGCAGAGAGAGAGGGGGGGGCAGAGAGGGAGGGAGGTAGAGAGGGAGGGCACCCTCCCCCTCCTCTCCTCCTCCCTCTCCCCCTCCCCTCTCCCCCTCTTCCCCCTCTTCCCCCCTCTTCCCTCCCTCTCCTCCCCCCCCTCTCCATCCCCCCTCCACCTCCCCCCCCACCCACTTCTCCCCCTCCACCCCTCCTCTCTCCACCCTCTCTCCCCCCCTCTCTCTCTTTCTCTGCCCCGGGGAGTGGGTAGAGAGGGAGGGGGAGGGGATAGAGGAAACACCTACCCAGGTCGTCGAGCTGGCATGGACCAGAGCGAGGCCCAGAGCGATCTGAGGACGGTGAAAAGCAGCAGAGGGCCGGCCAATCGTGGCTTCCTCGAGGGTAAGCCCACCCACCAGCATGACAGATGATCAGGCAGGGAAAAAGGAGAGGAGGTCGTCTCGTGATGGCCACCACGGCCACTTTTCCACTGCGCTTGTCCGTGCCCGCGCTGCGATAACGACCACCGCCGGAGGAGCCTTGAAGGAGCCCAGCGGAGCGCGACTTGAACACGTGTTCAACGGCTTCAATCCAGAGACATGGGGGGGGGGGGGGGGGAGGGTGGCTGGGCCACGTAACTCGCAGCTCGTGGGGCTGCACATTGAAAATTCTGCGCAGCTTGCCGCGAGGAGCAAAGGCATTGTGACGTCATCCAGCTCACTTCAGCACATTAGATTTTAAAAAGATGTCAGATTGGTGAACAATTTTAGTAAAAAACGCGGGAAATAATAAATCAAATTTTCAGATGAGGGGATTTTTGAGATCAGGAGCTAAATCTCTACCGGAATAGGTAAAATATTTTACTGTTACCGCGTTGGGTTTTCGAGGATATGTGAATCAAAGAAAAAGTTCAAGCAAGCAAGCAAACCCACAAAGAAACATCCAAGATCAGAGTTTTATAATATAATTGATAGATGGAAAAGTGCAGTACAGGAGCGGGCTCTTCGGCCACAATGTTTGTGTCGAAAATGATGCCAAGTTAAACTGATCTCACCTGCCTGCACATAATCTATATCCCTCTATTCCCTGCATATCCAGCTGCCTATCCCAATGCCTCTTAACCACCATACATTTATCATCATCCATATCCAGCAAGCAAAAAAATATTTGGTTCAATAATTAATATACCTTGAAGTATAATCTAAATGGGATTCAGTTATATTGGCGCAATCAATGTGACAAATGGATTTGCAAACTACCACAAGTACTGAGTAACCTGATTCTGTAGTTAAAGGCATCTGTTTATAAATGGATGATTCCATATTTCTGCATGACATAGAAGGGGGCTATTCAGTCCATTAAGTCCATGCCAGTACACAGAACGAACTCACCACCCTGCAAATTCTCGTTATAACCTATTCTCAGAATATGTCTTTCCCTGTCAACAAGAGCCAATAAATTAAAACCCCACGTATTTGAGATATAGAATGAAACCAGAGCACCTGGAGGAAATCCATGCAATCACAGGGTGAATGTGCAAGGTCCACTCAGATGCCAGCTTTGAACTGGGTTATAGCATTGGGAAGCAGCACCTCCAATAGCTGCACCACTGTGCCACTCTAAAGCCAGAGTACTTTAGCTGCCTCCTAAAGGGAACTGACAACATTGGAAGAAGGTTTGGTGCCGGAGTGTACATCTAAATATAATTTCAGGTGTTTAATCCAAAACAAACTGTTCATTTACTTGGAAAGTAGATATACTCCATCATCAGGTGCCATTGTAAACCTTTGAGACATGTAAAATTTCTACGTTGAAGTCCATAAATTGAAATAATTTCTTTTAATCAATTGAATGGATAATACTATTGGAAATAATTAATAGATAACTGTCTTTAATAGATGTATTTTAAAACATTCAATGTCAATAAACTGAAACATCAACTATCAAAGAAGGGTCCTGATCCGAAATGTTACCTATCCATTTTCTCTAGAGATGCTGCTTGACCCGCTATTCCAGCATTTTATATTTATCTTAGGTCTCAATCAGCATCTGCAGTTCCTTTTATTTACATTTTCCAAATTATATTTTGGCCAAAAGAGGATCCAACATTAATTGTTTGCACACTTGGAAAGCTATAAATTATAATGTTCAAAGTGGATACATGCTCAATGTAACATGATCAAGATTTTTAATAGGCTGAAGCATTTAAACAAACTATTTGAAGAGTGAAACGATACTGCCTTACCAGTGCAAAGCTTCCATTTGCATATCTACCATAGAGTGTAATGAACAATTTTAGGGACATTGACGTTGCTTAGTTCAGTTTAGTTTATTATTGTCACGTGCACTGAGGTACAGTGAAAAGTTTTTTTGTTGCGTGCTATCCATTCAACGAAAAGACTATACATAATTACAATCAAGCCGTCCACAGTGAACTGATACAGGATAATGGGTATGTTATTTTGTGCAAGATATAGTCCGATAAAGTTTGAATAAAGATAGTTCAAAGCTTTCCAACAAGGTAGATGGGAGGTCAGGACCAGACTCTAGCTGGTGAGAGGATGGTTCAATTGCCTAATAACAGCTGGGAAGAAATTGTCCCTGAAATTGGAAGTATGCGTTTTCAAACTTCTGTACCTCTTGCCTGGTGGGAGAGAGAAGAGATGCTCAAAACTACCAATAATAAAATAAATAATTAAGGGCTATAGGGAGCGAGGAACAAAGCAATCCCTATTTGTGGAGTAAAAGATATGAGACAATCTTTATGGGCTGACAAATTCCCCAAGTCCTGATGTTTTACATCCTCAAGTCCTAATGGTGTTAGTAGATGCATTGTTTGTAATCACCATATTTCTGAGATTTTGTACAGATTAAAAATGATTAGAAAACCACGTGAAATTCACTATTCAAGAAATAAGGAAAACAGAAATCTAGAAACTAAATGTGTAGAAAGGAACTGCAGATGCTGGTTTACACTAATGATAAACACAACATGCTGGAGTAACTCAGTGGGACAGATGCATCCAAACAGATCAGATATCTATATTACTAAAAGTCTGATCTTGACCGCTTTTGGCTCACTGTGGTGTGATTTCCGAGAGAACGCCGCCACCTACGGCCATCATTTTTGGCCAGCTCGCTCAGAGTCCCCCTCCGCCTTCCTGGACCGGAGGATTTTTCCCATCGATTAAAAATCAGAGAGATATTAACGATTTTAAAACATTCGCCATTCTCTCTGCTGCCCCTGCTGGAGGGAGGGGAAGGGACCTGAGGAAGTGGTGTGCCTCACTCAGTCTCTGCAAGATGGAGGAAGCCAGAGGGTCACGTCTCTCTGAGCTCTGATTAGCACTGAACACATGTCTACTCAACTGTGAGTGCCCTTAATGTGGTTCTATAAATGCTTGCAAAAAGCGTCTATTAGTTCTAAAATGCTTGCAAAAAATGTCTATTGGTTCTAAAATGCTTGCACAAAGTGTCTATTGGTTCTAAATGCTTGCACAGCATGTCTATTGGTTCTAAAATGGTTGCAAAAAGTGTCTCTATTGGTTCTAAAATGCTTGCAAAAAGTGTCTCTATCAATTCTAAAATGGTTGCAAAAAGTGTCTATATTGGTTCTAAAATGCTTGCAGAAAGAGTGTCTCTATTGGTTCTAAAATGCTTGCACAAAGTGTCTATTGGTTCTAAACGCTTGCACAATGTCTATTGGTTCTAAAATGGTTGCAAAAAGTGTCTCTATTGGTTCTAAAATGGTTGCAAAAAGTGTCTCTATTGGGTCTAAAATGGTTGCAAAAAGTGTCTATTGGTTCTAAAATGATTGCAGGAAGAGTGTCTCTATTGGTTCTAAAATGCTTGCAGAAAGAGTGTCTCTATTGGTTTTAAAATTCTTGCAGAAGGTGTCTATTGGTTCTAAAATGCTCGCAGAAAGTGTCTATTGGTTCTAAAATGCATGCAAAAAGTGTCTCTATTGGTTCTAAAATTCATGCAAAAAGTGTCTATTGCTTGCAGAAAATCTTGCAAAAGTGTCTCTATTGGTTCTAAAATGCTTGCAGAAAGTGTCTCTATTGGTTCTAAAATGATTGCAAAAAGTGTCTCTATTGGTTCTAAAATGCTTGCAAAAAGTGTCTATTGGTTCTAAAATGATTGCAGAAAGTGTCTATTGGTTCTAAAATGTTTGTAGAACGTGTCTATTAGTTCTAAAATGGTTGCAAAAAGTGTCTATTGGTTCTAAAATGCTTGCAGAAAGAGTGTCTCTAATGGTTCTAAATGCTCGCACAAAGTGTCTATTGGTTCGAATTGCTTGCACAAAGTGTCTATTGGTTCTAAAATGGTTGCAAAAAGTGTCTCTATTGGTTCTAAAATGGTTGTAAAAAGTGTCTCTATTGGTTCTAAAATGCTTGCAAAAAGTGTCTCTATTGGTTCTAAAATGCTTGCAGAAAGTGTCTATTGGCTCTAAAATGATTGCAGAAAGTGTCTCTATTGGTTCTAAAATGCTTGCAATAAGTGTGTCTATTGGTTCTAAATTGCTTGCAAAAAGTGTATCTATTGGTTCTAAAATGCTTGCAAAAAGTGTCTCTATTGGTTCTAAAATGCTTGCAAAAAGTGTCTATTGGTTCTAAAATGATTGCAGAAAGTGTCTATTGGTTCTAAAATGTTTGTAGAACATGTCTATTAGTTCTAAAATGGTTGCAAAAAATGACTATTGGTTCTGAAATGGTTGCAAAAAGTGTCTATTGGTTCTAAAATGCTTGCAGAAAGAGTGTCTCTATTGGTTCTAAAATGCTCGCACAAAGTGTATCTATTGGTTCGAAATGCTTGCAAAAAGTGTCTCTATTGGTTAACCATATAACCATATAACAATTACAGCACGGAGACAGGCCCTCTCGGCCCTTCCAGTCCGTGCCGACCATTTGTTTTCCCCTAGTCCCATCTACCTGCACTCAGACCATACCCCTCCATTCCCTTCACGTCCATAAACCTATCCACTTTACTCTTAAATGTTAAAATCGATCCTGCCTCCACCACCTCTGCTGGAAGCTCATTCCACACAGCCACCACCCTCTGAGTAAAGAAGTTCCCCCTCACATTACCCCTAAACCTCTGTCCCTTAATTCTCATGTCATGTCCCTCTTGTTTGAATCTTCCTTACCCTCAATGGGAAAAAGCTTATCCACGTCAACTCTGTCTATCCCTTTCATCATTTTAAAGACCTCAATCAAGTCTCCCCTTAACCTTCTGCGCTCCAAAGAATAAAGACCTAACTTGTTCAACCTTTCTCTGTAACATAGTTGCTGGAACCCTGGCAACATTCTAGTAAATCTCCTCTGTACTCTCTCTATTTTGTTGACATCCTTCCTATAACTAGGCGACCAAAATTGTACACCATACTCCAGAATTGGTCTTACCAATGCCTTGTACAATTTTAACATTACTTCCCTACTCCTATATTCAAAGGTCTGATTTACAAAGGCCAGCACACCAAAGGCTTTCTTTACCACCCTATCTACATGTGATTCCACCTTCAGGGAACTATGCACAGTTATTCCTAGATCCCTCTGTTCCACAGCATTCCTCAATTCCCTACCATTTACCATGTACGTCCTATTTTGATTTGTCCTGCCAAGATGTAGCACTTCACACTTATCAGCATTAAACTCCATCTGCCATCTTTCAGCCCACTTTTCCAAATGGCCCAAATCTCTCTGTAGACTTTGAGAATCTACTTCATTATCCACAATACCACCTATCTTAGTATCATCTGCATACTTACTTATCCAATTTTCCACCCCATCATCCAGATCATTGATGTACATGACAAACAACAGTGGACCCAACACAGATCCCTGAGGCACCCCACTGGTCACCGGCTTCCAACCTGACAAACAGCCATCCACCATTACTCTCTGACATCTCCCATTCAGCCACTGTTGAATCCATCTTGCTACTCCGCCATTAACACCCAAAGATTGAACCTTCTGAACCAACCTTCCATGGGGAACCTTGTCAAAGGCCTTACTGAAATCCATATAGACAACATCCACTGCTGTTACCCTCATCAATTTCCCTAGTTACCGCTTCAAAAAATTCAAGAAGGTTTGTCAAACACGACCTTCCAGGCACAAATCCATGTTGACTGTTCCTGATCAGACCCTGTTTATCCAGATGCTTATATATATTATCTCTAAGTATCCTTTCCATTAATTTGCCCACCACTGACGTCAAACTAATAGGTCTATAATTGCTAGGTTTATTCTTTGAACCCTTTTTAAACAATGGAACAACATGCGCAGTACGCCAATCCTCCGGCACTATTCCCGTTTCTAATGACATTTGAAATATTTCTGTCATAGCTCCTGCTATTTCTACACTAACTTCCCTCAATGTCCTAGGGAATATCCTGTCAGGACCTGGAGACTTATCCACCTTTATATTTTTCAAAAGTGTCAGTACTTCCTCCTCTTTGAATCTCATAGTTTCCATAGCTACTCTACTTTTTTTCCCTTACCTCACAGAGTTCAATATCGTTCTCCTTGGTGAATACCGAAGAAAAGAAATTGTTCAATATCTCCCCCATCTCTTTTGGCTCTGCAGATAGCTGTCCATTCTGGTTCTCTAATGGTCCAATTTTATCCCTCGTTATCCTTTTGCTATTAATATAGCTGTAGAACCCTTTAGGATTTACTTTCACCTTTCTTGCCAAAGCAACCTCATATCTTCTTTTAGCCTTCCTAATTTCTTTCTTAAGATTCTTTTTACATTCTTTATACTCCTCTAGCACCTCATTTACTCCATGCCTCCTATAATTATTGTAGATATCTCTCTTTTTTTCGAAACAAGTGTCTAATTTCCCTTGAAAACCATGGCTCTTTCCAATTTTTACTATTTCCTTTCAACCTAACAGGGACATAAAGATTCTGTACTCTTACAATTTCCCCTTTAAATGTCCTCCATTTCTCTTCTACATCCTTCCCATGAAACAAAGTGTCCCAATTCACTCCTTTAAAATCCTCACGCATTCCCTCAAAGTTAGCCTTTCTCCAATCAAAAATCTCCACTCTAGGTCCTGTTCTGACTCGCTCCATAATTATATTGAAACTAATGGTATTGTGATCACTGGTTCCAGAATGCTTGCAAAAAGTGTCTATTGGTTCTAAAATGATTGCAGAAAGTGTCTATTGGTTCTAAAATGTTTGTAGAATGTGTCTATTAGTTCTAAAATCTTAGCTCTATTGGTTCTAAAATGCTTGCAAAAAGTGGCTTTATCGGTTCTAAAATGCTGCCTGGCCAGAGTGACTGAGCTGCCTGACCAGAGTGACTGAGCTGCCTGGCCAGCGTGACTGAGCGGCTTGGCCTGAGTGACTTAGCTGCCAGCCCAAGAATTCATTTGGCCCACAATGTCCATACTAGCCCTCTGGAAACCAGTCCCTTTGACCCACAACACACATACTAGCGCTCCAGAAAGCCCCCCCCCCACTGGCCAGCAATATCGGAATGGGTGGAGAGGTGGAATATTGCATCGGGGGACCAGCCCTCTCGTGTGAAGTTGGGACCTAGTCTAGTACCATATAAAACTGCAAACATCAAACTTAATTACAATAGATAGAGCAAGGAGGAAGATAGAGATTGCAGAATATGGGCCTCAGCATTGTAGTCTATCAGTCGCAGGGACAAAGTCCAATATCCACAATGGGGTAGAGGTGAATCAGTCAGTACCTTAGCTTATGGAAGGACCATTCAGAAGCTGAACATTAGAGGGGGAAAAGTTATTCCTGTGTCTGATGGTGCTCGTTTCCAAGCTTCTATACCTTCTACAGTACGGGAGAAGGAAGAAGAATACCTTTTTCACCCAGAGAGTTGTGAATCTGTGGAATTCTCTGCCACAGAAGGCAGTGGAGGCCAATTCACTGTATATATTCAAGAGATATTTGGATATAGCTCTTCAGGCTAAGGGAATCAAGGAATATAGGGACAAAGCAGGAACGGAGTACTGATTTTACATGATCAGCCATGATCATATTGAATGGCAGTGCTGGCTCAAAGGGCCGATTGGCCTACTCCTGCGCCTATTTTCTATGTTTTTAAGCAATGGCAGGGGTGGGACAAGTATTTGATTATGAGAGTTACTTTTCCAAGGCAGCTTGAAGTGTAGATGGAGTCAATAGTGGGAAGTCATGTCTGTGATGGACTGGGCTACATTTACAACTCTGCAATCTCTAGTGGTCTTGGGTAATGTCGATATAGTTTAATGAAAGTGAAATTATGTTGATGAATTTGCTAGAGATGAAGGTATAACCAGTAAATATGTTGATGAATTTGCTAGAGATGAGTAGATAACCAGTAAATATGGTGTATTTGGAATTCCATAAAACATTTGATAATCATAGAGCCAGAAGGATATGGGCCATGGAAACAGGCCTTTCATCCCAAGTCCACACTGACGATAAAGCACCTATTTACCTTAATCCTACAGTAATCTTTTTTTTTTTAAATCTCCCTATATTCTCATTAACAATCCCAAGATTCTACCACTCACCTACATACTAGGATTTTCAGTAGCCAAGACCTATAATACTATTCTCTTCTGTGTTGTTAATATTCTATGATTTCATTTACATCTGTAAAATGCTAAGGGTAATTTTCCAAATTAAAGGTACGTAACCTTGAGGCAGAGGGTTGGAGCTTCAAGCATGGGAGGCAATACAAATGTATGGTCTTTCTTTGGTATAGAGAAGAAGGAATTATCCACTGCATTTGGACCTCTCAATACATCTTCCAACCAATTATGTACTTTAGAAGTGAAGCTACTTTGTTTTAATGTTGGGCTGCTATAGTCTGTAAAATAAAATAAAATTACGAATATCCAACAAGGGACTAAGAGGAGGGATGCGAGGAGAATGGGGCACAAAATGGAAGCAGATAAACAAAAAAACAAAATATGTGGTTGATTAAACTCTAAAAGCACCTTGTAAAGAGCACAATTGATTTGGAGAGCATCATCATATGGGGAAGAAAATTGAAAAAATACGATTATGTGTTATGTCAATAATGTGCTTATGCTATAACAAATGTAAAGACAGTCAAATTTCAGTCAAAGATAGGGAATGGTTAATAATCCCAGTGGTTGTTTTGCCATGAACACAGATCTAAATGATTTTTAAACAGAGTTTAGATTTATAGTGATAGCTGTAGCAGCAGGAGATGGAATCCTTAAGCAGAAGACTGGGAGGATGTAATAAAAGGTTCCAAAATCAATGTTATGAATGTGTGCACCAGGGGGTTGTAAGGTCAGAGGGTAAAATCAGAGTATTGGTATTGATCCAGCAATGATCTGATTTTCTTTTTTTTTTTTTAAAGCAAATTGATTGATTCTGTTGTCTCTTCTTTTTCAACTAACATTCTGTTCATGTTCTGGGGAAAGGGGAAAGTTGGACTGAGATTAATATTTATCTGCCTTGTGTAATAACCAGGATTTTTTGTTTTCTGACTGCCAATATCCAGAGGCCATCATCAGGTCTGTAACGTGGCACAAATGAAATGGAAGAGTGTATTCAATACTATTTCAGGAGGGAAAGAATATATGTGCAGTAATCTATGTGATGTTTTCTATTAGATTATCTGATGTGCTTTCTGACGTCGGGTGTCATGGTAGAATTATGATCCACTACTCCCATCACTGCCGGTTCAGTTTATTGATTGATTAATTTAAAGATACATCATGATCATATTGAATGGCGGTGCAGGCTCGAAGGGCCGAATGGCCTACTCCTGCACCTATTTTCTATGTTTCTGTTTCTTTGGTCCATCGAGTCCATGCCAACCATTGATCACCCATTCACTCTAGTTCTGTTATCCCACTTTCTCATCTACTTCCTACATACTTGGGCAATATTTTACAGAGGCTATTTATAGAGCCTACAAACCCTCACTTCTGGTCACAACGAGAATGTGCAACCTCCGCATAGATAGCATCTGAGGTCTGGATGGAACCCGGGTCTCTGGCGCTGTGAGGCAGCAGCTCTACCACTGTCGCCAAAACGTGATATTTTGTGTTAGATTATCTGGTGAGCTGTCTGAGGTCTGATGCCATGGTACAATTATGACCCACTACCTCTAGTTCAGTTTATTGAATGATTGATTGAAAGATATGGCATGAAAATAGGCTCTTTGGTGCACCAGGTCCATGCTGACCATTGTATTAGTTCTATCTGGTGCAGTGGGCAGGGATTCAAGTTTCTTGATCGCTAGGACCTCTTTTGGGGAAGGCATGATCTGTACAAAAAGGATGGGTTGCACTTGAATCTGAGGGGGACCAACATCCTGGCAGGGAGCTTTGCAAAGGCTACTGGGGAGACTTTAAACTAGAAAGGCTGGGGGGAGGGACTCGGGTAGAGGGGGCTAGGGGACAGGGTGTGGGGCAAGAGGCAGAGAAGGGAAGCACTCGGACCCAAAATGTAGGCGAGAAAGAGGAAAAAGATAATAGAGAATAAGGGATGGTGGGTTTCTAAAATGTGTATATTTTAATGCTAGGAGCATTGTAAGAAAGGTGGATGAACTTAGAGCCTGGATTGACACCTGGAAATATGATGTTGTGGCAATCAGTGAAACATGGTTGCAGGAGGGCTGTGATTGGAAACTAAATATTCCAGGATTTCGTTGCTTCAGGTGTGATAGAATTGGAGGGACCAGAGGTGGAGGTGTTGCATTGCTTGTCAGAGAGGATATTACAGCAGTGCTTTGGCAGGATAGATTAGAGGGCTCGTCTAGGGAGGCTATTTGGGTGGAACTGAGAAGTGGGAACAGTGTAGCAACACTTTTAGGGGTGTATTATAGACCGCCAAATGGGGAGCGAGAATTGGAAGAGCAAATATGTAAGGAGATAGCAGATATTAGTAGTAAGCACAAGGTAGTGATTGTGGGAGATTTCAATTTTCCAAAAATAGACTGGGAAACACATTCTGTAAATGGGCTGGATGGTTTGGAGTTTGTAAAATGTGTGCAGGATAGTTTTTTGCAGCAGTACATAGAGGTATTGACCAGAGAAGGGGCAGTGCTGGACCTCCTGTTAGGAAATGAGGCAGGTCAGGTGACGGAGATATGCGTTGGTGAGCACTTCGGGACAGTGATCACAATACCATTAGTTTCAATATAATTATGGAGAGAGTCAGAACTGGACCTAGGGTGGAGATTTTTGATTGGAGAAAGGCTAACTTTGAGGGAATGCGTAAGGATTTAAAAGGAGTGAATTGGGACACCTTGTTATATGGGATGGATGTAGAAGAGAAATGGAGGATATTTAAAGGGGAAATTGTAAGAGTACAGAATCTTTATGTCCCTGTTAGGTTGAAAGGAAATAGTAAAAATTGGAAAGAGCCATGGTTTTCAAGGGAAATTAGACACTTGTTTCGAAAAAAGAGAGATATCTACAATAATTATAGGTCATGGAGTAAATGAGGTGCTAGAGGAGTATAAAGAATGTAAAAAGAATCTTAAGAAAGAAATTAGGAAGGCTAAAAGAAGATATGAGGTTTCTTTGGCAAGAAAGGTGAAAGTAAATCCAAAGAGTTTCTACAGCTATATTATTAGCAAAAGGATACGAGGGATAAAATTGGACCATTAGAGAGACAGAATGGACAGCTATATGCAGAGCCAAAAGAGATAGGGGAGATATTGAACAATTTATTTTCTTCGGTATTCACCAAGGAGAAGGATATTGAACTCTGTGAGGCAAGGGAAAAAAGTAGAGTAGCTATGGAAACTATGAGATTCAAAGAGGAGGAAGTACTGACACTTTTGAA
Source organism: Okamejei kenojei (assembly GCA_035221665.1). NCBI lineage: Eukaryota > Metazoa > Chordata > Chondrichthyes > Rajiformes > Rajidae > Okamejei > Okamejei kenojei. Next base: position 58,743,747 of record CM069138.1, read on the forward strand.
AAATATAAAAGTGGATAAGTCTCCAGGTCCTGACAGGATATTCCCTAGGACATTGAGGGAAGTTAGTGTAGAAATAGCAGGAGCTATGACAGAAATATTTCAAATGTCATTAGAAACGGGAATAGTGCTGGAGGATTGGCGTACTGCGCATGTTGTTCCATTGTTTAAAAAGGGTTCAAAGAATAAACCTAGCAATTATAGACCTGTTAGTTTGACGTCAGTGGTGGGCAAATTAATGGAAAGGATACTTAGAGATAATATATATACAGTGGCTTGCAAAAGTATTCATACCCCTTGAACTTTTCCACATTTTGTCACGTTACAACCACAAACGTAAACGTATTTTATTGGGATTTTATGTGGTAGACCAACACAAAGTGGTGCATAATTGTGAAGTGGAAGGAAAATGATACATGGTTTCCAAATTTTATTACAAATAAAAAATTGAAAAGTGTGGCGTGCAAAAGTATTCAGCCCCCCTGAGTCAATACTTTGTAGAACCATCTTTCACTGTAATTACAGCTGCAAGTCTTTTGGGGTATGTCTCTACCAGCTTTGCACATCTAGAGACTGAAATTTTTGCCCATTCTTCTTTGCAAAATAGCTCAAGCTCAGTCGGATTGGATGGAGAGCGTCTGTGAACAGCAATTGTCAAGTCTTGCCATAGATTCTCAATTGGATTTAGGTCTGGACTTTGACTGGGCCATTCTAACACATGAATATGCTTTGATCTAACCATTCCATTGTAGCTCTGGCTGTATGTTTAGGGTTGTTGTCCAGCTGGAAGGTGAACCTCCGCCCCAGTCTCAAGTCTTTTGCAGACTCTAACAGGTTTTCTTCCAAGATTGCCCTGTATTTGGCTCCATCCATCTTCCCATCAACTCTGACCAGCTTCCGTGTCCCTGCTGAAGAAAAGCTTCCCCACAGCATGATGCTGCCACCACCATGTTTCACAGTGGGGATGGTGTGTTCAGGGTGATGTGCAGTGTTAATTTTCCACCACACATAGCATTTTGCATTTCAATTTTGGTCTCATCAGACCAGAGCACCTTCTCCACATGTTTGCTGTGTCCCCCACATGGCTTGTGGCAAACTGCAAACAGGACTTCTTATGGCTCTGTTTCAACAATGGCTTTCTTCTTGCCACTCTTCCATAAAGACCCGATTTGTGGAGTGCACGACTAATAGTTGTCCTGTGGACAGAATCTCCCACCTGAGCTGTGGATCTCTGCAGCTCCTCCAGAGTTACCATGGGCCTCTTGGCTGCTTCTCTGATCAATGCTCTCCTTGCCCGGCCTGTCAGTTTAGGTGGACGGCCATATCTTGGTAGGTTTGCAGTTGTGCCATACACTTTCCATTTTCGGATGATGGATTGAACAGTGCTCCGTGAGATGTTCAAAGCTTGGGATATTTTTTTATAACCTAACCCTGCTTTAAACTTCTCCACAACTTTATCCCTGACCTGTCTGGTGTGTTCCTTGGGCTTCATGATGCCCAAGGAACATTGTTTGTTCACTAATGTTCTCCAACAAACCTCTGAGGCCTTCACAGAACAGCTGTGTTTATACTGAGATTAGATTAGACACAAGTGGACTCTATTTACTAATTAGGTGGCTTATGAAGGCATTTGGTTGCACTGGATTTTATTTAGGGGTATCAGAGTAAAGGAGGCTGAATACTTTTGCATGCCACACTTTTCACTTTTTTATTTGTAAAAAGATTTGAAAACCATGTATCATTTTCCTTCCACTTCACAATTATGCGCCACTTTGCGTTGGTCTATCACATAAAATCCTAATAAAATACTTTTACGTTTGTGTTTGTAATGTGACAAAATGTGGAAAAGTTCAAGGGGTATGAATACTTTTGCAAGCCACTGTAAGCATCTGGATAAACAGGGTCTGATCAGGAAATAGTCAACATGGATTTGTGCATGGAAGGTCATGTTTGACAAACCTTCTTGAATTTTTTGAAGCGGTTACTAAGGAAATTGATGAGGGTAAAGCAGTGGATGTTGTCTATATGGATTTCAGTAAGGCCTTTGACAAGGTTCCCCATGGAAGGTTGGTTAAGAAGGTTCAATCTTTGGGTGTTAATGGCGGAGTAGCAAGATGGATTCAACAGTGGCTGAATGGGAGATGTCAGAGAGTAATGGTGGATAGCTGTTTGTCAGGTTGGAAGCCGGTGACCAGTGGGGTGCCTCAGGGATCTGTGTTGGGTCCACTGTTGTTTGTCATGTACATCAATGATCTGGATGATGGGGTGGAAAATTGGATACGTAAGTATGCAGATGATACTAAGATAGGTGGTGTTGTGGATAATGAAGTAGATTCTCAAAGTCTACAGAGAGATTTGGGCCATTTGGAAAAGTGGGCTGAAAGTTGGCAGATGGAGTTTAATGCTGATAAGTGTGAAGTGCTACATCTTGGCAGGACAAATCAAAATAGGACGTACATGGTAAATGGTAGGGAATTGAGAAATGCTGTGGAACAGAGATATCTAGGAATAACTGTGCATAGTTCCCTGAAGGTGGAATCGCATGTACAAAGGGTGGTAAAGAAAGCCTTTGGTGTGCTGGCCTTTATAAATCAGACCTTTGAATATAGGAGTAGGGAAGTAATGTTAAAATTGTACAAGGCCAATTCTGGAGTATGGTGTACAATTTTGGTCGCCTAATTGTAGGAAGGATGTCAACAAAATAGAGAGAGAGTACAGAGGATATTTACTAGAATGTTGCCTGGGCTCCAGCAACTATGTTACAGAGAAAGGTTGAACAAGTTAGGTCTTTATTCTTTGGAGCGCAGAAGGTTAAGGGGAGACTTGATTGAGGTCTTTAAAATGATGAAAGGGATAGACAGAGTTGACATGGATAAGCTTTTCCCATTGAGGGTAGGGAAGATTCAATCAAGAAGGCGTGACATGAGAATTAAGGGACAGACGTTTAGGGGTAACGTGAGGGGGAACTTCTTTACTCAGAGGGTGGTGGCTGTGTGGAATGAGCTTCCAGCAGAAGTGGTGGAGGCAGGATCGATTTTAACATTTAAAAGTAAAGTGGATAGGTATATGGACGGGAAGGGAATGGAGGGGTATGGTCTTAGTGCAGGTAGATGGGACTAGGGGAAAACAAATGGTCGGCACGGACTGGAAGGGCCGAGAGGGCCTGTTTCCGTGCTGTACTTGTTATATGGTTATATGGTTATATGGTTATTTTATTCTGCTTTCTCATCCACTCCCTATACACTAGAGGCATTTTTTTTACAAAGGCCAATTAACCTACAAACCTGCATTTCTTTGGGATGTAGGAGGAAACCAAAGCACCTGTAGGAAACCCATGCAGTCACTGGGGGAACGTGTACAGTCAACACAGACAGTACCCAAGATCAGGAATGTACACTCAGGTGAAGATAAATACAAAATGCTGGAGTAACTGGGGATCAGGCAGCATCTCTGGACAAAAAGACTAGGTGACATTTCGGGTTGAGACCCTGTGATGGGTCAAGGCGATGTGAGGCAACTGCTCTACCAACTGTGCCACTGTGCTGCAAATCTTATGGAGAAGTACCGGCCATGTAGAACCGAAGATCTATCATAGGATTTGAGGTCCACTCCAAGCTTCTGATATAATAACAATGACCATGCTCCCAAATTACCACATTGCCTGTAAAGTGCTTTGGGACATCCTGAAAGGGCCATGAAAACTTGCTTTATAAATCCAATATCTCTTTTTAATAAACATTCCCTCATTACATTCTACAGATGTATCATAGGAAACATACCGTAGGGTTGCATCACAGCTTGGTTTGGGAACAGTTCTACCCAAGACCGAGAGAAATTACAGAGAATTATAGATGTAGCCCAGTCCATCACACAGACAAGAATTTCCACCATTGACTCAATCTACACTTCATGCTGTCTCGGAAAACCAGCCAACATAATCAAAGATGTTTCTACATTTCTATGCGTGATGAGCAAGTTTGCAAATGACACAAAACGGGTATTATTGTAGATAGTGAATATCGTTGCACAAATTGCAGCAAGATCTTGATCGGTTGGGCAGGTGGACTTTGGAATGGTTGATGGAATTTAATGTGAGGTGTTGTTTTTTGGGAGGTCTAACATAGGCAGGACCTCCACTGCAAATGATAGGGCTCAGAGGAGTGTTGTAGAGCAGAGGGAACTAGGAGTGCATGCATATAGTGTAGTAGCCATTTAACTTAACTCGGTATGTTATAACTATAACCAGTTACCTTTAAATTTTATCTGCCTGTAATTATGTGGGTGGGATTTATTACGTAGTCGGAGGCTTGTTTGCGGCTTGGATTCTCACGCAGATTCGCTAGTAGTTTTTTGTTTTAGTTGGAGGAAGCATGGGGGAGAAGGCACAGCTTTCCATCATGCATGAGTTCCACCATGCACGAGTTTGACTACGAGTAAGATCAAAATGTACTTAAACAAGAAGTTTGGATGAATATCTTACTGTTTTTACTACGACAATAAAGAAACTATTAATTAAGAGACTGTGTTTTGAAGATTTATCTTTTGACGGCATTGAATGTCTCGTGGAGAGCTTGTGGATGCATAACAAAACTATCTCCTTACCCCTGTCTTCAATCATAGTGGAAAGATTCCTTGAACGATATAATAATCTGCCATTACACATAGTTCCTTCAAAGTGGCGTCACAGGTGGATAGGGTGGTCATAAAGGTTTTTGGCACATTGGCCTTCATCAGTCAGAGTATTGAGTATTGAAGTATTGAACGGGGTACTGATTGGGGATGATCAGCCATGATCACATTGAATGGCGGTGCTGGCTCAAAGTGCCAAATGGCCTACTCCTGCACCTATTGTCTATTGAAGTTGGGAAGTCATGGTGTAGTTCTACATGACATAGGAAAGGCCATATTTGGAGTATTGTGTCCAGTTTTGGGCACCATGTTATCGGAAAGATGTTATCAAGCTGGAAAGGGTGCAGAAAAGGTTTATGAGGATGTTGCTAAGGCTCGAAGGCCTGAACTATAAGGAGAGGTTGAGTAGGCTGGGACTCTACTCCTTGGAGTGCAGGAGTATGAAACATATATGCATAAACTCATGAGATAAATAGAACAGGTAAATGTACAGAGTGTTTCCCAGTGTAGGGGAATTGAGATCCAGAGGACATAGGTTTAAGGGGGGGGGGGGGGGGGGGGGAGATTTAATAGGAATCTGAGGGGTAACATTTTCACACAAAGGGAGGTAGGTGTATGGAACAAGCTGCCTGATGAGGTAGTTGAGGCAGGGACTATTGCAACATTTAAGAAACATTTAGACAAGTATATGGATAGGATAGGTTTAGAGGGATATGGATTGAATGTAGGCAAGTGGGACTAGTGTAGCTGGGACATGTTGGTTGGTGTTTTTCAAGTTGGACCAAAGGCCCTGTTTCCACGCTGTATCACTCTATGACTTGCCCCACCCAGATCATCCTTCTCCCTCTTGCTGTCTGGAAGGTACAGTAACTTGAAATCACCTGCCACCAGACTCAGGAACAGCTTCTTCCCCTCTGTTATCTGGCTTCAGAACAGTCCTTCGCTAAGTTAGTGTACTGTCTGATTCATCTCTACCTCATATGGACATTGGACATTGTCTATTGAACTGACACATCACAATGCTGAGTACTTTATTCTGCACTCTGTATTTTCCCCGTTGTGCTATCTATTATAGTTGAGTTTGCCTTGATTATATTTATGTCTGACATACATAATCTGTTTGGATAGCATGCAAAACAAAGCTTTTTACTGTACCTCAGTACAAACGTCAATAATAAACCTAAATCTGAGGCCTGGGATTAATCTCCCTGGCTTTTGGACACACATGATATGAGACAAAAGATGAGCATGAACAGGAATTAAATCCTTTAATTAATTAAAAACGTAATTCTCAAAAATCTATAGATTACGCTGTCCAGCAAATTTAAGATTGCAGAATTTAAGTGCAGAATTCTCAGTGAGTATTTTAAGCCTTTAGCAACGTTTTGTTAACCAATCTCAGTGATGACATTGATCTGACTATGATCTAACAATCTATATTTAACTATTGGAGCCATAAAGTTTGAAATGACTTTCCTCCCTCATTGGTTGAACACATTAACAACTTCCATCAGTCCAATTGTCCTCATTATACTGGCACCATGGGCTCTCAGCTCACAAGCTGTTCCAGTACATTTAACTTAGCCCACTTTAATATTTTAACCAAATAAATGTTTAAAACTGTGGAGGATCATGAAGATTGAGAACAAGTTTTATGGTACAAAGTGTATTATGAAGATTACTGCAAGAAAATGTTATCAGTAAGAAAAAGAAATAATAAATATTTTAACACAAAATGAATTTCATTTCTATATCAGAGGGAATACATTTACAAGCTTAGCCTTTCATACATGCACTGTTTGTATTTACAAAGGTCTTTTATGTACAAAACTGTTGTCTCTTCTGTTTCCTTGTTTTAAGATTCAAATTTTGTGCACTTTAGTTGCCTGCCAATATAAAACAATGAAATATACATTCAACAAGATAGGCAGTATCTGTGTTGGATTAGCAGTTAATATTTCAAGCCAATAACCTTTTTTTTGAAATTAGAATGACAAAAATAGTATTAATGTCAAAGATGTAAATACTGTCTAACCTTCTTAGTGTTTCCAGAATTTTGTATTTTATTTCAGAATTCTAACAAGCATATTGGTTTTAATTGTTCTCCACTAGCCGTATTTGTTTCCACTTGAGCTCAGACGATTGGCTCCAAATATTTAAACAAAATTGGGCAGTTTGTCTATTATTTATAAAGATCATCAAAGAGACCAGAACTTTTGTTTCCTGAGAAATTTATGCTGACGTCTCAAGCTTAAAAAAAGATAGCAAAACATAAAAGCAAAAAAAAAAAATTAAAACCTATTACGTGGAAGTACGTAGTTCCAGCATTCCAGCAAATGCAGGCAGGTGTTACTAGTGTAGATGGGCCATCTTAGTTGGCATGGGCAAGTTGGGTCAAAGGCCTGTTTCCTTGCTGTATGATTCTGACTAAATAAACAAATCAAGCATGAGTAGGCTATTTAGATCCTTATAGCTGCTCCTCATTCAATAGGATTGTCATATAATTTATTTCAACGTTTTCCTGCACCAATCCCATATCCTGTGATTTACTTTAAATCTTTTTTTTTTTTTTTTTGCAAACTGAATAATGGGTGTGCCAGTCATACCAAGTTTTTCACCCACTTTCCTCTGAGGTCGTGCTGCTGACTTGCACCTCATTCTATTCTAATGGCTTTGGATGGACCGGAATTCATTCAGCTAAGGTGATAAACTTAAAGCTAAAACCCTTTTCTTGATGCACCTAAGCTGAGTGTTGAAAGACTCAAGCCTCCAGACTGCCTACCATGTAATTTGCCATAGTCCAAACATACTTACAAATCACTTTCTGATGATACTTAAAGTGTCAAAATTGAAATTAACATCAATTCCTTTTCTCTTCCTTCAGTCATTCAAGATCATCTTTCTGGTAAGAGGGTGAACTTTACAGTGTTTCATCACTGATGCATGGTCTAATGTCAAAAGTGTCTGCTCACATTACTTCACAGAGAGTTAAGAAGATTCCACATTATGCCTTTTGTCTGAGCCTAATTTGACAGAATCAGTCCCCACTCTGGCTCATGGCACTTATCAGTTAGTCAGTATTCCTGAGGGGAGAGAATTTCAAGTGCACCATATTCAGTTTCAAATCAAGCCCTGTCCCCCTTAGGAAGCTGTGCGTTGCATTATTAAAGCAGATGTCACCAGCCAAGACTTTATATCACAAAGCACATGCTAATGTACAGCAGACAGTAATGAGATGCCATTTATATTAGCTAATTAACATTTCTTCCATGAGGGTGAATGGTTACTTTTAGAACTGGATGGCTATTAACATGGAAAGTTAACAAGAAAACTGTACTTTATTTTTTTGCAGTCGCAGATATGAGTAGGTATAAATGAATAGCAAAGGTTCATTTGGGCTTCCAATTTCCTAACATATGTATTGCAATGAATATTAGATGGTGAACCATATCATCGTCATGACTTATTTACTTTTCCATGTGATAGGGTTTTGCATTTAAAAAAAGGCTGCAGCTTCGCTGTGGAGCGTAAAACTTTGCTGTAATTGAGTTCTGGAGTGGTAAAACCACTCAAGAGGCTACAGCCCCAGAGATTTGCCTGAAACCTGCCTGTCAGCTAGAGTTAGATCACAGCTCAAACAAGGCATGCTTTTCTGTTCCCGCTCAAGACTTCTATGGTAGAAAAAAAATCAAAGCTGCTCCTAGAAGAAGCTCTGCAACAGCTGCACTGTGTCAGCAGAAATAATGATCCAAAACTCACCCTCTGAGGAATGTTGGATTTGGTCATAATTACCAATCCTGTCTTTGATGAAGTATGCATTTACTAACCAATAACTAGATGACTTAACATGTAAAAACAAATACTATTTAAATAACTTAGAGAAATCCACCTTTTCTCTATATTATTTTGTAGAAGTTCTCTAGCAATTCACTAGCACTCGAGCAATTCACTACTTCACTCTGTGTGTATATGCATACTCTGGTATCATTTTAGATTGGATACTTCAATGCAAAATGCATACTCTTGTACTCCTCCTTCCCGCTAGATATGCCTCAATTTTCTGTATTAAAATGCATATACTTATATTTGACTGGAGGTTAAACATTCGCTTGTCAAGAAACTTTTGCTTCTAATTTTTTTTTCTCTCAACTGTGATTTTATTTTAAAGAAAAAAATCAACAGCTTTAGTCTTTAAATTATTTTTTTCAAAATAATGTTAAGTCTTAAGGGCCTGTCCAATGATGCGAGTTCACCCAAGAGCTCTCCCGAGTTAAATAAAAATCAAACTTGTGGTACCTCATCATGAGTATTTTTTTACTCTTGGAAATTTTTCACACTGGTGAAAAAACTTCACGAGTTTCCGCGTTTCCCGAGCACCAGCCGTTGGCATTACAAGCTGCTACGAGACATCTATGAGCTCCGACGTACCCGCAACGTACATTCTACGTACTTACCATGAGTTCGATTTTTTTTTTAACTCGGGAGGGCTCTTGGGTGAACTCGCATCGTGGGACAGGCCCTTTACAAATACTTCAGCACCTTTCTTCATTAAATTGAGTTAAGATATACTAATCGCAACTACTTGTCACCTGGTTCCTTTTGCTTATTATTTATTATTTTTATCCTGGAAGATTTATAATCTATTCAAAATAAATAAAAGAGTTAATATTTAGCACTTCATATATAAAGGGAAATGTCATTGTTGGTGAGTTTTTGAAAGCCTACAGCAACATCACCTCATAGAAAGTAGAAACATAAAATACCTTTTCATTCTCACTGTCCTGAGTACATCTCCTCAGAGTAAACATTCATTGTGAGGAAGAAATAAAGGATACATTTTTATGCACTATCTGTGACATAGCGGCACAGCAGTAAAGTTGCTGCCTGACGGCGCAAGAAATCCACGATCAACCCTGACTACGAGTGCTGTCTGTACGGAGTTAGTACCTCCTCCTTGTGACCACATGGGTTTCCTCCATGTGCTCCGGTTTCCTCCCACATTCTAAAAATGTGCATGATTGTAAGTTAATTGACTTCTGTACAAATGCTCTAGTGTGCAGAAGAGAACTAGTATACGGGTGATTGTTGGTTAGCATGGGATGGGCTGAAGGGCCGGTTTCCACATTGTATCTCTAATCCTAAACTTAAATCTATCTTGAATTAATGTTAAGGGTAATAAAAATTGGGGCAGGTAAAACAGACTGTCAACTTCGCACTACCCATTTTTACAGAGTCTTAAGCCTTCAAAGCGTACCTCACTGGTCGTGCCCTTCGTACTGTGGATTGTTTTGCCACTGACAACACCACTGAAAAGTCCATTACTGTCTAAAGTCAACATTTTTTCTTCTGTTTTTGAAGTCAATATTTAAATATTCTAATCTTGACCAGTGGCCTTGTATGTTGCAATTACAGTGCTTCATGCATCTAATTTATCATTCGTTGGTTGGTGAACAGCTCAAGGCAGATGCCAAAATATTTATTTCCTCTGTAAAGCATCTATTGGAATTGGAAATCTTGGCTCCAGCCCTGTTCTACTGAATCCAGGTTTACATATGGGGGAGTTAGCTTGAGATTACAAGCATTGTGGTATTATTTCCATTATCTCCATTGTTTGTCAATATGACTAGTATTCACTTCTTTCTTGAATGTCTTCATGGTCTGTGATTTAGACATATATTCAATTATTTTTTTAATGAACCTTTATAATTTGTTTCTGTATTTTCTAGTTCTTGCCCTGATCCCTTTTCATTTGTATTCTGCATGACCATTCTTTTTCATTAATTTGTTAATTGATTCAGTCATATTTATTTAGTTTGAGATTGGGAAGGTAATTATCATGTGTGCTAAGTATGAAGGATATTGTGTTGAAATAAATTTGAACATCCTCAGCAGGCCTTTTTAAAAATTGTTCTCTTATATCCCTGAAATTTCACCCTTGTGAGCATGTACATGTACGGGGATTCCATTTTTTGTAATACAAATTATCTGACAGCTGCTGCCTCCAGCTACAGTTACCCAGGTCAATGATGATTTCCAGGGCTGTCAGTGTGGAGTTTGCACATTCTCTCTATGACCATATGGGCTCCCTCTGAGTACTCTGAATTTCTCTCACATATCAAAGTATTACTGGTGGTTGTATAATTGGCCACCGTAAATTGCTCATAATGTACAGGTTAGTGGTAGTGGTGGACCTACATTTTTGGGGCCCTGAAGCGTGAACTGTTATGGGGGCCCCTTCGCAGCCAGCAACGAGGTCTGGGTAACTACTGTTATCTTCTTCAATGGGGTTGTTCCATGACAGTGCAAGTGAAATGAATTTTCCAGCAAATAAAAACACACAAAAACACAATAAAAATGTAACACAAACATCCACCACAACATTCATCACTTTGGTGGAAGGCATAAAATTTGGCCAGTGCTCCTCCATTTCCTTCAACCCTCCGCAGCCGCCGCTGCGGGCGTCCAGATGTGTAGACAAGGTTAAGCCCAGGTAAGTCCTGAATCAGTGCCTCCCCACCGGAGACTGCGGCTTCAGGATGGTGTTGTCCCCTGGCCAGCGGTGGAAGATCTAAAGTTCCCGCCGCACCGCAGCAACAAGCACCGCAGACCGCAGGGCCAGCAGTCGGAGCTCCTCTCCAGGCATCCCCAGCAAGGGACCCTGCTCCGGATGGTAAGTCCCTGCTGCGCCCGTGGTAGTAGTTGGCCGTGGACCGGCGGTCGGAGCTCTTCTCCTCCCGGGTCCCAAATGAGGGATCCCATGCTGCGCCAGCTGGAGCTCCGCAGACCGCGGCTTCAGGCTGCCGTGGGCCAGCGAACAGAGCGCTCCCTTCCGTCGACCCCCGGCGAGGGCTCACCCGCTCCGCGACGAGAGTCCACTCTGCGCCCGCAGCTGAAGCCCCGGGCGCATCTCCGGGAAAGGCCGCACCGATCCTCGATGTTAGGCCACGAGGGAGGCGACATGGAAAAAGTCGCATGCGCGAGGCTTCAGTGGCTCAATCCAGCGCTAAATGCAGCACAACTCTGCCTGTCTCACCGGGTTAACTACAGCCCGACTGGATTGACGGGACACCAGTGCTGCTTCTCCGCGCTGGCCATATTTCCCACAAGCCCAGGCAGGTTAACCAGGCAGAGTTGAGCTGGGTTTAGCGCTGCTTCTCTGCGCTGGCTGTGGGTCTGCCTGGGGGTGCAGCTCGCGTCTGACTCCCGACCTTTCTGGCCACCTGTGGGAGTGGGTGGGGGACACTCGGGTGGGGACGGGACCAAGAGCGGAACTCGCTATCAAAACATGGAGGGGACAGGGGGACACAATTTTTTGCACACTCACACACATGCGCGAGGCTTTGGAGGTTCAATCCTGCGATAGATGCAGCTCAACTCTGCCTGTCTTGCCGGGTTAACTACAGCCCTGACTGGACTGACGGGACACCAGCGCTGCTTCTCCACCTGCCCATATTTCCCGCAAGCCCAGGCAGAGTTGAGCTGGGTTTAGCGCTGCTTCTCTGCGCTGGTTGTGGGCCTGGGGGCGCCTGGCCCGACTCCCGACCTCTCTGGCCACCCGCGGGGGGGGTGGGGGCGGGACAGCGCCGGAGACCCGGCCGGGACCGATCCTGGCTGCGGATGAGGTGCAGGTCTGTGCCACGTCTCCCTCCTCCAATCACCGCACTCTATCCTCAGTCCCATCCCTCCCCCTACTCTTCCCTCCTCCAATCATCGCGCTGAATCATCATGCTGCTGACCGACATCTCTCTCGTCCAATCGGCGCCCTCGATCAGCACTCCCACCTCCACTGTCTTGCGGAAAGCGGAGATTTTAAAATCCGGATTACAAAAACTTGTGGGGGATGTCCCCCACCTCTCAAAACATGGGGGGACGTGTCCCCTCTGCCCCCCGTGTTTTACGCCCCTGCCCCCCACGCAAGACACACAGAGAAACATACAAAACATACATTAAGACACACTAAAAAAACTTTAAAAGTAGAAAGAACTAACACGCTGCTGGCAGGGCTGTCGGCTTGCAGCGCCCCCACCGAAGACTTCGGATCATAAATGGTATTAGTGTTTTAAATTATTTATAATTATTTTATATTAAATATATTTAGAATGAAATATCCTTAATTTGAACATTTCTTCATTTACAGCTAATCTACATGATACTTTAATAGCCTTTAAATTTTTATTTTAGCTAGTATTTTGTATTGAATTATACCGTATTATGAATATATATTGTTTAAACCCTTCTCATACAGTAGACCCAAAATATTTAAGCAATGTGGACTAAGCATGATATTCACCTTCAGAAAAAAAGTTGTGAGTATTGGCCGATGGTCCAGGAGGCTGGCCCGGTGGGGGTTCAGGGGGCAACTGAAGCTCCTGCATTTTCCATAAGCTTTCTGCTGGTAGTTTACATACCAGAAGCTCAGAATTCTTCTAACACATGCCGTAAAATAACCCCCAAAATATATATATTTCATGAAATAGACAATAGACAATAGGTGCAGGAGTAGGCCATTCGGCCCTAATCGCCAGCACCGCCATTCACTGTGATCATGGCTGATCATCCACAATCAGTGCCCCATTTCTGCCTTCTCCCCATATCCCTTGACCACTGGTTATTCATCCACTAAGACTGCTATTTTTGATATTTCTCTGACATCAAATAGAATTATCTATCTCTTCCCAGGATATTTTTATAACAATTGCCCAAAACAACTTTCATAACATTAAAAGGATCAAATCGATCTGTGACTTGCATCTAATATCTACCATTAACATTATCTACTGTCGACAATTTTTGTCACTATCGGAATGTTATCAAAGCTGTGATAATTTTATTTTGAAATAACTGTTTTTATACCTGAGCGTCAGTTGTAAAGTCTCAATCCTTTCTTGTTCTTTACATCTCAATGTCAACTTTCATTCCATGACCTTCAGCTCCAAGATATATTTTTAACAGAACTGTAAACTCTGGAGTTCCTAATTTCTCTCATTTACCAGGATTAAAAGCCTCAACCTCATCTTTATTTACTCTTGATTCTCTTGGTGGTATTTTGCTGTTAGAGTTTGGTTCATCAGTACCAATGTAAAACTCGTGAATTTCCCGCAAAGGAAGTAAATTTCCAATTACCAGTCCATATTCTTCACATGTGTTCACAACAAATGTGTTTCATGAGGTGGAATCAATTTGATGCAGATTTTATCCTTAGTGGCACAGCTGGGAGAGCTGCTGTCTCACAGCACCAGAGATCCAGGGTTCGATCCTGACCTCAGGTGCCATCGGTGTGGAGTTTGCACATTCTCCCTGTGACTGTGAGTTTCCTCCCACATCCCAAAGACGTGCATATTGTAATTTAATAGGCCTCTATAAATTGCACCCAGTGTGTAGGGAGTGGATGGGAAAGTGAGTTACAATAGAAATAGTGTGAACAGCTGATTGGTGGTAACAGGACTCAGTGGGCCAAATGGCCTGCTTTCATGCTGTATCTTTCAGTCATTTGTAAGATTTTTTATGGAAGAGGAGTCCTAGAGTTTTGAGAATCAAATAGCTCTTTCTCACTCTTGACTTTTCTTCCCAACACTGTGAAAAGCATGTGAACTGTCAGGCCAGCAAAATATAATTTAAGAAGATTTAATGCTAAATTCCTATGCTGTGCGAAATGAGTTATTCATGAGTCATATTAGGGACAATTTTCTCCACTATCTCTGGCGGTGGAAAAAGCATCATCCAAATAAATCTTTCTTCAGTAGACACTAGAAACTGCAGAAACTGTAATATTGAGGAAAAAAAAAGTGCTGGAGAAAATCAAGGGACCAGGCAGCATCTCTGCAGAATATGGAATGGTGATATTTTGGGTTGGGACCCTTCTTAAGACTGAATCTTCCTCGAGGTTACTATCCTAACTATCTTATGCAGGCGAGAAACAATGTTTACTACAGAGGGAGTTTACTTCAAAGTGCCCTAAATCAGCGAGCTTTAGTCTACCTACCAGCAGAGTTTATATAACGATTCAGTTCTCAGCTTCTTTGAAATGGGATTTTATGTGGAGAACCGTGGTGGAGCAGAACTGTTAGCTCATGGGCCTCTGTTGATTAGAGTCATAGAACCATACAGCACAAAAACAGGCCCTCAGCATTTGGTCCATATCCCTCTAAACCTTTCCTGTCCAGTACCTGCCCCATTAACCAGAAGAACAAACACCATCACACTGCACCATGAGCACACACTTCAATTTCAGGCAGACCTTGATTGTGGCATTTTCAGCTCTTAGCAACACAATATTCTTGGATATATGATAATTGTAATGTGTGGATGTTGCCAGGGCGTCAATTCCACCTGTGATCCTGTTGCCACATCACACCAAAAAGCTTTCCAATATTCGCACCACTAATAAACGTTTATAACCTATTTTACCGAATGTTCGTCTTTGACAATCATTCTCTGAGGAATCGGATTCAACTCATGGATCCTTATTGATGATGTTGGTTGCGTTCAGTAACTGATAGGATGGGAAGTGTTGGTTTTTGACAGTATTGCCAACAGTGAAAGCAAAAGACATCCTGGTACACATCTCCTGATCTTTATTTCTATTAAATCAGAGAAACATGTCTTCCAGCCGGAATTTGGAACAAACCAAGACTCTATCCCACCAAGAGCAGAGCTAACAGAAAACTGAAATATATTAAAAGTCTGACCTCCATGTACATGTTTTGTGTTTAAGCTACCATCTCTGTGTGTGCTAAATAACCGCAGTGGGAGCAATTAACTTATCAAGTCTGCAAAAAAATGAATGCCTTTGTATCTGATAACAGGAGGAGGGACATGATGTATTCAGGTGCGACAGGTGTCTTTTTCCACACAAAAAAGCAGAGGTTCATCAATAAATATGTTGGAAAATAGTGAAAGGCCTAAATAGAGTGAATGTGGAGAGGATGTTTCCGCTAGTGGGAGAGTCTAGAACCAGAGGCCATAGCCTCAGAATAAAAGGATGTTCCTTTAGAAAGGAGATGAGGATTTTTTTTAGTCCGAGGGTGGTGAATCTGTGGAATTCATTGCAACAGACGGCTGTGGGGGGCAAGTCAATGGATATTATTAAGACAGATATTGACAGATTCTTGATTAGTAAGGGTGTCTTGATTATGGGGTGGAGGCAGAAGAATGTAGTTGAGAGGGAAAGATAGATCAACTGTGATTGAATGGTGGAGTAGACTCAATGGGCCAAATGGCCCAATACTGCTCCTGAATGAATGAAGTAATGAATACCAACTATCATGGATCCCATCAAATGATATTGTCACTTTTAAATGGTTAACATTACTCCTGTCAATTTAATTAATATGTCATCCATTGAAAGATGAATATAAGGCGAGATAAAAGTCATGATATATTTTACATCTGCATAAGTCATTTTCCATTGTGGGAAATCTTCTGATGTTGTTGCCAATTACATATTTATACATACATACACGAAAGATCAGAACCATGAAATCAGTTTAATACAAACAACAGAGGAAGACTGCACACTATTCTAAAAGTTGAACAAGTTCTTGTTTCACAACTTAGAAGGTGCTTAGACATATAAAATAAATTTAGTTCATTAGTTCTTGTACCATATTGCTGAAAAAATAATGTATCAAAACCCAAAAACAGCTGCACATCAGAGAAATGGACTGTATAAATTAACGACTGTGTTTAATTTCCTATAGTTACCCAGCCTCTCAAACTGAATTGATATCATGGACCATTACTTGACCAGTTAAGTGACTGTTAAGCCACTTGAGAAATGCCAAAGGATCATTATTGCAGATAACTAATTGGCCTGCTTTCTGATGGCAAGCTCATTGATCAAACTCGCCCAATGGAAAATGGTAGTAATTAGCATTAAAATGCTGTTAAAAGAAAAAAGAAAATTACTAAATTAACATCATGGTTTCAAAAAGCAGAAAACAACCCCCTTGATCCTTATCAACCTTCGTGCAAATGAGATACCCATTTAATATTATAGATAATGGCCCTACCCAAGAGGATGAACAAGCATTACACAGAGAATCCCTTTCATATGTCATGGAACTTTGATTTATGCTTCATGTAGGAAGAACAAGATACATGAACAATGAATGGAGTCAACTGCTTCTATTTGCTTTTGTGATTGGGAGCATTGATAAGGGTGATATGCTAAGGGTTTCTCATTTCATTACAGAGTGGTCGGCCTGAAGAAGGGTCCTGACCCGAAACATCACCTATTCCTTTTCTCCAGAGATGCTGCCTGACCCGCTGGGTTTCTCCAGCATTTTGAGTCTATCCGAGAGCATCCGTAGCTTCTTTCCCTCAGCCATTGCTCAGAGCAGCTTTCAAACACCATCATAATAGTCTGATCTCATTTAACTGTCCTTTCCTCTCTTAATTTCAACAGTAAATTCCCAAGCACTCTCTTGATCTTTCCATCTCATTTTGCCCCATGGTCTCCCAATCACTGTGGCTAATCCGTGAATTGTTATCCACCCACATCCTGACTCTTCCTCCATTTCATTCAAACTCCATTTCATCCTCTGTCTGTCTCTGGAAAACTTCTCTAACAATCCATTTATATCTGCATTTTTCAAATCTTAACGGATGGAGTCTATGATTGTCCATTCACCCTGGTGCTGCAGTAATTAATCTGCTCAACTGTATCTTTAGCTCCACACTCCATGAATCACTACTTCCCTCTGAGACTCTACCCAGTTGCTCTCATGTGTGTTCAAAGTGCTAGGATAACACCAGCATTTGCTCTACCTTTCAACTGACTTTTATCTTGCTGCACTCCTTAAGTAACTCCCTTGGAAATATTGGAAAGCTTTTTGGTGTAAGAAGAGATGACTAAGTCTTATTTATATGTCTTGTGGGAGACTTTCATTGTTGGGTCTCCAACTTGGAAAATGTCAGCCTGAGGATGTACTTAATTAACATCTCCTTGTTTAACTACTATTTCTCATTCTGGTCTCAGATGTTGATTGTGAGACTGAAATACAAATAACAAGTTCTAAAACAGCAATAGAATGAGGTTAAAAAAAATCAAGCCGGAAAGAAGGACAGAGAGAGACTGAGGATCAGTAGATTAAATGGGGTACCTGGATAGGAAAGGTTTAGAGGGATAAGGACCAAAAGGAGGCAAATGGAACCAGCTCAGACAGGAACCTTGGTCAGCAGGATGAGTTGAGCCAAAGGGCCTATTTCTATGCTGTTTTATTTTTTGATTTCAATGAGATTTGAAGAGGGAAACACAAGTACAGAGGTTTGGAGAAAGCAAACTATTATGATCATTAAAATCTGGGAACTAAATCATACAGGTGCATTAAACTAGATTCAATTAGATTAGTTTAATGTCATATAAACTAGCAGGGTGCAATGAAATTCCTTGTTCACATGAAGTTCACAGAGTAAACTGTGTATAAACAGTAATAATAAATATGGCAACAAATGCAACAATCGGCGCAAAACAGTTGAATGTTGCAAGAATGAAGTGCAAAATCCGAGTAGCGCAAAAGTTTTAGTTCTAGTTTTAGAGATACAGCATGGAAACAGGCCCTTTGGCCCACCAAATCTATGCTGACCAGCGATCCCTGCACACTATCCACACACACTAGAGACAACTTACAATTTACCAAGCCAATTAGCCTATACGTCTTTAATGTGTGGGAGAAAACCGTAGCTCCTGGGGAAAACCCACGCAGATCACGAGGAGAACATACAGACTCCGTACAGACAGGATCGAGCCAGGTTCTTTGGTGCTGTCGGGCAGCAACTCTACTGTTGCGCCAGCATGTCGGCGGATATTAAAGTATAAAAGGAATATTAAAGTACAATACAGAATAACTGAATGAGGTTTAGTTTACAGATACAGCGCAGAAACAGGCCCTTCAGCCCACCGAGTCCACACCTACCAATGATCACCCATACACTAGTTCTATCCTATAATCAAGGGACAATTTGCACAAGCCAATTGACCTACAAACCTTTTTTTTGAACTGCACATCTTTAGAACGTGGAGGAAACCAAAGCACCCAGAGAAAACCCTTGTGGTCACAGGGAGAACGTGCAAACGCCATACATACAGCACCTATAGTCAGGATCGAACCCAGGTCTCTGTGGCTGTAAAGCAACAACTCTACAGCTGTGCCACTGTGCCACCCTGAGTTCAGCATATGTGGCAGCACCTGTGTGAAAGAAGTTGTGAAATAAGTGGTTGGTTCAGGAGTCTGATAGCTGTGGGGAAGAAGGTTTTCTTAAGTCTGGAAGCCAATAAAAAGTAGTATTTAAGACATTTATGGGACTGAAGATTTATGAGGATATTGCGAAGACTCAGTTGCCAGAACTATCGGAAGAAATTGGGCAGACGAGGACTTTATTCCTTGGAGTGCAAAAGACTGACCTTATATACTGCAGGTGTACAAAATCATGCTGGGAATAGAATGAATGCACAGTGTCTTTTAGCCAGGGTAGGGTAATCAAGAAGAAAATGTCACAGGTTTAAGGTGGGAGGGAAAATATATAAATTAACATTTGATAGATTAGACTTGGAAAACCTTGAATGCTATTTATCACCTTTCAAAGTTCATAGAATCATGGAAACAGGCACATTGACACTACATTTTTAGCTAACACTAATTTCTTAACACTAAACAGGAAATGTTGGAAATACTCAGTTTAGACAACATTTATAGAAAAGCGAAACTTGAGTTAATGTTTCAGCAACAAAGCTTTCCATTTGAGCCAAAAAAGTGTCTTGGGCCTGAAACATGAACCCTGTCTTTCTTTCCACAGATACTTCTGACTTTCTGAGTACTTCCAGCATATATTTGAGTTTAGAGATACATTTTTTGGCCGACTGAGTCCATTCATTGATCACCCATTCACATTAATTCCATATTATACCACTCTCATCCAGCCTCTACACACCAGGGGAAATGTTTAGAGGCCCATGAACCTACAAACCCGCACATCTTTGAGATGTTGGAGGAAATCAGAGCACCCGGAGGAAACCCACGTGGTCACAGGGAGAAGTGCACACTCTGCACAGACAGCAGGCAAAGTCAGGATTGATGCGCTGTGAGGTAGCACCTTTACCAGCTGTGCAATGTGCCATTTAAAAAAAAATCTTATTTCCTGTATCTACAGTATCCTTGCTTTTCACTTATTAATTTTGTTGAGCATTCATTCTAGGACTCCCATTATTCATGTGCAGAAAATGCTTTCCTTTTTTTATTGGTGATAAACAATAACAAACATTATAGGTACTTAGAACATAAATATTTTTGCTGGAGTTATTGTATTTTATATTTCAAGTAAAACTGAGAATAAAACGGAGAATGAATTCTCTCCGCCCTAAAAATCAAAAAATCTTCTTTTCCCCTTGTAGAAACAAGGAACTGCAGATGCCGGGTGACGGTAAATCCCGCGGCCGATTTTAAGCTCTGCGAATGGGCCGATTCAAACTCCACGACTCGGGGCGGACAAAGCTGCCACCCTCCAGTCCAGTGGACGAAGCTGCTGTTGCGGGAGCTCCCGAAAATCGGTCACCAACCAGGGACCTGAGAGCTCCTGATGTTACCAACCACAGGGCCCGCGGCCGAAGCCTCCGAAGCTGGTTCACAGCCACAGCGCCACCACAGTCTCCAAAGTCAGCCAGCTCCGCGATGGTGAGTCCACAGGCTTTGCCACTGGAGCCCCCAGGTCGATTCCAGTTGGAGACGGCCAGCTCCACGATATTAGGCCTCAGCGGAGACGGAGATAAGACAAGGAAAAGGTTGCATCCCCAGTGAAGGAAGAGATTAGAAAAGGTTTCCCCCACCCCCCACATATACACAAATAAAAATAGATTAAAACATACATCTAACAAGACAAAAAGAAAACAAAAAAAGGAATGACAAACGGACTGCATGCGAGCCACAGCTGCTTGGGCAGCGCCGCCACTTCCGAAGGCGAGTAAAGAATTTATTTTGATTTAATATCTATTGAGTGCTTTATAAAGTTTGTCAAGTAAACAATATAGAACAACAATGGAAATGTCCAGTACAATTTGCCAACCATTTCAATACTCTGCAGAATGTGGATCTGTTCTGTAGAATAAGCATACAGTTGTCAGTAGAGTTTCAAAAGCAAGGAGGCAAACCATTAAAGAACGAATTAAACCCTAGTTGATAGTATTACATGAAAGAGGAAAGAAAGATCAGCCTTTAATTTGGATATATGCTTCATCTTTGAAGAAATGAACATATTTTAAATGTTAAAACAACCTTTGTTTGTACGACAAAAAAACACATATTAACTGCAAAAGCAAACTGATCGAAGCCTTAACATTCTCCTTGTATAATTACAGTAAAAATATGTGTTTTCACATCACATTTGCAAAATATTTCTCATAATCCTTTAATCTCATGGCAAAATGTATTAACTTGCAAAACCATAACTGTGGAATCTATTGCAAATCTTACTAAAGTGGTTCCACGTTCAAGTTGCATTACAAACTGGAGTAATGTACAAGCTGTGCAGAAAGGCTTGAGATGGGAGACAGGAATGATATGCTCCCATCATATCATATAAAAAATTAATGATTTCCATCAAAAAACATGATTTTATATAGCAGTAATATTACTATGATTTAAATATTTTACAAAAAGCAGGGGTGCCTAATGGCAAATCAACTTCTCTAATGCAAGTGAAAAGCAAGGGTGACTATATTGTATAAGCAACAATTCAGCTAGCTCCTTAAATTATTCTCTCTAACCTTACTTACACTCTGACTAACACATTCAGAATAAATTGCTTGTTACTTTACTAAGCTGTTAGTGAGCAGAGCTCTGTAATAGCCCTGTCTCACGGTGCGAGTTGACCCACGAGTGACCCCGAGTGAAAGACTCGTAGTTATGTACGAGACTCCAAGTTTATGATCAAGAGTTTAACCGAGTTCCCACGGGTATGACTAAGTTTGCCGTTTACTTCTCATTTCTGCGATGTTCCAATTTCTTCTCCCGAGTTACCAAGTTCCTCTCCCGAGTTACTCTTGAGCTAACCGTGAATAGAAACATAGAAACATAGAAATTAGGTGCAGGAGCAGGCCATTCGGCCCTTCGGGCCTGCACCGCCATTCAATATAATCATGGCTGATCATCCAACTCAATATCCTGTACCTGCCTTCTCTCCATACCCCCTGATCCCTTCAGCCACAAGGGCCACATCCAACTCCTTCTTAAATATGGCCAACGAACTGGCCTCAACTACCTTCTGTGGTAGAGAATTCCACAGATTCACCACTCTCTGTGTGAAAAACGATTTTCTCATCTCGGTCCTAAAAGACTTCCCCCTTATCCTTAAACTGTGACCCCTTGTCCTGGACTTCCCCAACATCGGGAACAATCTTCCTGCATCTAGCCTGTTCAACCCCTTAAGAATTTTGTAAGTCTCTATGAGATCACCCCTCAATCCTCTAAATCCCAGCGAGTACAAGCCGAGTCTATCCAGTCTTTCTTCATATGGAAGTCGTGCCATCCCAGGAATCAGTCTGGTGAACCTTCTCTGTACTCCCTCTATGGCAAGAATATCTTTCCTCAGATTAGGAGACCAAAACTGTACGCAATACTCCAGGTGCGGCCTCACCAAGACCCTGTACAACTGCAGTAGAACCTCCCTGCTCTTGAACTCAAATCCCTTTGCTATGAATGCCAACATACCATTCGCTTTCTTCACAGCCTGCTGCACCTGCATGCCTACTTTCAATGACTGGTGCACCATGACACCCAGGTCTCGCTGCATCTCCCCTTTTCCTAATCGGTCACCATTCAAATAATAGTCTACCTTCCTGTTTTTGCCACCAAAGTGGATAACCTCACATTTATCCACATTATACTGCATCTGCCATGCATTTGCCCACTCACCCAGTCTATCCAAGTCATCCTGCAGCCTCCTAGCATCCTCCTCACAGCTAACACTGCCCCCCCCCAGCTTCGTGTCATCCGCAAACTTTGAGATGTTGCATTTAATTCCCTCGTCCAAATCATTAATGTATATTGTAAATAGCTGGGGTCCCAGCACTGAGCCTTGCGGCACCCCAGTAGTCACTGTCTGCAATCCTGAAAAGGACCCGTTCACTCCTACACTTTGCTTCCTGTCTGCCAGCCAGTTCTCTATCCACATCAATACTGAACCACCAATACCATGTGCTTTAAGTTTGTATACCAATCTCTTGTGTGGGACCTTGTCGAAAGCCTTCTGAAAGTCCAGATATAACACATTCACTGCTTCTCCCTTATCCACTCTACTAGTTACATCCTCAAAAAATTCAATAAGATTCGTCAAACATGATTTACCCTTCGTAAATCCATGCTGACTTTGTCCAATGATTTCACCACTTTCCAAATGCGCTGCTATCCCATCTTTAATAATTGACTCTAGCAGTTTCCCCACTACCGATGTTAAACTAACTGGTCTGTAATTCCCCGTTTTCTCTCTCCCTCCCTTTTTAAAAAGTGGGGTTACATTAGCTTTAAAAAGTGGGGTTACATTATGTAGAATATTATTATAGAATGAAAGCCTGTTTTAAGTATCAAATAGAGGAGCTGGACAGCATCTCATACAGTAAGTATATTCTGATTCAGTATTGAAAGTTATTCAATTTCAGAACTTAAAAAAACTAGGCAGGATCTCGGCCCCGCACTCGCTGCCATTGTGCAGCAAGGAGTCGATGGCGGCGAAGCAACAGTGTAAAAAGACAACTCCATCCTGCGGCTTTGAGTTAAAGATAGAATTCAGCGCGGCCGCATCTATTGATATGACCTACAAAGGGAAAATGCACACCGTCCAGTGCCAGAGCTAGGCTGGGATCATTCTCTGCTCTCATCTCTCTCTTTCTGTGTGTGCATTAGTAGGGGGAAGAGTGGTCTACCTCGCTGGGGCAGAAGACCTCTGCCGCCTGCCTGCCCCTTGTAGCCATAAACTTGTTTGTTCCTTTGGTGCGCCTCATCAGCCCTGCTCCCATCCCAGCGCTGCCCCAGCTCTCTGCACCATTCTCGTGGAAATGTCGCTTCCGCCACTGTAACAAGGAGGGGTTCAGCTGGCTGGCTTGGTGGGTGGGTGGGTGAGCAGGGAGGGGAAGTGGGTACAAACCACCGAATCCATTCTCAAAAGTCGGGCAGAACCGTGTAGAACTCACGTTTCTCTCTGCTTCATATACGTGGGAATTCCCTCAGTCTGGTCACTCAGCAGGCAGGCAGCATCTCTGGAGAGAAGGAATGGGTGACGGTTAAAATTTAAATCATGGGCAAACCATCTTGCCCCAGGCTGCTTTACATTATTTATTGTGTTGAGTTGTTTGTGAGGCTGGGACCTCTGAGGGTCGCAACCTTATAGTGGAGACATATGCGTGTGCCTTAGATCCTGTAAGCTGGCCTCATGGCAGGAAGGTCGAGGGGGAGGTCCCTGCAAAGCGCAGCCCAAAAAGATGACCTCAGTGGAACTGGCAGAGGATGGTGTTGGGCCGGCGGCTGAGAAGGTGGAAGAAGGCTGCAGCAGGGAGAGACTCCCAACCATGGTGGAGCCCATATCATTGGACCCGGGACTGTCAGTGAATGTTGTTCTAAAAGTGTTACCAATCTCTTTTGTTGGAGATGGTCATTGCCTGATAATAGAATTACAGAGTCAAACAGCACAGAACCATCCCTTCGCATCCTTTTTACCTATCCGCACTAATCGCATTTGCTCAAATTAGGTCCTTATCCTTTCCCTGCCTTATCTATTTAAATACTATAGAGAATACAGTGCGGAAACAAGCCCTTTAGCCCACCGTGTCTGTGCCGACCAACGATCCCTGCACATTAACACCATCCTACCCACACTAGGGAAAACTTTTACAAGCCAATTAACCTGCGAACCTGAACATCTTTGGAGTGTGGGAGGAAGCCGAAGATCTCGGAGAAAACACACGCAGGTCACGGGGAGACATACACAAAAAGTCATTTACATCAAGATCCTTTTTGTTTTGATGCTCGTTTATTGAGCTGATGAAACTGCAATGTTACAGTTCAATCACAATCACTGGAAGCACAGGACACATTGTGAGCTTTCCAAACCTTGGTGTAACAAACAATGTGAAATCAAGAAGGTAATACAGAGAAAGTAATAATTCCAATCAGCACAATCTAAATCAAGACAGGATCAGCCTCCACACAGGGACTTTCCCACAGTCCATGTCCGCCCATCACCACCACCCCCGTGCCCCTGACGCTTTCTTGTCCACATGTGTGTGTCAGAGAGATGGCACCAAATGCCCAGGACACCGCTCTGTACTGCTGCACATTTCAACTGGGATGCCCAACTGTTCCCGGTGGGATTTGAGGAATGGCTCCAGCAGAATGGACAAGGAGGGGAGTCAGGTTAAAGAGGGCGGACTTGTCTGTTCTGAGCAGTCCCTAGGCTTCAGTCAAGGGTCAGTGTGTGGGGCAGTGCCCTGGAGTTTACATCCTTTAGACATCCACAATGGTTCCCCACACCCCGTCCCTCTCTCAATGTGTGACGGAGAATGGCCGAGAATATCACTGATTTCTCATCCAATTCTGTAAAATGTGAAGAGTTAAGATTGTCATATGTCAGTTCAAAGTTGCAGCTTTACCATCTGAGATGGAGCAAAGACGCAGCAGAAATTTGGAAACGTCATCCCGTCACCCATTCCTTCTCTCCAGAGATGCTGCCTGCCCGCTGAGTTAAAGAGTGCCCACGGTAGACTCACGAGTCACTAAGGTAAACGCACGGGCCACTACGTTATTACAACGAGTTTAATTGTTTCAATTTTTAACTTGAACAGTAAATTTGACTCGTGGAAAACCTCAAACATGTTTGAATTTTTTTCAAGAGTTAACAAGTTTCACGGGTACCTGCCATTAACACGAGTCACTAAGTTGTGCGCACGAGTTCCAACGCTCATGCTACGTTAATTGGACGTGATTACCGCGAGTGAAAACTCGGGGTCACTCGTTGGTTGACTCGCACCGTGAGACAGGGGTTTAAGGCTAGGTTGTATTACTAGAAAATAGATCATACAGAAAATCTGCACATTAATGGATTATTTTCTTCATCTTTTTGGTCATGTACAGAATGTAGGTGCCAATACAATGCCAATATTTATTGCTCATCCACAGTTACCCAACAGAAGGAGAAGTGAAACAATTTATCAGACTGCTGCTATTACCGTAAAAGTCCCCACGGTTCTATCTGACATGGTGTTCCACATGTATGACCAGCAATGAAGGTCATATCTTTGTAAATTAGAATGTTTTGCATCTTGGGTGTACTGTGTTCTGCATTTAGATGCCCTTCCCTTCAGGAAGATTTCAGTCACTTGTTGGGAGGTGTGCTGAGTGGCTGCATTGGATTTTATTAATGGTTTACACTACAACAATGTGCCACTGGTGGAGGGAAGGTTTGTTTCAGGTAGGGGAAGGAGTGTTTGGCCTAAATGTTGGCAAGATGGAGCTTTGAATTTACATTCTTTAAGTAAAATGTTCCATGACTTATGATCCTGACTCGACCTTGATAGGTGGTGGTAAAGTGTCGGGGAGCCAGGAGTTGTGTCACTGGCTGTAGAATGTTTGGGACTCTGCTCTTGCATCTGCCATAGTTAGGTGCCTATTGTTGCTGAGCTTTTGCTCAATGCTTGCAACCGAGGATATCAATGGGGTACTTTGTGATCATAATACGATTTGCTGGATGCCAAGGAAAGTGCCATGATTCTCTACAGTTGGAAATAGCTGAGTGACAGGAAGCAGGGAGCAATTGAAAAATGTGTTCTGTTTTGAACTGGAAGGGGAGAGGTCAATGACATTTTCCAGGGGGTCATTGCTGCAACCAATGCTTTTAATGATTAATGATTGGATATGTATTTTCAGTTGCGTAATTTTCAAATGTGCAGATGGCCAAAAAGTTGAATGCACAATGAACCATGTGAGAATTTTAATAGACTTCAAGGAAAAGGAGATCTCCTGATGGAAGTTGAATTATTGGCAGATTAAATTTAAGTTTAGTTTAGTTTAGAGAGAGCGCGGAAACAGGCCCTTTGGCCAACTGAGTCCGCACCGACCAGCGATCCCCGCACATTAACACTACCCTACACACATTAGGGACAATTTTACAACATTTATACCGAGCCAATTGACCTACAAACCCGTAGGTCTTTGGAGTGTGCGAGGAAACCAAAATTCTCGGAGAAACCTATGTGGTCACGGGGATAATGCACAAACTCCGCACAAACAGTGCCCATAGTCGGGATTGAACCTGCTTCTCTGGCGCTTAAAGTGCTGAAAGGCAGCAACTCTACCGCTGCGTCACTGTGCAGCTGAGAAAGTTGTTATATTTTGGTAAGAAAGATGAGTTGAGACAAAAAACTGGAGGGCACAAATTTTAAAACTGATGCAAGAAAAGAGTAATCTTTGGTTGTGTGTCCATAATTCATTGGAAGTTACAAGCTGGTTGAGAAGAACACAAAGCGTTGGAGTAATTCAGCAGGTCAGGCAGTATCACTCTGATGGCATGGACAGGCATCATTTCCAGTCGGCTCCCTTCTTCAGGATGGTTGAGAAGTAGTTAACAAGAACAGGAACAGAAAAGAGGGACAGGAGTAGGCCATTCAGCTCTTCAAACCTGCCCTGCCATTCGATACTTCCATAGCTGATCATTTATCTCAATACCAAATTCCTGTCTCAGCCTTTGTTACATATAGGTTCCTGGACTACAATATTAAACGCATAGCACACAAGAACAATAAAGTCAAAAAGAACTATTGTGAAACGCTGATCATTCTCAATTGTACTCCGTGTCCAATTTGAGCTGCCACACTATAGGAAAGACGTAAGGGTGAGGTTTACTAAAAAGACTGCACGACCGAGGGATTTACATTAGGTTGAGTTTGTTCTCCTCGCAAGAGAAGATCACATCAAGGTATTGAAAGGGTAAAAAAAAGTTCCACTAGCAGTGAGGTGAAGAATTAGGAGACAGAGTGAAGGTGATTGACTTATTTTGTACAGTAGTGGTTTGGTTCTGGAACACATTGCTGGATGTGGTAATGAGGACAGATTCAATCATAGCATTCAAAATGGATATTGCTCCATTAATAATGCTAAGAAAAAGAAAAATAAGTCAGATGGAGGAGTGGGCTATCTGATTTCTGTAACATGGGATCAGTGTACTCAACAAGATGAATGTCCCCTTCTGTCCTGTCACCATTCTGCAAATTTGTGAAATCCTTCTGCAAATTAAAACTGGCTATTCATTATTCAGTATTAGGTTAAAAAAAATCGTATAATCAAAAGGTTTATACTGAAGCTGTTCAAGTTTGGACAATTTAGCTAAATTTATTGAGCTTGACTTGAAATTCATGATGTTATCTAAACCACTTCATGCTTTACTTCCTGAGAACACTTCAGAATGTGAGTTATTCTACACTTACCGCACTGTTCACTCTCCCTCTTTATGGCTGTTCTGTAAGCTTTGTGTTTCTTTGCTTCTCTTCAACAGCAGAGGCCCCTCTTATACTACATTCACTGTTTTACATCACAAAACAAAAGCCTCAGTTACTGGCTTTAAAGTTGCTTCCAGCATTATTAATTTTACACATTTTAAAACTGGGAGCAGTTTGGGAGCTTCCATTAATTGAGTCATTATTGAATTATTTTCCACAGTGTATTTTTATACACCTAATGTCCAAAATGATAGGCTTCAGTTTTTCACTCACTTAAGCAAATGGAATTTAAGTGGAAGTTTTATGGTGATACAATCAATAGTTACTGAACACATGTCAAATTCACTGAAGGTCATCTATTTTAGCTGTCAGGAAAGCATTTATTTGTTAAATCATTTTCCAAATGAGTTGCATTGTCCAACGGATTGATAGATTTTGTCATGCATTAGTGAGATTACTTTGAATCAAAGGTTATTTGGGACTGTTATTCTATTGCATGTTTCTGCAGTTGTAAAATATTTTCATACATAATTCATAATGACTATCTTTCATCACCTGTGCCATTTAATGATAATGTGTAATTTAGCTGACAAGTGTATTTCAAAAATAACAATATAACATACATATCATAACATTTCACATCCAATCCTGTTAAGATACTGATTCATTTTGGTTCTTTTCATCCCCTCAAATAATTATTTTGTAAATATTTAATGACAACATAGAAAATTACTTAATTGTAATTGAAAAATTCATGATTAGAAAACTACAGGTAGCTCAGAAGAGACACATTAAGCCAATATTGTTTTTTAAAGCTGCTCATCAACTCATGCAGCATCAGCAGAGAGAGAAACAGAATTAACATTTCAGGTCAATGATCTGTTAGGTAAAAGAGAAAGATAATGTACAAATCCAGCCGGCCAGAGAGGAGATCTTCTTCAAGATGGATATTCCTGGTAAAGAAGTAGCAAGGAATTAAACAGCAATCAGAAAAACACCAATATTGTGAATCTGAAATTAAAAATTCTTATGAAGGGCATTCTGATGAATAGTCATTGACCTGAAAAATTAAATCTGTTTCTCTCTCCTTTGATGTTATCTGAACTGTACCAATTTCACACATATTAAACAGACGTTGATTCACTAATGCACCGTAGAAAGGGTTGATTCACAGCTTAGTTTGTAAACAGCTCTGTCCAAGGCCGCAAGAAATTGCAGAGAGTTGTAGATGTAGCCCAGTCCATCATACAGACGAGTCTTCCCACCATTGACCCCATCTGTCATGCTATCTCTGGAAAGCTTATGGATATGCTGGGAATGGAGGGATATGGATCACGTGAGGGCAGAATTTATTAATTTAACCTGCCAATATGTTCAGCATGGATATTATTGTCGAAGGACCTGGTACTGTGCTGTACTGTTCTATGTTGTAGTGTTAGTTTCATTACTTGCAGAGTTGGATTTCAACTCTTACCTTTCATGTCCTTGGACTGTTATTGCAAGTCAGATCAGGATCAGGAATCAGAGTTACAATTCTTAAACAAAGGAATTTTTTTTAACGCAGAGCGTAGTGGGGGCCTGGAACACACTGCCAGGGTTGGTGGTGGAGACAGATACAATAGTGGTGCTAAGGGGCTTTTAGATTTGCAATGGAAGTACAGGGAATAGAGAGATATGGATAATGTACAGGCAGATTAGATCAGTTTTACCTAGTATCATGTTCGAAATAAACATTCTGGGCCGAAGATCCCATTTCCCGGTGCTGCACAGTTCCATGTTTTCATGTTTTAAAGGTTAAGAATTTGGTCTTGAAAATGGGACTAAATAAAATGCAGGTGTACGAGAATTTGGGGGCATCGGCAGGTGCAGTGCATGTCCTTGGTACTGCAAATGTGGGAAAAGGAGATGAGTCGAGGTTCATGCTCATCAAGGATCCCATCAAATTTTCCTTTCACTGAACTTAATGAAACAAGCAAGATCCTTTGCTAGCATCTCTATTATCTACCCTGCGTTCCCCAGAGTAAGCTCACAGGTTCCAGGAGCAAACTTAGGCCATTCGGCCCACCATGTCTACTCCGCCATTCAATCATGTCTGATCTACCTGTCTCTCTCAACCCCATTCTCCTGCTTTTTCTCCCCATAACCCCTGACACCCTTACTAATCAAGAATCTGCAAATCTTCACCTTAAAAATATCAATTAACATCCTCCACAGCCTTCTGTGTCAAATCATTCCACAGATTTACCGCTCTCAGACAATTCAAGTGATTTATATGCAATTCTAAATGTTATCAAAAGGTTTTCAAATATTATTCTGAATTAAACCGTACTCAACTCTTACAATGTGAACTATAATCAGAGAATATTAGCTTTTGATAGGGAAAATAAACTTAAGTGATATTTTATGAACCATCGTGATGCGAGGTACTGACTAATACCTTATAATGGACTTCTAGTAATCATGTATTTTTCTTTTTACATCTTTCACTCGAGATAATTCCCCATAGCGCAGAGAACAGCTCCTAAGTGGGTGAATTGCTATTGTTCGTTTCCCAGTGTGAAAAAAAAAACTGCCCATAACAGCCCCAGGCATGAATGAAATATACTATGGTCATTGGTATGAGGAGAAGAAACACCCCAAACAGACTACACTCTACCTCCGGTCAGATTCAGTGTTTGTTCTGTAGATAAACTCAGTGAAGCCTCTAAAGGCATTTTAGAATGTTGTGTGAATCGCTGACAACTGTCAAGTAACAGTTCACTCATGTGTGATCATTTTTTGTCACTTGTGTGAATTATCACTCCACTGGGCAACAAAAATATAATTTACCCTCACAGAATAATCTTGTATAATTTATGTCATCTAATTTCCTATGTGTGGGTTTAGGAATTGGATTCAGACAGACAAGAGCTAGTCACAAAACAAAGAATAATTTGGAATCAAATGTGCAGTGTACACCACAATGACCATTTGATGTCACTTCTAAATAATTCACCTTTCTAAATATAATTTAAATTAAAATGAAATTTTAAAAAAAAATCACCACAGTATATTTACATTCGTACAGAATGGTTATCTTGGCTCCAGTCAAGAATAATAAACTCAAATTATAGTATAATGTGGATAAATGTGAGGTTATCCACTTTGGTGGCAAAAACAGGAGGGTAGACTATTATCTTAATGGTGGCAAATTAGGAAAACGGGAGATGCAACGAGACCTGGGTGTCATGGTACACCAATCATTGAAAGTAGGCATGCAGGTGCAGCAGGCAGTGAAGAAAGCAAATGGTATGTTAGCATTCATAGCGAAAGGATTTGAGTATAGGAGCAGGGAGGTTCTACTACAGTTGTACAGGGTTTTGATGAGATCGCACCTGGAGTATTGCGTACAGTTTTGGTCTCCAAATCTGAGAAAATACATTCTTGCCATAGAGGGGGTACAGAGAAGGTTCACCAGACTGATTCCTGGGATGTCAGGACTTTCATATGAGGAAAGACTGGATAGACTTGGCTTGTACTCGCTAGAATTTAGAAGACCGAGGGGGGATCTTATAGAAACTTACAAAATTCTTAAGGGGTTGGATAGGCTAGATGCAGGAAGATTGTTCCTGATGTTGGGGAGGTCCAGAACAAGGGGTCACAGTGTAAGGCTAAGGGGGAACTCCTTTAGGAACGAGATGAGGAAAACATTTTTCACACAGAGAGTGGCGAGTCTCTGGAATTATCTGTCACAGAAAGTAGTTGAGGCCAGTTAATTGGCTATATTTAAGAGGGAGTTAGATGTGGCCCTTGTGGCTAAAGGGATCAGGGGGTATGGAGAGAAGGCAGGTACAGAATACGGAGTTGGATGATCAGCCATGATCATATTGAATGGTGGTGCAGGCTCAAAGGGCCGAATGGCCTACTCCTGCACCTATTTTCTATGTTTCTATGTCTATTCTACACAGTATTACCACTTAATAAAGTTGAAAAATATTATTAAGTAATCCAAACCTAATATGTGTACATTGACTGCGTTTTCAACTTTATTATGATCAGCGTGTGGGTAAAATGTCTGATTACCTGTGCTAAGTCTGTTAGTCAGACAGGACTTCTAGAGGTGGCAAGTATCTTCTCCATAATCTTCTACAATGCAAGCCAAGTCTACAGATGACATTGTCCATGTTTTGATCCATAACCAAGTTCCAAATGTAAGCAACAATTCAATTTTCCTGAAATCTTTGGTACAGCAAATGTAGGAAAAGTAGGTGAGTCAAGGTCCATGCTCATCAAGGAGCCCATCAAATGTTCCTTTCACTGAACTTAAAGAAAGCTATGCAGGCTCCTTTGCTGGCATCTCTATTATATACCCTACATTCCCCAGCCGAATTAGGCCATTCGGCCCACCAGATAAATACCTATCTGTGTATATACCTCCCTATATGTTACAATGAGCAATATGACCAAATATGTATTCATAAGAGCAGCCTTCCATCCTGTAGTATGATGGTTGGCCCCTTGGTGGTCAACTTTTAAGCTGAGTCTCCACTACAGAATGGCAATCTCTGCAAAACCTGCTGCAAATGAAGGCAGCGCGCTGAGAAGGTATCAGATTTGCTGGTCTTTTCATTCTCTGGGCCTCTTCTCAGCCAGCTAAGTAATTTATCCTTACTCCATCCAATGTTCCCTTGAGCAGGCAATGTCCTGATCTTTGATGGCTAACTCCCAATTGTCTGCCTGCCATCTTTGTATCTCAGTTACAGTTGACCTTGTTGGGAAAGTACAGACATTCAGCAGATTGTAACTTCAGCAGATCACCACACTGAATGTCCTGAGGAATATTGCCATCATCTATTGAATGAATGTGGCCAACTCATCATATTATTGGTTTAGGAACGAAGATGTACTGAAGAACATAGCATGCTGCAGCAACTCCAGGTTTCTGTTCTCCCACTAGAACATGCCAGTGAAGATGAAAACTGTAAAGTGTTTTCTACTTCCCAGTTCTGATGAAGGGGCTTAGATCTGAAATTTTAACTCTGTTTCTCTTTCTGCAGATGCTGCTTGACTAGCTTTGTGTTTCCAGCATTTTTCATTTTTATTTAAGTATTTTCTGATATCTTGACTACATTGATCAGCCCTCTGTAAGATAGGTGAATGCGCAGGCCTGACAGACCTCTTTGAAGGTTCCTATGTGTCCACACGCCTTTGCTCAGCCTGAACATACGCTGCACATGCTGCACACACTAACATCAGCATCAAGTGATGAGTTGCTGGTGATTTTGAAGACGGATGCATAACTGGCTGGCTGAGTCCAGGGTCCGTATGTTAGTTCTCCTGCTGGTGATGGGCAGTCCAGTTACTTGCAGCTTTGGGAGAGACTGTCGATTAGTCGCTGGAGGTGTTCCTTGGTGTGGAAAGCCTTTGTAACATTGTCAGCATGAACAACTACGTGAAGATTTCCTGGTGCACCTCTATCTTGACCTTCAGGTTGGGGGCTTTCCATCAATTCTGTTGTAGAAACCTCCACCCTCTGTGGATAAATTGCCCCATTCATCCAATCTAAAGCCTTATCAAGGCAACAGTCTTCATTCGCCATGGTGTTTCTCTGGCGTCTTTTGAACTGAGACTGTGGATTTCCATGTTCCAAAACCACCCCAATGATTTTGGATTTTTCCCTGAGATTTCAGCCAGAATCTGTCCACTGGCCAGGACAACGTGGGCGACCAACAACAAATATGCTGTATTAGAAAAATATGCATGGAAGGTAACTTTCTGCATATTTTTAATCAACCAGTTCCAATAGTAGAAACAAAGAACTGCAGATGTTGGTTTGTACCAAGATAGACACAAAGTGAGTAACTCAGCGATTCAGGCACCATCTCTGGAGAAAAAGATCGGGTGACGTTTTGGGTCGGGACTATTCTTTAGACTGAAAGTAGGGGGTGGGTTGGGGAGGGGGAGATGAAGGTGGAGGCAAGAAAAATACCAGGACCAATCAGGGCCAGCCACAAATGTCCACAGGCATAATGGTTCGTGGTAGGTCCTTTGTTGGCCAGGGAAGATGTGATCTCAAAAGAAACAATGTGGAGAACTGTGGAACTGGTAAAACAACTAGGGTGGAGGAAGGGGGCAAAGAGGGAGGGGGGAGTGTAAGATTAAGTTACATAAAATGAGATAATTCAATGTTCATACCTGTTGTGTTTGATAATTCACCGGATTCAGATAACAGAATTTGATTAATTCAGTAATTTATTGCACTACTAAATAATGCACATACACTCAGGTACCCCCGAATATCCCCGTACCCACTTGCAACCCCCGAGTACACAGCAGAGCACGCCGCAGGATGTTCCTACACACACTCATGTAAACCCGTACGCACTCGCAAACTCATCAGAGCATGCCACAGGATGTTTCGTTTTTGTTCACCTGGCACCATTCATGACACGGACCAAGTCAGAGGTTCTCACACCAAAAGGGCGCCCAACACCATCCTTTATGGCATTTCTTCTCAGAGCAGACCCCGCCACTGACCCCCTTGTCGAGCCAATCATAAGCCCCCCTTGTCTGCAATGTTTCTACGCCACTAGCGGCAGGGGGCGCGGGTGGTCTACTTAACTATTGCTGTTGTGTTTTGTTCACCAACACTATGTTTTCCCAGAGTGGCCTGAGAAAGGCTGCATTCCCAGACAATGTGAGTCCTCACACATGGACAGGTGCAAGGTCAATTCTAGGTGATAATGCATCTGAATCTTGTTTTCAAGAGGCTATGGAATGTAGTTCTGCTAATTTAGCTGATAACTCCATTCCACATTTTAGCTGAAATTGTCTGTTTAACCCTTAAACTACAATACCACTGGGTTGTAAGCTACCCAAATGAAATATGAGGTGCTGTTCCTACAATTTGCGCATGGCCTCATGCTGGCAATGGAGGAGGCCCAGGACAGCATGGGAATGGGAACACCCATCAGTAGTTTCTTTGAGCCTATATGAGTCTTGTTCATGAGTTGCAATGGCACTCACTGACCACTGGCACCACTGTGCATCTCAGCTCTGTATTTCTGGTCTCTCAGTTTGTTTTCCAGTGGGATTTTTCCGATCTAAGCAACATTTTACATCCTCGCTCTCCGAATTGACTGTTAAATAATATTGAAGCAATGTGACAGAAAATATGACTACAAAAGAGGAACCAATTTGTATCTGCACATCCTGTTACTGCTTTTCACACACTCTAAACCCACTGAACAGAGGAATACAGTCGGTTAGAGCTTCCTGCTGACAAGGCATACATGCATGCATGCATGTGCTTGCATGACGCAACACCTCTGACATTGTGGTCGGGTTTTGCAAACTGAATATGATATTAGCATTTTGAGTTTGACCTGATAGTAATCACGTGTAGTACATGTGATCTGTTTGGATAGCATGCAAAATAGAAAGATTAAACGAGAACTTACCGTTTGAAGTTTGATCTTTATTTTATGAGAAGTTGAAGTGAGGGAATACATGAAGAGCCTGCCAGTTCACAATGCAGGTCAATCTTTAGAGCAGCTGTATGAAACCGCAGAATAGTTGCTGACCTAAGCTATAGAAAGATTAACGACCTTAGAACTACCAAATTATCTTTATGAGAAGTAGGGTTGGGAGTGGAGGGCACGTATTCCCTCACTTCAGCTTCTCATAAAATAAAGATCAAACTTCAAATGGTAAGTTCTCGTTTAATCTTTCTATTTTATATCAAAGTCATGTGAGTGACTACATGAAGTCTTCAAAGCTCTGTGGTTTCATGTAGTAACCCAATCTGTGTGTGAAACACTTAAACAGATAAACCATTAATGGTAGAAAAAACATGGGTTATTAATACTATGATGCTAACTTGCACACATGGCCATTGTTCTTAACTGTACCATAGTCCCAATTGACTTCGAGTTAGACAATAACTCATGCAACAGTATGCAGAATTCTATCTGCAAATATCCAGGCACATTCAACCAGATTTTATAATTTATTAACATGCACTATGTGAGCCTCTTGCTGTATGATGAAAGGGAAATATCCATTCTATTGGCTGCTAATGAGCCATCAGCAATATCTTGAGACTATTGAATAACAATAAAGAAACTATCTTTCATCTCATAGGTACGAGCAAGCTCAGTTCACTTGTATACCTAATGACACCCCCAATCTCTGCTCTGGTGGGTATGCTGTCAACTTCAAATGTATGCAACCATGCCCATTTTGCTTATGAGATTATTTCCATAACAAACTACCCTAATATCAGTTATGAACTTGAGACCGAGCCAGAAATTGAGTAAAGACTGTGTTCTTTGTGCTGAGATCAGTTGCTGAAAGCATAATCATCTTAAAAATACTGCCCCATTAGGAATACAGTAGAAGAATATTTGCATAATAATTTACTGATATAGATCGCACACTACAATGAGTGTAGGCTATTAGAGTGGTCATATAAACGACACTCTGCATAACGTTAGTGAACAGCGGGTGAATAACCAATCATTTATTGTCTATGGCACTATAGAGAACGACAAAATAGCACAAGCAGTGTCAATTGTGCTATCACATAAACTCTTCTCTATGCTCAAAATGAACCACACACAACCTCTGTTACTTCCGTTTGAAAGTAACTCACATATTTTGTTCACAAACTTCCCATACAATCGTGCAGAGCTAGCTGCCAGAGAACATGGGCTGCCCCAGCCATCACTCGTGACCGAGTAAATAGGAGTTGCTTCAGCCGCCTTACCATGGCCTGAATGAACAGGCAAAATTGTCACGATTAAATTTCATGTTGCCTCATTCTTAATATCGCAAGAGGTATCTACTGATAACCCCCAAGAATTATCAGCTGCAAATTCTGCATACCATCTAAAACTCGATGACACAATGCCTTTTGATCTGAGTAGGGCAGCATTGGCTTCCACCACTGGCTATGTTATAAAAAAACCCAGATAATTTGTGCCTCATGTGTATAGATATGGCAAAGTATGCATCTTCAAGATCGATTCTCTGAATCAGTTAAGTTGCTGAAAGCCAATCATTCATTTTAAACAGGGTAACTGAACACATGATCAGATTAGCCAAATGCTAACCTGATTCGGCATGCTCTCTGTTTCTGTAATCTTGAGAAGTATCAGAAATATACCCCTCTCGTTCTTGGCCAGACCACTCATCCTTCGATGAGATGTCACTGATTCCACTCGGAACCACCGTTCCTCTATTGACCATACAGACGGAACCTTATGACTAGAGTTGAAAACACAGTCTCCCTTTGATGTGGGAATACGAGTTCCGTCAATTTAACATAATGCAAACCTGAATCAGGAAATGCTTCGCAGTTCTCTGACTGAAACCACTTGTCTGAGTCGCCAGATCTCTTCGACCCACCACTCAATCAGGAATACTGGTATTGAGAGCCTACGGATTATTATAAATACATTGTTGATTCACAACATAAACCTGCAGCTCAGATAAAACATTTTGTATGCTAGACCAGCTTCCTGCTGGTAGCTACCTATCCCAGAGAGGATGGCAAAGATGTTTCCAATGAACTGGCAACTCTACTAACTGAGCAGAAATTTAAACATGTGTTGAGGGACTTCAACTACTTTATTCTACTGAGCAGCCTGATAACCTCAATCATAGATGACGAGGCAGTGCTTCCCTGGTAAATTCCATATGGCCAGCCAGTTTCATGATGGTCTACCCTGAACCAGGGTTACCAAGCTGTTCCTACTTGGAACTTACAGAGGTTACTATGCAAGGCATCCTGCCAATGTCTCTGCATCAACCTGATCTATCCCAGAGACAGTGAAAAAAATACTGGACAGCCCATGCTGTCAGTAAACCCAAACCTGGACTGACAGACTGCTCCGCTTCGGAGTTTTGCGGAGGTTATTAAAGAGACCTTACCTGCCAGCGTGTCTGAACCCGGGTCGATTTGCTTGTTGGAGCTTCAGCGAAGTTCCATTTGCAGACCCTGTCTGTCATGCTTGCCATTTCTTCATCTGGTGTGATGTTAGATAGTTGATGCCGCTGGCCAATTCCTCTTGTAGTGGCTTGCCCGTCCCCGAGGGAACAGCAAATGTAAAGGCAAGAGCAGGCAGTTCTTCCTTATGAGACTCTCGTACAACATGCATTAAAGCATGGGATTCAGGCATGTACTCATGTTCGGAGTCAGCTCCATACTGATCTCTGACACTCCCGTAGAGTGGGAGAAATAGTGCAACCCTGAACCAGGCGTACGAGTCGAACTGCCTGTGCATGCCTCCATAACACGGAGCATATATTATGCCACCATCTCCGATACTCTTCCGAGTGGGAGGAATATTGCAACCCTGAACCAGGAGTTGCCACAGGTGTATGACTTGAACTGCCTGTGCATGCCTCCGTAACATGGAGCATATTATTTGGCACCATCTCCAACACTCCTTTCATCCCAGTGGGAGGAATATTGCAACCCTGAACCAGGAGTTGCCACAGGCATAAGACTTGAACTGCCTGTGCATGCCTCCGTAACACGGAGCATATTATTTTGCACCATCTCGATACTCTTCCAAGTTGGAGGAATATTGCAACCCTGAACCTGGAGTTGCTACAGGCATATGACTCGAACTGCCTGTGCATGCCTCCGTAACACAGAGCATATTTCGTGCCACCA
This sequence comes from Okamejei kenojei, assembly GCA_035221665.1. NCBI lineage: Eukaryota > Metazoa > Chordata > Chondrichthyes > Rajiformes > Rajidae > Okamejei > Okamejei kenojei. Next base: position 58,782,509 of record CM069138.1, read on the forward strand.
TCTGATTCATCAGATGTTCCAATTGAGACAAACGGCCAATCACATCTGCCATAGATGTGGGGACAGAATCCCCTTGACCCAAATCATCCGACATGACTTGTCTCACAGACTTGGCTTTGACTTTGCCCCAATTCGGGGTGCCAAGCTGCTCCCTCTAGGAGCTGAATTGGGACTAGCTGTGCAGATCGGCGCTCTGTCAGCATAAATCATTATTTATTATACTTACCACACAGGTTGAACCTGCTAGTGACTCCGAGTCCCTGTTCCCTACTGGAGCGTCAATGGAGTATTCCAGTATGAGGTATCGCTACCTTGCATTCATATGATTAAAAGAAGCATATCCCCATTAAATCAGAGATTCGACTGCTGTATCAATATCCACAGTCTCTTATAAGAGTCTCTTATAAAAGAATCTCCAAGTCCCCCTCTAGTGAGCGGAAATTAGCATGACGCCACCCTGAACCAGGTGTAGCTCCCACAAGTGTCTGATAGACTCAGCTCAAAAAAGGCTTCCTAAGCCAGGGGCTCTGGACTGCAATGGCAAGTCCAATTTCACTACACCATTTGGTGTATGCGATAATAAATGTCCTTTGTAATTATCATTTTCAATATTAACTTTATTTGTGTTACATGTCCTTTGAATGCTATCTACTACGATAGTCACAAACGTGACCGAGTGGCAACTGCTATTAAAAAACCTGCCATCTCTATTTATAGCCGCCCAAAAATAAAGCATACACTATATGCTGCTGCAGCATAGCTGAGCCCTTCAGCTCGCAGTAACTATGTTTAAAATTGCTCGGTGCTCCGGCAGTTGAGCTTACCTGTGCGGTAGCTCCTGGCCGTGGCTATTTTTAACTCACCGGCTGCTGCAAACCTCCTGCAGCAATCGTTGACCTGGCTGCGGCCGGCAGCTGCAATTATGAAATCCTAGCTCCTTATGGAGCCCCACGGCGGCCTCAAAATCTGGCTGCCTGCTCCCGTTCGGAGCTCTAATGCTGGCTGCCGCAATATCTCATCCCAGCTCTTATGGAGCCCCGTGACAGCCTCCAAGTTTGGCCGCCTGCTCCCGTCCGGAGCTCCAACGGCGGCAGCCGCAAAAGGTTTTCTAGCTCCTTATGGAGCCTCCACGGCGGATCAAAACCGGCCGCCTCCATCAGCGACTCCGGGCCCGCGGTCCGCAGCGACCCGCTGAAAACAAAATTAACTCACCTGCCAGAGCAGTTTCCAACTGCTCCGACTCGCGCGCCATGCGTCCGCGTATTGACGCGCATGCGGCTGGTGGGCTGTTCGCATCGTCACTCACGTGACTTCGATATAGAACAAAGCTTTTCAATGTACACCACGGTACATGAGACAATAATAATTATTACCCATATCACACATCTGAGCTATGCTTTTACAAAATTGTATTCCCTTCGTTTTGAGTGCCAGCAGGGTTAACAGGGGAATATTTTCTTGTATTCCCCTTTCTTGCGAACACCTATGGACTTTACGTGTTAAAACAGCGGTAAATATAGTCTTATATTCCCCTGGTCTCACATCCGGGAACTTGGCAATGTGACGCTGCGTGGGAAATTTAGAATTTGTTCTCGACAAAACAAGCAAAATGGCAGCCTCCTGCGAGAAGAGGTTCGCGACTTTTGACAGAAGATTTTCCTCTAGATGTCTGATATGGGTAATAATAACAATATTGACTGTCCTCTTTCGGGGGATACGACATATATTGCCCTCACTAGATCCATATTGCCCTCGTCTTCGACTCGGGCAATATGAATCTACTTCAGGCCAATATATGTCGTATCCCCCTCAAGGCCAGTCAATATTCTATTAATGTAAACCTAAACTGAAACCTAAAACATTTTTCCAAACGAAGACTGAAAATTCAGCATCTTGAATGATGGTCAAGAATCCTTGAGCAAAACTGGAATATATATATTTTTTTTCCACATCCAAACAGGAAAAAGAATTAGGTGCACAAAGCTCTTCCTGAAGATCTGCCTTTTGCTGCAAATGTTGATGAAAAGAATCACCTTCATACCTGCACTTAAATAACCTTAAAATAATCGGGTTTTCCTGTTGTTATCTCAGAATGCTGTGTAGTATAAACTGTGTAGTATAAATTATCTCGAGAATCAAGAATTTTATGCTTCCATGTATTTTGTGTACAACTAAATTTTAGTCTAAACTTTAAAAAAGTTTAAAGCTGTTGAATACTTCAACTTTCTTTACATGGGATTATTGGAGAGTTGTTGCAGGACATTTTGTTGTGGGGAGGAAGTGAACATTCAGGTGAGGGATAAGGTGGTACAGAGACTAATTGCATTGACCTAGAACAGATGAAGTCAATCCTCTTGAGGGTGTTTGAGCTGCACCCATGCAAGCCAGGGGCGTCGGAGGAGATGGCAGCCCTGCCGACAGTCTGTTCATTTTTTCTTTCTGTTATTTTTTAGTGTTTTAAAAGTTTGTTTTAGTGTTCTTCGGTTTCTTTTATGTGGGGGGGGAGGGGGGAGGGGGGGAGTGGATCGGGGGAAACTTTTTATCAGGTTCCTACCTTCCTGGAGATGTGATAAATTTTAGGATCACATTCTCCGGGCTCTGCTGCCTACCATCGTTGGAGCTGGAAGCCCCCTCGGACTGTCGTGAGACTTCTCACCGGAGCTGATCCCTTGCCTGGGATCCCTTCCACCGTGACCACTGTGGACTTACCATCAAGGGCTCACAGTCTCGGGAGAGGCTAGTCGGGAGCTCCAACGCCATGTAAGGCTCGACCAGCCCCGATGCGAGGTTTGATCGCCCGGCGCCGGGGAGCTGACATTCCCCTGATGCAGGAACTGAACGCCTCGACACGGAGGGCCCGAATGCCGCCGGCTACGGGAGTTAAGACCATCCCATCAACGGAGGGCTCGAGGCCTCCGACCGAGGAAGAACATAAGGAAGGACTTGAACTTTATTTCGCCTTCCATCACAGTGAGGAATGTGTAGGAGTCACTGTGGTGGATGTCCATGTTAAAAAGTGTTTTTGAGTGATTTGCTGCTTCAAAGTCTCCACTATTGTCCCTGTACCCAAAAAGGCAAGGATTACTTGTCTTAATGACTACAGGGCTGTTGCACTGACCTCTGTAGTCGTGAAGACACTCGAAAGGCTTCTGCTGGCCAAGCTGAAAAATATCACAAACTCCCTGCTGGACCCTCTGCAGTTTGCATATCGGGGCAATAGATCTGTGGATGATGCAGTCAACCTGGGCCTGCACGTCATCCTACAGCACCTAGACCGCCAGGGGACCTATGCGAGGACACTGGTTGTTGATTTTAGCTCTGCATTCAACACCATTGTGCCCGAGCTACTACACTCCAAACTTTCCGAGTTGACTGTGCCTGAACCCCTCTGTCAGTGGATCACCAACTTCCTGACAGACAGGAAGCAGCATGTGAGGCTGGGAAAGCACATCTCGGACCTGCAAACACTCAGCATAGGAGCACCGCAAGGCTGCGTACTCTCTCCTCTCCTCTACTCTCTCCACACCAACGACTGCATCTCCACAGACACCTCTGTCAAGCTTCTCAAGTTTGCGGATGACACAACCCTGATTGGACTGATCCAGGATGGGGAGGAATCTGCCTACAGACATGAAGTGTCACAGCTGCCGTCCTGGTACCGTTGCAACAACCTAGAGCTCAATGCTCTTAAGACAGTGGAATTGATAGTAGACTGTAGGAGAGCTCCCCCTCCCCTCAGCATCAACAACGCCACAGTCACATCTGTGGAGTCTTTTAAGTTTCTGGGAACCATCATCTCCAAGGACCTTAAGTGGGGGGCTACCATCAACTCCACAGTCAAAAAGGCACAACAGAGGATGTACTTCCTGCAGCAGCTGAGGAAGCACAATCTGCCACAGGCAATGATGGTCCAATTCTACATGGTCATTGTAGAGTCTGTTCTCACCTTCTCCATCATGGTCTGGTTTGGCTCAGCCACTAAGCACGACACCAGGAGGCTAATATCATAAATGTCTAATTATTATTAATATTTAGTGTTTTCTGAGTCATTCGTAACTGTCACTGTATGTCATGTTACCTGTGGGCGAAGCACCAAGACAAATTCCTTGGCCAATAAACTTACTCACTTACTTAATTGTATGACTGACCTGGCCATTGAAATTCCTTGTATGTTGCAAAACATACTTGCGAATACAAGTGTGATTCTGATTCTGATTCTGAAGTGGAAACTATCCTTTCATACTCCCGCTTATGTCTTATGGGTGGCAGAAAGGCTTTGAGGATCCAAGAGAGGACCGTTACCACAGAATACTCAGTTCTGACCTGCTTTTGATCGCAATGCATTTATGAGGCTGGTGCAATTAAATTTATGGTCAATGGCAAATTCCAGGTGGGACATTTAACAATATTAATGCCAAAATTTCGAGGGTGGATGGTTAGATTCTTTCTTTCTCACCATTGCGATCAAGAAGAAGGTACAGGAGCTTGAAAACTGTAACGTCCAGGTTCAGGAACAGCTTCTTCCCTACAGCCATCAGGCTATTAACCACACAACGAATAAGCTCTGAGCTCTGAACTGCAAAAGACTATATTATTATTGCACTACATTTGTTATTTATTGAACTTTTTCTTTTTTTTCTCTTCCCCCATTATGTACCATGTTTACATATTCTGTTGTGCTGCAGCAAGTAAGAATTTGATTGTCCCATCCAGGACATATGACAATAAAACACTCTTGACTCTTGGCCGCTGCCTGGCACCTAATGCCTTCATGATCTATTGGATACTACAAGGCAAGGTTCTGTTTTGTTATTTGAGGTGTGGTGAATGTATCTTTCCTAATGAATTGTGGTGAACAGAGTGGCTTAGCTTTCAAGAGTTGTTGCCTCACTGCCCCAGTAATCAAGTTGCTGTCTGTGTGGGCTTCACACATTGTCCCTGTGACCACATTTGTTTTCCCAGAACACTTTGATATCCCCCCTATCCCAAAGATATCAGAGGTTAATTGGCCATTGTTAACTCTTCCTCGGGATTGGGATTGTTTTGAAACTGGCAGAAATCAGATGGGCTAAAATGACTTTCTTCCATGTCATGGAGAGTTTTAGAATATGGAATTCATTGAAACTTCATAATGGGATTGAAGGCAAAGCATAAAAACGGCATGAATAAAAATGAACAGAGGGGGAGACAGAGATACATGCATATTCCTTGTTTAAAATAATCCTGTCTACCAGTTAGGAAAGGGCCTTTGAATTGTATTCTTATTTTTATTTTATTTGATGCATAAACACTGATAGATTTTAAACTTACCAATTGTGCCAAATGCATAAATTCTGCAAACATGTTTTTTTTTTTAAATCAAACGTGGAATTTTATCAAACGTGGATTTCCTAAACTTTAAAGGGCAAGCCTTTTTAAGGGTTTATAGAACATCAAAGAATATTTATGATATTGAGAAAAACCATTAAGCTCATCCTGTCTATACCAGGTGAGAAAGACTTACCCAACCCAATAGCACCTTTCTGCAACAGGTCTGTGGTCCTTCAGGTCATAGCTTTTTTCAAATACACATCCAGATGGGACACAATGAAGCTTGGTGCATCCAACGCAAAGGCTCTGTGAAGGAGACCACAGTCTAGGGTCCTTCCACTGCTGGACATTAAGGTGCAAAGTCTGGGGACACCCCTCAAGCAAGGGAAGGGATATCACCCCCGGGCTCCACATGAGTTGCAAGGGTATTTTATTTAAAGACAGGTGCGAACACTACTAAGTCTGACACTATTGAATGTATAGGCATTGAGAAGGTATGAAGAGTTTTTGCTCAATTTTTGTTTTGCATATATTTTTTATTTTGAATAAAGTTATTTTTTGAAATAAAAAATCCAAGAAGTTTCTTCGGAGACGGTGAAATCCAGACTTCTTCCACCCAAATACAATTATTTCCTCTGCTGATTTGTGACATCTCTCCTCATGGTAATAATTACTTCCTATTTATCTTCTATAAGTCCCTCATAATTTTATAAATTCTCCTCTCAGCCTCCTCTGACTGAAGAAAACAATCCTAACATCCAAACCTTTTCTTCATAGTTGAATTCAAAAGGTATAGATTAAATACCTATGACAGTGGATGTGCAATGGAAGGTATTCAAAGACTGCATGGATGAAATACAACAATTGTTCATCCCAGTTTGGCAAAAGAATAAATCAGGGCAGGTAGTGCATCCATAGATAACAAGGGAAATCAGGGATAGTATAAAAACAAAAGATGAAGCATACAAATTAGCCAGAAAAAGCAGCCTACCAGAGGACTGGGAGAAATTCAGAGTTCAGCAGAGGAGGACAAAGGGCTTAATTAGGAAAGGGAAAATAGATTATGAAAGAAACTGGCAGGGAACATAAAAACTGACTACAAAAGTTTTTATAGATATGTGTAGAGGAAGAGATTAGTTAAAACAAATGTAGGTCCCTTGCAGTCAGAAACAGATGAATTGATCATGGGGAACAAGGACATGGCAGACCAATTGAATAACTACTTTGGTTCTGTCTTCACTAAGGAAGACATAAATAATCTGCCGGAAATAGCAGGGGACCAGGGATCAAATAAGGTGGAGGAACTGAGTGAAATCCAGGTTAGCCGAGAAGTGGTGTTGGGTAAATTGAATGGATTAAAGGCCGATAAATCTCCAGGGCCGGATAGTCTGCATCCCAGAGTACCCAAGGAAGTAGTCACAGAAATAGTGGATGCATTAGTGATAATTCTTCAAAACTCCTTAGATTCTGGAGTAGTTCCTGAGGATTGGAGGGTAGCTAATGTAACCCCACTTTTTAAAAAAGGAGGGAGAGAGAAAACGGGGAATTTCAACCAGTTAGTCTAACATCGGTAGTGGGGAAACTGCTAGAGTCAGTTATTAAAGATGGGATAGCAGTACATTTGGAAAGTGGTGAAAGGTAAATCATGTCTGACGAATGTTATAGCATTTTTCGAGGATGTAACTAGCAGAGTTGATAAGGGAGAACCAGTGGATGTGTTATATCTAGACTTTCAGAAGGCTTTCGACAAGGTCCCACATAAGAGATTAGTATACAAACTTAAAGCACACGGTATTGGGGGTTCAGTATTGATGTGGATAGAGAACTGGCTGGCAGACATGAAGCAAAGGGCAGGAGTAATTAAAGATGGGATAGCAGTACACTTGGAAAGTGGTGAAATCATTAGACAAAGTCAGCATGGATTTACGAAAGGTAAATCATGTCTGACGAATCTTATAGCATTTTTCGAGGATATAACTAGCAGAAAGGATAAGGGAGAACCAGTGGATGTGTTATATCCAGACTTTCAGAAGGCTTTCGACAAGGTCCCACATAAGAGATTAGTATACAAACTTAAAGCACACGGTATTGGGGGTTCAGTATTGATATGGACAGAGAACTGGCTGGCAGACAGGAAGCAAAGGGTAGGAGTAAACGGGTCCTTTTCAGAATGGCAGGCAGTGACTAGTGGGGTGCCGCAAGGTTCAGTGCTGGGACCCGTTCATATTTACAATATATATTAATGATTTGGATGAGGGAATTGAATGCAACATCTCCAAGTTTGCGGATGACACTAAGCTGGGGGGTAGTGTTAGGTGTGAGGAGGATGCTAGGAGGCTGCAAGTTGACTTGGATAGGCTGGGTGAGTGGGGCAAATGCATGGTAGAAGCAGTATAATGGGGATAAATGTGAGGTTATCCACTTTGGTGGCAAACACAGGAGGGTAGACTATTATCTTAATGGTGGAAAATTAGAAAAAGGGAGGCAACGAGACCTGGGAGTCATGGTACACCAATCATTGAAAGTAGGCATGCAGGTGCAGCAGGCTGTGAAGAAAGCAAATGGTATGTTAGCATTCATAGCGAAAGGATTTGAGTGTAGGAGCAGGGAGGTTCTACTGCAGTTGTACAGGGTTTTGGTGAGACCACACCTGGAGTATTGCATACAGTTTTGGTCTCCAAATCTGAGAAAAGACATTCTTGCCATAGAGGTGGTACAGAGAAGGTTCACCAGACTGATTCCTGGGATGTCAGGACTTTCATATGAGGAAAGACTGGATAGACTTGGCTTGTACTCGCTAGAATTTAGAACACTGAGAGGGGATCTTATAGAAACTTACAAAATTCTTAAGGGGTTGGATAGGCTAGATGCAGGAAGATTGTTCCCGATGTTGGGAAGGTCCAGAACAAGGGGTCACAGTGCAAGGATAAGGGGTAATTCCTTTAGGACCGAGATGAGGAAAACATTTTTCACACAGAGAGTGGTGAGTCTCTGGAATTATCTGCCACAGAAGGTAGTTGAGGCCAGTTAATTGGCTATATTTAAGAGGGAGTTAGATGTGGACTTTGTGGCTAAAGGGATCAGGGGGTATGGAGAGAAGGTAGGTACAGGATACTGAGTTGGATGATCAGCCATGATCATATTGAATGGTGGTGCAGGCTCGAAGGGCCGAATGGCCTACTCCTGCACCTATTTTCTATGTTTCTAAATGTCAAACTATGAAGTACAGTATATGGAGTGAAATGATTCAGTTGCATTGGTTTAAAAAAAAACGACTTTACCTAATGGTTTAACACTTGTTTCTGACAGGTGATTGTGTGATAATAAAAGAGTATTGTTGTCTCTAAATAAGCAGTATGTGCAGTCTAAGAAGAACTGTGGCACAGTGGCACAGTTTGTGGAGCCGCTCCCTACAGCGCCAGAGACCCCGATTCAATCCTGACCTGCAGTGTGGTCTGTGTGGAGATTAAACGTTCTCCCTGATATGACGTGGGTTTACTCCCGGTGCTCTGGTTTTCCCCCACTTCTCAAAGACATGTGGGTTGGTAGTTAATTGACCACTGTAAATTGTTCCTTATGTGTATGTGAGTGGTCGAATCTCAAGGGAATTAATGGTAATATGGAGAGATTAAAGTTGGATTAGATTAATGTGGGATCAGTATAACTGGGTGGTTGGTGGTAAGTGTGGACTCAGTGGGCCAAAGGACTGTTTCAATGCTGTTTCTCTCTATGACTAATTATTTTCAAACTTAAGCGCTACTTGAATTTACAAATCAGACATAGCTGGGGCACTCTTTATATTTCCTGTGTATGCTCTGCCTAATCTGCATGCCAATTCATTACAGAAAATGAACCCACATGGACATGGGGGATGAGCATATGGTGGAAACAAATAAATTATATCCAAGTTGTTAAGTGCCTTGAGTGGTTGGATGGTGAGTCTGAAACTCATGTTGGTCAAATTAACTTTAGTGTCCAGATTTGAAGCAACAGGCTCAAATTCAGAATCAAGCTCAGGAAAATAAAGATTGGTGCAATCAATCCAACCATGTCAGGTGTGTTCTTTCTTGTGATAAAATGTGTGAGTCCTTTTGGTTTTGTGCAGAATAAACGCAGGTACTTTTTACAGGTAGATTATATTGATGAGGACTTCCGGTGGCGCTATGGAGCAGTAAGCCACAGCACCAGCCAGCTCTGCAAAAATTTTTCAAAAAACGGGGATTTAAACAGATTTAAAAGTACTTACCGATCGACTGCTTTCACTGTCTGCCGCCTCAACACCGACGGTTACCGGCTGACGTCATCAGCCCTGCGACGAATTATGACGGCACGGAGCCCTACCGAGAAAACGAAGGGTAAAAAAACCCGGGCGAGACCGGGAGAAGGCCTGGGAGAAGCCTCGGACTCGAGTAGGGCCAGCTCCGTGGAAGACGTTTCCAGGAAAGCAGACACAGGAGGTGAGGACTTGAGAATTTTTATTTCTCATCAGATGGCTGATTTAAAACGTGAGTTCAAGGCAGAAATGAAAGATATAAAGAAAGAAATGAAAGTAATACAGGAAGATATAAAGGAAGAAATATCTCAAATTAATAATCAGATGGACTTGATGAAAAATCAATGGTGTGAATTTCAAAAAGATACAAAGACGCAAATTGATAATAAGTTCAAGAAAGAATCAGAAATATTGAAGAATGAAATCATTGATATGATTAATAACCTGGAACGCAAGATGGAGGGTAAACTTGAAAATGTTAAAAAAGACTTTAAACATAAGATTGACCCTATTGCAAAAGTGGTCGAATCTAAAATGCAGGATTTAAAAAGAAATATGGGGAACGAGGGATTAACCTTTTGCAGTTGGAATGTTAAAGGTATCAATGAACCAATAAAAAGAGGAAAAATATTGACACACTTAAAGGCAATGAAAGCTGATGTAATTTACATCCAAGAAACTCACCTAAAGAAAGACGCTGAAAATAGGCTGAAAGCTAAATGGATAGATAAAATATACCACTCTTCCTTTACACACAAATCAAGAGGCGTAGCAATATTATTTCGTAAAGGTACTTTATTTAAGCACATATCTACTATATCTGATAAAGATGGCAGATACATTATTGTAATAGGAGAAATAAATAGGGAAAAAATGATTTTTGTTAACATCTATGGTCCAAATTTTGATAGTCCTTTATTCTTTAAGAAAGTACTTAATAATATTCCAGAATTAACACACTACAATTTGATAAAAGGAGGAGATTTTAATTGTACATTAGACCCTTATTTAGATAGATCTTCAAAACAAAGGAAAACTAAATCGCACTCTAGTGATTTATTAAACGCATACATTCAAACGTCTAACATTAAAGATGTTTGGAGAACAGAAAATCCTACTGGTCGAGAATATTCCTTCTACTCGCCAGTACATAAAACCTATTCAAGAATAGATTACTTCCTAGTAGATGCAAAGCTTATTTCACTTACTTACGAATCCAAATATCATAATATTATAATTTCAGATCACGCACCATTATCATTTAAAATTAAAATAAATGGTAAAACAGGAAATCTAGGACAATGGAAACTTAATCCACAAATTTTAAAAAAATAAAACAACTCAGGAATACATCATAACTCAGATTAAGATGTTTTTTGAAATAAATGATCAACCAGAAATATCTCGCTCTTTATTATGGGAAACATTTAAAGCATATCTTCGAGGAATTATGATTTCTTCACAAGCATTCCATAATAAGAAGATTCGGAAGGAACAACATGACTTAGAAAGGGAGATCAAACAATTAGATATACAGAATGCAACAAAATCAGATATAATAATACATAATAAAATTGTAACATTGAAGTATAAATTAAATAAAATATATACTGATCAAGTTTTAAAATACTACCAACATACTAAACAATTGTTGTTTGAATTTGGAGACAAACCACAAAAACTATTGGCTCGACAATTAAGGAAAATTGAAGCGGAAAAAATTATACATAGGATTAAATCACAAAACGGTGAATTATTAATACAACCCAAGGATATTAATGAAAGATTTATGCAATATTATAAAAATTTGTATACTGGTAACACAACAGTAAATAAAACAGAAATAGATGCCTTTTTAAATGTATGTAACTTAAAAGAATTAGATTTACAAAATAGAGAATTTTTAAATGCCGATATTTCAATAAAAGAAATCCAAGAATCTATTAAATCTTTAAAAAATGGTAAAAACTCCAGGACCAGATGGTATAGGCTCGGAATTTTATAAAATTTTTCATGCCCAAATGGTCCCATATTTAAAATCATTATATGAACAGATATATATACAAGAGAAATTACCAGACACATTGAACGAATCTATTATAACACTTATACCCCAAAATAAATAAAGATTTGGATGATCCAGGATCGTATAGAGCAATTGCTTTATTAAATACCGATCAAAAAATTTTAACAAAAATTCTTGCACAAAGACTAAGCAAAATTGTTAATGAATTAATTCATCCTGATCAAACAGGATTTATACCTAAAAGATATTCTTCATATAATTTAAGACGGTTATTTAATATTATACACTCGAAAAGAAGTGATAAAAAAGACTTAGTAGTCATCTCGTTGGATGCAGAAAAAGCTTTTGACCAGGTGGAATGGCGTTATCTATTTTCGGTGATGGAAGCCTTTAAGCTTGGTGATAAGTTTACTACTTGGATTAAATTATTATACGCAAATCCAACAGCTAGAATAATAACAAATTATATGTTATCAACTAAGTTTAGTTTATCTCGAGGTTGTAGACAAGGCTGTCCTTTATCACCATTACTGTTTGCGTTAGCAATCGAAACCCCTTGCTCAAAGGGTAAGACTACATCCAGAAATATATGGATACGATACTAAAGATACTAAGAATAAAATCTCGTTATATGCGGACGATATACTACTTTATATTACAAAACCGGAAATAAGTATCTGTAATTTGTTAAAACTAATAACGGAATTTGGTTTAATTTCAGGATATAGCATCAATTGGAATAAAAGTGAACTTATGCCAATAACCATGAATAATTTACAGATATTACAACAATTTCCTTTCAAGATAACAAATGAAAATATTAAATATCTTGGTATTTTTGTTACAAAAAGATTTGACTCTTTATTTAAATCTAATTTCCCGTTATTATTGAATAAATTAAATAAAAATATCTTATATTGGAAAAGCTTACCTATCTCAATGTTAGGTAAAATAAACGCAATAAAAATGATTTTCCTCCCACAATTATTATATTTATTTCAATCAATCCCGATATATCTTTCTAAAAATTTCTTTAAACAAGTAGACTCAATAGTCACTAACTTTATTTGGGATTACAAAAATCATAGAATAAATAAAAAACATTTATGTAAAGCTAAAATAAAACGGGGGCTTAGCTTTACCAAATTTTATGTTCTATTATTGGGCAGTTAATATTAGAAATATGAATTTTGGTTAGGAGAAATAGATAATAAACCAAATTGGTTAAAAATGGAAAGAGAAGACTGTTTTCCATTTGAAATTAGCTCTATAATATTTGCTAATATTAATGTACCTAAGAAAACTTATAGTGAAAATCTGATAATAGAAAGTGGAATACGTATTTGGAAACAAATAAAGAAAACACTAAAACTAAAATTTATACCGCTAGCTCTTACAATTGCCAATAATTTTACGTTTAAACCGTCAATGATGGATAAAGCTTTTATACAATGGAAAAATAAAGGAATTCTAAACATAGGGGATCTTTATAAGGATAATTCATTTCTTTCATTTCAAGAATTACAACAAACTTACGGGCTTCATAATAATGAATATTTCAGATATTTACAAATCAGAAACTATATTTCCGCAAATACACAAGAACTTAGAAATAGAAAGAGTGAAATTTTAGATGAATGCTTGAATAAACACCCAAATACAGAAAAAAATGATATCATACATTTATAATATTTTGTTGGAAAGTGATATCCCATCATCGGAAATACATAGACAGCGCTGGGAAAATGAACTAAGTCAAATAATAAGTCCAGAAATATGGGAAGAAAGCCTACAACATATACATTATTGCTCTTTAAACGCTAAACATGCACTTATACAGTTTAAAATCTTACATAGATTACATTATTCTAAATCTAAACTACATAATATATTTCCAAAACTATCACCTATATGTGATAAATGTCAAATCATGGAAGCAACTCTGTCACACTCATTTACTAATTGTACGAAGATTTTACAATATTGGAATGAAATATTCAAAACAATCTCGAAAGTTATTAATATTACTATGATTTATGACCCAAAGTTAATCATACTTGGAATACCGGAAATGGAACAAATAATTACAAGGAATCATAGAACTTTTATCGACTATTCTTTAATAATTGGGAAAAAATTAATATTAAAATTTTGGAAAGGCCCTGTATCCCCAACAATTAAAAATGTGGAATACAGAAATGACGGAGACACTTCACTTGGAGAGATTGAGACTTGTCCTCATGGACAGGTTAGATCTCTTCAAGGAGATATGGTCTCCCTATATTAAATATCTACAGGGTCACAACGGTTCGGCGCAGGGACTTGACTGAGGCCTGAATATCTGAGTGGATGAAGAAATACACATAACAAATCATGAATGTATCTCCAAGATTGGATTACTTAGTAATACTTTAATCTCCATCAAACTTTTCATACCTTCTTTTCTATTTTCTATTCCTTTTTTCTATCTCTCTATCTTTAATTAAGGAAAAATTATAGAAACATACTATATAAATTTTTAATAAGTACACACTTATCTCTGTTTTGTATGAAAAAGATTATAGATGTCTTAAACTTGTAATTATATAAAACTATGTACTTTCAATTATACAATAACTATGAAATATAAAATTAACAATAATACAAACATTAATTAATATTTTGATAACATTATGAATATTAAAAAAAAATGTTGTTTAAAAGATTGGGTACTACGTAGTTAAATTAGCGGGGATTTCTATTTGGTAAATTAGAAGAATATCTATGATTTGAGAAATCTAAGTGTATTACTTATATTAGGAATATACTACATATACTCCCAATTATATAAAATAAATAATAACGGAATGTATAATGGATAATACTACAATTATCATAAATAGTACTAATTAATAATCAATACGTTATAATTTTACACATTGTATAAATCTCAATGTCGTATAAGAGTGTACTTGGTATATACTGTTTCTACAATAAAAAAATATTTAAAAAAAAAAAAAAAAAAAAAAGTGGTCGAACAACAAGTTGATGGCATTAAAAACCTTGAAAAGATAGCGGAGGCTAGTAAACTGTGTCTACAGCAAAGCTGATAACAGAACAAGAACGTCTACTGAGTTGTTATCCAAAGTAACAGATAAATGCACGCAGCTGGAAGGCTATCAAAGAAGGCAGAACTTGAGGATTTGCAGGGATTCCTGAAGGTTTAGAGAAACACGAAGACACTCGAGAATTCACTGCTAAATTACTGCAAGCTGTTTTATCTTTGGATGATATGCCTGTTTTAGCTCGTGCACACCGAGTCGGCAGAAGACAGACCAGTACAAACGCCCCCCCAAGACAAATCATTGTCAAGTTACAATATGATTTCACCCTCGAGGACATTATGCGAAGAGCCTCGAGAACAAAGAATCTGATGTTTCAAGGACAAAGAATCAGTATCTATCGAGACTATCCCCCAGAGGTTGCCAGAAAACGAAAAGCGTTTAAACGAAGCCAAAAACCTTATGAGGGGTGTAAGAAAACTTGAGATACGGTCTGAATTACCCCGCCATCTTAAGAGTTACTTATAACAACGTGGAACACTTTTTCAAGACTCCAACAGAAGCAATGGAATTTGCAAAGCAGTTTGACACTTGAAAACCATCTACAAGCAAATATACTGCCTTTTTCTATTTTTAAAGACCTAGTACGGTCTCTAACATTTTATGAAACTTTATACGACAACATGGAATTAGAAGAAATCAGAAGGAATGGACAATGTCGTATGGAACGAAATGTTTCCCCGGATTGGAAGAAGCTCACCGAACATTGACAATTATTCATAATATACAACTAACATAAACAAATAACACACCTACTAAAAATTATAACGCGGTTTTATTATTACTATGACTGTTATTAACCAAGACTCTGCACCATCGCTAATTAATACTACTAATAATTAATATCTTATGTCCTGTTACATATGGGGATATCCCTCCCTCAATATATTTCTCCCTTTTTTAATAATGACTTCTATTTTTTGTATTTAAAAAAAAAAAAAAATAATTTCTTTAACTGTGGCTTTTATAATTGGATTTTTATTTTTAACTAACTTTAGATATATATACTTTTATGATGTTTAATATCACTCTTTTCATTTCTTTAATACTATATTCCCGTTAAAATATTACTATGGAAATAATAATTCCTTAAAATTAGGAGCTGGCTAAATTAATAACATCAATGCCGGAAGCCTTTAGATTAATGGCCAACACTACTTGGCTTTCACAAACTACAAATATTTTATTTGTAGTTCTTCTATTCTTTATACACCGTTCTAAGCTTTTTATATCACTTCTCATTATGTTCTTATGTTTACTATATCTTTCAGTTTGAATGGAGCAATATACTGGAACAATGGAGATACACTCGTGAAGCACATAAGAGAGATCTAAAATTCAATCTACTCGGTGTTCGGGTGTAAGGTTAAGTCTACTGCGCGGACCCTTGGACCCTATTCTAGATTCCCACAAATCTAAAATGCAGGATTTAAAAGAAATATGGGGAACGAGGGATTAACCTTTTGCAGTTGGAATGTTAAAAGTATCAATGAACCAATAAAAAGAGGAAAAATATTGACACACTTAAAGGCAATGAAAGCTGATGTAATTTACATTCAAGAAACTCACCTAAAGAAAGACGCTGAAAATAGGCTGAAAGCTAAATGGATAGATAAAATATACCACTCTTTCCTTTACACACAAATCAAGAGGCGTAGCAATATTATTTCGTAAAGGTACTTTATTTAAGCATATATCTACTATATCTGATAAAGATGGCAGATACATTATTGTAATAGGAGAAATAAATAGGGAAAAAATGATTTTTGTTAACATCTATGGTCCAAATTTTGATAGTCCATTATTCTTTAAGAAAGTACTTAATAAATATTCCAGAATTAACACACTACAATTTGAATAATTGGAGGAGATTTTAATTGTACATTAGACCCTTATTTAGATAGATCTTCAAAACAAAGGAAAACTAAAATCGCACTCTAAGTGATTTATTAAACGCATACATTCAAACATCTAACATTAAAGATGTTTGGAGAACAGAAAATCCTACTGGTCGAGAATATTCCTTCTACTCGCCAGTACATAAAACCTATTCAAGAATAGATTACTTCCTAGTAGATGCAAAGCTTATCTCACTTACTTACGAATCCAAATATCATAATATTATAAATTTCAGATCACGCACCATTAACATTTAAAATTAAAATAAATGGTAAAACAGGAAATCTAGGACAATGGAAACTTAATCCACAAAATTTTAAAAAAATAAAACAACTCAGGAATACATCATAACTCAGATTAAGATGTTTTTTGAAATAAATGATCAACCAGAAATATCTCGCTCTTTATTATGGGAAACATTTAAAGCATATCTTCGAGAATTATGATTTCTTCACAAGCATTCCATAATAAGAAGATTCGGAAGGAACAACATGACTTAGAAAGGGAGATCAAACAATTAGATATACAGAATGCAACAAAATCAGATATAATAAATACATAATAAAATTGTAACATTGAAGTATATAAAATTAAATAAAATATATACTGATCAAGTTTTAAAATACTACCAACATACTAAACAATTGTTGTTTGAATTTGGAGACAAACCACAAAAACTATTGGCTCGACAATTAAGGAAAAAATTGAAGCGGAATAAAAATTATACATAGGATTAAATCACAAAACGGTGAATTATTAATACAACCCAAGGATATTAATGAAAGATTTATGCAATATTATAAAAATTTGTATACTGGTAACACAACAGTAAATAAAACAGAAATAGATGCCTTTTTAAATGTATGTAACTTAAAAGAATTAGATTTACAAAATAGAGAATTTTTAAATGCCGATATTTCAATAAAAGAAATCCAAGAATCTATTAAATCTCTAAAAAATGGTAAAACTCCAGGACCAGATGGTATAGGCTCGGAATTTTAATAAAATTTTTCATGCCCAAATGGTCCCATAATTAAAATCATTATATGAACAGATATATATACAAGAGAAATTACCAGACACATTGAACGAATCTATTATAACACTTATACCCAAAATAAATAAAGATTTGGATGATCCAGGATCGTATAGAGCAATTGCTTTATTAAATACCGATCAAAAATTTTAACAAAAATTCTTGCACAAAGACTAAGCAAAATTGTTAATGAATTAATTCATCCTGATCAAACAGGATTTATACCTAAAAGATATTCTTCATATAATTTAAGACGGTTATTTAATATTATATCACTCGAAAAGAAGTGATAAAAAAGACTTAGTAAGTCATCTCGTTGGATGCAGAAAAAGCTTTTGACCAGGTGGAATGGCCTTATCTATTTTCAGTGATTGGAAGCCTTTAAGCTTGGTGATAAGTTTACTACTTGGGATTAAATTATTATACGCAAATCCAACAGCTAGAATAATAACAAATTATAATGTTATCAACTAAGTTAGTTTATCTCGAGGTTGTAGACAAGGCTGTCCTTTAATCACCATTACTGTTTGCGTTAGCAATCGAACCCCTTGCTCAAAGGGTAAGACTACATCCAGAAATATATGGATACGATACTAAAGATACTAGAATAAAATCTCGTTATATGCGGACGTATATTACTTTAATATTACAAAACCGAAATAAGTATCTGTAATTGTTAAAACTAATAACGGAATTTGGTTTAATTTCAGGATATAGCATCAATTGGAATAAAAGTGAACTATGCCAATAACCATGAATAATTTACAGATATTACAACAATTTCCTTTCAAGATAACAAATGAACCCCAATATTAAATATCTTGGTATTTTTTGTTACAAAAAGATTTGACTCTTATTTAAATCTAATTTCCCGTTATTATTGAATAAATTAAATAAAAATATCTTTATATTGGAAAAGCTTACCTATCTCAATGTTAGGTAAAATAAACGCAATAAAAATGAATTTTCCTCCCACAATTATTATATTTATTTCAATCAATCCCGATATATCTTTCTAAAAAATTTCTTTAAAAAAGTAACTCAATAGTCACTAACTTTATTTGGGACTACAAAAATCATAGAATAAATAAAAAACATTTATGTAAAGCTAAAATAAACGGGGGCTTAGCTTTACCAAATTTTATGTTCTATTATTGGGCAGTTAATATTAGAAATATGAATTTTTGGTTAGGAGAAATAGATAATAAACCAAATTGGTTAAAAATGAAAGAGAAGACTGTTTTCCATTTGAAATTAGCTCTATAATATTTGCTAATATTAATGTACCTAAGAAAACTTATAGTGAACATCTGATAATAGAAAGTGGAATACGTATTTGGAAAACAAATAAAGAAAACACTAAAACTAAAATTTATACCGCTAGCTCTTACAATTGCCAATAATTTTACGTTTAAACCGTCAAATGATGGATAAAGCTTTTATACAATGGAAAAATAAAGGAATTCTAAACATAGGGGATCTTTATAAGGATTAATTCATTTCTTTCATTTCAAGAATTACAACAAACTTACGGGCTTCATAATAATGAATATTTCAGATATTTACAAATCAAACCTATATTTCCGCAAATACACAAGAACTTAGAAATAGAAAGAGTGAAATTTTTAGATGAATGCTTGAATAAACACCCAAATACAGAAAAAAATGATATCATACATTTATAATATTTTGTTGGAAAGTGATATCCCATCATCGGAAATACATAGACAGCGCTGGGAAAATGAACTAAGTCAAATAATAAGTCCAGAAATAATGGGAAGAAAGCCTACAACATATACATATTGCTCTTTAAAAACGCTAAACATGCACTTATACCAGTTTAAAATCATACATAGATTACATTATTCTAAATCTAAACTACATAATATATTTCCAAAACTATCACCTATATGTGATAAATGTCAAATCATGGAAGCAACTCTGTCACACTCATTTACTAATTGTACGAAGATTTTACAATATTGGAAATGAAATATTCAAAACAATCTCGAAAGTTATTAATAATTACTATGATTTTATGACCCAAAGTTAATCATACTTGGAATACCGGAAATGGAACAAATAATTACAAGGAATCATAGAACTATTTATCGACTATTCCTTTAATAATTGGGAAAAAATTAATATTAAAATTTTGGAAAGGCCCTGTATCCCCAACAATTAAAATGTGGAATACAGTAATGACGGAGACACTTCACTTGGAGAGATTGAGACTTGTCCGCATGGACAGGTTAGATCTCTTCAAGGAGATATGGTCTCCCTATATTAAATATCTACAGGGTCACAACGGTTCGACGCAGGAACTTGACTGAGGCCTGAATATCTGAGTGGATGAAGAAATACACATAACAAATCATGAATGTATCTCCAAGATTGGATTACTTAGTAATACTTCAATCTCCATCAAACTTTTCACACTTTCTTTTCTATTTTCTATTCCTTTTTTCTATCTTTCTATCTTTAATTAAAGGAAAAAATTAATAGAAACATACTATATAAATTTTTAATATGTAACACACTTATTTCTGTTTGTATGAAAAATAGATTATAGATGTCTTAAACTTGTAATTATATAAAACTATGTACTTTCAATTATACAATAACTACGAAATATAAAAATTAACAATAATACAAACATTATTAATATTTTGATAACATTATGAATATTAAAAAAAATGTTGTTTAAGATTGGGTACTACGTAGTTAAATTATCGGGGATTTCTATTTGGTAATTAGAAGAATATCTATGATTTGAGAAATCTAAGTGTATTACTTATATTAGGAATATTCTTACATATACTCCCAATTATATAAAATAAAATAATAACGGAATGTATAATGGATAATACTACAATTATCATAAATAGTACTAATTAATAAATCAATACGTTATAATTTTACACATTGTATAAATCTCAATGTCGTATAAGAGTGTACTTGTATATACTGACTGTTTCTACAATAAAAAAAATATTAAAAAAAAAAAAAAAAAAAAAAAGATTATATTGATGAAATTGAGTTTTTATTTTAGAAGAGGTCAAAGATAGGTTTCCAAATTAAGGCATAAGAGAGACGAAGAAAGCAATCGCTCCGACACATACCCCGCTTTAGCAGAGCATCTGGTCATATGAAAAGCAAAAGAAAGTTCATTTGATGAAGTGATAGAGATTTCAAATCTTTATAATCCAGCATTGTTAGGGACTAAATCAGGACCAGAAAATACAGATAAACCCATCGGTAATTATATGGCTGGGTTGATGAATCTGTAATTTTAGAACTTTCTGGAATCAAGGGCTGATGGACTGGTTTAAATATAGTTCAACTGACGAGAAAAATCAATCTAAATAATTAAACAGATAATATCTTTGGCCTTAATTGGACCTCCATATGATCATACAAAATAGCCACATCAATGGAAACGGTTCCAAAAAACGCTTAAGAATGTCTGCTTGTACACAATGTGGTTGCAATGGTTTACAGGCAAGTTGCAGAGCGCAAAAGCGAGACCTCTAATTCAAAGTCCAAGTAATGTTAGCAAGTTTGGTGCAAAAGGCGAGATTGGCAAGAAAAGCTGCCTTTGTTAAAATGAAGACCATAGATCATGCACATTAATATAGAGCAACAACACAGTACATCTGCTAAAAGAGAGGGCATGTAGTCTTGGTGTGCAAACATAGACATTTGGACACAATATCCGGTCCACAGGAATGGACCATGTGGTTAATCGGGACCTGCTTTCTGGAGCGCTAGTATGGTTGTGGGCTGAAGGGACTGGTTTCCAGAGGGCTAGTATGGACATTGTGGGCCAAATGGATTATTGGGCTGGTGGCCCATTGTGCTCATGGCTGGTGGGTTGGCCAGTTGACTCACAGCTATTCCTTGAAATTCCATTGCAAGCAGGGTGCAAGGCCACCAAATTCAAGTGCAGTTTCTTACCGCTTCAAGCAGGGTGCAAGGCCACCAAATTCAAGTGCAGTTTCATACCATTTCAAGCAGGGTGCAAAGCCACTAAAGACAGCGAGTCGTGACCTCTCCCTCCTCCATCTTGCAGAGACTGAGCCACGCCCAGGCTTCTGGGTTTTATAGTCCCACCCTCCCAGCAGAAGGGGCGTGGCCTTCATGGCATGATTGACAGGAGAGAGAATGTCAACATTTTTAAAACGCTAATAACTCTTTTATTTTTCATCGATGGGAAAAATACTCGGCATCTGATGAGCGGAGGGGGACTCTGAGTAAGATGGCAAAAAATCACAGCCGTACGTAGCATTTTTTCTAAAATCTATAGAAAGCACAATCAGGAAGTGGTCAAGATTAGACTTTTAATTATATAGAAGGCAAGGCAACTTTAATTGGGCAAGGCAACTTTAATTAGGCAAGGCAACTTTAATTAGGCAACACAACTTTAGCATTTCCAAACCAATGGCAACACAGCTTTAGCATTTCCAAACCAAAGGCAACACAGCTTTAGCATTTCCAAACCAAAGGCAGCACAGCTTTAGCATTTCCAAACCAAAGACAACACAGCTTTAGCATTTCCAAACTATATTTTCAAACCACATTAAGGGCACTGACAAGTCAGTAAAATCACTCACAGTTTTCAGTGAGTTCACGTGTTCAGTGTTATTCACAGCACAGACTGAGAGACTGACCCACTCACTCCCCCATCTTGCAGAGACTGACTGAGGCACTCAACACCTCTGGGTTTTATAGTCCCTCCAGAGGGGCGTGGCCTTCAGGAGAGAGAATCTCAACATTTTTTAAACACTAATAACTCTTTTATTTTTCATCGATGGGAAAAATCTCTTATCCTGTGCAGCGGAGGGGGCCAAAAATCACAGCCGTAAGTGGCAGCGTTTTTTCTAAAATCAATATACAGAACAACAGGAAGTGGTCAAGATCAGACTTTTAGTAATATTGATTATTAAATTGTACACTAAGGTGCTATGGATTATACACGGTCTTAATCTCTCCTGCTCTCGTCTGACTGTCAGTACCTCCGCTGGCGTTCCAACCTTTACCGTAGCCGTTTATTACCATTAAACTGCATTATTCCACGCGTTGTTTAACAAAGGTTTACTAATATTCTGTATGGGCTCTGCGGTTGCAACCAGCTCCTTGCAATCAATCTTTCAGTCTGTGGTCAGGGAGAATGTCGTCCCTGTACAGCTCCCTCTCGAAGGGCGGGAATCGGAAGGCCCCGAGGTTGATGATGGGAGGGAGCAGGGAATGTGACCTGCTGTCACTGCCACCATGCTTTCGCTACACGACTGCTTCCGGCAGAATCTCAAGCTTCAGCCTTGTGAAGCTGATATTGACCACTTTTTTTCCGACACACTTGTTAGTTACTACACATGCCAATCACAGCCATGGCTTACCACTGGGTCCTGTATTATGCACACACACACACGTTTTGTATGCGAATGGGGGGAGAAGGGGACGTAATGATTCTGTATATATGACGGCTACAACAGGCCTTCATAGCCACCTGCAGTTGAGACTGTGAAATGGCGCCAACACCTTGCGACTATTGCATATAGACTTTGCCTGTTTCTGCGCATTATGTGCTAACCAGGCAGTGTACTTAGGTACGGCAATAATCGCACTGTACCTTGGTAGACGTGAGAATGAAGGAACTATTGTGTCCACACGTTTATGCTTGTGAGTGTGTGGCGTAAATCAAATGTTATTCCATTGGTAACTGTTGCATTTGGGAGCGGACTACGCTGTTTGATTCAGATGCACCTTGACTGACTAATTCCAGATAAGAGGCAGCTGCTCGGTCAGTGACCATCATGGTAGCATCAGACGTGTGTACACATCCGCTGGCGGGCTCACTGTAACTGTCTGAAGTAAAGTTGTAGTAACGGGTCCCCCATGCCCCAGGTGTAATATACCGGTAAGTGTGGGTGCAGAAAGGGATACAGGAATAGTATCCTGGAAAGTGGTGATAGTATAGGGGGGGTTGCATGTTAGGTCATCGGGTCAAAGGGCGTGACGCATGGAGCAGCTCAGTCCATGTGGAGGACATGGCGGCCTCGGTATACACTGTTAACACATGAAACACGTACTTTCTTATCTGTTAAAAACCGCCAAAATGGTCATTTTTTGCGCTGTAAATAATTGTGGGTGCTTGAATGCGGGAAGGTGTCAGGTTTAAACTGGTGTTATCTCAAGGTGTAGCGCATTTTATAATCTGCGACTAATAGCCAAATTCATTGTCATGTCCAGACAGCACCATCTCGATAAGCCTTCGCTATATAAAGCAAACTCAAAGTCAGTGCAATTTGATTGCAATATTGTGGGGTTATTTTTTTGGGTAACTGAGCGCACAGAACCAAATGCTCTAGTATCTTTGCTCTGAACCCAAACACCAAGGTGTAAGCGGCCGAAGGAGCACATCCCTCGGGACAGCCCCCACTCTTCACCCCAGGGTCAGCACTGTCCGGCCACAGCCGCCCTCCGCCCCATCTCCCCCTGTGGGCTGCATTGTCAGGGGCTGTGGGTCAGCAGCGCCCATACACGGGGCTGGGTGGAGCGGGGCCGGGTGGAGGGGGGCCGCAGCTCCGGGCAATGTCAGCTGCAGCAGAGTTGTGGACGGTCTGCTCCCTCTGCCCACCCAGAGTCACTGACCACGCTGCACCGACACTCGACCTCTTCCCCCCCGACTCCCCTCCCTGACCTCCTCCCCCCGAACCCATCCTCCCCCCCAACCTCTCCTCCCCCTCCCCCGACGACCCCCCTCATCCCCCACTGACCCCTGCTCCCCCCCACCCCCGGCTGCAGAGATAGATGGCCCGGGGTCCGCGAGTGTGCAACCAGTCTGGATGATGGCCCAGAAGAAAGGCCCACTGGGCTGTCAGCCATAGCAAATGCTTACCTGCAGTTCATCGCGTGTACTCCAGTTGGCGTTGCATGGCAACAGTACGGGTCACAGGTTGTGACCTCGACTATCGTGCAACCACCCTATTGAGAGTTAACCACGGGGCTGTGTTGTTGGTGAGGAATTTCACCTACTGAGGTCGCTGCTGAGGGTATAGCGTGAGTTGCCCACCAGCCTAGCGCGGGGCCCAATTGGGAGCAATTGGTCCAATTGGCTTAAGGCCGGCCTTGCAAAAACTGTAACATCCAGGTTCAGGACTAGCTTCTTCCCAACAACGATAAGGCTATTAAACAACATTCCAGCTTTCTTTGACCATAATCTTTCGTTGATATTCCCATTCAAGTCAACCTTTGCTGTTATTTTTCTCTGCCTTTTATCATCAATGAAATCATGAATAATTATGATCACATTGTGAAATAAGGGCCCATCAGCCCACAGAGTCCATGCCGATCATTGACCTGCTCACTAGTTCCATGTTATCCAACTTTTGCATCCTACACACTGAGGGCAATTTATGAAGCCAATTAACCTAAACAACTGCACATCTTTGGAATCTGGGAGGAAACCAGAGCAATGGAAAAAACCCACACAGTCACAGGGAGAATGTACAAACTCCATACAGACAGCACCCAGAGTCAGGATCGAACCTGGGTCTCTGGATCTGTGTGACCACAGCTCTACCACTGTGCCACTGTGCCACTGTGTCGCCATATTAAATATATTTAATATGACTTTGTATCACTAAGATTGGAATTCCTAGATTCATGTTTTACCACATAGTCTAAAAACCCCAGCCCATCAACTCATACCTATGTTTTTCTGCCATATTTAAACACCTTATTCTCATTCACCTCAAAGTTCTGCCTCCTGACATATGCTGACCTCCAAATGCATTATCTATAATTTTTATTTTCTACCCGATGGCACATAGTGTGGGGAAGAGAGTGCTGGGAAATTAAACCATTTTTCTTTCAGACATTTCTTTTGGTGTTAAAACAATTCAGTTCAGGGACAGATGTTAAAGTCCCCTCTGCTTTACTTCAGTTTCCAAAATGCACATAGACGCTGGAGTATTTTTTGAAACGGGGCTATGTGGCCTCATCAATTGCTACAATCAATTGAAGTAATTTGCTGACCCACTATAATTTTGCTCAGTTGTATCTTAACAGCCAAGTGAAGCATCTGCAGAAAGAAAGGTAATACATGTAATCCTCCTTTGCCAGCAACTGCCTATTCAGGCCCACTATGTGCTTTTAACTGAACAGCCAGAAGCTCTGCCAACCAATCAACCTTGAGTAAACTTTAGTGAGAATTGATTTTAAGCACCGCTGACTGATTGGAAACAGTACTCCAAGGAGAGGGGCTGCAGAGGTCATGGTGAGCTGCATCCTATAGTGTTTGATGGATTTCCAAATGATTTTTGATTGCAGGTTCTTTTTTTATTTTTCCTTATCCTAATAATTTGTTTTGGATGGAGGAAGAGGATGAGCTTCAGGCACAGTTTCAAAAACAATTGCAGGTTGAGCTAATCATGGAATTAATTTCCTGCTGGCATTATGCTTCCTGAGATGCTTCCATAATGCCACCACTCCACCGCAGCTCTTGTATCACCTGTGTGCCGTCAATATTAACCCTGACCCCAAAGCAGACTCAAAAGTTGGGTCCCTGGATGTACCTGGGAACAACCTGCACTGTAAACTCAAAGTTTGCTGCATCATTATAGTGACATGCAAGTTGCAGCAAGTGTCAACACAGGGAGGACTGGATTCAATAATGATTCCTACTGCTCTCCAGCTCATCAACCATGTTTTAAACCCCGGCATTCCCTCTCTCTCCATCCCTCCCCCACTCAAGTCGCACCAGTTTCTCCTTTTCACCCGAGAAACAGCTAACAATGGCCTGTTTCTTTTATCGTTGTAACTTTTTTGCATATCTTTCATTCTTTGTTCTTTATCTCTCTACATTATCGTCCATATCTCTCGTTTCCCTTTCTCTTGATTAGTCCGAAGAAGCGTCTCAACCCGAAACATTACCCACTCCTTCTCTCCAGATATGCTGCCTGTCCCACTGAGTTACTCCAGCTCAATAATAGAAATGTGTCTGATGAGGAAGGTTTGGTAGATGGGACGAGAAATAGAAGTTGGGTGAAAATGGTTTAGTCCAGCTAGGTTATATGAATGGAAGGATATGGATCATGTGCAGGAAGATGAGATTAGTTTACCTTGGCACATGTTAGGCACAGATATTTTGGGACGAAGAGTCTGTTCCTGTGTTGTACTTTGCAGTGTTCTAGGATCAATTAGCCAGAGAATAGTGATGGCACATTTCTGAACCCTGTTCCTGACCCACTGCACAAATGCCCTTTCTATTTGCAGTCGTTGTTAGCCCTTCCAACATCTCTTTAAATTACATTAAAGAACACTGCTGGCATTTAACCATATGAATGGATGGACAATTCAGACTTAGAATGACATAGATACTTTGGCTCAACAAATGTCTACGACCATCAAGCACCCATTTTTACACTATAACCATATAACCATATAACAATTACAGCACGGAAACAGGCCCTCTCGGCCCTTCCAGTCCGTGCCGACCATTTGTTTTCCCCTAGTCCCATCTACCTGCACTCAGACCATACCCCTCCATTCCCTTCACGTCCATATACCTATCCACTTTACTCTTAAATGTTAAAATCGATCCTGCCTCCACCACTTCTGCTGGAAGCTCATTCCACACAGCCACCACCCTCTGAGTAAAGAAGTTCCCCCTCACGTTACCGCGAAACTTCTGTCCCTTAATTTTCATGTCATGCCCCCTTGTTTGAATCTTCCCTACCCTCAATGGGAAAAAAAAAAAAAAAAAAAACGCATCCACGTTAACTCTGTCTATCCCTTTCATCATTTTAAAGACCTCAATCAAGTCCCCCCTTAACCTTCTGGCTCCAAAGAATAAAGACCTAACTTGTTCAACCTTTCTCTGTTTTGTTGACATCCTTCCTATAATTAGGCGACCAAACCTAAACAGAACCTAATTTGTTCATACCACATTCTCATCAGCTACAATCATTTGCTAGCACTGATCTATACAGTAGGGGAAACTTAAATGCCAATTAAACTATCAACCCACACGTTGTTGGAAACTAGTACACCCAAATGAAACCCTCACGGTCACAGGGAGAACATGCAAACTCCACACAGATAGCACCAGGTCCTCAGGAGTTGCACTAAGCAGAAGATATCGATGAGATGAGGCCAGACCTGGTCAGCAGGCCTGGCTCGCCCGCAGTAGAACTTTAAGAGTGAATCCACGGAGCCCGGCCGCTCGTCACCTGAAAGACTGAGAAGGTGGAGAGAGGTTGCGATGGTGACGGATGCTGGATAAGGGCCGGGAAGAAGGTCCAGGTGGGTTATAACTTCCGCACCATCAAGGTCGACTTTGGGAGGTGCCCACGGGGAACCAGGGTTGACGATGGCTGAGCAAGGAGAGGATGATGGTTCACAGGACAAACAGATGGAGGTGTCGGCTGCAACATGCCAGCTGCAGTTGGGACTGTGAAATGGCGGCAAAACCAGACGACTCTTGCACAAAGACTAAGTGGGCTGTTTCTGTGCATTATATTATTAACCAGGAATTGTACTTACAAAAGGCCAATACTCTTACTGATCTTTATGTAAGAAAATAATTTCACTTTACCTTGGTACATATGATAATAAAGGACCATTGAACCAGAGGTCAGGATTGATCCCAGGTAATCCCCATCCCCATGTCCACACATAGCCGGGCCTATTGAGGCCCTTGCAGTCGCCTTTACAGAGGCCTAATGTTCCAGGCTCTTCTCGCCAGATGATGGTGCTCCGGCGACGGGAGAATCCTCACAGTGGCATGGGAAACCTGGAACTGCCGCTTCCTTACCGGAGACCGCGGCTTCCGAAGCCGACAGGCCGCACTCGATGGAGCTCCAACACTGGCGATCTCGGCGAAAGATCCCAGGCTCCTGTTGTTAAAGTTCAGCACAGACCGCAGCTCCGCGATGTTTCATCAGCGGTCCCAGCATACCGGAGTTCCAGCACGGCGACCCGGGCAAGGCATCGCCCGCTCCACTCCGCGATAGCGCTCCAGCGCTGTGCCGCCACCGAAACCGAGGTTCTGGCTGGTCCCCTCAGGAAACGTCGCTCCAGGCCCTCTGGTAGGCCGCGAGGACGGGTTGAAGGGCTGCCCGGAGAAAAAGCCACCTCCTCCAACCAGGTTAGGGACCCTGAAAAGCAGTTTCCCCTTTCCCACCCCTCCCCCCCCCCCCCCCCCCCCCCCCCACCACATAAAAAAGAATAGACCTCCAAAAACAAAAATACTTAACTCACTAAAAATGTTAAAAAAGAGGTGAAAAAACAGACAGCTGCAGGGCTGGGCAGCCATACCCATACAGGACGGCGCGCCCCCCCCCCCCCCGTCTTTTTTATGTGCTGCAATGGCAATCCGCATTTCACTACACCAATTGGTGTGGGTGACTAATAAAGAACCTTTGAACCTTTGAAGCAGCTCGGCTCGATGAGATGTTCTGCTATAAAATTTATAGCTCACCAAATATAACAAAAGATAATTAATGCAACAACTTCCTCGTACTCGCCACTTAATTGTCAGTCAATAGTCCAATTATTAAAAGATTGACTGCCTGTTCCAGTGGTTTCAGCGAAAGAGATAGAACACAACTGTGGCTTGTAGCCAGCATTTTCTGAATACTTGAGCCCGTGTGGGCTTGCCTTCAGAGTGGTGCTTATTTGCTGCTAAAGCAATTTAGCCCAGCTGGTTTTCTGGCATAAGAGTTCTGGCATTTTGTTGAGGGAGTAAACTAAAATCTTGAGAAGATATTAAGTACCTGTCCCTGACATGCTTAAGAGGTGCGGCTCAACGTAATACACTGGAGAGCAGATCACAGTGATGCCCTGACAGCATCCTTTCAATTCACACGACATATGAAGCTGAAATTCTAAGTCCGATGGTAGCTAGTTAAAGTTCACCAAATGTACAAATATTGTAATCATAGAATCATAGAATAATAGAAAATAGGTGCAGGAGTAGGCCATTCGGCCCTTTGAGCCTGCTCCGCCATTCAATATGATCATGGCTGATCATCCAACTCAGTATCCTGTACCTGCCTTCTCTCCATACCCCCTGATCCCTTTAGCCACAAGGGCCACATCTAACTCCCTCTAAAATATAGCCAATGAACTGGCTTCAACTACCTTCTGTGGCAGAGAATTCCACTGACTCACCACTCTCTGTGAAAAAAGATCTTCTCATCCCGGTCCTAAAAGACTTCCCCCTTATCCTTAAACTGTGAGCCCTTGTTCTGGAGTTCCCCAACATCGGGAACAATCTTCCTGCATCTAGCCTGTCCAACCCCTTAAGAATTTTGTATGCCTCTATAAGATCCCCCCTCAATCTCCTAAATTCCAGCGAGTACAAGCCGAGTCTATCCAGTCTTTCTTCATATGGAAGTCCTGCCATCCCAGGAATCAGTCTGGTGAACCTTCTCTGTACTCCCTCTATGGCAAGAATATCTTTCCTCAGATTAGGAGACCAAAACGTAATATGCCAGGTGTGGCCTCACCAAGACCCTGCACAACTGCAGTAGAACCTCCCTGCTCTTGTACTCAAATCCTTTTGCTATGAATGCCAACATACCATTTGCTTTCTTCACAGCCTGCTGCACCTGCATGCCTACTTTCAATGACTGGTGTACCATGACACCCAGGTCTCGTTGCATCTCCCCTTTTCCTAATCGGCCACCATTCAGATAATAATCTACCCTCCTGTTTTTGCCGCCAAAGTGGATAACCTCACATTTTGACTTAGATTCCTTTATTGTCATTCAGACCTTTCGGTCTGAACGAAACTTGTTACCTTGCAGTCATAACATACAACAAATTAAAAAAAAACACACAATAAACACATACTTAACATGTATCCACATGTAATGTTGAATACTTTTGCAAGAGACCTACTGTATTGTATGTGGTGCAGACCAGATGCTTCAAAATAAACTAGAAAGTGATTATGCCATGTCAGACAATACCAAAATATTACAAAAAAATCTTCTCTGTTCAAATAGTTAAGTGGTAAGATTTCTTAGTCAGCCTTGCAATAGTTTGTGTGAGGTCTCAACATTGCTCTTTTTATTAGTAGGTCAGACCAGCTGTTTTTGAGATAAAATTCTGCTTTGAAGCCCCCAGGATTGTGACATGAGGCGTAATTGACATAAGGTGAGCTTTGTATCAGTGGTAGGAGAATTATGGTTGAAAATTCAAATTGATAGGACACATTCACATTTGAGAACACAGGGATTGATTAGAGATAGTCAAAGATTTCAATGGTTTCAGATATTAATAAACAGATGTTTATTGTCACGTGTACCAATTAAGGTACAGGGTAGCACAACTACATAAAAAGTTAACATAAACATCCACCACAGCAGATTCCCCACATTCCTCACTGTGATGGAAATCAATAAAGTCTAATGAAAATAGGGTAGAATATCATGTCTATGTAGCCATGAGCAAGGCATTTAGAGTCATGGAGTCACATAGCACAGAAACCATCTCGTCCATACTGACCAAGATGCTTCATCCAAGCGAGTTCCATTTACCAGTGCCTAGCCTATATCCCACTAAATCTTTCCCAACCATGTACCTATCCAAATGTTTTATTAATGCTATATTGTACCTGCCTCAATGTTTTCACTGGTGCAAAGGAGGCTGAGCTGTATCTTGATAGAAGTCTACAAGATTATAAGAGGCACAGATGAGGTAGGCAGTCAGAATCTTTTTTTCTACGGTAGGGATAGGAGTATCAAAAACAAGAGTGCATAGCTTTAAGGTAAAAGGAAGGAGTTTTCAAGGAAATCAGAGGAGGAGGAAATTTTACACAGAGGATTGGTGATATCCTGAAATTACGGCAAAGGGAGAAGGTGGAATCCAATACATTCACTACATTTAAGGGACACTTAAATAGGCAGAGCATACAAGGATACAGTCCTAAAGCGAACAAATGGGATTAATGGAGCAAAAAATCGGGCAAGGACCAGGTGGGGCCAAGGTGCCAATTCATTGGCTTGGCCTGCACAGCCTTCTGTGGCCTGACACATTTTGGATGTATAGTAGAACTATAATTAAGATATTAGACCAGCAGTCATAGGAGGTTGAGATTAAAACTATCTGACAGTATGTGTGAACTGTTTACATTGCATCCTTAAAACTGCCCCTAACTGCCTTCAGTTTGAAACTGGCACCCTTTAGATATCCAAGAATGCACTCATCGTAATTGACCCATCACATTGAAGAACAGAATATGAGATTAATGATGCAAAGGTAAGGTGCAATATTCTGTCTACATTATCACTTAGTAAACCACAATGTTTGATTATTTGAAAATATTTTTGAAAAGGACTGCACTATGGCACAGTTTTAGAGTTACAGCGGCAAAGGCAAAGGTTCAATCCTGACTAAGGGTTCTGTCTGTATAGAGTTTATACGTTCTCCCTGTGGCCTGTGTGGGTTTTCCCTGACAGCTCCAGTTTCCTCCCACACTCCAAAGATGTATAGGTTTGTAGGCTAATTGGCTTGGTAAAATTGTATATTTTCCCTAGTATCTGTGGGATAGTGTTAATGTGTGGGGTGATCACCGGTCGGCGCGGACACGGTGGGCCGAAGGGCCTGTTTCAGCATTGTATCTCTAAAGTAAACTAAACTAAAAACTAAATTAAAGTGGGTAAATTGATTAGTCAACATGAAGATTTCACTGTAATTCGTTAAAAGGTAGGCTGGGTTGACTTTAAATGGCCGATAACAGATGCAAATGGAGAAAAATACTCATACATCACATCGTCTAGTGTAGAAGATAAAGACTATAATGCAGCTGGCAGGGTCAGATGACATCATAAAAAGTGAGAATGAAGCTAAAGCAATTTATAAACATCATCTGTCTGTAACCGTGCCAGCACTTTAGCTATCACCAGCTAGCTGTTGTTTTGCGGTCTTATATTTCAAGTCTGGTCTTTTTTGATCAACTTGTAAGCTTGTGCTCACTCAAAAATGAATGCCAACAAGAGTACCTGCTCAAAGTGAGAATGCGGTATTACAGCACAAAACAGAACATGTTATAGACATTTTCACAGAGCGATAATATGAGACAACATTTCATGACCAGTGCTTAGCTCTGACAAGTTCTTTTTTAAAGCACATTATTACTGAGTTACACAACTTCTCTGGTATGCATCTCCTTGCTCACTGCCACTCTGAAATAAGTGTAAACATTTGTCAGTTTGACTTATTTGGTGTGTTCTTAATCCAGGATTTCAAAAACATTGTGTCCACATGTTTTCGGGTCAAGTAAATAGCAAAAGCTTCTAAAAATAGCCTTTATCAGGAACATGTTGAAATGATGACTCCCTGTCACTGGTTGTGGAGTTGATTTACAAGCTGTCCTTTTGCCTTTGGAACCTAGGGATGAATTCAGACAATTACTATGGAATTACTACTAGCCTAGGGGGCGCCATCCTGTATGGTATGGCTGCCCAGCCTGCAGCTGTTTGTTTTTCACTCTTTTCTTTATTTTTAGTGAGTTAAAGTGTTTTGTTTTTGGAGTTCTATTCTTTTTTATGTGGGGGGTGGTGGGGGGGGGGGGGGGAAGGGGGAAACTACTTTTCCTGGTCCCTACCTGGTCGGAGAGGCAGCTTTTCTCCGGGCTGCACTTTCAACCCGTCCTCGCGGCCTACCAGCGGGCCTGCAGCGGTGTTTCCTGAGGAGACCGCCCAGAACTTCAGTTTCGGCAGCGGCGCAGCGCTGGAACGCCATTGCAGAGCGGGCGATGCCTTGTCTGGGTCGTCGCGCTGGAGCTCCGGTGAGCTGAAGACTGGCGACAAAAAACATCGCGGAGCTGCGGGTCTGTGGAGCGGCCAGCTGCGGGCGACGGCGCTGACTTCAACATCGGGAGCCGGGGGGGGGGGAGCTCCATTCAGCGCGGCCTTGTTGGCTTCGGAAGCCGTGGACTCCGGTAAGGAAGCGGCCATTCCAGGTGTCCCAAGCCGCTGAGAGGATTCTCCCGACACCGGAGCACCATCACCCGGCGAGAACGGCCTGTAACATCGGGCCTCCGTGAAGGCGACTGTGGAAGCCTCAATAGGCCTGACTATGGGTGGACATGGGTTGGAGACTGGACATTGTGCCTTCCCTCATAATGGGAACCATTGTTATAGGATATTTTATATGTTTAAATCTCTTTATTAGTGTTATATCTATATTCTTTTTTTATGTGATGCATTGGCAAGAAACATTTCACCAATTGGTGTATGTGACCAATAAAATAACCTTTGAACCTTTGGAATTAAAATGGAATGAAACTGGGCAGACTCAATTCACCTTGTTGGGAATACATAGTAAAGGAAGCACCCAAATTTGGCAGCAATGGGAGCTAAGCTGATGACATTTCTTAGAAAAATCCTCAACGTTAGCTGGTGTGGAAAATGGAAATGATGGGCAAACAATGTCAAAATTGTACATCACAGAAACAGGCCAAATCCACGGCTACCTTTATGCCCAGCAACTCCCATTCCATTTTGAGATTGTATCATTCTGTGCTTTTTCTCTCTGTCTAAATGTCTGAAGATAGTGATTGTATTTGATTCCACTACCTCCACTGGCAACAAGTTCCACATGTAAGATGGACAAAAAATGCTAGAATAACTCAGTGGGTCAAACGGCATCTCTGGATAAAAGATGAGGTTTCTGGTCGAGACCCTTCTTCAGACAATGTAAACATATACATCCACATGTAACCTGCTCTCTGTAAAAAAAATTGCATTCCCTTTAAAACTCCTTCCTCTCACCTCAAACCTATGCCCTCTTGTTTTTGATATTCTTATCCCTCCCGAGCATAGAAAAAAGATTCTGACTGTTTACCCCATCTATCCCTCGTATAAACGTATATGCCTTTAATTCCAGGAAAAGCAAGCTCTGCCTTTGCAATTTCCCCCCATGACTGAAGTCCTTCAATCCAGGCAGCATGCAGGTGAATTTACTCTGATCTCTCTCCTGCACAATCACATCCTTCCATAGTGTGGTGACCAGAACTGCGTACAATACACCAAATGTGGTATATATCATTAAAAAGTTGTAACATAACGTCCCAACTTTTGGATAGCAAAAGCTTATTTAGGTATGTGAAGAGGAAAAAATTAGTTAAGACCAAAGTTGGATCCTTGAAGACTGAAACAGGTGAATTTATTATGGGGAACAAGGAAATGGCAAACGAGTTGAACAGGTACTTTGGATCTATCTTCACTTAGGAAGACACAAACAATCTCCCTGATGTACAAGTGGCCAGAGGATCAAGGGTGACACGATGAACTGAAGGAAATGCACATTAGGCAGGAAATGGTGTTGAGTAGATTGGACTGAAGGCTGATAAATCCCCAGGGCCTGATGGGCTGCATCCCAGGGAACTTAAGGAAGTGGACGCATTGGTGATCATTTTCAGGATCAGTTCCTGTTGATTGGAGGGTAGCTAATGTTATCCCACTTTTTAAGAAAGGCAGGAGAGACAAAACAGGGAATTATAGACCAGTTAGCCTGACATCGGTGTTGGGGAAGATGCTGGAGTCAATCATAAAAGATGAAATAGTGGCACATTTGGATAGCGGTAACAGGATTACAAAGGGGAAATCATGCTTGACTAACCTTCTGGAAATTTTTGAGGATGCAACTAGGAAAATGGACCGAGAACCAGTGGATGTAGTGTACCTGGATTTTCAGAAAGCATTTGATAAGCTCCCAAATAGGAGCTCAGTGGGCAAAATTAGAGCACATGGTATTGGGGGTAGATAGAAAATTGGGGGTAGACATGGTATTGGGGGTAGACATGGATAGAAAATTGGTTGTCAGACAGGAAACAAAGAGTAGGGATAAAAGGGTCTCTTTCAGGATGACAGGCAGTGACCCGTGGGGTACCGCAAAGCTCGGTGCTAGGGACCATAGCTATTTATAATTTACATGAATGATTTAGATGACAGGATTAAAAGTAACATTAGCACATTTGCAGATGACACAAAGCTGGGTGACAGTGTGAACTGTGAGGAGGTTGCTATGAGGATGCAGGGTGACTTGGACAGGTTGGGCGAGTGGGCAAAAGTATGGCAGATGCAGTTTAATGTGGATAAATGTGAGGTTATCCATTTTGGTGGCAAAAACAGGAAGGCAGATCATTATCTGAATGGTGTCAAGTTGGGAAAAGGGGAAGTACAACGAGATCTGGGGATCCTTGTTCATCAGTCCCTGAAAGTAAGCATGTAGGTACAGCAGTGAAGAAAGTGAATGGCATGTTGGCCTTCATAACAAGAGGAGTTGAGTACAGGAGCAAAGGGGTCCTTCTGCAGTTGTACAAGGCCCTAGTGAGACCACACATGGAATATCGTGTGCAGTTTTGGTCTCCAAATTTGAGGAAGGACCTTCTTGCTATTGAGGGAGTGCAGCGAAGGTTCACAAGGTTAATTCCTGGGATGACAGGACTGTCATACGTTGATAGAATGGATCGGCTGGGCTTGTATACTCTGGAATTTAGAAGGATGAGAGGGGATCTTATTGAAATTATTATTGAAGATTATTAAGGGTTCGGACATGTGAGAGGCAGGAAACGTGTTCCCGATGTTGGGGGAGTCCAGAATCAGGGGTCACAGTTTAAGAATAAGGGGTAAGCCATTTAGAATGGAGATGAGGAAAAAGTTTTTCACACAGAGGGTTGTGAATCTGTGGAATTCTTCTGCCTCAGAAGGCACTGGAGGCCAATTCTCTGGATGCTTTCAAGAGAGAGTTAGATAGAGCTCTTAAAGATAGCGGATATGGCAAGAAGGCAGGAACGAGGTACTGATTGTGGATGAACAGCCAAGATCGTATTGAATGGCGGTGCTGGCTCGAAGGGCCGAATGGTCTACTACTGCACTATTGTCTATTGTCTATTATATTCTATGCCCTGCCTATAAAGACAAGCATTGCACCATCCTATCTACATGTGTTGCTGCGTTCAGGTAGCCTATAGACTTGTATCCTGAGGTTCCCCAGTTGATCAACATACCTTAGCATCCTACCATTTACTGTATAAGTCTTAACCTCTTCCCAAAATACATCACTTTGCACTTGTTGGAATTAAATTCCATTTGCCAAGGGTCTGGCCACTTTGCATCTGATCCTCATCCAACCTCACCCTCGACACCACCAATCTTCATGTCATCCCCAAAGTTACTCATCATTCCTTCGACATTCACATCCACGTCAGTATATGGCAAACAGCATGGGGCCAGCACCAATCCCTGTAGTACACCATTGATCACCCTTCTAAAATCATCCTTCCATCATTATTCTATCTCTCCTATCACCAAGCTAGTTTTGGGTACATTTAGTCAGCTACCTTTGGATTCCATGTGCCTCAATCTTTTAGTGTAGCCTACCACGCGGGAACTTATCAAATGCCTTATTCAAGCCTATATAGTAGAATCCACGACTCTGCCTTCAGCACTCTCCTTGGTTACCTTCTCAAACATTCAATCAAATTAGTGATTTCCCGCGCCCAATGCCACATTAGCCATCCCTGATCAAAAAGTATTTCCAAATGTACCTAAATCCTATCCATCAGGAGTTTCTCCAGTTGCCA
Source organism: Okamejei kenojei (assembly GCA_035221665.1). NCBI lineage: Eukaryota > Metazoa > Chordata > Chondrichthyes > Rajiformes > Rajidae > Okamejei > Okamejei kenojei. Next base: position 58,819,754 of record CM069138.1, read on the forward strand.
AGCAAACTATTTAGGTCCTTTGGAGCGCAGAAGTTAAGGGGGGATTGAACAGAGTGACGTGGATACGTTTCCCATTGAGGGTAGGGAAGATTCAAACAAGAGGGCATGACACAGAGGTTTCGGGGTAACGTGAGGGGGAACTTCTTTACTCAAGAGGGTGGTGGCTGTGTGGAATCAGCTTCCAGCAGAAGTGGTGGAGGCAGGATCGATTTTAACATTTAAGAGTAAAGTGGATAGGTATATGGACGTGAAGGGAATGGAGGGGTATGGTCTGAGTGCAGGTAGATGGGACTAGGGGAAAACAAATGGTCGGCACGGACTGGAAGGGCCGAGAGGGCCTGTTCCCCCTCACTGATGTAAGGCTCACCAGTTGAAGTGACCTGGCCTATCTCTGCTGATCCTCTTGAATAAAGCAACAACATTGACCAGCAAAAAAAGGCACAAAGTGTTGGAGTCATTCAGCATTCTGGAGAACATGGATAGGTAGCATCTTGGGTTGGGATCCTTATTCGACCTAATTGTGGGAGAGGGAGAAAGCTGGAAGAGAGAATGGGGCAGGACAAAGCCTGGCAAGTAATAGAGGGATATAGATGAGGGGGGTTTGTGATAGGCAAATGATTGGACTAAGGCCAGAGATGAAAAGACAACAGGTTTGAAGGTTTTGAAAATGTGTGAATTGTATAGCTGGAGGAATGAATGTAGGAGGAAGGGGAGGAGTAACGGAGAAATAGGTATGGCTCGGGTTGGAGGGGGGGGGGTGGGGGAGGGGGGGAGGGGGGAAGAAATGAGGGGGGAAGAAGTAGGGGGTTTGTAGTTACCTAAAATTGGAGAATTCACTCTTCATACCGTTGGGTTGTAAGCTACTCAAGCCAAATATGAGGTGCTGTTCCTCCAGGTTGCGTATGGCCTCAGTCTGGCAATGGAGGAGGCCCAGGACAGAACGGTCAGTATGGGAATGGGAAGAGGAGTTTACAATATTATCATGTTGAATTCTGTGGATAACAAAAATATTAAAATCTCGATCAAGCCCCCAGCAATCTCTTCCTTTGCTTCCCATAACAGCCTGGAATAGATATCCGGGGAATTTATCAAGCCATATGTGTACCACCTAACACCTCTTTGTTCTTAATGCTGACCTGCTCCAGGTTATCCATGTATCCCTCCCTGAACTCACTATCGTCCATATTTTTCTGCTTGATGAAAACAACAGGGAAATACTAAGTTAGGACCTTGCCCACATCATTTGGCTCCATACATAATTAACCTTTTGGTCACAAGAGTTTCACTGCCTTCCCTATTGCTTATGATATACTTAAAGTCTTGAGAGTATACATAAATTTACTTGCTAAGGATATTTAATGGGCAAAATGTAATTACATAAAACAACTTAAAATTGCATAGAACCAGAAATAGTAAAGGAAAACCAATATAGAATTTTGAAATAAAATTATCTTCTGGTTTCAAGACCATTCCAATTAAATATATGGATCAATAGCTTAATAGATCCATTTCTGTTCTATAATTTTCTGTCATTTCTCAGAAGCTGAAATGTTGTGTCTCTGTACAATTTTCCTGAGTAAAAACTCCCAGATTTATTTCCACCCCACTCTGTGTCTAGCTGTCGATCCACCAAAACTACTAAAATGTTGGCAGTGCATTTTCAGGGTTTGCATAATTGGCACAAGTTCATGTCATTTAGCTGGGCAGAGTGCCGAGAAGATTCACGAGGATGGGGAGGGTTCAAGCTGTAAGGGGAGTTTGGGCAGGCATGTGGCTTCATTCCTACAGCGTAGGAGGAGGGGGGTGATCTTATCGAGTTGAAAAGGATCATAGGAATAGATTGGGTGAATGCACATAGTCATTTATCCAGGGTGGGGGAATCAAGAATCAGAGGACATAGGTTTGGCAAAAAGGGAAAGATTAAATAACATCTGAGGAACAACATTTTCAGAGAGTGGTGGGTATCTGGAATGAGCTGCTGGAGGAGATAAATGAGGCAGGTACAATAATAAGGACACTTGAACAGGTACATTGATAGGAAAAGTTTAGAGGTATATGGACCAAATATAAACAAAAGGGACTAGCTTAGATGAGGCATCTTGGTCAGCATGGACAAGTTGGGCTGAAGGGCCTGATTCCATGCTGTATGACTATGACTCTGCCCATCAAGTTTTTAGGCTCTCAAAATTGTGTCCGTGTTTCCGGTGAACTGAACATCCTGTTCTGATTATTTGGTGTATGTCAAAGTAAAGACTGAAGGTTGTCAAAATTTCCACAAAGAGTATTTTGCTTTGATTGTTATTGAAAAAGATTTGCATCCCATCCAAGTAATCATAATCTAGCTACTCATCCATTCCTTATGTAGAAGTTTTAAAAGTAATAAAATCAATAGATTAGCGAATTAATCTTTACCTAAGCTCAGGCCATAAGATATAAATCACAAGCAGTAGGAACAGAGTAGGCCATTAATCATCAAGCCTGCTCCATCATTCATGGCCAAGTCCACTCTCCTGCCCTGTCACCAATAACCTTTGATTCCCTTACTGATTAACCTTAAATATACACGAGGACTCTGCGCTCACGGTTCTCCATGGCAGGGTCCAAAGATTCTCAACCTACTGAGTGATAACAATTCTTCCTCATCTCAGAATTAAAGGACACCTCCTCTGGTTGAGGTCTATTATTGTCATTTGTACTGAGGTACAGTGAAAAGCTTTGTTTTGCATGCTATCCAAATAGATAAGATAATAGTATACATAAATACGATCACGTCAAACTCAAGCGCAGTAGATAAAATAAAAGGAAAGGTACAAAGTTTAGAATATACAGCTCCACCATCGATATTCTGGCAACTTCTGGTCTGGTACTTCCTTTAATTCGGACAAAATCATGAGAGCACACTTGAAATACTCCCGTAAGTCCCCCGAAAATGTGGCACCTAAGCCGGGTGAGGAGGTGAACCTCAATTTCAAACGGACTTCTGTGCCCATAGTGGGGTCAAATCTGCTGCTGGGTGTCTGGAACCCCAGCCCAACCAGAGCCGGGCAGATCCGTTCCATAGCCAACTACCGAGACCGACATTGTGGGCCAGTATCTTGGCTCCTATGCAGACCATTCCGGTATGGTTGGACTCCTCTTGGAGGCCATACCTCTGTTGGTCAAGCCAAATGGATAATCCAAAAAGGCCCTGGAAGCAACTGTGCCGGATAATTGGTGGCGGGCCTGTAGCAGACATTGTCGCGCAACAGTTCAATAGAGAAGGTCAAATGTCCGCAGTAGGGGTAGAGATGGATCAGACAGTTCCCTGGCTTATGGAAGGACTGTTCAGAAGTCTGTTAACTGAGTGGAAAAAGCTGTTCGTAAGTCTGGTGGTGAGCACTTACCATGTTCTGTACCTTTTGCCCAATGGGAGCAGGGAGAAAGAGGAATGACTGGGATGGGACGTCTTTGAATATGTTGGCAGCTTTTTGGAAGCAGAAGGAAGTGTAGATGGAGTCAATGGTGGAGAGTCTCGTCTGTCTTATGGACTGGGCTACATCTACAATTTCTCGTGGTCTTGGCCCTGCAATTTCTTGCGATCTTGGGCAGAGTTGTTCCCAAACCAAGCTGTGACACAACCCAACAGTATGCATTCTATGATCATCTGTAAAAGTTGGTAAGAGGTATTGGAGATATGCTGAATTTCATCAGTCTCCTAAGGAAGTAGAGGCATTGGTGTGCCTTCTTGGCTGTTACATCAATGTAGTTGGTCCACAACAGACCGTGGGTAATATTAACTCCAAGAAACTTGAAGCTCTCAAACTTTTCCACTTCAGCACCATTGATGCTGATTTTCGTTGCCAGATTGTTGCACAGAGGCCAGAGATTAAAAGACAAAAAGCTGTGAGATAAGGGGATAATGAAAGAAGAGGCGTGCACTGCAAAGGAAGGAACTGCAGCTGCTGGTTTACATGGAAGGTAGACACAGAATGTTGCAGTAACTCAACGAGTTCAGACAGTATCTCCAGAGAAAAGGAATAGGTGACGTTTCGAACCCTTCTTCAGACTTCTGAAGATGGTTCTCAACCCGAAACGTCACCTATTATTTATCTCCAGAGATGCTGCCTGACCGGCTGAGGTACGCCAGCATTTTGTGTCCATCTTCCGTGAAATGGAAACCCAGAGGAAGTATATGGGTGGAAGCTGACCACTGTGTTTCACTCCCAGAACCTGACTGCCATCCCTTGTCCAAGCACAGGCTAGCCAGCGCAACTGGAGGTTGATCTTTCACTCTGATGCTACTTCTTGTGCTGCTGTTCTGATGGAAGTTTAGTCTAAAGCTGTACATCAGGTGCCTTGGAACTGACTCTTCAGTCACAGGGATTACAGCCTGCATCACAAATGTTCAAAAGACAGCACATTAGCAGCGCACAATTTGCAAAAAAGATGAAATGTCATGGTGGTAATTGTATTTTGAGTCCTTAAATATGATGACATGGTAAATTTCAAGTGCAGAGTTAATTAATGTAATTTGGATTTTTGTCTGTTGACAAGAGAGTTATATTAAAATTTACCAATTCCTTTAATGGCAAAGTAAAACCACATTTGGGTACCCATTTATTCAATTTCAAAAATATCAGTACTATGACAAAAACAAGTCTGACTAGTGTGAGGTTAGAGGGAGACCTCCTTGTTACCATGGCTCCCTCTTCTAACAATAGAGGTTAATCACACAGCCGGTGGACCCATTATCATGCTGCAAAGTGTACTTAAGATCCACCCCCTTTTAATGACAAACAAGAATCAATAGAGCCTTTCAATTTTATCAATTTATTTACTTTCCCTGGGCTTGTGGCTGAGGAGGTGAGGTGAACTGTTGTGTTTTGAGGAAAAAAATATTTTCACACAATATCAACACCAAGCATAAGACCGTAAGGAATAAGACAGGTTAGGGTATTGTTCAGGTATAAGCATTCCCCTGGTTCATCCCAACAATAAGAGACTACTAGACTAAGTGGGACATGTTGGGTCCCTATAACACATGAAGCTTGGTCCCCCAATGCAATATTCCATCACTCACCCATAGCCCCCAACTTGCACAGGCGCAGCCCATTCCCCCTCATCCCTCGCACCCTCTCCCCCTCCTCTTCACCCTCCCTCTTCTTTCCCCTCTCCTCCTCCCCTCCCCAATCCCTCCCTCACCTCTCTCTCCCCCCTCTCCTTTACCCTACCCTTAGTCACTCTCTCCCTCCCTTCATAACCTCTCCCCTCCTGACCCCCCTGCTATCATTCTATCTCCCACCTCCCCACTCCCCATCTCCCCCTATCCCCTCCACTATCTCTCCTCACCTCCCCCATTGCCCTCCTCTCCCTCTATTCCCCACTCCCTATCTCCCCCACTGCCCCCTCCTCTACTCCACTCTCCACTCCCTCTATCCCCCTCATCTCCCTTCTTGCGTGCCCCGAAGGAGCTTCAGCCGTCGGTGCCCTTAGAGCCAGGCCTCGGATCAGCTATGAAGCATCAGCAGTTACGGCCGCGCCAGTGTGTGAGCGGGGGGTGTGGGGGTGGGGAGTGAGTTCGGAGAAAAGATGGGGGAAGAGCCATAGGGGAGAGGGGGGGTATCATGGGGGAGGGGGACAGGAGCCAGCGAGGGGGACCAGAGGGCAAGGAGCTGGAGCTGTGCTGCATTGCAATGGCGGTGCGTTTGGGATTCACAGCGGGCGCTGGACGCTCTCCTCCGCCGGGATCAGACTCTCCACTTTCCGTTTGGCGACATCTCCGACTCTGGGCCGTGTCCGGTTGGAGACCTCCGCCGGCCATCCTCAGCTCCAGTAAAGACGAGATGGCGCAGGAAGGGACGGACCATCTCACGAAGTGACAGAAGGGACTAATCCACACGGTGCTGACTGGCAGGAGAGGAGATCGATCTGCGCATGCGCGGTTTTTACGATTTTTAAACCTTGTTAACATTTACAATATACTACCGATCTGAACAAAACTTGATGCACTCGCAGCACAGGAGAACGGTGAGTGAGCAAACAAATCGTGGCGCTTTTGCATTTTGCACAAATAGAAAAAACAGAGAGAGAGAGAGAGAGAAAATTTGCTATATAAATGGCTGATTGCTAATTCTGCTTCTCTGTTAGTCTTCCAAAATAGAAGTAAATATACCGTTGCTTTCACATTTTAGGTCAGTAGGTATTTTGGGATGCAGGTATTTTAGAATGGTAATTCATTCATTCAATTAGTCTGAAGAAGGGTCCTGAGCCGAAATGTTATCTTTCCATCTTTTCCAGAGATGCTGCCAGACCTGCTGTGTTACTCAAGCATTTTGTGTCTTTAATTCATTTAGTAAGGGCTCTGCTCAACTCTGGATGCCCAGGAAAAAGCTATAAAGCTGTGGAGTTCATTGTTTCTAAAGGTTCTTAATAGAGACTCTTTTTTTCCTTTTCTGCCTCTTTCTCATGTTAATGAGTTTGCAAGTTCAAGGAGTAGAATTAGGCCATTCGGCTCATCGAGTCTACACTGCCATTGAATCATGGCTGATCTCTGCCTCCTAATCCCATTTCACTGCCTTCTCTGGCACCTATTCTAATCAACAATTTGCTATCTCTGCCTTAAAAATGTCAATTGACTTAGCCTCCACAGCCCTCTGTGGCAATGAGTTCCTCAGATTAACTACCTTCTGACTAAAGAAGTTCCTCCTCACCTCCTTTCTAAAAGAGTGTCCTTTAATTCTGAGGCTAAGACCTCTGGTCCTAGACTCACCCACCACTCTATCTATGCCTTTCATTATTCTATAAGTTTCAATGAGGTCCCCTCTCAACCTTTTAAACTCCAGCGAGTAGAGGCCCAGTGCTGTCAAACCTTTATCATATGCTAACCCACTCATTCCTGGAATTATACTTGTAAACCTCCTCTGGATCCTCGCCAGAGCCCGCAGATCCTTCCTCAGATATGAGGCCCAAATTTGCTCACAGTACTCCAAATGCAGCCTGACCAGCGCCTTCTAGAGCCTGAGCATTACATCTCTGTTTTTGTATTCCAGTCCTCTTGATATAAATGCTAGCATTGAATTTGCCTTACTACCGATTCAACTTGGAAATTAACTGTTTCCCTTGTTCCCTGTTACATTTGATTTACCACTAGCAATTCACAATTCAATCCAAGTGCATCATAGAAATAATGTGATCCAGTGTGTGCTGTTTAGTTTGAGATGCTATGGTCCAGAAATTCTTAATAAGCAACAGTAAATAAACTTGTTCATTATTATTAGATCTGAAAATGACATAGTTTCGCATCGGCTTTTATTTATTTTAACTGTTTTTAAATTTGATCTTGAGTTCATGTGCCTGAACCCATCTGTCAATGGATCACCAGCTTCCTGACAGACAGGAAGCAGCATGTGAGGCTGGGAAAGCACATCTCGGACCCGCAAACTCTCAGCATAGGAGCACCGCAAGGCTGCGTACTCTCCCCTCTCCTCCACTCTCTCTACACCAATGACTGCACCTCCACTGACTCCTCTGTCAAGCTTCTCAAGTTTGCGAACGACACACCCCTGATTGGACTGATCCAGGATGGGGAAGAATCTGCCTGCAGACAGGAAGTGACATAGCTGGCAGCCTGGTGCCATCACAACAACCTGGAGCTCAATACTCTTAAGACAGTGGAATTGAAAGTAGACTTTAGGAGAGCTCCCCCTCCCCTCACCCCACTCACCATCAACAACACCACAGTCACATCTGTGGAGTCTTTTAAGTTCCTGGAAACCATAATCTCCAAGGATCTTAAATAGGGGGCTACCATTGACTCCACAGTTAAAAAAGGTACAACAGACGATGTACTTCCTGCGGCAGCTGAGGAAGCACAATTTGCCACAGGCAATGATGGTCCAATTCTATTCTGCCATCGAAGAGCCTGTCCACATCTTCTCCATCATGGTCTGGTTTGGTTCAGCCACCAAGCACGACATCCGGATGCTGCAGCGAATCGTCCGATCAGCTGAGAAGGTTATTGGCTGCAACCGTCCCTCCATTGATGAACAGTACACTGCAAGTGCCAGGAATCGAGCAGGCAAGATCATCTCTGACCCCTCTCACCCTGGCCACAAACTCTTTGAATCACCCTTCTGGAAGGCGACTCTGGACGATCAAAGCTGCCACAGCCAGACATAAAAACAGCGTTTTTTCCACGAGTAGTAGCTCTACTCAATAATCAAAAATCAGTAGCCTCCTTTTGCTCTGGTATTTTATTTAATTCACATGTTTAATCAATAATCTTTTATTATTAATGTTTAGTGTTTTATGTGTCATTCCTAACTGTCACTGTATGTCGCTGTCACTTGCGGGCGGAGCACCAAGGCAAATTCCTTGCATGTGAATACTTGGCCAATAAACTTATTCAGTTATTCACATGAATGTTATTAATAATTATCACTGCACAATAAAGACACCTCCAGTTTTCTATTGTTAGTTATGCATGAAATGTGTAAATGTAGTTGCTTTGTGATGTTTTGTTTATGTTTATCAAACTAACAGAAGTATTAAAAATGGCAGATTTTCAGATTTTCAAATGTATACTACTTGGAATTAGTAATTCGCCAAGTTCACACATTATTGTCAGAACAATTTTGTCGTTGTGAAGTTGAAATTCATCAGAAGATAGACACAAAATACTGGAGTAACTCAACGGTACAGGCAGCATATCTGGAGAGAAGGAATGGGTTGAAACGTCTCCCATTCCTTCTATCCAGAGATGTTGCCTGTCCGGTTGAGTTACTCCAGCATTTTGTGTCTATCTTCAGTTTAAACCAGTATCTGCAGTTCCTTCCTACACATTGAAATCCATCAGTTTGGCTTTTCTAAAATTATGATAGTGAATTGCAGCAGTCAGAACTCAGGAATGGCATTTATTTATTCCTTTGGAACATCATTCATGATCGTTCTCAAAGGGAAACTACCACTGCGATAAATAGACCAGCAATGGTGAAATTAATCATTGGGGCCAAGCGCTTTTCATACATTTGGCATGGAATATTTTTCAACACCTAAGAATTATCTTGTCATAAGCTTTTCAATGTACCTCGGTACACGTGACTCAAACTAAACTCAACTTGAAATTCAAATAGATATCAAATAACATTAATTATGAATACAGCTAAGTTAAGGACATTTATTTTTTTAAGCTCCCAATGTGTACCATTAGAATTCCAGCATGTTGATAATCATGGACCTGTCCCACTTAGGCGATTTTTCAGCGGACTGCCAGTGACAGTCAAGTTGCCGGCAGTCGCCTGAAAAACCGGCAACTGGAACGGTGACTGTCAGAGTGGAACACACACACACACACAAACACATCGCTTCCTTCACCAGCCCGTTATGCAGGTAGTGGACAGGGCAAGCGGGGAGGGCTAAGAACTTGCTATCAAAATATGGAGGGGACCGGCGGACAGGGGACACACAATCTTTTGGTGGCTGTGCGTGCATGCGAAAAACTCACACACACACACACACACTCGCACTGCCATATTTCCCACAAGCCCAGGCAGGTTAACCTGGCGGGACAGGCAGAGTTGAGCTGGGTTTAGCGCTGCTTCTCTGCGCTGGCTGTGGGCCTGGGGGTACAGCTCCCGTCTGACTGCCAACGTCTCTGGCCACCCGTGGGGGGGGGGCACTCGGGTGGGGACGGGACAGCACCGGGTAGAGCCGGCCGGGATCGATCCTGGCTGCGGATGAGGCGCAGGTCTGTGCCACGTCTCCCTCCTCCAATCATCGCGCTGAATTATCATGTCCTGCACCCATTGCCTGCTGACCGACGTCTCTCTTGTCCAATCGGCGCCCTCGGTCAGCAGTCCCACCTCCACTGTCTCGCGGAAAGCGGAGATTTTAAAATCTGGATGACAAAAACGTGGGGGAGATGTCCCCCACATCTCAAAACATGGGGGGGGGGGGGGGGGACAGGTAATCCGCCCCTGCATGTGGCGACCATGTGGCGACTGCAGTCGCCTAAGAACTTGCCTAAGTGGGACAGGCCCATTATACAAAAATCTCTTAAGGGTGCTATTAATCTTCACCATTAAAAACTGTTGATTATCAGAAGTTCTGGGCTACTAGTGTGTTTCTCGGATTAGCTCCTGATGTGGGACACTCTCTGAAGATTATCCATGACACAATATCCAAGAGAGGAAGCAAGAAATTGTGGGTGTAGCCCAGTCCATCACACAGATCAAACTCCCCACCATGGACACCATCTACACTTCATGCTTCCTCGGGGAAAGCAGCCAACATAGTCACGGATCTCTCTCACCCTGGTCATTCGTACTTCGGGGTGGCTCAACGGGCCGAATGGCCTACTCCTGCAACTATTTTCTATGTTCCTCCCCCACTCTCATTGGCTAGAAAATGCAGAAACTCAAAAGTGCAAAATCAGATTCGGAAACCGTTTCTTACCCTCTGCTATCAGGCTTCTGAATGGCTCATCCATATTCTAGGGCACAATCCGATTCTCCTCTAACTCATTGCAGACATTAGTCTTTGTCTCTGGAACTGTTACACTACAATGCCGAGAACTATATTTAGCATTCTGTATCTTTCCCTTCGCACTACCTCTTGTACTTGGGCTTGGCTTGCACAAAAGGACACAAGCTGCAGGAGTAACTCGGCAGGTCAGGCAGCATCTCTGGAGAACATTGATAGGTGACATTTCCGGTCGAGATCCTTCTTCTTCTCCGACTTGAGTTTGGCTTGATTGTATTTTTCTATAACTTCATTGGATAGCATGCGAAAAAAAACTTTTCACTGTACCTCGGTGCACGTAACAATAATAAACCCAAACCTAAAATTAATAATAATTATTATGAAAAAGTGAGCTCTGCTGATCATTTCACTATTCATTTTGAGAGAAGCATATTGCTGGCAAGGTCATCTTTCACCAGAAACAGCTGAGTTTATAGTTGCCAGATCTAATATAAATGATTGCTCTGAAATATTAATTATGTTTCTCTTGCTATAGACGCTGCCTGATTTCATGTATTTCATGAAATTTCCTTTGTAAGACCTTGGTAAGGCCGCCTTTGGAGTATTGCATGCAGTTCTGGTCCCCATTGCAGGAAAGATGTGGAGGTTGTGGAGAGGGTGCAGAAGAGGTTTACCAGAATGCTGCTTGGATTAGAGGGTTCGGCTCCAAGGTTGTTAGATAAACATGGATCGTTTTCACTGGAACATCGGCGGTTGAGGGGAGACTAGGTAGAAGTATATAAAATTATTGGGTGGACAGAACGTTTTTCACAGTGTGAAAATGTTCAACATTAGAGGGAATAGCTGTAAGGTAAGGTGGGAAATGTTTAATGGAGATGTGAGTGGCAAGTTTTTTTACACAGAGAGTGGTGGAGGCATGGAACGCATTGCCAGGGGTGGTGGTGGAGGCAGATACAATAGTGGTGTTTACGAGGCTTTTGGATAGGAATATAGAAGTGCAAGGAATAGAGGGATATGGATTGTGTACAGGCAGATGAGATTAGTTTAACTTGGCATAATTTTCAACACAAACATTGTGGGCATACTGGTCTGTTGCTGTGCTACACTGTTCTATGTTGAATGTGCTGGTTGAAAGTAAAGGGCCTGTCCTACTTAGGCGTTATTTATGCGTCATTTATGTGACATCATTTACGCGTCACGATGCACAACGCACGGTAGCGCGCTGCGCCCCAGGAATTTGAGATTCTCAAAATCCTCGCACGCCAATTGCGTGACTTGCGTGACGCACAAATGATGCCCAAGTGTGACAGGCCCTTAAGTTCTGCAGGTATCCCTCCATTTGACAGTTCCAATCGAATGTTTTGCTACAAAAAATGTAGTTCTGTTAGAGTACAAATTCGGCAATCTGTTCATGCTATTAGCAAATAACATACTTGGCTGCTTTTTTAAACCTGAAAGCAAATCTGTTTGTTATCAGGTTTAACAAACAAATAATCATAGCATGACCAATCTCAACATTTGGTAAAATTGCTTTTAGTTTCCTCATGGAATGGAAGAACAGAAATGCAAGGAAACTGAGACTTCCCTATCTCACACTATAATTTTTTCTCCGCTGACCACGATCAATTCCCATACATTCCAAATCCTTATTTCACCATATATTTCCACTGTGAAAGGTCCTAGTGTCATCTGCTCGCCAGTGATGGACTTCTCTTACCTGAAGTCCTGGACCAACAACCTTGCTGATGATTCCAAGTAGGCTTAACAGGACTTGAACTTCTAAACTGGAAGTGTGGGCTGGAAATTGAAATCGCCTGGGGTTTGGTAATATTAAGAAAAGTTATCAAGCTGCTTTTTATGAATAATATATGATGGTATTTCTGAGTAATATTTCTTAATGTTAAAGAAAATAATTAGTGAAATAGAAATTGACGACTGCAATTTTCCACCAGATACCGATATGTGTTGTAAGTCACAATTAAAATAAGGGTAAATGCTACATGGTTACAGGTAACATAGTAGTAAGCTAAGATGGTGATTGCAGCTCTATATACAACAGTGACGGAGCAGATTAATAAGCGTTGAGTCCTCAGGAGAAAAAACAACAACATAGAAGCCGCTGTTATGTCAAAGCATTTGCTGCTTTGCCAGTTTGTTCTTTTGGATGGATATTACCTCATTCCCTTATTTTACTTCTTCTTGTTGCTTTTTTTAATTGTAAAACAGCTGCTGCCAAAATAAACACTTCACTCGGATGAGACATTCCTGTTACTCATTAGTGTGAAAAGAAGAGTCCATATGCACAAGTGGCATTTAACCCTATTTTAATTGTGACTTCCAACACACGTGGATGATATTGGTATCTGATGTGGAAAATTGCAGGTTGGCTTTATTTTAATGTTCTTTAATAATTGATATAATTAGTGTTTTAGTCATCATGCAGTAATGCATTGCAGCTGTGCTTAATTAACTGCAGAAAATATGGAATTGCAGTAATTATACTAAAAATAGGGCTCGCGCCAAAGTAACCATGTCACTATAAACTGTAAATGGCTGATAATATTACTGTAGATGGAACAAATGCACCTCCTGAATCCTCAATTATACTGCTGGATTGTACCCCTTGCTTTTTTTTGTGCCATAAGTACAACATTTAGGTCTAAATTCTATGAAGTACAGTACTGCAGTTTTAAATCCCCCACAGGAGAACTTAGTAATGATGCATCTTCAAATACTAATTTACAGCTCTTTCTGTCTGAACTAAGCAACTACAGTTAATCCATTTTCATTTCAGGCAAATAACACTTTGACTGACAACTGGAAGATTCTACCTCCATTAACTAACGGCCATAATGAGTATTTAGCAGCATGTTGTTTGGTAGAAATTCCTGTACACAGGGTATTGCAACATCCAGAAAGTTGCTGCCAGAAAACGGAGAGATGCAGGCACACACTGATGCACAATGGAGAGATGGACTGATGGAGAGATGCAGGCACACACTATGTACAAGCAAACACAACCTTTCTCGTGCCAGCTTGTAACTTGCCAAATAAAAATTACTTTGTTTTTTATTCAAAGTTTATTTCCCTCACAACGCGTATTTCCATTCTATCGGGAGAGTGAATGGACAGAGGCGCTACCTCCAGATCTTTATAACTGGCAATTGGGACGCATTCAAAGAAGAGAGCATTTGTATGTACATCAGATCTTACAGAAATTTCAAAGGAAACATCACCTCATATTGAATTAATAACTTCATAATGGGGTTATGCAGAGGAAATTACAGAGATTTACTAGACTAAGTGGGACCCGTTGGGTCCCATGTTCACATGGGAGGGCTGGTCCCCTGATGCAATATTCCACCTCTCCACCAATTCCAATATTGGTGGCCAGTGAGGCGGCTTTCTGGAGCGCTGGTATGGGTTCTTGGGGTGGCAGCTCAGTCCCTCAAGCCTGATGTGCTGGCAACTCACTCACAGCTGGTGGGCTGGCAGTTGACTCACGGCTATTCCTTGAAATTCCATTTCAAGCAGAGTGCAAGGCCACAAAATTCAAGTACAGTTTCCTACCACTTCAAGCAGGGTGCAAGGCCACCAAATTCAACTGCATTTTCATACCACTTCAAGCTGGATCCAAGGCCACCAAATTCAAGTGCAGTTTCATTCCACTTCAAGCAGGGTGCAAGGCCACCACATTCAAATGCAGTTTCATACCATTTCATGCAGGGTGCAAGGCCACCAAATTCAAATGCAGTTTCATACCATTTCAAGCAGGGTGAAACCACCATAAAACCATCATAAAACCATACAAAACACCAAACTCACCAGTGTTCAGTTGATTCACAGCTCAGACAGAGTCGTGACCTCTCCCTCCCCCATCATGCAGAGACTGAGTCACACCCACACTTGTGGGTTTTATAATCCCTCCCCCTCCCACCGGAAAAGGTGTGGACTTCATGACATGATTGACAGGAGAGAGATTCTCAACATTTTTTAAACACTAATAACACTTTTATTTTTCATTGATGGGAAGAATCCTCTGCACCTAATGAGTGGAGGGGGACTAAGATGGCCCAAATATCACAGCCGTAAGTGGTAGCGTTTTATCTAAAATCAATATACAGTGCAACCAGGAAGTTGTCAAGTGCACCCAAACCACCATTTGCAGTGCCTTTTACTTCAACCCAAAGCACCCAAACCACCATTTGAAGTGCCTTTTACTTCAACCCAAAGCACCCAACCACCATTTGCAGTGCCTTTTACTTCAACCCAAAGCACCCAAACCACCATTTGCAGTGCCTTTTACTTCAACCCAAAGCACCCAAACCACCATTTGCAGTGCCTTTTACTTCAACCCAAAGCACCCAAACCACCATTTGCAGTGCCTTTTACTTCTACCCAAACCACCATTTGCAGTGCTCTTAACTTCAACCCAAAGCACCCAAACCACCATTTGCTGTGCTCTTTACTTCAAACCAACCATATTTTCATTTTCAAACCACATTAAAACCACATTCACAGTTCAGTAGACATGTGTTCACTGTTCTTCACAGCTCAGACTGAGAGACATGACCCTCTCACTTCCCCCATCTTGCAGAGACTGACTGAGGCACAACACTTCCGGTTTTATAGTCCCCCCCCCTCCCACCAGCAGGGGCAGCAGAGGGAATGTCAACATTTTTGAAAACATTAATAAGTGTTTTATGTTTCATCGATGGGAAAAGTCCTCTGGTCCAGCTCAATGGAGGGGGACTCTGAGTGAGGTGGCCAAAATTGATGGCCGTAAGTGGCGGCGTTCTCTTGGAAATCACATTGCAGCGAGTCAAAAGTGGTCAAGATCTTTTAGTAATATAGATATTTCTATGAAGGATCACATAAGCTATTTTTAGTATCTTCTTAGAGTTGGATGAATGCTACATTGGATGACAAGTGTATACTTTGCGCATGTGAACCACGTTTTTCTTGTTTAATACAAAACAGGACCTGGTTGTATATAGTACCTTTCAAGATCTCCAAAAGCCATTGAGTGCCTTTGGAAAATTGAGCACTTATAAAGTGTACCTACTGTTGTAATCTAGCAATGTCTTATCCAAAAGATAGTGCCTTCAAATACACCACTGTGAATTAAAAACCTAAATTCTTAGCATAGGACCGCAAGTTTCTGGCCCAAAGAATAAATTAGAATTACTGAATTCTAAACTTAACAACCAGTCCCTTGTAAAAATTATTTTATCAATTACTTTGCAATTCTCTGCTCTTTTGCCCATACACACTCAAGTGTTTCATGCAAACAGGACTTGCTCTTGTCTTTTTGACTGAATGCTAAATTTAAATGACTCCAGTCCACCTTCAATGTATGATGGAATCTAGGTTTGTTTTAGCATTTTTAAATAATGCAAAGTAAAAAGGCATTTGAAATGAAAGGAAATAAAATGTAAAATTTCCGAACACCATGATTTCCAAGCAGTTTGAAGTAATGATGGGATTTGTTAACAAAGTCATGTGTGTGTCTAGGAATTTGAGCAAACCAGCATACCCGGGGAATCTTAATTAAGCAGCTTGATCTCACTATTTTCTTACTGTCTCAATGTAGTTCTCTTGTTCACTTAGCTTGCTTTACTGTTTTACTTTAAATCTTGCTCCTTCGCATACTGATTTTGATCGTTGATCACCGAACCAGCAAAAGTGGTGAATACTTTGCTGTGATTTTGAGACACCAATCCAATTTTCACTAAGTGTTAGCAACAGGAATGACTTTACTGAAAAACTTGAGCCGAATTGTTACATCACTTCAGGATCTGATGATACAGCCCACGAGTAAAGACCTTTTGATGGCACTGGGCCTATACTAGCTGGAGTTTAGAAGAATGAGGGGGAACCTCATTGAAAAAAGTATCGAATAGTGAAAGGCTTGGATAGAACGGATGTGGAGAGGATGTTTCCACCAGCGGGAGAGTCTAGGACTAGAGGTCATAGCCTAGGAATTACAGGATGTTCCTTGAGGAAGATGAGGAGGAATTTCTTTAGTCAGACGGTGGTACATCTGTAGAATTATTTGTAGATATTTTTAAAGCAGAGATAGATAGATTTGAGACATGGCTGCAGGAGGATTGGGCCTGGGAATTTAACATTCAGGGTTATACATCCTAGAGAAAGGACAGGCAGGTGGGCAGAGTAGGGGGGGTAGCTCTGCTGGTGAGGGATGGAATTCAGTCCCTTGCGAGGGAAGACATAGGGCCTGACGAGGTAGAGTCACTGTGGATTGAGTTGAGGAATTGTAAAGGCAAGAAGACACTAATTGGTGTTTTCTACATACCCCCAAATAGTAGACCGGATGTAGGGTGTAAGTTGCAGCTGGAGCTGGCCTGTAACAAAGGTAATGCCACTGTGGTGATGGGGGATTTGAATATGCAGGTGGACTGGGAAAATCAGGTTGTTCAGGACCCCAAGAAAGAGAGTTTGTAGAATGCCTCCAAGATGGATTCTTAGAGCAGCTTGTAATGGAGCCGACCAGAGAAAAGGCAATTCTGGATTTAGTGTTGTCCAATGAACCAGATATGATAAGAGAATTCAAGGTAAAGGAACCGCTTGGAGGTAGTGATCATAATATGATTAGTTTTAATCTGCAATTTGAGAAGGAGAACGTTATATCGGAAGTGTCAGTGATGCAGTTGAACAAAGGGGACTATGAAGGCATGAGAGGGGAACTGGCCAAGGTAGACTGGAAAGGGATCCTAGCAGGAATGACGGTGGAACAGCAATGGCAGGAATTTCTGGGCATAATCCGGAAGACGCAGGATCATTTCATTCCAAAAAGGAAGAGAGATTCTAAGGGGAGTAGGAGGCAACCGTGGCTGACAAGAGAAGTTAGGGATAGAATAAAACTAAAAGAAAAGATGTATAACACAGCAAAGAGTAGCCGGAAGCAAGAGGATTGGGAAATTTTCATAAGACAACAGAAGGAAACAAAACGGGCAATATGGGCTGAAAAGATGAAGTACGAAGGGAAGCTGGCCAGGAATATAAAGAAGGACAGTAAAAGCTTCTTTAGATATGTTAAGGAAAAAGAGTAGCAAAGACAAATGTGGATCCCTTGAAGGCAGACATGGGTGAAATTATTATGGGCAACAAGGAAATGGCAGAAGAGGTGAATAGGTACTTTGGATCTGTCTTCACTAAGGAAGACACAAACAATCTCCCAAATGTACTGAAGGACAGAGGATCTAAGGGGGTTGAGGAACTGAAATAAATTTTCATTAGGTGAGAAATAGTATTGGGTAGGCTAATGGGACTGAAGGATGATAAATCCTCTGGGTCTGATGGTCTGCATCCCAGGGTCCTCAGGGAGGTGGCTCTGGAAATAGTGGACGCATTGGAGATCATTTTCCAATGTTCAATAGATTCAGGATCAGTTCCTGTGGATTAGAGGATAGCTAATGGTATCCCACTTTTCAAGAAAGGAGGGAGAGAGAAAACAGGGGAATTACAGACCAGTTAGCCTGACTTCGGTGGTGGGAAAGATGCTGGAGTCAATTATTACAGAGGTAATAATGGGGCATTTGCTTAGCAGTAAAAGGATTAGTCCAAGTCAACATGGATTTATGAAAGGGAAATCATGCTTGACTAATCTTCTGGAATTTTCCGAGGATGTGATAAGTAAAATGGATGAAGGGGTGCCAGTGGATATAGTGTATCTAGACTTTCAGAAAGCCTTTGATAAGATCCCGCACGGGAGACTGGTGACTAAAATTAGATCACATGGTATTGGGGGTAGGATGTTGACATGGATAGAAAATTGGTTGGCAGACCGGAACCAAAGAGTAGGAGTGAACGGGTCCTTTTCAGAATGGCAGGCAGTGGCGAGTGGAGTGCCACAATGGTCGGTGTTGGGGCTGCAACTGTTTACCATTTATATTAATTATTTGGAAGAGGAAATTAGGATCAAAACTAGCAAGTTTGCGGATGACATAAAGCTGGGTGGCAGTGTGAACTGTGAAGAGGATGTTAGGAGGTTTCAAGGTGACCTGGACAGGTTGAGTGAGTGGGCAGATGCGTGGCAGATGCAGTATAATATAGACAAATGTGTCCACTTTGGCATCAAAAACAAGGGGGCAGATTATTATTTCAATGGGGTTAGGTTAGGTAAGGGGGAGGTGCAGTGAGACCTGGGCGTCCTTGCACACCGGTCACTGAAAGTTGGCTTACAGGTACAGCAGGCAGTGAAGAAAGCTAAAGGAATGTTGGCCTTCATAACAAGAGGATTTCAGTATAGGAGTAGAGAGGTTCTTCTGCAGTTGTATAGGGCTCTGGTGAGACCATATCTGGAGTATTGTGTACAGTTTTGGTCTCCTAATTTGAGGAAGGACATCCTTGTGAATTGTGGCAGTGCAGGGTAGGTTCACGAGATTGATCCCGAGATTGAGGAAAGATTGTCAAGACTAGGCTTGTATTCACTGGAGTTTAGAAGGATGAGGGGGCATCTTATAGAAACATATAAAATTATAAAAGGACTGGACAAGCTAGATGCAGGAAAAATGTTCCCAATGTTGGGCGAGTCCAGAACCAGGGGCCACAGTCTTAGAATAAAGGGGAGGTCATTTAAGACTGAGGTGAGAAAAAACGTTTTCTCCCAGAGAGTTGTGAATTTATGGAATTCCCTGCCACAGAGGGCAGTGGAAGCCAAATCACTGGATGGATTTAAGAGAGTTAGATAGAGCTCTAGGGGCTAGTGGAGTCAAGGGATATGGGGAGAAGGCAGGCACGGGTTATTGATTGGGGACGATCAGCCACGATCGCAATGAATGGCGGTGCTGGCTCGAAGGGCCGAATGGCCTCCTCCTGCACCTATTTACTATGTTTCTATGTTTTTAGATTATTGAATAGCACAGGTGTCATGGGTTATGGAGAGAAGGCAGGAGAATGGGGTTAGGAGGGAGTGGTGAATGGTGAAGTAGACTTGATGGGCTGAATGGCTCAATTCTGTCCTATCACATGACCTTATGACCTTCCTTTAAAATTTCCTGGACAACCTGTATATTAAACATTTATGAGTGTCTATATTCCTTTTGAATTTTTAAACCCGCTTCCAGCACCTGATATGCCAAGACATAATCTTGAACTAACTGAAGGAGCTCTAATCATGTTATTCGGGAATTGGGATTCACCAAAACTATGCAGTGGTGAAAGATTATCACTTTAGACTTTACTTTAGACTTTTGAGATACAGCATGGAAACAGCTCTTCTGCCCACCGATTCCGCAACGACCAGTGATCATCCCGCATACAACTATCCAACACACTGGGGATGATTTACAATTTTACCGAAACTACAATTCCACCAGTCCAGTCTCCCCCCACCCCCCGTCCCTCCTGTCTCCCATTCGCATCTGCCCCCTCTATCTCGCTGTCACACCCTGCTCTCCCGCTACCTGGCACCCCCATTCCTCAGATTAAATAGATTTTATACAGTCAGCGCTTAGTTAGTTTTTTCTTTATAGCGAATCACATAATTCCTTGCGTTTTTCAGAAGACTGAACTCGCTTATACAAATCGAGGGTGATTCTTTTAATTATTATGCAATCTGACAATTCTAGTCAATCAGAACAGGAATAATGGGACCATGGCTGATCTGTGACACAATTATATTTACCTGCTTTTGCTCTATTCTCTCAGTGGTCATATTTAAGGTCATATTTAAAATTAATAATTAACTTTGCATTAACATCTGATATGAGTAGCAAGCAACATTTACACTACAAACAATTACTTTTACAAACAGGAATGGGTCAAACTAGCAAAGGTAGTCTTAACTCATTTTTACATTTATTTATTTTTTTTTGGACTTCCGTTGGAGTATGGAGTATATACTTCTATGGAGTAAGGCAGACTTGCACCGATTAGTTCCGCTACAATTGGATTAAAACCGGGGGGAAAATCGGGACTTACCTGCAGTACAACGGTACCGGTTGCTTGCAGTAAGTGTGTGACGTCTTCAGGCGCGCGACGACACCGGCGGTATGTCTACACAACATACCCCCCCCCCCAAGACGAGAAAAGCCGGTAAGAGCAAAGAAGTAGGCCCGACTGAAGCCTCAGGCACAGGTTTAACATTGTCCAAAAAAGAGATCTCAAAGAAGAAAAAAACAGATGTGGAAGAACTAGGAAGTTTCCTCGCACAAGAAATCGCAAATATAATGGAAGAATTGAAAAAACTTAAACAGAACTTCAAGGAAGAATTGAAAATTAAAAAAAAAGAAATTCAAGAAGAAATTCAACAAGATGTCTTAGCTTCTGTACATGAAGTACTGGATGCCTGGAAGTTAAACATGGAAGAAAATCTTAATCAAAAGATTGAAGAGGTAAATGTTAAATTGAATTTGATGGAATCCAGATTTAATTTAAAGTTGGACCCCATTTCCCAGGCACTAGAGCAACAACATAAAACTGTAATTGAATTAGAGGAAATTGCTGAATCAAGCTCTAAAACTACAAGAAAGCTTCTCTCCGAGAACAATCGTTTATCAGACTTATTGCATAAAATAACTGAAAAATGTATTGACTTGGAGGGATGTCAGAGACGTCAAAATCTAAGAATTATGGGCGTTCGGGAAGGCAGAGAGGGGAACCATGATCCCCGTGAATTTGCTGCAGATCTATTGAAGAAAGTTTTAAATCTGTATCAAGCACCTTTACTTGTTCGGGCACACAGAGCATTGAGACGCCGCCCAAGGGCGGACGCCCCCCCCAAGACAACTGATAGTGAAGGTGAAATATGATCATGTTTTGGATGATATGATGAAGAAAATCGTTCGCAGCAAAAATCTCGAATTTGAAGGAGATAAGATAAATATATTTTGAGATTACCCAGCAGAGGTCGCCAAGAAAAGAGCATTGTTTACAGACACAAGAAGAATACTTAAGAACATAAAAAACCTGAGATATGGACTGATGTACCCCGCAACATTGAAAATCACCTGCGACAAGCAGGAATATTTCTTCACCAAGCACACAGAAGCCATTGAATTTGCAAAGAACATCGAGAACACTGAGAACATCGAGAGTGAGGGTGAGACTGAGGATTGATTAACATTCAACACTCAACATACCCCTGACAATACCGGATATTGTTACCCCACAGAGAAGAAATTGAACTTTAAATTGCTATTCTTAAGGACTGTCTAGAATTTAGAATGAGAATTGAGTAGTTATCTTGTTATTGTTATATAATATTTTATATTTTAGTACTAATTATTACTAATTACTACTAATCATGATTACTAATTATTATTAATTATTGTTAACTAGATCAACTTAGAATTAGCTAAAAGGATGAATTATAAGTAATGTGTGATTCAGGAATTTATTAATAAAAATTTTGGAGGTTTACTCCTTGATACTTTTGACTAATCATTAGCTAATATTTTTGCAATACGAGACTAATATTTTACTTTGAGACTAATAATTATTCCACTAGTGGAATATAACCATTGTTTTCCCTCCCTCATATATTGTTTTTATTGAAATCGAAGCTTTTCTTTTAAGGAAAGTATGGAGCTAGTAATATATTTTTTTTAACCAAAAGCTACGGAAGTCCTTAGATGTCTAGCCACATTAGGGTGGCTATCACTAACTGCACTAACTATAATAGATGTAGTTTTTTTCTTTCTTTTACACTTTACTAATATAACACTCTCTTACTTTTTCTATATTATATTATATTATAATTTTTATTTTGAATGGAATTATAAGTTTTATTTAAGGAGATATGTCCGAGAAGAAAATCTACGAGATCTAAAATTCATCTATCTGAAGTTCGGGTGCAAGGTAGGGTTTAACGTGCTGAACCATCTGCTCTATTATAGACCACCTTAATCATAAGATGCAAGACGTAAATGTGAAAACTGGGGGTGAAGAAATTACATTCTGTAGTTGGAATGTTAAGGGAATTAATGAACCCATCAAGAGAGGTAAAGTATTAGCTCATTTAAAATCGCTTAAAACAGATATAATATTCCTCCAGGAAATTCATCTTAAAAAGGAAGCGCAACACAGATTGAAAGCAAAATGGATTGCTAAAACGTATCACTCTTCATTCACACATAAATCTAGAGGGGTTGCAATATTAATCCGTAAAGGTATACCTTTTAAACATATATCAACTATAGAAGATATTGATGGCAGATATATTGTAGTAGTAGATTGATTATTAGGACTGGATGTTACAATCCCTAAGATTTCACTACAATTGACATTCTTGGGTATGACCACTAGGTGAATTTTGCTAACAATCAGACACATCTTCAGTTGTGTACCTCAACGTCACTGGGTGTTTCGGCCTTTTATCACAAGACACCCTCAGTCGAGGCAGGCCCACCACAGGTTGATCAGACCTGGGTGTGTGTCTTATTGCTAGCTTCCAGATGATCACATGGAAGCCCAGCCAGCATCTTTCCTCTTCAGCCACAGCCAGTGACTGCTCCATTGGGCGGCAATGGCAAGTTCTTTTATTGCCCTCCTTTGTGCCTGCCCTTTGACTCCTACTTCCCTCAGGAGCCTTGTGGTGGAACTGGCTACAAAGCCCCTGCACCCCACCTCCACTGGACACAACCTTACCCTCCAACCTCTCTCCTCTGCCCCTGCTACAAGGTTTAAATATCAAAGCTTTTCCTTTCATAAGCCTCGTCCACAGCCTCCTCTAATGGGGCGGTCAGCTCAATGATGAAAACACGGTGACAGGAGTTGGACCAGAGAACGAGGTCTGGTCACAGGTTGGTAACTGTGATTTCAACTGGGAACGAAAGCCTCTGGCCTAGGTCAACACGCATTTCCCAGTCCCTGGCTGCGCTCAGTGGGCATGAGTTGAGAGGCGAGGGGTTAGTCCTCCGTTTCTCTCCTTTCCGGATGAAGGATGGTATTTGCGGGAATATTATCTGGGCATTGCTAGGCATGACGTTGGTGGTAACTCTCTTGCACTTGAGTTCAGCTGCCAAACACCTCAGCACCTGGTTGTGTTGCCAGGTGTATCTGCCTTGTGTTAGGCTGGTCTTACAACCGACCAGGATGTGCTTGAGGTTTGCTGGAACTGCACACAGGGAGCAGGCTGGATCCTCTCCCAGCCAAAGATTTAGGTTTGTGGGAGAGGGAAGGACGTCATATGTGCCTCTGATAATGAAGCTCAACTTATTTGACTCCATGGTCCACAGCTCTCTCCATGTGATCTTCCTCCTCTCAACGCCATCCCACGTCATCCAGCGGCCTTGTTTGGTTTGGGATATGGCTTTGGCACACCTGGCTGCTTTTTCCTGGTGGCGCACCTCCTCCACCACCAGGTGCCGACGTTCAGCTGGAGTAGCCTTTTGCCAGGTAGGTTTCATTGCTCCCGGTCAAAGCCCCCTCAGCCTTGTTGGACATGGCCCACTACGTCCCGGTGTTGGAGGGCGGATTTTGCATCCAGTACCACTGCTGCTGGAGTCCATTTCCTCCCTTTTGCTAGGGTTGGAGCGACACCTCTTATTATTGGGTCCCGGGATTCTGTTAGTGTCATGTCCAACCTCACTTTGGCACATTTGTACTCCTCCACCAGGCTTGAGACTGGCAGTGAGAGGGCTCCATTCCCATAAGTAGGTGAGTTATACTAAAAAAAAGTGACTCTTCTTAATGTATATGGACCAAATTTTGATAGCCCATTGTTTTTTCAAGAGAATATTCAATAGTATCCCGGAATGCACACAAAATAATTTAATAATTGGTGGAGACTTAAATTGTACACTAGATTTTTATTTAGACAGATCATCAACTCAAAGAAAATTAAAATCTCAGTCAAGTGAATTTTTAAACTCATATATTAATACTACCAAGATCAAGGATGTCTGGAAAATTGAAAATCCATCCGGACGAGAATATTCATTTTATTCACCAGTACATAAAACTTATTCAAGGATAGACTATTTCTTAGTAGACTCTAAACTTATCCCATTCACCTACAACTCGCAATATCATAACATTATAATCAAGGACCATGCTCCATTAACATTTATGATTAAACTAAATGGAATGAACAAGAAACAGACACAATGGAGACCTAACTGTAAAGAAGATACACGGACACCATTGGATCTTTACTACTTTAATAAACATACATTATTGCCCTAGCTGTACGTGGTCTGCCACGATCACTAGAGAGCGAGCTAGGGGTGTGAAGGTTACAATTATACCAACTGATGGGGGAGTGGTTAGCATGGACATCGTCACTATCAATTAAAGGTGTATACACATATCATCTACATCCTTCCTCTACAAAAGCAAACAATGAGTGACAGGGCGACCACGTCTCATGCGTTAGGGTAAATGCAAACAGTAAGCAACGGGAATACAGAATCACACATAATCGCTGTAGCGGACCGGTGGCCTGACCAGGCGACCAGACCGAGTCCGAACCTCGTCATCACCTCCTTCCCCGATGGGAACAAGCGGGGCATGGAGGGGTTACGGACAGGAGAACCCCGGGGCGACTAAGGCATCGGGGGGGATGGTGAAGAGGAGGACGAGGAAGCCGGAGAAAGCAGGACCGCAGCCGGAAAATGGACAGGAGAAGGACGAGGGGGGGACCCCAGAGAACGGGCAAGGCACTAGGCCGCAAAAGTGGCAGTGGGGGGGCATACGGAGCTGCCGGGGAGGGAGAGGCTCGTTCACGAACCGGAGATGCTGTCGGGACCGGCGGTACACCTTGCCGTCGTGGTTGACAAGGTACGAACGAGGGGAGCCGGCCGAACCGATGACCACGGCCAGCTTGGATTTGAGGGTGTCGAATGCTTTCTGGTGTTGCGGGAACCAGGCCCAGGCAGTGTCCTTTTTCACCAGGTCCCTCAGAGGGGCGCTCTGTTCACTCAGGTCGGGGATGAACTTTCCCAGGTGACCATGCCCAGGAAACGCTGTAGGCCAGGCACGTCAGCAGGTGCAGACACCTCAGATATTGCGGCCATCCTCCGCGGGTCGGGCGTTAGCCCCGATGCTGTGAAGACATGCCCCACGTAGGTGACCTCAGGGACCCGGAACTGGCACTTCTTCGGGTTGAGCTTCAAGTTGACTTCTCGGGCCCACTGCAGCACCTGGCGAAGGTGGTGGTCGTGCTCAGCGACATTCTTCCCGTAAACCAGGATGTCATCGACAATGATGGCACACGGGACCCCGGCAAACAGTTGTTCCATGGTCCTTTGGAACACTTCGCTGGCGGAGTTGATCCCAAACGGCATGCGGAGGAAGCGATACCTGCCGAAATGCGTGCAGAAGGTCGTCAGGTGCGAGGATCGCTCGTCTAGAGGTATCTGACAGAACAAACTCTTGGCATCAAGAACCGAGAACACGGTGGCAGGGCCGACCTGTGCAGCAACATCCTCCACCGTCCGCATAGGATAATGCGGGCGCTTGATGGCCAGGTTCAAGTCCTTAGGGTTGATGCAGATTCGTAGTTCACTCTTATCCATCTTCGCAGCAACAACCATAGTGGAGACCCACTGGGTGGGGACTGTTACTGGCTTCAAGATGCCCGTGGCCACCATCTCGAGAAGAGTAGACTCGACCTTGCCCCTCATGGCGAAGGTGCGGAGGACAGACAACTGGCGTGATGTTGGGGTTGAGGGCAATCTTGTAGCTGCAGGGCAACTTCCCCAGCTTCGAGTCAAAACGGTCTGGGTATTCGGCCAGCGGGTTCTCCTGTCCGTAACAAGGTGGTGGTGCCCACAGCACTCCAAGAGCAATACATCAAAACTGCTCATCGTGGCCATCCTGGGGCCGAAGCGACCCTTTCCATCGCTCAGAGTCAGTTCTTCTGGCCTGACATGCCTCGCTACTTCCGGGATAGAGTCTCCGCGTGTCCTACCCGCAACAGCCTCGCTCCGCAGCAACAGCGGCAGCCGCACCTGCAGCAGCCAGCTCCTAACCTTCCATGGTCTGCGCTGGCGACCGACATCTTTGAATGGCACGGAAAGCACTTCCTGGTGCTTGTCGACTCTTACTCCAGCTGGTTTGAAGTTGACCAGCTTCACTCCCTCTCTTCCTCCACTGTCATCGAGAAGCTACGCCGCCACTTTGCCACCTTCGGGTCCCCGGTCAGCCTGCAGTCGGACAACGGCAGCCAGTTCACCAGCGCCGAGTTCCGTGCTCTTGCCGAATGATGGAACTTTCGTCACTACACCAGCAGCCCGGAATATCCGCAGAGCAACGGCCTGGCCGAGCGCGCGATCCGCAGTGCTAAAGGATTGTTGGAACGTTGCCGCCTATCCCACTTCTGACACCATGTATAGAAGATACATGGACACCATTAGATATTTACTACTTTAATAAACATACATTATTGCCCTAGCTGTACGTGGTCTGTCACGATCACTAGAGAGCGAGCTAGGGGTGTGAAGGTTACAATTATACTAACTGGTGGGGGAGCGGTTAGCATGGACATTGTCACTATCAATTAAAGGTGTATACACAGATCATCTACACTAACCCTCACTTTTTAAATGAATGTTATGAATATCTTGTAACACAGATGAATATGTTTTTTGAGGCCAATGACCATCCTGGAACCTCTGCCTCCCTTCTTTGGGAAACATTTAAAGCATTTACACGAGGAGCATTAATCTCCTCCCAGGCATTTCTTAATAAAGAGAATAGGGCTAAACAACAGGCATTGGAAATGGAAATAAGGCAATTAGACATAGAAAATGCAGTAGCACCTTCTATGGCAAAATACAATAAAATTGCAGCACTAAAATATAAGTAATATATATAAATACTGAAATATAAATAAAATATACTCAGACCAAGTTATAAAACTTTATCAACATACAGAACAATTAAACTTTGAATTCGGTGATAAACCACAAAAACTATTAGCACGTCAGCTTTGTAAACTGGACGGGGAAAAAACTATTTATAAAATTAAATCAGACAAGTGAGAAATATTAACACTACCTAAAGATATTAATGACAGATTCTCACAATACTATCAAAAACTTTACTCAACTAAAGTAACAGAACAAACAACAGCAATGGAAGCATTTTTACAGAAATGTAACCTTACGGGTTTAGATTTGCAAGAGCGAGAACTACTAGGTGCTGAAATAATGATAAAAGATATTGAAGTCAATTAGATCTTTGAAAAATGGAAAGATAAAGATTTAGATGAACCAGGTTCATATAGAGCTATATCACTTTTAAATACAGATCAGAAAATTTTAGCAAAGACCTTAGCAAGAAGATTGAGTAAATATATTAGTAAATTGATAAATCCTGATCAAACGGGGTTTATACCCAAAAGACATTCATTTAATAATTGGAAACGCCTGTTTAATATAATGTACTCACGTAAAACAGAGGAAGAAGATATATCAACTGTTTCTCTGGACGCAGAGAAAGCATTTGATCAGGTTGAGTGGCAGTATTTATATAAAGTATTGCACAAATTTAATATGGGAGAGAATTTTATTGAATGGGTAAAATTACTAAATGATAAACCGACAGCAAGAATATTAACCAGTAATATGTTATCTCCAAAATTTTATTTATCGAGGGACAATAGGCAGGGATGTGCTTTATCACCTCTGCTATTCGCCCTTATGATAGAGCCCCTGGCTGAAAGTATAAGAAGTCATCCGAATATTCAGGGATATAATAGTCGGGACTCAAATAATAAAATTTCAATTATATGCAGACGATATACTTTTATATATTACAAACTCACAAACGAGTATACCAACATTAAATTTAATAGAGAAATTCAGTTATTTTTCTGGATACAGAATAAATTGGAATAAAAGTGAAATCATGACGTTAAAACCTCAAGAATCTACACACCTATTAAAATTCCCCTTTAAAATTGCAACAGAAAAATTTAAGTATTTGGGTATTCAAATTACTAGAAAATACAAAGCATTTAATGCTAGTTTTATGCCTTTATTAAATAAACTCAAGGTGTTGATTAAATTCTGGAAAACACTCCGTTATCATTAATAGGCAGAATAAATGCTATAAAATGATCTTTTTACCACAAATATTATACCTATTTCAATCTATAACATTATAAATACCAAAAAACTTCTTAAAAAAATTAGACTCTAATATTACCAATTTTATCTGGGATTATAGATCACATAGAATCCAAAGAAAACATTTGTGCAAACCAAAAGATATTGGGGGACTTTCACTTCCGAACTTTTTGTATTATTATTGGGCAGTGCATATTAAGAATATAATTTACTGGTTGGACTGTTCTACCCAACAGACAGAATGGATAAGAATGGAGAAAGAGGACTGTTCTCCTTGTAATATAGGATTGATCCTCTTCTCCCGATAAAACGGAACAACACAATATATAAGAATAACCCAATTATACATGATACAATAAGGATTTGGAAACAAATAAAATAGTAAGATTAAACGAGAACTTACCAGTTCGAAGTTTGATCTTTATTTTATGAGGAGTAACGATGAGGGATTACGTGAAGAAGCCCCGCCTGGCGCTGGAACGGCATACTTCAAAGCAGCGGCATGAAAAACGGGAGTCACGTGAGTGACTACGTGAAGATTTTGAAGCTTCTGTGTTTTTCATGTCGTAGAATTCTTCCATAAGACAGTCCGGCTAGGTCAACACATACATGAGAAAACCAGACTAGTTTTAGTTCTTTCCATAAATCTTTTAATGACAAAAGAACATATAATAACCCTCTTTTATACCCGAGGGAACCATTACAAAGTGATAAAAGATATAAGTGATAACATAATTGATAATATCAATCAATAGTGAAACAAAGCAGGTGATTATAGTGAACCCAACACCGCGTGTCCAAAGCCTGTCATTGTGTGAATAGGTTTATTGTAGAACTTTGAAAAAGTTTCTTCTTTACACCACCCTGCGGTTTCTAAAATATGTTCGAGTGGTACGTCCTGTAACTTCGCCGCGGATGTAGCTGCTGCCCTGGTGGAGTGAGATTTGAACACATCAGTGTCTACTCCTGCTAAAAGTAACACCTGTTTTAACCACCTTGAGATTGTTTGCACTGAAGCTTTTGTGTGTGGTTTCTTATGCGTAATCATTAATGTTTTTTCATCTCCTCGAAGAGTTTTGGTAACTTTTACATAATGATTCAAATGTTTAACTACACACAACGTTGGATCAATGGGATAAGCTTGAAACATTACCTTCGCTCCAGTTCTCCCTGGTCTGCTTTGTTTGATCAGATCATAAACATAGAACACAATGTTATCTGCAGTCACATGCATACAGTCTAAACGTAACATTTGTAATGTTTGCACCCTTTGAGCTGAAACCAATGCCATTAACATTACTAATTTAAATGTTAACCTTTCCAATGACAAACCTTCGATTGGAGTCCATTGCCTAAGTAAGGTAAGTACAATGCTAACATCCCAAATTTCTGTATATCTTGGTTTGCGTGGAATTTTGTTAAAGATTCCTTTCATAAATCTGGATATTAATGGATGTGATCCAATTGATTTCTGGTCAGAGATTTGTCCTAAATAAGATGATAAGGCACTACGTGCACTATTAATGGCACTGTAACTTAGGTGTTGTTCAAAATGCAACTCGGCAAGGAACTCCAATATGTTTGCAATGTTCACAGTATGATAGGATATATTTGACTGTCTGCAAAAATTTTCCCATTTCTTTATATGTGTCATATATTGTCTCTGAGTGCTATCTCGCCATGATGCGACTATAATATCCATAGTTCTATCCGACAATCCAAGCTCCTGTAGTGGTCTGGTCAAAACCTGCAGATTAACAAATTCATATAAGCATGTAATGGATGAATTTCTTTGGTTACTGGTTTTATCAATAAATCACTGCTGCTAGGAATTGACATATATGGTCCTTTAATCATGTTTAACATCAATGGGAACCATGGTTGTGTCGGCCAATTTGGAATTACCAATAATCCTGTGGCAGAATCGTGTTCTATTTTCTTCAGACATTACTGAATCAGAGCAAATGGTGGAAAAGCATAAAAGAACATATTCCCCCAGTTTAGTGAAAAAGCATCTACTGCTACTGCGTCTGGATCTGGTTCCCAAGACACATATTTAGGCAATTGATGATTTAGTCTTGATGCAAACAGATCAATGTCTGGTAACCCATATTGAGTCACAATTTTACTGAAAATTACTGGGTTCAACATCCATTCTGTGTTATCTTTAAACATCCTTGATCTATTGTCTGCCACCACATTGTCTTTACCTGGGATGTAATTTGCCGAAATCCAAATTTGGTGGTTAATACACCATTGCCATATCTGATTGACCAAACAATCACATGATACCGATCTGACTCCACGCATGTGATTAATATATGCAACAGCTGTTTTATTGTCTAATTGTATCAGTACATGCAGATTCTTTTTTGTAGAACAATATGCCTTCAACCCATAAAATGCACCCAATAATTCTAAATAGTTAATACCATATGTTTGGAGAAACATTTCCTCTTGGACAGTCCATCTGCCCCCACAGTTGGTGAATGAATCTGTCGCCCCCCATCCGAGAGCACTAGCATCTGTTTGTAAAATTACTTCAGGCTGTTGTATCAGAATGTTTTTAGCAGCTTGTGGGACATTTTCAATCCACCATTGTAATTCCAATAAAGCTTATTTTGTTAATTGCATAGGCCTATCAAAATGGCCTGCTCTCTTTTTTAGAGCTCTTATTTTGTCCCTTTGAAGGTTTTGATAATGTAATGGACCAAATTCTACTGCAGGAAATGCTGCTACTAGTTTACCAATAACCTTTGCTACTTCTCGGATGGAGGGATAAGGTTTGTGAATGAGACCCCTACAGGTCACCAAAATATCATCAATCTTATCTGTTGGCAAAGTTACTAACATAGTAACTGAGTTAATTACAAACCCCAAATAGTTAATTGACTGTGCTGGCTGCAGCTGGGACTTAATTGGATGAATCAAGAACCCTAACTTCTCAAATAAAGTTTTAGTTGCTGAAACTGATTTTCCAGCTGATTCCTGATTACTATTGATGATTAAAATGTCATCTAGATAAGCCATAATAATGTGCTTTTGTGCTCTTAATTGCGCTAAAGCTGGTTTCAACAGCTTTGTAAAGAGCCTGGGAGCTGAACTTAACCCATTTGGTAAAGCTTTGAATTGCCACAGCTGTCCCAGCCAATTAAATTTTAAGTACCTTCGAAAGAACTGATGTATTGGTACTGAATAGTACGTATCCTTTAAATCAATTGTAGCCATATAACAACCTGCTGATATCAAATGTCTTGCAGTGTTAAATGTTTCCATTTTAAAATGTTTATATTCGACAAATTTATTAAGATTTGTAAGGTCCAGAATAATTCTGCAACCACCATCTTTTTTATTTCTTGGAAATATATTTGACACAAATTGATGCTCATGTTCAACAGTTTTTTCAATAACACCTTTTTTTAAATAATTTGTCAATTTCCACATTTATTTCTGCCTCTTCAATTGCAGAAAACATGAAACCATCAGCAGGTTTATTTTGTACCGGAGAATTAACACCTTCTTTAAATGTAATGGTAGCTCCTGAAACCGTTTGTAAAATAAACCGATCAGATGTGATGGCAAGCCATTCATCATAAAACATTTGTAATCTCCCTCCAACTGGAGATTTGTCCACAGTTTCTTTAAGCATAGAATAAATTTTTTGTACCTCTCCATATGAACGTGGTGGTCTCCTTCTCCCCGTATACGGGTGAACATTAGGCTGTGTCGGATGATAATATTTTCTTATCATACTCCTGCCTCTGTTTCCAAAATCAAATCCCCTTCTTGACGAAAAATATCTTTTTTGTCCAAAGACGAAAGGTCTCATGTGGCTAATAGATTTAGCCTCTTCATCCATTTCTCTTATTTGTTTAGGCAGGTTTTCTCCAAATAGATAACCAGGAGCTTGAACACCACTTGATCGACACAGACCTGCAAACCATGGATGAAATATGGGCCGAATCGCAATTTTCCTCATACAATTAATTTCATAGAAGGAATTGCATAATAAGCCCAAAGTATCTTTTTGAATTTTATCCATCTCCAACCCCTCCATTTGCCTTCCAAAAGCAGTAATGGCAGCAGAAATCAGTTTGAAGATTCTTTTAAATCTTATTTCTTGTCCTCTCATGCCTGGAGTCATAGGCGTCCATATAGACGGATTAACCGTAGGTACCTTCAATGAGGTGCAATTTTCCGGTGTTTTATATAATTCTGCTGTTTCAATCATCACAGAATCTTGAAGTTGGTGAGATACCATATAATTAATACTGGCAGCTAGGCTTTCTTCCATAGCCTCACCACTTCCTTCAGGTATAGCAAAATCTTTTGCCATCTCAGGCACATCTGGCCTTCTCTTTTTTATTTGTGGTGTGCACTCATAATCCACATCACCACTTGCAGGGTCTGTCTTTTGCAGCCCTGATCACTTGGAATTATATCCAATGAGACTTCCTCCGCCCTTAATCCTGGGTCCGGAGTTTCAAATTCCCAATTTGGCACATAGCCATATTCTGTATATTCAAGCCCCTCAGGGTCATTTTGGGAAACTTCTGGGTACTGTGACCCTTGTCTCATTATATTTTGGAGCACTTTCTCCATATGTTCCATTTTTAGCCATATAGCTTTATTATCCGGAGGACTTTCATTATCAGAGTCATTATCAGAAACCACGGGCCTCACGGATTTCTTTTGACATTTTCTAGGAACATTTTCCTCCGTGGTTTGTATTTCTGGAGAAATTATAGTCTCACTAACGGGTGAATCAGCGGCCACCGGTATCGGAACCGGATCCGCACTAAACTCTTGTCCCGTATCTTTAGCTTCACCCCGGGACGATCTTCTTACCCGCAAAATTTTCCTTTGAGACTTCTCCATTTTCTTTTCCATTTATCTGGCTAAATCAGTACGCCAGCGTGACTCTGATTTTAACTTTTACTTTCTCTTTTGCTGGTTTTACCAGCCTAACGTCTTTTTTAGAATGTCCCCACTTTTCCTTACACTTACCTGCGGGTCCGTTCCGGCCGCTGCGAGTAGCTGCGCTCTGCAACTCTTGCTTCTGCCGTCAGCGTCGACGTAATGCCGTTCCAGCGCCAGGCGGGGCTTCTTCACGTAGTCACTCACGTGACTCCGAAGTAAAATTATCCTTAAAATTAAGAAACCTATAATTGTTAATGCCAATAGTGAATAATCCTTTATTTAAACCATCTCTTATTGATAAAACATATAATCAATGGGAAAGAATGGGAATTAAAAGGATCGGTGATATGTATGAAATAGGAAATCTGTTATCATTCCAACAATTACAATTAAAATTTAAACTGAAAAATAACCAATATTTTAAATATCTTCAGATCTGTGACTTCATGAAGAAATACATATAAAGATATCCAAACATAACTTCAGAGCCATTGGAAGAAGCAATGAACATTAAGGCTGACTCACAGAAATTAATATCACATTTATATAATAGTATTTTAAATATAGATTTACCATCAACAGAGACACTTAGAGAAGAGTGGGAACGAGAATTAAGATAAAAATTAAGAAGGAAACATGGGGAAAGTATTTGATATATACACAAATGTTCGATTAATGTAAGACATAATTTAATTCAATTAAAAATTTTTATAATCTATGTAAAATTCAATTTTACATAGATTATATTACTCAAAAACTAGACCGAATAAATTCTATCCAAATACTTCCCCCATTTGTGATAAATTATCCCAAAACGCAACTATAACTAAAAAAATTATTTTTTAATTATGGGTTAATAACGGCAAAAAAACTTATACTTAACTTTTGGAAAAATACAACCATATCAACGCTTAAAATGTGGATTTCAAACATGTTGGACACTGCACATCTTGAGGAAATGCGATTCATCCTAATAGATAAATCAGACCAATTTTTAACGAGTTGGTCTCCATTTGTCGATGGAGAGATGGTCAAGAATATAGATAACGATCTCCTTAATCTCTTACTTTCTATTCTTTTTTTCTTTCTTTTCCCTTTTTCATTCTCAACTTTCTTTTTTCACACTTTTTTCTTTCTCACACACCATATATCACATGTTTCTCTATCTTTTATTATCTACTCTCTCTTTTTTCTCATTATTAAAAAAAATAAAAAATAAGAAGCTGTACATAAAATGTAATATGTCAATATATATTATGCACCGCAAAAGGTGCCATATTCCTGTACTTACTTCTAATTAAAAAATTAATTAAATTTTTTTTTTTAATTAAAATTAAAAAAAACGGAAAGGCCACAGGCCCTGATGGCCTAAGCTCCGAATTTTATAAAAAAGTTTATGACCTGATTTCACCACGTGTACAGACACTGTATAAACACGTTTATACTCAACAGAAACTCCCAGAAACTTTAAACGAATCTATAATAATACTTATACCCAAAACTGATAAGGATCTGGAAGATCCAGGCTCATATAGAGCAATAGCTCTCTTAAATACTGATCGGAAAGTATTAACTAAAATCCTATCTCATAGATTGAGTTTAGTGATTAACAAATTAATACACCCCGACCAAATAGGTTTTATTCCAAAACGTTACTCATTTTACAATTTGAGACGACTATTTAATATTATATACTCAAATAGAATTGCTAATGCAGATCTTGCAATTATTTTGCTAGATGCTGAAAAAGCATTTGATCAGGTAGAATGGTCTTATTTATTTTCGGGGATGGAAAAATTTCAATTGGGACAGAAGTACTGTACATGGGTTAAACTTTTATATTCTAACCCAACAGCTAGAATACTAACAAACCAAATGTTATCAACTAAATTTAATCTTTCGAGAGGTTGTAGACAAGGATGCCCTCTATCCCCATTATTATTCCCTCTAGCAATTGAACTACTACTAGCAGAAAGTGTCAGAGCTTATCCTGAAATGCACGGGTATAATACTAAAGACACAATGAATAAAATCTCCTTATATGCAGATGATGTATTCATATATATTACAAAGACAGAAACTAGTATTCCAAATTTATTAAATCTAATAACTCAATTTGGTTAGTTTTCAGGATATAGAATTAATTGGAATAAAAGCGAAATCAATGCCAATAACGGAACTCAATTTACATACACTACAACAATCCCCTTTTAAAATAGTTGAGGAAAATTTTAATATTTTGGTATTTATGTAACTAAGACATATACTTCTTTATTTAAATCAAACTTCCCACCTTTACTGAATAAACTAAATAAGAATATTCAATATTGGAAAACACTCCCCATCTCAATGTTTGGTAGAATTAATGCTATAAAAATGATCTTCTTGCCGCAATTACTGTACTTATTTCAGTCAATCCCGATATATATCCCAAAATCTTTTTTTTTTTTAAGTTGACTCCACTGTTACAAGTTTCATTTGGGATTATAAGAATCATAGAATAAACAAAAAACATTTATGTAAATCAAAGACATTAAGGAGGTTTAGCTTTACCAAAGTTTCTGTTTTATTTGTGGGCAGTCCATATTAAAAACATGAATTTCTGGCTGGAAGAAATGGATCAGCAACCAGACTGGTTAAGGATGGAATAGGAAGATTGTTTACCTTTCGAAATCGGTTTGATTATGTTTGCACCCACAAAATTGCACAAAAAAACCTTTAAGAAAAACCCTATAATACATAGTGGTATACGATTCTGGAAACAATTAAAAAAGGCTTTAAAATTGGATAATATACCACTCTGTCTCCCGATTGTAAACAATCCCTTATTCAAACCTTCCATGCTGGATAGAGGTTTCACACAATGGAAAAATTACGGAATTAAAAAGATGGGATATCTTTATAAGAAAGGCACTTTTCTTTTATTTCAGGAGTTACAACAGATTTATGGACTACACTCAAATATGTTTTTTAGATATCTACAACAGAGATGATGTTAAATCCAATACGCAGGAGTAAGGAACCAGAAATCCTTGATGAATGTTTGAATAAACATCCTAATACAGAAAAATTAACAACTTATATTTATAATACCCTTTTAGATAGCGAGGTCCCATCGACCGAATCATATAGACATACATGGAAAAATGAATTAGGCCAACCCATAACGAAAGATTACACTACTCTAAAGTAAAACTAAATATAATTTTTCCACATTTCTCTCCTATCTGCGATAAATATCAGCATCTAGAGGCTAACACATACTTTTGCAAATTGTATAAAAATCAAACATTTCTGGATTGATATTTTGAGAATAATTTCTGAAGTTGGTAATACTAAACTGGATCCCAACTCAAAAGTAATAATACTTGGAATATCAGAACAAAGTCTAACACTTACAACAAGTCAAAGAACCTTTCTAGACTACAGTATAATAACTGGGAAGAAATTAATATTAAAATTTTGGAAAGGTCCTATAACCCCCACAATTAAAATGTGGATTATGGAAATGTCGGAGACCCTACACCTGGAAAGAATCAGATTTGTCTTAATGGACAAACAAGAACTTTTTGTTAGAATATGGTCTTCATTCATCGATTATTTGAAAGGGTAGTTCAGCACGGGATCCTAACTGAAACTTGGACTCAGGATCAGATGAAAACTTATACTTTATACTCTTCAAACCTATCTCCAATGATGTATTAATATTAAATTATTCCATTCTTCTTTTTTTTTATCTTGACATTTATGATTTTTTTTTCTCTCTCTTTTTTTTACTTTCTATCTATATTAAAAAAAATTATTAGAAACATAGAAACATATAAACATAGAAATTAGGAGCAGGAGCAGGCCATTCGGCCCTTCGAGCCTGCACCGCCATTCAATATGATCATGGCTGATCATCCAACTCAGTATCCTGTACCTGCCTTCTCTCCATACCCCCTGATCCCTTCAGCCACGAGGGCCACATCCAACTCCCTCTTAAATATGGCCAACGAACTGGCCTCAACTACCTTCTGTGGCAGAGAATTCCACAGATTCACCACTCTCTGTGTGAAAAACGATTTTCTCATCTTGGTCCTAAAAGACTTCCCCCTGAATGAATCCTCAATTGATAATATTAATAATGTATGATTGATACACATGAAATGTTTTCACCATAATATGTGTTTGCTTCTAATACAAATATATCATTTTTACATTTATTGTGCGGGCTAACATAGAGTTTCCCAACGTCAACACCCCCCAGGGTTACCATTAGGCAAAGGTTCAGTTGGAACATCCTAACCTTCAATTACTACCAACAAGACCGACAAGGGCAACGGGTATTTTCCCTTGCCCAAGGGCACCCGCTCCAAACAGCACAGCATCGTGACTGAGAAATATACAGTACTACTGGTTCACTCTCATAAGTGTGTCTAAATCCTAAGCTTCTTACCTTTGTCTCACCAAAAATTATAGAAATTTAATCAGCTGTACTGCTAGAGTAGTTCAACAAAACAAAACCTCTACCGGCATTTCTTTAAATTCATTTAAACTAAAATAAAACAAATAGGCCAGGGGAATAAATATTGAACTTATCTGATCAATCCATATCTAATAAGTGAATACAAAACGTAAAATTATGCGGTTTTCGTTTGGAAAACAAACCTCAGTTCTTGCGTGTAAATCTTCCCTAATTTCATTCTTGAGCAGCATAGCTCAAATTTTGCTCCCCGATCCAGAACTGTCTAAAACAGTTTAAATCTCACTTACTTTCCTCATTTTGAGTCAAAGTACAACCTTCTAAAATTCAGAAAATACCATCCTGATTTGTGTCATCTCAGTTTTTAATTGAACGGTTCAATGGTTTAATGATGCTTTATTTGTAACGTGTGCAACTGCATAGTGAAATTCCTTTTGCAGATTTATACATACAGGCGACACCATGTTTTGGCTCCATTTACAAAATCCAAAGCCCGGTCCGCCCATGCGCTTGGTCTACAGGAGCAGTTCCCGATCTAGGTAAGCCCTAGACTCCTGCAGGTCCTTCCTCAGTAGCCTTCAACCGGATTGGCCTGCGAACTATAGTCCCCACCCTTGCCCGGCCATCTTTGCGTCTTGGGGGCGCCTCCTGCAGCCAACCTTGAAGGCACTGGAGGCATTACCTTGGCTCACCGTCCTGCTGGCCCTTACTCCTCACGTGCTATGTCTCCAGCAGCTTCCTCCCAGCACTGTGGACCGCCGAGCCTCCAGCCGGGTTCCCGGATCCGCAGTCCGCCGATCCCAGTTACACTTAACAATAAGTGTCCATGCACTGTTCTGATAAATCTGCGCTACACTTCTTACATCGTCATATATTCTTCCCATGCTTAGACACACTATTATAAGTGTTATGTAACTAGGGGATTGTACACCACTGGTGTAATTTCTACCTCTAGTCATATAGATGTAAAAATGCTATTTCATTCATTTCTTCTTTATTTGCTGTATCTGTTCATAACATTTTATTGGCCTACGTATGAGGCTCCAAAACCCCTTTGGGCCGCCTTTGTTTCAACTCTTCATATTTACAACGTTTTCTGGTCTATCCTTTTTTTTAGGTCCAATCTGGATGACCTCACATTTTGAAATCAATTTGCCACTGTTTTGCCATTTACTTGATACAGATATCTTGTAACTGACGGTTTCCATCGAAAACACAGTATATCTGGCTGTTTGTACATTTTGCCATTGGCAAGCTTCGTTATGCGGCACTCTATCCCAATAAATGTAATGAATAGTTGAGACCTTGTATATGTTCTAATCAAACACCACCATATTCTGAATTTCTGTCTATTATCCTTATTTTCAGTTCTTTGATTCTCAGCCAATTTCTGAAACAGGTTTAGACGTTAATTTTAATTTCAGAGCTGCAACTTTAAGTTAGAATAATTTTATGATTGATTTAATATATTGAAAATCTGTTCAAGTAACATACAAAAATATTATACACCGTAGGAATGGCAGATGCTGGAATGTTGAGTAAATTTTGAGCTGCTTGACCCACTGAGGAACTCAGTGGGTCAAGCAGCATCTCTGGAGCGCATGGATAGGCAACATTTTGGGTCAGGCCCCTTCTTCAGACCTTAATATCCTTGATCATTACTTCATTAAAAATATTCAGTTTGATTCAACTGGCATGACCAATCCTTTTCCAAGCCAGATTCTCACAATGTAGCCTTTGTAATCAGAGTAATATTCTGGTGAATCTATGTTGCACTTCTTCTAAGGACACTATGTTCATCCAATGGTGTTGCCTTACCAGTGTGTTATATATAATTGCAGCATAACCTACTCTCTCATCCCTTAGATGTAAAAGCAGCATTTAATTGACCCTGTTAGTCAGATGAAACTATTCAGTCACTCTATTCTTAATTACTTCTCAGCGACAGACATTGGGCTAACTCATTTATCATTCCCTGGTGTCGATGTTTCACCTTTTGCTGCATAGTGTATTGACAGCTGCAATTTCCATTCTTCAAGATTGATTCTTCAATCCACAGACAGTGTCTGCCTGTCGTTACAGCACCTGCAGTGCTCTTGCCAATTTATTTCTAAGTGTAGTGATGGAAACCAT
The DNA here is from genome assembly GCA_035221665.1 of Okamejei kenojei. Taxonomy (NCBI): domain Eukaryota; kingdom Metazoa; phylum Chordata; class Chondrichthyes; order Rajiformes; family Rajidae; genus Okamejei; species Okamejei kenojei. Next base: position 58,859,768 of record CM069138.1, read on the forward strand.
TTGGCCCTGGGGACCCTTCACACTATGGACCCATTATTTCCTCATTATTGTCAATTTGTTTACGTTAATTTCACTAAATCCCCAGTCGTGATTCAGTATGGTTACTTGGGGTATCTGCCAGTCTATCCACTTCCACAAATAATGACAAAAAGTAATTCACTTTATCTGTCATTTGCTTATTTTCACACAGCAATTTTCAAAAGAGGCCAATTGTTCTTGGAGGCACAATTAACCAATTAGATTAACAGGTTTCGATCCGAAATGTCGCCTGCCTATGTCCTCCAGAGATGCAGACTGACCAGCTGAGTTACTCCAACACATTGTGTTTTATTTTCCAATTGTACCAACAACAAATAAGCTCTGAGCTCTGAACTGCAAAAGACTATTATTATTGCACTATATTTCTTATTTATTGAACTTTTGTTTTTTTTTCTCTTCCCCCATTATGTACTATGTTTACATATTCACATATTCTGTTGTGCTGCAGCAAGTAAGAATTTCATTGTCCCATCCGGGACATATGACAATAAAACACTCTTGACTCTTGACTCTTATACATAGAAACATAGAAACATAGAAAATAGGTGCAGGAGTAGGCCATTCGGCCCTTCAAGCCTGCACCGCCATTCAATATGATCATGGCTGATCATCACAAATATAGCCAATGAACTGGCCTCAACTACCTTCTGTGGCAGAGAATTCCAAAGATTCACCACTCTCTGTGTGAAAAATATTTTTCTCATCTCGGTCCTAAAAGATTTCCCCCTTATCCTTAAACTGTGACCCCTTGTTCTGGACTTCCCCAACATCGGGAACAATCTTCCTGCATCAATCCTGTCCAACCCCTTAAGAATTTTGTAAGTTTCTATAAGATCCCTCCTCAATCTTCTAAATTCTAGCGGGTACAAGCCGAGTCTATCCAGTCTTTCTTTATATGAAAGTCCTGACATCCCAGGAATCAGTCTGGTGAACCTTCTCTGTACTCCCTCTATGGCAAGAATGTCTTTCCTCAGATTAGGAGACCAAAACTGTACGCAATTCTCCAGGTGTGGTCTCACCAAGACCGTGTACAACTGCAGTAGAACCTCCCTGCTCCTATACTCAAATCCTTTTGCTATGAATGCCAACATACCATTCGCTTTCTTCACTGCCTGCTGCACCTGCATGCCTACTTTCAATGACTGGTGTACCATGACACCCAGGTCTTGTTGCATCTCCCCTTTTCCTAATCGGCCACCATCCAGATAATAGTTTATTTTCGTGTTTTTGCCACCAAAGTGGATAACCTCACATTTATCCACATTATACTGCATCTGCCATGCATTTGCCCACTCACCCAACCTATCCAAGTCACCTTGCAGCCTCCTAGCATCCTACTCAGAGCTAACACTGCCCCCAAGTTTTGTGTCATCCGCGAACTTGGAGATGTTGCGTTCAATTCCCTCGTCCAAATCATTAATATATATTGTAAATAGCTGGGGTCCCAGTACAAGCCTTGCGGTACCCCACTAGTCACTGCCTGCCATTCTGAAAAGGACCCGTTTACTCCTACTCTTTGTTCCTGTCTGCCAGCCAGTTCTCTACCCACATCAATACTGAACCCCCAATACCGTGTGCTTTAAGTTTGCATATAAGGGAGAATAATTCAATTCACAGTCTAGATCTTGTTGTGGTCATTTTGCACAAATGTTAACCATTTACTTACTCCAAGTTGCACCTGTAGTTCATTAATACTTTTCCTTAATCTCCATATGTTTTTATAAATACAGAAGGGACAGGATCCACAAGAGACCAAATTGAGAACGATTGTTGGGCTAAAAAGTTGAATTTATTGCTCAAATTTATCTTGTCTGGAGTGACAAGATAGATTTGAGCAGTAGGGTGAGAATAATAATCCAAAAGCAGTGCTGTAGATTGTAGAAATCTGAAATAAAAACAAAATGCTGCCAATACTTGGCAGATCAAGCAGCATCAATGGAGAGAGAAACAGCATTTCATGTTGATTATTTTTCATCAGAATTGGGAGAGGTTATGGTTTGCATAAGAGATTTAAGTTGCAGAGAAGAGGGGGAGTGCGGAAAGGACAAAAAGCTTTGGTGAACCGAATGCCAATATAGCACAGTGCAAATGCTGATTGAGCAGGATAGACCACAGACCTTGGACCATGGTCTTTGTGTAAGCTCAGTTTATGTTTTGAGGATGATGTGAGGCCAGCCAAAAGAGTGTTCAGGTTGCAAAGATAATAAAAGTACAAAGAAAAATAAGCAAGGCATGAATGGAAATGAGTGATTGTTATGGGGGGTAATATTTCTGTTGAAAGTGACAATGGGCCAGGAGCTCAGATCATTTTTAAATGTGAGGCCAGCAATGTGAAGCATTTGGTTCAAGCCTGGGTGCAAGTTGAGGAAAGGGATGGGTTTGATGGATAAGGAAACTTTGGCAATCACCCACATATTCTGTCATAGCAAATTATGATATACTTCGGGTATGGAAAGAACTAAAATGTTACAAGTCAACCTATTTTGATTTTTTTTACCTGATTGAAATTTGGCGCTGATTAAAATCTAATTCAGAAACCTTGAAGGTACTAGTATGTCTTCAAGGCTTCTCCAAGTTAGAGGGTAGTAACCCCAGCATTAAGCTTTCAATTATTATTTCCACTTATCTGCCTTATGCAATCTAAGTGATTGGTTTTCTGGACAAACTCTCCCAAGGGTTAGAAGTGACTTAGTAAGACTGGCATTTTCTCATGCAATCATGATAATATACCTATGCCTTTGTAGAAATTGAGAATGTGATGTTGAAAGCATTCAGTGACTTGCTTATAGTGGTAATAAAATGGTGAAATATCCATTGTTGTTTTTCGCCACTGACTTATGCACATCAGTTGTTGATCTGATAAGGACTTCATCCTGATTATGCCTCTACGCAGATCTTTTGCACACTGTGGCAATATTGTGCTGATTTTCTTTTGTCTGCCTACAGCTATTTTCTGACAGTTTTTTGGACTATTGGTGTGGTGGTTCTACAGAAACATCCACATTCTTGGCAGTTGATGTCCCATCTAACCTACTGTACAACTTTATTATGTAAATCTCACATATTTTATCTGCTACAGTGAAAGTCACATAATTCCTCTTGCTGTTTAGAGTTTTCCGCTTTGAAAGAATGTCTCCTTGTCAATTTCACTGTGGTCTAGTCAAGTACATAAACAACACAGCACTCGGTGTTTCGATTAAACAGCTTCAAGATTGCTGCCTCCTGACAGGGACTTTATATGATACTCCAGTCGATTTTTAATGTCTCTGGTTGCTCTTCCACAAACATATTGTGTAGATATACTGGCTGGATAGGTGCCTTCTTAATGCAGTCTCAATGCAGGGTCTCGACATAAAATGCCCATTGTCCCTCGTCTAAATGCTGAGATCCTGCAGCTGTTTGCTTTCTTGCACCAGATTCCAGCAACTGTGGTCTGTTGTGTCTCTGTACACTTCCTAGAATTATGAAGTCCAGTAGTTTTGTTTAGTTTAGCGATACAGCACGGAAATAAGCCCTTCGGCTCTCAATATCAGTAAAACCACGGAGCTGATTGTGGACTTTGGAAGAGGAAGGATGAGGACCCCCAATCCTGTATATATCAAAGGGACGACAGTGGAAAGGGTCAAAAACTTCAAATTCTTGGGCGTGTATATTTCCGAAGATCTTTCCTGGACCCACCACACTGATGCAATTATAAAGAAAGCACACCAGCGCCTCTACTTCCTGAGAAGATTACGGAGATTCGGTATGTCAAAGAGGATTCTCCTGAACTTCTACAGGTGTGCAGTAGTGAGCATATTGACTGGTTGCATCATGGCCTGGTTCGGCAACTTGAATGTCAGGAGTGGAAAAGACTGCAAAAAGTTGTGACCACTGTCCAGTCCATCACCGCCTCTGACCTCCCCACCATCAAAGGGATTTATCGGAGTTGCTGCCTCAAAAAGGCAGCTAACGAATGAATGATGAATGAATGAATAAGTTTATTGGCCAAGTATTCACATACAAGGAATTTGCTTTCTTTCTGCCCACAAGTGACAAAATGACATACAGTAACAGTTAAGAATGATACATAAAACATTAAACATTAATAATAAAACATTATTGATTAAACATGTGAATTAAATAAAATACCAGAGCAAAAGGAGGCTTCAGATTTTCGGTTATTGAGTAGAGCTACTACTTGTGGAAAAAAGCTGTTTTCATGTCTGGCTGTGGCTGCTTTGACAGTCCGGAGTCACCTTCCAGAGGGAAGTGATTCAAAGAGTTTGTGGCCAGGGTGAGAGGGGTCAGAGATGATCTTACCCGTTCGCTTCCTGGCACTTGCAGTGTACAGTTCGTCAATGGAGGGAAGGTTGCAGCCGATAACCTTCTCAGCTGATCGGACGATTCACTGCAGCCTCCAGGTGTCGTGCTTGGTGGCTGAGCCAAACCAGACCATGATGGAGAAGGTGAGGACAGACTCTACGATGGCAGTATAGAATTGGACCATCATTGCCTGTGGCAGATTGTGCTTCCTCAGCTGCAGCAGGAAGTACATCCCCTGTTTTGCCTTTTTGACTGTGGAGTCGATGTAGCCCCCCAGTTAAGATCCTTGGAGATGATGGTTCCCAGGAACTTGAAAGACTCCACAGATGTGGTGTTGATGATGGTGTGTGGGGTGAGGGGAGGGGGAGCTCTCCTAAAGTCTACAATCAATTCCACTGTCTTAAGAACATTGAGCTCCAAGTTGTTGCGATGGCACCAGGACGCCAGCTGTGACACTTCCTGTCTCTAGGCAGATTCCTCCACATCCTGGTTCAGTCCAATCAAGGTTGTGTTGTCCGCAAACTTGAGAAGCTTGACAGAGCAGTCAGTGGAGATGCAATCATTGGTGTAGAGAGAGGAGAGGAGAGGAGAGGGGAGGGGAGAGTACGCAGCCTTGCGGTACTCCTATGCTGAGGGTTTGCAGGTCCGAGATGTACTTTCCCAGAATCACATGCTGCTACCTGTCTGTCAGGAAGCTGGTGATCCACCGACAGAGGGGTTCAGGCACAGTCAATTCGGAAAGTTTGGAGCGTAGTAGCTCTAGCACAATGGTTGGGAGTGAGACATTGCGAGAGACTAAGCCTGAGGGAGCATAGCAACCAAGCCTGATGGAGTGTAGTGACCAAGCCTGAGGGAGTGTATTGACCAAGCCTGATGGTGCGTAGCGATGAAGCCCAAGGAAGCGTAGTGACCGGGGGGGGGGAACGGTGTGGGATGGGGGTGTCCCCCCTCCCATTGGTACGGAGCTTTTGCATTTTTCAGCTTAAAATTGGGCAATCTGGTGCATACTGTAGCGAGTCTTTTAACTTACACTTGAATGCAATATATATGCTTAAAATGCTCAGTAGAGCCTGGCTCTGATCAACAGTTGCAGCACATGAATGATCTTAGTATATTCATGTATGGAAATCAGATTATAATCAAACACTTGGCCCATGTTGACCAACCTGGGTCTCAATGCACACCTGGTACTCCTCCTGACCCTGACTCCAGTTGCATTACTGCTCTCATTCCTGTCCCTGCATCCAGCCTTACACCTGCCCCCCTATTCTACCCTGATCATAGCTGCTTGCCTGCTTAGGTTTCCAGTGCTGAACATTCTCCCAGCTTTGACTGCACACCCAGTACTATTCTAGATATTGATTCTGGATGCACACTTGGCCTTGCTCCTAGCCTTTCTGCACTGACAATATATCTGGCCCACATCTAAAGCCCCATATCTGACCCCTGGACTTATTACGTTCAAGTACACAGGTGCTTATCTAATGCAGTAATCTTTCATGGGGCACTTCACAGACCAAATTTTGTGTAATAAAATTAGCTAGATCCATTGGGTTCCTTGTTATCTAACATGCTAGTTACTTTGTCAAAAAGGTCATGAATTGACCTTTTTGGTCTTTGACCTTTGTCAAAAAGGTCAAAAATACTCACTCCGCTGTATAAGTATTCTTTACCATTTCCTTCATTTTCCTAACAAACTGTCCTGAAGTCATTTTCACCCCCAATATTTTCAGTATTTTGCTGTCTTCCTCTCAGCTGGAACTTTTCCGAAATGCAAAGTCCAATAACTATATATTTAAGCAATATTATTCTATTAAATATGATCTTGAGAGTACGTAATATTTTCTGTGGTATTCATAACACAACAATGATTAAAAAAAAGATGTTTGTTTTGATTGCACCTACCAACATGCATACATTATTATATTACAGTTAATATGTACCGAGCGCAAATTTTTGTTCCAATGCTCCCCATTCCTAATTACTTTTACATTGAAATGATTGAAATTCAAGTGTAGTTTAAATGGCATCAGGAAACTAAAACCTCCGGAATGGATGATATTAATTACGTGGCTGGTTGGAGTCAGTATCAGCACAATGACTATATTAAACTTTGAAACTTCAGAAGCCCTGGTTCAAGCTAAAACTAAAGACAAATAATAACCTCCTCATACATTCCCCTGCAAGTATCTCTGTCACTCCTTTAAAATATGCCCCTTCTTTGACCAAGCTCTTAAATATCGCATCTGAATCAGTTTCCATCTGATTACACTCCTTGAGGAAGTTCATCTACGTGTTCAATTAATAAAACAACGAGATTGGGGACATTTCTATTCAACCTGTCAAAGGAATTTGGGGAGGGGGGGGAGGTTAGGTAAACAAACATAATAATTGAGTGGCAATTGACAATAGTGCTACCTTCCCAATATTTAATTGAAGAAAATAATGGGTTATCAGGGTTGTATGTTATGACAGACAGCCTGAAACCTTGCATGTCATTTTAATATTACACTTAACCCATCCCCCTGGATATTCCGGATTAATAAGGTTTTGTCAACTAATTACAAATCAGGCTAATTACAAATTAATAACATTAGCCAACTCGGAAACATGAAGTGTTGAGCTTTGGGATCCAGACATCACGGACAACTGGCCTCAGTTCCCCGTTCACATCTTGCAGTGCTCTCCTTCTGAAGTAGGGGCTGCGGAGTATTTTTGAAAGTGGGGAGGCTGAGCGATCACTGATCATTGACCTTGGGGGTACCTGGCGAGGGAGTGGAGCGACCGAGTGGGGGAAATGTGTGGAGGGGGGGGGGGTGTCCCCACCCATGGTAGGATCTTTTTGAAATTTGATGTATTAAAATCATGTTTTAGTGCATTGTATAAGTATAATTTCAATGTTTTTTGTTTTAAGAGGTAACTTTTTAAGTGGTAACTTTTTCCACACAGAGGGTGGTGGGTGTATGGAACAAGCTGCCAGAGGAAGTAGTTGAGGCAGGGACTATCCCAACATTTGAGAAACAGTTAGACTGATACATGGATAGGACATGTTTGAAGGATATGGATCAAAAGCAGGTAGTGTAGCTGGGACATGTTGGCGGGTGTGGGCAAGTTGTGCCGAAGGGCCTGTTTTCACACTGTATCACTCTATGACTACATTATACCTCCACCATGCTTCAAAATCAAGTGGTCGAGTTTTATTGCCATATACTCAAGCATAGAAACATAGAAACTTGGTGCAGGAATAGGCCATTCGGCCCTACAGGCCAGTACTGCCATTCAATATGATTATGGCTGTTCATCTAAAATCAGAACTTCTTTCCAGTTTTTTTCCCCATATCTCTTGATTTTATTAGCCCCAAGAGCTAGATGTAACTCTCTCTTGGAAACATCCAGTGAATTGGCCTCCACTGCCTTCTGTGGCAGAGAATTCCACAGATTCACAACGCTCTGCGTGAAGAATCCTCATCTCAGTCCTAACTGGACTAACCTTTATTCTTAAACTGTGACCCCCTGGTTCTAAACTCTCCCAACATCAGGAATTTTTTTCCTGCAGTTACATTAAGTGAAAATCTAGCAGGATGCTTTCTCCAACCACCCCCATTTATCTTCCACTGTTTCTACCCAGTGCTTGGTACCTACTTCCAGTAGCCACTGTTTGTCCTCCAGGATGCACTGAGCCACAGCCTGATCCAACCTGGTCATCTGGGTGAATTCGGCACAGAGACTCTCACGGCAGCGGCGCAATGCTTCCGAAGCCTCCGACGGCCCGGGACTCTTGCACTCCATGGCCGGAGCTGCAGTGAGCGACTCGCCAGCCTGGCAAACACTTGCCAGCCCTGGTTCCCTATACGCATTTGTCCCCGCCGCTGTTTCTGCTTTGTAACACCCACGGCCCATGCAGTTGATATGAGTTTTGAATTTTTCATCTATCACAGAATTTCTCACGACAGAAATGCGTGATTCACACGCTCAATGCGTGAGTGTTGACAGCACTGCCTCTCTATACCCCTCTCTGTCCCCCCTCTCTGTCCCCTCTCTAACTCCCCCTCTCTCTCTCCCTCCCTCCCTCCCTACTCTTTCTCTCTCCTCTCTGTCTCTCTCCCACCTCACTCTCCCCCCTCTCTCCCCTCTCTCTCTCCCCTCTTCTGCTCTCTCCTCTCACCCGTCTCCCCTCCCCCTCTCTCCCCTCTCTCCCCTCTCTCTCTCTCACCCCAAGTCTCTCCTCTCACCCCCGTCTCTCCTCCCTTCCTCTCTCTTTTCTCCCACTCCTCTCTCTCCACTCTCTCTCTCCCCCTCTCTCTCTCCTCCCCTCTCTCTCTCCCACCTCACTCCCCCCTCTCTCTCGACCCCTCTCCTCTCTCTCTCCCTCCCCTCTCCCCTCTCTCATCTCGCTCCCTCTCTCCCCTAACTCTTTCTTCCCTCTCTGTCTCCCCTCTCTTCCCCCTCTCCCTCTCTCTTCCCCCTCTCCTCTATCTCTCTCTCCCTCCCTCACACTCTCCCCCTCTCACTCTCCCCCCTCTCACTCCTCCTCTCTCCCCCCTCTCTCCCAACTCACTCTCCCCCCTCTCTCTCCCCCCTCCACCACTCCCCTTCTCTCCTCTCTCCCCTACCTATATCTCCCCCTCTCTCTCTCCCCCTCACCCTCATCTCTCTCTCTCTCCCCCGTCTCCTTCCACTCTCTCTCTCCCCCTCTCTTTGAGAGTCTCTGTCCCTTTGGCAGCGGCGCAATGCTTCCGACGCCTCGGACGGCCAGGGACTCTTACACTGCTCCTTGGCCGGAGCTGCAGCGAGCGACTCGCCAGCCTGGAAAACACTCGCCAACCCGGCAAACACTCGCCAGCCCGGCAAACACTCACCAGCCCCGGCTCCCCATCTGCATCTGACACCGCCATTCTTCTGCTTCTGTCCCTCCAACAACCCAGGCTCTCCGCGGCCCAAGCCATTGATATGCGTTTTTAAATGTTCGTTGATCACAGAATTGATCAGCGTGAGCAATGTGATCAGTGTGAGAGCATGAGAATTTGGCCAAATGCGTGATTCTCATGCTCAATGCATGAGAGTTGGCAGCTCTGGTGTAGTAGCTCTAGCACTATGGTGTTGAATGCAGAGATAAAATCAACAAACAAAATCCTCGCATAGGTCCCCTGGCGGTCTAGGTGCTGTAGGATGAAGTGCAGGCCAAGGTTGACTGCGTCATCCACAGATCTATTGGCCTGATATGCAAACTGCAGAGGGTCCAGCAGGAGGTTTGTGAGATTTTTCAGCTTGGCTAGCAAAAGCCTTTCAAGTGACTTCATGACTACAGAGGTCAGTGCGACAGGCCTGTAGTCATTAAAACCAGCTATTTTTGCCTTTTTGGGTGCAGGGAGAATAGTGGAGACTTTGAAGCAGGCAGGGACAGTACATCATCATCATCAGAGACCCACACCATCCTGGCCACACACTCATTTCACCACTGCCATCAGGAAGAAGGTACACGAGCCTGAAAACTGTAACATCCAGGTTCAGGAACAGCTTCTTCCCTTTAGCAATCAGGCTATTAAACACAACAACAAATATGCTCTGCACTACAACATACTATTATTATTATTGCACTATAATTGTTTGTTTTTTGGAGCATGTGTGTATGAGTATATATACACACACTGAACTTGTTTTCCCTTGTTTATGTACTATGTTTACATATTCTGTTGTGCTGCAGCAAGTAAAAATTTCATTGTTCTATCTGGGACATATGACAATAAAGCACTCTTGACTTTTGAGTCTGCACTGGCCAGTTAACTCTATATATATGCAATGGTTTACCAATATGACCACATTCTGCTGCAGAATCCTAGATGGAAGTTAGTCTGTCTTTTTCAACCCCGGAAATCTGAGCGTTCTCGGTTCACAAAAAGAAAGTGCAAATTTCAGGACCCTTTATTCACTGGAGTGTAGGAGAAATCTTATAGAAATTTATGATCAAATTATGAAAGGAGAAAGGATGAATGAATATGGTGTTTTTTCCCAAGGTTGGGGAATCAAGAACTAGAAGTATAGGTTTAAGGTGAGAGGGGAAAGATTCAATAGGAACCCGAGGGGCAACCTTTTCACAGAGAGGGTGGTTTGTACATGGAAAAAGCTGCCATAGGAAGTGATTGAATAGGTAGAATACACATTAAAAAGGCATTTGGGCAGTTGCATAGATAGGAAAAGTTTAGAGGGATATTAGCCAAATGCACACAAATGGGACTAGTGTGATGGGCAACTTGAGAATCAGTATGGACGAGTTGGGCCAAAGGGCCTGTTTCTGGCTGTATGACTCTGCGTCCTACTAGTTGTTCTTTTCACAAAATTGTCTTTTATGGCACCTAGTACATTGCCCAAATCTGACTTCGGCTATGTCCCAGAATGGTTCATCTTATCTATGCTGTAGATTTTTTTAATGCCCCCTTCATTGAATATTTGGTAGAATTGATTTTCCAGTCCACAATACGCACACATTCTCCCATAATTAGGACATTTATTTTTAATCATTCATTCTACTTTAAACAGTACTTGCAATACTGGCAGTACTTTCTCCTTTCTGCCTTTTGTCTTACATTTCACTGCCCACCCGGAACACAATGTAGTTGGTGTCGGTGGGTGGGCGGCACGACTCACGTAGCAGCGGCCACTGCAGTTCCGTCTGTCCTTTTTTATTTTTTGTCTCGTTTGAGTGTAGTTATAGTGTTTTTTTTTTTTTTTAGCTGGGTATGTGTGGGGGGTTGGGGGGCGGGGTGGGAGAAACTTTTAAAATATTTTCCCTGTACGGAGGAACCGACCTTTTCTCTGTCAGGTCTCCGTTGTCGTTGGGGCCTAGCACTGTGGAGCAGCCTCCAACCGGAACGACCTGTTGCTCCAGTCGCGGAGCTGCGGACTACTCACCATCGTGGGGCTGGCCAGCTTCAGAGCGTAGAGAGCTGTGGTGGCACGTTGCTGTTGCCCAACCCCGAAGATTCGGAGGCTCCAGCTGCAGGCCGGTGGACGGTGACATCGGGAGCTCACGGGCCACTGGTGAGAGACCGCTTTTCGGAGCTCCTGCGGCGGCATCTTCTCCCGCCTGAGTTGCGGGGTTGAAAATGACCTGGAGCGGGGCCTTACATAGCCCGGTGTGGCTTTAATGGCCTCGGGACTTGCTAGCGCCCGCCGGGGGCTCCAACATCAAGACCTGGAGCGCGGCCTTGCATCGCCCGGCGCAGCCTTAATGGCCGCGGGACTTATTTACCATCGCCCTCCGGGGGCTTTGACTTTGACATCGGGAGGAGAATGGGGAGTGCAGGGGAGAGATAAGACTTTGCCTTCCATCACAGTGAGGAGGAGATTCACTGTGATGGATGTTTCTGTAAATTGTGTTGTATCTTGGTTCTTTTTCTTGTTTGTATGACTGCAGAAACCAAATTTTGTTTGAACCTCAATGAGGTATTGTATTGTATTGTATGTACTTCCTGCAATTTGCCATCCAACATTTCAAGCCTGGCTTTGGGTAATTCTCTAACTTTGATTCGCTGTTGACTCTGTTTCATGTTGTGGCTGTTCCAGCGGACTAATGCCTATATTCCATAAATATCTGATCCCGAGTGAGCGAGTCCTTAAAATTTACGTACCGGTAATTGCAAATAACTACTGTATTTTGCCGAGTAGCAAAGGATTTCCTGTTCTTGATTGCATGCTATGAAGCAGCAACAGTAAACTGTTTACTTTTATAGATAGGTTGCAACATGTGTGTAATGTATTCCCCAGGGTTTTATTTGACAGCTTCATGGTATGGTACAATTATTTCCCCCTGTGACCAATGAGATGCAATAAGTTCTCTGCTGTCATAAACCAAAACAATATAACGTGAATGCTTCTTAGAAACATAGAAAATAGGTGCAGGAATAGGCCATTTGGCCCTTCGAGCCTGCACCGCCATTCAATATGATCATGGCTGATCATTCAACTCAATATCCTGTACCTGCCTTCTCTCCATACCCCCTGATCCCTTTAGCCACAAGGGCCACATCTGCCTCCCTCTTAAATATAGCCAATGAAGTGGCCTCAACTACCTTCTATGGCAGAGAATTCCACAAATTCACCACTCTCTGTGTGAAAAATGTTTTTCTCATCTCGGTCATAAAAGACTTCCCCCTTATCCTTAAATAATGATTTTCTTAAATCTTCTTAAATTTTCAATGTTCTTAAAGATTCCTTAAATCTTTTCATTGTCTTCATTTTTTAGACAAGTTGCAGGCTATGTAATCCAGTGATTCTCAAGGCTTTTTATTTGCTACATCGTGAGCCATCTCACTTGAACCAGTTCAATGTTTCATCATCCAATGGGGGGTTAAGGTGAGAAGGGAAAACTATAAAGGAGATGTGCGGGGCATCTTTTTTGTACAGAGTGTGGTGAATGCCTGGAATGTACTGTTGAGGCAGAAATGATAGTGACTTTTAAGAGACTTTTGGATAGGCACATGGATATTCAATGAATGGATTATGTGCAGGCAGATAAGAATTGGTCATGGCATCATGTTCAGCACATTGTACCTGTTCTTGTGCTGTACTATTCTATATTCTATCTCCGTTCACATATGATCTCAGTTGGGATGGATCATGTTAAACTAAATTTGTTGGTTTCATCAACCAGGACGCCAATGCTGACAGCAGACATCAATGTTATTTCTCTAAGATGGTGGAGAAATAGTAATATAAAACCACAAGGCCACTTTGTTCAATTAATCAAAAGCTTAAAATGTTAAGACAGCAGTTTGTTCTAGAGACAGACAGCTTCTGCTAAAATAAAATATTACAAATCAGAAAAGTAGCCAGTCACATGATGTAATTCTTAGTGATAAAATCTTAAAATAACAATGATTTAACAGCCAATATTACAAATGGCAGTTATTAACATCCATGAAGCAATTTGTAAATAGAAATGCCAACATGATCAGCACAATAATGAGATAATTTTGATGAATATTTTAAATTGTTGTGATCCAATCTGGAAAGTGGTTGACAACACATTAGTTGGAAACACTCAGAGCTGCAGTTGCCTTGGCTGCTTCAGCACGACCTAAAAATAGAACCTAAGCACGTCACGCATCTGTAACCAAAAAAGCTTCTGACTGAAGTGTAAGAATGCAATTCGCTAACATGCACGATCGCAAGTTTTAAAATGTGCTTGAAACTCCACATTTGTGAGCTTTATGTAATAATTATAATACACAAACAGGTGAGAGGTGGTGGGAAAGAGGAATGATTGTTGCAAAACTGACATCATCGACTCGTATTGGCTGCTGGTGATTTCATCCAAGTAACATCCGGGAACATGTTGCCTCGACGTAAACGGGCGGGCGCTTCAGCCGACACGATGGAACGGGTTGATTGAGACGCAGCCTCTCCAATCGGCGGTGGAGATGGCACATTCGCACCAATGGCAAATCGACATTGGGATAGGAGGCGGGATTTACGGACACTAGATAAATGTTATGGTTGACGGTTAGAATGGTTGGGCGAGGAATTTTGTCGTCGATTTCCGGCGTATGGAGCGGGAGGGAAGGGCAAAAACCACACACACACAACTTTGATTGCATAGTTTGTTTGGTGCGCCCGCCCGCTCCAGCGCCATCTCCATGGACTGAGCGGCGGTGGCGTCGTTTCTTTTTTTTCGACCCTCACTTGTTTTAAAAAAAATCATATTTGATGTCCGTCCGAGACGTCATTAAAATGTCTGAAATTGCCCGCTGCTGTGAACTGCAGGCATTAATGAGTGACAATACTGTATAAACGGGTGTTGTGAAGAAAATATATATTAGAAAATAATAATTAACCTCGTGTGTAAATCTGAAATCGGGAACTTAACCACGGGAGAGGCAGGAAAGAGAGAGAGAGAGAGAGGCGTAAGTAACCGTGTTTAAATAACTGGGAGAGTTGGTGTGTGTCTGTTCTCTTCCCTTACCCCCCCCCCCCCCCCCCCCCCGTCCCTCCTCTCCCCTTTCCTCTCACCATGGCAGCCTGGTTCGCTTCTGTTCCCGTCTACCCTCCTTCCTCCACCGGCTCGGTTCTCTCACTGGAGGTCGGGGCTTGTGATAAGGCCTTAGGCCCAAACCATTTATTTTTGTTTCAGAGTGTATGTTTCATCATATATTTTCGTACATGGAAACAAGACTGGCAGGCGCCCACATTATTAATTTACTGCTCGCTTAAAACGTGTGGGTCCATGTAAAATATAAATATATTTCCAGTGAATAATTTGTTTAAATTATCTGTGCAATGTGTTGACATAAGCATTTAGGCATTGCTTAAAATGGCATCAGCTCCTTTAACAGAGGAGCAGGTAGAGGTGGGAGATGATAAAAGGTCATTGTTAATCTCTTATGTGTAATAGGTTCAGGTTTGTATTTGGTTGGCTGCTAAATGTATTTTAAAGAAATTTTAACCAATCTTTGAAATGAGAATAACGCTAAAATAGGGACCAGATTTGTCTTTTACACTCTATTCCTTTTCTATGATTGCATGTGGTATTATATATTACATTTCCAGCGGTTTTAAATTAAAAATTACTGTTAAATGTGATAAATAATCTGTAATCCATACATTCCCTATAAAGGATATGACTGTCGTATTCTTAACATTGACAGCTTTGGGGTCTGGAGGTGCTTGATGGCCTTTGATACATTTGAAAAAATAGTATTACTTGGTTTTGTAAATACCCTAATATTTTGTAGAAGGGTCTCGACCTGAAACATCGCCTATTCCTTCGCTCCATAGATGCTGCCTCACCCGCTGAGTTTTTCCAGCATTTTTGTCTACCTTTGATTTTTCCAGCATCTGGAGTTCTTTCTTAAACTAATATTTTGCCTTGTCTTTTCCACATTGATGCAATTATTTGTTTGTTGGATTAGATTAAACTTAATTGATCACTTGAATTTTAGTTTAGTATTTATTTTTAATTAATTCTGACAGCTAAAGTTGCTTTCCAACCTGAGATTTATTTTCAAGGTTGTAGTGAAACTTGATACGAAATGAAGTGTGTTTAGTTTGTATTGCCCATGTAAATTTCATATATTTGTAATGTTTTTTGTCGAACAAGGCAATTTTAGGAGTTTTTTTTAAATTTGTGAATCAGACTACGGAAAACAACACCATGTTATATTACTTTGTAAGTGGTGTAGCTCACTTACCTAAAATTATAAATGGATTAACAGCTTTACCAAGTCTAAATTTGTAAGCTCAAGCTTTGATTTAATCAGTGTTTAAGATATCTAGGGAGCTATCGGATAATATTTCCCATGTAATGAAATTGCATCAAGTTGGTGCTGTGGCTTTCGCTACCCACAAAGGGGGTACGACAGGCTTCTGTGTTTAAAGCAAGCCTGCTGCTCACTTTTTATCTCTTGGGTGGGCGGTGGGATGAAAAATTTGAAAGTTGCTTAATGTTTGGAATGATTTGTTATTGACTGTGGCAGTGGCAAACAGATTATTGTTAAAGTTTTTTGAAACTAAGTAGTAGCAGGACTGTATGAAGATGTGGAAGAGCAACAGTGTGAATGCTTAAAATGGAACTATATATTTTTTTTTAAATCAATTGAGGTAAAAGAAATCCATGAAGCATTCTCGAATCACTCAATAAATGCATGCCAAGTGGAAAGTTTACATGCTGTTTAGGAAAGAGGAAAAAGGAAAAATCCTATTTTAAATAGAGCCTATTGGCTCATGGTTTTCTGAAGTATTTTGCGAATGGTTTGCTTTTGAAGTGTAAACCTTGTTTTAATGATGAAATAATATACAGCTTCAATTTAAATAGATGTTGATAGAGATATGCTAGCCAGGACATAGCTATAACAGAATAGGGGTTCCGACCCAAAATGTCACCCATCCTTTTTCTCCAGCGATGCTGCCTGTCACGCTGAGTTACTCCAGCAATTGTTGTCTATCGGCAATGCTATACCTCCTCTCCTCTTCTTTGGTCATAGTCACAGTGTGAAAACAAGCCCTTTAACCCAACTTGCCCATACTGACATTCATGCCCTATCTACAGTGGTCCCATTTGCCTGCAGTTGGCTCGTATTCCTCTAAACCTATCCTATCCACATACCTGTCTAAATGTTTCTTAATTATTGTGATAGTACCTGCCTCGTCTACCTCCTGGCAGCTCATTCCATTCATCTATCACTGTGTAAAAGCTGGCCTTGGGTTCCTATTAAATCTTTCTCCTTTGTCCTTAAACCTATGTCGGGTTCTATTCTGGGTAAAATATCCTCTGCCGTTACTCTATATAATAATACCAAAAACTCTCTTTCCATCCAATTGAGCAATCTCCCAGAATAAAATATTTTGGCAGTACTGTACTGGGGTTTTGGGCTATTGTGTAGCGGTATCTAAAATGTGGAAGGCAGAAAGGGGTGGAGATGGATTGGTGGTGGGATCATGTGGTGGTGGATGGCAGAAATGATGGAGAATGATGTGTTGGCAACAGAGGCTGGTGGGGTGAAGGTGAGGACCAGGGGAACTTTGTCCTTGTTTTGTTTGGGGGCAGGGAGAGCAAGAGCACAACTACGGGACACAGATGAGATGCGGGCGAGGGATCCATCTATCACTGCAGGGGGGAAAACTCAATTTACTAAAGAAAGGACATCTCGGATGTCCGTGAACTGAAAGCCTTATCTTGGGAGCAGATGTGGCTGATGCGGAGGAATTGAGAGTGGGGGATAGTGTCAAGAGTATGTTATTGTCATATGTCCCAGATCGAACAATGAAATTATTACTTGCTGCAGCACAACAGAATATGTAAACATAGTACACTGTAAACAATATGATGTGATAAATGAAGCAAGGTGGGCGGAATAGTAGTCCAGTAGTACTGGGAGTTGGTAGGTTTGTAGTAGATGGCAGTCTGTCCTTGTGATGGGAATAGAGATCAAGAAAGGGGACACAAAATGCTGAAGTAACTCAGCAGGACATACTGCATCTTTGGAGAGAAGGAATAGGTGACATTTTTGGTTGAGACCCTTCTTCAAGGAAGGGGAGTGAGGTGACAGATAGTACAGGTAAATTTGAGGAGAGGATGTAAGTTAGTAATAAAGTTAATTAAACCAATGAGTTCTGCACGGATGCAGGAGGCAGCTCCAATGCAGTTGTCGATTTTGGGGAGAAAGAGTTGCGGAATGGTGCCAGTGTACGTCTGGAACAAGGACTATTATATGTGACGGACAAAAGGCAAGCAAGCCTAGACCCGAGTGCCCTTGGCTACAGCTTTAACTTGGAGAATGTGAGATGAGTCAAAAGAGAAGTTGTTGAAGTGAGGACAAGATCTTCCAGGTGGACAAGAGTGTTAGAGGGAAATTGATTTGGTCTCTGTCCAAGGAAGAACCTGAGGGCCTTGAGACCTTCCTGGTGGGGGATGGAGGTGTAAAGGGACTATATATCAATGGTAAACATGAGGCAATGGGGCCAAGAAACTAAACGCTATTGAAGAGTTGAAGGACATGTGAGGTGTCATGTATGTAGGTGGGATGGAACTGGACGGGGGGAGGGGGGGGGAGGATAGGATAGAATCAAGGTATGTGGAGATGTGTTCAGTGGGGAAAAGAGAAAGCAGAAAAATTGGGTTTGTCAGGGCGGTCCTGTTTGGAGATTTTTGGCGAGGAGATGGAAAGTGGGCAGTGCGGGGCTGGGGAATGATAAGGTTAGAGGCTGTGTAGGGAAGATCGCCAAAGGTTATGAAACAGTCTGCAAGATAATGGACTGGTGTTCATCTGTAGTATGAGATGGTGTCTGGGAGCTGGTACCCGGCCTCAGTACAGCAGAAGTCAGCCAGCCTGTTTTTCTTCACGGGAGGGAATATGGATAGCAGTGTTCTCCAGGGGTCAGTGCTGCGGCTGCTCTCTGATAAATATAAATTACTTTGAAATGTATTAATAGGATTAAAGTTCCACATTTGTGAATGACATAAGTTTGGAAGTGTTATAAGTGATGATGAGTATAGAAGCATAGGCCATTTGGCATTCTCCACCATTCAATGTGACCATGGCTGAGCATCTACTTTGGTATCTTGTTCCTACTTTTTCCCTTGAAACCTTTAGCATTAAGAAATACATCTACTTATATTAATTAGATAGTAATTAGACTGTTGGAGAACATAGATTGGTTCGTAGAACAGTGAAGAATCAACTGTTTAATTGTCATATACACTGGGATTGGAACAATGAAATTCTCATCTGCTGAAGCTTTACAGGTACTTTAGATTTAGATGCAACAAATCAACAAATATGCATTAAACTATCAGTAATTCTAGGTAAATCAGACCACGATTCTGCAAGTCGGAGTATGGAGTGCAACCAAAGTCCATAGTAGTTTGGTGCTGAGGTAAAGTTGTGGTTGGGGTTGTGCAGAGTGGTTCGAGAGATTGATGGTCAATGGGAGGAAACTGTTCTTCAACGTGGAATTAATTGTTTTTAAGCTCCTATTCTTTCTTCCAAATTGTAGCAGTGCTATGAGAGCATTGCCAGACTGTTCTGTGTCTTTGATATTAGCTTCTTGAGGCAGCGGTTTTTGTTCATCCCTTCAGTGGTCGGGAGATTGATACTGGTGATGCACTGGGCAATGATCACTACTTTTTTTTGCGCTTGAGTAATTGATTCAGGCTGTGATGCAACCAGTCGATATAGCCTCTACCGTCCACGTAGAAATTTGATTGAGTATTCGGCAAACACATCTAACAGGAAGGCAAATGGTAGATTACATGTAATACAGAAAAATATTAATTAATATAATTGGCAGAAAGAATAAAACTAGATGATAGATCAAATGGCACTGTTCTGAAATGTAAACCGCAATAGTAGAACTTGGGTGTATTTGTGTATACATTCTTGAACATGGCAGGACATGTTGAAAGAATAGTTAAAGTACATAGGACACTGGGATTCATAGGTAGTATATTGAAGTAGGAAGTCATGATGATGCATTATATAGCACTCCCTAGAATATTGTTCAATTTTGGTGTCTTAAATTTAGAAAGTTTAAGATTGAAGAGAGTACAAAAAAATATTAACAGTATGGTTCCAGAGATGAAACATGTGCCCCTTACTGCCAAGGAGAACAAGATTCAGATCTATGGGAACAATACAAACTGCATGTTTTCTTCCAAATTATGCACAGCGCTGATCTGAGATTTGAAATTTTGACCAATACAGTAAATAAAGTTTCCTTGTTCTGGTCCTCACTATCACCCCACCAGCAAGAAGAATGTAACATGTAGGGTGCCCCAAGGGTCAGTTTTGTATTAATGACCTGCAGTAGCAGAATGTAAGGTGTTCAAGTCTGCTGACAGCACGAAAATAAGTGAGGTTGTTGGAATAAAGAACAGTCCAGCACAAGACTGGCTCTTCGGTTTGTGCCCAACATGATGCCAAGGCCATCACTTATCTACTTGCCCTTAACCTATATCCCTCAATTCTGTGCATACGGAGTCAGAGTGATAGTGTGGAAACAGGCCCACCCTGCCCACACCGGCCGACATGTCAGGGCTCTAAATTAGCGGTTGCCTGGGTGCCAATGACCACTCAAAGCACCGCCGGGCAACCTAAACACCGAGTCATTTTGCCCGGCTTGGCAACCAGATACTGGTTTGTACCTTGCTGGTGGAGGAGGGAGGCGGTGGCGAAGTTTTCCCAACGGCCAAGGCAGCGGGGCGATGTTGTCCGAGGAGCGCTGACCTTCCTTCCTCCCCACCTTGCATCCCCCTCTCTCTCTCTCTCTCTTGTACGCCCCCTGTGAATGCTTCATTGAGTATAATTCTGACTGGTAACTACGCACTTCGTCCGAGCACATTATCGCATGCGTCATGCAAACCATCTTAAATGACCACCTAAACTGTCATTTGGCAACCTATAAAGCTGCCAAGGTTGCCCGGCTGGCAACAGGGAAAAAAAGTTAAGCGAGAGCCATGCATGTCCCAGTTACACTAGTCCCACCTGCCTGCGCTTGGTCCATATTCCTGCAAACTTGTCTTATCCATGTACCTGTCCAACTGTTTCTTAAACATTGGGATAATCCCAGCCTCAACTAACTCTTCTGGCAGCTTGTTCTATGCACCCACCACCCTTTGTGTGAACAACTTATCCCTCAGATTCCTATTCATTCATTTACCCTTCACTTTGAACCTATGTTCTCTGGTCCTCGATTCCCCTATTCTGGGCAAGAGATTCTGTGCATCTACCCGATTTATTCCTCTCATGATTTTATACACCTCTATAAGATCACCCGTCATCCTCCTATGCTCCAAGGAATAGAGATCCAGCCTACTCAACCTCTCCCAATAGCTCAGACCCTCTAGTCCTGGCAACATCCTAGTACATCTTATCTAAACCCTTTCAAGCTTGACAATATCTTTCCTATAACATGGTGCCCAGAACTGAACACAATACTCTAAATGCTGTCTCAGCAACGTCTTATACAACTGCAACATGACCACCGAACTTCTATACTCAATACTCTGACTAATGAAGGTCAATGTGCCAAAAGCCTTTTTGCATGTGCCTATCCAAAAGTAATTTAAATGCCACTGATGTATCTGCATTAACCACCAACCTCAACGGTGTGTTCCAGGCACTCATCACCATCTGTGTAATTAACTTGCCCTGCACATCTCCTTTAACTTTTGTCCCTCTTAAAGCTTAAAGCTATGCCCTCTAGTATTTGATTTTTCTACCCTGATACTCATACTCATACTTACTTTATTAGCCAAGTATGTTTTACAACATGAGGAATTTGATTTGCCATACAGTCATACTAATAAAAAGCAACGGAACACAAAATACATTTTAACATAAACATCCACCACAGTGATTCCTCCACATTCCTCACTGTGATGGAAGGCGAAAAAAAAGTTTGATCTCTTCCCTTCATTGTCCTCCAGCGGTTGGGGGGTCTCTATCCTTCCGTTGACGGAACGATCTTACACCCGTAGTCGGCGCCGGGCCTCCTCGTCGGTGCAATCAAACTCCTGCATTGTTTGGGGGGGGGGAAGGGAGAGAGAATCTCAGCTCCCCAGCGCCGGACGATCCATCCTGGGTTGGGGCAAATCGAACCTTCCATGTCGTTGGAGCCCCCGGACTTGGTCTCAACCTGAGACTGTGAGCTCCACAATGTGAAAGTCCGCAGGTGTGTTGATCCCAGGCAAGGAATCTGATCAGATGGTAAGTCCACGCCATGCAGTGGGGCTCAAAGTCAGTCCTGAACAAGGCTCCATGATGTTAGGCCACAGAGCGACCGGAGATACGACCTGGAAAACAATCGCATCTCTGGCAAGGTAAGAGATTGAACAAAAAGTTTCCCCTGTCCTCCTTGACCACCCCACATAAAACAAACTGGAGAACATTAACACAAACCTTTGAAAAACACTAAAAATAACAATTTAAAAAAAGACGAAAAGGACAGACAGTAGGCGAGGTTGCCATCGAAGCGCCACCTGGTGCTGTCTATGTCTATCTATGTCTCTCATAATTTTATATACTTCGCTCTGGTCTTCCCACAACCTCCGGCATTCCAGAGAAAACAATCTAAGTCTGTCCAACCTCTCTCTGAAGCTAATGCTTCCTAATCCAGACAACATTCTGGTTAACGGCCTCTGCACCCTTTCCAAAACCACCACATCATTCCTGTAATGGGAAGACCAGAGCTGCACCATGATTAATTCACTCTTTTTCTGAATGCCTTGACCTGATTAGATTCTTTTTTTAATCATCAATCTACACACAATACCCCAGAATGAAGATGCTAAAACACGTGTTTAGAATTTTTTGCGAAGAAATTAAAAATAAGTAACTGAAATATAACATTTACATAATTATTTAGATCCTTTGCTATGACACTCAAAATTGAGCTTGAGTTCAATTGTCCTTGAGTGGCCCAGCCAGAGCCCGGACTTGAATCCGATCCAAAATCTGTGGAGGGACCTGAAAATATCTGTGCATCGATGCTCCCCATCCAACCTGACAGAGCTTGAGAGTGTCTGCAGAGAAGAATGGGAGAAATTACCCAAATATAGGTATGCCAAGCTTGTAGCGTCATAACCAAAAAGGCTTAAGGCTTAAGGCTGTAATTGCTGTCAAAGGTGCCTCAACAAAGTACTGAGTAAAGGGTCTTATTTATTATTTATGTAAATGTGATATTTCAGATTTACTTTTAATTACTTTTCAGAAATTTCTAAACACCTGCTTTTGCTTTTTTTTATTATGGGGTATTGTGTGTAGATTGATGATAATAAAAAAAATAATTTAATCAATTTTAAAATAAGGCTGTAACGTAACAAAATGTGGAAAAAGTGAAGGGGTCTGAATACTTTCTGAATGCACTGTAGACTCCAAGATCCCTTTACACATCAATGCAGTTAAGGGTCTTCCCGTTAATTGTATATTTTCCCCTTTACGTTTGTTCTCCTAAAGTGGAACACCTCACATTTGCTTGGCTTAACTCCATCTGTCATTTCTCCATTCATTTCAGTTGCTGATCTAAATTCCGCTGTATACTAGACAGCTTTCCTCAATCCATGAACCCAGCAATCACAAGATATTAGAAGGACGGTATTCAGAGGGCGGCGGAGGCTGGTTCTCTGGATACTTTCACATGAGAGCTTGATAGGGCTCTTAAAGATAGCGGAGTCAGGGGATATGGGGAGAAAGCAGGGATGGGGTACTGATTGGGGATCAGCCATGATCACATTGAATGACGGTGCTGGCTCGAAGGGCTGAATGGTCTACTCCTGCACCTATTGTCTATAAGGACTGTAATTTTACAGATAGAGGGAGGGATGGAAAAGAGACTTGGATTGCAAATACTTCTCATTTAGAATTATTGTAAATCATTTTTATAAGAGCACAGAAGTATTATTACATTTTGTTTTAAATAGTCATTGTTATAGAAACTATACAGCATGAAACCAGGGCCTTCAGTGCAAGTTTCTGGGCCAGTTCAATTTTCCTGGATTTGAACCTAATCCCTTTAATTCTTTCCTATCGATATATCTGACATGTTGTTTGAAAGTCATTATTGTGTCACCTTCAATATCTTCCTTTTCAAAGCTTCTTCCAGATACGAACCATCCTCCCAGTGAAAAGGTAGGCCCAAAGGTCCCCCTTAATCCTTTTGCTTGGGGGGAAAAACTGAGCATTCACTTTATCCATTCCCCACATAATTTTATATATTTGAATAAGTTGTTTGCTTCAATATTTTTAAATTTACAGTGCTTTACAGCAACTTGAAAAGCCACAGGTCTGTAAGTTATTGATTGTAATATTTTCTGAATTTATCAAAAGCATTATTGGGGAGATTGGGAGATTTTTTTTCAGACCCTTAAACAGCATTCCATGAAAATGTTTCATTAAGTGGAGTTTCACAAATCGAAGGCTGGGAATAACAAATTATAGGTGTTTTGATGCAGTTTGTTCCTCTGGGTAGTGAGTGCCAGCTATTTGTTATAGTTAATAGAAGAATTGTAAATGGGAGACATGATCCACCAAAGAGTCAATGGTGTGACAGTGAAAATTCCATCAATTAAGGTTGGTAATTCGAGGGATACCTGCAGTGTCAAATACAGAAAGCTATTATTGTAGTAAAGAAAGAGCTTCGGAATGTATGTTTTAAAATATTCAAAGTGAGCCATTGGGCATTTAAAAAAAATCTTGCACACAAACAAAATTATATTTTCATGCTGTTGCAATAGTTTTAAGCAGTATTGGGTTTGAAAGTACCAAAATAAGCCATTTGTGTTTGTATTCATTCTTTGAAACCTTTCCAATTAGTCCCATTTCACTGTTTGAATATTTTTTAATATTTATTGACTAAAAAAAGGATCCACAAACTACTTTCAATATTTCCGAAGAGATGTTAAAAGTCCACAAAAATCTATAGCTTTTATATTTATGATGCCTAAATCTTATGTACCTTCATCATGGTCTATAAATTGTGTGCTGTATTTACTGACATGTTGACCAGTGAAAATAGTTTACACGAGTTAACTTTTTAGAAACCTGCCACAGGTATGATAGCATCTAACCTTTTTTATAAAATTCAATTAGGGACCTTGCTGTTGTTGGCAATGCCCTCTGCAGTTTGGCATCAAGAAGGTGTTAGTGAGCAGCTTCTTGAATAACTATAGTCTTTCTGGTCAAAGTAGCCTCACAATGCTGTTGGTTAGGGATTTCTAGGATTTGAGAACACTGTTCGATCAGGAATAGGCATAAATTAGAGGGGAACCTGCAACATCAGTGTTGCCATATGCCTGCTGCTTTTGTTTGACTTGTTGGCAGAGGTTTGAGAGGTGCTGACAGTAGCCAGGGTGAGTGGCTGCAGTGCTAGTTTATGCAGTGTATGTTTGCTTTTTGTATTTATCCCTTTGATAACATCTGACCATTATGCTTTAATGACTGGAATGTGTGGTTAAGAATATAAACTGATCTGCCCAGCCATGTTCCATCTTTCTGTGCGTTCATGGGGCTGACATATTTCTTAGTTTCCTCCCCTGACATTGAATCCATTATCTCTATGACTAACAAAGATCCTCACGTTATCAGTTGAGTTAACGTCTACTGATTTTTGAGGGAGAGAATTCTGCCTTTTATTCTCCTTTATTCAATCTTTTCCTGAATAGCTGGACTTTGTTTATAAATTATGAGATTCCACTGCCAACTGAAAAAACAGCTTCTCCTTGTCTATTCCTTGCATACACCAAAAATACTCAGTTACTCCTCAGCCATTTCTGTTTTGAGGTAATGCATTCTGGTGAATCAGTATTGTATCAATTCCAGGCTCTACTATACTTATTGAGGAGCTATACCCAGAATTTTATAAAGTGGTTGATCTCAGGAATTGTATGCAATATTCAAAATTCCCATTTTGTTTTAGTTATGCTGAAGCAGCATCAGCTGTTTTGATATTTCTCTTTGCTTCAAAGCTCACTTGTGCACAACTGAAAGCCTAGCACAGATTCCTAAGGACCATTAATCTCATTCTTCTATTAGAAGTGCAAGTGACTTCTACGTTACAGCAGTCTGGGTAATGCAAATTTGCACTCATGGAATTCACAACTCGACCAAAAAAATCCGGGGAATGTAGAATAAAAATTCAATGTTATAAAATTTAGATTTTTTCGATTTGTTTCTAGACAAATGCACAGATTGCACGGCATTGTGTAAATGGGAATTGGGATATGAAGAAAAGGCAATTCTGGATTTAGTGTTGTCCAATGAACCAGATATGATAAGATAACCCGAGGTATAGGAATCGCTTGGAGGTAGTGATCATAATATGATTAGTTTTAATCTGCAATTTGAGAAGGAGAAGGTTAAATCGGAAGTGTCAGTGATGCAGTTGAACAAAGGGGACTATGAAGGCATGAGAGGGGAGCTGGATAAGGTAGACTGGAACTGGATCCTAGCAGGAATGACGGTGGAACAGCAATGGCAGGAATTTTCATTCCAAAAAGGAAGAAAGATTCTAAAGGGAGTAGGAGGCAACTGTGGCTGACAAGAGAAGTTAGGGATAGAATAAAACTAAAAGAAAAGATGTATAACACAGCAAAGAGTAGCCGGAAGCCAGAGGATTGGGAAATTTTCATAGGACAACAGAAGGAAACAAAATGGTCAATACGGGCTGAAAAGATGAAGTACGAAGGGAAGCTGGCCAGGAATATAAAGGACAGTAAAAGCTTCTTTAGATATGTTAAGGGAAAAAGAGAAGCAAAGTCAAATGTGGATCCCTTGAAGGCAGACACGGGTGAAATTATTATGGGCAACAAGGAAATGGCAGAAGAGTTGAATAGGTACTTTGGATCTGTCTTCACTAAGAAGACACAAACAATCTTCCAGATGTACTGGAGGACAGAGAGGGTAGAGAAATTGAAAGAAATTTTCATTAGGCGAGAAATAGTATTGGGTAGGCTAATGGGACTGAAGGATGATACAACTCCTGGGCCTGATGGTCTGCATCCCAGGGTCCTCAGGGAGGTGGCTCTGGAAATAGTGGACGCATTGGTGATCATTTTCCAATGTTCAATAGATTCAGGATCAGTTCCCGTGGATTGGAGGATAGCTAATGTTATCCTACTTTTCAAGAAAGGAGCGAGAGAGAAAACGGGGAATTATAGACCAGTAAGCCTGACTTCGGTGGTGGGAAAGATGCTGGAGTCAATTATTAAAGAGGTAATAATGAGGCATTTGGATAGCAGTAAAAGGATTAGTCCAAGTCAACATGGGATTCAGTAAAAGGAAAATCATGCTTCACTAATCTTCTGGAGTTTTTTGAGGATGTGACAAGTAAAATGGATGAAGGAGTGCCAGTGGATATAGTGTATCTAGACTTTCAGAAAGCTTTTGATAAGGTCCTGCACGGGAGACTGGTGACTAAAATTAGAGCACATGGTATTGGGGGTAAGGTGTTGCATGGATAGAAAATTGGTTGGCAGACCGGAAGCAAAGAGTAGGAGTGAACGGGTCCTTTTCAGAATGGCAGGCAATGGCGAGTGGAGTGCCGCAAGGCTCGGTGTTGGGGCTGTAACTGTTTGCCATATATATTAATGATTTGGAAGGGGGAATTAGGCGCAACACTAGCAGGTTTGCGGATGACTCAAAGCTGGGTGGCAGTGTGAACTGTGAAGAGGATGTTAGGAGATTGCAGGGTGACCTGGACAGGTTGAGTGAGTGGGCAGATGCAGTATAATATAGATACATGTGAGGTTATCCACTTTGGTGGCAAAAACAAGGGGGCAGATTATTATTTCAATGGGGTTAGGTTAGGGGAGGTGCAGCGAGAACTGGGCGTCCTTGTACACCGGTCACTGAAAGTTGGCTTATAGGTACAACAGGCAGTGAAGAAAGCTAATGGAATGTTAGCCTTCATAACAAGATGATTTTGGATAATGAAGTAGATGGATAATGATTTTGGATAATTGGATAATCATTTTGGATAATGAAGTAGATTTTCAAAGTCGACAGAGAGATTTGGGCCATTTGGAAAAGTGGGCTGAAAGATGGCAGATGGAGTTTAATGCTGTTAAGTGTGAAGTACTACATCTTGGCAGGACAAATCAAAATAGGACGTACATGGTAAATGGTAGGGAATTGAGGAATGCTGTGGAACAGAGGGATCTAGGAATAACTGTGCATAGTTCCCTGAAGGTGGAATCGCATGTAGATAGGGTGGTAAAGAAAGCCTTTGGTGTGCTGGCCTTTATAAATCAGAGCATTGAATATAGGAGTAGGGAAGTAATGTTAAAATTGTACAAGGCATTGGTAAGACCAATTCTGGAGTATGGTGTACAATTTTGGTCGCCTAGTTATAGGAAGGATGTCAACAAAATAGAGAGTACAGAGGAGATTTACTAGAATGTTGCCAGGGTTCCAGCAACTATGTTACAGAGAAAGGTTGAACAAGTTAGGTCTTTATTCTTTGGAGCGCAGAAGGTTAAGGGGGGACTTGATTGAGGTCTTTAAAATGATGAACGGGATAGACAGAGTTGACGTGGATACGTTTTTCCCATTGAGGGTAGGGAAGATTCAAACAAGAGGGCATGACATGACAATTAAGGGACAGAAGTTTTGGGGTAACGTGAGGGGGAACTTCTTTACTCAGAGGGTGGTGGCTGTGTGGAATGAGCTTCCAGCATAAGTGGTGGAGGCAGGATCGACTTTAACATTTAAAAGTAAAGTGGATAGGTATATGGACGTGAAGGGAATGGAGGGGTATGGAGGGAATGGAGCAGGTAGATGGGACTAGGGGAAAACAAATGGTCGGCACGGACTGGAAGGGCCGAGAGGGCCTGTTTCTGTGCTGTAATTGTTATATGGTTATATGGTTATATGATTTTGGTATAGGAGTAAAGAGTTTCTTCGGCAGTTGTATAGGGCTCTGGTGAGACCACATCTGGAGTATTGTGTACAGTTTTTGTCTCCTAATTTGAGGGAGGACATCCTTGTGATTGTGGCAGTGCAGCGTAGGTTCACGAGATTGATCCCTGGGATGGCAGGATTGTAATATGAGGAAAGATTGAAAAGACTAGGCTTGTATTCACTGGAGTTTAGAAGGATGAGGGGGATCTTATAGAAACATATAAAATTATAAATGGACTGGACAAGATAGATGAAGGAAAAATGTTCCCAATGTTGGGTGAGTCCAGAACCAGGGGCCACAGTCTTAGAATAAAGTGGATGTCATTTAAGACTGAGGTGTGAGAAAACATTTTCACCCAGAGAGTTGTGAATTTATGGAATTCCCTGCCACAGAGGGCAGTGGAGGCCAAGTCACTGGATGGATTTAAGAGAGTTAGAGCTCTAGGGGCTAGTGGAGACAAGGGATATGGGGAAAAGGCAGGCACGGGTTATTGATACGGGACGATCAGCCATGATCACAATGAATGGCCTCCTCCTGCACCTATGTTCTATGTTTCTATGTGTGGTTTTCAAGGAACATATCCACCCCTTCCACCCCATAACATTGGTGTTGCCTGTAAATAAATCTTATCCTTTCTCTTGGCTTTGTACTGTCCCACTAATCCATTTATCAGGTCAATAACGTGTTCTCAGATCCAGGAGCTATAGTTTTATTCATGGCTTTGTACGTGGAACCAAATCAAAAAGCATTTCCACAGATAATTCCACATTTTCCACTTTATTAATCTGCTCTTGAAGCATGAAGAAACAAGGAATTGCCGATGCTGCTTTACAAAAAAAGACAAAGTGCTGGAGTTATTTGGTGGGTCAGGCAGCATCTTTGGAGAATATGCATGTGATGTTTCGGTTCTGCAGAATGGTCCCGACCCAAAACGTCATCTATCCATTTTGTCCAGAAATGCTGCCTGGCCAATTGAGTTGCTGCACAGCACTTTGTATCTTGTCCCATGAAACCCGTTACTTCCTATCTTGATTCTTATTCTCTCTCTCATTTTTTCCGCCTTTCTGACCCCTCCATCACTTTAAAAGTTTCAAGCTCCCTGATCCCAAATTCTTATTTTAACCATGCACATCCAGCTCCCCCCATAGCTCTCCCACCAAGTTAGGCCGGACAGCGGAACCAGCCGCCACCTTAGCTCCTTCTGCTTATATTTCTTAAAAAAAATATTTTGACCATAGATTTAAAGAAATTAAATCTTTAATTTTAAATTTTGAGAAGTGTTATTTTCAAGTAATGTCTTAAATTCCAGGTTAAGATGTTAATATTCTGTCCACTGTACTTAATTTGACTGAGTAGCTATGCAGCACAATATGATCATTTTTGAAGTAGATGGATCATCATTCTCATCATAAAGCCCCTGTCCCACACTACGAGGTGATTCATGAGTTCTCCCGAGTTTTCCCCTGATTCGAACTCTGAGAATGTCCGTAGCGGTTCCGTAGGAGTTCGTAGTGGCTCGTAATGCTAACAGTAGGAATAAAAAGTAACAATTTTTTTGATCACAAGCATTTTTTTTTACTCGTGGACATTTTTTGCAGGGGTGAAAAAACGTCACGAGTTATCGGATGTCCCGAGTACCTACCACTAGCATTACGACTCGCATCGAGACATCCACAGACTCCTACGGACTCGCTACGGTCATTCTCCGAGTTCGAATCGGGGAAAACTCGGGAGGATTCTTGAATTACCTTGTACAGTGGGACAGGGGCTTAACTGTTAAGAGTTGGATTTGAAATTCATTTTGCCTTTAAATACAATGGTAAAGGATAAATCTCTCTAATTAGAGTAAACAAGCAAGGAACAGGTATCATGTTACGTGTAGGTGTAATATAAAATATTTTCAATCTGACTTAAGTGTAAACAATAAGGAGTTGGTGTCATTTTAAGGTATGATTATCACAAATTTTCAGTGTAAATTAAGTGTCAAGCAAGTAAAATGTGTTTTCTTAAGTTACAGTAAAAAATATTACAGTATAAATCAAGGGAAAACGGGCAAGAAAACTGCCATTCCAAGGTATAATTATCAAACAATTTCTGCCCCCTTTTACCCCTACCTGGGGTGTTGCCCCTTGGAACCCTACCTGGACCCCATCTCTTCCTGTTTTTACAGATTTTTCCTGTCATGCCTGCTAACCTTTCCCTATAACGCAGTCCTACACGTCCTGGCAACGTCCTTGTTAATACTTTATGCACTCTTTACAGCTAAATAGCAGCTTCCTACCAAAGATCCTATAACGAGCAAGATGGTCCACTCCGCTAAAAAGCCGTAGTAGGGTTATGGATAATCGTCAGCGGCATTTGCGTAACTGGCTTCCGTCATGGCGTCAAGCTAATTCAGGGCGATTCTGCTATCTCAGGCTGACAGATTAAAGGGTAGACACAAAATGCAGCAGGTTGGGCGGCATTTCTGGACAAAAGGAATAGGTGACATTTCGGGTGGAGACCCGTCTTCACTCAAACCATCCTCCTCCCCTCCCCCCCTCTCTCCGACAAGAACACGGAGTGGTTAAACATCTATTTCCTTCGGGTTTTTTTAATTTCCCCCTTACCATTTCCGTACTTTTTCGATAGCTGCCATGACCCGTTTGATGTCATCCTTCACCCTGCTCCTGCTCTCGGCCTGCGCTGATCTGCTGGACATGCTGCGTGTGTGTGTGTGTGGCGGAGTCCTAGGGGAGAAGTGCCGGCGCCAAAAGCGAGCTAAGGTGCGGACAGACGGATGAAAGCAACGATCATAGAGTGGAATAGGTGACATTTCGGGTCAAGACCCATCTTCAGACTGTTGGGAAAGAGGAGCAGGAGATATGGAGGGTACTAAGGACAAATGAATGGAAGATATGCCTATATCTCCCGTTCCCTTTCCCTTCACTGTCAGTCTGAAGAGGTGTTTATCCGTAGTCCCCCCATTTCAGGGCACCATAATGTTTGGGACACATTATGTCCTGTAAATTAAAGTAGTCATGTTTAGTGTTTTATTGCTTATCCTTTGCATGCAATGACTGCTTGAAGTCTGATTCATGGACATCATCAGTTGCTGGGTGTCTTTGCTGGTGATGCTCTACCAGGCCTGTATTGCAGCCATCTTTAGCTTATGCCTGTTTTTAGTTTTCTCTTCAGCATATAAAAGGCATGCTCAATTCGGTTCAGATCGGGTGATTGACTTGGCCATTCAAGAATTGACCATTTTCTAGCTTTAAAAACCCCTTTGTTGCTTTAGCAGTATGTTTGGGATCATTGTCTTGCTGTAGAATGAACAGCTGAGTTTTGAGGCATATGTTTGAACTTGAGCAGATAGGATGTGTCTATACACTTCAGAATAATGCGACTACCATCAGCAGTTGTATCAATGAAGATAAGTGAGCCAGTACCTTCAGCAGCTATACATGCCCAGGCCACTGTTTCACAGATGAGGTGATATGCTTTGGATCTTGGGCAGTTCCGTCTCTACCCCATACTTTGCTCTAGCCATCACTCTGATATGTTAATCTTCGTCTCATCTGTCCACAAGACCTTTTCCAGTACTGTGGTTGCTCTTTAAAGTAATTCTTGACAAACTGTTACCTGGCCATCCTATTTTTGCTGCTAACCAGTGGTTTTCATCTTGCAGTGTAGCCTCTGTATTTCTGTTCATGGTCTTCTGCAGACAGTGGTCATTGACAAATCCACTCCTGATGAATGTTTCTGATCTGATGGACAGGTGTTTTGGGATTTTTCTTTATTATAGAAATAATTCTTCTGTCATCAGCTGTGGAGGTCTTCCTTGGCCTGCCAGTCCCTTTGCGATTAGTAAGCTCACCACTGCTCTCTTCTTAATGATGTTCCAAACAGTTGATTTTGGTAAGCCTGACTTTTGGCTGATGTCTCTAACAGTCTTATTCTTGCTTCTCAGTCTCATAATAACTGCTTTGACTTTGGTCCTCATGTTGATAAACAGCAATAAAAGATGGAAGAACTGGAGGAAAGACTAGGTGCTGAGAGCACTCTTACATCTGCATAAAGGAGGCAATTAAACACACCTGAGCAATTACAAACACCTGTGAAGCCATGTCTCCCAAACATTATGTTGCCCTGAAATTGGGGGACTATGTATAAACACAGTGCTGATTTCTACATGGAGAAACCAAAATGTATTAAAATGGCCTTTAATACAATCGGACAGTGTGTACTTTAACCACATGTGATTTTTTTCCTATTACAAATCTCAAATTGTGGAGTACAGAGGCAAATAAATAAATGATGGGTCTTTGTCCCAAACATTATGGAGGGCACAGTATAGATGACAAATAACAATGGGCCCAATACCGACCTCTGAGGCACACCATTTGTCCCGAACCTCCAGTCTGACAAATAACCTCCAACCTTCATCCTTTGCTTCTTACTATCAATCCAATTATGTAACCAGTTAGCTAGTTCTTCCTGAACCCCTGGCGTCAGACACACAAAACACACAGCCCCGCGCGCACCCCTCCTACCCGCACACAGAGACACACAGGACCCTCCCCTTTTGAGTCGTCATTATCACAGCCAAATTTTGCTCTAACTCCATTTATAGGTTTGTACATCTGTACTCGTGACAATAATAAACCAATAACAAAAGCACACCACTTTTTCCTCTCTGATTCATTTGCACCCTCCTTTTTAATGCTATCTTTCTGATCAATATAATTTCAGGCATACAAAATGACATCAAGATAGGCATGCTGCCCACTTTCTTCTGAACATGTTGGCCTGTGGTAAAGGGGCAATCTGGAGATTGCTGCATTTTGAGGCACTTCTTAATATCCTTCCTTCTTAAAAGCTATCTGCAGGGCTTGGCATTTTCTACCCATGCTACTGATTGTGGACCATGATTTCTGGCCGTTGATTCTGCTCCTCCAGAATTCTCTTTAGTTGATTCATTGATGTCCTAAGCCTTGGAGAAACAATGTACTGCTTTGTCTGAATAAGAGTCCTGACCTGAAATGCCCGCTATCCAGATATGCTAGCTGACCTGCTGAGTTTCTCCAACACTTTTTTTGATTGTCGTATGGTCACCCATTCTCTCCGGACCTGGTGCTCCAGAATGACCATCCCCTGAAACGTATCTTCATCGTGCTTATCCTCATGTTATATAACTTAATGTTAAATAAACAGACTAACTTAAGTGAGATTGATGGTGGCAGTGCTGGCAAAGCAGATTGTGTTTGGTATATTTGTGAAAATTAAGATATTCAGAATGGGTCAGATCACATTGGTCGAGATTGCAGAGTTTTGTTGGTCAAGTGATGGTAGTTTGAATCCTTAGATTTTCGAGGGGAGTGTAAAATGGTTCACTGTATCAAAAGTTATATGAGATGCGAGGAAAGTTTAATTGTATTGTAAATATTGTCATTATCTGTAAGAAATGTTTGCATGGGAATTTACAATGGAAAGTTAGCAGGAACTGAGATTAATTTAATTCATATTTCCTTCCCTTCTCCTTTCTCTGAGATTTGTGACCCTTCCCAGCCCTGCATCTCTTGTGATATACAGCCAATAACACCTCATCTTCTCTCATCTCTTCTCAGCTCTTTTATTATCCCAAAGTACCTAAGCTCTTGAAGAGTTCAGGGTCACAGAGTTCACAGTTACTGTCATTTCTGCCAGATCATGGATGTTTCCCATTTGCCCATGTCAATGTATTTCTTTGGTGAACCTAACCATATTGCTGCCAGATTTCTGAAACTTTCCAAATTAAACTTTAATCCCTCCTATCCATACCTGTAATTTGTTTACTGCAAACCTCAGGAGCACTGAACCTGAGTGTTGCTATAAAATTGAAATATTTTGCTGCTTTTTTTTCTAGCCTTTCCCTTACCATCAGTTGCTGAACTCTGGGGTTAGCATTTTCTATAACATTATTGTCAGAAAATGTTGATAGTTATGACTAGCTGTCTACCGTGAGTTTTTGTATTTCTTCCCTAACTTGATGTCATCTTGTATGCTTAACAGGAAATTATATTGGTCACCTTGTCATATTTTACTGGTAGTTGATTAGTCATTTATTAAAAGCCCTGTGAATACCTTTTCAGTATAAACTTTGTGCTAATTTTCCAAGGAAGTAGTGTTTCTTTTCACTGTTCCCACCATGTCCATTTCCTCGAAGTGCAATTGGATTCTAGCAATCCTACAAATGCTGGCCCTAATACTTTATTTTGCAATCAGCCCCCAAAGTACCCAAGTTCTTGAAGAGTTCAGAGTTACAGAGGTATAGAGTTCACAGTTACTGTAATGTCAGCCAGATCATGGATGTTTCCCTTTTGCCAATGCCAATGTAATTCTTTGGTGAACCCTTACCATCAGTTGCTGAACTCTGGGATTAGTATTTTCTATAAAATTATTTTGCTATAAAAATATTTTATTGCTGATAAATCTTAGGGTTCTCATTTGCCAAACTCTGAGATTAACATCTCCTTGAGCTCCTTGCCACAAATTCAAATTTCAGACCCACTGAATGCAGAGACAACATAAATTGTACCAGCTTCCAGTTAGCTGCCCCGTCACTCTCCACTCCCGACCATAATTGTTATTAATACATGCTAACAAAGCATGTCTTTCTGAGGAAAGACATTCTTGCCATGGAGCGAGTGCAGAGAAGGTTCACCAGACTGATTCCTGGGATGGCAGGACTTCCATATGAAGAAAGACTGGATAGACTCGGCTTGTACTCGCTGGAATTTAGGGGATTGAGGGGGGAATCTTATAGAGGCTTACAAAATTCTTAAGGGGTTGGACAGGCTAGATGGAGGAAGATTGTTCCTGATGTTGGGGAACTCCAGAACAAGGGGTCACAGTTTAAGGATAAGGGGGAAGTCTTTTAGGACCGAGATGAGAAGATCTTTTTTCACAGAGTGGCGAGTCTGTGGAATTCTCTGCCACAGAAGGTAGTTGAGGCCAGTTCATTGGCTATATTTAAGAGGGAGTTAGATGTGGCCCTTGTGGCTAAGGGATCAGAGGGTATGGAGAGAAGGCAGGTACAGGATACTGAGTTGGATGATCAGCCATGATCATATTGAATGGCGGTGCAGGCTCGAAGGGCCGAATAACCTACTCCTGCACCTATTTTCTATGATTCTATGAAAGCAACTGGCACCAAAAAAGATGAAATAAATATGGAGTACAGTCATGAGGCTAAAGAGCACTGAAACGGGTCCTTAGGCCCACTTTGTCCATGCTGAGCAAGTTGGCATACTGCCTGCATTTGGTCCATAGCCTTACAAACTCTTCCTCTATCTGTTCAAATTTTTTTTAAAGTTGTAATTGTACCCAATTCTTAATTTTGCTTTGGCCACAAGTACCAAATGCAGACTATCTCCGAGTGAAAAAGTTGTCCCCAAGGTCCCTCTTAAATCTCTCTTCTCTGACCTTTAGCCTATGCCATGTAGTTTTTGATTACGCTACCTTGGAAAAAGATTGAGCATTCCTTTCTTCCCTTCATAATCTGTTCAATTCAAGGTTACTCCTCAGTCTCCTATGCTCCAAAGACACAAGTCCTAGCTCATCCATTCTTTCCTTACAACTCAATCCTACAAGCCCAAGTACCATCTGTCGAATCTATTCCAAACCGTTCTAATTTCATGTCATCCTTCCGATACCTGGGTGACCAGAACTGTACAGAGGGATGGAGTGGGGAGAGAGGGGGGCGGGGAAGAGGTGCAAGAGAGTAGGGGGAGGGTGAGAGAGTGGGAAAGGGTGGGGGTTGGTGTGGGGGAGCAGGAGGGTGGAGGAGGGGAGGTGGGTGGGAGGGAGGAGGAGAGGGGGCGATGGAGAGATTGAGTGGCGGGAGGAGGGGGGAAGAAGGAAGGAGGAGCGGAAGAGGGGGAGGAGATGGGGAGAGAGGTATGAGGGGGAGGAAGGGTGGAGATGAGGACGGGAGAGAGCGGGAAGGGGAGAGAGGGGGTGGGGGAGGGGAGGAGAGATGGGTGGGGGAGAGGGGTAAGGGGAGAGAGGATGAGGAGGGAGGTGGAGGGAGAGGGAGGAGGGAGGGGTGAGGAGAGTAGGGAATGTAGAGAGGGATGAGGAGCGAGTGGGGGAGGGGAAGGGAGAGAGTGGGGACGGGGAAGGGAGAGAGTGTTGAGGATGGGGAGGGAGAAGGGGGAGTGGGGGAAAGGCAGGGGTGGAAGAGGGGGAGGGAGATTAGAGAGGGGAGGGGGAGAGAAGAGGAGGGATAGAGGAGGAGGGGAGGGTGGAGAGGGGAGGAGAATAAGAGGTGGAGGGAGGCAGAGGAGGGGGGCAGGGGGTGGGAGAGAGTGGTAGTGGTGGGGGGGGAGGTGGAGAGAGATTGGAGGGTGTGAGAGGAGGGAAAGAGACGGTGGGACAGAAGGGGGGAGAGGGAAGAGGAGGTGGCGGGGGTGGATAGGAGGGGGGGAGTGGGGTGAAGAGGGAGGGAGGGGGTAGATTGGGAGGGGGAAGGACAACGTGCTGTATTTGACCTTATTTGATTGTGCACACCAGACCACGTGACGGTTGCGATCTCCCACACCTGTCCCATTGTGATATCATATGTAAATGAGATCCATTGTGATTAGACATCTGTGAGGTAAAAGAACCGCTTGGAGGTAATGATCATAATGTGATTAGTTTTAATCTGCAATTTGAGAAGGAGTTAAATCGGAAGTGTCGGTGATGCAGTTGAACAAAGGGGACTATGAAGGTATGAGAGGGAAGCTGGCCAAAGTAGACTGGAAAGGTATCCTAGCAGGAATGACGGTGGAACAGCAATGGCAGGAATTTCTGGGTATAATCCGGAAGTCGTAGGATCATTTCATTCCAAAAAGGAAGAAAGATTCTAAGGTGAGTAGGAGGCAACCGTGGCTGACAAGAGAAGTTAGGGATAGAATAAAACTAAAAGAAAAGATGTATGACACAGCAAAGAGTAGCCGGAAGCCATAGGATTGGGAAACTTTCATAGGGCAACAGAAGGAAACAATGTGCAATATGGGCTGAAAAGATGAAGAACGAAGGGAAGCTGGCCAGGAATATAAAGGACAGTAAAAGCTTCTTTAGATATGTTAAGGGAAAAAGAGTAGCAAAGTCAAATGTGGGTCCCTTGAAGGCAGACACGGGTGAAATTATTATGGGCAACAAGGAAATGGCAGAAGGTACTTCGGATCTGTCTTCACTAAGGAGGACATAAACAATCTCCCAGATGTACTGGAGGACATAGGATCTAAGGGGGTAGAGGAACTGAAATAAATTTTCATTAGGCGAGAAATAGTATTAGGTAGGCTAATGGGACTGAAGGATGATAAATCCCCTGGACCTTATGGTCTGCATCCCAGGGTCCTCGGGGAGGTGGCTCTAGAAATAGTGGATGCATTGGTGAACATTTTCCAATGTTCAATAGATTCAGGATCAGTTCCTGTGGATTGGAGGATAGCTAATGTTATCCCACTTTTCATGAAAGGAGCGAGAGAGAAAACGGGGAATGACAGACCAGTTAGCCTGACTTCGGTGGTGGGAAAGATGCTGGAGTCAATTATTAAAGAAGTAATATGGGGGCATATGGATAGCAGTAAAAGGATTAGTCCAAGTCAACATGGATTTATGAAAGGAAAATCATGCTTGACTAATCTTCTGGAATTTTTTGAGGATGTGACAAGTAAAATGGATGAAAGGGTGCCAGTGGATGTAGTGTATCTAGACTTTCAGAAAGCCTTCGATAAGGTCCCGCACGGGAGACTGGTGACTAAAATTAGAGCACTTGGTATTGGGGGTAGGGTGTTGACATGGATAGAAAATTGGTTGGCAGACCGGAAGCAAAGAGTAGGAGTGAACGGGTCCTTTTTAGAATGGCAGGCAGTGGCGAGTGGAGATATATATCTCTCTCAATCATTTGGAAGAGGGAATTAGGAGCAACACTGGCAAGCTGGGTGGCAGTGTGAACTGTTGAAGAGGATGTTAGGAGGCTGCAGGGGGACCTGGGCAGGTTGCGTGAGTGGGCAGATGCGTGGCAGATGCAGTATAATATAGATAAATGTGAGGTTATCCACTTTGGCGGTAAAAACAAGGGGGCAGATTATTATCTCAATGGGGTTAGGTTAGGTAAGGGGGAGGTACAGCGAGACCTGGGTGTCCTCGTACACCGGTCACTGGAAGTTGGCGTGCCGGTACAGCAGGCAGTGAAGAAAGCTAATGGAATGTTGGCCTTCATAACAAGAGGATTTCAGTATAGGAGTGAAGAGGTTCTTCTGCAGTTGTATAGGGCTCTGATGAGACCACATCTGGAGTATTGTGTACAGTTTTGGTCTCCTAATTTGAGGAAGGACATCCTTGTGATTGAGGCAGTGCAGCGTAGCTTCACGAGATTGATCCCTGGGATGGTGGGACTGTCATATGAGTAAAGATTGAAAAGACTAGGCTTGTATTCACTGGAGTTTGGAAGGATGAGGGGGAATCTTATAGAAACATATAAAATTATAAAAGGACTGGACAAGCTAGATGCAGGAAAAATGTTCACAATGTTGGGTGAGTCCAGAACCAGGGGCCACAGACTTAGAATAAAGGGGAGGTCATTTAAGACTGACGTGAGAAAAAACATTTTTACCCAGAGAGTTGTGAATTTATGAAATTCCCTGCCACAGAGGGCAGTGGAGGCCAAATCACTGGATGGATTTAAGAGAGAGTTGGATAGAGCTCTGGGGGCCAGTGGAATCAAGGGATATGGGGAGAAGGCAGGCACGGGTTATTGATAGCGGACGATCAGCCATGATCACAATGAATGGCGTTGCTAGCTCGAAGGGCCGAATGGCCTCCTCCTGCACTTATTTTCTATGTTTCTATGGCACTGATTTCATGCAGCAGCTTGAGTTTAGTGGGACTACGTGAAGGTTCCAATCTCCCATCCCTGTCCCATTGTGTCATGTCATATGTAAATCGGTTACATTGTGATTGGACATCTGTGAGATGGCACTGTGACTCATGCAGCAGCTTGATTTTAACTTTTGGGTGGGGAGAGAGATGGGAGGAGGGAGAGCGGGGCTGAGGGGGGGGGGGGGGGTAGAGGAGTGGGGGGTTGGGAGAGGGAGAGGAGGGAGGGGCGAGAAGGGAGGAGAGGGTGGGCTGTTGGACTGAGTGAGCCTCAGCTCACATTTTCGGCACATCCTCTGTACTCCCGGAGCTAGTCGGTCATCTCCGGGTCGTCACAGAGGACCGATTCCCAAACGCTTCAGACCCCGAGTACGGTGAGAGGGGAGTGGGTGGGTGTGTTACTGAGTGAGCCTGTGGGCCGCCAGTGAGGCACGGAGCGCTCTGAGGACGGTGAAAAGCAGCGGGGGAGCAAGCAGCTGATCGTGGCTTCCGCCAATGTGACAGAGCCATGGAGGGGAGCCGGATGGCAGCAGCCGTTATCGTCGCACGGGGCACGCGATGTGAAGGTGGCACTGGCAGCCATTACTCCCTCTGGATCTTTGGTCTGCAGCACAGTGGGAGGCAAACAAATGATGGGGGGTTGGGGGTGGAAGGGTGGTGGAAAGTGCGCCTGCGCATTGAGAGCATTTGCTTTAATGGTGTGTGGGGGAGGGGGGGCGGTGCCGCGAGCAAGGGCATTATGACGTCCGTAGCTGCCGCAACGGTTTGATTTAAAAAAAAAACCCAAAACATTTTGTTCTGCCCTCAAAAATCCTCGGGAATTCATTCAAAATACTCTGGCGCATTTGTGAAACACGATTCCCCACGCACAAAACCATGCTGATTTATCCCTAAATCAATGCCCATCTAAATATTGGTAAATCCTGGACTTCAGAATCTCCTCTAACAATTTTCCCATCACTGACGTCAGACTGTGAACTCTGCTTGTAGTTTCCTAGCTGCCCTAAAATAAAGGTACAACATTAGCTACCCTCCAGTCTTCCAGACCATCACCTGTGGCTAAAGACGTTGCTAGTATCTCTGCAAGGGGTGATCGCTGGTCGGCGCGGATTTGGTGGGCCGTTTCCACATTGTATCTCTAAAGTCTAAAGACACTAAAGTGGGAGGTCTTGTGGTTATCAAAAACTACAGCGGGGTCTTGATCAGTTTGGCAAATGGGTCGTGGAATGATTAATGGGGTTTAATGCAGATAAGTGCAGGTGTTGCAGTTTGGTAATTCAAAGCAGGGCAGGACATTTGCAGTGATTGGCAAGGACCTGGAGAGTGTTGCACAGCAAAGGTTATGGGAGTGCAGGTATAGTTCTTTGAAATTGGCATCACAGGTAGGGTGATCAGGAAGCTTTTGGTACATTGACCTTTATCAGTCAAAGTATGGAAGTTGGGATGTTATGGATACAGTTTTACAAGATGTTGGTGAGGCTGCAAATGGAGTATTGTGTTCAATTTAGCTCGCCCTGCTATAGGATGGATGATGGTAGAATTAGTAGTAGAGCTAATAGAAGTAATGCAGAGAAGATTTAAAAGGATGTTGCCAGGACTTGAGGACTGAGCTATAAATAGTGGTTGGGCAGAGATGCTTGAAGCATTCACATATTATGTTCAAGAAGGAACTGCAGATGCTGGAAAATCGAAGGTAGACAAAAGTGCTGGAGAAACTCAGCGGGTGCAGCAGCATTTATGGAGCGAAGGAAATGGGCAAAGTTTCAGGCCAAAACCCATCAGTCTGAAGAAGGGTTTCGGGCCGAAACGTTGCCTATTTCCTTCACTCCATAGATGCTACCGCATCCGCTGAGTTTCTCCAGCACTTTTGTCTACATTCACATATTATTTCTGCTTCAAATAACTCACAAACTAAACATATTCACCAATCAAGACATGATATATACCACAATGACATGCAGCAAAATTATAATACAATATCTCAACTCTTTTTACATATTGCAATTAATGCAATTTCTATTCGTTCTTTCCACTTCCAAACAAAAATGTGGTTGGATTATCCAGCGTATGATCAACCTGTGTCAATAAATCCTGGACCATGCACACTACAGATTGATGCAAGCATGTTTTCTGTGAAGGACTGAAAATTACCATGACATGGCCATAGCATGGGTCGTTATTGCTATTGGCACAGAAACAGTCTGGCGTCCCGCATAATTTATCCATAACAAAATATACAGGTTGCAAGGAAATTTCTGAAGGCATTTTATGATAATAGCTGTTAAAACCGACTATACCCATCTGACAGGTTAAACATTACACTAACTTGCAAGAGATGGCCAAAGGACATAACTGCAGCAAATGTTCTTTTGGTAATATGTTTAAAGGTGTCAAAACAAATAATAACATTGGGAATCAAAACGCATTGATTGCATTCCGTTATCAAACATAGTCAATGTTCGCTCTGAAGACCATGAATCACAATAGGGTCAGGGGGTGTGTGAATCAGTGCGGGGTGGATAGATGGGGGGGGGGGGGGGGGGGGTTGAGAAGGCAATCGGTGCGGAATGGATGGATTGAGGCAGGTGAATTGGTACGTGTTGGTTGGAGTATGTAAAATTGTGAGGGGAGAGCACGGGGATGTCAGTGGTGTTGAATGGGGGATCAGTATGGGATGGATGGGGGGGATCAGTACAGGATGAATGGGGGTAGACAAAAATGCTGGAGAAATTCAGCGGGTGAGGCAGCATCTATGGAGCTAAGGAAATGGGCAACGTTTCGGGTCGAGACCCTTCTTCAGACTGTTACCCCCAAGAAGAACATTCTTCTTGAATGGAGGGATCAGTACAGAATGGATTTGGGGGGGTCAGCACAGGATGAATTGGGGGGGGGGGGGGATCAGTACAGGATGAATGGGGGGGGGGGGGGGTCTGTGCACGATGAATGAGGGGATCAATACATGATGAATGGGGGATCGGTAAAAGATGAATGGGGGAGATCACTACAGGATGGATGGGGGGTTTGGTGCAGGGTAAATGGAAGGTGGGTCAGTACGGTATGAATGGGAGAATCAGTGCAGTATGAATTGGGGGGGGGGGGAGAAGTGCAGGATGGATGGGAAGGGGTGTCAGTACAGGATGAATTGGGGGACCAGTGTAGGATGGATTTTGGGGGGAGGGGGTGCAAGAGAATCAATGCGAGGTGGGTAGGGTGATGAATAGATTGGGGGGGGGGTAGATGCAGAGGGGAGCACAGGGGATGTCAGTGAGAACTGAATAAAGGAGGGAGTGGGGATCAGTGTGGGATGGCGAGGAGTGTGTGTGTCTCTCTCTCTCTCTCTCTCTCTCCTCTCTCTCTCTCTCTCTCTCTCTTTTCTTTCCCCACTTCCCTCTCCTCGGACAACATCGCCCTGCTGCCTTGGCCGTCCCTGTCCAACGCCAAAGGGGGAGGTGGTTGGGAACTCGTCGCCACCGCCTCCCCTCCTCCGTCAGCCGACAGGTAGGTGCGGGGCCGAGCGGTGCAGCTAAAGGATCTTTGGTGCAGCTGCTTCAGGTGGCGGAAGGAGGCCTCCGCCTCCCTCTCTCCCCCTTCCTCCCGGTCTCGGCGTGCGAGAGGGGTTGTATTGAAAGCGCCGTTAACGGGTTTGTAGGCAACAGTCGTTATCAGGGCGAATTCGGCCGTTGCTTGCAAATCAAAAGCTACTGCTGCAAATCCACCAACTG
Organism: Okamejei kenojei; assembly: GCA_035221665.1. Taxonomy (NCBI): domain Eukaryota; kingdom Metazoa; phylum Chordata; class Chondrichthyes; order Rajiformes; family Rajidae; genus Okamejei; species Okamejei kenojei. Next base: position 58,902,610 of record CM069138.1, read on the forward strand.
TGCCTTCAAAACAACCCCTCTTGCACGCCGAGACCGGGAGGGGGAGGGAGGGAGAAGGCAGTCCCACTGTTCGGGACCCGTCATTCGCTCCGACCCTTCGTCACCACGCACCTGGTATCTTTGCCCTGCAATCAAAGATACTAGAGGAATACAGCCGCCGCCGTCAACACGAAACGTCACGCTCCTATTCTCCAGAGATGCTGCCTGACCCGCGGAGTTACTCCAGTTTTTTGTGTCTATCGGTATATCCCAGTATTTGCTAGCCAAGCCGGGCAAAATGAGTCGGCGTTTAAGTTGCCCAGCGGCACTTTGGGTGGTCATCGGCACCCGGGCAACCGCTTATTTTTAGCCCTGTAATTGTAGACGGGGCATCATGGTTGGCATGTGCAAGTTGGGCTAAAAAGCCTGTTTCTGTGCTGTATGACTCAATTTAATATTTCCCCCATGTCTTGTAGCTCCACACAAATATGTCCATACTGATCTTTAAGGCCCATATCCTTTCTTAGCCACTCTTTGCTCTTAATACCTCTAAAATCTCTTCGTCTTTTCCTCTTGACTGTCAGCTTCAATTTATGTTTTATTTTTTCCCACCTGATTGCCTCCCAATCGATATGTGCAAGTTCCTGCCTAATGGGCCTGTTCCACTTAGGCGATTTTTCAGGCGACTGCTGGCAATTGTCAAGTCGCCGGCAGTCGCCTGTAAAAAACGTAACCTCGCATCGCTTCCTTCACCAGCTTTTTATGCAGGCGGGGGAGTGCTGTCTGAGTGAAATTAACATGGTGCAAAGCCAATGTGATGAACAGGAAGGTTGGCGCTGTAATTAAGACGGTGAACGCACAGTGTACGGGAAAGGTCACGTAATTTCTTTAAAAGGGGGGAAGAGGAGGACGGTGAAGGAGTGGAACAACTTTTAAGAAGCCAGAGATACACGGCAGTGAAGCTCGGCGGGCATTAACATTACCAGTCGGTTATCCTTGGTTCTGAAAACGTCTGCTTAATTTTTTTTCCCAATGAGCCAATGAAATTCACTGGTCACCAGCTACAACCTGCGATAACATTCGACTTCCTGGCAACCCACTAGGACCTCCTGGTGACCCACCTACGGCACGAGAATTCTCGCTACTCTCCATGGCGGCTTCATTTTGGTTTGTGCTGACATTTCAACATGTTGAAAAATTTGCATCGACCATAATGAGGCCATGACTAGTTCCCAGAATGCGGGAACTCCTCACAACCATGGAGGCGACTGCCCGGCAACCACCCGCGAACATGTGGCGACCGCATAGTCTCCTGCAGTCGCCTAAAATGTTGCCTAAGTGGAACAGGCCCATAATGCCTTAAATCAGCTTTACCCAATTTAGGACTTTAACTTGTGGGCTAGTCCTATCCTTCTCCATAACTAATTTAGCATTACTAGAATTATGGTCACTAGTTGCAAAATGTCACCCCATCGGCACCTCTCAGTTGCTCAACCTTGTTTTCCATGAGGAGGTCCAGTGTTGCATCTTCTTAGTAGAGCCCTCAATATATTGATTAAGGAAGCTTTCTTGGACATGTTTAACATTCAACCTGGACAAACTCTTTGCACTCTGGGAGTCCAGTCAATATAAGGGAAGTTGAAATCTCAAGTTGAATTTATCACCCCTTTGCTGTTTCTAAATTCTACATGTAAAGCCTGAATTTACAATCCCACAAAAATTTCTCCTGAGCACTAGTTATGTCATCCCTGATCAAATTAGCAATCTTTCCGGTGTAGATTTATCAAGCCTGTTGCATCTAAACCCTGGAACATTGGGCTGCCAGTCCTGCCCTTCTCTCAGCCATGTTTCCGTTGTGGTTACAATATCCTAGTCCCTGAGCTAATCAATGCCCTGAGCTCACCACCTAACCTGTTAAGCCTCTCGCATTGAAATAAATACAATGTAAACCACCAGTCTTTGCTCTGTCTTTGTTGTGTACTTGCCTGTCCATTCTGCTTATCTTGCTCTTTTTAATACTAGTACGTGACCCCAACATCTCGTCTGCCTATGTGAAATAGATGCAAAAATATTTATATGCATTCAAAATTTTACCTCTGTCATCAAATGAGAATCTGTGTGATTTACGGTCATATTAGTTTTTCAATTGATTTGTGGAGATGCTCGCATCACAGGAAAAAACAAGATATTTTTCTCATCCCTAATTGCCCAAGTGAAAGTTATGGTGAGCTGCTGTATTGAACTGCTGCTGTTCCTCTACTGAAGATACCGCCAGAGTGGGTTTGAGCAAGGAGTTTCACAGATTAAAACTAACAATGAGGAAAGAATGATGTTGAAATTTAAAAACTCAGGGAATGGTGTGTGTCTGAGAAAACTACCAACCTGCAGTTTCTAGTATTCTCATGCACAAGCTACCCTTGTCTTTCTTGGTGGTAGAGTTTGCATCTTTGGCAAGGGCTATTTGGGATTTGCTTTCAGTAAAAACTTTTCTGTGGTATTATTGGTATTTAAATACACGAGATGGCAAATATTAATTTAACCAGTACTTTATTAGGTGTCTTAAAAGACGAGTCATCCTTATTTTGATTGCAATCTCAGAGTGGTTTGCAGTATTTCTTAAATAGGCAATGAAGCAAACCCTCACATCATTCTCTTAAGACGGATTGTGGTTTGAGTTAGAGAACATATTTGCAAATGTGAGTGTTTGTTCTGAACAATCATATAAATTAATTTGTAGTTAATCTGGTTTAATCAATTTATGAAGAAGCGTCCCGACCCGAAATGTCATCCAGAGATGCTGCCTGACCCACTGAGTTACTCCAATACTTGGTGTCGATCTTTGGTATATTCCAGTATCTGCAGTGCCTTTCTCTTCCTTTCTGCACATCTTTTTATGCTGTTTAATAATTTGATTTGCTTTAATGTATATAACAAATATTTACCCAATGTATTAGACTTCACTATTAACTTTGTGTGTAATATGGCAAATGGTGGAAATCTGAAAAAAGACAATGCTTCAAATACTGTGTAGATCACAGAGTAATAACGTCAAAAGGAATAGGAGTTGAATTAGGCCAGTCGGCTCATCAAGTCTACCCTGCCATTCAATCATGGCTGATTATCTCTCCCTCCTAACCCCATTCTCCTGCCTCCCCATAACCTCTGACACCTGTGCTGATCAGGAATCTATCTATTTCTGCCTTAAAAAATATCCACTGACTGCCTCCAACTCCTTCTGTGGCAAAGAATTCCACAGATTTGACACCCATTGACTAAAGACATTTCTCCTCATCTTCTTCCTAAAATAATGTACTTTAATTCTGAGGCTGTGACTTCTAGTCCTAGACTCTCCCACTAGTGAAAATATCCTCCCCACATCCACTCTATCCAAGCCTTTCACTATTCTGTATGTTTTAATGAGCCCCCCCTCCCCCCCCCCCAATTCTTCTAAACTCCAGTGAGTACAGGCCAAGTATCTATGGAGGTAGAAATTGAATCACTGTTTTAGGATAAACTTTCAATAGGATATTACCCAAAAATGAAGTGTAAAAGGATAATAAGGAAAATATCGACAGGTTTTTGGCTGTTTGAGATTCTCCAATAATCAATTGATGCATGCACAACATCTGGTATGGTTGGTTGAGCAGCAGCTTGCCATTATACATGACAACTGGCTAACTTGGAGCTCTCAGATGAATAGTTTATTCTGGGTGACTTTCAGTTATGGGCCATTGTTATGGGTAACAATCGTCTTCTAATTCTGATAGTCATTGGTTCATAACTTCTTTTCAGGGATTTGAGCTCTTAATCTAGAAAAATATCCCATTGTTACAAAGTGACATGTTGCAGGTGAGACTAAATTGAGACCCCATTGGCTGATTGTTATTATAAATGATTCATTCCTGCTTATCTGTAGAAAAGTAGTAATGCTCTCTATGGCTTGGCCATTATTCTTCCTAGTAATGTTAGGAATGTGGACGTGAATTCATTTGTGTCTTTTTACATTACTGGAGAGATTTTGAGGAACAAGATTATTATTCTACCAGTCTGAAGAAGGGTCTCGACCCGAAACGTCGCCTATCTCCTTCGCTCCTTAGATGCTGCTGCACCCGCTGAGTTTCTCCAGCTTTTTGTGTACCCAAGATTATTATTCAGTTTTTTTACGCCAATACGCTGTTCTTAACAAAAATTTACCCAATATGTGAAACCTTATAAATAACAGATATAAATTAGATAACTCAAGACCAAAAGTCAAAAACTTTATTCATGACAGACAAATCTTCATCATTTTGCCACCAATTTGGACACCAAAAATGTGTCTAGATGTCAGCTGATTTATATCGGTGACACCAAGCGTAGGCTTGGCGATCGTTTCGCCGAACACCTCTGCTCAGTCCGCATTAACAAACCTGACCTCCCGGTGGCTCAGCACTTCAACTCCCCCTCCCATTCTGTATCGGACCTCTCTGTCCTGGGCCTCCTCCACGGCCAGAGTGAGCAACACTGGAATTTGGAGGAACAGCACCTGATGTTCCGCTTGTGGAGCCTGCATCCTGGTGGCATGAACATTGATTTCTCACAATTCTGCTAACCCTTGCTGTCTCCTCCCCTTCCTACCTCTCCCTCAGCCCTCGGGCTCGCCCTCTTCCTTTCTTCTCCCTGCCTCCCCCACCCCTTATCAGTCTGAAGAAGGGTTTCGATCTGAAACGTTGCCTATTTCCTTCGTTCATTGATGCTGCTGCACCCGCTGAGTTTCTCCAGCATTTTAGTGTACCATGTGACATTAAAAACTCTGCCACATTTAGTCATTAATATTTAAGTCACAAATAAACTTCATATGGCCCCTCACACATATACTTTTTGATAATGATATAGGGAAATATCTTCATCAATACCAGGATAAAAATACAGTAACATACAGATAATACAATACAGTAAAGGTCCCGTAACAGTCGTCGTGCTTGGTGTCCATTGTCACAACGACCGTTATCGGGGTCGGTACCCCCGTAAGTTAAATCATGGAGGATCCAAACCTCTAATGCTTTACAAAAACCCAACAAGGTATCATATTTTAGTAGCGATTTTTGGGTGAGTTTTTGTTTTCTTATTTTCCAATTAATATATCAAAAACATTGTGGTGTCAAAAACGCAAGAACCATTTATGATATATTTTCCGACTTTAAAAAAATTCAGAAACATTTTTGGACATAAATTGGTCATCTGAGCCAATCATCTGAATCATCCAAACACTCAGCCAATCATCAATTTGGTAACATACTGTCTCTTGTTTCCCTTTCGTACGGACCAAGTCATTAACTTCCTCCCTTTCTGTCAACTTTGGGAAGCTCTGCAACAACCGTTACGGAGACATTTTACTTACTAAAATAAAACGCCCAAATCAAACGTTCTGACGAATCATCGTCCATCGGTACAGCTCAATCCATAAGGTAACTGTTTAGATCACATTGGTGAAAATGTTTGGTTTTCGCTAATAATGTAACGTTCGTTTTCTGGGACACCAAACCTTTTAGTGTGTTTGTGTGTATGATGTGTCCACTCTGATGGATACAGCATTCTACTACATGATCAGGTGAATTAAGTGGAAACGGTATTTACGATTTTATTGTTCCATGTTCACTTTGGTCATCGGTTGGTGCCATCTTGGACTTCGGGAGCTGCGGTCTCAAAATGCATTTGTGTATTAAATACAAATATTGTTCAATTTCAACATCCGTGAACTGCTGAAAACTTTAGTCCAAAAGAGAATATAACAAACACGTACTCCGACACTTGTAGTGAGTTGGATGTGGCCCTTAAGAGTGAGTTGGATGTGGCCCTTGTGGCTAAGGGGATCAGAGGGTATGGAGAGAAGGCAGGTACGGGATACTGAGTTGGATGATCAGCCATGATCATATTGAATGGCGGTGCAGGCTCGAAGGGCTGAATGGCCTACTCCTGCACCTAATTTCTATGTTTCTATGTTTCTATGTTTGTACCAGAACGTGCAAAGGCATGAGAATGTTACACACTTTCGGAAACTTGCCATCAATATGCTATCTTTTATATTTTTGTTGATATTATGTTAGTTATGAACCCAATAAAGTGCTTGTCAACTTTTTTGAAGGAATTTGAAATTTGACCTCCTTTGTCACATTTTTGTGTGCAGTATTGTAGACACATTTGCATTTAGTAGATCCCTGTGTTTGCATATTCACTATAATATTTCTGTGAATTGCGATGATTTTACTTCTGGTTATGCTAAGGAACTTTGAATTCAAATTCTTTCTTTCCTAAATTTGAATTTGCAAGCTTATTAATTTAAATTTGGGGAAATATCCTGAAGGACTCGTTTGGAGAATTCACTCTGATAAATGAAACAAACTTTATTTTTTCATTCTGTTACATTTGTTGTATTTTCTCAGGACCTTAAGTTTTGTTTAAGGCTTATTTCGTCACTCTATTATGAATAGATAAATAAATAAACGTTAACTTTATGATTTTGCAATCTTTGTGATGTTTAATATTGAGCCCATGTTTGTGTTTCCTTATTGGTGTATTTTCTACATTAGCTTGAATCAAATACGTTGTGTGCATGATTGGCCAGATTGATGTGCTGTCTGAGGGAGGAAGTGTGCTGGCAGCAGAATTCTGTCAATGTTTTTATGGATCACTGAGCCAGAACACACCCACGGCAAAAATTGAAAATTCTGTGTTAATTAATATGCATCTACATATGTGTAACATTTCTCATGCCTTTGCACGTTCTGGTGCAAGTGTCAGAGTGCGTGTTTGTTATATTCTCCTTTGGACTGAAGTTTTCAGCAGGTTACAGATGTTAAAATAGAACAATAGTTCTAGGCGGAGTTTCACAGACATATTTTCTCCCACATTAAAAAAAAATCTGACATGTGCAGAGCCTGTAATTGATCATTTAGGTAGTCTTATACTGTCTTGTATTTTTGAAGACAAACCCAAAAATGCTGGTAGGTATGACCTTGTATAAGAGACCATGTTCCACTTGTTTTGCAGCATAGATACTGCTATCCATGCGCAAAGGTGGTATATTAAGAATCGAATTGCAGCAGCTCCAGAGCAAATATCAGTAATCTACAGATAGACACAAAGCTTGAGTAACTCAGCGGGACAGGCAGCATTTCTGAAGAGAAGGAATGGGTGACGTTTCGGGTCGAGACTTCTTCAGGCAGAATGGGTGACATTTGGGATCGAGACCCTTCTTCAGACTCAGTAATTTAGTTTAGAGATGCCGAGATACAGCACGGAAACAGGCCCTTTGGCCTACCGGGTTCGCGCCAACCAGCAATCCCTGCACATTAACACCGTCCTACACCCATTCGGGACAATTTTTACAATTCACTGTAGATGGTCAGCAGTTACAGAATTGTATTCCAGTAAATTCTACTTTTTGACCCTTTGTTACAACCTGCGTATTTCATCATCATACCTTTTAATAAACAATTTCATTGTTCATCTTGCTTACCGATCAGTTCTGACATATCTACCCTTATGTATTGTGATTCATTTGTCACAATGCAACAGACCTTTCTGGAAAGGCACTGATACCAAATAGATTTAGGGTGGAAATAGTAATGACTGAGTAATTTTCTTCCATTTCTGAAAGGTTACTTTGACCTCAAGTGAGATTGCTAATATAATGCAAGTTGAATAAATGTCAGCAAATGTGACATGCAATAGGGATACATGATGAGTGCATGCCTTGTATCTATCATGTTCATACTAAAAATAGACATGTTAACAATCAGTTTGTATTATACCCTCAGACAGAAAATGTGGGAAACATTCATGGGAATTAACATTAAATGTTGACTCTTCATCAGAACTTGGTAAAGAGTAAAAAAAAATAGCTGATTGTAAAATGCTGAGAAATGGAAAGGGCAACAGGAGTATCTGACAGGGTAAGGCCAGAATTACAAAGGAAATGAATTGTAAGGGTCATGTGATCAAATAGGTTAATGGGGACATTTAGAAGATGATGCAGGCAAAGAAGCTTATCTATTGTTAAAAATAGGGCTGTCAACGTAAGATGGGTTGTACTATTCGAGCAAAACTGAATCGATGTAGAGATAGATAACTTTCACACAAATGTACAATTCTGATACGGGCCGAGAAGTTAGAGGGTTTGACATCGAGTTAGGCTGCAGTATGTTGTTTATCAAGCTTGCATTGGATCTTATTATAATAGAGAGAGGTGATAGGTGCTCAGGTAAGAATTGGGGTAGGATATTGATTTAAAGTAGCAGAAACTGCGAGCTCACACGGTTGTTTCTGCAGATTGAATGCAGCTGCTCTGCAACATAATTGCCCAATTCATATTTAGTTTCTCCATTGTGAACACCAAATGCACCAGCGTGGAAGAAATGAAAATGATTTTTTGATTCCCGTGGACAACCTTTTGAGGCTCTGGATAGTGGGGGAAGGAAGTGGAGAAAGGTCAAGTTACACAGGAAAGTGCAGTTTGATTTTTAAAAAAAGGGGGAGGAATAGGCTATAGATAAAAAAACATCTGATAGAACTCAGGAATGAATTGCAGTTCTGTAAGAAATACCCAGTGGGTCAAACTATGTTAAAAGGAAAATTGAGCCAATATTACTGATGGATTTCCTACAGACCAATTAGTGAGTTTTATACAGGAAAAAAAATTACGTTAAGTTTTAGAATTCTATATTAATATTAATTTGGAAGGCTGAAAGGAAGGAAGTTGAAGTGTTCCATATGTTTACATTGGGGCAGAAGCTATAGGGAGGTTTCACGGCAGTCGGGTCACGACCCATGCATGACCCGTACTGTTGCTACGCTACGCCAAGTGGAGTACACGCAATGAACTGCAGGTAAGCACTTGCCATTGTTTCCAGCATAGCGGGTTCGTTAAAACGCGCCAAAATTGTCAATTTTTGCGCTGTAAATAATTATGGAAATCGGGATAAGCATGAGAAACATTTAGCCTACTTCAGAATTCTGAAAGTGAGGAGAAATGACGGTAGATAGAAGCGAGACCTGAAAGTACAACAACAGCCTGAGTGCTTGGCGAACATTGGCCATTTGCTCACTGCATTTCATCAACTAAGGCATTATTTGTGTTTTTTCTTGATTCCTTTGGCATCTAAAAAGTTTCAGAAGTGATAAATCTGGCTGTAAAATTTAAAAATCGCCCATGGTTCTCAAGTGGGTTTTTACATACAAAAAGAAAACTCCTCTGAAGCAAAATTTACAGACAGATTTATCACTTCTGAGACGTTTTAGATACCAAAGGAATCAAGAAAAAACACATAATGCGTTACTGTTGATGAAATGTAGTGAGCAAACGTGATAATTCCCAATATTTTCAATCCCGATATCTGCACGGCCAATGTTCGCCAAGCACTTTAGCTGTTGTAGTCCCTTCAGCTCTCGCTTCTCTTTACCTTCATTTTGCTTCCCTTTTGGAATTCTGAAGTTGGGTACATGTCTATCACGCTTACCCCGACTTCCACAATTCCTTACAGTGCAAAAATTAAATATTTTGCCGTTTTTTAACAGGTGGGAAAGTACGTGTTTCTTGCATTAATAACATATACCGGAAGTTACGGATGTCCTCCAGATGGATTGAGCGGCTCCGTGCGTCAAGCCCTATGACCTAGTCACCTTACGTGCACCCCCCCCCCCCCATAGATGGATAGGTCGGAGGAGGACAAAAAAGTTAAATGGCAGGCAACAGGAAGCTGAAGATCAGCCCTGCAGACACAATGTAAATATTCTGGAGAGCCATCACTCGATCTTCTTGAGCACCAAATGCGGTACTCTAGATTGGAGGAAGTGCTGGTGAATTGTTGCGCAACTGGAAGTACTGTTTCTGTTCCTGAATGGTGAGAAAGGAAGAGGTAAAAGGACACATTGTATTTCCTGTGGAACCTCATGGGCATTTGATAATCCTGAATAAATATTGGCTCAGATTTTCTCTCGCCATTAACACTTCTGGCTTGCTGGGCATTTTTCTCAAATCTGCATTCGTTTCTGTTCTCTGTAAGGAACCTCTCTCATTAACTGGAAAACTTTGTGTGTATCTTATACCACAGCAACTCTGACCTTACTGAAGATTAATAACGGGTAGAAATGCTGGGGAAACCCTGCAGGTCAGCAGCCTCTATGGAACGATGAAATGCTAACTTTTTAGGCCAGTAACCATTCATCAGAACAGGTGCTTGATCTTCTGAGTTTTTCTAGCGGTTTGTTTCTATTTCAGATTTTCAGCATCTGCACTTTTAAATATATTTTCCACTTTGTGCGAGATTCCCTTTGTCCCTTACCTCTCTTCCCACCTGTTTCCAAGTAACTTGTTCACACTAACCCAGTTGTGACTACGATGTAACTGTTTCTCCTTCCACAGATGTCATCTGACTTGCAGTATTTCCAGCATCTTCTGTTTTTATTTCAGATTTCCGGTGTTATAGCTTTTCAGTTAAAAAAAACAAACTATAATTTAGCAAAAATAGACTGAAAGCAAAAATTCACTCGCCATACTTTGAAAATACAGCTGTTTCTAAGTGAAATCGGACATTAAAGATATAAATTAATTTAAGGAACCAAACAGCAACTCTCAACGTAAAGATAATGGTGTAAACTACAAGTTGTATTTGAAGATATAGTTAAAGTACGTTCTGTTCGTTTCTTCGCCCTTTATGAGAAACAATGAAATTTGACTCTGGAATATAAATAGCAAAAGGAGTTTAAAATGCTTTGTGCACATTTGGTGCCACAGTGATGCTGCACAGAGTAAGTACAACAGGGTTTTTGCCTTTGCAAGCATGCACAGATCTGGATTCCGAACAACTCTCACACCCCTGTTCTGAACAGAAGTGTACGGCATCAATTTTGGAGAACACGACTTGTATGCTGAAGAGATGCAAGAATGAACGGTGTATTTGCTGACATCAAATCATTTGTGGCGGCTGGACTATAGTTAATTTAGCTTCTAGTATGTAACTAAATTTGGAAGTTTATATTTGGGTTAAGAATGCTTTGTTCTTGTTGACTTTTGAATATTGACTTTGCGAACTGGAGAAGTATCACAAGCATTGTCAGTTGGTGTGCTAACCATGTATGTAGTATTCGGTGATGTTTTAAACCATCAATTTTGTGGCTTTTTATCCACCAACCTTTGAATTGAAATAAAACATTTTGTCTGCACTTTCGGTATCCTCAATCCCAGGATAATCCAGGTAGAAGTTTATATTGCCAAACCAGATGTCAACATCTGATACTAGACCTGCAGTAGGGAAAGGGGCCACTTGATAACTGATAGACACAGAGGGTGAGTGCTCAAGCAACCTATAACCTCTCTTAAAGTGTAGCAGCTGATCTGGTATCTTTGTTTTGAGGAAAATCTGGTTGATTTGATCACTTGGCCGGCCCTAGGACCATGGTGAAATGCTGCTACCGAGTGGGAATTGACGACCTAGGCCTTTCCTGCGCTCGTCTCAGTAGTTGAGGTTCGAGTGTTAGTTTAATTACGTAGTCGCTGTCACTAGGAGAGATCGCGGATTTTTTAACGTGGTTCTTCAACGTCGTGTTTTTGCTTCCTTCCATTCTTGGGATGGTGAACGTAACTCTGTTGGAATCCAGAATTAATCATTTAAAAGGTCCTGAGGCAGGGAGGCGTAGATAAAAGGAGAAGCTAAAAATAAACATGTAGCGACAGACAAGGAAAGTAGGGTGTGCTGGTGGGGAGATTGCGAAGTTAGGCCAGTGAAGAAAATGTTATGTATTAAAAGGAACCAACGATAGACACAAAGTTGGAGCAATTCAGCAGGACAGGCAGCATCTCTGGAGAGAGGAATGGGTGATGTTTCATGTTGAGACCCCACTCTGAAGAAGAGTCTCGACCCGAAACGTCACCCATGCCTTCTCTCCAGAGATGGTGCCTGGCCCGCTGTTACTCCAGCTTTTTGTCTATCTATGAAGAAAATGTTATGCTGGTGTTGGGGGTTTGTGGGGGTGGGGGAGGAATGATTGTGAATACCTAAGTGTCTTTTTATTTTACAGTAAGCAGATTGTGTTTGCAAAGATATGACCAAGCATAACAAAATCTTATAATGACCTATAAGATTTATAAGACCTATAAAGTCCCCACAATAGTATCAGTTAGCAGAGAATTCTGTTACAGTTACAGTTCTATCAAATCAGTTGTGCACATATTCAATTATACTTTCAAGTCCTATTCACCAAATACTGTTTTAAGTTTCAATTATTTCCAAACTATCACAATGTAATCAGAATAAACTATTGAAGAAATTGAGCTGTAAAGTCTGCTTTATCCCTCTCAAAAATATATAAATATGGTAGAAATGCAAATCAGTTATCTGAAATAAAATCATAAGGAGTGATTTTATGTTTGAACATTTATATTGGCCCAAAGTGGTTTCAAACTTTTAGTTCTCACATTCATGTTCTCAGCCTGTTGGTTGTACTGTCGAGTAGCCACTGCATGTTTAATGTGCACTGACATGGAAAGTAGGCAACTTCTTCCTGAAACATCTCTTCACGTTTTGATGAATTGCTGGATTTCAATCGTGGCTTCCTATTTATTGATGGTAGCAGGAACCTAAAGAGTTAGACATTCTTTTATCTGCATAGTAAACTTTCCACAGTCAAAATGGTTCAATGGCTATCAAAGTTTGAAACCCAATCTGTTTATTCCAACAAGGTTTCAAGAAGTATTGAAATAAATATTCCTGTGTCGTTGCATGACTGGGAAAGCTTTTGTCTCTTTCTTGGAAAATTCCTATTTCTAATAGTACCACTTTTGCCATGAATAGAGTTGTGGGAAATTGATTTGGGTCATATTCAAAAGTTTAAATTGTGACAAAGATAGATGCAAAAAGCTGGAGTAACTCGGCACACCACACAGGAGAGAAGGAATGGGTGAAGTTTCGGGTCGAGACCCTTCAGATTAGTTAGGAATAAGGGAAATATAGACGATGATGTGGAGAGATAAAGAACAATGAATAAAATATATGCAAAAAAGTAACGATCATAAAGGAAACAGGCCATTGTTAGCTGTTTGTCGGGTGAAAACGAGAAGCTAATGCCGGGGCTACCTGAATTGAGATAATTCAATATTCATAACACTGGGCTGTAAGCTGCCCAAATGAAATATGAGATGCTGTTCCTCCAATTTGCGTTTAGCTTAAATCTGACATTGGAGGAGACCTAGGACAGAAAGGTCTGTGTAAGAATAAGGAGAATTAAAGTGTCCGGCAACGAGGAGATCGGGTAGGTTCAGGCAGGATGAGCGAAGGTGTTCCTCGAAACGATCGCCCAGTCTGTTTGATCTCGCCGATGTATAAGAGTCCACATCTTGAACAGATCAGTGGATGAGGTTGGAGAAGGTGTGTGAACCTCTGCCTAACCTGAAAGGACTGTCGCGGTCCCTGGACAGAGTCGAGGGAGGAGGTATAGAGACAGATATTGCATCTTCTGCGGTTGCAGGGAAAGTTACCTGGTTAGGGGGTGGTTTGGGTGGGAAGGGTTTTGTTAGCCAGGGACTTGTGGAGGGAACCGTCTCTGCGGAAGGTGGAGATAGGAAAATGTGGCAAGTGGTGGGATCCCGTTGGAGGTGGCGGAAATTTCAGAGAATTATGTGTTGTATGCGAAGGCTGATGGGGTGATAGGTAAGGACTAGGGGGACTCTGTCTCTGTTGCGACTAGGGGGAGTTGGAGCAAGGGCGCTGCTGCGGGGTACCGAGGAGACGCGAGAGAGGGTCTCATCAATGATAGGAGAGGGAAACCCCCAATCCCTAAAGAGTGAGAACATCTCGGATGTCCTGGTATGGAACACCTCATCTTGGACGCAGATGCAGCGTTGATGGAGGAATTTGGAGTAGGGGATAGTCTTTGCAGGAAGCTGGGTGGGAAGAAGTGTAGTCGAGATAGTTGTTTGAATGAGTGGGTTTTCATAGACGCCAGTCAACCAATGGTCTATTTCCTGTGATGGAGACAGATCAAGAAAGGGGAGGGAGGTGTCGGAGATGGTCCAAGTAAATTTGAGAGCAGGATGAAAATTGGTGGTGAAGTTGATGAAGTGACAGTTATATTGTGTAGTACCAGTTTTATTAACTTGGATAAGGCATTCAACCTCTGATGTGTGACCAAGAGTATGGAAGTGTATTTAAAAAAAACTGATAGTCGAGTGATGCCTTAAAGCAGTTTTGTTCTTTTAAAATAGTATAACTGGAATTAATCAGAAGAGTGATAAAATAACAAGTAGTTTAGCAGCTAGAATTGTACATGGGAAAGGATTTAAAAATATACTTCATTATTCTTTCTAGAGAGGGTAGTTACAATTTTATTACCATTTTAGTTGTTGGAGATGAATGCGTTTAGACCAATAAATTGACCTTAAAATGATGGCAGTTTGAATTTGTTAGAACTTGATTTGAGCCGGCAGTATGTATAAATGCAGAAATAAGGCAAGCATGTAGCAACGGCAAGTTGTTGAGTGGGAGGATTTTAATTACAATGTTGATTTGTGCATGTAGACAAGCTTGTACCAATTTGTGTGAAAAATGAATATTCTCTGGAATAAAATGACTCGGAACCATCAAGGGACAAACCATGCAGTGACATCTTGTAGTGGGCCGGATCTCAAACAATGACGTGGCGGAGTACAGGAAGGAGATAGAGAGCTTAACAGCTTGGCGTCAAGGCAGTAATCTCTCTTTTGATGTCAGCAAAATGAAAGAGTTTGTCATCAACTTCAGAAAGTGGAATGGAGTACATAGCCCAGTTTGCACCTCTGGTGCTGACGTGGAGATGGTGGAAAGCTTCATGTTCCTAGATGTAAATATTACCAACAATTTGTCCTGGTCTCAGAAAGCACACCAATGCCCTTTTCCTTAGACTACGGAAATTTTGCATGCTTCCAATGACTCCTACCAATTTCTACAAATATACCAAGAAAGCATCCTATCATGGTCATTACAGCTTGCTTTAGCAACTGGTTTGCCTGGCACCACATGAAATTGCAGAGAATTGTGAACACAGCCCAGTCCATCATATAAACCCCTCCCAATCTCCCTCCATTGATATTAATTTTAATGAGATTTCCATAAATAGATGACCTTTACTGAATAGCTAGGTTGCATAACGTTAATCCTAAATTCACTGTCCTCTTTTTGGAAATGAAAATAAATAGACTGCAATGAATCCAGGTGATGCATTTAAGCCATCAAAACTATTAAATGCTCACTCATTTTAATTTTGGTTTGTTAATATCTGTCATTACTGCTGATAATTTAATTGCATCTTTTAAATTGTCCATAATTTAATATTATTATGGGAAGTGATAAAGGATAACCACGTGATTTGATCAATTACGACTTACAGCCCAACACCCGAAGCATTATACCATTTGTCTGAAGAAGTCTCGACCTGAAACGTCGCCTATTTCCTTCGCTCCATAGATGCTGCCTCACCCGCTGAGTTTCTCTAGCATTTTTGTCAAACTTTGATTTTCCAGCATCTGCAGTTCCTTCTTAAACATACCATTATGACTGATGGCATATTTCCAATTTACTCAGATCATACTTATTAGGAGGCATATTTGTATTGAACATTGTGATTAGAAATATGAAAAACAATATTCAACCAGATCTATGGTTAGGAAGTATGCGGCAGAATAACAGATGAAGTAGGAAGTGTGCAGACAAATGTGCAGATGAATAAGATTTATCCATCTTCATTTCCTCTGTACAATAAATATCTGGGTACATTTGCACTGTCTTATGGTGGTTTGGTATAAGCTGTGTAAAATACTTGCCTGTGGTCTAGTTTTCACATAGCATTGTTATAGCATCTTTATATTAAAAAAAAAAGTTGCTGAAATTCAGCAGAATAGACAGCTTCTGCGGTGAGTGCAGCAGCTTTAACAATATCAAAGACACTTCATTCCCTTCATGATATGCAATTCTTCCTAATAATGTAATGGTCTAATGTAATCTTGATACTTTGCACAGTATGTATTATTTTAACTTTTATGTCCCCTTTACCCTAATTGGTTAACCATTTTATTCCTTGCCTTTTGTCCCACTCAATTTGATTTCTGGCTGACTAATTATTGGAGGTTTCCCTATCTTCCTTTCGTCAACCATGTCCACCTTCTGGTCATGTCCTTTGCCGTGGCTACTTTCTTACAACTATCACCTTTTCCCCTTTTGCTTTTGTCTGAAGCTTTCTCATTTGCCACGATGCTTGCAAAATAAACAACACAACTACCTAGTTGATGGCAACCAGCCTTTTTTCCTACCCGAGGACTTGTCAGTGCACAAAATACTGGTGGCTAAGTATTATTTGACTTAAGTTCATTACAGTGAACTTTGTGCTTGTGTAGTATTGGTTGGTGATTTAGAAAGAGAAGCCTGGATTTCACTTTCCCTGACATGCAGAATGCTGATGCCAATCAAATTAAATAACTTTTGGCCCTGAACTTGAAGCAAGAATTAATTTAATGCAGAATTTTGCACTGTACAGATTTAGCTAATTTCTCATAATGTTAATTTAAAAAGTAATTTTGGTCTGATGTGGAACACAAAGTGCTGGAGTAACTCAGCAGGCCAGGCAAGATCTCTGGAGGACATGGATAGGCGACATTTTGGGTTGGACCTGATATTACAAACAATGTGGCATTGATCCATTCTTTATAGAATTTGGAAAGTTGTTACAATAAATGTTGTTAACAGGCCTAACATGGAGTTCAAACAGCCAAGATTGATAACCCTTAACCACCTGGATCAATGACATTTTATTACTGTATTTAAAATGAGCAGCTACCAATGCAGGCAATTGCAGCCTAAAACATGTATACATGTACATTTATGTGATTTGTGTGTTTAGCTTTTTCTTGACAGAACATTCAACCAGGTAGGCACAAAATGCTGGAGTAACTCAGCGGATCAGGCAACATCTCTGAAGAGAAGGAATGGGTGATGTTTCGGGTCGAGACCCTTCTTCAGATGTCAGGGGAGGGGGCGGGACAAAGATAGAAAGTAGTCGGAGACAGTAAGACTAACGGGAGAACTGGGAAGGGGCAGAGGATTGAAAGAAAAAGCAAGGGCTATCTGAAGTTGGAGAAGTCAATGTTCATACCTCTGGGGTGTAAATGACCCAAGGGAAATATGCGGTGCTGTTCCTCCAATTTGCGCTGGGCGTCACTCTGACAATGGAGGAGGCCCAGGACAGAGAGGTCAGATTGGGAATGGGAGGGGGAGTTTCTGGGAGATCAGGTAGCTTAAAACAGACTGAGCCTGCGCTTGTTCTCACCGATGTGGAGACTTTGACACCTAGAACAGCAGTCACTTGCACATCCTCCAACCCCATCTACTGTATCCGCTGTTCCAGGTGCCAACTTCTCTACATCGACGAGACCGAGCGCAGGCTCAGTCCGTCTTAACCCTTCTTGATCTCCCAGTGGTTAAGCACTTCAACTCCCCCGCCCATTCCCAATCTGACCTTTCTGTCCTGGGCCTCCATTGCCAAGTGATGCCCAGCACAAATTGGAGGAACAACACCTCATATTTTGCTTTAGTTTACACCCCAGCGATATGAACATTGACTTCTCTAATTTCAGATAGTCCTTGCTTTCCCTCTCTAACCCCTCACCCTTCCTAGTTCTCCCACTAGTCTTACTGTCTCCGTCCACATTCTATTTGTCCCGCCCCCTCCCCTGACATAAGTCTGAAGTAGGGTCTCGACCCGAAATGTCACCCATTCTGTCCAGATTTGCCACTGAGTTACTTCAGCATTTTGTGTCTAACTTCGATTTAAACCAGCATCTGCAGTTTCTTTCACAGAATATTTATCCAGTTCTATGGTTAGGAAGTATGCGGAGGAATAGCAGATGAATAAGGAAGTGTGCAGACAAATGTGCAGATGAATAAGATTCATCCATCTTTATTTCCTCTGTGCATGAAATAACTGGCTACTTTTACAGTCTTATAGTGGTTTGTTATAAGTTGTGGAAAATACTTGCATGTGGTCTTGTTATCACATAGCAAGCAGCACATGACAAAGGTTATTGCCTTTAGGCTGTTACTACTTCTGAAGTTGGAAGTGTGTGATATATTTTCCAATATTTCATCTCCCTCCTATTTGTTTCAGTGTGAATCTTGGCCTTGTCCATTTATATATTACTTGTTAATCAACCTTGTCAGTCAAAACACAAGTTAACAATTTTGGACAAATAAATAAATAAAGTTTGGCATATGTTGTATAGTTGATCAGTTTTTCCCCTTCAACCGCAGGATATATAATACCTGTTGCACCATCTTCTTTCTCAAGTCCATCCAGGCATCATTATACCTGAACCATGCAATGTGGACTGAGAAATCGACTCCTGCATTGTGAATGCACGTCATGAGAAAAACATATTTCAATTTTTGGTAGAATTATTAATTTGTTAGCGATTTGGACCTTTTCATGTTCACCCATTATACAATACCCAGGCCTGCACTTAATGTTTGGAACTCATGGACCAAATAGAGTTCCATGTCCTGCTTTTGTGTCATGTGCAGCAGTGACCTGGTCCCTCGATCCTGAGGCCCTGTCCACGGACACATTGAAGGTCTTTTAATGGTTCGTGCTCTTAAAGGCTCTTTTGGTTATTGCTTCATGTCTCACAAAGTAAGTTAATTAACACTTCAAAAGATTGAACTGAAATGACTAAATAAGCTTATTTGACTGCTACATCAGTATAAATTAATGAACAAAATTAGGGTGCTCTGGAAGGTTAGATTGCACGGGATCTAAGGAAAGGCAGCTGACTGGATAGAAAATTGGCTTCATAGAAGGAAGCAGAGGGTGATAGTAAAAGGCTGCTTTTCTGACTGGAATCTTGTGGTTCTGGTGTACCTCAGGGTTCAGTACTGGGCCCATTGCTGTTTGTCATGCATATAGGTTTAAGGTGAGGGGCAAAAATGTAATAAGTACATGAGGGGTAACTTTTTTACGTAAAGGGTGGTGGGTATATGGAACGAGTTGGAGGAGGTCTCGTGGTTGTTTTTGCCTGCAAAAAGTTCAACTATTTCATCAGTTACAGTTGAAACCGACCACCAAGCTCTTATCAGCATTTTCAATAAACCTATTCATAACTTTCCAACGTCCCTACAAAGGATGTTACTACAACTTCAAAAATATGACATCATCCTCACCTACAAACGTGGAAAGGATATGCACCTGGCAGACACTTTCACGTGCACCTCGGAAGATCTGCGAGGATCTGCCCTTGCAGGATGATGACTTTATCGGGATGTCCGTATCCTTCATCCCTTCATCACGGATGGAGGTTTTCGTTGCTCACACTGCCACCGACAAGACCCTAATCTTTGTCATTAAGCGTGGCTGGCCAGACAAGCACCACAACGTTCCTTTGCCACAACGACCTTTCTTCCCTGTTCGGGACGAATTAGTGCTACAAGACAGGATTGTTTTAAAAGGACACAAGGCCGTGGTTCCTTCTTTGTTGCATCACCGGTATTTCGACACTGTCCCAGGCGCTGAAGCCACTGTTTCACGGGCGAAAAGCATGTTTTACTGGCCTGGCATGGCTGAATACATCAACGACAATGTGGCAGCTTGTGCTGTGTGCAATAGCATAGCACCTCATCAACAAAAGCAATCACTTCTGCCACATCCTGTACCTGCGCTCCCATGGTCTATAGTGGCAGCTGATTTATTTGAGTGGCACGGCAAGCTGTACCTGGTGCTTGTGGATTTGTATTCAGGGTGGTATCTACATTGATTTTCTCAGCTGCGCCACTTCCAGCGGTGTGATTTGGAAATTATCTCGTCATTTTTCAATCCATGGATCTACAGGCAAGCTGTTGAATGACATTGGCAGCCTGTTCACCAGCCAACAGTTCAGAGAGTTTGCCAGACGCTGGAATTTTCACCCCATCACCAGCAGCCCTGAGTATCCACAGTCTAATGGGCTGGCTGAACGGGCTGTTTGAAGTGCGAAACAACTCGTGGAGCGCTCTCACAGGGCCAAATCTGACGTATTCCTGGGTTTGCTCATCTTACGCAACATTTCCCATGACCTTGCTCAACAATTATTGTCAAGGCAGACCCGTTGCAGAACAAATGTTAATCCCACATGTCTTTCCACCTGAGGATATTCAAACCAGGTCACGACAGAAGCGTGACACTCAAAGTGGTTCGACAAGACGAGCAGGCCTCTGCCGCCATTGACCAAAGGATAGGTGGTCTGCTAACAGACTGACAAAGTCCATGACACTGTTGGGGTGATTTCTGGTCTAGCTTCGGAGCCGATGGTGGCACCTACCGACGGAACTGACAACATCTGCCTGTGAAGGAGCCAATCCCTCCTTATTATCCAGATCGTACAAGTTCATTTCAATCTGCATCTGGCGACCCTCGATGCTCTTGCCAGCGCAACAATCCATGCCTGTGACAGTTCCTCTGTCTGTCCCATCTTTGCCTGTGCCATAGTCTCCTGCCTCGACCCCAGAGGTGTTGGTCCACTCCCCCACGGTGGTGAAATCACCATCTGTCCCCAGAGAAGAGGAATGGAGATAGCCTATCGTACACGTGCCAGTTGTGTTAGCAGGTCGGTCGTGATGTATCCGGACTATGTTTGACTTTACATAAGTTTGTCATCGGTTGTGATTTTTGCTTTGCTTAGTTATGGGTATACAGTGTTATTGATTCTTTAAGAGGGGGGATGTAGATTAGTGGTTCATGTTATGAGTCGTGCTTTTGTAGTTACGCCCACTAGCTTATTAGCGCGGTCTACTGCACTCCACAGTCTGAAGTGAACTCCCAAATGAGAGCTTGTTTATTCTAAATAAAGAGTGTATAACCTGACATGGTGTGAGGTATTTATTATTACAAGGACTCCAAACTAACAGTAGTTGAGGCAGATACTATCATAATGTTTAAGAGTCATTTGGACGAATACTTGGATGGGATAAGTTTGGAGGGTTATGGTCCGAGCATGCACAGGTGGGACTAGTGTAGATGGGGATGTTGGTCGGCGTTGGCAAGTTGGGCAGAAGGACCAGTTTCCACGCTGTATGACTATGATTCTGTGAAATAAACAACTTGTGTTTCACTTTGATGTTCAATTGACAACTATGTTCCAATAAATGGGGTTATGTTGGAGATGCTAGCAATGGCTAGTATGGAGCTGAGAGGTGATAAAGTGTATCTGTGCGGTCAACAAAGTTATTGAGCTCCATCGTAGGCAGATTGCGAAAAAATAACTTGAAGACACGAAACTGCAAATTTTGGAATCTGCCGCAAAATACAAACTGCTGGAGGAATTCAGCAGGACAGCATCTGTGGAGGCAAAGGGATGGTTGCATTTCTGGTTGTAACTGCATCGGGAGTGAAAGCATGGATAAAAGATCACCATTCTAAAGAGATGAGAGAGAGTTGAATGGGCAAATAGATGGAGCCAGGTAAGATGGAAATGATAGGCGGATGAAGCCAGGTGGAGGGGCATAGGAGCAAGGTGACAAGTGGAATTAGATAATGGAGGAATGATGGGCAGATGTAACTAGATTGGGGTTGAGGATGGAGAGATAGGCCTTCAGAGAAGAAAGTCAGATGATGGGCAGGTAGAAACGAAGAACATGAACAAAAGGGAGAGAACATGGATGGACTGATGGGAGTGAAGTAAAGATGATTATTTTGATGGTGGTTGAGAAATTCTTTAAAGATTGGATGTTGTAGCATTTTGTATGTACAGGAAGGTAGTGCACAATATATGATGTACAATGCAGAGTGAAGGATGTTCCAGAAGGATTAGGAATGTTACTTAAGTTGTACAGAACTGTAATAAATAACATTTGCAGCCATTTTGATAAGAAATTACTGAAAACACAAACCAGCAATTGGCCTTGTGGAGTTAAGGTTAAGGAAGTTGTGAAACTCAAATATGTAAATTAATTTTGCTTTGTTTGTATTAATTTTATTTTTTGGGCAATTAAAACATAATATTTAACCTTTCTGTCATTCATAACGCGTCCAGAAAAATCAGATTGAAATAGTTAAAGGTGTAAATTGCAGAAATGATCCACCTTGTGTGTCTGGGTACAATGATCAGTTCTACCAGATATAAAAATTGATAACCTATTCCATCCATCTGTTAGTGTTCATTGTTTGTTTAGTTTCATGTGGAATTCAGAAATAGTTCATTGGTTAAGTGCTGATTTTAGCACACAAAGCTTTAAATCTTTTTTTATTATCCGATTTAAAAAAAAATGTTTGTATATAATCTGCAGTCTTGTTATGTTACTGATTTTGCAAAAGTCTTTGAATATGTATATAGAAATATTCCATAATATATTTTGTATTAA
Source organism: Okamejei kenojei (assembly GCA_035221665.1). Taxonomy (NCBI): domain Eukaryota; kingdom Metazoa; phylum Chordata; class Chondrichthyes; order Rajiformes; family Rajidae; genus Okamejei; species Okamejei kenojei. The sequence goes on from CM069138.1 coordinate 58,924,977, forward strand.
AGAAAATAATTACAATTGTATTCCTGTATTGTACAGAAAAAAATGGAAACATGGAAGGTGCTTCGCTTCACTGGAGGAAAATTTATATTTTTTGATTTTGTATTTAAAAATTATTTTGAAATCGTATAGTAAAGTACACTTGCATGGAAAAAACTGCAACGTTAAAGGCAATTGTTTGTCTGGTTGAAGAATTATTTATATTATGTTTTATTTGCAAATAACCTGTAATTTATGTGTCTCTTGCTTTCTTTCAGGAAAGTGAAAAATGGGAGCATTTTTGGATAAACCAAAAACAGAGAAACATAATGCACATGGTGCAGGAAATGATTTGCATTATGGCCTTAGCAGCATGCAGGGTTGGAGAGTGGAGATGGAAGATGCTCATACAGCTACAGTTGGCATTCCTCAAGGCTTGGACACGTGGTCCTTCTTTGCTGTGTATGATGGCCATGCGGGATCTCGAGTGGCAAACTACTGTTCAAAGCATTTACTTGAACACATCACAAGTAATGAAGACTTCAGAGGCACAAATGTGTCTGGTTATCCAATTGAACCTACCATAGAGCATGTCAAGAGTGGTATCAGAACTGGATTTTTGAAAATTGATGAGTACATGCGTAATTTTTCAGAGCTGAGAAATGGCATGGACAGGAGTGGGTCGACAGCTGTTGCAGTGATGATCTCCCCGGAGCACACTTACTTTATCAACTGTGGCGACTCAAGAGCTGTTCTGTACAGAAATGCACAACTTTGCTTTTCAACGCAGGATCATAAGCCTTGCAACCCAAGGGAGAAAGAGCGAATCCAGAATGCAGGGGGCAGTGTAATGATACAGCGAGTTAATGGGTCACTAGCTGTGTCAAGAGCATTGGGGGATTACGATTACAAGTGTGTCGATGGGAAAGGGCCTACAGAGCAGCTGGTATCTCCAGAACCTGAAGTGTATGAGATTCTTAGAGCAGAAGAAGATGAATTTATTATACTGGCTTGCGATGGCATCTGGGATGTGATGTCGAATGAGGAGCTCTGTGAGTTCGCTAGATCTAGACTAGAGATAACGGATGACCTTGAAAAGATTTGCAACTGGGTGGTGGACACCTGCTTACACAAGGTAGTTAATATGTATTTTATGAATTCATTTAAATTATTGAAATACATTTTGGATAAAATGCATCTGGTAATGTGCACTGAATTACTAATTTCAGACAATAGTTAAAAAGTGGACTTGCGTGAACTAACATGATTGATATAATTTACTATATTTCATACATGTTTAAATGAGTATGTGAAACTCGTTACACGTCTTGATCTTCTGAATGCTAATTTTGTTTATGATTAATAATTGTATTTAGTTTAATCCTACATATTTCAGAATATAATTTAATATAAGTTTGCATTTGTATGAAATACACGCTTTCTTAAATTCTTGGTTGCACATTTGACACATAGCCTATCTATTTCAATAGGTGAGAAAAATTGTGAATTTTTGCTTCTAATCGCTAATCAATGACAACTGCTGAAAATGTAGATAAGAATGGTATTTGTCTTTTAAAATTTTCTTTCATCATTTGGGCCATATGTATATAACATATCCTCTTAATGCCTACAAAAGAAATATGAAATTTTAGGAGGGCAAATAAGAGAACATTTCAAGTTTGCATCTAAAGTTTTAAATTTGTTCAATAATTATCCTATGTCTTTAACCAGAGTCGGAGTACCTCAAGAATAATTTGGATCTGTCAAAATTAAAATTTTCCTTTTTTTTCCAGTGCTGGAATTTGTAAACTGGAAGTGTGTTATTTTGCCATGTTAGCCCAATATTTTCAACGGTAGTTGAGATAATTTGTGCCTGAATAGTACTTCTGTGGTTGGAGCTAAGAGCTATGTTGTTGTGACACCTTGGATGTGGCCTGGTCCTTCAGTCAGACCAGTCACCTGACTCCGTCTGCCAAGGGATAATCTGCCAACATAATCAAAGGTGTCCCACCCAAGTCATTTCTTCTTTTCACCCGCATCGGGAAGAAGATGGGAGAAGCTTGAAAACACACACCGCAAGATTTAGGAACAGCTTAATCCCCTGTGTTATAAAGAGTCCATAAGCTTATGATACTGTCCGAAGTATTATGATGACATCTACAATATTTTCCCTTGAGGTGTAGCGATTGTTCTCTTGTTTTGGAAATGATTATCAGAGACTTTGGATAGATTCTTGTGCAATATTAAGAAGAGACATGGACCACCTAAAGTTCTCACCTATTAAGGAATGGAGCAAATGTATTATGTTCTGATTTTATATTTATTTATTTTAGAGATAGTTGAAATTTCATTCTATACGAGAGGGGAGATATTTTACAGCTGTTAAGAAAATGTGCTTGGGTGTTTTCTTGATTGGTAAAATTATTCAGATTTACAATAATTTCTTGGATTTTCAGAATAGTTGGAATGTATGCATGTGTTTAGAAACTTAGAAAATAGGTGCAGGAGGAGGCCATTTGGCCCTTCGAGCCAGCACCGCCATTCATTGCGATCATGGCTGATCCTACCAATCAATAACCCGTGCCTGCCTTCTCCCCATATCCCTTGATTGCACTAGCCCCTAGAGCAGTGGTTCTCTACATTGTTTGCCCCATGCACCCCTTTCACCATATGTCAGAATGTCAATTCCCCCCCCCCCTTCCAAGATTGTCTGCCTCAAAAAGTGCATTCCAAATAATATGCATATAATTGTGAAAATCCTTTATTTCTAACAGTTTGAGTTTGCTAATCTGTGGTCCCAATTCCCCCCCTGAAAACCTGAAATTCCCCCCCTGGGGGGAATTCCCCCCCCGGTTGAGAACCCCTGCCCTAGAGCTCTATCTAACTCTCTCTTAAATCCATCCAGTGATTTGGCCTCCATTGCCCTCTGTGGCAGGGAATTCCACAAATTCACAACTCTCTGGGTGGAAAAGTTTTTTCTCACCTCAGTCTTAAATGGCCTCCCCTTTATTCTAAGACCGTGGCCCCTGGTTCTGGACTCGCCCAATATTGGGAACATTTTTCCTGCATCTAGCTTGTCCAGTCCCCCCTTAATAATCTGCTCCTTTTACCTCATAACCACCCTATCCACTGCGCATAGCCCCCAACTAGCAGGTGCGTTCCTGGGGGGGGGGGTTAGAGAGTGAAAGCAGAAAGAGAATGGGGAGAGACAAAGAGAAAGGGGCAGAGACAGAAGGGCGAGGGAGAGGGGATGGAGGGGAGGGTGAGAGTGGGGGAGGATATGGAGAGAGGTGATGTGGGGGGGAGGGTTGGAGTGTGCGTGCAGGCGAGTGGGGCTGGATTCCAGCAGCGCCTGTTGTAGCGGTTCTGGCAACAGCCGGCATTCTGCTCTGGGGGGAGAGGGTGAGTCGGGGTGAAGGGGGAGAGGAGGGTGGGAGTGGGAGGGGGGAGAGGATGGGGGAGAGAAATGAAGTGGGGGGGAGTTTGAGTGTGCAGGCAGGCGGGCGGGCTGGGGTCCAGCAGTGGGAGCCGTGTCGTGAGCATACTGGAGGCAGGTGGGCCTGGCCATAAAAATGTCTAAATATAAAGAGGAGTGGATTTGCGAATGTAAAATGAAATCGCTTGTGAAATGGGAAAAATCTCTTGAGTTTTTGCGTGTGGTTTTGGCGGACCAAGGAATCAAAGGCCAAAAACACCCCACACAGACACAGACACACACACACCTCTTCAGTGAATACAAGCCTCATCTTTTCAATCTTTCCTCATTTATCTATATTGTACTGCATCTGGCACGCATCTGCCCACTCACTCAACCTGTCCAGGTCACTCTGCAACCTCCTAACATCCTCTTCACAGTTCACACTGCCACCCTGCTTTGTGTCATCCGCAAACTTGCTAGTGTTGCTCCTAATGACCCGTTCACTACTACTTACATAGAAATTAGGTGCAGGAGTAGGCCATTCGGCCCTTCGAGCCTGCACCGCCATTCAATATGATCATGGCTGATCATCCAACTCAGTATCCTGTACCTGCCTTCTCTCCATATCCTCTGATCCCCTTAGCCACAAGGGCCACATCTAACTCCCTCTTAAATATAGCCAATGAACTGGCCTCCACTACCCTCTGTGGCAGAGAGTTCCAGAGACCAACCTCTCTCTGTGTGAAAAAAGTCCTTCTCATCTCTGTCCTAAAGGATTTTCCCCATTATCCTTAAGCTGTGACCCCTTGTCCTGGACCTCCCCAACATCGGGAACAATCTTCCTGCATCTAGCCTGTCCAACCCCTTAAGAATTTTGTAAGTTTCTATAAGATCACCTCTCAATCTCCTATAATCTAGAGAGTATAAACCAAGTCTATCCAGTATTTCTTCATAAGACAGCCCTGACATCCCAGGAATCAGTCTGGTGAACCTTCTCTGCACTCCCTCTATGGCAATAATGTCCTTCCTCAGATTTGGAGACCAGAACTGTACGCAATACTCCATGCGTGGTCTCACCAAGACCCTATACAACTGAAGTAGAACCTCCCTGCTCCTATACTCAAATCCTTTTGCTATGATAGCTAACATACCATTCGCTTTCTTCACTGCCTGCTGCACCTGCATGCCCACTTTCAATGACTGGTGTACCATGACACCCATGTCGCGCTGCATCTCCCCTTTTCCTAATCGGCCACTATTTAGATAATAGTCTGCTTTCCTGTTTTTGCCACCAAAGTGGATAACCTCACATTTATCCACATTATACTGCATCTGCCAAATTTGCCCACTCACCCAGCCTATCCAAGTCACCTTGCAGTCTGCTAGCATTCTCCTCACAGCTAACACTGCCCCCCAGCTTAGTGTCATCCGCAAACTTGGATATATTGCCTTCAATTCCCGCATCCAGATCATTAATGTATATTGTAAATAGCTGGGGTCCCAGCACTGAGCCTTGCGGTACCCCACTAGTCACTGCCTGCCATGGTGAAAAGGACCCGTTTACTCCTACTCTTTGCTTCCTGTTTGCCAGCCAGTTCTCTATCCACGTCAACACCCCAATGCCGTATCAATACTGAACCCCCAATGCCGAACTCTTTGCTTCCTGTCTGCCAACAAATTTTCTATCCACGTCAACACCCTACCCCCAATACCCTGTGCTCTAATTTTAGTCACCAGTCTCCCGTGCGGGACCTTATCAAAGGCTTTCTGAAAGTCTAGATACACTGCATCCACTGGCTCCCCTTCATCCATTTTACTTGTCGCATCCTCAAAAAATTCCAGAAGACTAGTCAAGCATGATTTTCCTTTCATAAATCCATGCTGACTTGGACCAATCCTTTTATTGCTATCCAAATGCCCCATTATTACCTCTTTAATAATTGACTCCAGCATCTTTCCCATCACCGAAGTCAGGTTAACTGGTCTGTAATTCCCCGTTTTCTCTCTCGCTCCTTTTTTGAAAAGTGGGATCACATTGGTTATCCTCCAATCCACAGGAACTGATCCTGAATCTTTGGACATTGGAAAATGATCATCAATGCTTCCACTATTTCTAGAGCCACCTCCCTGAGGATCCTGGGATGCAGACCATCAGGCCCAGGGGATTTATCATCCTTCAGTGCCATTAGCCTACCCAATACTATTTCTCGCCTAATGAAAATTTCTTTCAGTTCCTCTACCCCCTTAGATCCTCTGTCCTCCGGTACTTCTGGGAGATGGTTTGTGTCTTCCTTAGTGAAGACAGATCCGAAGTATCTGTTCAACTCCTCTGTCATTTCCTTGTTCCCCATAACATTTTCACCTGTGTCTGCCTTCAAGGGACCCACATTTTGACTTTGCTATTCTTTTTCCCTTAACATATCTAAAGAAGCTTTTACTGTCCATCTTTACATTCCTGGCCAGCTTCCCCTCGTACTTCATATTTTCAGCCCGTATTGCCCGTTTTGTTTCCTTCTGTTGTCATATGAAAGTTTCCCAATCCTCTGGTTTCCGGCTACTCTTTGCTGTGTTATACATCTTTTCTTTTAGTTTTATTCTATCCCTAACCTCTCTTGTCAGACACAGTTGCCTCCTACTCACCTTAGAATCTTTCTTCCTTTTTGGAATGAAATGATCCTGCGTCTTCCGGATAATGCCCAGAAATTCCTGGCATTGCTGTGCCAGCTTCAATCCTGCTAGGATCCCTTTCCAGTCTACCTTGGCCAGCTCCTCTCTCATGTCTTCATAGTCCCCTTTGTTAAATTGCTTCACTGACACTTCCGATTTAACCTTCTCCTTCTCAAATCGCAGATTAAAACTAATCATTTTATGATCACTACCTCCAAGTGGTTACTTTACCTTGAGTTCTCTTATCAAATCTGGTTCATTGGACAACACTAAATCCAGAATGCCTTTTCTCTGGTCGGTTCCATTACAAGCTGCTGTAAGAATCCAACTCGGAGGCACTCTACAAACTCTCTTTCTTGGGGTCCTGAACCAACCTGATTTTCCCAGTCTACCTGCATATTGAAATCCCCCATCACCACAGTGGCATTACCTTTGTTACATGCCAGTTTTAACTCCTGCTGCAACTTACACCCTACATCCGGGCTACTATTTGGGGGTCTGTAGATAACACCAATTAATGTCTTCTTGCCTTTGCAATTCCTCAACTCAATCCACAGTGACTCTACCTTGTCATTCCTTATGTCTTCCCTCTCAAGGGACTGAATTCCATCCCTCACCAGCAGAGCTACCCTTCCCACCCCCCCCACCTCTGCCCACTTGCCTGTCCTGGATGTATAACCCTGAATATTAAGTACCCAGGGCCGATCCCCCTGCAGCTGCGTCTTGGTAATCCCCACAATGTCATATCTACCAACCTCTAACTGAGCCTCAAGCTCATCTACTTTACTTCTTATACTTCGCGCATTCAAATACAATACCTTTAATTCCTTACGCATCTCACCATTCACATCAATCCTTATTACACTTGGCCATACTCTCCTATCCATTTGTGAGCTTTCTTTCCTGTTAATTCTGGGGACATTAACTATTCCTTTACTCCCTATCCCTTTGTCTCCATCCTTGACTATCCCATTTGACACCCCCTGCCCCCTTATTTAGTTTTAAACCACCTGTGTCGCAGTGGCAAACCTGCCTGCCAGAATGCCGGTCCCTCACCTGTTAAGGTGCAATCCGTCCCTTTTGTACAGTTCCCCCTTACTCCAAAACAGATCCCAGTGGTCTAAGAATCTAAATCCCTGCCCCTTGCACTAATTCCTCAGCCACACATTCAGGTCCTGTATCTCCCTGTTCACGCTCTTGCCAGCATGAGGAACTGGAAGCAAACCGGAGATAACCACCCTGGAGGTCTTGCTTTTCAGCATTTTTCCAAGCTCTCTAAGGTCACGCTTAAAAATATTCATCCCCTTCTTTCTGACATCGTTTGAGGATTTTCTGCACACTGTCTGTGATATCCTGGATCCTGGCACCAGGGAGGCAGCACACCATCCTCGAATCCATCTGTTGCCATAGAAACCCCTGTCCGTACCTCTCACAATGGAGTCTCCATCTACCACGGCGTTGCCTGACATCGGCCTCTTTGGTTTTGGCTCAACAGTTCTTTTTGCTTCAATCCAGTGCGCCGCTCAGTGTGTTAATCTTTTTCCATATTTATAATTTCCATATTACTGTGAAGTCTTTTGTTCCTTCTAAGTGGGTGAACCTGTTCACAACAGGTAGAACACCCGGGGACCTTTGCATTCCTTGTTTCCATCCCTTTCTCACCGTCACCCACCTTCTCTCTTCCAGTACCTTAGGTGTAACAATCTTACGGTAGGACTCACCTGATGAAAGAAGAAAAGGATAGCAGAACCTTCAAGAATATTATTCTTTGCAACGTGCAGTAATATGGAAATGATAAATATGGAAAAAGATTTCCTAGTTTCATAATGCTGAGATATTATTTTCCCACCTTTAAACAATCAAATAAGCTTCAGTTGATTAGGATAATTAATGCCACAGTCCCTTGAATCGTTTTGTTTCCCAATCATTGATTTGTGATCTTTTTATAGTACTTGAGAATATTAATGCTGGTAATTTAATCTGATGAACTGTACACAGCTGAGAAAAATCCTGGTAACTAATCTTGCATTCTAATGCTTCTATTTTTGTACCAAAATCCCCTGGTCATGAAATACAGAAAATTCAGGAAGCAATTAGAACATCCAGCAACACCAGTGGAAAGGAAACCAGTTAACATCTCAATTCTGAGTCTGAAAATATACTTTTTGTTACAATAATTTCTTCCAATTCTCCATACACGTTTCGGTTGTGGAAGTGCCGAGGGGAATAGTTTGCTGATGTGCGAGAGGAAAACTTCAAGAGTGAAGTCCTGAAATGGAATTCTTACTTGCAGTAACACAACAGATATGTAAACATAGTACTCTGTAAACACCATAATAAACTACAAAAAAAGCTATATATATATAACAATAATAGTGCAAAGACAAAAATAATAACTCCAAGTCTATAGTTTGGAGCTTATTGGGAAGATGTAGCATTTAATAGCCTGATGGTTGTTGGGATGAAGCTCCTCCTGAACCTGGACATGGACTTTACAGATTTCAGGCTCCTATACCACCTTACTGGTGGCAGGAGTAACATGAGAGCGTGGCCAGAATGGTGTGGGTCTCTGATGCTGCTGGTGGTGTTTTTGAGGCAGCGACTCCTGTACATTCCTTCGCTCATGGAATGGTCAGTCCCTGTGATGGACTGGGCAAATTTGAAGATGGAGTTGGAAATGTGTCCAGCAACACAGTCATGGGAATAGAGCAGGAGGCTGAGCACGGTCTTGAAGTCCTCCTGTGCTGATGATTATCGAGGAAGAAATGGTTACTGCCAATTCGTACTGATTGTGTTTAGTTGATGAAGTCGAGGATTCAGTTACAGAAGAATGCACAGTTTTCAGTTGTGTGAGCTTGGTAACCAGTTTGGAGAGGATGATGATGTTAAATGCTGAGCTGTAGTCTATGAACAACAGCCTAACATGTGTGATTTTATTTAAGGTGCTTGAGTTTAATTGCAGTCAACAAAATATTTCTTAAGAAAAATGTATTGTAGAAATGGTATTTTTGGATAACTAGCAGGAGGGCATATATAGACCCCTTAGAAACTGTCTAATTTTATCCCACAGATCTATATTCATTTGGTAAGTACTTCTGTGAACTGCTATTTTTTGCTATTATTGCGAGTGAAAGACTGGTTGGGATATTTAGTCAGAGTTTTGTATTCGGAGTAAAATAATGGGATTTATAAATAGATTAGAAAATAGGTCTGTTCTTCCACTCCCATCTGTAAATTTTATTTGGTAGCGTTTTATCAGAAGCCAGCATCACAATGTTTTAAAATATCCACCATACAAATAGTCTGGTACTTTCCTCTTCTGTAAAACTAGTAGAGGATTAAAAATAGACTGTTGAAATAAGTATTCCTTTTTTTAAAAGGAACAAACGATCGGATTGTTTATGTAGTGGGAGTGTTTATGTAGTGGGAGGACTGAGTGAGTATCTTTAAAAAAGATATTGGGAGTTGTAAGCATGCGTGTTTACAAAAATAATTTTGTAAACACGCATGGTGCTGGTCACCGCACTTAAGGAGGGGTGCAAGTATTTGGAAGGAATATGCACTGAAGTGAGACTAGAGGTGAAGGCCTCCATTTATAAACTGAGCCCAAAGAAATTGGCATTGTGTTCTTTAGAGTAGATGTAATGGAAATTTTCAGTTATGCAAGGTTTCATTCAATAAAGACAAACTATTTTCACTGCAGGGGGGTTGAGGTCTAAAGGAAATTAGCAGGTGGATAGCGTAAATTATTCAAGAATGAGCAGAGTGCAAAATCCCCACAAACTCCTGAAGACTTCTGACCCCACACGAAGTGGAAGACAATTTGTGATGGTGTTGAGAACCTCCATGGCCATACATTATGAACACACAAAGCATTGCATAAGTGGTAGAATGAGTGCACTGCCTGAAAAAGACCACAGTCTGAAGAAATCGACTGCTGTTAATTACCTGGGTTACTGTGTCTTCCAAACCTATAATCTTTTCCAAAGAAGATTGATGGCTTCAGGTGCATGGGGATATCATAACTTGATGTACCCTTCCAAGTCCACACAATTCTGACTTGAAAATATGTCACTCTCCCTTTGTTCATTCATTTTTAACCAGTCCCTGCAAACATGTACTGTCCCTGCCTGCTTCAAAGTCTCCGCTATTGTCCCTGTATCCAAAAAGGCAAGGATTACTTGTCTTAATGACTACAGGCCTGTCGCACTGACCTCTGTAGTCATGAAGACACTCGAAAGACTTGTGCTGGCCAAGCTGAAAAATATCACAAACTCCCTGCTGGACCCTCTGCAGTTTGCATATCGGGCCAATAGTTCAGTGGATGATGCAGTCAACCTGGGCCTGCACTTCATCCTACAGTACCTGGAACGCCAGGGGACCTATGCGAGTATCCTGTTTGTTGATTTTAGCTCTGCATTCAACACCATTATGCCAGAGCTACTACACTCCAAACTTTCCGAGTTGACTGTGCCTGAACCTCTCTGTCGGTGGATCACCAGCTTAAACATAGAAACATAGAAATTAGGTGCAGGAGCAGGCCATTCGGCCCTTCGAGCCTGCACCGCCATTCAATATGATCATGGCTGATCATCCAATTCAGTGTCCTGTAACTGCCTTCTCTCCATACCCCCTGATCCCTTCAGCCACAAGGGCCACATCCAACTCCCTCTTAAATATGGCCAACGAACTGGCCTCAACTACCTTCTGCGGCAGAGAATTCCACAGATTCACCACTCTCTGTGTGAAAAACGATTTTCTCATCTCGGTCCTAAAAGACTTCCCCCTTATCCTTAAACTTCCCCCTTATCCTTCCTGACAATCAGGAAGCAGCATGTGAGGCTGGGAAAGCACATCTCGGACGCACAAACGCTCAGCATAGGAGCACCGCAAGGCTGCGTACTCTCTCCTTTCCTCTACTCTCTCCTTTCCTCTACTCTCTCTACATCAACGACTGCACCGCCATAGACACCTCTGTCAAGCTTCTCAAGTTTGCGGACGACACAACCCTGATTGCACTGATCCAGGATGGGCCGACAGAAGGAAGTGTCACACCTGGTGTTCAGGTGCCGTCGCAACAACCTAGAGCTCAATGATCTTAAGACAGTGGAATTAATTGTAGACTTTAGGAGAGCTCCCCCTCCCCTCACGCCACTCACTATCAACAACACCACAGTCACATCTGTGGAGTCTTTTAAGTTCCTGGGAACCATCATCTCCAAGGACCTTAAGTGGGGGGCTACCATCGACTCCACAGTCAAAAAGGCAGAACAGAGGATGTACTTCCTACTGCAGCTGAGGAAGCACAATCTGCCACAGGCAATGATGGTTCAATTCTACACAGCCATCATAGAGTCTATTCTCACCTTCTCCATCATGGTCTGGTTTGGCTCAGCCACCAAGCACGACACCTGGAGGCTGCAGCGAATCGTCTGATTAGCAGAGAAGGTTATTGGCTGCAACCTTCCCTCCACTGATGAACTGTACACTGCAAGGGCCAGGAAGCGAGCGGGCAAGATCATCTCTGACCCCTCTCACCGTGTCCACAAACTCTTTGAATCACTTCCATCTGGAAGGCAACTCCGGATTGTCAAAGCTGCCACAGCCAGACATAAAAACAGTTTTTATCCACAAGTAGTTGCTCTACTCAACAGCCAAAAATCTGTAGCCTCCCTTTGATCTAGTATTTTGTTGGTTCACATGATTGATGGTGTTTTATCATTAATGTTTTGTTATTATTAATGTTTAGTATTTTCTGAGTCATTCGTAACTGTCACTGTATGTCATGTTAACTTTTGGGCGGAGCACCAAGGCAAATTCCTTGTATATGAATACCTGGCCAATAAACTTGTGTCCAAATCCTGGAAGTTCTTCAGTAGCATTGTAGTACGTTCCGGGGGAATTGGTGGTTTAGCATCTCTTCGCTGCCCTCGCAAATGCATTAAGGAATTAACAATAAAATCCTTCCCTGTGTCAGCCACATTGTGAAAAATGAATAAATATCACATTTTACATTTTTTCCTTATGACATTGTTACTTCTGGTCAAATTGGGGAGGCCTGGAGCCTAAAATTGAGCAAAGGCTTCAGGGCTGGTAGGCCATTTGGTCAATTTAAAAGTGCTTTCCATAGAAATGGGACAAGGTGCAGAATGGTGCCTATACTGGACTCGCTGAATGTCCCTATCCAGCAAGCTAAACAATTGATCCAATAAAGACCAGTAGAGATGAGCTGTCGTTTGATGCTTTACTGTATTCAACTGTGAAAAGACATTGTGTCTAACATACTCTGAGGAAGGATGGCAGCAGATTAAACACTGGTTAATTACACTGTCTAAACACTATGAGGTTACCCTTTCTGAGCTGCACTTCCTTGTTTATGCCAACTTCCTGTCTAATAGGAAATGACACTTAATGTTGCCGTACCAGAACTTCCAGTAGGTGGCACTAATGCATTTAAACAAAATACAGTCCAGTACAGTGCCAGTTTGTCTAAAGCCTAGATCAGAGCTGTAGGAAGAGATGGGAACATCTGCAGACCCTGACAATTAGGTGCAAAATGCATAGAATGAATTGGATGAATGCAAACCAGACATACACTTTGTAAATAATTGTAAATAATGTTGCAAAGCTTTTGCTAAATGTTGATTGGATTAAGTATTGAGCCTTGTCTGGTTTTCTTGCATATCAGGGCAAATGTTGCGATGTTCGTTTCCTCTGAGAAACACTGTTTGCATACAATGTATTAGCCACTATTATTGGGTATGGGAAATGTCTGTCATGTATGGGGTTAATTGATATCTGTAATTAGATTGGAAAGAGACCACCCTCATGTGGTTCGGGGACCTATAAAAGTCCGCTGCCACAAAGTCCTGTGTCGATCTTCTGTGAGAGCATTTTGGGACTGCGTGACTTTCAGGAGTGTCTCTGTTTCAGCGAGGCCAAGAGGGCTTGATCAGGCAGCTACAAGGATCGGTGGTTAGGTACAGTAGTGGGAACTGTAATTGTGTTTTGTCAAAATAAAGTTTAGATGCGCAAGTGCTTGACTCAGTGATTTTTGACTGAAACTAGACTGGTGGTAAGGTTAGAACGAGCTATTTACAACATAATCTTATATAGAAGTAGGCTGTACAGTCCTTTGAACCTGTATTGTCATTCAGTAACATCATGACTGAACTAATCTTGATCTTGGGCCCATTTTCCTGCTTCTTCCCCATTGCCTTTAATTCTTATAGATATCAATAATTAAACTACAAATTCTGGAATTGAAGACGCATTATTACTGAAGTGAGGAACTAAGCTGAGCAATGCATGCTGTGATAATAGGCAGGTCCTCAAATTGGCAAGATGTGAATATAAATATCTATTGATGCAAGGCTGCCACAAACATATTCTGGCATACGAGCAAATGATTTGGATGATTGTATAGAAACCCACATATTCAAACCTGTTGATGCCATAAAGATACTTGAGATTGTATCAGGGTAGATAGAAGTATAAAAATGGGAAAGGGAATACCAAATGAGGAAATGAGCGAAACGAGTGTAAAGTCTTCACTTTGAACTGAAATGGGATGGAAAAGGATAGTTTCTAGCTTCTCAACAGGGGGATAATAGGATATCCTGTCTACTGATCATGTTTGAGACCATTTAAATGCTTTCATGGAGAAGTTGCATGAGCTAGTCTGCTGGAATGGAAGAAGATGCAAATACCCTGGTAGAAATATACTCAAGAGCTGAGGGTTGAGCAATTGAATGAAATGCAGTAGTGGTGGTAAAAAGTGACAGGATGTTGGTGGAACTGAAATCTGATAAATTTGAAGAACCTGAAGATTGATATGTGTCCCAGAGGTTTGAAGGAGGTGACAATGGACAGAGTAAATGCATTGGTTATCATTTACCAAAATTCTGCAGTTTGGAATTCTTCCTGCGGATTCGTGGGTTGCAAATGGAATACCAATATTTGAGAAAAAAGAAAGAGCAAACGGTGATCATTACTTTATTAGCCTAATATTTGTGGTACGAAAAATGCCAAACAAGTAATGAAGGATATAAGAATACATAGAGTGAAGTAAATAGGATTGAGCAGAGTTAGTATGGAAAAATTAAACAGTTGTGACGTCAGCTGATACACAGACCACTTATGGATGAACCTTTGTCAGTAGCTACGAGGGCTGGCACGTGACGTCATGGGCTAGGGGAGTGTCCTGCTACATTGGGTGCATCTCAAGGTGAGATAAGCTAATCAACAGGTAGCCGAGTTCCAGAGAACAACCTCGCTCAGCTACAGCAGCAATGACAATTACGTTAGCGGACCAAACTAACACGTAACACCTGAATAAAACTGTTTGAGCCTGCCTGACGTCTGGCCTTTTCCTGACCACGTTTGGTGCTGCTACATTGGTGACCCCGACTATCCAAATTGGAAATTTGTATTTCTCCTGATGCACGCAGCCTTGGGAGACCTGATGTCTGCAGCCAACTGCCCAGCCCTGCAGAACGATGCTGCCGCCAATCCGGCCCTACCCTAAGGTATGCCGCAGGCCACCCGGGTCAAGGGGCGCAGTCCAGTGACAGTTCTTTTGTGACGGCCGCCAAGCTCTCCCGCATGACCTGCCCTGAGCCGACCACTGGAGCTGAGAGGTCGTGGCGGCTTCCCCACCAGCTGCTGCTCACCGGAGCTGAGAAGCTGCGGCTGCCATTGCTTCCCCACCAGCCGTTGCTCTTCCACCAGCCGCCGCTTCCCCACCAGCTGCTGCAGGAGCCGCGAGTGTAGCAGCCTCCTGCCCCCGGCATCACCGACGCACGCCCGACGGCCCCGGGAGCGGGGAGAGAGTAGGCCCGCCCATTTCCCCGCCGGCCGCTGCCCAGGGCCTAGCCACCCAATAGGGCGGGCTTACCTGGGGCGACTGCCGAAGACGCCCTTCTGCTCCTCACCAGCGTGGACCCCGGTGATCCCTGGACGCTGGCTGCCTCTCCGGCCCAACAGCGGGGTCTAAAATCGCTGTTGAAGGCCGCCTCCTGAAACAAGCGGCCGCCCGACTACAAAAGAGAAGCTCGACCTTCCCTGATCGCTATCCACAGCGTCACCTTCTGGCCTGATGCTGTCCCTGCAGCCTGACCACCGGCAACAGCGCCACCCTCAGGTCGGCTGCCATCACTGCAGCCTGAACGCCGTGCACAGCGCCATCTCAGGCCAGATGCCGTTCATGCAGCCTGACCACCGGCAACAGCGCCTCATTCAGGTCGGAGGCTGTCACTGCAACCTCTGGTTTTCCAGCACAGCTTCCCATCCTGCACCATGGACACTGGACAATTTGAAATTACCTAACACTTCACACGTGATTGCTCACTGTAGTTTGTGTTGTTTCTTTACACTATCACCACACCGGGTTTAGCAATCAGTTTATTTATTTTATTTAGTTTTTTCTTCATTGTTGCCGACATCTCCCAGCTGATGCTGGGGGCCGTATTTCCCGTGACACGATCCCTTAGCTGGTTGAGGAGATGCGACTGTCTCTTCTGTCCGGCGGTTTTTGTATCGATTTCCTCGCACCCCTCGGCATACCTCGGGATTGCCCACAGCCGGAGCGTCGACTGCGCCCGCAGGCCTCTCGTCCCGACCCACGCCCGGGGTGTCCCCGACCCACATGCAGGAGCCGCCATCGACCATTCCATTCCTTCCTCCGGTCCTGGGGGGGGGGGGGGGGGGGGTGTCCTGTGGCATCAGCTGATACACAGACCACTTATGGTCGAACCCTCGTCAGTAGCTACGAGGGGTGGCACGTGACCTAATGGACTAGGGGGAGTGTCCTGCTACGTAAGCTTATCTCACCTTGAGATGCACCCAATCAACAGGTAGCTGAGTTCCAGAGAACAACCTCGCTCAGCTACAGCAGCAATGATAATTGCGTTAGCGGACCAAACTAACACGTAACACCTGAATAAAACTACTGTTTGAACCTGCCTGACGTCTGGCCTTTTCCTGACCACGTTTGGTGCCGCTACACAGTCAGCATTGAAACATGAAAGGGAAATCATTTTTGACAAATCTGCTCTTAGAAGTTCGAAGAATAGTTAGAGGAACAATTGTATTTGGATTTTCAGAAAACTTTCACTTTTCACAAGAGGTTCCTCAACACGGACACAGCAGACTTAATTGAGAGTAGTATAATGGCATGCATTGAAAATTGGTTAACAGGCAAAAGGTAAACGTGACATAAACACGTCTTTGCCAGGTTGACCAGCTATGTATGACGAGTGGGTTTCCACAGGGATATCGAGTTTGGGCTCAGCTGAATACAATCTATGTCACAATTTGGCAGAGGGAACCAGACTTTCCAAGTTTGCTGATGTTATAGAACTGGGTGGGATTGTTGGTAGGGAGGAATATATAAAGAGGCTGTCAGAACATATAGTCAAGCTAAGTGAGCGGTGAGAACATGATTAATGAAGTATAATATAAATAAATGCAAGTATATATGTGTGTGTGTATATATACATACATATATACATATATATATATATATATATATATATATATATATATATATATATATATACATACACACACACACATATTTTATATATATATATATATTAGAAAAATATCCTTGATATATAAGGAAAAAATGACTTTATGATGTAATGGAAAGTTATACATTCAAGTGTGAAGTTGGCATAAAATACTTGCTGTTGTAAGCAGGGTAAAAATATATTTTACTATAGTAAACATTTTTAAAAAAATGTTGAACAAATGGGTAATGTTGTTTGAACACGTGTGCGGACGTGGAGCCAACGGACGAGAAGCCGAAGCAAAGAAGTGGAAGCCAAATAACTGAATGGAAACAAAGCCGAAACGCCAAATAACCAAATGGAAACTAGCCGAAACACCAACTAACCGAAAGGGTTGGACGCCTAAATGCAAACTTACCGAAAGGGCGGGATACCTAAAAGCCAACTACCGAAAGGCTTCGTCTCCACCGGCGGGAGGGTGGGGGTCATTTTCCCACACAAACCACAGGTGACTGGGCAATCTGAACCCAAGTACCAAGTTGTAAGCGGCCAAAGTTGCGCATCCCTCTGGACAGCCCCCACTCTCCCACGGCCACCCTTCGCGGGCTATGGGTTGGGTGAAGCAGAGGTGTGGGACAATGTTCACCCATCCACAGTGATGTTATGGACGTGGGGGTCTGAACCAATTGCTGACAAGTCCCGCCCCCTGGCAAAGTCATGTCCATTATTTGACTTTTCTGTTGAGCGGCATTCGATTTGTTGGCTTGTAGGTGACGCCGCCTTTCGGGTAGGTAGCGTTACGGCAGAGCAGCCATTTGGTGAGTTTGCTTTTAGGCGACGCAGCCTTTTGGTTAGTTGGCTTTTAGGCGTCCCGCCCTTTTGGTTAGTTTGCATTTAGGCATCCCACCTTTTTGGTTAATTGGCGTTTCGGCTTTGTTTCCATTCGGTTATTTGGCTTCCACTTCTTTGCTTCGGCTTCTCGTCCGTCAGCGCCACGTCCGGGTACCTTTCAACAGATGTCCTTGTATCTATCACTGAATGCTGACATGCAGATAAAGCAAGTAAATAGGAAGGTAAATTGCCATTATTATGAGAGGACAAGTACAGGAGTAAGAAATTCTTGATTACAAGGATACAGGGCCTTGGTGAGACTACATCTGGAATATTGTACCCAGTTTTTGTAGTCTTTCCTAATATAAGGAGTTGCAACAAAGATTCATCAGACTACTCTGGAATGAAGTCATGAGAACAAAAATGGAGTAGAAAAGTAAATTTATTTAATCTGTTTAGAAGAATAAGAGGTGATTTCATTGAACGATAACATTTCAACAGGATGGATGCAGTGAAGATGTTGACACTAGTTGAGGAATCTTGAAGCAAGGGTTACAATGTCAGACTTAAGGCTGATGAAAAGAAACGGGTTGATAAGTCCTTGGAATTTTCTATCCTGGAGAAGGCGCCTGTGTGTGGCGACATGTTGCGAGCAGCACAACATAAAATAATCAAGTATAGTGTTTCTTAGCTTATCTGTATAAAAGAAACAACACAAATCAATGCTGTAATTAACAAGCTGCTAATGCATTTAAACGCATTAGCGCTTTTGCTACCTATCAACGGTAATGCAGTTGCTGATTCGAAGGGAATTCCCGATCACAGGGGAATCTCCCACTTCACGGAGGATCTCCGGAACAGTGAGTACAGTACCTGGAAACATCGGGGAGGCCTCCACTGTGTCCAGAAACGTGATCGACAAGTCAGACTGAAGCATAGGGGACTACGACCTCCTCTCCCTACCATCTACTATCCAATGTACAGTCATTTGAAAATATAGTGGAGGACTTAAGGTCAAGGCTACTTTATCAAAGGGAGATATGGGGATGCTGTGTGCTCAGTTTCACAGAGATACGGCTCACCCTCGACTCCAAGACTCAGCCATCGAGCTTGAAGGTTTCTCCATCCATCCAATGGACTAAACACAGGCATAGGGGAAAGGGAGAAGTGGGGGCGTTTGCCTCATGGTCAACTCTTTACAGGGCTCAGTCCTGGCAGTCTTGTCTAAGTCTTCCTCCACAAACCTGAAACACGGTGAAGTGCCGCCCCTTCTATCTCCTGAAGGAATTCACCTCCCATCATCCTGACCACGGTGTACATCGCACCCCAGGCAGACTTTCGTCTAGCACTGGAGGAGCTGCACGCCATGATCAACAAATACCAGTCAGCTTACGCTGAAACTTTTACCATCATAGTTGGGGATTTCAACAAAGCAAGCCTAAAGAAATCACTCAATGGTTACCACCAACAGGTTTTCTGCAGCACCAGATGATTAAACACCCTTGACCACTACTATACGACCTCGAAGGATGCCTATCACTCCATCTATCGCTCTCACTTTGGGAAATCCAACTATTCCGCTGTGCTGTTTCTTCCTGCATATCGGAAGCAACTGAAAAGTGCACCCCCAGCTGACTGTTCAAGGACTCAGCAACGATCCTCAATGAATACACCACAGTTGTTGCAGACTTCATAAGGAAATGTGTGGAGGAGTGTGTTCGTAGTGTTTCCCAACCAGAAACCTTGGATGAGCCAGAAAATCCGCATCTCTGGCGACACAGAGGTATATAGGAAGTACAGATATAACATTGATAAAGCCATCAAAATGGCTGCTGGAGGATAAGGCAGATGTTCGGCAACTGTGGCAGGGCTTGAATGTCGTCTCTTCCTATAAGGCGAAAACAAGGGCAGCGAAGCATTACTCCCTGTCGAGCTCATTGTGTTCCAAGCACGTTTTGCTAGGGAGAACACTGATGTACCTCCCTGAGACCCCCATCGTATTGCAATCACAGTCACAAGGGCCGATGTCAAAAGATCCTTCAGGGGGATGAATGCTCGGAAAGCCTCTGGACCTTGTGGTATACCTGGTGGTGTTCTTAAAACCTGAGCAGACCAACTGGCTGGAGTTTGTGCAGACATCTTCAACCTCTCATTGCAGATGTCTGAGGCTCCTAATTGCTTTAAGAAGGCATCAATAATACCAGTGCCTAAGAAGAGTAAGGTGACTTGCCTCAATGACTATCGACTGGTGACACTAAAGTCAGTGGCGATGACGTGCTTTGAGAGGTTGGTTATGGCGCATGTCAACTCCTGCCTCAACAAGAACCTTGACCCATTACAGTTTGCTTACTGTGACGACAGGTCAACAGAGGATGCGGTCTCATTGGCTCTCCACTCTGAATCTGGACCACTAGAACAATAAAAACACATTCGTCAGGCTGTTTATAGACTACAGCTCGAAGTTCAATATCATCATCTTCAAGCTAGTTATCAAGCTCACGGAACTGGATCTCTGCGCACCTATCTGCAACTGGATCCTCGACTTCCTCATCAACAGGCCACAGTCTGTTTGAATTGGCAGCAACACTTCTTCCTCAATAACCATCAGTATGGGAGCACCTGAACTCGCTCTATACTCACGACTATGTAGCCGGACTCAGTGCAAAATCCATCTTCAAGCAATCTTCAATCCATCGCAACTATTGTTGGACGAATTACAGATGATGATGAGTCAGAGTATGGAAGTGGGATCGATCGACCAGCCCAACAACCTGGCTTTCAATGTTAGTAAGACCAAGGATCTGATTGTGGACTTTGGAAGAGGAAGAATGAGGATCCGCAAACCTGTCTATATGGACAGGATGATGGTGGAGAGAGTCATAAACTTTACATTCCTGGGTGTGCATATTTCTGAAGATCTTTCATGGAACCAGCACTCTGATGCAATTATAAAGAAAGGCTATCAATGCCTCTACTTCCTGAGAAGATTGTGGACATTTGGTATGTCAGAGAGGACTCTCTTGAACCTGTAGGTGTACAGTAGAGAAGCAGATTGAATGGTTGCATCACGGCCTGGTTGTGCAACTTAAATGCCCAGAAGCGAGGAAGACTGCAAAAAGTGGCCAGTCCATCATGGGTTCTTACCTTCCCACATTCGAAGGGATGTATAGGGCTGCAACAAAGGCAGCCAGCATCATCAGACCCACACCGCCCTGGCCACACACTGATTTGACCCCTGCCATCAGGAAGAAGGTACAGGAGCCTGAAAAGTGTAACACCCAGGTTCAGGAACAGCTTCTTCTCTACAGACATCAGGCTATTAAAAACTGCAAAACTGCATCCTCCAAATAAGCTCTGAACTACATAGACTGGGGGTATTGGTTCTGTCTATTTGCAGTTTTTGTGTGGGTGTGGGTTGGGGTGGGAGTGTCTCTCCCTTAATCATTGGGTTGTTGACAACAAAGATGATTGAGCAGATTTGGTATGTCGACGAATACTCTTCCGAACTTATACAGGTGAATGATAGAGAGCAAACAGACTGGTGCATCACACAGCCTGGTTCGACAACTTGAACACCCAGGAACAGAGGAGACTCCAGAGAGTGGTAGATCTTGCCAGGATCTATCACATGTTCTGACCTCCCCACCATCGACGGGATCTATAAGAGGTGGTGCCTCAAAAAGGTAGTCAATATCATCGAAGACCCATACCACTCTGGCCACGCTCTCATTTTGCTACTACTGCAGGAAGAAGGAATTACAGATGCTACTACTGTGGGAAGAAGGCCTAAAAACCATGGCCACCAGGTTCAAAAACAGCTTCTTCTCAGAAACCATCAGGGTCTTGATCACAACGCTAACATCAGCAACTATGATCATCTGTGAACTGTCTTTTGTTGCGCTATGGACTTTGGTTTTGCACTACTATAGTAGACTAGTAAGAATTTCATTATTCCGTTGCCAGTACCTATGACAATTGGACACTCCTGATTCTTGACAAATGATCGGGGGATGGGAGAATATTGTACAACTCTGAAATCTGGCACAATTAGAACTTTGGTGCAAGGTGAGCTGCTTTCCTAGACTGTTAAATACTTTTTCTATTAATACTACAGTAAGCCTTTAATTTACTTTGTTTTCTAGTGGAAAGAGAGTTAAAAGGGAGTACATGAAATAAGGCCAGTAAATGGAATGAGAGCATGCTGAGCCAGATGTTGGTCAATGGGAATTTCTGATGGCAACTTACCATTGATTAAGTAGAGCTAATAGGACGATGTTTCAATCCCTGTAATGTCGATACTCTTGCTATTTACAGTGAGATTGCAGTGGTGAAAGGTAGGGTAGGTACATCATCGGGGTCATCAGGTGGGCACCCTCCTTCTTTGACGTTTCATTGATAAACCCACAACATCTCCAGAGGGCTCAACGGTGATACCTGGTGTCCCAGGTACACCACCACCCCCCCCCCCCCCCCCCCCCCCCCCCCCCCTCAATTCCATACCCCCCTGTCTTCATCTTGCAGCCCAATTGTTATCTCTCCTTTTGATCCAAATCCAATTGCTGCTTTTTTTCCTGCAGAATTTGATAATGATTTGACTGCTTGTTGGAGGGAGCGACCCCTCACCCCCATTTTCTTTAATAGCCTGGTCATAGATGTAGCAACAAATCCCCTGCATCCCACTTCTACAGGGAAAATCTTGGTCTTCCAACCAGTCTGGGCAGCTTCAGTTACCAGTCCAGAGTAGTTGGCCTTTTTCCTCTCATAAATTTCTTCAACACCATCTTTCCATGGAACTGTCAATTCCACAACATATGCCAACTTGGCTGTTATGGACCGCAGGACCATGTCTGGCCAGACTGTTGTAGCCACAATGTCTGGGGGAAACACAACCTTTTTTTTTCCAGATCCACTTCCATTTTCCAATCCCGAGCAGGCTGCAGAATGCTTGCATCCTTTGATGTCATCTGGTCCTCTGGAGGTTGGCCTGGAGGTACAAATGTTGTGAAGTGGACATTTCCTGCCGATATTTGTGGGGAAGCATTTGTGATCTTACGCCTCTGTTCCAGGATTGATGCCAGCTGCCTGAGAACTTGGTTATTCCGCCAAGTGTAACCCCCTTGGCCAAGGCTCATAGTACATCCTGTTAAAATATGCCTTAGTGATGCAAGTGCTTGGCAAAGGGAGCAAGTGGGGTCTTCTCCGAACCACCTCTTCAGGTTCTGGGGAGATGGTAGAACATCATAAGTTGCTCTGATGACAAAACTTAGCCGAGATCCTTCCATTTGCCAGATGTCACGCCAGCTGAGTTTCCTCTTTTCCAGGCTCTCCCAGATGGTCCATTGGCCCTGCTTGGCCATTGATACGGCCTTGGCGTGTCGCTCTGCCTCCTCCCGTCTTCTCACCTCCTCCACCACGAGCCGTCTCTTCTGCACTGATGTTGCCTTTTGCCATTGAGGAGCTTTTGGGACGAGCCCGAGTCCGGCTCTCCCGTGTTGGACTTGGCCAACCACATCCCGGAAATGAAGAGCAGACCTAGCACTCTGAACAGCTTCAGATGAGGTCCACGTCCTCCCCGTTGCCACACTGGGGACCGCTGTTCGAATAACAGTATCTTCAGATTCAGTGAGGGTCATGACCAACCTTGCTTTAGTGCATTTGAACGCTTCCACAAGTCCTGCAATGGGTGATTCCAATTTGCCACTCCCATACAGTCCAACAGCACTTAAGTATCGTAGAAGTCCAAGCCACTGTTTCACATGTGTGCTGATCATTCTTTCCAGCTTTTCCACTTTGTTGATGGGAATTTCATACATAGTTAAAGGCCACATGATTCTTGGTAGTATGCCAAATTGGAAGCACGGCTTGAGTTTTCCTGGTAGCAAGGTCTTGTTGATGCGAGCTATGTGCATGATGGTATCCTCTGTGAGTTGTTCAAACTGCTCGGTGTCCTTGAGCTTTGCATCATACCATCGGCCCAAGTTCTTCACTGGCATTTCTGAAACAGTTGGCACAGGCATTCCGTCAATATGAAATCTTTGATCCTTGACTTGACCTTTGACAGTGGAGATGCTTCTGTACTTGCTAGATTTAATCTTCATCCTTGCCCATGTAATGTTTTGATGACATTTTTCTAGAAGTCTCTTGGTGCAGGGGATAGTTGTTGTAAGTGTTGTTATAATTTCCATATAGGCTTGTATAGGTGGCAATCGCTGACCCCACTGTAGCCGATTTCCTCCCACAACCCATTTTGATGCTCTGATAATGAGCTCCATTGCCATAGTGAAGGCCAATGGGGAGATGGTGCACCCCGCCATGATGCTTCCAATGGTTGCCACGCTGTGGTAAAGTCTGATGTTGTGAGACAAAATTGCAGATCCTGGAAGTAGTTTTTTGCCAGATTTGTTATTATTGCAGGCACCTAAAAGAATTCAAAAGCAGTCCACCGTAGCGAATGAGGAACTGATCCATAGGCGTTGGCCAGGTCGAGGAACAAGACATGCACATTATTTTTGTTCTTAGCAGTCTGGATTTGATGCCATATGATGCTGGTATGTTCAAGGCATCCCGAGAAGCCTGCTATGCCAGCCTGTGTACATGTGTTCCAGTGTAGTTGTTTGTCATTTATGGCAGTTTTACTAGGGAGTTTATTAACTAGAAAGATGCAACCAATATCATCTGGAATTCAAAAATATGCTTTATTTTTAAACTAAGATTGATAATTCCAACATGGAAGTATATGATTAGACAGTATATTAAGCTGAGACAACACTATCAACATATCTTTTGGGTACCATGAACTACCTCAGCCTCATTAGGCACATCAAGAACACAAAGTAAACATTCCTTTGGCTACTTTAGGAGAAACTAACATTGATATTCCTCTCCAATGGTCAAAAATTCCAGGACAGCTCATTGGCTATGATACATGTTATTTATTTTCTCTGTTACATGCACTTCTGTTGGGCATATTTTGGAACAAAACCACTCACTCCATGAGTTTCCAATTTAATCCTGCAAGAATTTCATGTTTAACCAATTTTTATTTATGTTCTCCATCTGATCCTCAATCTTTCTTGCACAATATCTCATGGATAGAATTGAATGGACAACTTTCTAAAATATAATTTCCCTGATTGAAAAATCCCCCATCATATATTGTGGTAATCAAGAAATATTAAACTGTGCTCACTTCTCATCAGGCATTGGCCTCATTCTGATGATTCTGCTGTCTGAGAAAAAGATAGAAAAGGGGAATTGCCTAAGATTACCATTATGTGGTGTAAGTTTGAATGTATAAGTCTTAATATTGTACAGGCAGTTGTGAATTCATCACCACTGAATGCATGTTTTAGATATAGCATTTCCTGCATTGTGTGACTTTATTCAGTGAAAGTTGAAAAAGAAAATAAGAACAGTAGGAGGTACGGGTGATATGAAAACCTCCAGAAAATTCAAAGGGAAATTTGAACAGGTCATTAACAGATCATTAATTATTTAAAGTCAATTTATATAATTAATCAACACCTCAAGTGTTTCATCTTAAGATATTAGCCGATTCCGATCTTGAGAGGAATGTGAATGGATGTGACTTAATGAGTTTCAAGGAAGAAGCCTTTGTTAGATTTCTTTTGAGTAAGTTTTGCATTCCCACAGGGACATTTCTTCAAAAGGAGTTTGGACAAGAGAATTGCATGTGTAGTTAGAGCTCTGGTGTAGGTTCACTTCCAAGTGTTTCCTCATCAAGAGTACATTATCACAGATTTTCACTGCAAGTATTTTAGTTCAGCCAATATTTTAGTTTCTGGGATTGAGGGTTGTTACTAATTGTTGCATGTACTAAACTCTCATTTGGTTGGATGCAGCCAGGGCAATTTTTCTTGCATCATGTTATGCCAACCATTTTACTTTTTAAATCATCTAATTTTTATTTTCAACTGAAACTGATGACTCAATTGAAGTTCTAACTTTTATAATGTTTTAAACATGCTGCTGCACATCCACCAAGTGTTGAGACATTTAATGGAGTCTAGATTGTATTATGTGTCAGCAGTTATAGAAAAAATGCAAGCAGGAATAGGCCATTCAGCCTACAAACTAATGAATGGTTCTGCAACTCTGTGATGGTGTTCTGAAAATTCACATCCTTTAACTTATTACTAATCATTTATTTGTAATCGATGAGTACATTTTTAACACAATCACCTGTTATTATTCATCTAAAATTCAACTTGCTTCATAATTCTTCCTAAAGTAATCCATTTATCAAAACCTAATGGACGTTTTGATGCTAGACCTGTCCTTTAACATCTTCCATTTCTACTGTCCTATGTCACAAACAGGCCTGCAAGTGAAGCAATCATTTACCCACACTCCCAATCTAGAATACTGAATTTAATGTGGATGCCTCTTCATTAGCGAAAAGAGAGGCAGATTAGAAGACTATTTTGCTAAGCATGTGTCATGAAGGGTTCTCAGAACTTCATATCCCTTCATATTTTAATTCTTTATCTCACTCCAACAATGAGCTGGTTCTGTGTGGCCTCCTGTATTCGTATAACAAGGCCCAAAGTCAGCTTGAGGAACAACACCTCAGGGCTGCCAACATTGGGTGAGAGTTGAGAGTGAGAAATTGCGAGGGGGAGTAGCGACCGAGCAGGGGGCGGGGCGGGGTGTTTTGGTAGGGAGCTTTTGCATTTTTCAGCTTGACATTGTGCAATCTGGTGCATACTGTTGCGAGTCTTTTAACTTACATTTGAATGCAATATTTATGCTTCAAATTGTATTAGGTATGAATAAGGTTAGGCTAAATTACATTCCTAACTACATTCCACAGTAGAGCCAGGCTCTGATCAACAGGTGCAGCACATGAATGACCTTAGTATATTCATGTATGGAAATCAGATTATAATTAATGCTGTTATGCATATATATAGAGAAACAAAAACCTAGAAACAAGGCAAGAGGACTTGGACTTCCATCACTGTTCTGCACAAATAAATCAATCATCCTTACCCTTTGACTATAGAAACAAGACAAAAATAATATCACATATTCAACTGTATATGGTTCAATTAAATTAAGATATATATGTAAAACATATATATGGAAACAGGCCCTTTGGCCCACCAAGTCCACACCGACCAGCAATCTACCTTACACCAGTTGTATCGTACGTGCCACGGACAATTTACAGAAGCCAATTAACCTACAAACCTGCACTTCTTTCGGATATGGGAGAAACCGGAATATTCAGAGAAAACCATGTGGTCATTAGAATAATGTACAAACACTGTACAGACAGCCCCCGTAGTCAGGATCAAATCTGGGTCTGTGGTGCTGCAAGACAGCAACTCTACCGCAGCGCCACCATGCCACCCCATTAAATTATTTTTTCTGTAATATATTTATTATGGTGTCACGTCAGTAAAGATGAACACATGATTATAATTTCTGCTCTTAGCAGGATTACACCCATCTCCAGTCATTGTGTTTTATGGCTGGTTTTCAACCTCTTCAGTCTGAAGGTCTCAACCCGAAACATCATCTATTCTTTCTCTCCAGAGATGCCGCATGTCCTGCTGAATTATTCCAGCTTTTAGTGTCTATCTTCAGTTTAAACCACCATCTGCAGTTCCTTCTTACACTCTTTGTTAAGCGAAACGGGTCCTATTCTCATAATATTCACCTCAACTAAGTATTTTCTTCACCTCCGTTGCTACAGGGAATACAATCCCAGTTATCTAATCTTTCTTCAAAGTGAAAAAAAAAATTTCAGCCCCGCCAATATGTTCATAAATCGCCCCTGGATCCTCTCCAGAGCAATTGCACCCTTTCTACAGTGTGTCACAGTCTTACAGCATGGAAACAAGCCCTTCATCCCAACTTGTCCATGCAGATCAAGGTGCCCCATCTAAACTAGTCCCACTTATCCGCATTTGGCCCATATCCCTTTAAACCTTGTGTGTGTGTTAGGTTGTGTGTGAGAATGTTTGTTAGGTTGTGCGTGAGAGTGTGTGACAGTGAAGCGGTGACAACACCCGGAGTGAGTGGAGACTTGGCGATGTCCAGGGAGCATTTCTCTCTCTCTCCCCCCCCCCCCCCCCCCCCCCCCCCCCCCCCCCCCGGGAATGCGGGCTGGCCTAGATGCTCTGTGTCTAGCTGGGGTCCAGGGGAGGTGAGGGTCAGTGACCCGGGGGTCCAGGTGAGGTGAGGGACAGAGACCCGGAGGTCGGGCATCAGAGCGGAGCTATAGCCCAAGATTCATCCCCGCGGCTCCAGAGACGCCACCGACGCCCCCACTCACCCGGTTCGCTTCGCTTCTCCATGCGGTGTGGACAGAGCGGCCAACAGCCACAGAGGCTCTGCAGGTGAGGGTGGGAGGTGTGAGTGGTGCCTGTTTGGGGGGGGGGGGGGGGGTTGTTGATGCTGGGACCGCCGCCACCTCTCACCTCGCACACCATCTGCACGGGAATGTGAATGCGGGTGAGGCAGCATCTAGAGAGCGGTGGACAAAAATATTGGAGAAATGCTTGAGTCTGAAGAAGAATCTTCAGATGCTGCCTCACCCGCTGAGTTTCTCCAGCAGTTTTGTCTACATTGCCATTTTAAATAGTGTGCGATGGGCTTAAGCCAATTAAATTGCTCATTTTTTACGGGGAACCCGCCGACAAAAAAACTATGCTCATTGGTGAATGTGGAGGAATGTGACTATTTATTTATTCATATATTTTTTTAAATATTTTTTTGAGCGTGAGAACTTCTGACATCAGCATAAGAGTGTGAGAATTTCCTCAAATGCGTTAGTCTCACACTCAATGCGTGAGAGTTGGCAGCCCTGAACACCTCATCTTCTATCTGAGCATGTTGCAGCTTTGCCGACTTAGAAAATTATCGGGTAACTTCCCTTCTCTGTCTGTATCAGAACTGGCCATTTCTACTGTAAGTTATTCTCCGGTTAATATTGGGTCTGGCTTACTCTTTCCATCAGCAAAGCCTGACCTGCTAACCATGTTTTTTACACCGTTTAGATTCCTATCTCTTTTTAATTGTCCTCATTGATCCATTCACTGGAGAACCTGGTCAATTTATTCCCTCAGCAACCTTACTCTCACCCGATCCAAGACATTTCCTTTGTCTTATTCATCTTCCTCCTCCTCCTCCATCTTCTCTGCAACTTAAAACTTGTTTTCTTTTCCAGTTCTGATGATGAATCTTCAACTTGAAATGTTGAATCTTTTCTATTTTCGCAGTGCTGCCTGACTTTCAGAATGTTTCCATCATTTTATGTTTTCTTTTCAGATATTCAGCATCAGTATACTTTTGAATTTCACCTTTTAGATTATGTGATACAGGCTTTTCAGTCTGGAGGTCTGGTGGTGGAACTGAACAGATCAGACAGCATCTGTGGCGGCAAAGCGTTAGGTATGTCGACAAACATTTTGGTCCTGATGCAGGACCTTGATCCGAAATGTCGACTATCCCTTTGCCTTCAGAGATGCTGCATGATCCGTTGAGTTCCACCAGGCATTTATTTTTTGCTCCACATTAAAGTATTTGAAACCTGTTCTGTCTCCTGGGGACTTTAGTCTGTAGTCCCATGAGTTTACCTAGCTTCTTTACTTTCAATTTCTGATTTTCTCTTAATAGGATGTTTTTCATTAAAACTACCATGAAGGCAGGTACAAAATATGTACTCAAGTCTTTGCCATTTCCTTGGTTCCTAATATCCATTCTCATTCTTTATGGATCGGCTTTTATATGTTTGCTTCCTTTTATAAAAAAATAAAAAAACTAGTAGAAGCTCGGTCTGTTTTGATATATTTCTGGCTCTTTTATTCTCATAATATTTTTTACTCATTTTTAGTCATCTTTTGCAGATGACTAGATCTTTCCCATTCTTATGACTCATTGCTACAAGCTTTGTTTGGTTTATCTTCTGATTTTGTATTATCCTTGTTTAATTATTGATCATTTTTAGTTATATCTTTATTACTCAATGGGATGTATATTTTGGTGCTTTTCCAATTTAAAATTGCTTTATGATTAACATGATAGAAAAAAAAACAATTAAAGACAAAAAACATCATTGTGCTCAATTTGAAAGTTAGGCTTAAGTTAGAAACGTGTGCCAAATATAGATTTCAAAACACATCTATCTTGTGGCACAGATATACCTTTTTTTATTAATACAAGGACATTAACTAGCCGTAGGATGTCGCAAGTAATTCTTGCGACGTGTATATGAAGCAATGGTCTGTGACCTATCAAGAAATGGAAAGAATTGTTTATTTTCTATTAGCTCTAAATTTAACAAGTGTATTCAAATGTGCCTAAATAGCAACTCTGGTTATTCGAATAATTAACTTGGAGGCTGTGCATTGCTTAACTTAGCCAGTTCTTTGAATCTGACTGGTCTGTCTGTTAATCCTCAAGAATTATATTCTTACAGTCGTTCTCAATGTGTATTATTTAATTTGTTTTTGTAGGGTAGTAGAGACAATATGAGCATTGTGCTGGTCTGCTTCCCTAATGCTCCCAAGGTGTCAGAAGAGGCGGTGAGAAAAGATGCTGAACTGAATAAATACCTGGAGTCTCGCGTTGAAGGTGGGATAAGTTTGGCTTAACTGTTTCTATTAATTAGATTTTTTTAAATGGATGAATTGATCACCAAGTATTCATTAAAGTATTTATTTAGCACTTAGAATGAAACATTTCAGATCTCGGAAACATTTAAGAAACTCTTTTCCTTTTGTTTGTAATTTAAGCATAATGTTTAGGATAAAAGTAGACATTACATTTGTTTCTGTGGAAGGTTTATTGCACTGTTAGTCATGATTTTCTCTTTTATCTGTCAGACTGTGGGTGCTTTTCCGAATACTTTTCAGAATGTTATTCATCATCCATACATGTTATTCCGTTTAATTTTTTTTTTTTAAACTAGTGTGCTGAGTACTATACCTTATTCGATTCACCACCAAGTCTTGAGTAAACTCTTGTACTAAAGCAGTTTAGTTGAAGATGCTTGTGTAGGTACGAAATCATGTTCACTAAACTGGAAAGGACTTTCACCAAGTTAGAACTGATCAATGTGGATTCATCTAAAAACACTCTCAATAATAATAATGTAGTATCCTTAAGTATGATATAGAAACATAGAAAATAGGTGCAGGAGGAGGCCATTCGGCCCTTCAAGCCAGCACCGCCATTCATTGTGATCATGGCTGATCGGATAATGTGATCTAGAATTTTCCCTTTGTAGGTATTTCATTCTCCTTTGCTCAGGCCACAAAGATGTTCCCAAGGATGTGCATTCTGAAGACAGACAGTTGAATAAAAGATGGTATATAGATTCTCAATAGATTGCAACTTCCTGGATAACGCACATTATCAAATTGGCTGTATTTCAAAGAATTTTTGCAAAGTTCAAGATGTTCTCACCAGCTGCTAAGCTGCTTGTGTTTCTTTGAGAGAACAGTTTATCTCTAACAATGCAATACACTGATTTGCTCGGCTGAGATTTTGAACTCAAATTATCAAGCAGTGCACAAAACTATCAACCACTGCTAGCAGACACAAGTTAGAACATTGGGTGCAGAATTCAAGCAGCAATTATTCTCCATTCAATTCCAGAAATGAAGCACTTCCCTGCAAAGCTAAGATTACTGGACCAAGTTTTCAACACAGTCTGATAGGTTAGGGAGGCTAATGAAATACATGTATATAATAAGCATAGAGACGCAAGGAAGTGCAGA
This sequence comes from Okamejei kenojei, assembly GCA_035221665.1. Lineage (NCBI taxonomy): Eukaryota > Metazoa > Chordata > Chondrichthyes > Rajiformes > Rajidae > Okamejei > Okamejei kenojei. The sequence continues at coordinate 58,956,131 of CM069138.1, forward strand.
TGCTGGAATCTTGAGCAAAGTGCTGGAGTAACTCAGCAGGCCAAGCAGTATCTTTAGAGGCAATATTTCATGTGGGGGCGCTTCCAAAGACCCAAAACGTCGCCTGTCCTCTTGATCCACAAATGCTGCCTCAGCCGCTGAGTTACGCCAGTACTTTGTTTATAGGAGGCATGGAATATTGTTAATTATTACCCATATCACACATCTGAGCTATGCTTTTACAAAATTGTATTCCCTTCGTTTTGAGTGCCAGCAGGGTTAACAGGGGAATATTTTCTTGTATTCCCCTTTCTTGCGAACGCCTATGGACTTTACGTGTTAAAACAGCGGTAAATATAGTCTTATATTCCCCTGGTCTCACATCCGGGAACTTGGCAACGTGACGCTGCGTGGGAAATTTAGAATATTCAAACGGCAGACAGGAAGACTGCCGCGTCCATTTTGGTTAAATTTTACGTGGAAGTCCGCCGAGCTGAGATGTTGAGATTTTCCTCTAGATGTCTGATATGGGTAATAATAACAATATTGACTGTCCTCTTTCGGGGGATACGACATATATTGCCCTCACTAGATCCATATTGCCCTCGTCTTCGACTCGGGCAATATGAATCTACTTCAGGCAATATATGTCGTATCCCCCTCAAGGCCAGTCAATATTCTATTAATGCTGCACCTCAGTGCAGTAAAAAAAATGATCACATTTATGTTAGCTTCATGGCTCACTCAATTTTTTTTTCTATTCATCATAAGTACATTTGTGTGAAAAAATAAATCAGTTAAAATCCATCCACATCAGGATCATACAAAGTTTATTGGGATATTATGAACGATATATTACAAAGGAAAGCCAGTAGGTAAAGCTATTACATTTTACTGCCATTTCGAATTTTGCCATAATTTTCTGGTTTACCTTTCATCATCTCATTCATTGTTGAATTTTTCAAGTAAATGTTTTGCCATTGGTTTTACGGATGTCTAATAAATTTAAGTCAATTCATTACATGAACAAAAATATGCTTCCTCATTGAAATAAAACAGAAAATATAAAAAATTGTTCGTATGCCAGACAGCATCTGCAGAAAGCAGAGGTTATTCTTCATAGTCACTAGCCTTTCATCAGATCTATCAGAAATACATCCAGTATTTACTGTTATAGTTTGATTTCTAGCATCTGAAGACTTTTACTTTTCCATGTTTCCTTAATGTTGTCTCGTTGCCAGTAATCATAAATCGGCATGTTCTACTACTGAGGAATTTTGTTTGCTCTTAATTGAAATAGTTGCACTCAAGAATTTACTTTATTAACTGAACTTAACTGCTCCATTGCTTTGGTGCAATTTGAATTCTTGTTTCTAGATCAGGCCACAACATTATTAAAGTATTCCTCGATGAGATGAAAGTAATTTTAATTGCTGTCCAAAGTTAAGTTAGGTAAGGGGGAGGTACAGCGAGACCTGGGTGTCTTTGTACACCGGTCACTGAAAGTTGGCATGCAGGTACAGCAGGCAGTGAAGAAAGCTAATGGAATGTTGGCCTTCACAACAAGAGGATTTCAGTACAGGAGTAGAGAGGTTCTTCTGCAGTTGTATCGGGCTCTCAGGGCTCTCGCTTAACTTTTTTTCCCTGTTGCCACCCGGGCAACCTTGGCAGCTTTTCAGGTTGCTAAATGACTGTATAGGTGGTCATTTAAGACGGTTTGCATGACGTGTGCGATAATGTGCTCGGACGAAGTGCGTAGTTACCAGTCGGAATTATGCTTGAAGCAATCACATATTATGTTCAAGAAGGAACTGCAGATGCTGGAAAATCGAAGGTAGACAAAAGTGCTGGAGAAACTCAGCGGGTGCAGCAGCATCTATGGAGCGAAGGAAATAGGCAATGTTTCAGTCCCATCAGTCTGAAGAAGGGTTTCGGCCCAAAACGTTGCCAATTTCCTTCGCTCCATAGATGCTGCCGCATCTGCTGAGTTTCTCCAGCACTCACATAATATTTCTGCTTCAAATAACTCACAAACTAAACATATTAACCAATCAAGACATATTCACCAATCAATGACATGCAGCAAAATTATAATACAATATCTCAACTCTTTTTACACATTGCAATTAATGCAATTTCTATTAGTTCTTTCCACTTCCAAACAAAAATGTGGTTGGATTATTCAGCATATGATCAACCTGTGTCAATAAATCCTGGACCATGGTAACATATATGCTTAACCATGCACACTACAGATTGATGCAAGCATGTTTTCTGTGAAGGACCGAAAATTACCATAAGTCGTTACCATGAGTGCCATGGGTCGTTATTGCTATTGGCACAGAAACACTCTGGCTTCCCACATAATTTATCCATAACAAAATATACAGGTTGCAAGGAAATTTATAAAGGCATTTTATGATAATAGCTGTGAAAGCCGACTGTACCCATCTGACAGGTTAAACATTACACCAACTGACAAGAGATGGCCAAAGGACATAACTGCAGCAAATGTTCTTTTGGTAATATGTTTAAAGGTGTCAAAACAAATAATAACATTGGGAATTAAAACATATTTGATTGCATTCCATTATCAAACAGTCAATGTTCGCTCTGAAGACCATGAAGCACAATAGGGTCAGGGGATGTGTGAATCAGTGCGGGGTGGATAGATGGTCGGGGGTGAGAAGGCAATTGTTGCAGAATGGATGGATTGAGGCAGGTGAAGGGGGGGGGGGGGGGGGGGAGAAAGAGAGGCAGGGCCGCCAACCCCCATGCACTGAGCGTGAGAATCACGCATTTTGACAAATTCTCATGGCCAAATTCAGTGGGTGAGGCAGCATCTATGGAGCTAAGGAAATATGCAAGGTTTTGGGTCGAGACCCTTCTTCAGACTGTTCCCCATTCTTATTGAATGTAGGGATCAGTACAGGATGGATGGATGGGGGTGGGGTGGGGTGGGGGGGGGGTGGTATCAGCTCAGGATGAATGGGGGGGAATCGGTACAGGATGATTGGGGGGGGAATCGGTACAGGATGAATGGGGGGGGGGGGTGTCAGGACAGTGTGGATCGGAAGGTCTGTGCAGGATGAATGGGAGATCACTACAAGATGAATGAGGGGATCAGTACAGGATGAAGGGGATCAGTACGGGATGAATGAGCGGGTCAGTACAGGATGCGTGAGGGATCAGTACAGGATACATGAGGGAATCAGTACAGGATGAATGGGGGATCAGTAAAAGATGAATAGGGAGATCACTACAGGATGGATGGGGGGATTGGTGCAGGGTAAATGGAGGGTGGGTCAGTATGGGATGAATGGGAGGATCAGTGCAGTATGAATGGGGGGAGAAGTGCAGGATGGATGGGATGGGGTGTCAGTACAGGATGAATTGGGGGACCAGTGTAGGATGGATGGGGGGGTGGGGGGGTGGTTGCAGGAGAATCAATGCGAGGTGGGTAGGATAATGAATAGATTGGGGGGGTGTAGATGGGGAGAGGAGCACAGGGGATGTCAGTGAGGACTGAATAGAGGAGGGAATGGGGATCAGTGTGGGGAGGGGGGGGAGAGGGGGGGGGAGAGAGAGGGAGAGGGAGGGGAGAGGGAGGGAGGGGGAGAGGGAGAGGGAGGGGGAGGGGGAGAGATATATATATATATATATATATATATATATATATAGAGAGAGAGATATTGAGAGAGATATAGAGATATATATATATATAGAGAGGGAGAGATATAGATATATATATATATATATATATATATATATATAGAGAGAGAGAGAGATATATATATAGAGAGAGAGAGAGATATATATATATAGAGATATATATATATATATATATATATATATATATAGAGAGAGAGAGAGATAGAGAGAGAGATAGAGAGAGAGATAGAGAGAGAGATAGAGAGAGAGATAGAGAGAGAGATAGAGAGAGAGATAGAGAGAGAGATAGAGAGAGAGATAGAGAGAGAGATAGAGAGAGAGATAGAGAGAGAGATAGAGAGAGAGATAGAGAGAGAGATAGAGAGAGAGATAGAGAGAGAGATAGAGAGAGAGATAGAGAGAGAGATAGAGAGAGAGATAGAGAGAGAGATAGAGAGAGAGAGAGAGAGAGAGAGAGAGAGAGATAGAGAGAGAGAGATAGAGAGAGAGATAGAGAGAGAGAGAGAGAGAGAGAGAGAGAGTGTGTGATTCATTCATTCATTCATTCATTCATTCTTTGGTGCTGCTGCGGAAGGAGACCTCTCCCTCCCGGCCTCGGCGTGCGAGGCGTTGATTTTAAAGCGCGTTACTAGAGGAATACAGCCGCTGGGGCCGACACGAAACGTCACGTTCATATTCTCCAGAGATGCTGCCTGCCCCGCGGATTTACTCCAGTTTTATGTGTCTTTCGGTATCAAGCAGTATTTGCATGCCAAGCCGGGCAAAATGAGTCAGCGTTTAGGTTGCCCGGCGGCACTTTGGGTGGTCAATGGCACCCGAGCAACCGCTAATTTAGAGCCCTGGCTCTGGTAAGACCACATCTGGAGTATTGTGTAAGGTTGTGGTCTCCTAATTTGAGGAAGGACATCCTTGTGATTGAGTCAGTGCAGTGTAGGTTCACTAGATTGATACCTGGGATGGCGGGACTGTCATATGAGGAACTATTGAAAAGGCTATGCTTGTATTCATTTTAAGTTTAGAAGGATGAGGGGGATCTTATAGACACATAAAATTATTAAAGGACTAGACAAGCTAGTTGCAGGAAAAATGTTCCCAATGATGGGTGAGTCCAGAACCAGGGGCCACAGTCTTAGAATAAAGGGGAAGCCATTTAAGACTAAGGTGAGAAAAAACGTTTTCACCCAGAGAATTGTGAATTTGTGGAATTGCCTGCCACAGAGGGCAATGGGGGCCAAGTCACTGGAAGGATTTAAGAGAGAGTTAGATAGAGCTCTAGGGGCTAGTGGAATCGAGGGATATGGGGAGAACTTAGGCACGGGTTATTGATTGGGGACGATCATCCATGATCACAATGAATGGCGGTGCTGGCTCGAAGGGCCGAATGACCTCCTCCTGCACCTATTTTCTATGTTTCTATGTTTCTAAAAAGCATTTAATCAGAAGTTTGTTTTAAGGAACCTTATTAAATTTGACACTGATGGGATATGAGGGAAAACTCGTTACATATCTCATCATACTGAAAGGAAAATGGTCCTGATCACTGGAGATTAATTATCTTGGCATCACCTCAGTTGATCCTTTAGGTCAAACGTCTTCAGCTTCTTGTATGATGCCACATCACAACTATCTTTTGACATTTAGTGAGAGGTAATGAATGTTCTTAACAATTGCTCAATGTTCAAATCCTGACAATGTTTAGGCATGGATGTTGAACTGCAAGTCACATCATGCCAAACACTCATGTTTAAGAGGGTTTAACTTCAACTTTTGCAAACCTTCAATGGCATTATTTTCTGCCCGGCTATCAACATTTTAGTTCCATGTTAGACTAGAAATTTAACCCTATCAGTTGAGTACATTCATTGGTTATACAAACAACTCAGAAGCCGGATATTCTGCAGGAAGTGACTCGGCTTCTGACTTCCTGGAATTTTTCTGGAATTTTTCCATTTACAAGGAGCAAGTTACATTTTCTTTTCTCAAGTTGTCTGCATGAATTAGTTGCGACAATGCTCAAGAAGCTCAAGATCATCCTGGATAAAGGAATGTACTTGCTTAATATTTACAAAATCTTCTGCTATAACTCGCCAATGCTCTTTGACGCCAACTTCCAAACCTGTTGTCATAACAGTGCTGCCAACTCTCACGCTTTGAGCGTGAGAATCACGCATTTGAAGAAACTCTCACGCCCTCACGCTGATCAGAAATTTCTCACGCTCTGTGGTGAGAAATTCTGTAATCAATGAAAATTAAAAAACTCAGATAAACTGCATGGTCCGCGGGTGTTGGAGTGCCGGGGCTGAAGGAAGGATGGGAGCAGATGTAGCGGCGGGAACAGATCCGACGGAAAGCCGGGGCTGCCGAGTGTTTGCGGGGCTGCCGAGTGTTTGCGGGGCCTGCGAGTCGCTCACTGCATCTCCGGCCATGGAGCAGTGTGAGAGTCCCGGGCCAATCGTAAGCGTCGTAAGCTTTGCACCGCTGCCATCAGAGTGCCGATGGGATAGAGACTCTCAAAAGGAGGTGGAGAGAGAGGGGAAGGAGACAGGGAGATATGGGGGAGAGATAGAGGGGAGAGACAGAGGGGGAGTGAATGTAGAGAGAGGAGAGAGAGGGGGTGAGAGGGAAGAAAGAGGAAAGGGAGAGAGAGGGAGGAGAGGGTAGGGGAGAATAGGAGAGAAGGGGAAAGAGAGGGGGAAGAGGGAAAGGAAGGAGAAAAAACTGGGAAAGAGGGAAATGGGGGGCAAAGAGAAATATAGATACAGAGGAGAGAGAGAAAGGGGGAGAGTGAGGTGGGAGGGAGAAATGGGGGAGAGAGAGGAGGAGAGAGAGAGAGAGAGAGTGTGGAGGGAGCGAGAGAGAGAGGGGGAGAGAGAGGAGGGAGAACGAGATACAGGGAGAGAGAAGAGAGAGGGATGGAGTGAGGGGGAGAGAGAGTTAGGGGAAAGAGTGGAGAGGGGACAAGAGAGAAGGGGGAGTGAGGTGGGAGAGGGGGAAGAGAGAGAGAGAGAGAGAGAGAGAGGGGGGAAGGGAGGGGGAGAGAGGAGAGAGAAGGGGAGAGAGTGAGAGGGGGAGAGAGAAGGGGTGAGAGGAGAGAGGGGGAGGGAAGAGAGAGGGGAGAGAGGGAGGGTGAGAGGAGAAAGCGGAAGAGGGGGTAGAGAGAGGGATGAGAGTGAGGTGGGAGGGAGAGAGGTGGAGGGAGAGAGAAGGGGGACAGAGAAGGGAGTGGGGGGAGGGGGAGGGGGGAGAGGCCGAGAGAGGCAGGGCTGCCAACTCCCATCCACTGAGCGTGAAAATCACGCATTTTGCCAAATTCACACGCTGATCACAAATTTCTCACGCTCTGTCGTGAGAAATTCTGTGATCAACGAAAATGTTAAAACTCGTATCAACTGCATGGGCCATGGGAGTTGGAAGCAGAAGCAGTGACGGGGGCAGATGCAGACGGGGAGCGAGGCTAGCAAGTGTTTGCCGGGCTGGCGAGTTGCTCACTGCAGCTCCGGCTATGGAGCAGCCTCAGTGCAAGGTTTTGAAAGCGTTGCGCCGCTGCCGTGAGAGTCTTGGTGCCAAATTCGCCCAGGTGACCGGCATGGATCAGGCTGCGGCTCGATACATCCTGTAGGACAACCACTGTTGGAAGTAAGTACCAGGCATTGGGTAGAAACGGTGGAAGATAGTGGATTTCAAACGGGTGTGGTTGGAGAAAGCATCCTGCTTGCCTGCTAGATTTTCACTTACTGTAACTGCAGGAAAAATGTTCCCGATGTTGAGGGAGTTCAGAACCAGGGATCACAGTTTATTAAGAATAAAGGGGGGGCCAGTTAGGACTGAGATGAGGACAAACTTTCTTCACACAGAGTTGTGAATCTGTGGAATTCTCTGCCACAGAAGGCAGTGCAGGCCAATTCACTGGATGTTTTCAAGAGAGAGACATTTAGCTCACGAAATCAAGGGATATGGGGAAAAAACAGGAAAGAGGCACTGATTCTAAATGAATAGCCATGAGCATATTGAATAGCAGTGCTGGCTCGAAGGGCCGATGGCCTATTTCTGCACCTATTTTCTAGGTTTCTATGCTTGAGTATATGGCAATAAAACTTGATCACTTGATTTTGAAGCATTCATGCAGGGTGGAGGTATAATGTGGTCATAGAGTGATACAGTGTGAAAACAGGCTCTTCAGCGCAACTTGCCCACACCCGCCAACATGTCCCAGCTACGCTACCTGCTTTTGGTCCATACCTCCAAACCTGTCCTATCCATGTATCAGTCTAACTATTTCTTAAATGTTGGGATGGTCCCTGCCTCAACTACCTCCTCTAGCAGCTTGTTCCAAACACCCACCACCCTTTGTGTGGATAAAGTTACCCCTTAAAAAGTTACCTCTTATAAATACTTCATACAAAAAACATTGAAATCATACTTCTACAATGCACTAAAACATGATTTTAATACATCAAATTTCAAAACGTTCCTACCCTGGGAGGGGGGACACCCTTCTTCCACACCCTCTCCCCACTCGGTTGCTCCACTCCCTCACCGGGTACCCCCAAGGCCAGTGATCAGTGATCGCTCAGCCTCCCCACTTTCAAAAACACTACGCGGCCCCTGGTTCAGATGGAGAACACTGCCAGGTGTGAGCAGGGAATGAGGCCAGTTGTCCATGATGTTTGGATCCCAATGCTCAGTGCTTCATGTTTCGGAGTTGGCTAATGTTATTGATTTGTAATTAGCCTGATGACTTCAGGACAGTTTGTTACGAAAATGAAAGAAATGGTATCAGAATACTTATACAGCTGAGTGAGTATAATTTTATGGATGGAAATTTTGTTCAACCAATTGATGACTTCTTTGACAATGTGACTAGCATGTTAGATAACAAGGAAGCCAATGAATGTAGCAAATTTTGTTATCCATAATTTGGTCTGTGAAGTGGCCTGTAAGGGATTACTGCATTAGCTAAGCACGTGTGGACTTGAACGTAATAGGTTATGTCCAGGGGGTCAGATATGGGGCTTTATGTGTGGGCCAGATATATTGTCAGTGCAAAGGGGCTAGGAGCAAGGCCAAGTGTGCATCCAGAGTCAAGGTCTGGAATAGTACTAGGTGTGCAGTCAAAGCTGGGACCAGGAGTGTGTTCAGCACTGGGAACCTAAGCAGATAAGCAGCTATGATCAGGGTAGAATAGTGGGCCAGGTGTAGGGCTGGACTCAGGGTCAGGAATGAGAGAAGGTATGCAACTGGAGTCGGGGCCAGGAGTAGTACCAGGTGTGCAGTGAGACCCTGGTTGGCCAACATGGGCCAAGTATTTGATTATAATCTGATTTCCATACATGAATACACTATAAGATCATTCATGTGCTGCACCTGTTAATCAGAGCCTGGGCTCTACTGTGGAATATAAATTAGGAATGTAATTTACTCTAACATTATTCATAGCTAATCCAATTTAAAGCATATATATTGCATTCAAGTGTAAGTTAAAAGACTTGCTACAGTATGCACCATATTACACAATTTCAAGCTGAAAAATGCAAAAGTTCTGTACCAATGGGAGGGGGGACACCTTTTTTTTAAATATAGGACAAAAATATTCCTGATATTGGGAGTTGTTGATTTTTATATATATTCCAACTTGGGTGAGGTTAATTGCTTACTTAAATAATTGGAGGCAGCTGTTCTTCAGAATAAGTGCAGTCTGATCTTGTTGAATCATGCAAGATTTGTGAGACTGCACCTTTTGGAATTCAGGAGGCAGGGTGCGAAACGATAGAAAATATTTGAAAATGCATTTGGCCTTTAAGTGGGAGGCACACATTTTACAAGTTCAGTGAGTTTCAATGTGAGTTTCAATGGTTTTGTATTAAACATCTTTTGGAAATGAACTAGTTTTCAGTTGATAATCAAAAAAACCAAAGAATGAATCAGAAAAAAAATACTACAAATCATAAATGAAGTATATCGTGGGCATTATGAGCCAGTTTGCACTGACAGCTAATCAGTGAATCCACATTCAAGGATCTTGACCTCTCACCATTCCTGCCAATGAGTCCAAGTGCATTCTGAGTGAATGAGTTGTAGTGCCAGATATATTTTGGTACATACCCCTCTGCCTGGGGCCATCATAGCTGATGCATCTTCTCCAGCTCCATTTATTGGGAATGCATGGTTGGCCTTCCCTGAAAAGTACAGGTCATCTCTAGGTTAGAGCAGGGTTCCGTTCCTGTGAACTGTTGGTAATGTCAACAGTTTGCAAGAGCCACAAACCAAGTTCCCACATGGGAGAAGATGCCTGCAGCCCCTCAGCAGCGACAAATCCACACTGCCACTCTATAATGGTTGCTTGTGTATAAGGTTTGTACATAAGGCGTGCATTTGTAAGCTGGGCGGACCTATACATTATTTATTGTCTTAGCTTAATTTTAATTAATAAGTTGGGTCCCATCCCCTCAATGCGTGGTTTTGGGGAGTGGGGGGGGGGGGGGGCTGCGTTCGGCGTCACGCTAACCATGCCCCACACATATAGGAGGTGGGGCAGAGAGGGAAGGGTGGGGCAGAGAGGGAGGGGGGGTAGAGAAGAAGCAGGATTTAGAGGGGGAGCGGGGCAGAGGGGGATGGGATAGAGCAGCAGCTCCCACCCATGTTGTAGAGCAGCAGCACCCCACCAGGAGCCGGGCCCGAGCGAGGTCGCGGGCGGGCGGCCGTCGACTCGAGGACACCGAGCGAGGCGGCGGGTGGGCGTCGAGCCGCGTTCGGCCTGCAGCAGCAGCCTCCCCACCAGGTGCCAGGCCCGAGCGATGGCAGCACGCAGATGCATTGTGACGTCATCAGCCAAAGCCGCTCGGTTTTATTTTCAAAGTTATTTCAGATTCTTGAACATTTTGATTTATAACTCGAGAAATAAAGCATGAATTTTTCAGATAAGACGATTTCGGATTCCACGGGATAAATCTACCAGAATATGTAAAAATATTACCGTTAGAGCATAATTTTTTCGAGCAGATATGATCTCACACACTCTCGCTTTCTCGCTCAAACACACACACTCTCGCTCACACACACACACACACACACACACACACACACACACACACACACACACACACACACACACACACACACACACGCACTCTCTCTCACACACACCCACACGCGCGCTCACTCACGCGCGCTCTCTCACACACACTCTAACTCTCACACATACTCTAACTCTCACACACACTCTAACTCTCACACACACTCTCACACACACACTCTCACTCTCTCTCACATATACACACTCACTCACACACGCACACTCTCACTCTCTCTCACACGCATGCTCTCTCTCACACACACTCTCACTCTTTCTCACACACACACACACTCTCACCCTCTCTCTCCGTATATACTCACCCAATTGTAGATGTGGTTGAGCCCAGCAATTGTTAGTTATTTTCCAATTGTTTTGATGAATCTATTGTGGAAGCATGCATCTAGTACTATTTTTGCATTCATAGGTCACACAAAACAAATCTTGTACAGAACTTGCTAATCTTGTGCCTGGATAACGAAAGGGTTCCATTTTTGCAGATGTCCATAAGTCGATTTTGTCCCTAAATGGGAAAATACACAGAAATCGCTCAATATGATAACCATACCGTCACAGTATTTTAATTAATGGTCATCAGAAGCACTTCAGACCAATAAGAAACGCCTATTACTAAGAGTGGAGAGAGAGAAAATAGGAACTAATGTACCTCAATTTTTTTACTTTAATAATATTGTGGGTGATCGAGTGTGGCGTTTGTAAACTTTTTAAATTTACTTAATGGCTCCATAAAACACTGGTAAATTTGTAGCTCAAAAACACCTGTAGTTAAATGTTTTTTTTAATTACCAAACTAGAGATTATGTTGAAACCCAGTGAAGAAGGGATGCCTGATTTGGTTCACGTGATGCGTACCCTCTCAATGGAGAATATCCCTAATCTTCCACCAGGAGGGGGACTTGCAAGCAAGTGAGTATGAAAATATTTTTCATCTATAATGACGGTCATCAACTTTGTACCTTAGATATGATTGTTATTTGACTGCCTAAATCAACTAACTCATCCTAGCACAGCCAGAGACCAATGCTGAACTACTACTACCTACCTCTTTGATGTCCCTCGGACTATCCTTGACTGGACTTACCTTGCACTAAACGTTATTCCCTTATTTATCTATACACTGTAAATTAATTGATTATAATAATGTTTTGTCTTTCTGCTGACTGATTAGCATGCAACAAAAATGTATCTATGTACCTCGGTACATGTGACAATAAACTGAACTGAAATGGTTAAATAATGAGAAAAAAATCAACTTATGGCGAACAAAACTCTTCCTACATGAATTTATTCATTAATTGTTTTTTTTCTTTCCAATCATATTACAGAATAATAATGTCCTTAAATACATTGGAGTCAAAGATTAACAATGGGATAAAATAGAGCAAGGGGTTACTTCGGATATTGGAAGTGATGAGGAAATGAAATGTACGTTTTTCCATTTGGGATAAAGTGAGAAATTGCATTTCTGTTGGCCAAGGTCTTCACTCCTCCTCAGATACAGGTATAGCGCAAAGGACCTGTAATAATGTATACAGTGCCCTCCATAATGTTTGGGACAACGACCCATCATTTATTTATTTGCTTCTGTACTCCAAAATGTGTGATTTGTAATAGAAAAAAAATCATGTGGTTAAAGTGCACGTTGTCAAATTTTAATAAAGACCATTTTCATACATTTTGAAATTACAAGAGTGTTTATACATAGTCCCCCCATTTCAGGGCACCATAATGTTTGGGACACCGCAATGTCATATAAATGAAAGTAGTCATGTTTAGTATTTTGTTGCATATCCTTTGCATGTAATGACTGCTTTAGTCTGCAATTCATGGACATCACCAGTTGCTGGGTGTCTTCTCTGGTGATGCTCTGCCAGGCCTGTATTGCAGCCATCTTGAGCTTTTGCTTGTTTCGGGTGCAGGTCCCCTTCAGTTTTCTCTTCAGCATATAAAAGGCATGCACAATTGGATTCAGATCGGGTGATCGGATGATCTTGACTTGGCCACTCAAGAATTGATAATTTTTCAGCTTTGAAAAACTCCTTTGTTGCTTTAGCAGTATGTTATTGTCTTGCTGTAGAATGAACCGCCGGCCAATGAGTTTTGAGGCATTTGTTTGAACATGAGCGTATAGGATGTGTCTATACACTTCAGAATTCATTATACTACTATCAGCAGTTGTACCATCAATGAAGATAAGTGAGCCAGAACCTTCAGCCACACATGCCCAGGCCATAATATCCCCACCACTGTGTTTCATAGATGAGGTGGTATGCTTAGGATCTTGAGCAGATCCTTCTCTCCTCCATATTTTGCTCATGTCATCACTTAGTTAATCATCGTCTCATCTGTCCACAAGACCTTTTTCCAGAACTGTGATCGCTCTTTTAAGTACTTCTTGGTAAACTAACCCGGCCGTCCTATTTTTGCGGCTAACCAGTGGTTTGCACCTTGCAGTGTAGCCTCTGTTCATGAAGTCTTCTGCGGACAGTAGTCATTGACAAATCCACACCTGAAGAGTGTTTCTGATCTGTCGGACAGGTGTTTGGGGATTTTTCTTTATTATAGAGAGAATTCTTCTGTCATCCGCTGTGGAGGTCTTCCTTGGCCTGTCAGTCCCTAAGCGATTAGTAAGCTCACCAGTGCTCTCTATCTTCTTAATGATGTTCTAAACAGTTGATTTGGTAAGCCTAAGATTTGGCTAATGTCTCTAACAGCTTTATATTCTTGTTTCTCTATCTCATGATGCCTTCTTTGACTTTTATTGCCACAGCTTTGGTCCTCGTGTTCATAAACAACAATAAAAAGATTCCAAAGGTGATGGAAAGACTGGAAGAAAGACTAGGTGCTGAGAGCTCTCTTATACTTGCATTAAGGAGGCATTTAAACGCACCAGAGCAATTACAAACACCGTGAAGCCATGTGTCCCAAACATTATGGCATGGGCGGAAATCCTGGGGGGGGGGGGGGGGGGCGGGACGGGACCCAACACACACGCTCCCCCTCATGCTTTGAGAGATGGGGACTTTATCAGACGCTTTCTAAGGGCTGAATCAGCCTGTTCACGAGGCCTTTCAGCGCCCGGCGCGGCTTAAAATCAGACTGCTGCATCGAGACGATCGAGGCTCCCAATGTTGAAGCCCCCGTCGGCCAATTCAAGCACCACGATTCAGGGCGGACGAAGCTGCTGTTGCTGGAGTTTGACGTCGGTCACCAACCAGCTCAGCTTCCGATGTTGCCGTCCACAGGGCCCAAGGCCGAAGCCTCGCGTGTGTGCGCGCATGCGCGCGCGGCTGCCAAGAAATTGTGTCCCCCCCCACATGTTTTGATAGTGATTTCTGTTCCTGCATTATGGTGCCCTGAAATGGGGGACTTTGTAAAACACAGCTGTAATTTCTACATGGTGAAAATATCCTTCAGTAAAATCTGGCAATGTGCACTTTAACCATATGTGAATTATTCTATTACAAATCTCAAATTGTGGAGTACAGAGGCAAATAAATAAATGGTCGGTCTTTGTCGCAAACATTATGGAGGGCACTGTAGATTCATTAAAAGGACAAGGAGTGAACTTGGCAGTTGTAAGGTTGCCAGTTTAATATCAGTGGATGGCTGGCTTTCTAGAAACCATACTGGAGATGATCATGGAATGCCAAACAGATTTCTCATGTCAAATTGTGTTTAAATAATGTAATTTGTGTTATTTGATGAAGTCATCAAGGGTACAAGGGTGTCAGAATAATTTACAGCAGAAGAGAGTGACTATATCAGACTGTAGCTACTTTATTAGCAATAATTTCTCAGACTGGGTGAACAGCCAAGCAAGCCCAGAATGGCATAAAATGACCAATCTACACACAAGACCACACCATCTAACAAGTCACATGCTACGCCAGTGGAATCCCTGCAGAAAGCATCAGCGGTTAGCTCTGTGCCTCTGATTCCACTGCCTTCACCCCCAAAGAGTGCCCAGAAGCCTCATGTTGGGGGTCAGGGCTTAGGGGATCAGCATTCATACATCGCCCCGTCGATAGCGCAGTGCCCAGCAATAACAGGCTCTGTGCCTCCCAGGGCCAGCTGTCGGGCAACAGTGCAGCCAAGTATTGATCCGCAGCCAGCCACATGCCAGGTCCCGCCCAGCACTGCGCCAGGAACCACTGCTTCAGGCCAGGTTCGAACGACAGTGTTACAAGGAGCAAAGCAATCTGAGCCACGTGAACATGAACAGGTTGGGTCAGCGTTCAATCCTGGTAGTGGCCGCGTTAATCGACTAGCCACTGGTGTGGACATCCACTATGGACATCAGGGGAAAGCATGAGGCAATGCCCAAGAACCAGCTACACCCCCCAAGGACTGAATCTGTCCCTGTTGATCACACTGTCTACTGTGTCACTCCACCAGTTCCACCCCTCAGATCAGTGGGAAGCAGGGTGCCACCTAACCATTCCATGTCTGATACCATTACAGCCTCCAACTTCCCTTAGTTCCTGGCTTCAACAACCATACCATCATCCATTGAGAATGCCTTGCCCCAACATCCCCCTCCTCGCAAGCCACCTTTTCTCTGCCAGTCACACCCTTAACATTCCAAAATGGAGTCCTTGCCAGATGTGGACAACCACTTCCACCATAAGCAGACTCACTCCAAGCCTGTCATGTACCAGTGCCGGGCTGGCAGCATCCCTCAGCACTTATCCTATCCATCCAGGTCAGAGAACACTTCTCAGCATCTGCACTACGGTTCACGGCCTGCAAACATTTCCTCTGGCACATCTCGGTTCAACAAATTTACCAGCCAGCCCGAGGTCCTCTCTGTTCACCTTCCCAAACCCTGGCTTTCGAGGTCGGATTGTGTTCCGGTGGGGAATTGTGCCATGTGGCCATTTCTGTGTCCACATTCCCAGTTTAGTGAGCTTGTGTACCCAGCGACAAGGCGGGTGCATTCTCTGCATGTGCCACAATTCTCTATCAGAGCGGTTTCCATTTCCAGAACTGAGGTGCCCCTGGATGATGGGATGGACTGCATATTTTATGATTTGAAAGATTCCTCAGTTCAACCAGGCTAAGGCAATTCCATTCCTTCACTAGCCAAAATACTAGCTCTATGTCAGTAGCTTTTGTGGTAACATCTTCCCATATCCCAACACCCACTACCCACAGAGTGGCACACATGCCAATGCGATGATTTGAGTGCACAGTTTTCTTAGTCGCGATATGCCTCCATCACCGGATGCGAAACTGACCCACATGATGTGGGACCCAGAGGAGAAGTCCTGCTTCCAGTCCATTCCACGAGAGGTTCGAAGTCGGCAGAACCACGGGGGGGGGGGGGGGGGGGTTGGGGAGGAAGATGATGTCCGAGTATGACAAGGTATCGCGAAACTTAGAGGAGGAATTTGGTGGCCTGGAGATCCTCCATTCCAGAAGTAAGTCTGATTCTGAAAAAACTGGCATGGTGACTGGGCTGGGTGACACTGCATGGCATTCACTGCCCGGTCCATGTTTTTCATGATAGACTGGACAATCAGGCTAAGGCAATTCCATTCATTCGTTAGCCAAAATATAGCACCCCATGTCGATAGATTTTGGGGCCATGTCCTGCTCCCGGTGGCAGTCGGATTTGCGGGAAGCGAGGCTGGCGAGCGGCGGGAGAGAGGTGTTCAGACAGAGCACTGCCAGAAGTGAGTGGGCGGGCAGAAGGTGCTGATGTGGCAGCCGCTCGTAGCTACCCGAGCTACTTCCCTCCCCGGCCATAATGCGGTGGCTCCGTGCCGGAGCGCTGCGGCAGTGGTGAGTGAGTTGCTGGCATGATCACCGACCCCCTCCTTCTCAACGCTCCTGCCTGTGCTGACCCGAGCCAAACTCCCCACACGCTGTGAAAGGAACTCTTTCTCCCCATTCCCCCCCCCCCCCCCCCCCCCACAGTGGCGCTGTCCTTTTACAGCCGTTTCCCACTTTACAGCCGCTTCCCGTCAGCTGCCAACAACGAGGGATATACTTGGTTATCTTGGCAAGTTGTTAAATTTTCGCGCCTTATTTTTCAGTAAAAAATAGCGTCTTCATTGCCGGGAAATACGGCATTTAAAAACATATAGCTCAAAGAAATTTACGCACCAAATTATTTATACAGAAACTCCATTCTTCTCTCTTTGTTTCTTAAGATAAGAATATTAAGATAATGACATAATCCATGTTTGAAAAACCCGCCAATAAACTTTTGCTGCACATGTGCAGTCAGAATTTCTGCTGTCTTTATACACCGTTGTCATTAAAGACTTGAAGCAGCGTCGACGGCACGTCAGCTGCACATACTTTTGTGTGTTATTGCAAATGAAAGGCACGGAAAATGTATGCCTACCGAAGAGATCGATCTCTTAGGTAGGCATAATTCTTCTGTGCCGTTACTATTTATATTTAATAATTACTATTTTATAATTTTAGTCAGGGTAGGCACTGCCTACCTTGCCTACCCTGATGGCACGTGCCTGCCTACTAGCCAATGTAGTCACTAGAAAACAAAGAGGAGGACTTAAGGTCAAGGATGCTTTACCAAAGGGAGCTGAGGGAATACTCTGTGTTCTGTTTCACAGAGACAGGGCTCGTCCCCAGACTCAGCGGAGGAACCACTTCAACCTCAGTAACAATTAGTAAGGGAGCATCTCAAGGCTGTGTACTCAGCCCCCTGCTTTACTCACTCTATACCCATAACTGCGTAGCCGGCACAATGCGAACTCCATCATCAAGTTCACCGATGGCACCACTGTGGTTGGACGAATCACAGATGGGGACGAGTCAGAGTATAGAAGTGAGATCGACCAACTGATCAAATGGTACCAGCGCAACAACCTGGCTCTCAACATCAGTAAGACCAAGGAACTGATTGTGGACTGATAGGGGAAGGATGAGGACCCACAATCCTGTTCATATCAATGGGATGATGGTGGAGAGGGTCAATAACTTCAAATTCCTGGGCGTGCATATTTCCGAAGATCCTTCCTGGACCCAGCACATTGATGCAATTATAAAGGTTCAAAAATGTTCAAAGGTTCTTTATTTGTCACATACACCAATTGGTGTAGTGAAATGCGGATTGCCATTGCAACATATTAAAAAGAATACAACATAACATTAATAAAGAAATTTAAATATAAAAACATCCCCCCACAATGGTTCCCATTATGAGGGAAGGCGTGAAGTCCAGTCCCCATCCCCATGTCCACCCATAGCCGGGCCTATTGAGGCTTCCGCAGTCGCCTTTACAGAGGTCAGATTTTCCAGGCTGTTCTCGCCGGATGATGGTGCTCCAGCGTCGGGAGAATCCTCTCAGCGGCTTCAGATGACTGTAACGGCCGCTTCCTTACCGGAGACCGCAGCTTCCGAAGCCGACAGGCCACGCTGGATGTAGCTCCACCACTGGCAATCTCGGCGAGAGATCCCAGGCTCCCGATGTAAAGTTCAGCGCAGCTGGCCGCTCCACAGACCCGCAGCTCCACTCCGCGATAGTGCTCCAGCGCTGTGCCACCACCGAAGCCGAGGTTCTGGCCGTTCCCATCAGGAAACGCCGCTCCAGACCCCGATGGAAGACCGCGAGGACGGGTCAAAGTCGCTGCTCGGAGGAAGCCGCCACTCCGACCAGGTAGGGACCCTGAAAAGCAGTTTCCCCCTTCCCTCCCCACCCCCTAGAATAGACCTCCAAAAACAAAACACTTGACTCACTAAAAATTTTAAAAAGAGGTGAGAAAACGGACAGCTGCAGGCTGGGCAGCCATACCCATACAGGACGGCGCCCCCTAGGGTATTTAAGAAGGCACATCAGCGACTATACTTCCTGAGAAGATTACGGAGATTCATCTTGTCGAAGAGATTCTCCTAAACTTCTACAGGTGCACGGTCAAGAGCATTATGACTGGTTGAATTGTGGCCTGGTTCGGCAACTTGAACGTCCAGGAGAGAAAAAGACTACAAAAAGTTGTGACCACTGTCCAGTCCATCACCGGCTTTGACCTCCCCACAGCCAAAGGGATCTATCGTAGTCGCTGCCTCTAAAAGACAGCCAAAATCATCAAGATCCCATACCATCCTGGCCACACACGCATCTCACCATTGCCATCAGGAAGAAGGTACAGGAACCTGAAAACTGTAACGTTCAGGAACAGCTTCTTCCCTACAGCCATCAGGCTATTAAACACAACAACGAATATGCTCTGAGCTCTGAACTGCAAAAGACTATTATCATTGCACCATATTTGTTATTTATTTATTTTTTCTCTTCCCCCGTTATGTACCATGTTTACATATTCTGTAGTGCTGCTGCAAGTAAGAATTTCATTGTCCCATCAGGGACACATGACAATAAAACACTCTTGACGTGTGACTTACATGGTGTCGGAAGTGGGATTTACACCACGTCACCAGCAGTCCAGAATTCCCACAATCAAACGGACTTGCAGAACAGGCTGTCAGGAGCGGCAAGCAATTGATGGAGCGCGTACTGTACAGATCTGCATCTCCTTGACACCATGTTATCATATTACTTTATTGTAGATGTGTTTCACTTTGTTTACCACCTCAGGCTGCTGAGGAAATTCAGAGTCTCTCTGAGGATCCTTCAGTGCTTCTACTCGGGGGCTGTAGAAAGCATCTTGTCTGGCAACATCACAATCTGGTTTGGGAACTGCTCTGACCAGGATAAGAAGGCTCTGCAGAGAGTAGTGAGTTCGGCTGAACACACTATGGGAACTACACTCGCCCCCCTGCAGGAACTATACATCAGAAGGTGCAGATCCAGGGCCAGCAACATTATGCGAGACCCCTGCCACCCCAGCAACGGACTGTTCCAGCTGCTACGGTCAGGCAACCGCCTCCACTGTCATGCTGTGAAAACAGAGAGGATGAGACGGAGTTTCTTTCCACAGGTCATTAGGACTGTAAACTCTTATCTCACCAGGGACTAATTTACTGTACCAATTTACTGTTGTGTTGTGTCTTTTTAAAATTGCTGGGGTTTTTTCTCTAGTCTGTAAATACTGATTGTGTTCTCTTCTGTTATGTAGTTTTTTGCACAATCCGCAGGCATTAACACTTTCATCTCACTGCACATCTTGTATGTGTATGTGACAAATAAAACTTGACTTGACTTTTTATTCTCACAAGGAAAGTTGTAATTGGTTACATTACTTACTAACCAATGTAGTGCTTTATTAATATAAGCTCCGCCTATTACTACACCATTCATATTATCGCAACCCGACATGTGCTGTTTGTTATTGATGCAGCTGAGTGTTGTATACGTGAGTATGTGTAACTTACTCAACAAACAAGCAGCAAGCGGCACACTACACTGACAGTGATGTCTCAGTACGACCTTGGATGACTGTCACACTCAGCAGCAGAAATGTGGCTTGGGAGAGAGTCCCCCGTTTGTATCTCCAAGCTCCAGTCACCTCCAGGCAAGGACATTTAACACTGTTCTGGGCCAGAGAAGCTTCTTATCTACTGAGCTGGCATTGCAGAGGTCTGAAGCAGATCTACACGTGGAATTAGCAGGAATTTTACTCTCCACAGTCTCTGTTGGGCAGCGGAATCTTCTATTTTTCAAAATATAACCCGTACTGTCTTCAATACAAAATATGTTTGTTTATTTAATTTATTTTTATTATTTTTTTTATTAGAAGTAATGTACAATAGTATAAACCAAAAATAACATAATACATTTCATGTACCACTTCTTGTTTTAAACTTTAATAATAGAAAAGTAACAGAAGGAAGAAAAAGAGAAATAGAGAAAGTTAGACAAGATAGTGATATTAATAGTACGTGAAAAAGTGGAAAGAAATAGCCCATAAAGACACGAGGAAGAATAAAAGAAAGAAAAATAAAAATAATAAAATGAAAATATAAGAAAATAAGATAAAAGGGATGTACCTACTTCAGATCTTTGCACATCCCTTACCAGGTCCTGAAACAGTTTATTTCCAGAGTTATGTTGCACCTTATGCTTGTAATAAGTCGATAAATGGAGACCAAATCTTTAAGAATTGGTCTGATTTGCCTGCTAGGACAAATCTCATGTCTTCGAGGTGTAACATTTCAGACATATTTGAAATCCACAATTTTATCGTTGGTGTGGGTGCATTTTTCCAAAATTTATGTATACATTTTTTTGCCGTTATTAAGCCATAATTAAGGAAACTCTTTTGGAACTAAGTCAGCTCAAAGCCGACTTCCATTGTTCCAAAAATAATCAATTCTGCGTTAGGTTTCAATCTTATTTTTAATAATTTTGTAAAAATTTCAAAATAAGGACTTTCTCCTGGGGAAACAGTATATAATTTCAAATTTTATAAATGATGAAGATGGCAGTAGAGTTCATAGGCATTTGAAGTTCAAATACGAAAATGGGAGGAAACCAGAGCACCCTGAAAAATCCACCCAGTCACCGGGAGATCGTGGAAACTTCCTGTTGTACACAGCATCTGTAGTCTGGATTGAACCTGCGTCACTGAGAGGCAACACCTGCACCACTATGACACTTTTCCACCCTATTCTGACTGGTTTCACTTCCCCAACCCCTGTTACCCTCATAATACCTCTTATCTCATGCGCCAGGTTTTTTTTATGTGGTACATTATCAAATACTTTCTGACCATTGACATGCACTCCGTCTATTGGTCCCCCTCAATCAACTATATCTTTGCTGTCAGCAAATTTGTCAGACATGATTTCATATTCAAAAGATCATGCTTTTTTTAATTTGTATTTTTTTTTTAAAATTTATTTTAATTTTATTAGAAATTAATACAAAAGAAAATAAGTACAAAACAATATAGTGGCACCTAATTTTAGGTACCAACTATGTCATAACGTAATACATTCTATGTACAACCTCTAGTTTTATGTTTTTGAAAAGGAAGTAAAAAAAGACAAGAGATCGAGAAGAAAAGAGGAAAAATAGATAGTAGAAAATAGAAAAACATGAAGTGTGTATATAAGAAAAGAAAATGTAGAAATAGGAGAAAAAGACCCTTAAAAAAGAAAATTTTCAAATCTTTGTTCGGAGATGTAATTCTATCCACGACCTGACCTGAAATCAGTAATCTTTACGGTACTGCTGCATCACATGATTCCAAAAAGTCGATGAAAGGGGACCAACTCCTTAAGAATTGGTCATATTTATCTATTAGGCAGAGTCTCATTTCTTCAAGGTGAGCTATGTCCGTCATATTACTAATCCACATTTTAATAGTTAGTATAGCTATATTTTTTCCAAAATTTAAGTATCAATTTCTTTCCAATGATTAACCCATAATTAAAGAATATTTTTTGGTCTTTGTTTAAATTGATATCTTCTACTATTATTCCAAATATGATCCATTCTGTATTAGGTTCTATTCTTAACTTGAAGAGATGCCTTGCATTAATGGAACAATTATGTATGTTCATCAGATACTTTTCCCATCTATCTTTCGGAATCTTTATCATTAGTTCATGTTCCCAACCTTCTCAGTGTCTCTGTTGAGGGTAATTCTCTATTTAATATACTATTATAAAAATATGATATTAGTTTTTTGTGAATCAGCCTTAATATTCATTGCTTCTTCTAAAGGGTCTAAAAATATAGTTTGAAATCTATGTATATATTTCTTCATAAAGTCACATATCTGTTTATGTTTAAAATATTGATTATCATTTAGTTTAAATTTTGATTTTAATTGTTGAAATGATAACAATTTATCCAATTCATACATATCTCCTACTTTCCTAATTCCCAGTGTATCCCATTGTTTATATGTTTTGTCGATAAGAGATGGTTTGAATGCAGGATTATTCATTATTGGGGTTAGTACTGATAGATTATTTAATTTCAAGGATAATTTTATTTGTTTACAAATTCTTATTGTATTGTGAATGATTGGGTTCTTATATTATATAATTCAATTTTATCGGTGAGAACAAAATCATTCCTATATCGTACGGGAAACACTCCTCTTTCTCCATTCTTATCCACTCCGACTGGTGAGTGGGACTATCCAGCCAGTACATTATGTTCTTAATATGCACTACCCAGTAGTAATACGTAAAGCTAGGTAATGATAAACCCCCAACTTCTTTAGGTTTACACAGATGCTTTTGTTGAATTCTGTGTGCTCTATAATTCCATATAAAATTAGTGATATTAGAATCTAGCTTTTTAAAAAAATATTTTGGAATATATATTGGGATAGCTTGAAACAAATATATTAATTGTGGTAAGAAAGTCATTTTTATAGCGTTAATTCTACATTTCAATGAGAGTGGTAGCGTTTTCCAAAATGTAATCATAACATTCAGTTTATTTAATAGTGGCATAAAATTGGCACTAAATAATGATTTATGTCTTCTCGTAATTTGAATACCCAAATACTTGAATTTTTCTGGTGCAATTTTTAATTTTAATAAGTGTCTCGCATCCTGTGGTTTCAAAGACATAATTTCGCTTTTATTCCAATTTATTCTATATCCTGAAAAAGAACCAAATTCCTCGATTAGTGTTAAAAAGGTGGGGATACTCGTTTGTGTATTAGTAATATATAAAAGAATATCGTCAGCATATAATGACATTTTATTCTTTGAGTCCTTAGTATTATATCCGTGAATATTCGGATACTCTCTGACCATTGAACTGCACTCCGTCAATTGGTCCCCCCTCAATCAACTATATCTTTGAAGGCTGTCAGCAAATTTGTCAGGCATGATTTCATATTCAAAAGATCATGCTGACTTGCTTTCATTGCTTTTAGCTTTTGTAAATGACTCGCTATTCCTTCATTGAGATAGACTCAATTAGCTTCCCAACAACAGACATTAAGCCAACTGATCTATAGGTTGGACAGGCTTGACTTGTAACGGTAGAAGTCTAGGACAGTAAAAGGCGAATTAATGGAAACATGCAAAATCCTTAGACACCTTGAAATGCTGGATGTTGAGGGGATGTTTCTTCCTGTGGGCGAATCTAGAAACAGGCATCACAATTTAAATATAGGGGCTTGCCCAATTAGTACAGATGAGAGTAAATTATTTCTGAGGGCTAAGAGTCTTTGAAATTCTGACATTGTCACGAGCAGAATAGATAAGGTCGAAGCACTTAAGAGGTACTGGAGACTGCACATGCTGGAATCTTAAGCAAAAAACAAAATGCTGGCGGAGCTCAGAGGCACTGCGTTCCTCCAACAATTTGTCTTTTGCTTTCTATGCATATTTGGACTTTAAGAAGGCTTTTGGCGGGGTATAACAGAAGAGGCTAATAAACAAAATTAGAGCACGGTACCATACTGGTATGGATTGTGGATGTAACACAGAATAAATATAAACAGGCTACTTTCAAGTTAGGAGACTATGAGCAGTTGCGCACCACAGGAACTTATACTGTCCCCAATGATCACAATCTATCATTTATTTGGGAAAGGAGATGAAGCGTGACATATTCAAGTTTTCTAATAATATAAATCTAGCAATGTGGGACCTGAAGAAAATGCAGCAAGGGATTTTGGGCAGGTAAAAGAATGGGCAAGGATATGGCAGATAGAAAATGATATGGAAAAATATGCAGTCATCTTTTTGGTCATACAAATAAAAAGGTGAAATATGTTGATGTTCAGAAGAGCTTGGGAGTCTGTGTACTGAAATTCCTTAAGTTAATATCGAGATATAGCAGGCAGTTGGGAAATACATTGGCTAATATTGTCAGATGATTTGAATATCAAAACAGAGACAATTTTCTCCGATTATATTGGCCCCCTGCGTGATAATATGTAGCATATTGTGTACATGTTTGACCTCCCCATTTAAGAAAGGATTGAGTTAGAGGAACGCTATTAAAATTAATCAGCTTAATTCCTGGAATGGTGACTTTGTTGCATGAGGTTTAAATAAATAGACTGGTGAATACTCTTTAATGCTTGAAAGAGCAAGAGGTGTTTTCATTAAAAGGCACAAAATTCTCATCGAGATTGACAGCTTGGATGTTTAGTTCAGAGATACAGCAAGGAAACGGGCCCTTTGGCTCACTGAGTGTGCGCCGACCCGTAGACTAGTTCTATCCTACGCACCAGGGACAATTTACTGAAGCCAATTAGCCTACAAACCTGCATGTCTTTGGAATGTGGGGAGAAACCGGAGCACCCGGAAAAAAACTCATACGGCACACACTCCATTCAGACACCGCTCATAGTCAGAAACAAACTTGGGTCTCTGGTGCTGTAAGGCAGCAGCTGCACACTGTGCCACCCCGCTGTGAAGTTCATGTTTTCCCGAGCTGGTGTGTCCACTTCTGTAAGGGGTTCAAATTCACCATTCTGGACGTAATGCGATTAAATTTATTTGCCCAGATGTGGTGGTGTCTGCATGTGTGAGGCTTGTTAAGTTTTAGTCGGCAAGTATATTCATGATTAAGATCAAAACGTTTGCAGATATTGAGGAATCGAGGAATAGGAGGTTATCCGTAGGTAGGAAATTCATGATGATAAGCCACAATCTTACTGAATGATGGAACAGGTACGAGGAGCCTAATGGCCTACCTTTGTCTTTATTTTATATGTTCTTGTCAGTGTCATAGAGCTATACAGCACAGATACACACCATGTGGCCCAACTCATCCATGCTGACCAAGCTGCCTAATTGGGTAAATCCTGCTTTTCTGCACCTGGTCCAGATTCCTGAAAACCTTCGCTATCCTTTTATCTGTCCAAGTGTCTTTTAATCGTCTGGCAGCTTGTTTTGCCCCTTGGATCCCTTTTGGATCTTTCCCCTCTCACGTTAAAACTGTACCCTTTAGAGTCTAGTTTTAGACAATTAGGTTATTCATCTTATCTATGTCCATTATGATTTCATAAATCTGTAAGTTCACCTCCTACACTCTGGGGGAAAACCATCCAGTCTCTCCTTGTGTCTCAAACCTTCCAGTCCTGGTTACATTATCATACATTATTTTTACACCCTTACAAGTTTAATGACATTCTTCCCAAAACAGGGTGATCAGCACTAAACGTGGACATTACCAACGTTTTGCACAGCTGTAGCACAAAGTTCTAACTCCTGTGCAAAATAATCTCACCAATGACAGCAAGCATGCCAAACGTCTTCTTCACCACCCTGTCCATTTGTATCACTACCTTAAGGAAAATATGTACCTGCTTCCCTAAGGCAATCGGTTCTATATCACTCCCCAAAGCCTTACGATTTACAGGGCAAGTCCTGCCCTGTTTTGACTTACTAAATTCAAAATGGTGTGTTTATCTGATTTTAAACTCCAACTGCTATTCCTTGGTTTTGTCTTCCCCATTCCTTTCTATCCTTCAAATTGTCATCTTAAATCTCTCTAAGATAGACACAAAATGCTGGAGTAACCCTGAGGGTAAGGCAACATCTCTGGTCAAAAGGAATACGTGATAAGGTCTGAAGAAGGGTTCCAACCCGAAACGTCACCTATTCCTTTTGTCCAGAGATGTTGCCTTACCTGCTGAGTTACTCCAGCATTTTATGTCTATCTTCAGTATATGCCAGCATCTGCAGTTCCTTACTACATGTCGTAAACCGTTTGTGAACAACTTTGTAACTAGTTTTGAGATCACCTACATCTTATGTATCTACCACTGCATACCATTTCATGGCCTGGCTGGGCCACACTTTTAAGAATCCCTATTATCCGAGCTCCCAAGTTATGACTTATTCTGCTTTCTCTCTAATAACATGTAATGGCTTGGCAAAGCTCACCCTGTCCATAACCCTTTATCTTTCTCCATTGATCCTCTTCTCACTAAACTGCTGGTCACCCAAATTATCTTCCTGTCTGATATTAACTGATGTTGCTGATGTTCTTTAATCTTAATTACTATCTTCCATCCCATTAAATCTGCCGTTCCTAATTTTCTCACAGTTACAGAACTGCAAGGAGTGAATCTTTTTTCATTTTCTAATATCTAATCAGGTTCTATCTGTTTCAGACTGGAGTGAAACACCCTATTAATTCTTTAATTGCTTGAATCTTTTTCTCTTAATGTTGATTCGCACTGGGGGAAATTTTCTGTCTGTGAAAGATATGCTAAAAGTAAGGTAACAAAAAGAATTTTACTCGCGTTTAACTATCATATTTTGATTGAATTTGATTTTTTGATTTATTACAGGTTTACATTTTGTTAGAGGTAATAGTCGTACGATAAATTCTCAATTTCTTTGAAAATAACAGGAAAAAAGTTTGATAATGTGTGTTTCTCTAAACCCTTTAGGCGCAGTGTGATTGAAGCTGTTTATAATAGACTGAATCCACACAGGGATGACGATGGGGTGAGTTTTATTTTCTTATGATATGCTGTCAATGTACAAAAGAGATACAGAATTTGTTCCTGATTAGAATGTGCAAATTACTGACATGCACTTTCATTTGGTTACATTTTAAGAAAATGGGTTTCTTGGAGTCAAGTTCCATTTGGTAATAGCTAAGAGACACATTTTGTCATCATGCAACAAAATAGGTCATTTGGCTCAAACAGAAACATTTTGGGCATAATTTCTGCATTTTATATGATATATGAATTATTTTGAAATGTGTAAGCACATTCTAATTGGTTAAACTGTATTCCAATAGTAAATTGCTGTTATTGAGAGTAACATTAAATTGTGCAAATAATCAATCTTTTAAAAATATTTTTGATGAGTACTGCTCATCAAGATCATGACTAGAAGGATGGGGAAGCTTCTCCCTTTTCTGGCACATTATGAATGCTTATGTAAATGGAACCTATAAATTAGCATCCTGAATGTTATCAATTTATGACCAGTACTGCTATAGCCTTTTGAGAACCTAGGTCAAAACTGTTTAAGCATTAACTTCTAAATTGCATTGAAATTCGGTTAACAAGGTCAAAATAGTCATCTTAATTTGTAATTTAATATGCCACAGCAATTAGACAATAAAATAAAACCTGGAATGCTCAGCTGTCAGTCAGCATCAGTGGGGAGAGAAAAAAAGTTAGTGTTTCAGAGATATGGGCGACACATTGGTGCAGCGGGTAGAGTTGCTGTCTTGCAGCGCCGGAGACCCAGTTTTGATCCCGACTTCGGGTGCTGTCTGTACGGAGTTTGTACGTTCACCCTGTGACCGTGTGGGTTTTCTCCGAGATCTTCGGTTTCCTTCCATACTCCAAAGACATACAGGTATGTAGGTTAATTGGCTTGGTATATGTGTAAATTGTCCCTAGTTTGTGTAAGATAGTGTTAATATGTGGGGATAGCTGGTCGGTGCGGACGGTGGGCTGAAGGGCCTGTTTCTGCGCTGTATCTCTAAAACTAAACTAAAATAATTATGTTATTTTAGCAGAACTGTTGAAAATTAGAAATAAAAAGTTATTTAAAGTTTGGGTGATGGAATAGTCTGACATTCCAGCAGAACTTCTCTGCAATTTTTTAGCACTTTTCTGTAACTAAAACTTTAAAAATATTTATTATTTTTACTTTCAACAGTCTGCTGAATGAATGTCAACTGAAATATTAACTCAATTCCTTTCTCTACAGATGCTGCCTGACCTCATGAGTATCTCCAGTAGCTTTTTTTCCATTTCAGATTGCAAAGATTTGCAGTGTCTTTGAAATCAGTCTGGATGTCTCCGTTCATTTGATATATCCTATATTAGCTCAATTATTGACAGTCCCAGGCACCTCATATTTTTCTAAATACTCTCCAGCTCCATTAACATTTGTAGTTTGGTGCAAGTTAGGATGAATAATGGTGCAATGAACTCAGCTTAGGTTCTTGAGCACAAACATTTGTGGTGATGTTGTTAATAGTTTTAGGTTAAAGATAATAATGGTAATGATCAATTGATAAAATGGGAAGACTAATGGAAGATTAAACATCTTCTTATTCAGTGCTTGAATTTAGTTAATTCACTTTGGGAGATCTAACAAGGGTAAGGCATTGACAACAAATGAAGAGGAAGTATTGAGGAACAAAGAGACCTCGATGTAAGTTGCAAGGATCCCTGAATGTGGTAGCACAGTTAATTTGGATGTGGAGAAGTTAAGATGTGCACCTTGGCTTGCATTAGTTGTGTCTTCAGAATATAAGAACAGAGACATTTTTCGTACAACCTTATCAATTGGTTAAGCAATAGCTGGAGTACTGTTCTAGTTGTCATTACATACGGAGGATATGATTACACTGGAAAATGTGGAGAGAACATTTACCAATTTATTTGCTGGGATGGAGCATTTTTGTTCGATAGGCTGGGTGTGGTGTTAATATTGGTTTAATATTGTCACGTCTACTGAGATACAGTGAAAAACTTTGTTTTGTGTGCTAGCCAGGTAAATCATACCATACATGAGTAAAAAGGTAGTGCAAAAAGAAAAATGCAGAATATAGTGTAAAAACTCCAGAGATAAATGTAGAGAACAAAGGGTCACAATGAAGTAGATTGGGAGATCAGGAGTACATCCATAGTGTACAAGAGGTCCATTCGTGGGTAGGAATGAACTACAGATGCTGGTTTACACTGAAGATAGACACAACATGCTGGATTAACTCAGTAGGACAGGCAGCATCTCTGGATCGAAGGAATGTGTGACGTTTAGGGTCGAGACCCTCCTTCAGACCGAAAGTCGGGGAGAGGGAGACTAGAGATTGAGAAGGGTAAAGTGAGAAAACGACATATCAAAACAGACGATGATCAAGGAAATGTAAAATGGTTCATTGTTAGCTTCGGGGAAGGTGACAACGGGATGTACAATTAGTAAAATGAATCAGGAGGACAGGGAGAACTAGGGTGGGGGAGGGACGGAGAGGGGGAAAGCAAGGTTTACTTGAAGTTAGCAAAATCAATATTCATACTGCTGGGTTGTAAGCTGCCCATACGATAAACGAGGTGCTGTTCCTCCAATTTGCGTTAAAATGTTCAGCAATTGGGAGATCGCTTGGGACTAGGCAGACTGAGTGGAGGTGTTCAATGAAACGATTGCTGAGCCTGTGCTTGGTCTCGCCGATATATAGAAGTTCACACTTGGAACAGCGGATACAGTAGATGAGGCTGGATAAGGTGCAAGTGAACTTCTGTCTTACCCCGAAAGGACTGTCAGGGTCCTTGGACAAAGTCGAGGGAGATGGTATAGGGACAGGTGTTGGTTCTCCTGCGGTTACAGGGGAAAGTACCTGAGGAGGGGGTGGTTTGGGTTCGAAGGGATGTTAACCAGGAAATTGTCTCTGCAGAAAGCAGAAAGGGGTGGAGCTAGGAAGATGTGGCTAATGATGGGAACCCATTAGAAGTGGTGAAAGTGTTGGAGGATTATGTGCTGTGCGCAATGGCTGATGGGGTGAAAGGTGAGGACGAGGGATACCTGTTTTGACTGGGGGGTGGGGGAGTAAGAGCGCAGCTGTGGGATACCTAGGTGATTCATGTGAGGGCCTCATCTATGATAGAAGATGGTAACCCCCTTTCCCTGAAGAATGAGGACATCTAGGAAGTCCTGGTATGGAACACCTCATCCTGGGCACAGATACGGCGTAGATGGAGGAATTGGGAGTCAGACTCTCTCCCCTACTACTAATTCCTCCCTCAACGCCATGTCTAAATCGTTACAGCAGAATTTGGACGCACTGTTATGAGAGTATATTGAGTACGGTAAGAGGGTGAATGTAGCCTTTTGGGGCAGTGACATTGAGAATATTCATGGAGGATGTTTTGTCCTCTCCTTATTGATTATGGTGTATGGGTAGAAAGTCAACTGCTAAGTTCTCAGTCCAGGTGGTGAGCTTGATTGGAATTATTGGAAGTTCGAGATGTTGTCAATCAATAAATAGGAGTATGTTGTAGGTTTCCTTGTTATCCAGAGTTTTTTTGGTGATGATTGCAAGGCCAGAGAGATTACATCTTCTGTGGTGGTAAGCGAATTGTAGCAAATTCAGATTGTTTTAGAGGCTGGTATTGATGAAAGTGCTCCGTTGCCATATCAAAAGGTTTGTTGTCCTTTGAATGAAGGTGGCTGAGAGAGTACCTGACAGAGATATAAAAAAGTATGAGGGGCATGTAAAAAAGTATGAGGGACATGTAAAAAAGTATGAGGGGCATGGTGGAAATGAGGAAACTTTTTCCTCGTAACAGTGGAGTTGAAACTAGAGGTTATTGAATTTAATGTAAGAAGTTGAGAGGGAATCTGAGGGAGCCTTTTTCATCAAGAGGGTGATTGGAATCTGGGAAACACTGCTTGAGTGGGTGATGGAGGCAGGAATTCTCACAACATTTACCTGTATCTAGATCAGCACTCGAATTGGGAAGGCAAAGAAGGCTTGGAGACCATGTGCTGACAAGGTAGATATGGATAGAAACATGATGATGGTGGGCCAAATGGCTAATTTCTGCTCTGTGTGACTCTGATTCTTTGAGCATGTATATTCTTTTTTAAATTTGTGACTTAAACATTGATATAACTCCTTCCTGCCAGAGTTCAGTTTTTTTAATTGAATTCTGGAAATAAAGTAAGTTGATGCTTACGCAAAAAGTTATTTTTTACAATTCATAACAAATTAAATGTATCATTTATTAGACTTTGGATTCTTAGCAATGTTTTAATAGTGCTTTTAAATCTTATTTTTCACCTCTGTTGTTTACTTTAAATCTGGTGTAAATAAATCGCTTCCCTCTTTTGAAAACGTCAGTTTTAGGAATATACCTTTCTTGAAAAATCCCCAGCATCTTCTGCACAAACCTTCATAATTTGGTGCTGCTTATTGCAGAATGGGAAAACTTGCTGCTCAGATGTCTTGAAGAGCGTGGAAAGTAAATTTTGAAATTTGTACCATTACCTGTGGTCTGTTTTCATCACCTGTACGGGCAAGTCCATTGGGTCACAATTGAAACAGCGGATTTGGAGATTTGGGTCCTGATGATTGGCAGCACCCATTATAAAGTGTGACAGGAAAGGCCAAGTTTACGGGCATTGAGAAGTATATGACACCTGAGGCAGTATGGCAAGCTGAATACAGTTCTTGTCGCAACCCACCATATAGGTGGACTCACCAATATACACGCATATGATGCACTTTGCATTTGTCATGCATTATTTTATGGCCCATCAAAAAAAAATCCAAGAAATCAATATATGCCAGATTAAACAATAGCTATAATAGATTTTGTTTTCTTCATTTTACTTTCTTTTGTAATTTCTCAATTTCTGATTGTATTCTGGTTGTGTGCTGAATAATTATCATTCATTAGTTTCAAAATGGACAGTTAATATTATTGAATTATATGCAAAAAAGGAACATATGTTAATATTATATGTTAAAGGAACTTATATGTTAATATTATTGAATTATATGCAAAAAAGGAACTTTCTAGGTACATGTGACAACAAAGATCAATGGCGAACAATGGTTCGAGCTGTGAAATAGCAAGCCTGGTCTATTTATATAGTGCAAATATAGTAATTCCCTGACGGTAAATTAGAAAACCTAATATTGGAAATATATCAATAGATCAAGTATCATCTGTGGAGAGAGAAATGCAGTTGATGTTTCAAGTAGCTGAATTCACCTTTCTGAGATAATGAAAGGTGATTGACCTAATTAAAAATAAATCGTGGCCTGAAGACATTGCAACAGGCGTTCATCTGGGGCCATTCATCATCATCTAATTATTGACTGAAAATTCTTCTTGCCCTAACTCCCAAACATTGTTTGCTCTGAAATAGGTTTTCAAAAATATTTGAATAATGCTTCATTTTGTTTTCTGTTACTCAGTTAATGAAGAGTGTATGCTAACAAGATTCAGATAATCTGTCTCGTGGAGATGTAAATAGAGGATCATGAGAACCGTGGCCCTTTTTTATCCAGCACCACCATTTCTATTATTTAGTCTTTCATGGAATGTGCCCTAAGTTTGCTATTTCCTTTCTATACTCGGTCCTTTTGCGAAAGGTCAGTTATTTCTGTAACTTCAGAGATGCTGCCTGACCTGCTGACTTCCTTCAGCAGTTTGTTCTGTGCTACAGATCTTTGCTTTATTATTGCCACACTTGTTTAAAACATGCGTAGAGATGTGCATCCTTTCAGCCCACCACCAATCCTATGCCGATCCCACTTGCCCGGTCATATTTAACAAAGATGCATAAATCCCTGACAATGCCCTAGATGTCTTCTCTTTACTTTGTGGGATAGATTTCTTCTGGCCCTGGGGATTTATTAACCCGAGGTTGCAGATTACATCCAGCACAACCTCCTCCAGAGGATGGCTAAAACAGCACATCTGTCACGTTATCCAGTGGAAACTGCTGACAAGCCACGGATATTATTATGATGCACTGTTTTTGCCCTCCTCCTCCTCTAGATATGAATCTGTTCCAGATTACTTAATTTTATGTGGTTCTAATTATGTCCTAAAACTGAGGTATTAGCTCTGTTTCACTCTCCTCAGATGCTGTCTGGTTAATTGAGTACTTTCAGTGTTTTTATACTTTTATTTCAATTTTTTTTTGCAGTTGAATATTGCTAATTCCGTTTCTTATTTGCAAGAAATAAAGGTTTCCCCACCTCTTTGGTTAAACTGTGTTTGCTTAATTTAATCTTGCACCCTTTATTTAAGTATGTAACATTTGCAATTTTCCAGTCCTCCAGCATATGCTGATGCTTAGAAGGTTTATGACCAGTACTTCAGCAGTTTCCCCCCTTACACCCCTCAGCTATCTAGGCTGTGTCACTGACAGTCTGTTGACTTTTTATTCCATTCATTTGAGACCAATTAGCCCTTTTTAGTTCCTCCTCTATCAATGTTAACACTTTTTAAAATCTGGGCAACATCTTTTTGTTTTGCTGAGAGCTTTAGCAGCATTTTATTTGGTAAAGTACTCATTTAGTACCCTACCTTCCATAACTAAATCTTTTATATTCCCTAATCAGGCTCATTTCTCGTATTGCATCTTTACTGATTACGTCTAAAGAAGATTATTGCATTCTTTTCAAGATTTGTCCACTATTTTCTCTTACCCCTTTTGCTTTTATATTTATACTTTCCCGCTGAACTTCCAATAATCAGCTTAAGGTATAATAATGTTTACCAGCATAGGTTATGTACACATGGAAGTAATTATGATCAGTAATTGTTCAAATGAAATATGTTTTAAAGGGAAAGTAACTAGTACAATTTGATTTGAGGAATACAAAATGAAATTGGTACTCGGCAAAAAGCACTCTTGTATTTGGAACAAAATGTTTTGAACTGACCAGCTAATTTAAAAGTAATTCCAGGAACTAAGAATTCCGTAAAGGCAACTATTAAGTGTTCTTTTCAAGCTTTGGTTGGTGCATATTTTTTTCCCAATTGAGTAACTTTCGTTCACATCATCTGTACCTGATTCAGTGCCAGTTAAGTGAAAGTTTCTTTGTTTCAAATCCTGACTTTCATCATTTTGATGAGCATAATAATTTGGCCGGACATGTAAACTTGTTATCTAAAAAGTGCACTAGGATTCCCCAAGGATTGATTTTCTAAACATTTGCATATGTCAGTGTTATCCAATGGAAACTGATGACAAACCACAGATATTGTTATAATGTGCTATTTTAGCCATGGCCATCAGAAACTCCTTGTATTACAGGTAAATGTATTTCACATATTTTCTTAACAGTATATTTGTTTTGCAAACATCTATTATCAAGGTTAATAAGGGAGTAAATGGCTCACAATGATCAACATTTATTTCTGCACACAGTTTTACAATTGTTTAATAATGGTTGGGATTACAGTGAGTTTTTGTCCAATGAGAATATTTGGCAATTACTCTCTTATTTCCCAATCAAGCTGCAGTTTGCCACATCTGCATCCCCCTTAAACCCAAATATCTGCAGATAAAGAATGGCACAATGTTCACATATGTTAATTGACTATTAAAAGAAGCAAAGGTGAAACTTTTATGAGCGAGTCCCACAATATAAGCAAACAATAAAAACAATACATTATCTGCCAGCTTCTGATCTGTGATAGTGTAAATCACTAGGAAATTTTAATTGTATGTATTGAAATTGTCTTTTGCACTTGCAATTATAGGAAATTGATCTAAATTTAAAAATGGATAAAATCTTTTAAAACCCTTGAAATATTTTCCTGAAATTGTATAAAATCTTAAAACAATATCCATATAATATTTTAACCTAAAATGCTAACTGGCTGATATGTTCTTGTTTTTTGGGGGTTATTGGTTATGTGTTTCACTAACACCATCAAAATTAAATGTAGTTTATTTATAAATGTAATAATTATTGGGAACCAGTTAATTATGCAAATATCACACTTTATTTTTGTATGCAGGTATTACAAGTTTAACATAACATTGTTGTAGTTCACTGTTTCCTCCGTGATGCAGATGGGCAAAAAATAAATCTGAAGACTAACGTGATCAACATCAAGGGTGTGCTCTAGTAAAACTATTAGGAGGTTTGGTGCTGTTTGTCATCTATATCAATGATTTGGATAAGAACGTAGGTGGCATGGCTAGCAGGTTTGCAGATGACACAAAATTGG
This sequence comes from Okamejei kenojei, assembly GCA_035221665.1. Lineage (NCBI taxonomy): Eukaryota > Metazoa > Chordata > Chondrichthyes > Rajiformes > Rajidae > Okamejei > Okamejei kenojei. The sequence goes on from CM069138.1 coordinate 58,991,411, forward strand.
GTGGTATGGTAGATAGTGTAAATGGTTATCAAAAAATTGCAGCAGAATATTGAACAGTTGAGCAGGCAGGCTGAGAAATATTTGATGGAATTTAACAGAAATGTGAGATGTTGCAGTTTAGGAGCAATAACATGGGCAGAACCTACACAGTGAACGATAGGGCTCTGGGCTGTGGAGCAGAGGGATCTAGGAATACAGGTACATAGTTTGGTGAAAGTAGCATCACAGGCAGATAGGGTGGTCAAAAAGGCTTTTGGCTCCTTGGCCTTCATCAGTCAGAGCATTGAGTTTGAAGTTGCGAGATCATGTTGCAGTAATATAAGACATTGATTAGGCCGCATTTCAAGTATTGTGTTGAGTTTTGGGCACCATGTTAGAGGAAAGCTGTTGTCAAGCTGGAAAGGGTGCAAAGAAGATTCATGAGGATGTTGCCAGGACTCGGACCCGAGCTAAAGGGAGAGGTTGGGCAGGCTAGAACTCTATTTATTGAAGCGCAGGAGGATGAGGGGTGATCTTATAAAGTTGCACAAAATCACGAGATGAATTGATCGGGAAGACACAGAGTCTCTTGCCCAGGGGAATCTAGAACTAGTGGACATAGGTTTAAGGGGGTAAATATTTAATAGGAACCTGAGTAGTAACTTTTCCACGCAAATGGTGGTAGGTATATGGAACAAGCTGCCGGAGGAGGTAGTTGAGGCAGGTAATATTGCAACTTTTGAGAAACATTTAGACAAGTACATGGATTAGAGGGATATGGGCCAAATGCAGGCAGGTGGGACTACTGTAGATGGGACATTGGCCGGTGTGGGCAAATTTGGCGTAGGGGCCTATTTACACTCTAAAACTCTATGCCTCTAATTTTGTTAAACATATTTGCCCTCAAGAAGTCTGTGCAGGCTTGCCTTAAATGGCCCATTTTCTTCCTGTTGACTGGAACAATGTTTTAAAAAAACATTCCCACCACCAACATGAAACCAATCTGCTCAATTTATTCAAACTCACTTTTTTTTACTTTCCCCATCAATACATGCATCCAAAGAAAATTGTAATCAATGGTTCTAACGATTTAGCCATCTTAAATTCAAGGTCATTTGCCTCATTATATCCTCACTGGCTAAGAAACTACAATCCATTGAGCTCTTCCTCTGACCAGAGGTTATCTAAGACCATGTGTGCTGAGGGTTTATATCACTTACACACATTTATGCATTGAGTCCCAGACAGCAACCAGCTCCAGATTAAAGTTTAATTTCTTAAATATTCTAATCATTCTACCAGTAACCTTGTGTGCATTTCCCCCTCAGTTATGGATTACTGAGGCAAATGTTCCAATGCACCCAAACAGAGCCTTTCATAATTTTATATGTCAATTACATTTATCATTAGCTGCATCTGCACCAAAGAAAACAACACCACTCTTGCCAGTGTTTCATGACTAATGTTCTTCAGTCCTGCAACTTAATTCTAAATCCCATTGCCATCTCTTGTGTCATCATTTCCTTCATATAATACGGTAATTAAAACTGTGCAGTACATTACTGTGGCTCAAGTTTGGTATAATGCCCAAATTCACTCGAGTTGTCTTTGGAAACACCTGCATAATATGTTGGTAAAAATACATTTTAAATTGGCCAGAATTGGAAAAGGTTACAACTGAGGAAAGATATTAAAGTACATTTAATTTTAGTGTTCTAGACTGAATCCTGCAAAATCCTGAATCCTGCATGTTAAAATAAGATTTATTTTGTGGAAACGGTTTCAACATTGTTGAATAAGTTTACAATGGTTTCAAGTTATTTCATATGTTAATATACAATCATTTTATGTATGTCAGTCTCTTATTGATATTGGTTGGTATCCTTTGGAAGTTATTCAGATATTCAAAGGGCACAACAATGCAGGGCTTTAAGATTCATTTTTTACTTATTCTGCTGCATTTCCAATAATAGAATTAGCTTGTCTTTATATTGCACAGGTGTACCTTCAAAGGCAGTCAGAGATATGATTTGAATACTTATGTATTAACAGTAAGAGCACTTTAAAGAATTGATTATGTTATGTGTTTGATAGTCCAAAAAATTATCATAGGCTGTTTACTCATACTGGGGTATTAAATCTTAAAAAGGATCCTACTGGAGCAGATGAAGGGGGAGCAAGACCGGGTAAATTGCTCGAGACACTCAGACAATTGAGAATTAATCATAGGGGGAACTACCGTCACCTAATGGAGGAGATGCTGGCTAATTACAGGCTAGCTCAGATCCTGGGGGAAGCAAGTACTACCGAACAAGCTGTTTCTACTGCAGTTATGCCTGCTAGAGAATCAGAGACCAGTTTGCAAGCAGATGAGGAGAATCGCCCTAAGGATGTAAACTGAACTGATGAAGATGTAGTAATAAATGAGAAATGCCTTAAGAGCTCATGCTTCCAGCATTGTGTATCCACTGTTATAATTTGTAACACCGCATGAGTTTTTGATCTCCATTGCATGTTTTTATTGTGTTTTGTGCTTGTAATTTAGCTTTTTGTTGTTTGGTCATTATAATAGTGATGCAGTAACCATTGATTTTTTAAACATATCTATAGCGCATTAATTTTTGTTGTCAAATTGTAAATGTAGTAAATGCATGATTTTAAAAAGATGTTTATGACATTGATCAATCCACCATGATTTAGTATAAATATTAGTTATTTGTGAACTGTTCCTCATGGTATGTTCCTTGTGCAGTATTCAGTGAGAGAGATTTGTCTGTTTTAATGTCCAATAAAGCTTTACAGTATATCTGGACCATTGTTTAACTTGCTCATTACAAGTTAATTTGGATTTACCTTTTTCACCACAATAAATGATTGTAAAATAAAACGTGAAACCAGCTGGTTGTGTTTTACGTTTGGTAAGTGGCTTGTCTAGACATTACATTACATCTGCACCTGAACATTTAACACTGTAGAAAATTATAAATGAATATTTTAATTCATCAATGTTCTAAACTCTTAATCAAATGCACCAATTTGCAAATGTTTATAATACTTGTACTACTGTTTAATATATCATAATTTTTGCACCCTGTTTTACAAGTAAAGCAAATCTTTGTTAAGAAGATAAACTTGATTACATAAACATCTTCGGTTTTGAGGATCCTTACAGAGCAATAAATGCAATGTGCTGATTACCACAAAATATTATTATGGGGCATTTCCAAGGGAACACTCATATCGTTTGGCTTGGTACTGGGTTAGTTGTGCTGACGTTGTGGTATATTTTAAAATTATGCAGACTAGAATTGATAGAAGAAAAATATAAGAGTGCACTGTTGGTGTAAGAGAAAGATTTTGTGTGTAAATATATGTAATCAGTGTTATTTCCATTCTAAAGAAGAGTCCCAATCCAAAACCTAACCTATCCATTTTCTCCAGAGATGCTGCCTGTCCAGCTGAGTTACTCCAGCATTATTTCTAAAGTGTTTGGCATTTACACACTTGTGTGTATGCTAATGATAGATTGAGAATACATTTTTTTCCTCTGATTTTTATGTGAATTTCTGATTTTGTTTTAATTTGCTCAACAAAATTCAACCTAAAACTTGAGCTTGAATTGTACTACTGAGTTTTAACTATTCCACACAAAACAACTTTTCTAAATGGCCTTATTATTTCACAGAATATGCAGAGAAAATGTACAATGGAGACAATGATCAAAGTACATAATTGTATATATTTTATATTTACAATATTTGGTACTGTTATAAGAACAAGCAGCTCATCAAAGCAAGCTTAATCACTCATGGTCCAAAAGGCCAGTGTTTTCATTGAAAATTTAAAATCTCTCCATGATTGTCTTCAAGATTAAACCTAAAATTTAGTTACGTTGAAAATGAATATTTTCTTTTATTTTTCTGAACAAAATCTTAGATTGCAATACAAAAAAAATTATCAAAATCATGTAACCTCATATTAAGTTTTATTTTGTTACTGAGTGACTATCTCACATTTTCTGTTTTCTGAAACAGATTTGTTTTTCCTTATCTTGCACTCATGTAAATGTTTTCACCTGAGGTCAAAAACATTGTAGATTAATGAAGAACAAATACATCCAACTTTCAATATATGGTCCTGAATTTAGATTGGATTAACATTTAAATATAAAACAATTATCTTTTCAGAAATCTCTTCACTTTTTTTCAAAATATGATAATATGGAAGGTTATTTTGTGCAATCAAATTGATACTTAATGTCAAGATTTATATTTGCAAAATATATTTTTTAAATATTTGAATTGTTGCTTGTTAACATTTCTTGAATCATCTGTTGAATTTATCTATTTGGTTGTCCTCTTTCCATGAACTCCCAACACTTCCCAAACATGTATGTAATATGTTCTGCTGGTAGACTTTTACTACTGTATATGTATTATTAAGACAATTGCTTTTGCTTTTTGCTTACTAGTTCCAGTTTCTTAAAGTAATACAATGCCTCTGCACTTTCCATTTTATGTTTGAAATTTACAAGGCATTTGCAAAACGTCTATGCACATGGTGGAGAATGCAAGTGTAATAGTATTGTTTTGTTTCTCACAGGGTTCCGCAGATCTTGAAGACCCCTGGTAGTTAAATAGGCTAGAATCGCTAAGAAATTCCTGGTTTGAAATATGGAAGAAACCTTCGTTCACACACCTTTTATTTACTACAAGGGAAATTAAAAATCCAAAGGATCTTTTAAAGTCATTTTGTCAGAAGGGCAGGAGGAACTTGATTGTTAGAATTATACACCATTTGTTCGTTTTTTTGCGTATTCTAATATTGCCACTCCTGTGCATCTTCCTGTAAAACAGTATTTTGTTGATTGCCTCAGACTTACTGATTGCATCTGCACCCAACTTGTTGCCTAAAGGAATGGTAATGCTGTAGCAGATGTGGTAAAAGTATCTGAGGTGCATGGATTTCTAGTTTCATTTGGAAGATGCACTGAGTACTGTTAATTTAAATCTAACTCGCCGGACATGAGCATGTACAAATTGCTGTATAAGGCGTTACTTGATTGCAAGGTTCAAGGTTGAGAGCTTCTGCACCTATCTCAGGCCCAGAGGGAACATGCAGTAAGCAGAATGCTGTAGAAATTTATTTCATGTAATTCTTCACTTCAATTTCTGCTGTACTACCAAATACTCAGTTTTCTCAGCTGTCCGATATGCAGTATATGTTGTCTACTGCTTGCTTGAAGATAACATTGCATTTGGCAATAAATATAGCAAATGTATGGTAAAGTTCCCTTATGATTTTAAGCATGTGTAGATTATAAGCTCTTGCTAAGCAGAACCTTTGGACAAAACTGAATAGATTAATTTATGCTTCTCTGTCAATTGTCATTTGCCTCAGTCATCCCACTCATTAATGCAGAAGTTGAAAATATCGCTATAAAATTTGCCTTTCTCACACAATATTGTAAATTGTGATTTTGTTCTACATGTGGTTTTCTATTAGTATCATTGATTTGCAGCAGAAATAAAGACACAGCCTTGTGTAAACTGGGGTATAGTTTTGCAAAAGAAAATTGTTTGCATTAACAATTATAAAACTAGAGATCACATAGATTTATAAACGCAATTTAAAATATTCTATTGTGAATTTAAGCTTTACAAAATACGTTACTTAATTTTGTTCAGTGATTTTTTTTTCTTTTCATTCATTGTGGAATGGGCATGGTACAGATTGGCTGTCTTTTAAGGTACTTGAAGATTCTTGGTTTGATTTGTATTTTCTGCAATAACACAATTTTACTGAGTACGTTTGAGCTGTGCATGTACTAAAGTTTGGTTTAAGCTAATGATTGAGGGGAAGGGGATTTGAGCAGCATCTGAGGGCAGAGAGCAATGAATGTATCCACTTGTACACAAAACACATGCTATGGATGCCTTGTAAGATTTAAATGGGTCAGCTAGTCGGTTAATGGTGTACAGTTGAGAAATGCCGTTAATTGTGATTGACACATATTGATGAGTGTTGCTGATTGGATTTGTATACAATGGAATTCATTTGCGATTCTCTAACTTTGTTTTTTCTCCCCCTCATTAAGTCCTTATGCTGGAAAGCTGCCTGTTACCATACACCCTTTGTACACTGGTGCCTACAACCAGCTGCCCCAATCATTTAGTTCATTGTGTAGGTATGATTCTTGGCCTAGAGAGTATGATTATTGCCCGTGTTTTTATTTATTCACTAGATTTTAGCTACAACAATAAAATGTCCTGAAGAAGATGATGTTAACAGGTGTTTTGACCCTTTGTTGAGATTATGGGGTTGTTTTAGGGATGGCGAGTGTCCAAGTGGTTTCTTACTGTCCACGGACTATCGACTCTGGTCCTTCCCTGTACTGACTATAGTATATTCCCTGTATGATATTTGTGATGTTTCATACAATACAGTGATCATAACCACCTTGTTATCTTCAATAAAGGATTGCTAAATGCATTATGACTTTTGTATTTACCGTTTGTATCATGTACATGCTGCCTGAGAATAAATCCTGTCATATTTTGGACTCCTATATAATAGAGAAAATCTGGTTCCTGTAATTACCTTGAGACTCTTATCCATGTGACTCGTCGATATGTCACTGCTATGAGTTTAAGAAAACAGTTAAAATAATTTTCACATTTACAATTTTAAAGGTCACTTTTAATCCAGTTGGGATACATTCAGCGCCCCATTAATTGAAGTCATATAAAGCATAAAGGATTTGTGTTAAATGATGGAATCGCGCCCACAACATACATCAAAAGCATGGTAAATTTGTTTGGTTATTTTTCTCTAATAATGATGTGGAATAATGTAATAATTCTTAAATATGGATTTCTTAACAATATGTACATATTAGTTGATATTGTGTTTAAAATATTCTCTCCTTTTAGAATGGAAGATTCTTTGGCCCTTCAGGCCATCAATATGAGCCTGTAACTTTCCTTCATGCTTAAGAGATATCGAGCAATGAATATTCATGTATTTTACATTTACATATATTATACATCTAATACATTCACTTCAGTGATATATCTTCAGTCATTGGCATTAAGAACTGGAACATTCCTGCTATCAGGGTATGCCGTCAGGGTAGGCAAGGTAGGCACTGCCTACCCTGACTAAAATTATAACATAGAAAATACTAAATATAAATAATAATAAAGGCAAGGGAGAATTATGCCTATGTAAGAGATCGATCTCTTAGGTAGGCATAATTCTCCGTGCCTTTCATCCGCAGCACTTGTAACCCTTGAAGGTCTGTGCAGCCCACATGCCGTCAGCGCTGCTTCAAGCATCAATTTCAAGCTGGGCTGAAGGCAGCAGAAATTCTGCCTTTGCAGCCTACTGCTCATGCGCATCGCTGGTTTCTTGGGGTTTTCAAATATGGATTGGCATTATTTTAAGTGTATCTTAGGAAATAAAGAGAGAAGAATGAAGTTTGTGTACCAATAATGTGGTAAGTACATTTTGTGTTTATGTTTTTAAATACTGGATTTACCGGGGTGGGGGGAGAGCTCCTTTCACAGCGTTTGGGGAGTCTGGCCCGGGGTAAAGTTGCGGGGAGGGCACGAATGTTGTGAAGGAGGGGTCGGGAGCATGCCACTTGCAACACTCCTTGCACGGAGGCGTGCAATGCCACCGCATTGAGGCGGGCCGGGGTGAGAAGTAGCTCGGGTGGCTGAGCGGCCGCCGGGCCAGACAGCGGAACCGGCCGCCACCTTAGCTCCTTCTACCGGCCCCCGCTCACCTCTGGCAGCTCTCCGTCTAAAAACCTCTCCTGCGCTCGCTGGCCTCACTCATGTCAGGTTGAGGTTACTCAGCTGTGGGAATTTAAGGATTTGCAGGAAGCTGCTGACATGAGCGAGCGGCAGGTGAGAGGTGTTCAGACAGAGAGCACTGCCAGAGCACTGCGGGCCGGCAGAAGGCGCTGAAGTGGCGGCCAGTTCTGCTGTCGGCTCCCGGCGGCCACTCGCAGCTACCCGAGCTGCTTCTATCCCCGGCTACAGTGCGGTGGCGCCCGGAACCCGGAGAGCTGCGGCAGCGGTGAGTGAGTTACTGACATTATCCCCGACCCAACACTCCTTCCCTCCCCGCAACTTTACCCCTGGCACAGACTCCACACGCTGTGAAAGGACCTCTCCCCCCAATTGGTCCCTTGAACAAGTGTTGTTATTCAATTAGATGACAACTGGTTCAACTTTTCCCTGTACTCCCGTTTTTCCCACCATCTGTCCACCTGCCATCACCATTCACCCCCCACCCATTCAGTAATTCAGAATAAAGGAGACCAGGAAGCCTTGGGCAAATTGAATTGCTACTGTCTTTATTTTTATGGAGAGAACAATCTGCGCATGCGCAGTTTAATTTTTTTTTAAAGCCGACTGACTGCCTACTCTGAGTAATTACGACACGTGCCAGCCTGCTATATACAATAGAGCATGCTTAATATGTTTGGTAAATAAAATACAAGGTTTCAAATGTTCCAAAAGGATATAGAAAAAAAAAGCCAACTAAGAGAAAGAATTGATCCGAAAAAATGGAAACTTAGATAATACTGAGTCCAGTGAGCAAGTTGAGGTCTTTTGGAAATATTCAGGAACAACATAATGTTCCTTACTGATGTCTCAAGGTCACCAATTTCTTATCTCTGTTGCACAATTAACATCTTGAAAATAATTTATCGGATATTGTCCAAAGTTGTGGTCGTTTTTAGATTTGGGATAAATGGCAAGCCAAAAATTCTAAAGCATTAACTTACAAGTGGCCTATTCTGTATTTAATTATTTTTTTGGGTTAGTTTAGAGATGCAGCGTGGAAACGGGCCCTTCGGCCCGCTGAGATAGGCCTCTCTCCCTTCTCACCTTGTGATTCCAAGTGCTAACCATAGAACTTTATTTCTCTAAATTGTTGGGAGATTGTTATTGGTTATCGCAGTATGATCAAAAGCTTCATGCTAGTATCACATGCTATCTTGAGAAACTGCTATAGAAATATCTACAATATTCCGTTTCAGGGAGGGTGAATCGGTGTCCCCTTTTACTTTAGAATGGCTGTCCTTCACATGTACAATTGCACTTGCATTTCCTCCACATCATGCCCAGTTTTATTCCATGTTTGTTTAGATGTTTGCTTAGATGGTGTAAGGTGGGCTTTTGTGACATAGGAAATGAAAATGAATCTTGAAACATCGGGAATTTGCCACTCTACACCCTTTAAAGGTGCTATTTCATTATGGTACCTGAAACCTCTGGCAACTTAGAATCAAAATTGTCTCGTTCTATTTCTCATTTCAATAATATCCTTTGGCACTATTATCATTAAGTGCTGGCAAATTCTAGATATATGCAGATATGTCAGTTCTATCTCCTCCATCTCTCGAATTCTCCACTTTCTCTAAATTGTATGTATGTTTGTCCTAAGTGTAGTACTCAATGAGCAGAAATTCAATGTTCCAATCTTCCAATGTTAAGTACCATTGCCTTGGAGCATCTTTATATATTTTGTTCCCCAACGATACACTTCACCCTTCATCCCGGTAACTATTTAAACCAGATATATTTAACACCAATATGTACTGTGGACCACATAACGCTGACACATTTCTATTTCCATAGAATTATATTTCCTTCTCAGACAGTACATTATAAATTTTGGCCACAATCAAATTTAGATAATATATTCAGTAAATAATTCAATAAATTCAGATACTTAAACAAAACAAAGATTATGAAGTGATCGCTTCGCCGAACACCTCTGCTTGCTTCGCAATAACCAACCTGATCTCCCTGTGGCTCAGCACTTCAACTCCCCCTCCCATTCCGAATCCAACCTTTCTGCCCTGGGCCTCCTCCATGGCCAGATTGAGGAGCACTAAATTGGTGGAGCAGCACCTCATACAGAGATGCCAAGTGTCCCGGATTCGCCGTATTTTATCCCGGCGAAATAAACTTTTTACGGTGTTCCGGCAGCCAAACATGCTGTTACGGAACACCGCCGCGCCGGTGTTCCTCCCGTGGTGAACACCGGCGCCATGTGTCCCCGGTTTGCCAGCCCGCGCGATCAGCGGCACTTTGCCGGGCCCCAGTGTCCGCGCGTGCGCAGTGGGGGAGGGTTGCCGGGCCCCAGTGGCCGCGCGTGCGCAGTGGGGGAGGGTTGCCGGGCCCCAGTGGCCGCGCGTGCGCAGTGGGGGAGGGTTGCCGGGCCCCAGTGGCCGCGCGTGCGCAGTGGGGGAGGGTTGCCGGGCCTGGCGCCATTTCGAGCCACGCCACGCCCGGCCCAGAGCCCGGGCGGCGCCGGCCCGCGCGATCAGCGGCACTTTCTTGCCGCCAGCCGGCCGCTCGCGGCAGCCCCATCACCGGGCCTCCCCCCCACCCCCACCCAGTGCGCAGGCGCAGACCCGCCGGCAACCTTGCCAAGTGCGCATGTGCCGCACCCGCCCGCCGGCAGCCCGCTGATCTGCACCAGTGCGCAGGCGCATAGCCGCCGGCAACAACCCCAGGTGAGTATGTTACGGAGAGAAATGCATTTAACCCCATTTGTTACGGACAAATGGGTTAAATGTTACTGTGAACTAAATTTAGGGTTGGCATCTCTGCTCATATTTTGCTTGGGCAGTTTGCACCCCAGCGGTATGAACATTGACTTCTCTAATTTCAGGTAATTCTTACTTTCTCCTCCCCTTCTCAGCTCTCCCTTAGCCCTCTGGCTCCACCTCTTCCTTTCTTCCTCCCGCCCTCCCTCCCTCCCTCCCACCCTCACATCAGTCTGATGAAGGGTTTCGACCCGAAACGTTGCCTATTTCCTTCGCTCCATAGATGCTGCCTCTCACCCACTGAGTTTCTCCAGCATTTTTGTCTACCTGCTAAAAGGCAACGTGGGAAATGTGATGTAATAAACCTTGGATGGTAAAAGAGAAAGCACACTATTTCAACACTTGCATTTAAAAATGAGTAGGGAAAATTGTGTGTAGGATGACTAAAAGCTAGGGTGGAATTCATGCTTTTATCTTAAAGGGTTGGAATACATAAGAGGAAATAACACTTGAGTTCTTCAGAACCCGTTAGACCTCATTTGAAATATTTTGTCTAGGTTTTTACGCAGAACCTTAAGGAGATGTTTTATTTGAATTGGAAGATGCACGGGAATTACATCACAGGAACATAATTATGAAATTAATTTTATGGAACGGTTTCATACATAAAGAGTGGTGGAAATCTAGAACACCTTCCCAAGGAAGCTGTGACTACTGGGCTGATTGGTGCAGCTAAAAGCATTCATTGTGGTCAGTCGCCAATATATCAAAAAAATTTCACTGGGTACCTTTCTGCAATAGCTTTCTTTAGAGTGCCTGGGAGAATGAAATTGTTGACAAAGTGTCAGCTATAAACTTAGCTCTGAGGTGGTGTGAGGAGAAATATTTTCACTCATAGCTAACTTTAGCATTAATGTTTTAGTTTTGTCCGGAGTTAAACTATCTGTTTGGAGATAGAACTGTTCAATGGAAGAAGGTTCTCAACCCAAAATGTTGACTGCTCATTTTCCTTCATGGATGTGGCCTGACCAGAGTTCCAGTTCCACGACAAGTTTGTTTTTTGAAACAATCTGGGGCATTTTGGGAGGGATCATTATTAGATGGAATCCAACCTCTAATCTTGGAGAAAAAGTGAGTTCTTGCTGGGCTCAGCCACAATGTTGATAAACATTGCTGGAATACCTGTCTCAGCCCAGCACTTCGATTTTACCGCATCTGCAGTTCCTTCTAAAACATTTTGTCTACTACACTTCGAAATCTCAAGGTATGCCTACTTTGAAGAGGTTCTCCTCCTCCCTCAGCCCACTGGCACCTCCTCTTCCTTTCTTCTTCCCCCCACCCTCACATCTTTCTGAAGAAGGGTTTCAGCCCGAAACGTTGCCTATTTCCTTCGCTCCATAGATGCTGCCTCACCCGCTGAGTTTCTCCAGCATTTTTGTCTACACTAGAATCATTAATATAGTCTGTTTAGGTTGATGACTTGTTTTAATGTGTTTGTTTAGTGCATGAATTACTCTTGCATAGATAAAATAAAACCAACGACTCAAATAGAATCTATACGAGCAGAAATAGGCCTTGTGGCTCTTCAATCCTTGTCAGCATTTATATGCCACCCGAGCATATAAATTCTGTCTTGTTTCATCTAAATCTATTAAGCATTACTCTACTCCCTAAACCTCACGTGCTTGTCCAGCCTTCATCTAGTACATTTGTACTATTCCTCTCAATCACTTCCCACGATGATCACACCAGTTTTGGGGTAGAGAAGTGCCTTGTTGGCATTTTTGATAATTGTATAGATATCCTTCAGTTAAGCCATTCCCAACAAGTGACTGCATTTTTTCTAATGTGTCCACACCATTAAAGTCTGCACATACAACAAAATGCACAGAACTGCATAGAATGCACACAACATGGAACTTGTTTGAATGTCTACTTGGACTCGGTGGGCCGAAGGGCCTGCTGTCACGCTGTATCTTTCAAGGTGGGTAAAGCCCCGGGGCGCGCCAGCGCGGAAGGCACGAGCCGCTGCCGTTGGCACCACGCGGAGGAATGGAACGGCCGACGGTTAAACCAGCGGTTCCAAGGGCTCCGCTGAACTGAAGCAGCGCCAACATGGACGACAAAACTCAAAATGCGTTGGAAAACCCGTCGCAATCTCTCATGCGGGGCAAGCCTTCAAAGGCGTCCCCATCACTGTCTTCAAAGTCGTTAGAGATTACCGACAAAGCGACGAGTATTAAGAGTGAAAAATCCTCCCAGCTGAGCATCCACCGACTCTCAACCGTGCCGGGTCACTCGGAGAAGACCGATCGCGTCAGCTCCACCGCACGAGCCCAGGCTATACGCCTGCCGTATGGAGCCTACAAGAGGTATCTGAGCAAGATGGAGTTGCAGATTGAGAGCGGGCCCAAATGGCTGTGGATCCAGCGTATCTTCATGGCCTATATCTGGGTCAGTTTGGTGTGCATGCTGGTGTCGAGCGTGGCGTTCATCATTCAGACCCCCGAGTGCAAGCCTCCTCCCAAACTGAAATGGTGGCAGAAGGGACCTATTTACCGCATTGCACTTCAGTCCTTCCGCGATACCAGTGTGGATGGAATCGGTGACCTCCGTGGTAAAATCATCTGCGTGCAGTTTTATGTCTTATGTTTATTCTTAACATGTACACACGTTTGCAATGTACCGTTTATTCCCATTATTAATCCGCGCAGATCATTCATAAGCGTAACACAATGGCAGAGCGGTAGCGTTACAACACCTGAGACATGGGTTCGACCTTGACTGCGATCGGAGTTTGTTCAGTCTCTCAGTGATCGCGTGGGTTTTCTCCGGGTACTCCGTTTTCCTCTCACTCTGCAAAGATGTACAGGATTGTAGGTTAATGTGCTTCTGTAAATTGTCGCTCGTGTGTAAGGGGTGATCGCTAGTCGGGGTGGACTCATTGGGCCAAATGGCCTGTTTTTTCCAGTTGTAGTCTAAAATGTAATGGGCTGTCGCACTTAGGCGATTTTTCAGCGGACAGCCGTGGACTGTCAAGTCACCGGCAGTCGCCTGAAAAACTGGGAACTGGAACGGTGACTGTCAAAGTGGAACACACACACACACACACACACATCGCAAAGGCGGGGGCCAGGGCAAGCGGGGAGCTCTGTCTAAAAAAATCCCACGGTGCAAAGCTAAGGTGAGACACACACACTGCGATGAACAGGAAGGTTGGCGTTGTAATTAAGACAGCAAAACACAGTGTACGGTAAGTCCTTTAAACGAGTAGGGAAGAGGGGGAGAAGGAGTGGAGACAATAATTAAGAAGCCAGAGATATGCTGTGAAGCTCGGCAGACATTTAACATTACCGGTTGGTTCCTTGGTTCTGAAAACTACCGCTTACCTTTTTTTTCCCCCAATGAGCCAATGAAATTCACCGGTCAGCACCGGCTCCAACCTACGAGAACCTTCAACCTCCTGGCAACCGACTCGAACCTTCTGGTGACCCACCTACGTCTCATGAATTTTTGCTAATCTCCATGGTGACTGCATTCTAGTTGCCGCTAATTTTTCAACATGTTGAAAATTCTTGGTGACCATAATGAGGCCGCGACTAGTTCCCAAAATGTGAGAACCACCCTCCATGAAGGCGACTCCCCAGCAACCACCCGCGAACATGTGGTGGCTGCAAAGTCTCCTGCAGTCGCCTAAAAAGCCGCCTAAGTGGGACAAGCCCATAAATCATAGCCTTCCAGCTCTGAAGCAATGGGCCGAGCGACAGGAGAAGGAGGAGGTGGCGGCGGTGTGGAACGGGGCGGTGAGGAACGGGGCGGTGGGGGAGAAGGGGGGGTGGAGGCCGAGTGGATAAAGCGACAGACGGAGGACGAGGTGCTAGGAGGGTGGACCAAGTGACAGGTCGACGGGGAGAAGCAGCAGCTGGTGAGAACGGAAGAGACCCCACATGGACTGAGCATGTCCCACCAGCGGCACGAAAAAAACCCACTGACCCCAAAGGTAACAACGTGAGCTGCGCTAACTGGTTTCCATGATGGGTAAAGAGTGCTCACCTTGCGAGCCGGGGTGGCGTCGGAAGCCTATGCTGAGGCCATGCAAGCCAGGACAGGTCCATCGCTATAACAAGATCCATTAAAACGAGGGTTTACTGTGTATTGCTTGGTACTTTCTATTAATCATCGCTATATCCTGACATTTGACAGCACTAGGAACAGCTAGATTTGATATCAGATTTCAGACTTTGTTGTCGTGTTCACTTTATTCACATGAAGCTCACTGAATAGACAGTATACATTAATGTATGTATGCAAATGTATATTAAGGTACGATAATGCAAGAACTGGATGAGATAGGATTAAGAGAAAAAGTACATGACTGCACCTCGGTTTAGTTTATTGTCCCATGTACCGAGGTACAGTGAAAATCTTTTGTTGCTTGCCATCTAGTCAGCAGAAAGACAAGACATGATTACATTCGAGCCATTTATAGTGAATAGATACAATTTAAGGGAATAACATTTAGTGCAAGGTGAAGCCAATAAAGTCCGATCAAAGATAGACAAGGGTCACCAATGAGGTAGATAGAAGTTCCGGAAGAATTTTGAAAAGTATGAGTAGTTCAGTGTCATGGAAACTGGCATCACATTTATATGTATCACGTGACACATGTAGCCATGATGTAAAGGAATGGCAGACGAATAATCGAATAAACACTTATGTTCAGTGTCCTTGAAGCATGTTTATTACAATCGGATCCAGGCGAGGATCTGATATTGGCAATAAGGTGAACTAATCATTGTTAAGTTCAACTTTTGAAGCAAATATGGCGTTTAACAAAGCAGTTGGAATTAGAAGTTTGAATTCATTCGACTCCAATGGGGAGACGAATATTGTGAATGCAAAGTTTGAGGCATGGCTAGAGGAATTTGACTCCTACGCAGATAGCTTAGGACTGCTTGTTAATGGAGCAACGCCGGTGCAGCTCACACGATGGACTGCATTGTTATTGTACAGTGCTGGAGCTTCAGTTCAGGAGACTTTCAAAACACTTCCAAAGACAGGAGGAAAAGCAGATTATGTGATGGCTGTTGCAGCTTTGCAGAAGCATTATCTGGTCAAACAAATGCTACATTTCAGCGACATGTATTCCGGCAATCGACACAGAGAGTGGGGGAAAGTGATGCTCAGTTTGTCACAAAATTGCGTCAAGTTTCTGAGGGCTGTAACTATTGAGCTGAATTGGAGAACACAGGTGTGTACCATCACAAAGTTACACCAAAGGGACCGCAAGCTATGGAGAAGTGGAACGTCAGAACCAATCTCTAAGATGAGAATTGCCCAAGCAGAAGACAAGATTGGAAGCAGATGCTCTTATTATATGTGGCAGCATATAGAGCTACACCACACAGGACATCAGGTAAGAGTCCGGCGGAATTGTTGTTTGGAAGGAAAATCCGGACCATGGGTTAATGACATGGTCAATGATCAAGAAGTGAGAGATCATGATGCAGAAAAGAAAGGTGCATCAAAGCTCTATGCTGACAAGAAATTAGACTATCAGATGTAATGCCAGGAGATAAGGTGATAGTGAGTAGAGAAAGTCCAAGCAAAATGGACGCACCCTTCTTTCCACAAATGTCAAAGTTTGTTTCTTGGAAAGCAGATTGAAACTAAATAGTTAAAGATAATCTTTAATCGATTCGTCGGACGGGAGTGGCATGACCTACAATGAGCACAAACGTTGCTCAGTGCTTCTCGGGCTCCACTCACAGAACAAAGGAAAGTTAGCACAATTATACATTTTTCTTAACAGTAAAACACTCCTACCAAGTCTTAATATGGCATGACTGAAATATTTTATAGCCTTTCAGAATATAGGTTAAGCTGGGTCCAAATCAAGCTCATCTAATAACGTTATTGCTTATCTCTGGAGCATCAGCTATTTTTTTCAATCTTAGCTTCTTTATGGCCTTGAAAGAGCACATGTTATTACTGCAGGATTCCATCTTAATTTCTTTATTAAAAAGACAACCTGTCCTCCATATTGTGCTCCATATAATTTGCAAAGTCATTCAGACTTGGCACCGAGCCATTCTTTTGTTCTATTAGACCATACTTTTGTAGAAGAATGCCCCAATTTTAAGATTTGACTATTAGATTTGACTATTAGCTCTTTCATTGGGAGTCTAGAGATATGGAAGGGTAATGTATGAAACTAACAGATCAAAGAAGATGATTTTCAAGGAAATGTAGAACGGTTCATTGTTAACTTAGGGGAAGGTGACAATGCGGTACACAATCAGTATATTTAATCAGGAAGTCAGCTGGCCGAGGTGCCTTGTGGTGCGGCTGGGGTCAGTCCTCTGTGATGTCTCCACGGATAGAGCCCGTCCGGCTATACCAGCCAGTTGGAGACAACGTATTTTTGACATGGTCCATAGCTAAGCCCACCTGTTCATTTGAGCCTCATCTGCCCTGGTAGCGTCTAAGTTTGTTTGGCATGGGTTGCGGAAGCAGGTGCCACATGGGCCCGTGCTTGCAGTCCATGTCAGAACTCGAAGGTTCAGTGTCATGTGCGGCGGCCCGTGCAGGATTTCACTGTGCCTGATGGCAGGTTCCTACATATTCATGTAGACCTTGTCGGACCCTTACCATGTTCGCGTGGTGCCACACACCTCCTTACTATAGTGGACAGGTTCACTGGGTGGCCGGAGGCAATCTCGTTGTCGGATACCTCCACGGAGGCTTGCGCTCGGGCTATCATGTCCTACTGGATCACTCAATTCGGTGTCCCATCTGACATCACCACAGACCGTGGGGCACAGTTTACCTCGTCTCTGTGGTCCAGCTTAGTGCAGCTTAATGGTGCCCGCCTACATCAGACAACCGCTTATCACCCGGAGGCAAATGGGTTGGTCGAGCAGTTCCATAGACACCTTAAGTCGGCGTTGAGGGCCCAGCTCACCGGCCCCGATTGG
Organism: Okamejei kenojei; assembly: GCA_035221665.1. Lineage (NCBI taxonomy): Eukaryota > Metazoa > Chordata > Chondrichthyes > Rajiformes > Rajidae > Okamejei > Okamejei kenojei. Next base: position 59,008,940 of record CM069138.1, read on the forward strand.
GTTGACTAGTTGCCCTGGGTCTCCTGGGCATCGGAAATACGCCAAAGAAGGGCCTGGACTCCTCCTCGGCTAAGCTAGTCTATGGCTCGGCTTTACGGGTAGCAGGGGATTTCCTGCCCGCCACCCGTGATGAGGAGGTTTCAGTGGTGCTAGCCGACCTTCGTGAACGGGTGCGTGCATTAATCCCAGTCCTCATCCTCCAGACATGAGTCGGTTTTGGTGCATGTGCAGGACATTACAGGATTGTGCTTATGTTTTCCTTCGTAGGGACTCTCACCGCTCGCTGCTGCAGCGGGTTTATGTGGGGCTGTACAGGGTGCTGAGGACTGGAGTGTCCGCGTTAACGTTGGACATGGGCGCTGGGAGGAGTTTGTCTCCATCAGCCGCCTCAAACCCACGCACGTGGACGAGGACAGCCCGGTGGTGGTGGCCACACCGAGGCGTAGAGGCCGGCCATTCGGTCGTCTGCTGCCCCTGTTGTTCCCGGCCCTGTTTCGCCAGTCCCTGTTGTTACGCCAGCCCCTCGTTCACGGTTTTCATGGCCCACCGGTTCTGCTCTGCTGGTCCCTAATGTTATGCCCGTCCCGCGTTCGAGGACTACGCGTTCAGGGCGTATTATTTGACTCCCGGTGCGTTTCCGTACCTCGGTTTCTGGAGGGGGGGGGGAGGGCCAAGCAGCGGCACCTGCTGATGCACGCCAGCGTCGAACCCTGCAGTCGGAAGCCGCACACACTTGACTCTGGGAGGGGTCAGGTTTTCGTGCGGTTTCTGCGCGCAGCCCACCAGTCGATTGAGGACCACCGTTGTGGTCAGTTGTGTGTTAGGACTTGTGATACCAGAGAATCTCCATTTGAACAGTACAAAACAAACACAGGTAATCTTTCGAAACTTGATAATTGGAGACTGATTAGGTTGTATTATGGACCCTTGCTAAAATTTAAGACAAAAGACAGAGTATGAATCTGTAAAACTTTATTACAATGAATCTTATGATGAAAGCAAAAAGGGGTAGGAAGAATCTGGGCGTTTCTTTTGTTGACTTGGCCAAAGCCTATGATTCATTCGGAAATATGGTAATTAAGGCGTTGACCTACCATAGGATGACGAATATTTAGTTGGTATTTATTTACAATATTTACAATGCCAGAGACCCAGGTGGGATCCAGATCCCGTGTGCTGTCTGTGGAGTTTGCATGTTCTCCCTGTGACTGTGGGTTTGCTCAGGGTGCTCCGGTTTCCTCTCGCCTCCCAAAGAAGTGTGGGTTTGTAAGTTAATTGGCCCTGTGTAAATTGCCCTTTGGCCGTAGGGAGTGGATGCGGCAGTGAGATAACATAGAACTAGTGTGAATGGGTGATCAGTGGTCGGCATGGACTTAGGTGAGCCAAAGTGCCTGTTTCCATGCTGTATCTTTCGAAGCAGTCTGTTTTGGAGTGCATGGAGTTGTACAACATGGGAAAAGGCCCTTCAGCCGCCGTGAAGAAGTGCCACGGCAGTAGACACCTGGAGGTGCCGCGGCTGAGGCACCTGAAGTTGAGGCCGGAGCTTCGCGGGTCAGAGCCCGAGCCTCGCCAACCACCGTTATAACCTAGCAGGTCGGAAGCGGGTTGGAACCTCGCGGGTCGGAGGTGGAGTCTTGCGAGTCAATGAAGCCCGTGGTCATTGTTGCTGGGGTCAGCGCCATGGCAGTGCCTGGAGAGCACCCGGCAGCGTTAGTGGAGAGATTTGTGCGGCCTTCATTGATGGCGCCTACCAAATGACGAGGATGGGTACGTGGAAGTGAGAACGCCACTGCCTAGGGGAGGAAAGGAACAAATGAAGACTGCCGTGAGGGGACCGTGTGAGGGAGGGGGGGAATAACAAAGGGGGAACTGGTGCGGGGGGAGAGGGGATTTGTAACTTTGTAAACGCTCTTTATGGGCGACTATCTGCATATCTTGGCATGATATGCGAGCAAAGAATTTCATTGTGACTTGTCACAGTAAAGTATTCAATTCAATTCAACTTGCCAATGCTGACCAAGATGTTCTATTTACAGTAGTCCCACCTGTTTGAGTTTGGTACATGTCCATTTAAGTGTTTCTTGTCCATGTACCTTACAAACATGTGAACTTTGCAACCAGGGGAAATAACATACTCAACCAAGTTTACACCAATATCAGACAGGCATTCAGAGCTGCTCCCCATCCCCACCTAGGGAACTCAGACCACCTTTCTATTATGCTAATTCCAGCTCACAGACCTATATTGACCAGGAACAAGCCATCTGTGATGCAGATCAGAGCATGGCCAGAGGGAGCCATCTCAGCTCTCAAAGACTGTTTCGACTGCACAGACTGGACCGTTTTTAGGAAGGCTGCCACTACCAAACATCATGTCAACTTCACGGAATATACTGAATCTATGACTGGATATATATTCAAATGCATGGAAGATGTGACCGTCATCAAAATCATCACCACGAGGGCCAACAACAAACCCTGGTTCACCAGGGCGGTACGTGAGTTCCTGAAAGCACGGAATGCTGCTTTCAAGTCCGGGGACAAAGACGCCCTTAGTACTGCTAGAGCCAACTTGAACTGGGGTGTGAGAACAGCCAAGCGTGTCTATGGACAGAAAATTCAAGTACTAAGGACCCCAAGCGCCTGTGGCAAGGCATCCAGTCTATCACCGGCTACAGGCCAACACCCCTACCGTGCAAGGACAACACAGACTTCCTCAACACACTTAACACCTTCTTCAACCGGTTTGAGGAAGACAACACCACCACACCAACAAATGCCCCTCCCTGCCCAGACCATGAAACACTTCACTTGGACCCAGCTGATGTGCGGAGGACCCTACTCAAGGTGAACCCCAGAAAAGCTTCAGGTCCTGACAACATACCGGGGCGTGTGCTCAGAGACTGTGCTGACCAACTCACAGATGTTCTCACGGACATCTTCAACACCTCTCTGAGCCAAGCCATCATACCAGCATGCTTCACCATCATACCATTACCTAAGAAATCTCCAGCCTCAACACTGAACGATTACCGGCCCATAGCACTCACGTCCAACATGATGAAGTGCTTTGAAAGGTTGGTCAAGGCCCACATAACATCCAGTCTCCCCTCTACACTTGACCCATTACAGTTTGCATATCGTCCCAACCATTCCACTGATGATGCCATAGCAACAGCACTCCACCTAAGCCTGGCTCATCTGGAAAACAATAACAGTTACATGCGGATGCTGTTTATCGACTTCAGCTCCGCCTTCAACACTGTCATCCCCCAACACCTGGTGAATAAACTCGGCGAAATAGGCATCAGCACCCCACTATGCAACTGGTTACTGGACTTCCTTACCGACAGACCACAGGCAGTAAGAATTGGCAAAAACTCATCAGAGACCACCATCATGAACACCGGGGTCCCACAGGGATGTGTGCTGAGCCCTCTGTTGTTCACGATGATGACGCATGACTGTTGTGCCAAACACAATTCGAACCACATCATCAAGTTCGCAGATGACACTCCAGTGGTGGGCCTCATCAGCCACGATGACGACTCAGCCTACAGAGAGGAGGTTGAACAACTCATCAACTGGTGTGACATCAATAACTTTCAACTCAATGTCAATAAAACAAAAGAAATAACTGTGGACTTCAGGAAGAAACAGACAGTACACAACCCACTCACCATCAATGGCAGTGCAGTGGAGCCTGTGAAAAGCACCAAGTTTCTGGGAGTGCACATCACAGATGATCAGACATGGTGCACCAACACCATCTCCCTAGTCAAGAAAGCACAGCAACGCCTCCACTTCCTTCGACGGTTGAGGAGAGCCGACCTCCCCCCTTCTGCCCTCATCACCTTTTACAGGGGTGCCATTGAGAGCATTCTTACCTGCAGCCTCTCAGTCTGGTACGGCAGTTGCTCTGCTGCTGACCAGGCACCTACAGAGAGTGGTGAGGACAGCGGAGAAGATCACCAGATCACCCCAACCAGCAATCCAGGACATATTCCCATCTCGCTGTCGCAAGAGAACAACCAATATCATCAAAGACACCACCCATCCAGCAAAGAAATTGTTCACCCCACTTCCATCCGGCAAGCGCTACCGCAGCATGCGGTGCAACACCACCAGATTCAAAAACAGCTTTTCCCCTCAGGCCATCAGACTACTCAACTCACTCAAGAAAATTCCATGAACATTGCACAAACAAAGATCAACTGACTGTCAAATAACTTTAAATCAATGTCTGCCGTATGCTATTTGCACTTTTCTATATTGTACCTTTTATTATTGCACTTTAATAACATACCTCAAAATGTTTCTAGACTCTGGCACACTATATAATGTCTATTTTTAATGGAATATTTTTTAATGTTATTTTTAATGGTAGATTGTCTGTCTGTGTTATAAATAAATATTACTTGCACATTTGGAGTATGGGGAAACGCAATTTCAATCCTCTGTGTAACTACTTGTTGCATTATTTGAATTGACAATAAAGTTTACATTGACTCTGACTTTGAAATATCATTTAACTGTTGTTATATTTTCTGCCTCAACTAGCTCCTCTGGCAGGATCGGATTTAGATGAAGAGAGGCCCTAGGCTATTTCACTAGAGGGGCCCCCTGCCCTCCGAATCCCCCACCTACATGACTAGAGGACCATGACTACCCGACAGTGACAGTGTGACACTTTCAGATCCAACTGTATGTTGTCATTAAACAGTTGGTTTTAAAATACATATTGGATTCACCGCGGAGCGGGCGATGCCTTACCTGAATTGCCGTTTGAAGCTCCGGAGTGTTGGGTCTGCTGCTTCAACATCAGAGCTGTGGTTTGCGGAGCTCCCAGCCTCGGGCTACATTGATTTCAACATCGTGGAGCCCTGGGATCCCTTTGCCGAGGGCTGCCAGCATGAATCTCTGGCCAGCTCAGCCTGTGGACTTTGGGAGCCGCGGTCTCCGGTAGGAAGTGGCCGATTCGGAAGTCCAAGCCACTGAGAATGTTCTCCCGTTCTGACGTCAGATGATGACCCCAAATTTCACTGCATACCTCAAAGGCATCGGACATTGTCTCAATACCCCGTACTGGGATTAATCTGGGTTTCCTCTCTCATCAATTGGTAGACGCATTTCAAAGTCTGTGGAGTCATGGTCCAAGGATAAGTAGTTGGCGCGTGACCTCACAGCACCTCCCTTGTCGGCTGGGTTGTTGCCGAGTGAGTGGATGGCTGTACGTTTGGGGGGGGAGAGGTGAGAGTGAGAAAGGGGAGTGGAGAAGTTGAGGTGGTTGATGTCCTGCCGGCAGTTTAAAATAAAAAGGTCTAAAGCCGGAAGATGGCCATGAGAGGGGGTCCAAGAAGAGGAGATCCATTGGAGATGGGAAAAGGGATCATCAGTAGGGGGTGAGGACTCCTTCCCACGGAAGAACACTGTGAGGTGGAGGCGATGGAAGAAGAGCTCCAAATCGCGGCGGGCGCGGAACTCATTGAGGTGGGGACGGACGGAGACAAAGGTGAGTCAAACCAAGGGGAGTTGGAGTCTGCAGCGTGGAAGCTTCAGGTCAGGTGCTGAGTCGAGGATTTAGGTAAGGCGACAGCTGCGGTGTGCTGGAGTGCTGTGGAGCGATGAGGGTCGGTGGAGTCAATGGTGGAAGACTGCGGGGAGTGGAGTCCGGATCAGTGGGCGAAGTGTGGGAGGTTCCTCTGGGCGGATGGTCGGTGGGGCGGCGAGGTTCGATGGGCCCAGTGAGGCAGCGAGGTGAGTAGGCCCTGGTGCGGCGGGTAGGTTCGGTGGACCCCTGTGTGGTGGCGATGTTCAGTGGTCCCGGTGAGGCGGCGAGGTGAGTAGGCCCCAGTGCGGTGGCGAGGTTTGGCAGCCCCGGTGCGGCGGCGAGGTTCGGTGGACCCCTGTGCGGTGGCGATGTTCGGTGTGCCCCGTGAGGTGGCGAGGTGAGTAGGCCCCGGTGTGATGGCAAGGTGCAGCGGCCCCGGTGCGACGGCGAGGTTCGGCGGGCCCGGTGCGGCGGCGATGTTCAGTGGGCCCAGTGTAGCGGCGAGGTTCGGTGGGGCCGGTGCAGTGGTGATGTTCGATGAGCCCGCTGAGGTGGCGATATTCGATGGGCCCGGTGAGGCGTCGATGTTCAGTGGGCCCAGTGAGGCGACGATGTTCGGCGGGCCCAGTAAGGCGGCGAGGTGAGTAGGCCCCGGTGCGGCGGCGAGGTGGGTAGGCCCCCAATCAAAGATCCAAGCAAATTCCTCTCCGACAATGAATATAAATCTCACTTGCATTTTAACCTATTCTGGAGACAATGAAGACAATACTCCAAATGTGGCCTCACCCACGTCTTGCACAACTAACATCCTAACAGCTATAGTCAATACTCTGACTGATGAAGGCCAATGTACTGAAACTCTTCTTGACCCTCCTGTCTACCTATGACGCCACTTTCAAGGAACTATGTACCTGCATGCCTTCATCCCTCTGCTCTGCAACATTCTCCAGAGCCTTGCATTCACTGTGAAGGTCCTGACCTAGTTTGACTTCCCAAAAATGGAACACCTCGCACTTATCATATCTATCATATCATATATCATTGCAGTTGGTCTAATATACTTTTAAAACTCTGTGTGTGTGTATGTGTGTGTGTGGGTGTATGTCAGATTTGGCCTTTGATTTCGTGGTTCGCCAAAACCACACACTCAAACGCCGAGAAATTTTCCATTTTGCTACACATTACACTTTTACATTCACCCATTCACTCCTCATTACATTTAGACAGTTTTATGTACACTTTTTAAATAAAATCCTTCACCCCCCCTCCCCCCCACACCCACTCATATTGTGGCCTCCTTGCTGGCCACCCACCATAATGGCAGCTGCTGCAGGCAGCTCTCCTCCAAAAACACCGCCATTATTTTTCCTTTGTGGGCGATTTTCGCTGCTGCCGCCCGGCTTATTTCGCTGCCGATTTCACTTCCTCCACTCCCCCCCTCCCCTCCCCAGACAGGCTCGCCTCTATCACGCTGGCTCAAGCCAAAGATCGCCTATTCCACCGCTGCTATTCGCAGTGCTCTGAAATACAGCAGGGCAACAGCCAATCTTTGCCTTCAGCTCCAGCACCAGAGTGGCTCCGTTAATGGATTCAGTGAGTTCAGTTTGGTAACAACCCTCCCCCGCTCCCTCCCCCCCGTCCCTCCCCCCCTTTCCCTCCTCCCCCTCTCCCCCATCCCTCCCCCCTCCCTCCCCCTTTCCCCCTCCACCCCACCCTCCCCCCCGTACTCGGGGTCTGAAGCATATTCGGGGACCAGCCCAACAGGTCTAGTATCTATTAAAACTCTGTGTGTGTGTCATTTTGCATGTGAACCGTATCTCCTCAAAGACCAGACGCTGAAACGGGAACGTTTTTACATATTTCATTAGAGATTTTCCTTGCGAGTTGAGAAATCTACTGCTCTGTACCGTTGGTACATTATTTTCCTGACGTTTTTAATAAAATTGTTGACCAATCTGACCTTTTTGTTTAAATCTGACCGTTGCCCAGCTGCTGACGTTACAATCACAGTGACATTTTTACATCTTCTGGTAGAGAAGATGCTTAAGATTTTAAAAATCCAATCCTCCATCAATTTGGTTGACTATTTCCAGAGATATTTAAAATTTATCACCAAACTGACATTTAAAAAAAATATTAAGGTTGCCCAGCTGCTCACCTCACAATGCCTTTGCACCTGGCCCAACTGCTTCCTGGCCCCGCCCCGCCTGGCCCCCCCGCCTGCCAGGTTGTTGATTACATTGTTTTCCATTGAATTGAATTGAATTATTTCTCACTTAACATCACTAATTCTTAACATCTATATACTTTAAAAACTCTGTGTGTGTGGGCGTATGTCATTTTGCCTTTGAAGCGTATTTTCTTGAAAACCAGACACAAATACGCTGAGATGTTTACATATTTCGGTGGCGATTTAACTTATGATTTGGAAATCGACTCCTTCCTAAATTTGATCAATTATTTACCCAGATTTTTAATAAAGTTGATCACAAAATGGACTGTTTTTAAAAAATCAAACCATTGCGGCAGCTGCGGACATCATAATGCCCTTGCTCGCGGCACCGCCCCCCCCCCTCCTCTGCACTCGATTAAAGCAGATGCTCTCAACGCGCAGACGCACTTTCCTCCACCCTTCCCCCCCCTTCAGTAATTTTTTTGCCTCCCGCTGTGCAACGGACCAAAGATCCAGAGGGAGTAATGGCCGCCGGGGCCACGTTCTCATCGTGTCCCCCGCGCGACGATTAGGGCCGCCGCCATGTTCTACGATCGGGCGGGGTAGACGGAGAAGGTTCAGAAGCAAGCTGGTTGCTTCCGGCTGTGAGCAAGCGGCTCTGAGCTAAGGATGCATCGAGCGAGGGACGCATCAAGCGAGGGATGCATCGAGTGAGTGAAGATTTCTCGCTGCCCGTGCAGCTCGTGAAGTCCCGCCCCTCCCCCGCCCGCCCAGCTGCCGGTTTCCAGAGAGTTAAGCGCAGCCCACTCACTCGTCCGGCTCCCCCCTCTCCTCTACTCAACTCTCCCCTCCTCTCCTCCTCGCCTCCTCTTCTCACCTCCCCTTGTCTCTCTACATGTCACAGGGGACGACCTCCTCTCTGTCTGCGGCCCGATCCTCTGTAATGCTGACGGAAGATTTTATTAGTTCTCAGTTAAGTGCCTATAGCTCGCAATAGGATCTTTGGTCCTCGGATCGCTCCGGGCTCACTCAGGCCCCCCGCGACCTGCCGCCCCGCCCCACTCCTTTCTCTCTCTCCCTCTCCCTCTCTCTCGCCACCCCTCTCTCTCTATCTCTCCCCTCGCTCTAACCCCCCTCCCTCTCTCCCCCTCTCCCCTCTCTCTCTCTGCCCTCCGCTCTCTCTCCCCCTCCCTCCCTCTCTCTCTCCCCCACCCCTTCTCTCTCCCCCTCTCTCTCTCCCCCTCCCTCTCCCCCCCTCCCTCTCTCTCTCCCCCCCTCTCTCTCTCTCTCCATCTCCTCTCTCTCTACCCCTCTCCCCCCACCTCACTCTATCCCCCAACCACCCGCCCTCCATCCCCTAAACCCCCTCCTCCCCTCTACCACTCCCCTACCCACTTCCCAGTCCCCCTCTCCCTCTCTCTCTCCTCCCCTCTCTCCTCCCATCTCTCTCTCCCCACCCTCCCTCTCCCCCTCCCCTCCGCCCCCTCTCCCTCTGTCTCTTGTCCTTCTGTCTCTGCCCCTCTCTCTCTCTGTCTCTCCCCATTCTCTCTCTGCCCTCACTCTCTACCCCACCCCCGCCCCCTCTCTAGACGCGCTTGTGAGTTGGGGGCTATGCATCAGTGGATTGTGCAGTTATGGTGTAAAAGGAGCAAATTAATAATATTAATATAATATCAAGGGGGGTAGCATGTGTGGGGGTGGTTAATGACGCCACATGCCCCCCCTCCCCCCCCGCAACCTAGCGTTGGAGGAACATGTCTGCACTTGGTCTAGTTAACTTTTAATTTCTTTTTTTTCGTTTGCTGGTAATTCTAAGGAATTATCTCTATTTATTTATTTATTTATTTATTTATTTATTTTTATCAGAACTAATGTACAGTACAGTAGTATAAGCCAAAAATAACATAATACATTTAATGTACCACTTCTTATTTTAAACTTTAATAATAGGAAAGTAACAGAAGGAAGAAAAAGAGAAGTGGAGAAAATTAGATAAGATAGTGAGTACGTGAGTAAGTGAAAAGAAAGAGCCCATAGAGACGTAGAACGTGAGGAAGAATAAAAGAAAAAGAAAAAGAAAAAAAAGGAAAATATAAGAAAATAAGATAAGATAAACGCGATGTACCTACTTCATATCTTTACACACCCCTCACCAGGTCCTGAAACAGTTTATTTCCAAAGTTTTGCTGCACCCTATGCTTGTAATAAGTCGATAAATGGAGACCAAATCTTTAAGAATTGGTCTGATTTGCCTGCTAGGACGAATCTTATGTCTTCGAGGTGGAACATTTTGGACATATTTGAAATCCACATTTTTACCGTTGGTGTGGGTGCATTTTTCCAAAATGTAAGTAAGATTTTTTTTTTCCGTTATTAAGCCATAATTAAAGAAACTCTTTTGGAACGAAGTCAGCTCAAAGCCGACTTCCATTGTTACAAAAATAATTAATTTTGCGTTAGGTTTCAAATTTATTTTGAATAATTTTGTAAAAATTTCAAAGATTTAATTCCAAACTTTGGATTTTTATGCAAAAAACAAAGGAATGTGCTATAGTTGCATCTTGAGATTAACATTTATCACAAGTGGGGGGAAACATTTGGAAAGATTTTACTTAGTTCAGTTTTCAAATAATATAATATGTGTAGGATTTTGAATTGGATTAAAATATGTCTTACAATGATCGAGCATTTATGGACATATAGCAACTATTTTATCCCAACTCTCTTTCGAGATTTTTATAGATAGTTCTTGTTCCCAATCTCTTCTAATTCTATCGGATGATGGCATTTCTATATTTAGTATGATATTATACAAGTATGATATTAAGTTAGTTGAGTCCGCCTTTCTGTTCATAGCTTCATCTAATAGGTCTGGAGTCAAAGTTTGGTATTCTTGTGTATGTTTTTTCAAATAATCACGGATTTGAAGATATTTAAAATATTGATTACTTCTCAGATTGTATTTAAGTTGTAGTTGTTGTAATGTTAAAAAATGTCCAGTTTCATACATGTCTCCAAACGTTGTAATTCCTATTCTTTCCCAATGTGTAAATGATTTTTCAATAATGGATGGTTTAAACGACGGATTATTAACTATAGGAGAGAGAAGCGATAGGTTTCTTAATTTAAGGGTTAATTTTATTTGTTTCCAAATTCTAATAGTGCTATGAATAATTGGATTTTTCTTGTATATTGTATTATTCAGTTTTATTTGTGAGAGAAGGATCCTATATTAAAAGGGAAACAATCCTCTCTCTCCATTACTACACAATCCACCCGTTGGGCAGAATTGTCCAACAGGTGAATTACATTTTTGACATTAACTGCCCAAAAATAATACAAAAAATTAGGGAGTGTTAATCCACCAAATTCTTTAGGTTTACACAAGTGTCTTCTTTATAGTCCCATATAAAATTTGTGATATCAGAATCCAATTTTTTGAAAAACTTTTTAGGTAAGTATTGATTGAAATAAATATAAAATTTGCGGTAAGAAAATCATTTTTATAGCATTTATTCTGCCTATTAAAGACATCGGAAGTGTTTTCCAAAATTTAATCAGGGCATTTAATTTAATAAGTAGGGGCATATAATTTGCATTGAATAAATATTTATATTTTCTGGTAATTTCGATTCCCAAGAATTTAAATTTTTCTGTAGCAATTTTAAAAGGGAATTTTAAAAGGTGTGTCGAATCTTGAGGTTTTATCGTCATAATTTCACTTTTATTCCAATTTATTCTATATCCTGAAAAGGATCCGAATTCCTCTATTAGATTTAATATATTTGGTATACTGATTTGCGAATTTGTAATATACAATAGTACATCATCTGCGTATAGTGATATTTTATTATTTGATTATTTTGTATCATAACCATGTATATTTGGATGTGTTCTTATGCTTTCAGCTAAGGGTTCTATTACAAGAGCAAAGAGCAGGGGTGATAGTGAACATCCCTGTCTATTGCCCCTGGATAGTTGAAATTTTGGAGACAGCATGTTATCAGTTAATATTCTAGTAGTCGGCTTGTCATATAATAGTTTTACCCATGAGATAAACTTCTCTCCCATTTGAAATTTTTGCAATACTTTGAGGAGGTAATCCCATTCCACTTGGTCGAATGTTTTTTCTGCGTCCAATGAAATAATTGCTAGGTCTTGCTCTTCAGTTTTGTATGAGTGCATTATATTAAACAGACATCTCAAATTATTGCATGAGTATCTCTTGGATATAAACCCCGTTTGATCCGCATTTATTAATTTGCTAACATATTTACTCAATCTTGCAAACGTTTTCGCTAATATTTTTTGATCTGTATTTAACAGATCAAAATGATCTGTTGGCTCTAAATGAGCCAGGGTCTTCTAAATCTTTATCTTTTTTAGGTATGAGTGTAATCGTTGATTCCGCTAATGTTTCTGGTAATGTTTGTTCTTTTAAAGTGTATGTATACAGTTTGTATAACCTTGGTGAAATTATCTCGTAAAATCTTTTATAAAATTCATTACTAAATCCATCCGGTCCTGGTGTTTTACCATTCTTCAGTGAATTTATTGTTTCTTCTATTTCCTTAATTGAGACCTGAGCTCCTAATTCCTCTTGTTCCAGCAGATTAAGTTTTGGGAGGTTACAATTATCCCAAAACTTTATAATTTTAGTACTATCTGCTGACGTTTTAGATGCATATACATTTTGATAAAATTGAGCAAATCTTTTATTGATATCATTAGGTAATGTTAACAATTCACCTTTATCTGATTTAATCTTTAAAATCGTATGATCTTTTTCCCGTTTTTTCAATTGACATGCAAAAAGTTTGTGGTTTATCACCAAATTCAAAATTTTCCTGTTTTGTAATTTGAAATATTCTTATAGCTTTTGCAGATAATATTCTGTTTAATTTAAATTTCAATATTGTTATTTTATTATGTTTATCTATGGTGGGCTCTTTAGCATTATCTAGGTCCAGTTGTCTAATTCGTTCTTCGAACTGCATTTGTTCATTCTTGTTCTTTTTATTTTGAAAAGCTTGGTGTGAAATTATAGATCCTCTGATAAATGCCTTAAAAGATTCCTATTGTAAAGCGGATGAAATATCTGGGTGTCTTTCCATCTGTTGTTTTAGATATATACCACCTTGTGGATCGTTTAGAATTTGAGGATTAAACCTCCAAAACGATTTTTTACTAGGCATTCCTTCTAGTTAAAAAAAGAAAGTTAACAGGCCATGATCAGAGATAATGCTATTATGATATTTAGGATTCTTTGTGTAAGGAATTACTTTCGTATCCACTAAAAAATAGTCGATACGTGAATAAGTTTTGTGTTCCATTGAGTAAAACGAGTATTCCCTTCCAATCGGGTTAGCGATCCTCCAAACATCTGTTATATTTGTGTGATTTATGTATGTATTTAGGAGTTCACTAGTTTTAGATTTTATGTTATGCCTCTTTTGTTGTGCAGATTTGTCCAGGTAAGGATCTAAAATGCAATTGAAGTCTCCCCCAATTATCACATTTTGATAATTAAACTCTGAGATTATATTCAGGATTTTAGTAAAAAATTGGGGGGTTATCAAAATTAGGCGCATAAATATTTACCATAGTGATTGGGGTAGAGTGGATCTCTCCGGTAACTATAAGATATCTCCACTCTTTATCTGTTATTATATTCTTTGATTTAAATGGTTTACCTTTACGTATAATAATTGCCGTACCTCTAGATTTAGAGATATATGAAGAATGATATGTTTGACCTATCCAATTTGCCATCAATCTAGTCTGGGCTGGCAGTTTCAGGTGTGTTTCTTGTAAAAAAATTATGTCTGAATTAAGTGATTTCAATTGTGCAAAAATCTTACCCCTCTGAATTGGTTCGTTAGCACCCCTTATGTTCCAACTGCAAAATGTGATTCCTCCAATTTTCTTTTGTTTATCGTCTTGCATTTTAAATTTCTTTGATACCTTTAAGTCACGTGGTGCACAAAATACCTCAGGACTCTGGGTGTTGGGTGGGCATTCACGGCTATTTGGTTTTGTTGGTACATCTCTTTTAAAATTGTCCTTAAGAAAAAAGACAAAAAACTGTGAAATGGTGTGACAAATCTTTTTTTAAGTGATATTACAGTGTCTAAAAATAACGACACTGTAAAAACATAGCCACCTAGTGGTGGTAGTTACATATTTAGTGACTTCCATTGCTGTTAATATACATTTAGCTCCGCTCCCTTGACAAACTTTGCAAAAGGGAGGAGGGACCAATTCAAAACCGAATTATATATAGCAAAATTACAATTTGTATATCTAATTAAGTCTTATCTAATTAAGTCTTCAGATTGTCTACTGTTTACTATATACTAAGATTTTACATTTACTTCACATTCAGATCCTGGTCTCTTGTAATAGTAAGCTACTGGTTGGAAGGGGTTAACCAAAATCAGACTCCTGGCTGTTTGCCAAGTGTCTGAATCTTCTCCCCTCCACTCAAGCATAAAGGGGACCTAATTTATTTTATAGGTTAGTTTCTTAGTATGTTAATAATATATTTCATTATATTTAGCTCATTGTCCTAAATCTGGACATTCATTAACGATTTAAAATAACACCCCCCCTTCCCCTCCCAGGGGAGTTAATCATTATTACATTATACCACTATAACAATTCGCACTAAATTCGATTGCTATTGCTATGTAATTCGTAGTTTCTGTTTTAGTATAGCATTAAGATTATAAAAGACTTTGATTCATAGAGTGTTATTTTCAAGTCCGTTTGTATTGGTTTCTCCATTCAGCTGCACCCTTGTTTTTCAGTGTTTCATTCGAGGTGGAACAAAGTATGTCCTTGAGTTAGCATTCCAAAGAAGATAAGGTGTCAAGACATTGCCTCGTGGAAAAGCTAGTCTTTTAAAAAGTCATATTTCTCAGCTTCCCCTCTGACGATATCTGTAGAATAAGAAACCGTGTCCTGATAGTCGTGGTGATTTACTTAGCCATTTATCTCTTGTACAATTTCTTGAGCATGTTTGTATGCTTCTTCTGGGTCAGTAAACGCACGTTCATTATCCTTGTAAGTGATCCTCATATTTGCAGGACACATTATGCTGTATCTTACATTTTGAATTCCTTTCAGAATCTGTCTTGCCTTTGAAAACAAGTCTCCTTTTTTAGCGATTTCCACTGGATAGTCTCTAAAAAATCTGAGGTTATCCTCCCCAAACATATTCTTTCCGTATAGGATTTTTTTCATAATATCTTCCAAAGCCGAAATGTCATGAAATTTCACTATGATCTGTGTTGGAGGGGCTCCTTGCCTTGATTGAGCTCTTCACACCCGATGTGCCACATCTATTTTCGGTTGGACAGACAGGTTGAATACTTTTAATTTCAAAGACAGTTTTTTGAAAATAAATTTGCTGTCTTCATTGACAGCATAGATCGGACCCGCAGTGTGTGTGTGTGTGTGTGGTGGGGGGGCGCTCCCCTGAATTCCATAGAGCTGCCGACAGCTTTTGTGCATGAGACGCGGACGCTTCATTGCCAGAACATTCTGAATGCGTGATGCACGGCTGCATTTCGCTCTCTGTCTCTCCCCTTCTGTTTCTCCCCATCTCTCTCTCACCATCTCTCCGTCTCCCCTATCTCTCTCTCTACCCCCACCCTCTCCCCCTTCCTCTCCCCCAACCCCCCTGCCCTCCCCCACCCTCCCTCCCCTAAAACCTCTTCCCCCCTCCCCTCCACCCCTCCCCTACCCCCTTCCCTACACACCATCCCCTCCCCACCCTCCCTCCCATCCCCACCTCTCCCCTTCCCTTCCCCCCACTCCCCTTTCCCTTCCTCTCTCTCTCCTCCCCTCTCTCTCTCCTACCATCTCTCTCACCTCTCTCCCCCCTCCCTCTGTCTCTTGCCCTTCTGTCTCTGCCCCTTTCTCTCTGTCTCCCCATTCTCTCTCTGCCCTCACTCTCTACCCCCCCTCCCTCTCTAGACACGCCTGCGAGTTGGGGGCTATGCGTCAGTGGATAGGGCGGTTATGAGGTAAAAGGAGCAAATTATTAATATATCAAGGGGGGTAGTTAGCGTTTGTGCAGGGGGGTAGTTAGTGTGTGTGACGCCACATGCCACTCCCCCAGCCCCCCTCCCCTCAACCACAAGTTTGGGGAACAGTCCCAACGGGTCTCCACTTGGTCTAGTATACTTTTAAAACTCTTTGTGTGTGGGGGTGGGTGTCATTTTGCCTTTGAAACGTATTTCCTTGAAAAAAAAGACACAAAAATGCAAAAAATGTTTTACGTATCACTTTAAAAAAAATAAACGCCGCTTGCCAGTTGCTCACGTCACAATGCCCAGAAGCCCACCAATCGAGGCCCACCTGCCGCCTGGCCCCGCCCCCCTGCCCGCACGCAGCTTGTGTACGCTCACGCCACGCCTCCCGCAGCTGGACTCCCACGCTCGCCCGCCCACTCCAACCCCCCATCTCCCCGTTCTTCAAATTGTGCAGAAAGAACCAAAGATCCTATAGTGGCTATAGGATCTTTGGAAAGAACGAGTGATGCCCTCACTCTATCTAGACGCACCTGCGAGTTGGGGACTATGAGTCAGTAGATAGGGCAGTTACGAGGTAAAAGGAGCATTAATAATATAAATATATTAAGAAGGGGGGTAGTTAGCGTGTGTGTGGGGGTGATTAATGTGTGTGACACCGCATGCCGCCCCCCACAACCGCGCGGAGAATTTTATAATTTCGGCAGAGATTTAACTTACCATTTCATAAATGCACTCCTCTCTAAATTCGGTCAATTATTTCCCAGGTTTTGAATAAAGTTGTTCACAAAACTCTTTAAAATATAATCGCCGCTTGCCAGCTGCTGACGTCACAATGCCCACATGCCCAACAATCCAGGCCCACCTGCCTCCTGGCCCCCCCCCCCCCCCCCCCCGCTATGGATTAAAGGCGCATAAAGATCGAGATTCTACAGCACCGTTCTGCTATAGGATCTTTGTCCGCAGATTTTGGGGCAGCGGTGCCTCACGCACTGAACCTTCTTCTCACTGTCGGCACAACTCGTGAAGCCCTGCCTGCCTATGCGCTCATTGCAGCTGTGGCTGGAATGAGCCGCTTCTCCACATTTGGCAGCCCGGCTCCCCTCCATCCTCACCCCCTCCTCTTCTCACCTCCTCCCCTCTCCTTCCTCCCCCTCTCCTCTCTACCAAAGATCCTATACCGCTACAGTATCTTTGCTCTCTATCCGTCACAGCGGATGATCGTATGTCGTCGTCCCCCTGGCCCGTCCCGGCCCGGCTCTGTCACGCTGGCAGGCCCCCCGCTGCTTTTCACTGTCCTCAGATCGCTCCGTGCCTCGCTCGGGCTGCCGCCCCGCCCCTCTCCTCTAGCTCTCTCTCTCGCCCCCCCCTCTCTCTCTTTCTCTCTCCCCTCTCTTTCTCTCTCCCCTCTCTCTCCCCTCTCTCTCCATCCCCCGTCTCTCCTCCCTCCCTCACCCTCTCCTCTCTCTCCCTACCCCCCTCTCTCTCCCTCCCCCTCTCTCTCTCTCTCTCTCTCTCCCTCCCACCCTCTCAGCCCCCCTCTCTCTCCCCCCCTCTCCCTCTCCTTTTCTCTCTCTCTCCCCTCTCTCTCTCCCTCTTCCTCCCCCCTCTCTCTCCCCTTCCTCTCCCCCAACCCTCTGCCCTGCCCCACGCTCCCTCCCCTAAATCCCCTTCCCCTCCACACCTTCCCCTCCACCCCCTCCATACCCCTTTCCCTCCACCTCCCTCTCCCTTCCCGCCATCTCTCCCCCTCCCTTCCAACTGCCTCTCCCTCCTTCCCTTCACCCCCTCTCAGCCCTCCTTTCCCCCTCTCTCTCCTCCCTTCTATCTCCTCCAATCTCTTGCTCCCCTCCTCCCCACCCACCCACCTTCCCTCTCCTTCTCCCCTCCACACCCCCCTCTCCCTCTGTCTCTCTGTCACGCTGGTGGGTGCACTTCCCTTTGTGGAAGCCACGATCAGCTGGTCCCCCCACTGCTTTTGACCATCCTCAGATCGTTCCGTGCCTCGCTCGGGCTCCCACGAGCTGCCGCCTCTCTGCTCTCTCTCACTCTCCCCTCTCTCTCTCTCTCTCTCTCTCTCTCTCTTTCTCTCTCTCTCTCCCTCCCCTCTCTCTCTCTCCCCCCTCTCTCGCTCCCCTCTCTCTCTCCCTCCCCTCCTCTCCTCTCTCTCTCTCCCTCCTCCCTCTCTCTCTCTCTCTCTCCCCCCTCTCTCTCTCCCCTCCCCTCCCTCTCTCTCTCCCTCCCCCTCCCTCTCTCGCTCCCCCTCCCTCTCTCTCTCCCTCCCTCTCTCTCTCCCCCTCCTCCCCAGCCCCCTTGCCCTTCCACCCTCCCTCCCCTAAACCCCTCACCCTCCCCTCCAACCCACCCCTACCCCCTTCCCTCCACCCCATCCCCACCCCCACCTCTCCCAGTCCCTTCCCCCCTCCCCTTCCCTTCCCCCCTCTCAGTCCCCCTCCCTCCCTCTCTCTCCCCTCTCCTCCCCCCACCATTTCCCTCCTCACCCCACCCTCCCTCTCCTCCTCCCCTCCACCCCCTCTGTCTCTTGCCCTTCTATCTCTGCCCCATTCTCTCTGTCTCTCCCCATTCTCTCTCTATCCTCACTCTCTACCCCACCCCCTCCCTCCCTCTCTAGACGCGCCTGCGAGTTGGGAGCTATGAGTCAGTGGATAGGACGGATATGGGGGGAAAAGAAGCAAATTAATAATATTAATATAATGTCAAGGGGGGTAGTTAGCGTGTGTGACGCCGCATGCCGCCCCCCCCCCCCCCCGCAACCACATGTTGGGGGAACAGACCCAATGGGTCTGCACTTGATCTAGTATCTATTAAAACTGTGTGTGGGTGCGTGTGTGTCATTTTGCCTGTGAAACGTATCTCCTCGAATACCAGATGCCGAAACGGGGACATTTTTACATATTTCTTTTTTTTAAAGTTAATTTTTTTTTTGTTAAATATTTTTATTAGACGTAAGTACATATTAATAAAATATACCTCTCACATACATTTGTAATATTATTAATATTAACAATTATGTCTTATATATTTCTATACATTTTTTGCAACTAAGAAAAGATAGAGAAAAATAAAGTAAAAATAGGAAATCAAAAAAATAGGAAATCAAAAATAAAGAAATGATTATTAAAAAAGTTATCCATCATTGGAGATATATCCATGATTTGTTAGACGTGATTCTTCATCTATTCCATTATTCAGGCTTCAGCCAGGCTCTCGTACCGAGCCATTTTGACCCTTTAGATATTCAATAAATGGAGACCATATTCCTCTGAAAAGATCCAACTTGTCCAGTAGGACAAGCCTGAATCTTTCCAGATGAAGTGTCTCCGACATTCCTGTAATCCACATTTGATTGCGGGAGATGTAGGACCTTTCCAGAATTTCAATATTATTTTTTTCCCAATTATTAAACTGTAATCAATAAAGATTCTTTGGTTCGTTGTTATTAATTGATCTGTTTCTAATATTCCCAGTATTATTAACTTTGAGTCAGGGATCAGATTCATATTAACAACATTCGAAATTATCTTAAATATTTCTGTCCAAAATTTAGTAA
This sequence comes from Okamejei kenojei, assembly GCA_035221665.1. Lineage (NCBI taxonomy): Eukaryota > Metazoa > Chordata > Chondrichthyes > Rajiformes > Rajidae > Okamejei > Okamejei kenojei. The sequence continues at coordinate 59,028,271 of CM069138.1, forward strand.
TTTTTACACAATTTGTAAATGAGTGCGTTAAGTTAGCTTCTAAGTGCTGACATTTATCACATATGGCAGATACATTTGAAAAAATACTATGTAGTTTGGATTTTGAATAATGTAGTCTATGTAATATTTTAAATTGTATAAGAGAGTGTCTAGCATTTAACGAGCAATAGTGTATATGTTGCAAACTTTCATCCCATACTTCAGATCTAATGATTTGACCTAATTTGTTTTCCCATGATCGCCTATATATTTCTGTCACTGGGACATCGTTTTCCAATAAGATATTATAAATATATGATATCAAATTTTCTGTGTTCGGGTGTTTATTTAGACATTCATCTAAAATTTCTGTCTTTCTATTTCTAATTTCCTGTGTGTTTGCTTTTACATAGTCTCTAATTTGAAAATAACTAAAGTAATCTTTTGAATGTAATCCATAAATTTGTTGTAATTCTTGAAATGAAAGGAAAGAAAAGAATTTTCCCTGCCCATCTTACTAATTCCATAGTTTTTCCATTGTAAAAAACCTTTGTCCATCATTGAGGGTTTAAATGTAACGTTATTTACAATGGTAAGGGCTAGTGGTATACATTCCGATTCTAATGTTTTCTTTATTTGTTTCCAGATACGTATTCCACTTTCTATTATAGGGTTTTCACTATAGGTTTTCTTACCTAGTTTAGTATTGGCGAATAAAATCGAACTAATTTCAAAAGGCGAACAATCTTTTTCCATTTTTAACCAGATTGGTTGTTTATCTATTTCTACTAACCAAAAATTCATATTTTTAATATTAACTGCCCAGTAATAAAACATAAAGTTTGGCAGTGCTAGACCTCCATTTATTTTTGATTTACATAAATGTTTTTTATTTATTCTATGGCTCTTATAATCCCAGATAAAGTTGGTAACTATAGAATCCACCTTCTTAAATAAAATTTTAGGAAGATATATCGGAATCAATTGGAAAAGATATAGTAATTGCAGAAGAAAAATAATTTTTATTGCATTAATTCTACCTAGCATTGACATAGGTAGTGTTTTCCAATATAAAATGTTCTTATTTAATTTATTCAATAATAGTGGAAAATTGGATTAAAATAAAGAATCAAATCTTTTTGTTACATAAATTCCAAGATATTTAATTTTTTCATTTGCTATCTTAAAGGGAAATGTTTGTAATATATGTAAGTTATTTATCATTATTGGCATGAGTTCACTTTTATTCCAATTAATACTATATCCTGAAAATAATCCAAATTTAGTAAATTTGGAATACTAATTTCTGGCTTTGTAATATAAAGTAATACATCATCCGCATATAAGGAGATTTTATTTTCAGTATCTCTGGTGTCATACCCATATATTTCAGGATGTAATCTCACACGTTGAGCTAATGGTTCTATTGCAAGTGCAAACAGTAGCGGGGAGAAAGGACACCCTTGTCTGTAGCCTCAAGATAAATTAAATTTAGTTGATAGCATTTGATTTGTTATTATTCTGGTTGTTGGATTAGTGTATAATAATTTAATCCAAGTAATAAACTTCTCTCCCAACTTAAAAGTTTCCATAACCGAAAACAAGTAAGACCATTCCACCTGGTCAAAGGCTTTCTCCGCATCTAACGAAATAATTACTGTATTAATACCTCTTTTCGAATATATAATATTGTATGAGGAATTATATGAGGAATTATATGACGAATATCGTTTTGGTATAAATCCTGTTTGATTGGGGTGAATTAATTTATTATTAACTGTACTTAGTCTTTGTGCTAATATTTTGGTTAGTATCTTTTGATCAGTATTTAAAAGCTATAGCTCTATATGATCCTGGGTCATCCAGATCTTTATCTATTTTAGGTATAAGTGTTATAATAGATTCATTTAACGTTTCTGGTGAGTATAAATGGATTCATAGAGTAACTTCAGACGTGGTGCAATCAGATCATAAAATGTTTTATAAAATTCCGAGCCATCTGATCCCGGTGTTTTAGCATTTTTTAATGATCTGATAGATTCTTCGATTTCTTTTACTGAAATTTCAGCATTTAGTGATTCTCTATTTTGTCAATCCAACCCATTCAGATTACATTTTTTTAAATGCTATTTCTATCCTGTTTTCTGTCTCTTTAGCTGAATATAAATTTTTATAATATTGCAAAAATCTGTCATTAATATCTTTAGGTTGTACTAATGGTTCGCCATTATATGATTTAATCCTATGGATTATTTTTTCTCCCTCCATCTTTCTTAATTGATGAGCCAATAATTTTTGAGGTTTATCTCCAAATTCAAATTGTAATTGTTTAGTGTATTGATAGAGTTTTACAACTTGATCTGAGTATATTTTATTTAATTTATATTTCAGTGCAGCGATTTTATTATGTATTGTTATAGATGGATTAGCAGCGTTCTCTGTGTCTAATTGTTTAATCTCCTTTTCCTATTCCTGTTGTTCCTCCGATTCTTTTTATTATAAAATGCTTGAGAAGAAATCATAGCCCCCCCCTCCCCCGCAACCACACATTGGAAGAACAGACCCAATGGGTCTGTACTTGGTCTAGTATCTATTAAAACTGTGTGTGGGTGCGTGTGTGTCATTTTGCCTGTGAAACGTATCTCCTCGAATATCAGATGCCGAAACGGGGCCATTTTTACATATTTCTTTTTTTTTAAGTTAAATTTTATTAGAGGCATGTACATATCATAGTCTGAACCACTACAAACTTTGTTAAATGGTTACATATTAAATATCCAGGATTCCAGGGACTCCGCTACCAATGTAGCTGGGGTCTTCGTTTATCGGTTACATATTAACATTGACTCTAATTATTATTATTTTTTTTTTAATAGATAGAAAAAATAAAGAAAAAGAAAAAAACTAGAAAAATAGAATAAACTATCCATAATACAACTTAGGAGATAGGTCCGTAGGTAAGAAAGCATAACTATTCATCTAGTCCTGGTCAAGCTTCCGTCAGGTATCAGCGCCGGTCCATTCTACCCCTTCAAATAATCTATGAACAGAGACAATATTCTAGTAAATAATTCTGGTTTGTCAATTAAGACAAATCTAATTTTTTCCAGATTTAAGGTCTCCAACATCTCCATAATCCACATTTTGATTGTGGGGGATGCAGGGTTTTTCCAAAATTTTAATATTAATTTTTTCCCAGTTATTATACTATAATCAAGGAAATTTCTTTGGTTTATTTTAAGTTTTAGGTATTGTTCAGATATGCCCGATATTATTAATTTAGGATCGGGCTCCAGTTGAGTATTAACCACTATGGAAATAATTTTAAAAATATCCACCCAAAATATTTTAATTTTTATGCAACTTACAAAGGTATGGGTTAAATTAGCCTCAGAATATTGACATTTATCGCAGATAGGAGAAATATTAGGAAAAATTCTATTTAATTTTGTTTTAGAATAATGCAATCTATGTAATATTTTAAATTGTATTAAAGAATGTCTGGCGTTTAACGGACATTGATGTATGTGTTGTAGACTTTCAACCCAAATATCTTTCATTATGGGTTGAACTAATTCATTTTCCCATGCTTGTCTATGTAATCGCAATCTCACTATCTAAAAGAATATTATAAATGTAAGATATTAATTTGACTGTTGGGGTGTTTATTCAAACATTCATCTAGAATCTCTGGCTCTCTAATTCTATATTCTTGTGTATGTGATTTAACATGATCTTTCAGTTGTAAATATCTAAAAAAATTATTTGAATGTAATCCATAATTCAGTTGTATATCCTGAAACGAGAGGAACACACCTTTTCTATAAAGATGTCCCATCTTTTTAATTCCATAATTTTTCCATTGTGCAAAACCTTTATCCAATACTGAAGGCTTAAATGAAGGGTTATTTGCAATAGGGAGCGAGTGATAAATTATCCAATTTTAATGTCTTTTTTATTTGTTTCCAAATTCGAATACCACTATTTATTATTGGGTTTTCACTATAGATTTTTTAATTCAATTTTGTAGGAGTTAACAGAATCGGGCCAATTTCAAATGGCAGACAATCCTCCTTTTCCATCTTTAACCAGTCTGGTTGTTGATCCATATCTTCCAACCAGAAATTTAAGTTTTTGACATTGAATGCCCAGAAATAAAATAAGAAATTTGGTAAGACTAATCCTCCATTCGTCTTGGGTTTACATAAGTGTTTTTTACTTATTCTGTGATTCTTATAATCCCAAATAAAACTTGTTACAATAGAGTCGACTTTTTTAAAGAAATGTTTAGGGAGATATATAGGAATTGATTGAAAGAGGTATAGAAGTTGAGGAAGGAAAATCATTTTAATAGCATTAATTTTACCGAGCATTGAAATGGGAAGTATTTTCCAATATTAAATATTCTTATGCAATTTATTAAGTAAAGGTATGAAATTTGATTTAAATAAAGAAGTATATTTCTTGGTCACATAAATTCCTAAGTATTTACATTTTTCACTCACTATTTTAAAAGGTGATTGTTGCAATATGTATAAATTAGGTTCCATTATTGGCATAATCTCACTCTTATTCCAATTGATTCTGTATCGCGAGATAAAACCAAATTGAGTTATAATATTTAACAGGTTAGGGATGCTAATTTCTGGATTGGTAATATATAGTAATACATCATCTGCATATAGAGAAATTTTATTAACAGTATTTTTAGTATTATACCCATATATTTCTGGATGTGCTCTAACTCTTTCTGCTAGTGGTTCAATAGCAAGGGCGAATAGTAACGGGGATAGCGGGCATCCTTGTCTACAACCTTTAGATAAATCCATTTTTTTGAATAACATGTGATTTGTCATTATTCTGGCTGTTGGGCTGGTATATAGAAGCTTAACCCAGGTACAAAACTTCTCACCTAATTGAAATTTTTCCATCACCGAAAATAAATAGGGCCATTCAACTTGATCGAATGCTTTCTCAGCATCTAGCGAAATGACTGCTAAATCTACATTAGCTATTCGATTTGAGTATATAATGTTAAATAATCGTCTCAGATTATAATATGAATAACGTTTTGGAATAAAGCCAGTTTGATCGGGGTGTATTAATTTATGAATCACTAAGCTTAATCTATGTGCTAAGATTTTGGTTAATATTTTCTGATCGGTGTTTAAGAGAGCAATTGCTCTATATGAACCTGGGTCTTCAAGGTCCTTATCCGTTTTTGGTATAAGTATTATTGTTGATTCATTTAAAGTTTCTGGGAGTTTCTGTTGCATGAATGCTTGAGTATACAATGTCTGTAGGCGTGGCGAGATCAAATCATGATAAATAAAATTCACTATTTAAACCATCTGGGTCAGCGGCCTTTCCATTTTTCAAAGAACTAATAGATTCTTCATTTACTGATATTTCGGCCCCTAATAATTCCCTCTCTTTCAAGTCTAAACCAGTAAGGTTACAATTCTGTAAGAATAATTCCATTCCTGCAGAATCCACTGCCGTTTTGGTTGAGTAAAGTGTTTGATAGTAGTGAGAGAATCTATCATTAATATCCTTGGGTAGTGTTAATATTTCTCCCGTATCTGATTTAATTTTATATATTGTTTTTTCCGGAGTAGGCATGTGCGTGAATTTTGTGGTTTATCACCAAATTCAAATTGTAACTGTTTAGTCTTTTGATAAAATTTTATGATTTGGTCTGAGTATATTTGGTTTAACTTATATTTGAGTGCAGCAATTTTATTATGTATTATCATAGCAGGCGTGATTGCATTTTCCATATCTAATTGCCTTATTTCCATTTCCAATACCAGTTGTTTGGCGCGGTTCTCCTTATTACGAAAGGCTTGTGCGGAGATTAACGCTCCTCGTATAAATGCTTTAAATGTTTGCCAAAGAAGGGAGGCAGAAATTTCAGGGCAGTCATTTGTCTCAAAAAACATATTTATCCGTTTGATAAGATATTCGTAACATGCTTTATCATTTAAAATTTGAGGATTAAGTCTCCATTGTGTCTGCTTATCAGTCATTCCACTTAGTTTGATCATAAATGTTAAAGGAGCATGGTCCGAAATTATAATATTATGATATTTCGAATTATAAGTAAATGGGATAAGTTTAGAATCTACTAAAAAGTAGTCTATCCTTGAATAGGTTTTATGTACTGATGAGTAAAATGAGTATTCCCTTCCAGATGGGTTTTCAATTCTCCAAACATCCTTGATATTGTTAGTATTGATGTATGAGTTTAATAACTCGCTTGTCTTGGATGTTGCTTTTCTTTGTCTTGATGATCTATCGAGATAGGAATCTAGTGTACAATTTAAATCTCCACCGATTATCAAATTATGTTGTGTGAGCTCCGGGATAGTATTAAATATATTCTTAAAAAAACATAGGATTATCAAAATTTGGTCCATAGACATTGAGAAAAATCACTTTTTTTTAATATAATTCACCCACTAGTATAATATATCTACCATTGGTGTCCGCTATAGTTGATATGTGTTTAAAAGGTATACCTTTACCAATTAAAATTGCGACATCTCTAGCCTTATGAGAGAATGAAGAGTGATATGTTTCAGTGATCCATTTTGCTTTCAATCTATGTTGTGCGTCGTTTTTAAGGTCGTTTTTAAGGTGTCTCTTGAAGAAATGTTATGTCTGCTTTGAGTGATTTTAAGTGTGCTAATACCTTACCTCTCTTGATTGACTCATTAATTCCCTTAACATTCCAGCTACAAAAAGTTTCTGGGAGTTTCTGTTGCATGAATGCTTGAGTATATAATGTCTGTAGGCGTGGCGAGATCAAATCCTTGACCCCCGTTTTTTCTATTTACGTCTTGCATCTTGTGGTTAGGGTGGTCTATAAAAGAGCAGATAGCTCAGCACTGTAAACCCGACATTCCACCTGAACACAGGACAGATGAGTTGTAAATCTAATTCAAATAAATCTTCCTCAGGGATACATCTCCACAAATAATATTTGTAAATTAATTCAAGTTTAAAATAGTAATTAAGTAAAAAATAAAAAAAAGTAAAAAAATAAAAAATTAATAAAGTGTAAGAAGGAAAAAAGAAACTACATCTAAATTTAGTGTAGTTAGTGCTAGCCACACTAACGTGGCTGACCATCTAAGGACTTCCGTAGATTAAAAAAAATTATTATTCCTAGCTCCACGCTTTAAAAAAAAAATTTGAATATGAGTAATTTACGGGATTAAATTTAAACTATTTTGGTCCAGTGTATTAGTAATCATATAGTGAGAGACTATTACTCTCTTAGTTAATTGTTAGTCAAGTGTTAGTCTGATGTAAATAAAGGAAGAACATAACAAATTCCAATTAATAAAGATATCTAAATTATACTTTTTTTTTACTTTTCATGTTTTTAACTAATTATTCCAATAATAATAACAAGTGTTTTTAATGATTAGTAATTGTTAGTAAAAATTAGTACTAAAATATTAGAATAATATGTCCATAACAGGAGGGACTGCACAGTTGTCGTTATCAGCTTTCATTAGTCCTTGAATAAAGCGAATTAAAGTTCCATTTATTCTCAGCAAGCTGACGATATTATATGAATGTTATTCAGTCCTCACTCGAACCCACAATCTTCTGGGCATACGCCAATGCTTTCTTGTGATGAGTGAAAACCTGTTCCTTCTGCAGATAAGTGACTCAATCTTGCAGGGTACAGCAATCCATATTTCAAGTTGTCTATCTTCTTAAGAATCCCTCTTGTCTCGTTGAATAACGCTCTCCTTCTGACCACCTCTGCAGGGTAATCTCGGAATATCCTTATTTTGTCTCCATCAAACATAAGATTTCTTGTGCCAGCAATTTTTTTCATGATATCCTCCAAAACATGGTCGTATTGGACCTTCACTATCAGTTGCCTCGGGGGGGCGTTCGGGTCCGAGCGACGTCCAAGAACTCTGTTTGCCCCCCTAATAAGGGCTTTTGATCTAAATTCAAGGCTTTTTTTTATAAGTCTGCGGCAAAGTCACTGAGATCTTTATTTCCTTCTTTACCCTCATGAACGCCCACAATTCTTAAATTCTGTCGTCTCTGACGGCCCTCCAAGTCAATACATTTTTCAGTTACTTTATGCAGTAAATCTGATAAACGCTTGTTCTCGGCAAGGAGTGTCTCTGTAGTTTCTTCCAAGTGAGTTATGGCATCAGCTTGCTCCCCCATTTGTTGATGCATTGTAGTGAAGGTCGACTCCAGCTTATCATTAAAGTTGGTTTCATTCGACTTAATTTTCTCGTTTACTTCATTGATTTGTAAGTCGAAATTTACTGACATTCCCTCCTTCATATTAGTCAGTTTCATACAAGATTAGTCATTTTATTTTCAAACTCAAAGAAGTCTTTAATCTCTTTTTTAAGATTTTTCAGTATTTCTTTAATATTCAATTCATTTTTAAAGCTTATCAATTCTTCTTTTATACTTGCAATTTCCTTTGTGATGAAGTTGCGAAGTTCGTCCATTTCATTTTTCTTTATCTTTGTCTTCTGGGCCATTGAGACGTCCTCCTGGGACGAGGTTAAAACTGAGCCAGAGGCTTCAGTCGGGCCTACTTCCTCCTTCGGTTGTTTTCCTCTTGTAATTTTTTTAGTCGGTTCCTTTGTGGGGGAGCGTGCTACCGACATTAGGTCTCCAGAGTCGCGGTCTGATGACGTCATGCAGGCTGCCGGAGCGATTTCTGCAGGTCAGTTCTTTATTCAATTCCCATTTTGTTTTGTTTTTTTCCCGTGTAGCTAGCTAGCACTCACCCTACTCCACCATTAGCGCCACCGGAAGTCTCACATTTTTACATATTTCAGTAGAGATTTTCCTTGTGATTTTAGAAGTCCACTGTACATTTGGTACATTATTTTCCTGACTTTTTAATTAAAATTTTTGACCAATCTGACCTTTTTTTTAAATCTGACCACTGCCCAGCTGCAGTTGTTACAAGATCAGTGATTCTTCTGGTAGAAATTTTCCTTATGATTTCAAAAATCCAATCCTCTATAAATTTGGTCGATTATTTCCCGAGATATTTACTAAAATTTATCACCAAACTGACATTTTAAAAAAATATTAAGGTTATTAAAATATTAATGGTAGGGAATTGAGGAATGCTGTGGAACAGAGGGATCTAGGAATAACTGTGCATAGTTCCCTGAAGGTGGAATCGCATGTAGATAGGGTGGTAAAGAAAGCCTTTGGTGTGCTGGCCTTTATAAATCAGAACATTGAATATAGGAGTAGGGAAGTAATGTTAAAATTGTACAAGGCATTGGTAAGACCAATTCTGGAGTATGGTGTACAATTTTGGTCGCCTAGTTATAGGAAGGATGTCAACAAAATAGAGAGAGTACAGAGGAGATTTACTAGAATGTTGCCAGGGTTCCAGCAACTATGTTACAGAGAAAGGTTGAACAAGTTAGGTCTTTATTCTTTGGAGCGCAGAAGGTTAAGGGGGGACTTGATTGAGGTCTTTAAAATGATGAAAGGGATAGACAGAGTTGACGTGGATACGTTTTTCCCATTGATGGTAGGGAAGATTCAAACAAGAGGGCATGACATGACAATTAAGGGACAGAAGTTTCGGGGTAACGTGAGGGGGAGCTTCTTTACTCAGAGGGTGGTGGCTGTGTGGAATGAGCTTCCAGCAGAAGTGGTGGAGGCAGGATCGATTTTAACATTTAAGAGTAAAGTGGATAGGTATATGGACGTGAAGGGAATGGAGGGGTATGGTCTGAGTGCAGGTAGATGGGACTAGGGGAAAACAAATGGTCGGCACGGACTGGAAGGGCCGAGAGGGCCTGTTTCCGTGCTGTAATTGTTATATGGTTATCCAGCTGCTGACTTCACAATGCCTTTCCTCGTGCCCCCCGCCGTCTGGATTAATGCAGCTGCTGTCAACGCGCATGCACAGTTTTCCACGAGATATGTTAGTCCACCCAACCCCCCATTCTTCAAAATGCGCAGAAAGATCGAGAATGTTCTGCAGCAAAGACCCTACAGTGCAGCTCCACTATAGGATCTTTGTTCTGCACTGAAGAAGTTTTCTCCTCACTGCCAGCACAGCCATGCCCCTCCCATTCCCTGCCCGATCACGCAGCTGCCGGTTTCCAGAGAGTCAAGCCGCTTATGTCTCTCTCTGCATTTTGGAGCCCACTCACTCGGCTGGCTCCCCTCCATCCCCCCCCTCCTCTTCTCCCATCCTCCCCTCGCCTCCCTCCCTCTCTCCCATCTCCTCTCTACGCAGCACAGGGGACGAGCTCCCCTCCGAGGCCCCATCGTCTGTCCGTCGTCCCCTCCCCCGGCACGGCCCGGCTCTGTCACGCTGGTGGGCACACTTCCCCTTGCGGAAGCCACAATCAGCTGGTTCTCCCGCTGCTTTTCACCGTCCTCAGATCACTCTGTGCCTCGTTTGGGCTCGCACGAGATGCCGCCCAGCCCTCCTCTCTCGCTCTCCCCCTCCTCTCTCTCCCTCTCTCTCTCTCCCCTCTCGCTCTCTCTCCCTCCCCTTCTGTCCCCCTCCCCCTCTCCCTCCCCCCTCTCTCCCCCCCTCTCTCCCCCCTATCTCCCCCTCTCTCCCTCCCCCCTCTCTACCCCCCTCTCTCCCCCTATCTCCCCCTCTCTCCCCCTCCCTCTATCTCTCCCCCTCCCTCTCAATCCACCCTCCCTCTCTCCACCCTTCCTCTCCCCAAACTCCCCCTGCCCTCCCTCCCCTAAACCCCCTTCCCCCTCCCCTAAACCTCATTCCCCCTCCCCTCCACACCCTCCCCCTCCACCCCTCCCCTACCACCTTCCCTACCGCCTTCCCTCCACCCCTCCCCCTCCCTTCCCCCCACCACTTCTCCTTGCCTTCCCCCCTCTCAGCTCCCCTTCCTCTCCTCCCCTCTCTCCTCCCATCTCTATCTCCCCTCCTCCCCCACCCTCCCCCCTCACCCACCCTCCCTCTCCTCCCCTCCACTCCCCTTCTTCCTCTGTCTCTTGCCCTTCTGTCTCTGTCTCTCTCTCTGTCTCTCCCCATTCTCTCTCTGACCTCACTCTCTACCCCCCACTCTCTAAATGCGCCTGCGAGTTGGGGGCTATGTGTCAGTGGATAGGGTGGCTATGGGGTAAAAGTAGCAAATTAATAATATTAATATATCAAGGGGGGTAGTTAGTGTGTGTGGGGGGTGGTTAGTGTGTGTGATGGCGTATGCCGCCCCACCCCCCCCCTCCCTGCAAACGCGCTTTGGGGGAACAGACCCAACGGGTATGCACTTGGTCTAGTCTGCATTAAAATCCATTCCTCAGCCCACTTGCTCAACAGATGAAGATCCTGCACTAATTTTTGATAACTATCTTCGCTATCTACAATACCACCCACTTTAGAGTTATCTACAAACTTACTAATCGTGTATTGTATAAGAAGGAACTGCAGATGCTAGAAAAATCTAAAGTAGACAAAAAATGCTGGAGGAACTCTGCGGGTGAGGCAGCATCTGTGAAGAATAGCAGTTGGCGACGTTTCGGATCGAGACCCTTCCCGTGTTGTACATCCACATCAAATCATTGATAAAAACCACAAATATCAATGGGCCCACCATCGATCCCAGTCACACCACTAATCAAAGGCTTCAGTCCAAAAAACATACTTCTACCACCACCCTTCTATGAAGCAAGTTACTCTTTAGTGCCAATTCTCCATACCTTTCTATTCCCTGATCTATCAAATATTTATCCCCCTCCATTTCAAATATTTCTAATGATTCAACCTCCATCACCCATTGGGGCAGAGTATTCCAAATGTTCACCATTCTCTGTAGGAAGATATTTCTACATGCCTTTGTTTTCAGTAATATGGTATTTGGACAACAACTTCTCCCTGAGTATCAGCAAGATGAATGAGCTAGTTATCGCCTTCAGGAACCGTAGTGATGTACATGCCCCACTCAGCATCAATGGTGCTGAAATGGAAATGATGGTGTGCTTCAAGTTCCTTGAAATTAATACTACCAACAGTCTGTCGTGAACCAACCACACTGAAATGACAGCCTTGAAGGTACACCAAAGCCTTTACTGCCTTCATAGGAAATTTGGCATATCTCCTGTAGGAGCCATTTATGCTTAAGTTCAAGTTCAAGTTCAAGGTACATTTATTGTCACATGCAACAATTGGTACAGTGAGATTTGAGTTACCATACAGCCATATGAATAAAAACAACACAATACACGATAGAATTTAATATAAACATCCCCACACAGCGGAATCAACATTTCCACTGTGAGGGAAGGCAATAATGTTCAGTCAACTTCCTCTTCACCCGTGGTCAGGGCCTTTGAGCCCTCCGCAGTCGCCGCTACGGCAGCCTGATTTTCAGGCCCTCTCGCCAGGATAATCGGAGCTCCGGCGTTGGAACGGAAGAACACACTCAGTGGCTTAGAGTTTCTGAATCGGCCACTTCTTACCGCAGACCGCGCCTTCCGAAGTCCACGGCCCGAGCTGGGCGGAGATTCAACAGTGGCGACCCTCGGCAAAAGATCCCAGGACTCCATGATGTTAAAGTCGACGACACCTGCGGCTGCAAGCTCCACAAACCACAGCTCCACGGTGCAGGCCTAACACTCCGGAGCTCCAACATGGTGATCCCCGGCAGGGCCGGATTTAAATGCAGAGAGGCCCTAAGCTATTTAATTTGTGAGCCCCCCCCCCATCGTAATCCCCTACCCCCACGACTAGAGGACCATCACTACCCGACAGTGACAGTGTGACACTTTTAGATCCTACTGTATGCTGTCATTAAACAGTTGGTTTTAAAATACATATTGGATTCACCGCGGAGCAGGCGATGCTATACCTGGATCGCCATTTGAAGCTCTGGAGTGTTGGGCCTGCTGCTTCAACATCATGGAACTGTAGTTTGCGGAGCTCCCAGTCTCGGGCCGTGCTGATTTTAACATCATGGAGCCCTAGGATCCCTTTGCCAAGGGCCGCCAGCGTGAATCTCCACCCAGCTCAGCCTGTGGACTTTGGGAGCCGCTGTCTCCGGTAGGAAGTGGTCGATTCGGAAGTCCAAGCTGCTGAGAATGTTCTCCCGTTCCGACGTTGGATGGTGACCCCCAAATTTCATTGTACCAATGGCCATGACGGGGGGTCCAAGAGGATGGGGTCCGTTGGAGATGGGAAACGGGAGGCAAGGACTCCTTCCCATGAAGAACGGTGTGAGGCAGAGGCGACGGGAGAAGAGCTAAATTGCGGCGGGCGCAAAACTCATTGAGGTGGGGATGGAGGGGGAGAAAGGTGAGGCCAGGGCTGGCCTTAAGCCGATTGGACCGATTGCTCCCAATTGGGTCCCGCGAGTAAGGGGGCCCCGCACCAGAATAATCTACTCTTGGCTCGGGTAGATGTACCCTGGGTGGAGGGGGGGGGGGGAGAGGGGCAGAGAAAGAGTGGAGGGGGAAGAAAGGGGTAGATGGGGAGGGCGGTGTGAGGGGGAATAGAGAAGGGGGAAAGGGGAGGTGGGTCGTTCCCTCACAATCCCGGGGCAGCGTCCCCACCCCTCCAGTCGCCGTGCTTCACGCACACAGCCCCGGCTCCACCCCTCTCTCTCCCCGTGGAGACACGGTGAACAGTACACGGAGGGCCGGGCCGGGGGTTGGAGCAACGTTTACAAACATTGGCCTCAGCTCACACCCGTCCGTCCGGACCCCGGCATCTGCTCCTGCCGCCAGCCCTCTTCCTCCCTTCTCTCCTTCCCTTCTTCCCTCCCTCCATTCTCTCCTTCCCTTCCTCCTTCCTCTCTCTTTTCCCTTCTCATTCACTCCATCCCTTCATTCTCTCCTTCCCTCCTTTCTCTACTTCCCTCCCTCCCTCCCTCCCTTCTGTCCTTCCTCCCTTCTCTCCCTCCCTCCCTCCCTCCCTCCCTCCCTTCTCTCCATCCCTCCCACACACACATCACGCACCGGCAACAAACACACAGTTAGGATAGGGTAGAAGCCCAAAGGGTAGGATGGGGCTGAAGCCCAAAATTTAATGCCAAAATTTTTCACCAATGGTTATTGGTTTTCCAGGATCTATTTAATTAAATAACTTTTTTTTTTTCATTTCACATTCACTAAAACAAGTGATATTGTAACTATGTACTTTTCAGAGGTGATCTACACATTTTGTTTGTTACTTGTAGGCTTACATGTATGCAATTTTATATTGAAATGTAGCTTAGATCTGTTTGGTCCTTTAAGTCGCATGCACTTTTTAAGGGCACATTTTGATTACTTTCCATTCTACCATAGAGATATAAAGTCTATAATAGACTTTCATTATATTTCTATGAATCCACAGACCTTGGCTGGGAACCTGGGGCTCACCAAAATTATTCCCAATTGGGCCCCGCACCTCCTAAGGCCGGCCCTGGATGAGGCCTCTGCTGAGGACAGACCATTCGGTATCTGAGAGGGGGAGGTCAGGGGGGGATGGTGAACACATGGCAGGGATGGGGGTTGGGGCCAGAGGAAGTCAGGTGAGTGGACTGAGGCCAAGGTGATGTCTGGTGGAGGGGTGGTGGGTGGTCAGAGGGTAGGGGGATATGAGGACTGTAGTATGGGTGGGGATGAGCTGGGGATAACCATGGTTTGAGGGGAATGGGGAAGACCCAGTGGAACAGCCACTGAGATTACCAGCGTTGGCTGACTAGCACTAGGAACAAAGCACAGTCAAACCCGGGGGAGTGGGAGTCTGCAGCGTGGAAGCTTCAGGCCAGGCTGCAGGTAAGGCGACGGGGGTGGATTGGCCAGGGTCAGCGGGCAAAGAGTAGGAGGTCCCGGTGGGCGGATGATCGGTGGGGTGGCGAGGTTCGACGGGTCCACTGAGGCAGTGAGGTGAGTAGGCCCCCCTAGATCTTGAGGCCCTAAGCTTCAGCTTGTCTAGCTTATACGTAAATCCGGCCCTGATCCCCGGTAAGGCATCGGCCGCTCCATGGTGGAATTCAGTGCTGTGCCACTGCTGAAGCACTGGCAAGTCTCCGGCAGGAAAGGCCGCGCTAATCCATATGGTAGGCCGCGAGGGGGGGAGAAGATGTGACTCGGAGAAAAGACACATCTCCGACCAGGAAGTGACTGGGAAATGGTTCCCCCTTTCCCCCCCACATAAAAAGACTTAGAAACCTTTAAAAACAGACATTTAGTTAATGCACACTAAAAATAACAAAAAGGATGAAAGATCGGACTGCTGCTGGTGAGGCTGCCACACTTGTGGTGCCACCCAATGGATCGAGCAGTTAGTTACTGCTAGTATTTCTGTACCTTTTTCCTAAACTTGTGGGTGGGATTATATACGTAGAAGGGGGGTGCCTACATTTTATGAGGTTAGCGCAGACTCATAGATTGGGAGTTTAGTTTAGCCTCGAGGGATGGTGAAAAAACAGTTTTATACCACGAGATGCCACACTCTTACAAGAAGACACTCTCACACGATTATGTACGATACGGATGGAACAGCTAGTAAGAATGGAAAGTTATGAATTATTTCTTTGTTTTGTATTACTCCAATAAAAGACCAATTAATCAAGAAACAATGACTGGAAGATTTGTTTTAGCTATCGGCGAGTGCGTAAACTATATCTTCAAAACATTCCCGAGTAGTAAGTGTAATTAAAAGTTGGACATTGAAAAGTCTGGAAATTGTCGCTACAATTTGACTCTTAAAAACTTCTACAGATGCACGGTAGAGAGCATATTGTCGAGTTGCACCACAGCTTGGTTTTGGAATAGCTCTGACCGTAAGAAGTTGCCGAAAGTTGTAAATGAACCCAGGTCATCACAAACTCAATCTATCTATCTATTTACCAGTGCAGAATCATGGTATTCATATCACAATCTGTCTTCCCATGTATTGCAGTTTTTTCCTCAAGGACATTAATGTAAATAGTGAACAATCCCATCCTATTAAAAAAAAAATCACATCTATTACTGTGGAATTTTATGTGGAAATACTATCTATGGTCCATTTATTCATATGAGCATTATTGAAAATTTTGGACTTCATTTAGGTCTTCCCACAATCTGAGAAACATCAATATTGTTTTCTGTAAAGGGGCTGTCCCACTGCGGTGACCTAATTGGCGAGTTTAAAAGAGTTAAGGGGCTGTCCCACTTGGGCGACCTAATTGGCGATTTTAGGAGAGTTTGAAAAAATGTCATGTTGAAGACCTCCTTCGACTATGTAGAAGACCTCCTTCGACTATGTTGAAGACTCTCTACGACTACCTTCAACTACCCTCAATTTCCTACGACTAACATGCTGACCTACTACGACTAAACCTACGAGTAAAAAATGTATTGTTTTTTTCCATGGTGAAAAATACGCCGTGACCTAGTCGAGGCCTCGTGTCGAATTTGTGTCGACCAACTAGCCAGAACTCGCGGATTAGTTCGCCCAAGTGGGACAGCCCCTTTTGACCTCGACTCATACTCGCAGCATGGTCGACACGAGGTCCTAGGAGGTCTTTGTAACTCTCCTTCATGCTCGAGAGTAGGCTCCGCGTACTCGAGGCCTCAGCTAAGTCGCGGCGTATTTTTCAACATGCTGAAAAATGCCCGTGAGTAAAAAAGGTCGCCATGGAAAAAAATAGATATTTTTTTTACTTGTAGATTTAGTCGAAATAGATTGTAGTAGGTCGGCATGTTATTCGTAGGTAATCGAGGGTAGTCGAAGATAATCAAAGGTAGTCGTAGATAGTCTTCAACATGGTCGAAGGGAGGTTGAAGGAAGTCATCTTCACTCTCTACTATTCGGTGTCCAATTTTCTTCAACATAGTTGAATGAGGTCTTCTACATTGTCGAAGGAGGTCTTCAACATGACACTTTTTCAAACTCTTCTAAACTCGCCAATTAGGTCGCTGCAGTGGGACAGCCTCTTAAGATTATCATAAACTCACAGCACAGTACCAAGTTGAAATGCAAATTCTTGCTTTTGGTGCTTTTCTTTGTGATTGATTATTTGTAATTTAATGTTAATAGGGTTAGTATATTTGTATTTGTGAGTTGCCATTGTCACTTTTCTTGGTCATTTGAACTGATTATTAGACATTTTTAAATATTGAAAAAGTTTACAAATTATTTGATTGTGCAAATTTGTTTTTGGAAAACTATCCAGATTTTCATTGCCTTTAGGAATTCAGCGGCAGTTGCAGTACATCTCACAGCTGCATGTAGCTGCTCTTATCATTATACCTCTTAGTATGGTGAATGGGTCTCGGGCATCAAATGTTTCAAGATCATTGCGAGACCGCTTCGGTTCCGAACATGACCTTCATCCTTTGTTAAAAGCAGCTTCAAGATATGGTATGTCGTATGTGCAATCTATACTGATGTCCTATTTTTATAGGGCCTTTACTGAATTATTAAATTCTATTTTTAATATTGCCTTGTAGGTATTAAGATTATCTTTGATCTTACCCCAGTGGCCTCAACTCATGAAAAAGATTTTTGGGCTGATGTTGACAGTGAAGCTGACGTTTTGGATCATTTATTGGTAACAAAGAACATTTTTAAATTAATTTTTTCCATTTAATTATAATTTATTGCAACAATAAATGTACAAACTTCTCTAGGTAGAATTTAATTACTGGTTCAAACATGGAGTGGATGGAATCTTCATCAAAATGAAAACTGTCAGTTTGAAACAAGTCGAGGTAAGAGTTATTTTGTAATAATTAAGTTAAATTAAGATTCTTCCTTTTGACCTTTTCTGTCAAGTAGAGCTGGAAGTTCTAAAGTGCACTGAATGTTATGCTGCTCGGGGACCCCATTCACTTTCTGCCAAAGTTTCATGAAGATTTTTGTTACATCAAAACGTGCAAGAGGTTATTCTCACCGTTGTTGCGAATACCCAACACTTATATTTTCTTGAACTTGCACATGAAGTTGGCATAAGTTTTAAAGGCAGGAGAGATTTGATATGATGGGGTTGTTTTCTGATCACAGGAAGCTAAGGGGAGAATCTGATAGATGTACTCAAAATTATGAGAGGGATAGATGGTAACAAACTTTTTCCATGGCAGAGGTGTCTTGGACCAGAGAGGATAAATTAAAGATAAGGAATAAGAGGTTTGGTGGGAACAGGAATTATTTTTTTACACAAAGGGTGGTGACAATCTGGTGGTTACATACTGCCAGATTAGATGGTGAAGGGAGATACTTTCACAACATTTGAGAAGCATCTGGATGGGCTTTTGTTGGTAAATGGGATTAGCGTAGATAGGTACTTGATGGTTGGCATAGACATGGTGAGCTGATGGGGCTGTTCCTGTGCTCAATGATTCTATGTCAAAGATTCTCAGTAGGAACTAGCATTTCAAGGAATGGTTTTGATTCTGATTACCTCATGCGAGAAGCGATGGACATGGGAATGGGTATATATTTTTTCTCTGGCAGACATTGTGGCATCAGAGTTGAGCACTTAGGAGAGTCATCAGAATGATTGATCTGTTCCCCCAAAATTAACATCTCACCCAATCACAACACTGAGCACACAAACATATACATGTATCTCCCAATACGCACTACCAATATACACATGATCGTACCTCCTCCTTTGGTCCCCTCTACTAATTTTTTCCCCTTCAAGTAATCCCCCAGGCGCTTCACCCAGAAACTTTTCCTTCTGTCCCACCTTTCCAAACTTCCTCTCCTCATTAAGTTTTCTCTCTCTGATATCCCACACATTCTCATGCTGTTCACCATTCTCATTTACTCTCAGCCACTGACTCTCTAACAGGGTGAGGGAAACCCTTGTTCTCCATTTCAACTGCTGCCAGTTGCTCTCTTCAGTGCAGTTCCCTGGTTGTGAATGCTTTTTGACTGCCAACTGAATCGTTTCCATCTCCCTCTGGTTTGCAGCAACTGCTCTCCAACTCCAACTGCTAGCCTCAAAATCCTCACTCCACAACAACTGCTTTATGATCTCCGAGCATTTTCCATTCTCCAGCCCTTGTGCACTGCACCATGCTTGCAGCCAATCACCAACTCTTCCTCATCTGGAGCCTCTCCAGAAAACTTCCAGTATTACATTGAGTTTAGACAAATGCAGCAAAGACCATACTTACACAGTAAATCATCATTTTAACCGAATCCTTGATAATAGATTGCGGTGCTCGTTCACCATGGGCCTCCCTCCCCTTTCACGTGCTGCAGCCTCTTGCTTTCAGCAGAGGCTTTGTGTGCTGCTCGCTCAACTGCCGCCGCCACCTCCTCTTCCCGTTATTCTGATAATTCACCACCACCCCAACCTTCTCCTTTTCACCCGGAGTTGCCGACATACTCCACCATGGAAGCGACAGCAGGTGAGAGGGGAGGGAGCCCCACAGTGACTGAGCGTTTCTTGTCATGGGCAGCAGCCCAAAGAAAGAGCTGACGACCAGGGGCTATAACGTGAGCCACTAGAACCGGTGAAGAAGGGCTCACTGGCACAGACCAGTGGCATCAGTGCCTAACTTGCACGTGTGTCGTTAACTAAGTTGAAACAACATAAGGTGCTGGTGTAACTCAGCAGACTTAATCACTGAAGAAGGGTCCCAAAGTCACAAATCCATGTTCGTTAGCGGTGATCCTGGCACGCTGAGTTACTCCAGCACTTTATGTCCTTTTGTGTATTAACCACCATCTGCAGTTCTTTCTTCTTCTTCTTCTTCTTCTTCTTGTGTTTGAGGCAGCAGAAGTCCGCAGCAGGGTGATGCCATCCGGTTCGACATCCGTAGGTGCCCGCCCTAAAAAGGGCGCATGCTTCGGGTTGGCGCCAAGCTGCGGCGCTGCTGCTGTCTCCGTTTGTTGTCGTTCGCCTGACTGAAGTCAGTTGACAGGGCTCACCACGGGGAGGTCGACAACATGAGCCCCTGCAGTTCTTTATTTCAACTACATACAATGATAATACCTTACTCAGTTATAGCAGACAATCAGCAATAACAAACACCATTCCACCCCTGTGGACCGCTATAACAAGGGTTTACTGTATTTGAATTTTATGTTGGATACTAAATTGACAATTTTACAATCATTGCTGAAAACAAATGTTCCGCCCCATAATATTGCATGGCTCCTCGTTATTTCAGGGTTTTTTTACATTAAGTTCTTGAACGTACCTTTGTTTTCAAGTCTACACTATACTTCTGTGTTCTGAAAATAAATTAAAACATCTGTAGAAGCTAGAAATCTGAAATAAAGAAAAAAATGCTGGAAACACTCATAGCAGCATCTATGGAAAGAGTATTAGAATTAATGTTTCAAGTCTATTTATACCTTGCTAGTGTACAGAAACGTACCTAATCACAATTAAAGCCATTCTCATCCAACGGGTAACGATTTTCACTAACACACAATGGTTTCATTCTCCTTGATATTTCAGGTTTAAAAATCTTTGTCCTTATCTTGAAAACCTTCTGACCTTGTAGAGTAGAGCACAGGAGAAAGGATGGAGTGAAAGTAGATTAAAAAATAACTGATGGACTAAGAAAATAATGCTACCTTGACAATCCTGCTTATGGATCTTGGGCACAAAATAAAAGCAATCTTTGCAGGTCTGAGTGACTACAAGGCTCAATCTTTGGAGGAAAATTCCCCCAGGAAGTGAGAGCAATAACTAGGCCACAATGGCTTGATGGTTATATCATGGTCCAGAATCTATGATCCATGTGTGACGTGGAGGAGAACTTTAAAGTTGGCATTGCTGGAAGAAAGAGGCAATAATAGAACTGAGACAATTACTATGTAGATTCTAATGGTATGGAATGAGGTATAAGCTTGTGCTTGTTGATTCGGACTTTCAAAATGCGACCATTATTCTTTGTCTGTCAGAGGGCTGTATTAGGTTCTAGTCACTCGCCCTTATCTCTAGGTAGAGGGTTAAGGGTAGCCACATACATAATCATTTCTGAGTGAAAAGGGAGGGTCCAGATCCCAAGGAAGTCTTATGGGACTTATTAACAGGGGTAAGGAAGTCGTCTGATAACTACCAATTTTCCCCTTCCCACTAATGAATCAGTAAATACCCTTAAAAAGCAAGAGACTAGCAAGGGCATCATTTGTAGTCTGGATAGGAATTCAGTTTTGGTCAACAGCAGTAACTTAGTATCACTATCATAAATTTCCAGCCACTTCATCCTTCATCAGGGGGAATATTCCCTCATAATTTCACAATATTCAGTTCCATTGGCAATTCCTCAGAAATTAATGTAGTCCATTCCTGTATTTGGCAAGAAGTAGATGACATTGAGGCATACGACTGATTCTTGTATTCAATGGGCTGTCAAGACCAAAGAGTTGTCAACATTTAGTGTCCATTTATCCAGTATTTTCTCTTTTAGTAATAATTATTTTTTTAAACTTAATTATTATTTAAAAGATTGGTTTCTAACTGTTTAGGACGTAGAACAGTACAGCACAGAAATGGGCCCTTCAGCCCACTATGCTTGCGCCGGACATGATGTCTAGCTGAACTGATCTCATCTGCCTGAAGATGCTCCCTTTATTCCATGCACTTGCATTTGCCTATCTAAAAGTCTCTTAAATGCCACTATCACATCTATCTCCACCACCACTGCTGGCAATGCATTCCAAGCCCCTCTGTGTAAAAAATACTTGCCCCGCACATCTCCATTAAACTTCCCCCTATCACTTTATATACCCTCTTGTGTTGGACATTTCCACCCTGGGAAAAAGGTTCCGGCTGTATACCATATCTGCGCCTCTCATAATTTTATATACTTCAATCAAGTCTCAGTGAGAACAATCCAAGTCTATCTAACATCTTTCTGTGTCTGAACCCCTCCAATCCAGGCAGCATTCTGGTTAACCTCTTCCGCTTCCTCACCAAATCTTCCACATCTTTCCTGCAAAGGGCCGACCAGAATTGCACGTAATACTCCAAATGCAACCTAACCAAGGTCTTATCGAGCTGCTTCTTGACTTCCTGACTCTTGTATTCAATGCCCCAAGCAATAAAGGCAAGTCTACCATTTGCCTTCTTTGCCACCCTATTTACTTGTGCTGCCACCTTTAGTGAGTTGTGAATTTGGACTACAAGATCCCTTTGCACATCAATGCTGTTAAGAGTCTTGCTATTAACAGTTTATTCTTTCTTTGCATGTAACCACCCACGATGCAACGTCACACTTGCTCAGGTTAAACTTCTATTTCTCCGCCCATTTCTGCAGCTGATCTATATCCCCCTGTATCTTCTGATAGCCTTCCTTACTGTCTGTAATTCTTCCAAATTTGGTGTTTTCGCAATCCTATTCACCAACCCATTTACATTTACTTCTTAGTATAACAAACAGTGAGATCTCAGCACTGATTGTTGCGGTATTCCACTGGCTCACAGACCTCCAGCTAGAATATCTACCTTCCACCACAACCCTCTGTTTTATGAATAAACTAGTTCTGAAATCCATACAACCAGGTCAAGTGAATCCCGTACATCTTAATCTTCTGCATCAACCTACCATGAGGGACTTTATCAAAAGCTTTACTACAATCCATGCATATAACATCCACTGCCCTACCTTCATCAATCTCCTTTGTCATCTCCTCAGAAAAAACAATCAACTTTGTGAGTTACGACCCGTCATGTACAAAGCCATGCTGGCTATCCCTAATTAGTCCATTCTCTTCCAAAGAGGAGTAAATCCATTCTCAAATAATTATCTCCAATAGCTTCCCTACCACTGATGAGGCTCAGGGCCCAAAGTTCCCTGGATTATTTCTAATTACTTTCCTGAACAAAGGAAGAACTTTGGCCACTCTCCAGTCTTCCGTACCAGTGACTAAGGAAGAAACAACGATCCTCATAAAGGACCTTGCAATCTCTCTTGCCTCCTTCAATAACCTGGGATAGATCCCATCAGGTCCTCGGGGCCTATTCACCTTAATATCCTTCAAGAGCCTCAGCACCTTCTCTTTATCTCAAACTGCTTTAGCATATTTGTATTCTCTACATTGATCTCACTGTCCTCCAAGTCCTTCGCCATGGTGAATACAGATGCAAAATACGTATTTGGTGTCTCATCTGCATCCTCTGACTTTAAGCATCGATTCCCTCCTTTATCTTCGAATGGTCCTCATACCTTCCCCCTGATCATCCTCTTATTTTTAGCATACATATAAAAAGCCTTGGGACTTTCCTTAAGCTGACACATCAATTACATTCCATGGCCCCTTTTGGCCCTTCTAATCACTCGCTTGAGTTCTTTCCTATTGTTCATAGGGAAAGTCTGATACCACCTTCTTAAATCTGACATACACTTAATTTTTTTTCCTGACCAAGTTTACAACCTCCTTGAGCATTCACAGCTTCCTTACCGTGCCGTCCTTCCCCCTCCTCCTTACTGGAACATGCTGGTCAGCTGGCCTTTAAATGACTCTCACATGTCTCTGAGAGCTGTGGGCCAAAGCCAAGCAAATGAGACCGATTCAGGTGGGCAAGTTGGTCAGCATGAATGAATTTGGCCAAAGGGCCTGTTTCAGTTATGTATGATTATGTCTCATGGCCTTGCAAGCTGAATAAAACATTTCATAGGTTTGATACAACATTCCAGGGAATCTTCTCTCATCTAGAAAAAGTTTCAGGACTGCTGAATCATGTGATATCAATCATTGTTTTTCCAGCTGTGACTTTCATACTATTTCTCCATGTCCTCGCACCTCGGTCCCATACCCACCAAGCACCTAGCACCTTGTGGAACTCTTCATCCTTCTTCCAGTACATCTCCAATTTTACCTCATTAGTAGCCCCGTTCTCTACCCAAGTTGTCTTTTCAGAAGGCCAAGTGCTTTTACTGGTAGCAAGGAGCCTGCTGTTCACTCTTTCAAATTAAAACAGCAAGAATTGTGTGCTTATTTTAAGTGCACATAAGGTGTTACTTGCATAAAAGGATACCCCCAAGAAAAATACTGAACAGTTACCAATGAATTAAGTGTTCTTTTGTGTGAAGTCTGGTCAGAATCTCAATGACATCATTCTGGTGAGCACCAAAGATCAATGCATCTTCAAGGAAGCAGCGGATTTTAAAGTAGCAAAAGTTGCCTGGTTATATTTTAATACAACAACCACCTTCCAGATAGCATTGTGTGCAATGTTATTGTTCACCTGTCAGGCATAAGCATATAAATATGAAATATAAATAAATGGCATACAGTGAAATGCATTTAGCACGTTTGACTGCCCAATATCCTCTGAACAAAATTAGATGGTAATGAAATTATTGGCTTCAGACATTCTTGGGCTGGGTGATATCACAAGTGTAATTAGCAACATTGTATAGCACTGAAGTTGCAAAGTCATCAGGGGTGCCCTCAGAGTGAAACAGGACCTGCCAATGCCTCCCTGGCCACTTAGCACCCTGACTTCCGACACCACCCTTGACTCGGAAAGTGCACCAGGGTGCCCTTTTTCACCCACCCCACAGTCCGATAGACGCGGCTGTTGCGGCTCACGTTGTAGCCCCATGGGGTTATCACATTCTTTGGGATGCCGCCACTGACAAGACACAGTCAGTCACCGTGGGCTCTCTCCCCTCCCACCTGTTGCTGCTTCTTCCTATTGGACGTCGCTTTGTCAGCTACCCGCTCAACCTCTGCCGCCGCCTCTTCCTCCTTCTGTCACTATGTCCACTCGGCTTCTCTCCCCCCTCCACTACAGCCCCCTTCTCCTCCCCCCCCCGGATTCGCCGACATACTCCACACTGGAGCGGCAGCAGCTGAGAGGAGAGGGAAGCCCACGAGAGCGAGTGGAGGAGGCCTGAAGAAAGCCCTGTCAACAGAGGCTAAAACATGAACTACAAGAACAGAAGTGTCAAGGGAGCTTACGGTGGGTAAAGAATTGCTCGCCGGTGCAGACCAGCAGCATTGCTGCCTAGTTTTAAGATGAAACGTCACAAAGTGCTGGAGTAAAGGGCCTGTCCCACTTGCCGATTTTTTTCGCCAACTGATGACGTAATATCAGTGTTGCCAAAGGATTTTGAACATTTCAAAATCCAGCGGCGAAAAAATAAATGTTGCGACATTTGAAAAAACACTCCACGCCATATGTCATCATGCCGTGTCCCGCCACAAATTTTCTAGTGACCTGATACGTCAGTCAATGATGCCGGCAGTCACCTAAAGAATCGCCAAGTGGGACAGGCCCTTATCTCCGCAGACTGAATCGGTCTGAAGAAGGGTCCTGATGTCACCTATCCATGTTCTCCAGCAATGTTGCCTGACCCATTAAGTTACTCCAGCATTTTGGGTCCTTTTATCTATTAACCATCATCTACAGTTAGTTTTTCAACTACATACAATGCTAATACCTTTAGGGGCAGCACGGTACATTCTCCCTGTGACCGCATGGATTTTCCTGGAGTACTCCAAAAACATGCAGGTTTGTAGTTTAATTGACATCTATAAATTGTCCCTAGTGTGTAGGATGGAACTAGTGTATGAGTGATCATTGGACGGCGTGGACTCGGTTAACTGAAGGGCTGGTTTCTACGCTGTATCCCTAAACTAAAGTAAACTTTTGATACAATGGACAATCGGCAATAGCGGCCACCACCCCCCTCCCCCCCTCCCACCCCCCATGGTCTATTGTAACAAGAGTTTACTATTCAGCAGTTTAGTTTAGAGATACAGTATGGAAACTAGTTCTGTTTTATTCCACTTTCTCATCAACGCACCAGGGGCATTTTTACAAAGGCCAATTAATCTACACACATGCACGTCTTTGGGATGTGGGAGGAAACCAGAGCATCCAGAGGAAACCCACCCAATCACAGAGAGAATGTGCAAACTCCACACAAGACAGCACCTGAGGTCAGGATCGAACCTTGGTCTCTGGTGCTGAGAGGTAAGAGCTCTACCAGCTGCACCATTGTCCACAGGTTTCTACACTTGATAAACTACACGTTTCTTACTATTAGTCTAATATTAATAATCAAAGAATTCCACTCTTTTCAACTTATACCTGGCTCATGACTACATAACACTGTGCCTAATATCCAGGCAGCAATCTGCCCTCCTTTATAATATTCTATCATTAATTTCATAAACTAAGCCAACGTTACAGACTGTCCGTTGGCAGATGTGCTATCCCCTGATGGCAAAATTATTATAATCTGTGGATCATTCTAGCACCTTTATGAGAGCTTTAGTTAAGTATTCATAGTGCCTATGCACTGCTGCCTGCTCCACAACCTACCGTGACTTGACTTTACCATCACCTAATTATTCATCTTTACCAAAAGTGATACGGAAACACAGGTTGGTTAACTGACCAATAAAAGGAAGGTAACCTTTAAATGAAGCGACCGTAGTGAGAGTGGCCATAGTGGGAATGAACAGAGTAACAGTGGGGCGAGGAGGCATCCGTGACTGGTATTGCAGGATTGGGCTTGGTCTATCACTTCCTGTTTGTTCAGAGTGCAACTTGGCCCATGTAAGGTGGGATGGAATAGTGCAGTAGAGTGCTCGACCTTTGGCGATGTGGGAACTCAGGAAGAAACCGAGGACTATATCTGCAGGTGGTGCGTCCAGGTGCAGCTCCTTAAAAATTGGCATTAGGGAACTGGAGCTACAACTGGACAACCTTAGGCTCATCCAAGAGACTGAGGAAGTCATAGATAGAAGCTATCAAGAGGTGGTCACATCTAAGTTGCAGACAGAATAGATGGATGACCATCAGGGTTGAGAGTAGGAAAATAATTCAGGAATCTCCTATGGCAATTCATCTCCAAAACAGGTATGCCACTTTTGATGCTGTTGAGGGGGATGACTGTGCAGGGCAGAGCATCAGTAGCCAGATCTGTGGCATCGGGCCTGTCTCAGAGGCACAACGGGGTAGGGTGAAGTCAGGCAGACCAATAGTGTTTGGGTTCCAATAGTTAGGGGGATAAACAGAAGATCCTGTGGAAGCAAACAGGACTCCAGTAAAGTCCTGCATCCCTGATGCTAGGATCCCAGATGTCTCAGAGTGGCTGCAGAACAGTCTCAAGGGGGAGGGTGAGCAGCCAGAAATCATTGTGCACATTGGCATAAATGACATAGATAGGAAAAGGGATGGGTCCTGCAGAGTGAATTAAGCAAAAGGTTAAAATGCAGAACCTTGAAAGTGGTAATCTTTGGATTACTGTGGATGCCATGTGCAAGTGAGGGTAGCAATAGGAGGATAAGGCACATGGGTGCATGGAAGATGGGGCAGAATTTGTTAGATGCATCCAAAAAGGTTTCATTATACCATATGTGGATAGTCCGACTTAACGAGGGAACATACTGGACCTTGTATTGGGAAACTAGCCAGGTGACCAGTGAGGTAGCTATTCAAATTGGAGAAGTATTGGAAGAAGGGATGAGAATTCCATGAGGAGCTAGGTGGGTGTATGGGGAGAAATTGCATGAAAGTAACAACCGGAATATAAACAAATGATTAAAGATTGATACCACAGGATTTGGTACAGTCCTGAAGCATCTTCTGGGGGAGAGAAGATTTTCTGGATTGTTGTATCAAACCTCTGGAATATTTTTCAGCCAGAAAGACCATGAGTCATAGTTATACTCAATTGAAACAGACCCTTTGGTCCAATTCATTCATACTGTCCAAATTGCTTACCTGAATTGGTCTAATTTGCTTGGGTTTAGCCCATGTCCCTCTGAACCATTCCTATCCATTTAACTGTCCAATTTATTTTCAAACATTGTAATTCCACCCTCCTCTAAGCTTCCTCTGGCAGCTCATTCTACGTACACATTGCCCTTTATGTAAAAATGTTGTCTCTTGGGTCCACTCACCATAAATCTATGCTGCCGTGATTTAAACTCCCCTGGGGAAAAGGCTGTGACCTTTCACCTTATCTATGCCCCTTTATGATTTTATATACCTATATAAGGACATCCATAAAGCCCCCTTCACGCCAGGTAAATGTTGTCATAGGTCGATAGGGTGGCAAGAAGGTTTTTGACACATTGGCCTTCATGGGTCAGAATATTGAGTATAGAAATTTGGAGACCACAGGGAAAACACACTCAGCCCAGCCCATTCAGTGTCTCCTTACTCTGGGCAGCGTGGTGTAGCGGTAGAGCTACTGACTTGCAGCGCCAGAGACTCGGGTTCGATCCTGACTGCTTGTCCGTAAGAAGTTTGTACGTGACCTGCGTGGGTTTTCTCCGAGATCTTCGGTTTCCTCCCAAAAAAGTACAGGTTTGTAGATTAATTGGTTTGGTATACAGTAAATGTAAATAGTCCCTAGTTTGTGTAGGGTAGTGTTATTGTACAGGGATCGCTTGTCAGTGTGGATTTGCTGGACCAAAGGGCCTGTTTCTGCACTGTTATCTCTAAACTAAACTAAAAATGTAACTTATAACTTAAACCATCCTGTCCCGGTAACGTGCTTATGAATTCTTTCAGCACTCCAGCATAATGAAACTTTGCCTAAAGCTAGGCAACCAGAATGCCGTAATATTCAAGATGTAGTCTCACGAACATCTTGTCCAGTTGTAATATAATATCCCATCTCTTGTGCTCAGTGTCTTGACCAATGAATCAAATTGGCAGGGGTGCTGAGGAAGAGGATTTCTTGGAATGTATGCGGGATAGTTTTCTAAACCAACATGTAAAGGAACCAATGAGAGAGCAGGCTATTCTAGACTGGGTATTGAGTAATGAGGAAGGGTTAGTTAGCAGCCTTGTTGTACGTGGCCCCATGGGCAAGAGTGACCATAATATGGTTGGGTTCTTCATTAGGATGGAGAGTGACATTGTTAATTCAGAAACACGGGTCCTGAACTTAAAGAAAGATAACTTTGCGGGTATGAGACGTGAATTGGCCAAGATGGACTGGCAATTGATTCTTGAAGGGTTGATGGTGGATATGCAATGGAAAGCATGGAGGGAAGGCAGGTACAGGCTACTGAGTTGGATGATCAGCCATGATCATATTGAATGGCGGTGCAGGCTCGAAGGGCCGAGTGGCCTGCTCCTGCACCTAATTTCTATGTTTCTATGTTTCTAAACACGCCACGCCCTACCTTCACTAAAGGTTGATCTGTGTTGCCACTTAAAGGGAACAATGTACATGTACCTCTGGGTTTCTCTATTCCACAACAATCCACCACAGGACCCTGCCATTTGGTAGGTCCAGCCCTGGTTTAAATGCGACACTGCACTTGTTTGAGTTAAATACCATCTGCCTTTTTTGGCCCTCTTTCCCAGTTGATCTATAGCCTGTTGTGGTCTTCAATAACCTTCTTCAACTATATCACCAAGTTACAAGCAAAATCTTTAAAAATATAACTGGATCGCACTCAAAAATAGTACTGTGTTTCAATTTCAGGGATCACCTATTTATTTCAGGGTGATTTTGTGAGACATGATAGCACTCGTTTGATTAAATAACTTACATTTAGAAATAGTAATCTCCATTTGGGTTTAGGTTATAGAGATTCTGAAAACATGGAAAAGGTTAGCCAAAAAATACAGTTCAAGTTCGAAGAAAAGGTAAGAGATATGTTTCTTTTTCATTTACCAAGCTATAATTATTTAAATTAGAATCTGTACATGATTGCACATTGTGCCCAAGTAAATGGTGCTTGTGTTTCTTGGTTTATAAATTAGTACATTTATTTTGCTATTTGATAAGGTTCCATATGGTAGGCTTTTCTGGTAGTTTAGATAGCATGGGATCCAAGGAGAGCTGGCCGGCTGGATAGAAAATTGTCTTCATGGAAGGAAAGCAGAGGGTGATGGTGGATGGTTGATTTTTGAGACTGGAGGTCTGTGACCAGTGGTGTGCCTCAGGGTTCGGTGCTGGGACCATTACTGTTTGTCATCTGCATCAAAGATTTAAATGAGAAGTTACAAAGCATGATTAGTAAGTTTGCAGATGACACTAAGGTAAGTGATATTGTGGATAATTGAAGATAGTTATCAAAAACTGCAGCAATATCTTGATTAGTTGGGCAGATCGGCTGAGGAATGGTCGATGGAGTATAATACAGAGAAGTGCTATGTGTTGTCTTTTGGGAAGTTTAACCTGGGCAGGGCCTATACAGTGAATGGCAGGGCTTTGGAATGTGTTGTAAAGCTGAGAGATCTAATAGTGCATGTAAATAGTTCTTTGAAAGTGGTGTCTTAGGTCGATAGGGTGGTCAAGAAGGTTTTTGGCAAATTTGCTATCATTAGTCAGAGTAATGAGTAAAAGTTGGGAGATCATGCTGCATTTGTACAGGACTTTGGTGAGGTCTCATTTAGAGTATTGCGTTCAGTTTTCATCACCCTGTTATAGGAAAGACAACCCCTGTTGATAATTTGGAAAAGGTGCAAAGAAGAATTATGAGGGTGTTGACAGGACTCGAGAGCTTGACTAGAAGGAATGTTTGAGCAGTCAAGAACCCTACTGCTTGGAGAGCAGGTGGAAGATGGGTGATTTTATAGAGGTGTATAAGATCATGGGAAAATGAGATAGGGTAAATACACAGTCTTTCAGCCAGAATAGTGGAATCAAGAACTAGAGTTCATAAAATTAAGGCGAGGGGAGAAAGATTTGATAGGAACCAGAGGCAACGTTTTTACACAAAGGGTGGAAGGTATATGGAATGAACTGCCGGAGGAGGTAGTTGAAGCAGGTACACTCATAAGATTTAAAAGACATTTGGGCAGGTACATGGATGGGATAGGGGAGAGGGAGGAGGGGGAGGAGGGGGGAGAAAGGGGGGGAAGAGAAGAGGGGTGGGAGGGAAGAGGGCGGGAAAGAAGGGGGAGGGAGAGGAGAAAGAGAGGGGGGTGGAGAGGCCCGAGCCAAGGCGCGAGCGGGTGCTGACCAAAGGAGCGCCGGAGTCTTCAGCTATGGTCTTTGGTCTTCGGGGGGGGGGGAGAGAGGGGGAAAAGAGGGGGGGGTGAGGGGGGGAAAGAGAAGAGGGGGGAAAGAGAAGAGGGGTGGGAGGGAGAGGGGTGGAGGGGGGGGATAGAAGGGGGAGGGAGGAAAGAGGGGGGAGGGGGGCAGGAAGAGGGGGGCAGGAAGAGGGGGGCAGGAAGAGGGAGGGAAGGGGAAGAGGAGGGGGGGAAGAGGAGGGGCATGGAAGGGGAGGTGGGGGAGGGGACAAGGGGGGAGGGGGGGGAGAGGGGGGAGAGAGAGGAGGGAGAGAGGGGAGTGGAAAGGCCCAAGCCAAGGCACGAGCGGGTGCCGACCAAAGGAGCGCCGGTTGGGTAAACGCAGTCTTCAGCTATGGTCTTTGGTCTTCAGTCGACAGGGCGACTTTTGAACAACGGGGGAAGGAAAGAGGGGTGGGGAGGTGACGTCAGTCGCAGCAAGAGCAGACGGCAGGCAGGCAGATCCATTGTCACGTCTTCAGCAAAAAACAGGCATTTTGATTTCAAAGTTTGATCGGATTTGTGAACATTTTAATTAATAACTCAAGATATAAAGCATGATATTTTCAGGTAAGCTGATTTCGGACTCCAGGGGGTTAATCTCTACCAGAATATGCAAACAATTTCCGGTTCGTGTGCCATTTTTTCGAGAAGATGTGATAACACACAAACAAATAAATAAACACACACAGACACATCCAAGATCAGAGTTTTATAGTTATAAGGATTCTCTAATTTTACTCATAAGTGTAATAATGCCATTTTATGAATTTTAGCCTCAGAGCTGAAAACTATCATAATTAAGAGTGGAAACAGGCACTTTGGCCCAACTTGCCCACACCGGCCAACATGTTCCATCTACACTAGACCCACCTGCCTGCATTTGGCCCATATCCCTCAAAACCTGTCCAATCTATCTACCTATCTAAATATTCCGTAAATGTTGTACCTGTCTCAATTGCCTCCTCCAGCAGTTCATTCCATACATCCACCACCCTCTGTGTGAAAATGTTACTGCTCAGGTTCCTATTAAATCTTTCCCCCCTCACCTTAAACTTATATCCTCTGGTTCTCGATTCCCCTACTCTGGGCAAGAGACTGTGTGTCTAGCCAATCTGTTCCCCTCATGATTTTATACACCTCTCTAAGATCACCCTTCATCCTCCTGTGTTCCAGGGAATAGAGTTCATAAGGGATTGAAGCAGAATGGCCATTCGGTCCATCAAGATCACTCCACCTATTTTTCCCTCGATCTTTCTATCTTTCCTTCTCAACCCCATTCTCCTGCCTTCTCCCTATAACCCCTGACACCGTTACTAATCAAGAACCTACCCTACCTACCTACCTACCTTCCTTCCTACCTTCCTACCTTCCTTCCTCCTTCTGTGGCAATAAATCCCACAGATTCTCCAACCTCAGACTAAATAAATTCTTCCTCATCTCCTTCCTAAAGGAACGTCCTTTAATTCTGAGGCTATGACCTCTCCACATCTACTCTATGCAGGCCTTTCACTATTCAGTAAGTTTCAATGAGGTCACCCTCCTCATCCTTATATACTTCAGTGGGTAGAGGCCCATTGCCGTCAAATGCTCATCATGTTAACCCACTAATTTCCAGGATCATTTTCGTAAACCTCCTCTGGTCCCTCTCCAGCGCCAACACATTCTTCCGCAGATATGGAGCCCAAAATTTCTCACAATACTCTAATTGCAATCTGACCAGCGCCTTATGGAGCCTCAGCATTAAATCTCTGGTTTTGTATTCTCAACCTCTTGAAATAAATGCTCACATTGTGTTTGCCTTCTTTACTATGCTATAGATTACAAACAGCAATGGGCCCAGGATCAGACCCTAGCACACACCACTAGTCACAGGCCTCCAGTCTGGAATGCAACCTTCCATCATCACCCTCTGCTTCCTTCCAATTTCTATCTATTCAGCCATCTCTCCTTGAATCCCATGCGATCTAATCTTTCAGAGCAGCCTATCATGCAGAATCTTGTCAAATGCCATACTAAAATTAATGTAAATAACGTCTACAGTTCTGCCTCTATCACATTTTTTGGTTATATCCTCAAAAAATTCTATCAGATTCATGAGACATGACCTCCCCCATACAAAATCATGTTGACTATCCATAATCAGCCAATATCCTTCTAAGTGCATATACAGAGCTGCCAAGTAGTACAGATTTTCCGTATTTTTGTACGGAAATGCGATAAGAATACTGATGTACGATTTTACGTTGTTAAATATGGATTTTTTTAAAATCGGCCTGACTTCCTGTTTCATTAACATACCACTTGCTAAAAAGTTTGTTGAAAAGTAATAACCCGGTGTAGCGGCAGCAAACGTGGTGAATAAAGATGAGACGTCAGGCCGGTTCAAACAGTTGTTTATTCAGTCGTTATGTTAGGTTGGTGCGTTAACTATATTAACAATGTTGCTGTATCTGAGCGAGGTTGTTCTCTTGGGCTCAGCTACCGGTTGACTACCTTAAGGTCTCGAGGTGAGATAACTCCCTCTAACCCATGACGTCACGTGCCCGCCCTCGTACCTCCTAACGAGGGTTCGAGCATAAGTTGCCCGTGTGTAGGCTGATGCTACAGGACACTCCCCCCCCCCCCCAGAACTGGAGGAAGGAATAGCATGGTCGAGGGCAGCTCCTGCATGTGGGTCTGGGACACCCCGGGCGTGGGTCGGGACGGAAGGCCCACGGGCGCAGTGACGCTCTGCGTGGGCGATCCTGACGTACCGAGGGGTGCGAGGAGACCGATGCAGAAGCCGCTGGATGGAAGAGACACAGTCGCATCTCCTCGACCAGCTAAGGGATCATGTCCTGTGAAACACGGACCCCAGCAACGGCTGGGAGACGTCGGTAACAATGACGGAAAAAAAACCTAAATAAAATAAACAAACCAATTTCTGAACCAGGCGTGGAGATGCAGTAAAAACAAAATGAACAGTAACAACACAAATTACAGTGCAATCAGTGTCCAAAGTTCAAATTGTCCAGTGTTCATAGTGCAGGATAGGAACGCTGTGCAGTGTTGCAGTGACAGCCTCCGGCCTGAATAAGGCGTTGTGGCCGGTGGTCAGGCTGCAGGGACTGCATCCGGCTGGAAGGTGGCGCTGTAGATGGCGGTGAGACTGCAGTGACAGCATCCGGCCGGAAGGTGGTGCTGTGGATGACGGTGAGGCTGCAGTGACGGCAGCCGCTCTGACGGTGGCGCTGTTGCCGGTGGCGCTGTTGCCGGTGGTCAGGCTGCAGGGACGGCATCTGGCCGGAAGGTGGCGTTGTGGATGGTAAGTTCGTAAGTTCGAGCTTCACTTCCGGCCGGCCGCTGCGGTGAGGCCTGTTGTGGTGCCGGGTCTGAAGCCGTGTCCGCAGTGAGGCCTGGTGCGGTGCAGGTGAGGTGAGGCCGGTGCAGGGCCTGGAGCAGTGGGGCCCGGTGCAGTGCAGGGCCTGGAGCCGTGTTCGCGGTGCGAGGCCAGGCCCTGGTCCGTTGTTGGGAACGGGAGTGCGGCAGGTACTCTCTCTCTGTTCCCACGGCCGTTGGGCATACGTCGGCATTGCTGTGGGCAGGAGGCTGCTATGCTCGCAACTCCTGCAGCAGCTGGTGGGGCAGCGGCGGCTGGTATAACCTCTCCGCTCCAGTGGTTGGCTCCGGGCAGGTCATGCAGAGGAGCTCGGCGGCCGTCACACAAGGCGGCCTGCTCCATTGCCAGGAGCGGGAGAGCGGCGGCAGCCGCGGCTTCTCAGCTCCGGTGAGCGGCAGTTGGTGGGGAGACTGCGGCATCCCAATGTAGCGGCCAGGTTGGCGGCAGCGTAGTTCTGCAGGGCTGGGCAGCCGGCTGCAGATATCACATCTCCTGAGGCTGCGTGCTTCAGGAGAAATCCAAATTTAAATTTGGACAGTCAGGGGTCACCAATGTAGCGGCACCAAACGTGGAGAATAAAGGTGAGATGTCAGGCCGGTTCAAACAGTTGTTTATTCAGTCATTACGTTAGGTTGGTGCGCTAACTATATTAACAATGTTGCTGTAGCTGAGCGAGGTTGTTCTCTCGGGCTCAGCTACCGGTTGACTACCTTAAGGTCTCGAGGTGAAATAACCTTAAGTGCCAGGACACTCCCTCTAGCCCATGACATCACGTGTCCGCCCTCGTACCTCCTGACGAGGGTTCAAACATAAGTGGTCCGTGTATAGACTCAAGTCGATTCCACACAGGTGAAATCGACTTGAGATCTTGCTGCTTAAAAAAAATGCAAGAATATAAAAGGTCATACTGTACCTCTAAAAATTATAGCAGATTAGTATTAGTATTCATATTTTCAATTTCAAGAGCTGGATGACTGATCTGCCTGTCCCGCTCCAGGTTTAAACAGAGTGCTGTCAGTTTAACGCATGGGAATCGCTATGGGTTCTAAATATAGTGCTACCGGCTGGAGCGCTATGAGCTTTAAACATAGCGCTATGGCCACAGCGCTATGGGTCACAGACTATTCAGGAAAATTCTCATATAACAATGAGTCTTTGGAATTCTCTTTCTCAGTGGAAGTTACTTTTCGTACTTTTCAGGCAGTGGTAGAATTCTGGATAAGCCTAGTGGTGAAAGGTTACCAGTGGGATTGCAGTTACAATGGGATTGGCCTTGATTTTACAGAACGGTGGGTGGGCTCAAAGGGGAGAGAGGGAGGGGTGGAGAGAGAGAGAGGGAGAAGGAGGGAGGAAGAGAGGCAGAAGGTGAGAGGGAGAAGGAGAGAGGGAGAAAGGGAATAAGAGAAGGAGGGAGAAAAAAAGGAAGGGGAGAGGGAGGAAGAGAGAGGGAGGTTGGGAGGGAGGGAAAGAAAGAGGGAGGGAGAGAGGGATGGAAGGAGGGAAGGAGAGACGCGGAGGGGAGGGAGAGCAAGAGAGAGGGAGAGGGAGGAAGAGGGAGAGAGAGAGAGGAAGGAGGGAGAGAGAGGGTCTTCCAAAATGGCTTCTACATCATCATCTGGTGCTAAAAGCAGGAAGCAGCCGTTCTAACAGCAGTATACAACAGATTTCCTCAGCAAAATACTGATTTTACTTCGGAGTCACGTGAGTGACTACGTGAAGAAGTCCCGCCTGGTGCATGATCGGCATTACGTCGACGCTGTCAGTAGGCAATGAGCTGCAGAGTGCAGCTCCACCAGTGGTAAGGAACAAGCCCGCAGGTAAATGGATTGAATTATTTTACAGGGCGTGTTCAAACTCGGTGGTGCTGGCGTTGAAAGGAAAAGAGTTGAAAGGAAAAGAGGAAATACTCCAGAGGAAAAATGGAGGTTAAAATGCGTCCCAGGAGTTGAAAGGAAAAGAGGAAATACTCCAGAGGAAAAATGGAGGTTAAAATGTGTCCCAGGTAGAATCTCAGTAAAGATCGGGACGGCAGATTAGTGCGGAGCCAGTTCCGATACCGGTGGCCATTAAAGTTAACCATAGGGAGCATTTAGTCGCTCCACAGACAAAAGCCACGGGAAGAATCTCCAGTGGGAAGGAAAATAAAGAAGTCTGAGAGGCCGTGGTTTTAAATGGTTTTAAATGATTTTAATAAGGAAAGGCCTCCAGACAAGAATGCCTTACAGCTCAGAATAAATTAAATGGAGAAATACTCCAAATTATTTTCAACCAAGGGTCTAAAAAACCCAGAATATTCCCAGGCAGGCCCTGAGGGGTTTCCAGATACACGTATATGGTGCTTTTACCACTGTGGGAATATAAACCTCAGATTGGGCTGGAGGTAGTCTCCTTGAGCAAGTCTCAGGAGTACCAGGGCAGTAAAGAAACTGACCCTAAAAGTGGTGTTTTTGGTCATAAGTACCCACCACAGCACAAGTATAAATTCAGGTGTACTTAATGGGTACAAAGTACGATACCTGAAGGAAGCGGTGAGGCCATGGAAGGTAACCATGGTGGCCAACATCAATTGGTTTCTCACCAGCTTCAACAGGCTGTTATGGTTGAAACAGCAGATTTATATGAAAACACCTATGGTTGAAACAGCAGATTTATATGAAAACACCGCTTTACTAGGGTGCCAACGGTGCCAATTAAGGCACCCATGTCTTCAATAGTGTGGAGGCACAGGGAATACGATTCCAAAGAATTTCAAGTTGCGGGTGGCATCACTGCTTATGGGAAGCAAGTGAAAGATTGTGCAATGGAAGAAATTTAAAAAGGACAAGTGGCATTGTTTTATAGCTCATATGTTGGTATGAGAGTAAAATTGCCATTCGGACCATTTTGCACTTTAGATTTGCAGGTCAATACAGATCAAGCTGTGTTCAAACTCCTGGTTATTACGGAGTAAACCTACCTAAAAACAAATCAAAGACATTGACAAAGAGGCAAAGATATCAGCCTCATTATACTTCTGCAAAATTGGCTGGTCCAATGTGAAGGGGATTTGATATATGGATCAAACAGAGGCAGGAGTATGGTGAGTAAGTATTTTTATCCAGCACAGCCTTATGTTAACCCATATTGTTGGGGAAGAAGGCCATCACGTGCATTTGGAGAGGTACAAAAACTTTATTCTATCACAGGAAGCTTTTGTTGAACCTCCGATTGGTGGTAGATTACAGGTGTGTTATGATAAATGAGATTGCATAACAGCTGAATGGTTTATATTAGATACTGTGTAAGGATCTACAATAAAATTTGTAGAAGGAGTTGATCCACCTGTACAGAATTAATCTAATCCTAGTTTATGTTTCTGCACCTGAAAAATCTCAAATAAAGAAAAGGTAAGAAATTATTTAGGGAAAGTGTAATGGGGAAAAAACAGAGTAAGCATCCACAACAAGTTGTATCAAATAATTTCCCCAGGCAGAAGAAGATGGTGGTTGAAGAGTCATTCTAGACATCACACACTTTAATACATTTGTCCAGTATAAAACATTTAAAAATGGACACCTTCAACACTGCAAGGCAGTTGTTATCAACAATTTGTAATTGGTTACTATAGATGTGAAGGATGCGTATGATTTAGTACCTAATTTTCTTCAGTCACGTGAGTGACTACGTGACCCACGCTGTAACTGACGTCGACGACGGCATTAATTCGCAGCGGTCGGAATAAGAACAGTAAAGTTGGGATCAGCGGGCGCTTATGGCCAATATAGGAAATAAAATCAGGCATCATATCTGGTTAAGCACAGATGATGATTATATTCGCGGTTAAATGCTTCCTGGGGTGAAAAATAAATATACGCTAGTGCAGCTTCTATGAAATAGGAAGAATTTTGCACACAGTCAAAATATTTCTGTTCCTTGCCAATTTGCGCTTTGGCCAACATTTAAGTTACAGTGCCATTAACACTGCACGCAGTGTCTTGTCACTGACTGGTGAGAATGATTCATGAAGGAATTTTTCACATGAATCCGCCAAAACCTAATATACAGAGATTTGGGATGTGAGCATAGTACTTGCTCTACTTAGAGAATGGAGCCAATTGAAGGGTTGTCATTGGGTTAACATTGAAATTGGTCATTGTCATGACATTTTAATGTATGGCAATGCGATGATCAAACAAAGGAGTCATTTGGTGGAACTTTTCGAATTAGTTGCAGCAATTACAACCAGCCTGTTGCTTAAAGACAGACTAGTCCTGATCCATCAAAGTTCAACAAAAGCTATCTAAACACCTGCTTTGTGTGCATAATCAGCCATCCAAAATTAAGAAAGCTTTCAATTTTCTATTTGGGGTTTGTGAGTGATTTCAGTACCATGTTCGGTAATTTTACCAACAAAGTGTCACTATATTACAAATGGTATGTCGTTGCCTTGTTGACAAGCCTTATCCCTCCATCCGAGAAGGAGCTTAGGTAAATTAGTAACACTATTTCTGCAGTAGAGTTGGTCCAATGCATTACCAAAAAAGCTAAAAAGGGCAAAAACACAAGCACTAGAAGAGTGTGCAGGCCATTTTGACAGGCCTATGCAATTGCCAAAGGAAGCTTTATCAGAGTTACAGTGGTGGATTGAGAATGTTCCACAAGCTGCTTAAAAACATATTAGCTCAGCAGCCAGCAGTCATAGCAAACTGAAGCAAGTATTCTCGGATGGTGGATAGCTTCTTGGTTTTTGGGCTAGATAAGTGTAATATTTGTTCTTATCAGGTTAATATCTGATACGTCCCTTATCTAGGGGGCTATGGACAATAACACCAGGTGGTGGCAGATGGATTGTCCAATAAACTTATTTCTCCAAATATTTGGTAGAAATTATTTGGAGTTAGGAGCTTTTATGGATTAAAAGCTTATTGTTCTACTATGAAAGATTTGCATGTCCAATTAAAAGTAGACAATACCACAGCTGTGGCATATATCAATCACATGGGTCGAGTAAGATCATTATCATATGATTATCTGGTTAACCAGATGTAGCATTGGTGTATCTTTAAGAATATTTGGCTTTCAGCTATCTATCTCAGGGAGAGACAATATTGTGGCAGACAAAAGATCACGAAAATTTAAAGACAATACAGAATGGATATTAAATCCACAAGTTGGAAAACATTGTCAGTGGTATGGATTACCTGACATTGATCTGTTGCATCTAGATTAAAGCACTAATTGCCCAAATACGTGTCATGGGAACCCAACCCAGGAGCAATAGCTGTGGATGCATTCTCATGGGGGGGGGGGGGAATATGTTATTTTATGTTCCCCATTCTGTCTGATTAGGCAATGTCTGTTGAAAATATAGCAAGACTCTGCCACAGGCGGTTTGGTGGCCCAAATCAGACACAGTCATGGTTCTCATTGATGTTTAGAATAATAATTGAACCATTTATGACGATTCCTAGCTGCAGTAATTGGTGGTCCAAATCGAACACAGTCATGATTCTCATTGATGTTTAGAGTAATAATTGAACCATTTATGACGATTCATAGCTGCAGTAAATTGTTGAAAAATTCATCCATGGCATGATTATATGAATTTGTTAATCTGCAGGTTCTGACCAGACCATTACAAGAGCTTGGACTGTCTAATAGGACCATGAATGTTATAACTGCAGCTTGGAAAAATAGCATTAAAAATAGTATTTTGTTTATATAAAGAAATTGGAAGTCTTTGGTAGACAGTCAAAGATATTTTTTCATACTGCTAACATATCAGATATATTGGAGTTCCTTGCTGGGTTGCATTTTGATCAGCACCTAAGCGATAGGGCCATTAACAGGGCTCATAGTGCTTTATTGTCCTATTTAAGACAAATTGCTGACCATGAATCTAGCGGGTCTCATCCGTTAATATCCCGATTGGGAAAGGAATATATTTTAAAATCTGCCCAAAGTAAAAATATAGAAGTTGGGAGGTCAGCATAGTTCTTACTTTGCTTAGGCAATGGGCTCCAATTCTATCATTGTTTCAGAAGTTAACATTTGAAGTAATAATGCTCATGGCTTTAGTATCAGCACAAAGAGTGCAAACGTTGCAAATGTTACGTTAGACTGTGTGCATGTGGCTACAGATAACATTGTCTTATATGTTTATGACTTAACCAAACAAAGCAGACCAGGAGGAGCTGGAACCAAGGTCAATTTT
Organism: Okamejei kenojei; assembly: GCA_035221665.1. Lineage (NCBI taxonomy): Eukaryota > Metazoa > Chordata > Chondrichthyes > Rajiformes > Rajidae > Okamejei > Okamejei kenojei. The sequence continues at coordinate 59,068,706 of CM069138.1, forward strand.
AAAGCATATCCTGTCGACGAAAAATTGTGTGTGGTTAAGCATTGACTCAATATGTTGAAGTAGGCAAGAGTCTCCATGGTGGTGAGACAGCGCTATTTATTACACACAAAAAAACACATAAAAGTATCAGTACAAACTGATGGTTCCAGATAGTTACATTCTAGATGGTTAAAACAGGTTTTGGGACTCAGCAGGAGTAGACATTGAGATGTTAAAAATCACTCCACCAGGGAGGTAGGTACATCCACAGCAAAGGCACAGAATGGGCCACTCGATCAAAAAATTAGAGGCTGTAGGAGGATGTAAAAGAAAAATGTTAAAGTTTACAAGAAACCAGTTCTCACAGTGTCAGGGTTGGACACGCAGTGTTGGGGTCTCTTTGATTGTGCTTTGTTTTATATTATCAATTTATATCTTTGGTTATGTCTTCCCCTACGATAGAAGGGTTATTACTTTCATTCTTTTATAATGAAAAGACATTACATAAACTAAATAAATGTTTATAAGATGTATTATTTACTCACTACTGTGTTGATTGAGCCAGAGTGTCGTATGGAATGAATCTACGACATGAAAACACAGAGCTACAAAATCTTCACGTAGTCACTCACATGACTCCAAAGTAAAATAGTAAGATTAAACGAGAACTTACCAAGTTTGAAGTTTGATCATTATTTTATGAGGAGTAACGATGAGGGATTACGTGCCCTCCCAACCCTCATAAAATAAATGATCATCTGGTAGTTCTAGTCTATATTGAGCCTTACTATCTTACTCCGGCTATTAGTGCTGTGTTTTTCATGCCGCTGCTTTGAAGTATGCCGATCATGCGCCAGGCAGGACTTCTTCACGTAATCCCTTATCGTTACTCCTCATAAAATAACTTGGTAAGTTCTCGTTTAATCTTACTATGTTCAGGTGTTTTAATATTGAAATACTCTGACAAAACTTGGGAGCTCTGCATATATATCATATCCCTCAAAATACTCTCTAGTAACTTTCCGTCCATAGATGCTAAGCTCACTGGCCTGTAGTTCCCAGCCTTTTCCCTGCAGCCCTTTCAGAATAGAGACACAACATTTGCCTCCCTCTAGTCTTCCATTACCTCGCCTGTATTTAACGACGACTCATAAATGTCCATGAGGGCTCCTGCAATTTCATCACTAGGACACTATAGTGTCCTTCGATATATTTGATCAGGGCCGAGAGGTTTAACTTCACTTGTGTCAGGACCTTCAGCACCTTTGCGACCATAATTCTGACTGCTCTCAAGAGTTTCAGTGACAACCTCAAGATCCCCCGTCCTCCTGTCTTTCTCCACGGTAAAAAACAGAGGAGAGATACTCTTTGAGGACCTTGCCCAACAACGTTGACCGCTTTGATTCCTGAGCGGTCCTACTCTCTCTCTGGTATCCTTTTTCCCTTTATGTGCTTATAAAATGTCTTGGTATTATCCTTAATGCTGGGGTCAAGGAAAGAGTGTACATGTCGCGCCCCTGTTTCCACCAATCTTTCCACCACCACGCACAAGAAGCACAAGACAGACACCATTGTATGCAGATGCCGAGAAGTGTGTTCAGCTCTGGCTGAACAATTTCTAATCTTGTGTGTGGACTCGATAAGAAGAAAGATCCTTAATGCTCTCTGCCAGAGCTATGTGGAGGAAAGAACTGCAGATGCTGATTTAAATCAAAGGTAGGCACAAAATGCTGGAATAACTCAGTAGGACAGGCAACATCTCTGGAGAGAAGGAATGGGTGACATTTCGGGTCGAGACCCTTCTTCAGACTGATGCGAATGGGCAGGACTGAGATAGAATGTAGTCGGAGACAGTAAGACTGGGAATGGGGAGGGGATGGAGAAAGAGGGAAAGCAAGGGTTATTTGAAGTTGGAGAAATCAATATTCATATCGCTGGGGTGTAAGCTACCCAAGCAAAATATGAGGTGCTGTTCCTCCAATTTGTGCTGGGCCTCACTCTGACAATGGAGGAGGCCCAGGACAGAAAGGTCAGATTGGGAATGGGAGGGAGAGTTAAAGTGCTGAGCAGCCGGGAGATCAGGTAGGTTAAGACGGACTGAGCGGAAGTGTTCAGCGAAACGATCACTGAGCCTGTGCTTGGTCTCATGGATGTCCAGGAGTTGACACCTGGAACAGCGGATACAGTAGATGAGGTTGGAGGAGGTATAAGTGAACCTCTGCCTCACCTGGAAAAACAGTCGGGTTCCTTGGATGGAGTCGAGCGGGGAGGTAAAGGGGCAGGTGTTGCATCTCCTGCAGTTGCAGGGGAAAGTACCTGGAGAGGGAGTGGTTTGGGTGGGAAGGGACGAGTTGACCAGGAATTTGCGGAGGGAACTGGCTCTGCGGAAAGCGGAAAGGGTTGGAGATGGGAAGCTGTGGCCTGAAGAAGTGGCAAAATTGTTGGAGGATTATATGCTGTATGTGAGGGCTGATGGGGTGGAAGGTGAGGACAAGGAGGACTCTCCTTGTTACGAATAGGGGAGGGGGAGCAAGAGCACAGCTGCGAGATATCGGGGAGACCCTAGTGAGAGCCTCATCTTTAATGGAAAAGGGGAACCTCCGTTTCCTAAAGAATGAGGATATCTGCGATGACCTGGTATGGAAAACCTCATCCTGGGCGCAGATGCGGCATAGACGGAGGAATTGGGAGTAGGGGATAGAGTATTTACAGGAAGCAGGGTGGGAAGAAGTGTGGTCTAGAAGATAGCTATGCGAGTCAGTGGGTTTGTAATAGATGTGTCTTGATCTGCCAGAGCTATCTCCTGTTACCTTTTTGCCTTTCTGATTTTCTGTTTTGGCTTACTGCTTAGTTCCTGAAACGCCTCCAGGGATGCACTTGATCCCAGCTGCCTATACCTATCCCCTCCTTATTCTTAACCAAAGCCTCAATTTTCTTCATATCCGGGCTTCCTTACCTCTGCCAGCCTTTTCCTGCACCCTAAAAAGGCTGTGCATGTCCTGAACCCTGATCTGCACACTTTTAAACACATCCCACTTTCCTGACGTTCCTTTTCTATCAAATAACCTACTCCAATCAACTCGAGCGAGTTTAATCATACCCTCGAAGTTGGCCTTGCCCCACTTTAACATTTTAACTCGTGTTGCCCGCACTGTCCCTAATCATAGTGGTCTTACATCTAATAGAACAGTTGTCGCTGGTCGTACCTGGAATTATTTTATGTAAATCTTTTCTGTACCCTCTCGAGGAAACATCTATCCTTTCTGAAGCGTGGTGACTGTCCATTAGAACAATGACATATTGTCCCCTGTCCTTGGTGACAAAATGTATAATTTTGCTTCTCTGTATCAGCCCTTTTAGCCATTTTATCAGTGCTTTCTTGCAATCTATGATGATCCTCAAGGTTTACAACACTTCAGAGCAAGGGTCATCTGAGATTTAGAAATTAGATTCTGTATACTCATGACTATGTATGTAGATGGAACAATGAACCATGGTCTCAGTACCAATCCCTGTAAAGTACCACCATCTACCATCCGCCAATCTGAAGAAATTGACTCTCTATTTTCTGTTTTGGCGCTAATTTCCTACCCCTGTTGAAAATAAAAAAATACTGCAGATGCTGAAGGTTGAAACAAAAATAAACGGTACTGAAAACTTTCAGCAGGTCAAGCAGTATACAGTCAATCCTCATTATAACAGACCATGGGGGGGGTAAAGGGTGGAGTTCGCTGTTGCTGATTGTCCACAAAAACTAAGTAAGGACACAAAGTGCTGGAATAACTCAGCGGGTCAGGCAGCGTCTCTGGAGAACATGGAGAGGTGATGTCTAGATCCTTCTTCAGACTGATTCAGTCTGATAAGTTACTCCAGCACTTTGTGTTGTTTCACCTTAAAAGTCGGCACCGATGCCGCTGATCTGCACCAGCGAGCCCTTCTTCACCAGCTACCCCATGGTCCAGTCGATGCAGCTGTTGTTGTGGCTAGCTTTGTAGTCTGTGACCGTCAGATCTTTCTTCAGGTCGCTGCCAATGACAAAACACACTCAATCACCATGGGGTCCCTCCAATCTTACCAGCTCCCACTACTTCCTGTCGACCGTCGGTTTGCCTGCTCCTTCTCCCCTGCCTAGCTTCCAAGGTAGAGTAGGTCGACGACTGGGGGGAGAAGGAGGAGGAGGAGGAGGCGGCGGTGGAGGGGTAGGAGTGGTCGATCAGACAGAGCGACAGGAGAAAGAGGAGAAGGCGGTGGTGGAGCGGGGAGCAGACAAAGTGACGGCCGAGAGAAAGAAATGGCAGCTGGTGTGAGGGGAGGGAACCACGCTGACCGCGCACGTTCTGTCAGTGGCAGGGATCTGAAGAAAGTGCCATCTCCAGGGGCTAGAACGTGAGCCTTAACAACAGCCGTGTCAACCAGACTGTGAAGGGTGAAGAAGGGCTTCTTCTTCTTCTTCTTGCATATGATGCGCATTTCCTAAAGTTGTAGGACAACTTGTGCTATTTGATCTTATTTGATTGTGCATGCCAGGTTGATTGGTTTCGTCGAAACAGGGCAGACCACGTGATGGTTGCAATCTCTCACCCCAATAAAGGCTTGTATGTGCACCTTGCACGCTGGGCTTCGGGTCAGATGCTGGGGCTATAATTGGTCGGGGAGGCAGTGTGAGTCGTGGTTGGCATGGGAACGCCCGTACGCTATAAGCAAAATCCGTTATTGAGGGATCCGTTAAACCAAGGGTTTCTTGTATTTGAAAAGAACTGAGGAAGAAGAAAAGAAACTTTGACCTGAAACATGAATTCTTTCTTTTTACAGAAGTTGCCTGACCTGAATGCTTCCAATATTTTCTGGTTTCCAGTGAACCTTTAAGAACCTCCAAGGGGCTCAATTTTGCTAATCAACCTTTTGCTCGGCTCTTAATCAAAACACCTTCTGAGAAACCATGTAGATCCTTGCTGTACATTTTTTTAAAGTATAATGAGAAAACTTAAAAGGATGAGAGAACTATGAAAAATAAATTTGAAATTAGTGACATCATATTAAAAAGTTGAGGCGATCAAATTTCACAAAAATTACTATAAATATCTTTGTGATTAGTAGCAATACAAGTAACATTTTTTTCCTTTCAGAATATTTGTTGTGGCTACTAGTCAGGAGGAACATGACTACTTAGTTTCAATCCTCGGGAATGTTCATGGGGAAATGCTTTTTATTTATTATCTGAAAGATATTTTAACAAACATTCATGCAACTTCCTCAGCAAAGACATTGGTAAATTATCAACACAAGGTTGAGAATGAATGGTGCGGCTTCATTGTAAGTATTCCAAAATGATACATTTTTGTCTATCTATCTGTATATTGTAAGATTTTTTTTCTGTAATGGTATTTTCAAAGATTGGCATAATCTTAATCTTGCAATGGATTTGTATGTAGATGAGGTAAACATTTAATATCTGAAATTATTGTGCAAAAATTAATATTTTTCAAATTTTGGGCATTTACAAAATGTTGGCGGGAAATCAGAAAAGTGTAACAGTAGCAAATTATATCACAGCAACATTTCAACAGCTCAGTTTTTTTAAAGGAACAACTTGAGCACCGCATGATGGTCTTCGATCTAGTATTTGCAAGAAATGTAACATCAAGAACTCCCACTTCCTATCCCAGCCAACTCCCATACTTAGTATGCTTCCACCCACCCCTATCATATGTCCACCCTCTTACGGAAAGCTAGCAAAGGCTTAATAAACCAATCCTTTTCTTCAGTAAAATGTTGATACGACCTCATTAATCTAATGGGTATAATGTTGAGGAGAAATAAAGTGAAATTCCAGGAATCTCAGTATAAGAACAGCAACTTGACTAATTCAGCCATTATAAAATAACATTCCCTTAGGACATGGGTCTACTTTGTGTTTACCAGATATAAACAGGAGTCTTTTCGCCTTTTGCATTCCTAGAAAAAGTGAAACCCAGTAGATCACATTCTGTAGAAACATGCTTTTCAAATGCAAATTATATTTTTATACAAATCTTTCTTGTAGTTTGGTGACGGGCATATTGCATCTATGATGCTTAAAAAATCGCATGGAATTCATTTCAAATTGTATTCAATGCTTTTATTTACAATACCTGGGACTCCAACATATTATTATGGTGATGAGCTTGCACTCAAAGACTATAAGGTAATTCAACCTCTAATATTGTAATCAGATTATAATAATGTTTAATGTATTATTATTATAAATTTATTATTGGTTAAAGTGTAATTTTAATCTTCCAACTATGTGCAACAGACTACCACGAAACCTCTAATGCGGTGGGACAAATCTCAATTTGCTGGATTTTCAAATAATGTTCCTTGGATTTTACCCAATAAGGATAAATTACCACCACCCGTTATGGTATGTATACATATTTTGCATTCTGTATATCTAATATAAGATTGTAGTTACATTATTTAATGAATACATTTAGTTAATCATTATTAAAACATATTCAAAATGGTTCCAAGAAGTAGTGTTAGTATCCATTATGGATAATGGGTATGGTCATTAGAACTTAAGAAATAGTAGCAGTATTAAGTTATTTGGTCCCTTGTGCGTGCTCCAGCATTCATTAAGAACATAACTGAACCATCACCCTTGCTCACTTTCCTGCACTAACCCCATACCTCTTTATTCTCTTCACATTTAAAGTTCTGTTGATCTATGTTATGAATATACTCGGCAACCATGCCTCTACAGCCCTCTGGAATACAGATTTATAAAGATTCAATGCCCGCTAGGTGGAGAAAATTCTTCTCTGGCCTGAGTGGCTGGTTTTCAGGAGTGGCCATTGTCCTCTCAAACAGGTATATTGTTTTAAATACTGCATGACCTTTCAGGGAGAGTAGCAAGGACTAACTCTGTGTCACAATAGTTAGCTCCACTGCATAGTTAGGGGAAAGAAGGATTAGGAAAGTTAAAGTGGTGGGGACTAAATAGTGAGGAGATTAGACAGGTTTTTCCATCGACACAAAAGAGACTCTGAGTGATATGATATGTTGCCACTCATATCAAGGGATGATTCAATAATATTAGGCAGGACCGGGCAAATATGCATTGGAAGCAGAAAGGAGATGAGGAAGAATTTCTTTAGTCAAAGGATGGAATTCATTGCCCCAGATGGCTGTGGACGCCAGGCATTTGGGTATTGACAGTGCTCCCATGTGGTCCTGGACATTTGTACCTCTGGAGACTGGAACAAGCGAGAAAAGAAGCATTAATTCAATGATACTTTATTTTTCACATATACTTAGGGACAGTGAAATGCTTTGTTTTGCGTACAACCCTGTTAAATCATGTAACAGACCTCACCCATGCCATACACAGATGTCGCCACGTTTTGCCGCCGACAAAGTTACAAACATTCAACAAACATTCCTATCTACTGCCTGCCTCCATATGTGGCAACAGCCCCCCCCACCCCCCCCCCCCTCCACCAGGTCTCCCATTATTCTCGGAGGCCTACCTCGCTCTGACAGTTCTCCCTCCGCTCTGATGGCCTTCCTGCAGAAGAGAAAGTGGAAGAATGGAGAAGAAGAAAGAAGTGGGCGAGGAAGGGAGACAAAATGGGACACCTCTCTCTTAGTTGTGTTTTCCTGTCGCAGGTAGACTGAGCCACTTGGACAGACCTGGGACTTCCAGCGTCACTATGTAGTCAAGACTGAACTGCTAGGAAGGAAGCTTTAGACAGCCAATGCCTGACACACCCATTTGCCAGCAGCAAATACCTGTGCGTTTTATTTAATGACAACGACCTGAGGTTATACCGGGTTAAGCTTGAGATGCCAGACACATACCCACACACACGTAGGGTAATCCAGAGAACACCAGTATCATCTCTTCAAGCCCAAAGCTGAGCTCCCAGGATGAGACCTGTACTGTCAACCAATCCTCTAATGCAAGTGCGAACCGCAGGAAGAAGCCTGATATCACAACGCCTTCTCCTTAGAAGACCAGGACTAAGCGCCAGGGTGATCGCATATGCAATCTGACAGTGAGGCACAGAGCCCCCATGTTGTCCTGGACAGTCTTCCCACTGTAAATTGAATTAACCATGTGAGCTCACCGTCGATGTGGTCACCATCCCCAACACCGCAAAGTATATTGAGGAAAAAAGAGTAACTACACAGAGAAAAGGGCCCCTCAGAAATGAAAGTGGTCATCTATGTGTGGTGCCGCAGGGTGAACAAGGTCCTCAATGAATATATCTCTCTTTTACTATGGAGAAAGACATGAAGATTTGGGAAAATAAATGGTGATGTCTTGACAGTCCCTATTACAATCAATGTGCTGGATGTCGTAAAACAGGGAAAAAATTGTGAACTACAGGCCAACAGCTTAACATCTATGGTAGCAATGTTACAAAATTTTGAGATTTTAAAAATCAAGTCTGAAATTTATCCCATCAAATAAAGCATAAAAATAAGTTTAATTTGACACCTAATTCACTTTCATATCTTCAGTATTAAAAAAGTTATGGCCATGTTCATACTCAGGAATTAGCAACTTGTTTCCTATTGCTTTTCTATTGACTTAACACAAAAGTTGTGATCGAGGACAGTCAAAAGCCCATAACTTTCTTAAAAATTAAGAGAACTGAAATATATTTTCAGTTATTATAGATTGAACTATTCTGAAACAAATATGAAAGAATCTTACTTGGATGACCTGAAATTAAAGCATATAATTAGTTAATTACCCAATTGTAACTAATTACAAAATTCAATTACTAGATCTAAACATCTATCCATTTCTTAAGGAAGAAAAAAAAATATTTTAAAGCGTAAGTGTCCAATTAACATTCACACAATAATTCACAATATAACATGATTTTTAAATCTAATTGTCATTAATTTATAGGCCAAATTGAAGGAATTTAGTGTTTAATGCCCAAAAATGAATGGGCATTTTAAACAGCTTGCGAGTGGGATTTTCTGGAACGCGATGGATTAGAACGTTGCAGTTGCGGTGAATTTAAACCCCATATCGGCAGGAAAAATTCTGCCGGTTTGTATGGGGACTAAATCACCGTTTCGCAACATTATATTTTGATTAAGGTCATCTAAAAAAGGTTTATATGTAAAAATAAACAGCGTTCACTTACCTGTCCCCTACGTAAAATCGGTCCCCGTTGTCGGCGTTCTCGGCATTAGGAACTAATTTTTATTTTACTCCAGCGCTGAAATAGTCGGGCTATTTATTTTAAAAAATTAACACCGGCTGTCGGAACGAATCTCCAGAAATAGATCACACTCCGACAAAAGAAAGCTCCGGATGGCAAGGGATAAACCACATTTTAACCACGCCCCCCCCCCCCCTTAAAGGCACCAAAGTCGCGCACATGGCCAGTGACAGAACTGCAGCACCGCTAAAGGTAAGTTTTGTAACATACTTATCTATGGCTGGATAGTTACTAGAGAGTATTCTTAAGGATCGGATATACATGCACTTAGACGATCAAGAGCTGATTACCTATAGTCAGCATGGTTTTGTAAGTGGGAGGTCATATCTCACGAATCTGATCTGTTTTTTTGAGGATGTGACCAAAAAGGTAAATGAAGGCAGAGCTACAGACTAAAATCCATGTGTTGTACACATGGATTTTAGTAAGGCATTTGACAAGGTTCTGCATGATAGGGTGTTCTGGAAGGTTAGATTGCATGGGATTCAAGGAGAGATAGATGAATGGATAGAAAATTGTCTTAATGGAATGAAGCAAAGTGTGATGGTGGACGGTTGAATACTAGTCACGGGTGAAGGCCTGTGACTAGTATTTGACCCATTGTTGTTTGTTATCTTTCTCAATGATTTGGATGAGAACGTACATGGCATGGTTAGCAAGTTTGCAGGTGACACAAAATGGTTGTGAAAAATTGCAGCAAGATCTTGATTGGTTGGGCAGGTGGGCTGAAGGAATGATTGAGTTTAATACAGAGAAATTTGAGGTGTTGCATTCTGAGATCAATAACATGGGCAGAATCTATACAGTGAACGGTAGGGTACTGGGGAGTGTTGTCGAACAGAGGGATCTAAGAGTACAGATACATAGTTAGTTGAAAATGGCATCACAGGTAGATGGGGTAATCAAAAAGGCTTTTGGCACATTTGCCTTCATCAGTCAGAGCATTAAGTATGGAAGTTGGGAGATCATATTGCAGTTATATAAGATGTTGGTGGGGCCGCATTTAGAGTATTGTGTTCACTTAGGTACCATGTTATAGGAGAGATGTTGTCCAGCTGGAAAGGGCTAAGAGAAGATTTATGAGGATGTTTCCAGAACTCAAGGGCCTGAACTAGAATAAGAGGTTGAGTAGGCTCGGACTTCTTGGAGCGCAGGAGGATGAGGGCTGATCTTATAGAGGTGTATAAAATCATGAGACAAATACAGTGCCCTCCATAATGTTTGGGACAAAGACTCATAACTTATTTATTTACCTATGTACTCCACAATTTGAAATTTGTAATAGAAAAAAATCACATGTGGTTAAATGCCAGATTTTAATAAAGGCCATTTTTATACATTTTGGTTTCACCATGTAGAAATTACAACAATGTCATGTAAATGAAATTACTCATATTTAGTATTTTGTTGCATATCCTTTGCATGCAATGACTGTTTGAAGTCTGCGATTCATGGACATCACCTCTCTGGTGATGCTCTGCCAGACCTGTATTGCAGCCATCTTTAGCTCATGATAGTTTTGGGCGCTAGTCCCCTTCAGTTTTCTCTTCAGCATATAAAAGGCATGCTCAATTGAGTTCAGAACAGGTGATTGACTTTGCCACTCAAGAATTGACCGTTTTTTTAGCTTTGAAAAACTCCTTTGTTGCTTTAGCAGTATGTTTGGGATCATTGTCTTGCTGTAGAATGAACTGCCAGCCAATGAGTTTTGAGGCGTATGTTGAACTTGAGCAGATTGTCTATACACTTCAGAATTCATTATGCTACTACCATCAGCAGTTGTATCATCAATGAATATAAGTGAGCCAGTACCTTCAGCAGCCATACATGCCCAGGCCATAAGAACCCCACCACTGTGTTTCACAGATGAGGTGGTATGCTTTGGATCTTGGGCAGTTTCTTCTTTCCTCCATACTTTGCTTTTGCCATCACTCTGATATAAGTTAATCTTCATCTCATCTGTCCACAAGACCTTTTTCCAGAACTGTGGTTGATCTTTTAAGTACTTCTTGGCAAACTATAAACTGACCATCCTATTTTTGTGGCTAACCAGTGGTTTGTTTCTTGCAGTGTAGCCTCTGTATTTCATGAAGTCTTCGGCGGACAGAGGTCATTGACAAATCCACACCTGAAGAGTGTTTCTGATCTGTCGGACAGGTGTTTGGGGATTTTTTTAAATTATAGAGCGAATTCTTCTGCCTTCAGCTGTGGAGGTCTTCCTTGGCCTGCCAGTCCCTTTATGATTAGTAAGCTCACCAGTGCTCTTTCTTCTTAATGATGTTCCAAACTGTTGATTTTGGTAAGCTTAAGGTTTGTTTGATGTCTCTGACAGTTTTATTCTTGTTTCTCAGTCTCATAATGGCTTCTTTGACTTTCATTGGCACAACTTTGGTCCTCATGTTGATAAACAGCAATAAAAGTTTCCAAAGGTGATGGAAATACTGGAGGAAAGACTGGGTGGTGAGAGCTCTCTTATACCTGCATTAAGAAGGCAATTAAGCACACCTGAGCAATTACAAACACCTGTGGAGCCATGTGTCCTAAACATTATGGTGCTCCGAAATGGGGGGACAATGTATAAACACAGCTGTAATTTCTACATGGTGAAATCAAAATGTATAAAAATAGCCTTTAATAAAATCTGACAATGTGCACTTTAACCACATGTGATTTTTTCAAATACAAATCTCAAATTGTGGAGTACAGAGGCAAATAACTAAATGATGGGTAGTTGTCCCAAACATTATGGAGGGTTCTGTAGATCGGGTAGATCAGCAGAGTCTCTCGCCTAGAGTAGGGGAAATCCAGAACCAGAGTACGTGCGAGGAGGGAAACATTTAATAGGAATCTGAGGGGTGATTTTTTCACGCAAAGGGTATAGAAAGGGTATAAAACGATATGCCAGAGGAGGTAGTTGAGGCAGGTACTATCGCAACATTTAAGAAAGATTTAGACAGGTACATGGATAGGACAGGTTTAGAGGGATATGGGCCAAATGCAGATTGGTTGGACTATTGTAGATAGGTTATGTTGGCCAGTGTGAGCAAGTTCAGCCGAAGGGCCTGTTTCCACACTATAAGACTCTATGACTATATGAAAAGTCACAAAGTGCTATAACTCAGCCAGTTACCTCACACTCAGTGTCTTTTTTTAGTAACCCAGCATCTGCATTCCTTGTATCCAGATAAAGATAAATGCATCCCCTGGGCCTGATCAGTTGGTCCCAAGGACACAGTGGGAAGTGAGAGAAGAAATTGCTAGAGTAACAGCTGCAATATACAAGTCATTGTTAAAAGCAGATGAGGTGCCTCGAGACTGGAGACTGGCTAATGTTGTGCCCCTCTTTAAGAAAGGCTGCTAGGAAAAACTTAGAACTATAGACCAGTTGTACAAGACGCTGGTGAGGCTGCATTTAAGAGTATTGTGTTCACTTTTGGTCACCCTGCATATGAAAGATGCCATTAAGCTGAAAAGAATTCAGATAAGATTTTCGAGGATGTTTTCAGGACTCAGCCGAAGGTATATGGTTATTTCTTTAAGCACAGGAGGCTGACTCTCAGGGGCGGAAAACACGGGGGGGGGGGCAGAGGGGACATGTCCCCCCCATGTTTTGAGAGGTGGGGGACATTCCCCCAAGTTTTTGTAATCCGGATTTTAAAATCTCCGCATTTCGCGAGACAATGGAGGTGGGACTGCTGATCGAGGGCGCCGATTGGACAAGAGAGACGTCGGTCAGCAGGTAATTGGGGCGGGACATGATGATTCCGCGCGATGATTGGAGGAGGGAGGAGGGAGGAGTGAGGGTGGGGTGGGACTGAGGATAGAGTGCGGTGATTGGAGGAGGGAGATGTGGCACAGACCTGCGCCTCATCCGCAGCCAGGATCGATCCCGGCCGGGTCTCCGGCGCTGTCCCATCCCAACCCGAGTGCCCCCCTCCCCACGGGTGGCCAAAGAGGTCGGGAGTCAGACGGGTGCGGCGCCCCCAGGCCCACAGCCAGCGCAGAGAAGCAGCGCTAAACCCAGCTCAACTCTGCCTGGTTAACCTGCCTGGGCTTGCGGGAAATATGTGCAGCGCGGAGAAACAGCGCTGGTATCCCGTCAGTCCAGTCAGGGCTGTAGTTAACCCAGCGAGACAGGCAGAGTTGAGCTGCATTTAGTGCTGGATTGAGCCTCCAAAGCCTCTCGCATGTGTGTGTGAGTGTGCGCATGTGTGCGCGGCCGCCAAAAAATTGTATGTCCCCATGTCCCCCGGTCCCCTCCATGTTTTGATAGCGAGTTCCGCTCTTTGCTAAGGGTGTCTAAAATCATGAGGGAAATATATAGGGTGAATGCACAGAATCTCAGAGAAGGGGAAGCAAGAACTAGAGGGCATAGTGTTAAGATGATATGGGAAAAATTTGATAGGAACCCGAGGGGCAACCTTTTCATTCAGAGGATGGTGGGTGGTGGGAATGAGCTGCCAGATGAAGTGATTAAGGCATGTATGGAAACAACATATAAAAAACATTCGGACAGGTACATGAAAAGGTATATTAGAAATGAGACACAATGCTGGAGTAACTCAACGGGACAGGCAGCATCTCTGGAGGGAAGGAATGGGTGACGTTTCGGTCAAGATCCTTTGTCAGACCAGCTTCAGCAGGTCTTTCCTACACACTAGATCTGAAGGGATATGGGCCAGGGCTGGGGAATCACTTGGATGGGATATCATGGTCGCATGGCAGGTTGGGCCGAACGGTCTGTTTCCATGCTGTATGACTAAGATATTGTTACAGGAAGAATCTGCAAACTCTACATCTGAGGTTAAGAATAAACATAGATGAGACATTGGTTGTACTATCATGCAGCTGCGCAGAAAATGCTTTGCTGAACAGCAGGAAGAGAAATGGCGAGCTTGAGAGGGGAAGCTGACTTCTCAGGTCTCACCTTGTGGAAGCTCTAGTTTAGATACCATTCCAGCAGAGCCCAGAGTAACAGTGGGCTGGATGTAGCCCACAGATTAAGAAAATTATTTGATATTCAAAGCAGTATATAAGAGATACTGGTGTAGAAATCCTGACCCCTTTCTGGCCCCTTCAAAAATGATTAGAAAAATTACCGATGTACCAGATTTAAAAGATGAGAACATTTATTTTTATTTTGTTCTAATGCATCAATTTGCCATGTAGAATACATTGCTTGGAAGTGTGGTGATAGCAGATTTGGAAAAGTACAGTACAAGGACAGGCTCTTTGGTCCTTAATGTCTGTGCCAAACATAAGGCCAAGGAAAACTAATCTCATCTGCCTTCACACAGTAATGTTTAAAAAGCAATTAGTAAAATACATTAAGGGAAAAGATTTGTAAAACAATGAGAGTAAGAATGATTTTAACACTAACTGCATACTTCTAAGCACCTCACAAACAGAATGCGGTGAATGGCATCTATACTCAAGAGCGAGAGCGTTTAATTAGCATATGCAGCAGAAACCCTGCTTGCAACATTGTTGCTATCCAAATACACTGAATTCTGCTAGCCCTAGCAAGTGCTAATGCATTTTTTAAAAGTCACAGTATCCTGATTCCTGCTAGCCCAAACAAGTGCAAATGCATTTTTTTAAAGTCACAGTACACTGAGATCTGCTAGCTAGCAAGTGCAATTGCATTTTTTTTTAAGTGTAAAAATGAGGGAGGGTGCTTAAGGCGTAATGAGCAGCCCCTGCGCAGTTGTCGGCTATGGGTGAGTGGTGGAATATTGCATTGGGGAACGGGTTGCGTTGGGGAACCAGGCCTCCTGTGGGAGCTATGGGTGAGTGCTGGAATATTGCGTTGGGGAACGGGTTACGTTGGGGAACCAGGCCTCCCATGTGACAGGGACCTAACGGGTCCCACTTGGTCTAGTATATATATATATATTTATATGTATATATATTTATTATGATGTTTATGGAATACTATGCTTAAATATCTGTTGTGCTGCTGGGATATGTGACAATAAAACACTCTTGACTCTTCCTTGACACTTGGAAGAAGCTGTTCTTAAAACCGGAAGTATCCATTCTCCGGCTCCAATCCCTACTTCCCAATGGTAGCTGCAATATGAGAGCGTGCCCGGATGGCATGGATATGCAGCTTGATGTATGTTTGTGATTTTTAAATTTTGACTAAGGACTAACAATCTTTTTTCTTTTTTAACAGCAACAGGCTTCAGAACCATTATCGGCATTGTCATTGTATAGAATACTTGGAAAAATAAGAAAGGAAGAACCCCCCCTACAGTATGGTGACTTCCACCTTATGATAAATACAACAACAGTCCTTTCATATATAAGACAGTGGGATCGTCTGGGAATTTTAATTATCCTGAATTTTGGTGGTCAATATACTTTTGATTTTACTGCGGTATATCTACCACCAACTGCTCTTCTACTAGCAAAGTCAACAGATATAAGCCAATGTAAATTAGTAAGTTTGCATAATATGAAGATAGAAGCAAACATGGGATACATACTAAAATACTTCATTGCAGCTTAGTTCTTGATCTATGATATAATATTTATATGAATAATATATTAACTATATCTATGTTAATGTTAAAATGTGCAATGTTAAAAAGCAAACATGCTAATTGCTTCTCATACCTTAATTGAAAATGATGGAAGTATCAGGTTGATTTACTTTTTGATTAGAAATTTGAATAAAAACAGTTATATCAGTTGAATTTATTTCTGTATAAAGTATTCTGTTTTAGGTGTTAGCATTTTTTTTAAAACGATCAATCTCAGAAATTGAATACAACTTGAGAAGAAGTGCATTTTCTCCTCTGGCGATAGGAATGTGCAAAATGAAAGGAATCTGTTCACGCATTCAAACTCGCTTTCATGATTTATAAAGCAATTAAAATTTCCTCTTTAGTCATGCAGATCAAGTTTATATTATTTGTATCCATTTCAAAGATGTTGAAAGGGGCATAGTTTCACCACAGCAATTGATATTTTGCTATAATGAAGATAGCTAACAGGTATATGGACCCAGCCCCCAGAGGAGGTAGTTGAGACAGGCACTATTGGAAAGGTATGTGGATAGGAATAGTTAAAAGGGAATTGAGCCAAATGTGGGCAAATGGGACAAGCTTAGATGGGGGATCTTGGTCGGTATGAACGAGTTAGGCCAAAAGATCTGTTTCCATTCAATATGACTGACACCCATATTTTATGAATTTTTTTTAATCATAGTTAATCATAGAGGTGGTACAATGTTTTAATCATCTTTTTAAATCACTTTATTGAAATTCTTCTTGGAAACTCAGAGAATTGCAGATGCTGGAATCTGGAGCAACAAAGAATATGCTGGTGGAACTTGGCAGAACAGGGCAGCATCAGTCAAGGGAAATGGACAGTTTATATTTTGGTTTGAGGTCCTTCTGATCTACTGAAAGAGGGATGGGATGTGCTCTCTCGTTTGCTCTGTTCACCCACATTCTTAGTTGATTGTCAATAGAAAGAATTTCAATGAAGTGAACTAAAAACATTTCGAATTTTGGAAAGTGATCAAAACTGCATGTTGGTGATGAATACGGTTTCAATCTTATGTCTTATGAAATGCCAATGCGACGTGTTAACAGCAACTGTTAAGTTAATTATTTCCTTTGCAACTTATTCATTTAACATATTCAGTTAGCAACTGATGTTAGTGAAAAATGGCAGCTGAAATATCTACATATAATTTTTCCCCTTATTGTCAAGGAAACATTTTTTTGAGTACATTTCTGTAACATAACGCTATAATTTTATTTGCCTTACTGGATCACTGCACTCTGTCTCATACCCCTTCAGTAATGCTTGAAACTTGATGTATATTAATGATTGGATTGAAGGCTTTGTGGCCAAGTTAGCAGTTGATATGAATATTGGTGGAGGGGCAAGTAGTGTAGATAAACTACAGGGACTCTGCCAATGGACTTGGACAAGTTGGTTAAGTATGCAGAGAAGTGGCAGATGGAATATAGTGTAGCAAAATGTCGAGTCGTGGATTTTGATAGTAGGAATAATGGCGTAGACTATTTTTCAAATGGAGAGGAAATACAGAAATGCTGGTGCAGGAGTCTCAAAAAGTTAATTTGCAAGTCAAATCGGTAGTAAGGAAGGCAAACATAATGGTAGCATTTATTTTAAGACGGCTAGACAAGGATGCAACGCTGAAGCTCCATAAGGCGCTGGTCAGGCCACATTTTGAGTATGTGAACAATTTTGGGCACCATATCTGAGGAAAGATGTGCTGGTTCTGTTGAGGGTCCAGGGGAGGTTTACAAGAATGGTCCCTGGAATGAGTGGGTTCACAAACGATGAGCGTTTGACGGCACTGGGCTTGTATTTGCTGGAGTTCAGAAGGATGAGGGGGGGTGCTCATTAAAACTGATCGAATAGTGAAAGGCTTGGATAGAGTGGATGTGGAGAGGATGTTTCACAAATGGGAGTGTCTTGGACTAGAGGTCATAACCTCTGAATAAGAAGCAGATGAGGAGGAATTTCTTTAGTCTGATGGTGGTGAAAATGTGGAATTCTTTGCCACAGATGGCTGTGGATGCCAAGTCAATGGATATTTTCAGGGCAGTGATAGACGGATTCTTGATTGGTACGGGTATCAGGGGTTATGAGGAGAAAGGAAGAGAATGGGTTAGGAGGGAGAGATAGATCAGCCATGTTTGAATGGCAGTGTAGATTTGATGGACTGAACGGCCTAATTCTGCTCCTATCACTTAAGACCATATGAAACTGCCATTCATAGAGTTGTGCAGCACAGGTGGGTCCTTCACCCCAACTCATCCATACTGGCTTTGAAGCTATAGTCTAGACGATAAACTTGCCATTCAGATCTCCTTCAAATTTCTCCTCTCATCTTAAACCTATGCCCTCTACTTTCAGATGTTCTGCCCTAGGAGTAAGACTCTATCTACCCTATCTGTGCCCTTCATCCATCTACCATCTATCTATCTATCTATCTATCTATCTCTGATCTTGTTATCTTCCGGTTTCGCTGTCATTCTATTTGCGCAAAAACGTTAAGCGATATAGCGTTACGATATTTTGCCAGCATACTCACCGTTCTCCTGTGCTGCGATTGCACCATGTTTTGTTCCAATCGGTGGTCTAATGTAAACGTTAGCGCGGTTTAAAAATCTTAAAAAACGCACATGCGCAGATCGATTTCCTCTCCTGCTGTTCAGCGCCGCATGGATTAGTATTTTCTCCTGTCACTTCGTGGGACGGTCTGCCCCTTTACGCATCTTTACTGGAGCTGAGGGAGGCCGGGGGAGGTTTCCAACCGGACACAATTTTAGGAGGGACTGGATACGGCCCAGCACGGCACGGGAAATGTCGCCAAACGGAAAGCGGAGAATCTGATCCTGTCCAGCGACCAGCAGACAAGCGACCAGCGACCGCTGTGAATCCGTTGCAGCCCCATCCCCTCTGGTCCTCCTCACTGGCTGCTGCCCCCCTCCCCTGTGATACCCCCCACAACCCCCATCTTTTCTCCGAGCTTTCTCCCCCCCGCCCCCACAACCCCCCATTCCCACACACCCCCCACCCAAACACTTATCTCCCCCCCGCCCACCCCCCCCCCCCCACCCACACTCCCTCCTCCGCTGCAGGATGCTCCCTCCCCTAACGGTTCCCGCCTAAAGCCGGTGGGTAATAGCAGCGGTAGGCCACGACAGCGGTAGGCAGCGACAGTGATAGTCAGCGACAGGACTAAGGTCGCTGCAGGGATGGGCAGCAGCAGGGGTAGGCAGCGGTAGGCGACGGCAGTGGTAGGCCACGGCAGCGGTAGGCCACGGCAGCGATAGGCCATGGTAGCTCCCCTCCTCACCAGCCCCCGCCTGAAGCTGTCCCCATCCCCTGGCTGCAGAACGCAACAAGAGATGCAACAAAAAAGAATGCATTGAATAAATCTCATCTTTAACGTTTAAATTGTTGTTATATTTTAAGTTATTCACATTTTAAGCTTTAATAAATCCCCTTTCCACTTGCCATGACCGTCAGCTGTGCCTGCGCAGTATTACCTGCGTGTTCTACGTCACAATGAGAACCCAATGTGTGGGAATGCTGCACCGCCGGAGAGCCGCTTAGAGTGGATGGGGTGGTGGGGATTTGAGGGGGGATGGAGTGTGTGCGTGGGGGGGAAGGGCAAGAGGCAGAGTGGGGTGGGGGAGGTGAGGGTAGGAGGGGGGTTCAGGGGCGTCACAACGGGAACCTGTCAGCCGCGCCTGCGCAATTAGGGGCCATGTGTGAGCGGTGGAATATTGCATTGTGGGAACGTGTTGCATTGGGGGAACGGGTGAGTGGTGAAATATTGCGTTGGGGAATGGGTTGTGTTGGGGGACCAGGCCTCCCGTGTGACTGGGACCGTGTGACGGTCCCCACTTAGTCTAGTAAACCTGTGTGATGTCGCCTCGAAGCCTTCTATGTTACAATGAGAATAAACCCAGCTGATCACTCTTCCTTTTATGTGAACCCCTCCGTTTCAGGCAGCAACTTGGTGAATCTCTTCTGCTACCACGTTCGTCCTGTAGTGCAGTGACCAGAACTGCTAGTGATTCATTGCTCTTGTACTGATAATATTGAATACCTTTGCAACTAATTTCACCATGTCTTTTTTTTCTCTTTGCTATCCTCACAATTTTGTAATTGTAGGAGATAGTTGTAGTTCTTTTATCTGTTTTAGAATTACAACCTTGTAATTGAAATCAGCATAGTGGTGTAGCCATTCCACAATGCTTTATTCAAGACAAACATAAGACTATAGATGCTGGAATCATGAGCAAAAAAATAAACTGCTGGCAAAACTCAACGGGTTGTCAACTCAATCTGTGGAGGGAAATCGACAGACATCGACATTTTGGGTTTGGCCCCTTCAGTATTGATTTCTGACCTGACCCGAATTAATGCCTGTCCATTTCCCTCCACAGATGCTACCTGACCCACACCGTTCCTCCAGCAGTTTGATTTATGCTTTAATCAGCTCTGCATTGCAAATAAATAATTAGTTAGCTAATATCCATGTGATTTCAAAGGCACCTCCATCAAACTCTTCAATAAACCTTGAACCTCCATTATGTCTTGCCTGCCTTTCAGTGAATTTCAGTCAATTTGACTGAAGAAGGGATTCTCCAGCATTTGTATCTACCTTTGTTCAATTTGACTGATTCATAGGTTATTTCAAGCTGGATAACATGTAGTGAAATTTGCATACACTGTTGTGGAATAGTGTTCTAAATTGCTGAACTTAAAAGCAGAACATGCCTGCTGACAAACAAGTCTCATCATAAAATTTGCCGACGACACCACGGTGGTAGGACTGATCAGCGATAACGACGAGTCAGCCTACAGGGAGGAGGTCCAGCACCTGACAACCTGGTGTGCCAATAACAACCTCGTCCTCAACTCCCAAAAGACGAAGGAGATCATTGTCGACTTCAGGAAGAACAGAGGGGGCAGACACACCCCCATCCATATAAACGGGACTGAGGTGGAGCGGGTCTCCAACTACAAATTCCTCGGGGTACACATCTCGGAGGATCTGTCCTGGTCCCTCAACACCTCCAAGCTGGTCAAAAAGGCGCAGCAGCGCCTTTACTTCCTGAGGAGGCTCAAAAAAGCCCACCTGTCCCCCCAGATCCTGACCAACGTCTACCGCTGTACCATCGAAAGCATCCTGACCACCTGCTTTACGGTATGGTACAGCAGTTGCACCGTAGCAGACAGGAAGGCACTACAACGGGTGGTGAAAACCGCCCAGCACATCATCGGTGCCCCGCTCCCTGCCTTGGATGCCCTCCACCGAAAACGGTGTCTTGAGACGGGCTGGGAAGATCATCAAGGACCCCTCCCACCCTAACCATGGACTGTTTGCCCTCCTACCATCGGGGAGGCGGTACAGGAGCCTCAGGTCCCGCACCAGCAGGATGAGGAGTAGCTTCTACAATAACACCATCGCACTGCTGAACTCGGAGTCCCGCCGATAGATTCCCACATCTGTATTTATTTATCTGTATTTATCTAAACATTGCTATCACTACGTACTGACTTGCATTTCGTTGTACCCATACTTGTATCTGTGCAATGACATTAAATTTGAATTGAATCATACTGTGCCATCCATAATGTTTGGAACAAAGACGCATCATTTATTTCTTTGCCTCTGTACTCCACCATTTGAGATTTGTAATAAAAAAACCACATGTTGTTAAAGTGCACATTGTCAGATTTTATTAAAGGGTATTTTTATACATTTTGGTTTCATCATGTAGAAATTACAGCTGTGTTTATACATGGTCCTCCAATTTCAGGGCACCATAATGTTTGGGACACAGCAATGTCATGTAAATGAAAGTAATAACAGGTGTTTGTAATCAAAGATTATAGAGGAGCAAGATGCGCCACTCAGTGGAAAAGGCGTAGTATCACATGTGTGATAGTCGACGCCATGTTAGCGGACTGCCTCGACCAAAGAGGGCGTCGACTATGGCGTCTACATCATTGGGAAACTAGGTTCCTCAATAATCTTTGTCTCTGGATCTCCCTCTGTGTAATCCGCTCCAAAGCTACAGAGCAGTTGCAAGCAAAGATTATAGAGGAGCAAGATGCATTAGAAAATTATTATATTTATTTGTAATAGATCTTTACTTACCTCTCAATCTCGATCTTTCTCTCCCCCTCCCCTCTCTTCTCTCTATCTCCCCTTCCGATCCCTCTCTATCCCCTCTCTTCTCTCTATCTCTCTCTCCCCTCTTCTCTCGATCCCTCTCTATCTTTCTCTCCCCTCTCTTCTCTTGATCGCTCTCTCGCCTCTTCTCTCGATCTCCCTCTCTTCTCCATCTCTCTCTCCCCTCTCGATCGCGCTCTCTCCCCTCTCTTCTCTCGATCTCTTTCTCTCCCCTTTCGATCTCTTTCTCTCCCCTCTCGATCTCTTTCTCTCCCCTCGATCTCTCTCTCTCCCCTCTCGATCTCTCCCCTCTCGATCTCTTTCTCTCCCCTCTCGATCTCTTTCTCTCCCCTCTCGATCTCTCTCTATCTCCTCTCTTCTCTCGATCTATCTCCTCTCGATCTCTCTCTCCCCTCTCGATTTCTCTCTCTCCCCTCTCTTCTCTTGATCCCCCTCCCTTCCCTCTCTCCTCTCTCTCCCCCTCTCTCCTCTCTCCCCTCTCCCTCCCCTCTCCCTCCCCTCTCTCTTTCCCTCTCTCTCTCCTTCCCTCTCTTTCTCCCTCCGTCCCTCTCTCCCTCCCTTCCCTCTGTGTGAGAGTTGGCAGCCCTGCTATGCCTTAGGTCCAAAAGAGGATAGAAAGAAATTACTTAATGGTCTTTGTAAGAAGATTTTGATAAGCTCTTCTATCTTTCCCATCTAATAAACACAGCAATACATAACACACAGCAATACAAAGACATCAACTTGTGCTGCAATAGAATCAAGGTTAGAATTGTAGCAATCTTTGTGAGTATCCACATGCACTATGGACTCAAATTCAAGAGTAGAAAAATGCATAACATGACTGTTAAAAGGAAATGTCAAAAACTTCAAAAAGTGGAACATAAGTAAAGTGCATAATTTTCAAAATTTATTTATTTGAAGTAATACTATTCAAGACCAAATCCAAGTGAGTTTATTGTCATGTGTCCCTGATGGTACAATGACATTCTTGACTTTGTTTCAGCACAACAGAACATAGTAGGCATTGACTACAGAACAGATCAGTGTGTCCATATACCATTATATAAATATATACACACATGGATAAATAAATTGATAAAGTACAAATAACAGATAATGGGTTTGGTCCGAGCCATGTTTAATAGCCTGATGGCTATTGGGAAGTTGCTATTCCTGTACCTGGTCGTTGCAGTCTTCAGGCTCCTGTACATTCTACCTGAAGGTAGCAGGGAGATGAGTGTGTGGCCAGGATGGTGTGGGTCCTTGATGATACTGCCAGCCTTTTTGAGGCAGCGACTGCGATAGATCCCCTCGATGGAAGGTCAGAGCCGATGATGGACTGGGCAGTGTTAACTACTTTTTGTAGTCTTTTCCTCTTCTGGGCGGTCAAGTTACCGAAGCAAGCCACGATGCAATTGGTCAGCATGCTCTCTACTGTGCACCTCCTTGACAAACCGACTCTCCGTAATCTTATCAGGAAGTAGAGGTGCTGATGTGCTTTCTTAATATTTGCATCCGTGTTCTCAGACCAGGAAAGATCTTCAGTGATGTGCATGCCCACGAATTTGAAGCTCTTGGCCCTTTCAACCATCGACCCGTTGATATAAACGGGACTTTTGCTTCAGCAGCAGCAGCCTCTACAGGAGGCTTTAAACGTTTGAGTCAGTCTGTGTGTGTGTGTGAGAGAGTCAGTGTGTGTGAGTATGTGTGTGTACGAGTCTCTGTGTGTGGATCTGTGTGTGTGTGTGTGTGTGTATATATGCGTGCTTATATAAAAGCATGCTTCGTTGAATGATGTCTTCTGAGATATATTATCAGATTATCTTGGTTAAAATTTGACCACGGCAAAGCGACATAAAGACGCTGTGGGCAGCAACAAGAGACACAACAAGAAATAACTTAATAATTCTCATCTTTGACATTTAAATTGTTCTTATATTTTAAGAGTTATTCACATTTTAAACTTTTCATGCCTGTGTGTTCTTCATCACAATGGGAACCTAATGGGCAGGAATGGATACTCTGTGGGAGAGCCACTAAGAGCAAAGATCCTATAGCAGAGCAAGATGGACCACTCCTGCGAAAAACACAGTACGGTTTTTTATCACCTCAGTCCTAAATGACCTCCACCTTATTCTAGCACTGTGGCCCCTGGTTCTGGACTCTGGAAAAGTGGGATAACATTAGCTATCCTCCAATCCACAGGAACTGATCCTAAATCTATTGAACATTGGAAAATGATCATATGTATATGTGTATATCTGCATGTATATGTATGTGTATATATGTATGTATATGTGTGTGTATATATATATATATATGTGCTTATATATATGTATGTATATATGTGTATATGTCTGTGTATATATATGTATATATATGTGTGTGTATGCCTATGTATGTATGCATATGCATATGTATGTATGCATATATGGTTTATGTACATCATCTGACATATAAGATAGAGAACAATAATGACGCTTTAAATCAAAGTTTCTTCTGATCCATGAAAAGGAAATGTATTTATCTCTCAAGGGCCTGTCCCACCATATATTTATATGAATGTGTGTTTTTGTGTGCCTGTAGTTTTGTGCAGTGTGTGTGGCAGCAATACAAGGGAAGCTGCACAATTCAATGCAAGGGAAACTACGCAAAGGTGGGGCTGGGGAAGGAAGATGGGAGGGAAATGGGGGAACAGGGGGGAAAAGGGAGGGAGAGAAGGAGAGAGAGAGAAGTTGGGAGAGAGAGGGGGAAGGAGGGAGAGAGAGGGAAGGGAAAGAGAGAGAGAGGGGGAAGGGGAGGGAGAGAGGGGGAGGGAGGGAGAGAGGAAGAGAAGAGAGGGGAGGGAGAGAGGGAAGGGGGGAGAGAGATCGAGAGAAGAGAGGGGAGAGAGAGGGATCGAGAGGGGAAAGAGAGAGATAGAGAGGGGAAAGAGAGAGATCGAGAGGGGAAAGAGAGAGATCGAGAGGGGAAAGAGAGATCGGGAGAAGAGAGTGGAGATAGAGAAGATAGGGGAGGGGGAGAGAGAGAGAGAGAGAGAGAGAGAGAGATCGAGATTGGGAGGTAAGTAAAGATCTATTACAAATAAATCTAATAACTTTCTAATGCATCTTGCTCCTCTATATTCGTTGCTTGCAACTGCTCTGTAGCTATGGAGCGGATTACACAGCGGGAGGAGTCTGCCAAAATGGCGGCCGTGATGTTCCGTTACGTACTACACACCAGTCCATTGGATTTCGGAGGAGTGGTCTATCTTGCTCCTCTAGGATCTTTGTTTGTAATTGCTCAGGTGTGTTTAATTGCCTCCTTAATGCAGGTATAAGAGAGCTCTCAGCAGGTAGTCTTTCCATCATCTTTGGCAACTTTTATTGCTGTTTATCAACATGAGGACCAAAGTTGTGCCAATGAAAGTAAAATAAGCCATTATGAGACTGAGAAACAAGAATAAAACTGTTAGAGACCTTCAGCTTACCAAAATAAACTGTTTGGACCATCATTAAGAAGGAAGAGCACTAGTGAGCTTACTAATCGCAAAGGGACTGGCAGACATAGGAAGACTCTACAGCTGATGACAGAAGAATTCTCTCTATAATAAAGGAAACCACCCAAACAACTGTCCTTCATTTGTGTCCATCTTCCATGTTTCAAATGTTGACATCGCTGTCATCATCCGTCCTGAAAAGGATGCAATCTTCCGGCAACAATCAGTGGGAGCCATCACTTGTTGCAATAGATGATGGTGCTAGCAGCATTAGCTCAGGCTATTTCCAGTTTCTAGCCCTGCGACGTGGACGCTTCTACTATGAGGCTAACACCTGTCCGACAGATCATAAACACTCTTCAGGAGTCAGGTGCGATTTGCCAATGACCACTATCAGCAGAAGACTTCACGAACAGAAATACAGTGGCTACACTGCAAGATGCAAACCACTGGTTAGCCGCATAAATAGGATGGTCAGGTTACAGTTTGCCAAGAAGTACTTAAAAGACCAACCACAGTCCTGGAAAAAGGTTTTGTGGGCCGATAACGTATATCAGACTAATGGCAAGAGCAAAGTATGAAGGAGAGAAGGAACTGCCCAAGTTCCAAAGCATACCACCTCATCTGTGAAACATGGTAGTGGATGTTTTATTGCCTGGGCATTTATTGTTGCTGAAGGTACTGGCTCACTTATCTTCATTGATGATACAACTGCTGATGGTAGTAGCATAATGAATTCTGAAGTGTATGGACACATCCTATCTGCTCAAGTTCAAACAAATGCCTCAAAACTCATTGGCCGGCGGTTCTTCTTGTGTATGGCGTGCACAGCCTAAAGTTGTAGGACAACTTGTTCTATTTGATCTTGCACGCTGGGTTGATTGCATTCGTCAAAACAGGGCGGACCACGTGAAGGTTGCAATCTTCAACCCCGGCCGGCGGTTCATTCTACAGCAAGACAATGATCCCAAACATATTGCTAAAGCAACAAATGAGTTTTTCAAAGCTAAAAAATGGTCAATTTGTGAGAGGCCAAGTCAATCACCCGATCTGAACCCAATTGAGCATGCCTTTTATATGCTGAAGTGAAAACAGAAGGGGACTACCCCCCAAAACAAGCATGAGCTAAAGATAAAGATTGCTGCATACAGGTATGGCAGAGAACATCACCTACCCTGACAAAAATTATAAAAAGGTAATTATTAAATATAAATAGTAAAGATTTCCAATTAATTTACTAAATTCAGTATTTATTATTAATTGGGTTTAATTTAATAGTCTTAGATCTTAGGCATAATTCTCCCGTGCCTTTCATCTGCAGTACGTGTAATATGTGTAACTATGTTCAACTCACGTGCCATGGACGCTACTTCAAGCCTTCACTAACAATGGGCAATATAGCAGCTGAAATCCTGCCTATGCACCGTGGACTGAGCGCAAAGTGCTGCGCATGCCATTAGGAAAGGAGACCAATCTGTGCATACGTGTTTTTAAAAAGATTTTTAAGAAGTCAACTGACTGCCTACAGGACCGATCTGCGCATGCGCGTTTTACGATTTCTGCGCATGCACAGTTTTTTACGATTTTTAAAGGTCGACTGACTGCCCAGTGCCTACCCTGAGTAATTACTCACAGCACGTGACTGGGTGAAACCAAAATGTAAAAAATGGCCTTTATTAATATGCACTTTAACCACATGTGATTCTTTCTATTACACATCTCAAATACAGAGGCAAATAAATAAATGATGGATCTTTGTCCCAAACGTTATGGAGGGCGCTGTACATGTTTCATTAAACAACACAAATGCCATTTTCCACCATATGGTTGCAGATTTCTCCAGCCTCATATTTAATTCTTTCCGTTAACTGATTTTGTCATAAAATAAAATATGCACTCAAGCAGTTAAATACTAAATTCTAAATTGGTGGCTGTGGTTTTATTACATTAAATCTATTGAGAAGTACTTATTATGCCATGTGGTCAATATGATGTGTAAGAAAATGGAATTTGAATGGTTCCGTTGATCCTCCAGTCCATCCTACATATGACTTCTTATTCTAAAAGTAAATAAAAGATGCTCTTTATTTTATATCTGTTACCCATTAAAAATGATAATTAATTCAATCAGTTCAATCAATTAACTAATATAGACTTGCATTGTACCCGATTCAAAAGGAACTGGCCAAGGTCATTACAAGGGTGGTGATATTCTTTGAGTACTGAACTCTGTTGTCTTCTTATTACAAAAATAATTTTTATACATAAAAAGTAGATGCTATTAATTTACATTAATAGTGGCATCAATTCCATACATTTGTGTTTCAATTGTAAATGCATTTTGTGTATAAAGCATCTTCACTATCTGTGGTCTCTGAACAATGCATCCTTGAAGTGCCTGTGGAATTGTTATCAACTTGTCCATCTGAAAGGTAAGGTATTGGAGGATACATAATCTTTATTCTGGTGAGGTTGTGCATTGTCTGACCCTTACCATTCCAGCAAAGTGAGGTTGTGATTATAACCAAATCAATGTGATTTTCTGGATTCTTTGAAATATCCTTTTCATCAACATAGGTATACAAGTGTCAAATTCACTTTGCTGGTTACTCCCTGTGAAGCTGTTTATAAATGTGAACATTACCAAGTGTGTGTAAAGTTGTTTAGTCACTCTTGGGAGAAGCTGCCATCCTGTCAGATGCCAAATGTCTCCACCCAATCCTCAGTGGAGGCCCTTTCATTAAAAAAGGCGATTTTCATTGTGGGGGAGTGGGATAAGGGGAAGTGGGGGAGCAGCGGATAGAGGGAGAGGGAGGGGAAAGTGGGGGAGGGGAAAGTGGGGGAGGTGAAGCGGGAGAGTGGTAGAGGAGGGGCGATAGACGGAGAGGAGGGGGGAGTGGGAGAGGTAGGGAATGGGGTATAGAGGGAGAGGAGGGCAGTGGGGGTGGTCGAGGAGTGGGGGAGTAGGGGATAGAGACAGGAGGTGTAGAGGGAGGGAGTGAGGGAGGGAGTGACTGAGGGTAGGGGATAGGAGAGGTGAAGGAGGGAGAGGGGGAGGGAGTGAGGGAGGGAGTGACTGAGGGTAGGCGATGGGAGAGGTGAAGGAGGGAGATGGGGAGGGGAGGAGGAGATGGGAAAGAAGAGGGAGGGTGAAGAGGAGGGGGAGGGAGTGCTGGGGGATGAGGGGGAATGGAGGAGGATAGAGGTAGGAAGAATGGCGAGGCGCAGTTTGGGGAGGGTTGCCTTGACTCACGTCACAAAGGGGATCTCTAGCGTCACAATGGAGTGGTGGAATATTGCGTTGGGGGAATGGGGCCCAACGGGTCCTACTTGGTCTAGTCTTCGCTAAAATCAGAAATCCTGAACAGGTCTGGATTAGTTGTATATCTCCCACAAAATATGATGAAACAACAGTAACGTTGAGCATTGGCCATATCTTCCCAATGCCAGTTCAGCTTGTGGCTTAGAACTCCTGAATTAAAGGATGTTCCTGTTCCTCTATCACCAGGCCAATTAAATTATTAATTTTGAATCTCCACCTCTATTACATCCGAAGCAGTTGTATCCTGGAGCATTGAGTTGCGAGGAGACACTTTTTCTCACAGAGAGTTGTGTGTCTGTGGAATTCTCTGCCTCAGAGGACAGTGGAGGCCGGTTCTCTGGATATTTTCAAGAGAGAGATAGATAAGGCTCTTAAAAATAGTGGAGTTAGGTGATATGGGGAGAAGGCAGGAACTGGATACTGATTGGGAATGATCAGCCATGATCACATTGAACGGCGGTGCTGGCTCGAAGGGCCGAATGGCCTACTCCTGCACCTATTGTCTATTGTTGCCAGTACTCACTATACCTCAACCATGTTTCCAAAATAACTATATAATTGCTGGACCTTTTTCTTTGGAGTGTAGGAGACTGAAAGGTGTCATTATTGAGGTATATAAAATCATGAAGATCATAGATAAGGTTTCTCCAAATCTAAAACTAAAAGGTATTGGTTTAAAACGAGCATTAAAGGGACCTGAGGGACAACTGTTTCACTCAACATATGGTGCATTGATAGAACGAGCTGCCAGAAGAAGTGTTAGAGGTGGGTACAATTATGACATTTAAAAGACATGTGGACAGGTACATGGATAGGAAAGGTTTAGAGAAATACGAGACCAAGTGGGACCCGTTGCGGGGGGGGGGGGGGGGGGGGGGGGGGGGACCTGCAGCATCACACACACTAACCACCCCACCCAGATATGTTAATATTATTAATTCGCTCCTTTACCCCCATCCCCCACCCTATCCACTCAAGCATAGCCCCAATTGCGCAGGCGTGGTTGGAGAGGGAGGGGGCAGAGAGGGAGGAGGAGAGGGTGAGGGTGATCGAGGGGGAGGGGAATAGAGAGGGTGTGGAGTGGAGTTTGACGGGTGTGGGGGAGCACGGCATCACGGGAGGGCTGGTGGCCCCGGACGCAATACTCCACCACTGACCCATAGGTCCCCATACTCACCACTACCTGGAGAGGGAGGGTAGAGAGGGAGGGGGGTTAGAGAGGGAGATGGAAGGGGTCAGAGAGGGGGCAGAGGGAGGCAGAGGGGGGGGGGGGGCAGAGAGGGGGGGGGAAGAGAGAGTGGGGGGGCAGAGAGAGTGGGGGGCAGAGAGAGGGGGGGGGCAGAGAGAGGGGGGGGCAGAGAGAGGGGGGGGCAGAGAGAGGGGGGGGCAGAGAGAGGGGGGGCAGAGAGAGGGGGGGCAGAGAGGGACGGGGGCAGAGAGCGAGAGAGCGAGACGGGGGGAGAGGGGGGGGGAGAGAGGGGGGGGGGCAGAGAGAGAGGGGGGGGGCAGAGAGAGAGGGGGGGGCAGAGAGAGAGGGGGGGGGCAGAGAGAGAGAGGGGGGGGCAGAGAGAGAGAGGGGGGGCAGAGAGAGAGGGGGGCAGAGAGAGAGGGAGAGAGAGAGAGGGAGGGGGGGCAGAGAGAGGGAGGGGGGCAGAGAGAGGAGGGGGGGCAGAAAGAGGAGGGGGGCAGAAAGAGGGAGGGGGGGGGCAGAGAGAGGGAGGGGGGGCATAGAGGGAGAGAGAGGGGTAGAAAGGTAGAGAGGGGGTAGAGATGTAGAGGGAGGAGAGAAGAGATGGAGATGGAAGGGGTCAGAGAGGGGGAGAGGGAGGCAGAGGGGGGGGGGGCAGAGAGGGGGGGGGAAGAGAGAGGGGGGGGCAGAGAGTGGGGGGGCAGAGAGAGGGGGGGCAGAGAGAGGGGGGGCAGAGAGAGGGGGGGGGCAGAGAGAGGGGGGGGGCAGAGAGAGGGGGGGGCAGAGAGAGGGGGGGCAGAGAGGGGGGGGCAGAGAGGGGGGGGGGCAGAGAGCGAGAGGGGGGAGAGGGGGGGGCAGAGAGAGAGGGGGGGGGCAGAGAGAGAGGGGGGGGGCAGAGAGAGAGGGGGGGGCAGAGAGAGAGGGGGGGGCAGAGAGAGGGGGGGGGCAGAGAGAGAGGGGGCAGAGAGAGAGGGGGGCAGAGAGAGGGGGCAGAGAGAGGGGGGCAGAGAGAGGGAGGGGGGGCAGAGAGAGGGAGGGGGGGCAGAGAGAGGGAGGGGGGGCAGAAAGAGGAGGGGGGGGCAGAAAGAGGGAGGGGGGGGCAGAGAGAGGGAGGGGGGGCAGAGAGGGAGAGAGAGGGGTAGAAAGGTAGAGAGGGGGTAGAGATGTAGAGGGAGGAGAGAAGAGATGGAGGGGAGAAGAAATGGAAGGGAGAGGGAGAGGGACAGAGAGGAAGGGGGTGGAGATCCCACCCCATCTCTCTCCTCATTTCCCTCTTCGTCTCTCCCATTCCCTGCCGCAGAACCTACCCAGGTCGTAGAGCAGCGCCAGGGCCTGGTTCTCGCACTGAGCCTGGCCCTGACTATAGACTTCAACCGTCAGCTCGGCCGCCCCATGGTCTCCAGTCCAGACCCCGACTTAATCTCCAGGCAGGCCCCAACTTCATCTCCCTGACCCCTGCTCGTCCTTGGTTCCACCCGTGGCCAAATCTTCGTCGCCGGTCATGGCCAAAGCCCCGAGCTCGGCCCTCACTCCAGCTCCAGACTCTGGTCCTGTCCAGGCCCAGTCGCCGGGCTCAGCCAGCGGCAGCAGCCTCCCCACCAGACACCGGGCGGACGTCGACAACCCTGACCCTGGCTCATCCTTGGTTCCACTGGCGGCTTCTTTTTCGGCGCCGGTCACGACCCCATCCCAAGCTCAGCCCTCACTCCAGCTCGGCCCGCGGCAGCAGCCTCCCCACCAGGTAGCGGGCGGGCGTTGACCCGACTTGCGAGTGGATTGTTTTTTTTTGTGTTTTGAGCACTTGAGTGCCCCTCCTGCACGAAGTGTCCCGTTGTGACGTCAGTCGGATTTTTTTTTGTGGTTTGAGTGCTTGAGTGCCCCTCCTGCGCGGAGTGCCCCGTCGTGCATTGCTAGTCGATTGTGACGTCAGTCGGATTTTTTTCTTCGAAATTAGAACTTTGAAAACTTTAATATTTGAAGCAGTTTTTAAAAGGTTAGTAACTTCAGAAATATGGGTTGAAATGCGACGGGAACAACTTTTCTTTTATACACTTTAACCTATAATAGAAAAAAAGAAAAGAGAGGAGAGGAGAATGAGAATAGTGGTGAAGTGTAGTCTGCATTGATTGGCGTTAGATGATGGTTAAGTGGACTGCGTGCTTGAGCATGTGAAAAACAAAAAGAAAAGAAAGAAAAGAAAAGAAAACAAGACCCCAAAGAGAAGAGGGCCTTAAGAAGGGAAAGAAAATAAGTAAAAAATCCATAGAGGTAGAGCTAAACAAAAAAGAAAGGGAATGTGCCTAACTCATAACGATTCACACACATCACCTAGTTCTAAAACAATAACTTACTAGGGTTATGCAGCACCATATTATACTTGTAACAAATCAATAAAAGGTGACCATATTCTTAAGAATTGTTCTTGTTTTCCTGCTAGAACGAGACTCATTTCCTCAAGATGTTTCCAACATATTTGTGATTTGCCGTTATCAAACCATAGTTTAGGAAACATCTTTGAAATATGGTTAGTTCAGAACAGGCTTCCCTTGCTCCAAAGATAATCAATTCTGTGTTTGGGTCCAGTCTTAATTTAAATATTTTTGAAATGCTTTCAAAAATGTCCTTCCATAAATTATGAAGTTTTGCACAGGAAACAAATGAGTGTGCTATTGTTGCCTCTTTAGTTAGGCACTTATCGCTCGGGGATCACATAACTATTTTGCATGTGGGAGTCTCGTTCGTTATCGGAATTGAACACAAAATGTATTATGTTGCATATCATGATTAAGATGCACGTACAATGCTTCAAATAAAATTTAAAAAAATTAATTTAAAAAAAAATGCGACGGGAAGATATTTATCCGGTCAGCTGACAAAATGTGAGTAGCATGCGTGAAAATGGTAAGGCTGTGGCCTAGCGTTTGGAAGAAGTTACAAATTAAGGAGATTAAAAGAAAGCCATCACAACCCTGCAAACACACAGATATTTAGAATGTTAAGAACAAAAGGAAGAGTTTTAGTATAATACTAGACTAAGTGGGACCCGTTGGGGGGGTGTGTATACGCTAAAATCATAGCGCTATGGGGGATCGTTCTTTGCGCAAATTTAATTACATCGCAGACAGGAAGTGCTCAAGATGAGAGTTTTAGTAATATACTAGACTAAGTGGGACCCGTTGGGTCCCAGCTTCACAAGGGAGGGCTGGTCCCCCAATGCAATATTCCACCTCTCCACCAATTCCAATATTGCTGGCCAGTTGGGGGGGGGGGGCTTTCTGGAGCGCTACTATGTGTGTTGTGCTTCAAAGGGACTGGTTTCCAGAGGGCTAGTATGGACATTGTGGGCTGAATGGATTCTTGGGCTGGCAGCTCAGTCTCTCTGGCCAGGCAGCATTTTAGAACCAATAGAGACACTTTTTGCAAGCATTTTAGAACCAATAGAGACACTTTTAGCAAGCATTTTAGAACCAATAGACACTTTCTGCAAGCATTTTAGAACCAATAGACACTTTCTGCAAGCATTTTAGAACCAATAAACATTCTTTCTGCATGCATTTTAGAACCAATAGACACATTTTCTGCAAACATTTTAGAACCAATAAAGACACTCTTTCTGCGAGCATTTTACAACCAATAGAGACACTCTTTCTGTAAGCATTTTTGAACCAATAGAGACACTTTTTGCAAGCATTTTAGAACCAATAGAGGCACTTTCTGCAGGCATTTTAGAACCAATAGAGACACTTTCTACAAACATTTTAGAACCAATAGACACTTTCTGCAACATTTTAGAACCAATAGAGACACTTTTTGCAACCATTTTAGAACCAATAGAGACACTTTTGCAGCAATTTTAGAACCATTAGAGACACTTTTTGCAAGCATTTTAGAACCAATAGACACTTTTTTGCAAGCATTTTAGAACCAATAGAGACACTTTTTGCAAGCATTTTAGAACCAATAGACACTTTTTGCAAGCATTTTAGAACCAAGATACTTTTTGCAAGCATTTTAGAACCAATAGAGACACTTTTTGCAAACATTTTAGAACCAATAAAGACTTTTTGCAAGCATTTTAGAACCAATAGACAGTTTTTGCAAGCATTTATAGAACCACATTAAGGGCACTCAGTTGAGTAGACATGTGTTCAGTGCTATTCAGAGCTCAGAGAGACGTGACCCTCTGGCTTCCTCCATCTTGCAGAGACTGAGTGAGGCACACCACTTTCTGGTTTTATAGTCTCTCCTCCTCCTCCCTCTAGCAGGGGCAGCAGAGAGAATGGTGATTTTTTTTAAAACATTAATATCTCTCTGATTTTTCATCGAGGGGAAAAAAATCCTCTGGTCCAGGAAGGCGGAGTGGGGCTCTGAGCGAGTTAGCCAAAAATGACGGCCGTAGGTGATGGTGTTCTCTCGGTAATCACACCACAGTGAGCCAAAAGCGGTCAAGATCAGACTTTTAGTAATATTGATAGAAGATATAGAAGATAGATAGATAGATGGGCCAAGTGCAGGCAAGTGGGACCAATTTAGTTAGACAGCTTAGTGGGCATGGACATATTTGGCTAAAAGATCTGTTCCCCTGCTATATAGTTCTATGACTTTATAATATTACAATGCAGATTAAAGTGCTGATCTGTGGCCTGAGTTCATTTGTCTCACGTGGTGTCAATGAGCATGGCATCAATAATTATTCACTTCCTGAATCTAGTATACACGAGTCAGGTGTATCCAAATATAACCCAGAAAGAAAGGTCGTATTGATGCAATACATCTTTTGTAGTAATGCGATATTCACTGTTACTTCAGTATTCAGAGTATAATAGCCATCCCTGATGGATATTTTCATCATGCAATCCTGTATTTAGCAATGTTACAAATTTTTGAGATTTTAAACATCTAGTCTGCAATTTATCCCATCAGATAAAGCATAAAAATAAGTTTAATTTGACACCTAATTCACTTTCACATCTTCAGTATTAAAAAGGTTATGGCCATTTTCATACTCGGAAATTAGCATCTTGTTCCCTATTGCTTTTCCATTGACTTAACACAAAAGCTGTGATCGAGGTCAGTCAAAAGCCCATAACTTTCTTCAAAATTAAGAGAACTGAAAGACATTTTCAGTCATTATAGATTTAAGTATTCTGAAACAAATATGAAACAATCTTAGGGTACACAAAACGCTGGAGAAACTCAGCAGGTGCAGCAGCATCTAAGGAGCGAAGGAGATACGCAACGTTTTGGGTGGAAACCCTTCTTCATAATCTTACTTGGATGACCTGAAATTAAAGCATATAATTAGTTAGTTACCCAATTGTAGCTAATTACAAAATTCAATTACTAGATCTAAACATCTATCAATTTCTTAAGAAAAGATGAACATTTTTAAATAGCCTAAGTGTCCAAATAACATTCACACAAGAATTCACAATATAACATGATTTTTAAATCTCATTGTCATTCATTTATAGGCCGTATGGAAGGAATTTAGTGTTTAATTCCCGTAAATTAATGGCCATTTTAATTATCTTGCTAGTGGATTTTCTGGAACGCGATCTATTGGAACGTTGCAGTTGCGGTGAATTTAAACCCCATATCGGCAAGAAAAATACTGCCAGTTCATATGGGGAATAAATCACCAGCTCGCAAAGTGAAATTTTGATTAAAGGTATCCCAAGAAGCACTTTTTTATGAAAAAATACACTGTGTAGCTTGCCTTGTCCCCTACGCGAGGTCCGTCCCGTTGTCGACGTTCACGGCTTTAGAAGATGATTTTAAATTTACTACAGCAATTAAATTAGCAAGCCCAGTTTAAAAATCACTTCAGAGAACGGCAGTCAAAGCGATTTTTCTTCACATAGCCTGCTCAAGATAGATTTGAATTGGCTTCCGAAATACCGCATTTTAAACCCGCCCCCCACTCAAAGGCGCCAAAGCCGCACACACGGGCAGTGACAGAACTGCAACGCCGCTCAAGGTAAGTATTGTAACATACCTACTGTATTTTGTTGCAACCATATTCATCCTTTATACCTAAACTGACCGATGTAGTAACAGAGTAGCACAGCAAGTACAACTGCTGCCTCAGTTTCAGGGACCCAGCTTCAATCCTGAACTTGGGATTCTGTCTGTAGAATTTGGCAAGTTCTCCCTGTTTGCATAGGTTTCTCCAAAATGTGCCTTCTTCTTCCCAGATCCCAGAAACATGTAGGATGTAGGTTAATTAGCATTATAAG
The DNA here is from genome assembly GCA_035221665.1 of Okamejei kenojei. Classification (NCBI taxonomy): domain Eukaryota; kingdom Metazoa; phylum Chordata; class Chondrichthyes; order Rajiformes; family Rajidae; genus Okamejei; species Okamejei kenojei. The sequence goes on from CM069138.1 coordinate 59,104,831, forward strand.
TTGCTTCTAGTGAAAGTATTAGAATTGAATAGAATATGGGAAGAATAGCTATTGAAGAAAAATCAGTAGAATGATATTGCTCTGTGAACCAGGATTGTTACAGTGCCTCCTAAATTGTAAGAAAACTAATGGGCCTGTCCCACTTAGGCAACATTTTAGGCGACTGCAGTAAACTATGCAGTCGCTACATGGTTGCCACATGTTCGCAGGTGGTTGCCGGGGAGTTGCGTTCATGGTCATGAGGAGTTCCCGCATTATGGGAACTAGTCGCGGCCTCATGATGGTCGCTATGAATTTTTCAACATGTTTTGAGAATTCTCAAGCCGTAGGTGGGTCGCCAGGAGATCCTAATGGGTTGCCAGGAGGTTGAAGGTTCACGGAGGCTCTCTAAGGTTGTAGCCGGTGCTGACTGGTGAATTTCATTGGCTCATGGGTGGAAGAAAAAAAAAGGTTAAGCAGTAGTTTTAATAGGATAACTGACTGGTAATGGTAAATCACCGCCGAGTATCACAGCCGTGTATCTCTGGCTTCTTAAAGGTTGTCTCTACACCTTCTCCCCCCCCACTCTCTCCCCCCCTCTGAGACAGGAAGGATTTTGAAATTCGGCAAGGCCCCACTGCCGGCGCGAGGTCCCACTGCTGGCGCGAGGCCCCACCTCCGCCGCGGCTCCATCACCTCGTGGGGCATCACAGCCGCAGTCTCAATGCCTCCTGGATCGTCGCGTAGACCCCGGCCGGGGCCTCACAGGTAGAAGCCCGGGTGGCCCCAAGTGGCAGACGCTGCCCAGGGCAGGTCACCACGGAAGCCATGAAGTGGGCTCAGTTGCCCGCTCGCTCGGCACCACAGAGGCGCCCCCAAGTGCAGCTACAGCCGGCAGAATATTAGTGATGCTCACTCCGCTCCTTCAGCTTTATATTCTCCTCGCCTGGCAAGACAGGCGCAACCCGTAACTGACAGCAGACTCGGCCAATAAATGTGGCGATGGTGCAGGAAGGGGCGTCGCCGTCCCACCGCATGACAGGAGAGTAGACCAATCTGCGTGGCGGTGACAGACAGGAGAGGAGACCAATCAACGCATGCGCGGTTTTAAAGATATTTAAACCTTAATAACTTTTAAAATATACCATTGATCGGAACAAAACTTGTTGCCCTTGTAACACAGGAGAATGGTGAGTAAGGTGTCGAAAAGTTGTAGTACTATCGGATACTGTTTTTGCGCAAATAGAAAAAAAACGCAAAACCGGAAGAGCACAAGATCAGTTTTGTTATGTATTTTGTATAGATTAGAACAAAGACTAGAACTGAACAGGAACAGTTCCTTTAGGCCAAATGTTTGTGCCAAACATGATGCCAAGTTAAACTGATCTCATCTGCCTGTACATGATCCATATGCCTCTATTCCCTGCACTTCCATGTGCCTATCCAAATGCCTCTTAAACACAACTATTGTATATTAACAATTTTAGCTGGCATCTAATGTCAATGAAAAAGCCCAGTTTAAATACATCCAATTTTTCCCCATCTTATTGTCAAGAAATTCACAAATCCGTGAAAGGAGATCGCAACATTTTTTGAGACGTTTCCATAAGGCAACCCTATAATTTTAATGGCCTTACTGGGCCTTTGCACGCTGTCTTATAATGCTTGAAACTACCAGTCATAGTCATAGAGTTGTACAACACACAAGTGGGTCCTTGGTTCTATTCACTCTGGCTGAATAATTGTACTTAAATGGTAGACCTCAGAGTAGTGTTGGATCTGTGTTGAGCAAAACGATCTAGGAATACAGGTGCATAGTTCCTTGAAGGTCGGATTGCCAGTAGATAAGGTGGTCAAAAAGGCTTTTGGCACTTTGGCCTTCATCCGTCAGAGTATTGAGTATAGAAGTTGGGAGGTTATGTTGCAGTTGTATAAGACGTGGTGAGACCACATTTAGAATATTGTGTTCGGCTCAGGGCACCATGTTATAGGAAAGATATTGTCAAGCTTGAAAGGGTTCAGAAAAGATTTCCGAGGATGTTGCCAGGACTAGAGAGGTTGAGATGGCAGGACCGGCAGCTTTCTGTAGACCTGGTAAAACAGCTGAAGTTCCCACTGTACATTGCCACAACCACCCTGAAGCCAGACACCCTCCTGGTCTCAGAGGCAACCAAAAACATTGTCTTGTTGGAACTGATATTGCTGTGGGAGGACCGTCTGGAGGAGGCCTACAAAAGGAAGATGACCAAGTATGAAGAAATAGTCATAGACTGCTGTAAGCAGGGCTGGAAGGCAAGGTGTATGCCCATCAAGGTTGGTTGCAGAGGTTTTGCAGGGCAATTGCTCTACAAAGCCTTGAGCGCACTGGGCATCAATGGAATGGAGAGAAGAGCCATGAAGAACACCACAAAGGCAGTGGAGAAGGCCTCGAGATGGCTCTGGATCAGGGGAGGAGGTCCATGGGGAGGAGCGAATGCCACCTGAACACAAGTCGTGGTCTGATCAACCACGGCTGGGTCACCTGGATGAGGGTGTCTGATGTTGAAAGACACAAAACACCCAATGACCCCAGGTTACATCACTGATGATGTGTTCAGGAGCATCAATAGATGTATTTTTATCAATCAACTTTCCCCTCAACCTCCAACGTTCCAGAGAAAACTATCCAAATCTATCCAACCTCTCCCTGCAGCTGAAACTCTCTATTGTCTGCAGGCTTCCATGGTAGAACTCAGAGGTTGATCCCTGGACAAAGGGATCGTGAGCTCCGCGATGTTAAGACCGCAGGCACCCGTGGTGGAGCTCTCAATGTCGGTCTCCAGCAAAGGCCGCCAACTCATCGATGTTAGGCCACAGTGCGGACGGAGATACGATACAGAAAAAAAAAAAATTGCATCTCTGTGGAGGTAAGAGATTAGAAAAAGTTTTCCCCAACCCCCCACATAAAACAAGTTAAAGAACACTAAAAGCATATATTTAACACATACAACAAAAGAAGGAAGGGACAGACAGACTGTTAGCGAGGCAGCCAATGCTGGTGCCACCCGGTGGATTTTGAATGGCTGACAGAAATTACTTTACCAATTAGAAGTCACAAACCCCATTCCACTCTGCAGTGTGCTATATAATTTTGGACTATTCCAAATGTCTATTAACTACATGTAAATTTAGAGCATTGAACAGTACAGCACAAGAACAGGCACTTTGCCCACAAAGTCTGTGCCAAACATGATGCCAAGACCATCTCTTAACTACCTGCACATGATCCATATCCCTCAATTCCCTACATATCTATATGCCAATCCAAAAGCCTGTTACATACCACTATCATATATGTCTCATAAGGTTATGAGGGATAGGAGTAGTAGGCCATTCAGCCCATCAAGTTCATTCAATCATGGCTGATCTATCTCTCCCTCCTAACCCCATTCTCATACCTTCTCCCCATAACCTCTGACATCTGTACTAATCAAGAATCAATCTCTGCCTTAAAAATATCCACTGACTTGGCCTCCACAGCTTTCTGTGGCAAAGAATTCCACAGATTCACCACCTTCTGACTATAGACATTTCTCCTCATCTCCTTCCTAAAAGAACATCCTTTAATTCTGAGGCTATGACCTCTAGTCCTAGACTCTCCCACTAGTGGAAACATCCTCTCCACATTCACTCTATCCAAGCCTTTCACTATTCTGTATGTATCAATGAGGTCTCCCCTCATTCTTCTAAACTCCAGTGAGAACAGGCCCAGTGCCGACAAATGCTCATCATAGGCTACTCATTCCTGGGATCATTTTTGTAAGCCTCTGGACCCAGAGCCAGCACATCTTTCCTTAGATATGGTGCCCAAAATTGTTCACAATATTTCAAATGTAGCCTTCTTCTTGCATTTGAGGCAGCAGAGGTTATGCAACCCCCCTCCAGGTGCTGTAGCCAGTTCAATGTACTGTTGTCGAGGGCCGTGAAGTCTACCCCTCTACCCGGGGGGGGGGGGGGGGCAGAGGACAGCGCAGTCAAAAATGATGTGCTGCGCTGTTTGCTGATTTGCTCCACACACGCAGACTGCTGATGAGCACAGCCCCCAACGATGCATGTCGGCATTGAAATGTGGCCTTATCAGTGCCTTAGAGCCTCAACATTACATCCCTGCTTTTGTATACAAGCCCTCTTGAACTAAATCCCAGCAATGAGTTTTCTTTCTTTACTATTGATTTGACTTGCTGATTAAGTTTTTTGGGAATCCTGCACTAGCACTCCCAAGTCCATTTCTACCTCTGATTTCTGTATTCTCATCCCATTTAGAAAATAGTCTATGCCTTTATTCCTACTACCAAAATGCACAACTCCACATTTTGCTACACTATTCCGTCTGCCACTTCTCTGCTCACTCGCCCAACCTGTCCAAGTCCTTCAGCAGAGCACCTGCTTTCTCTACACTACCTGCCCATCCCCCTATTTTGATAGCTGTGAACTTTGCCATAAAGCCTTCAATCCCCTCATCACTATACAAAGTGAAGAGTAGCGACCCCAGCACCGACCCTTGCAAAACTCCTCTAGTCACTGGCAGCCAATTAGATAAAGTCCCCTTTATTGTCACTCTTTGTCTTCAGCCATCCAGCTGTTATAACCTGCTATCCATGCTAGTATCTGCAGTTTGATACCGTGGGCTCTCATTATCCTTAGCAGCTTAATGTGTGGCACCATATGAAAGTCTTTCTGAAAATCTAAGTAAACAACATCTACTGACTCCCTGGCCTGTCCTCCCATTTCCTTCTACTACTACTACTTCAAAGAATTCCAGCAAATTGTCAAGCAAGACCTCCCCTTCACAAAGCCATGGTGGTCTCAACCACCAACCCTGGCAGTGCGTACAGGGCACTCAACGCGTTAAACTGTCTACCCTATCTATGCCTCTTATATTCTTATATACTTCTGATCAGATCTCTCCACAACCTCCGATGTTCCAGAGTCTCTGGCTATCCAAGTCTGTCCAACCTCTCCCCGTAGCTACTGCCCCCTAATCCAGGCAGCATTTCGGTAAACCTCCTCTGCACCCATCCCAAAGCCTCCACGTTTCCTGTAATGGGGCAACCAGAACTGCACGCAATATTCCAAATGTGGCATAATCGGTGCTTTAAAGATGAATCATGACATCCTGCATCTTGTATTCAATGCTCTATTTATTTGCCTGCTTACCCTTTGCTACTTTCACTGCTTCAATTAAGACTATGCTCTGCTACCCGAGCTGATTTGTCCCCATCAACCTTCCCTGGGCTGCTACATCTCATCAAAAATCATCTTAATCATTCCATCTACTGTTTATTTTGATCATTGTAGAGGGTGAGATTTGCTTCAAGCAGGGATTCTTCTTTAACCCACGCTACCTCTTTTTCTTCTCCCTGCAAATCAGCTTCTCTTCTGTTTTCTTGAATCCTGCTGGTTATTACAACTATCCTCAGTCATTACCTGGCTATATTGAGGCAGAAGTACTATCTCCTATCAGTATCCTTCAGCATCTAAGATGACTTTAAATCAGCCAATATTTTATCGTTAAACTAGGGTGTGTGGAGTATGCAATTTAATGTCTCCTAACACTGTTATTTGCTCACTATCTTAATTACCCAGGCAGTGCAGCATATAGATCCATCAGGCAAATCCTGCTGTCACTCACGATTGCTGTGGAATAAAATGCTAGCAGCTGCTTACTATCTCCTTGCTATTCGGTTACTATGGCTGCATAATATCCTTCATTATTACTATACAAATATCAGCCAGGGTCTGAGAGTACAAATGCAGGACATGCCATTTGAACTGACAAGGAACCCTTTTCAAATTGCTGAATTTATTCCTTCCTTTCCACTGGCATTTCCATTTTGTTAACTGACTTAAATATAATTTGCAATTGGGTGAAACATTTAATAGGTAATTAAATAGGTCAAATGTACTAAAACGCTCTTCTATCTGACAGAACCCTTTTCTTACCATGAACAACCTCTTTTTTGATTCCTCTCACTTTCTAAAAATCAAAAGTATAGTCGTGGGCACTAATAGACCCCAGCTGTACTTGCCTTTTTGGTGCAACTTGGAATAGTCCTTGCCACTCCCCAATACTTTATCCACTACATTAATGAGTGCTTTGGTACTGCCTCTTGCACTGTCAATTTTATCATCTTTACTACTAACTTCCACCGACACTCAAATTTGCTTGCACTATTTCTGACATCTCTCTTATGTTTCTGGATCTTATTGTGGATTCCATATCGACGGGATGGTGGTGGAGAGAGACAAAAGCTTCAAATTCCTTGTTGTGCATATTTCTGAAGATCTTTCCTGGACCCAGTGCACTGATGCAGAAAGCCCATCAACGCTTCTACTTCCTGAGAAATTCAGTATGTCAGAGATTCTCTTGAACTTCTACAGGTGTACTATAGAGAGCATATTGACAGGTTGTATCAGGGTCTGGTTCGGCAACTTGAATTCCCAGGAATGAAGCAGAGTGCAAAAAGTTGTGAACACTGCCCAGTCCATCACAGGTTCTGACCTCCCCACCATCAAAAGGATTTACAGGAGTCGCTGCCTCAGCCAGCATCAGCAGAGACCTGGCCACCCTGGCCACACGCTCATTTCGCTCCTGCCATCGGGACGAAGGTACAGGAGCCTGAAAACTAATATCCGTGTTCTGGAACAGCTTCTTCTCAGTAGCCATCAGGCGATTAAACACTACAACCTCCAATAAGCTCTGAACTACATAGACAATTATTGCACTATTATTGTTTTTCTCTGTGTGTGTGCGTGTGCGTGTGCGTGTGCGTGTGCGTGTGCGTGTGCGTGTGCGTGTGTGAAAAAAATCCCACTATAGCAGTACAATATTAGTTAGTTTTCAGGCTCCTGTACCTTCTTCCAGATGGCAGGGGTGAAACAAGTGTGTGGTCAGGGTGGTGTGTGTCTCTGATGATGCTAGTTTACAGTGTACTATGTTTCCATATTCTGTTGTGCTGCTGCTTGTAAGAATTTCATTGTTCTATCTGGGACATATCTGAGAGTGACAATAAAACACTCTCGATCTCCCCCGTCTCCATCTCAGGAGACAAACTATCTACTGACATTTACTATAAACCCACTGACTCCCACAACTTCCTCGGCTACAACTCCTCCTACCCTGTTCACTGTAAGAAACGCCCTCCTTTTCTTCCACTTCCCTCCTTTTCTTTCGGTTTCTCTGCCTCCATTCCATATGTTCTCGAGATGAGTCTTTCCACTCCAGTACATCTGAAATGTTGCCCATTTTCAGGAACTCACTACTGTGGTTGATGGAGCCCTCATCTCCATCTCTGCATTTCCACAATTTATTGCACCAGCTCTCACCCAGTCTCCACCAGAGCAGAGGTAAAGTTATGTTGAATCCTTACCTTTTGCTGTCCCAGCCTTCACATTTAGCACATCATTCTTTGTCAATTCCACCAGCTGCAACAAAATCCTACCACGAGTCACATCGTCTGCTGTCCACCATTTTCTTCTTTCAACACGGATTTCATTCTCTGGATGCCTTCTAGGTTTATGCATCCCACCCCAACCATCTCTCTCTATCCCAATGCACTTTTCCCTGCACCTGTAGGTGTAGCATCTGTCTCACCACCATCTCCTTCACCTCCAACCAGGAAGAACCGCAGTACTTCCTGGTGAAGTCGAGATTCATATGCACCTCCTCCAACATTGCCTATTGCGTTTGGTACTCTGAATATGGCCACTTCTGTACTAAGAGAACAAGTGCAGACTCGGCGAGCACCTTTTATCCTTCCACATTGGCCATCATAAGATCCTGGTAGCAAGTTCTTGGCCCCATTCCCACATCGACCTGTCCTTGGCTTTCTCCACAGCCATGTTAAGGCCAAATGCAAACTGGACATCAGCACCTCATATTCTACCTGGGTAGTCTGCAACAAAAAAACATAAAATTCTAGAATTCCGGGTAGCCCACAACCCCTCTGTTCCTTGATCTCCTTTTGAATTGCCCTAGGCAATCACACACCTTTTTTTCCAAACCCACCCACCCTGCTGTCCTCTATTACACTCCTGATATCATCTGCCCACAAATTAAATTCACTGAGTCCATCCCATACTATTCCCATCCCTTCCTTATCTCATTCCTAATCTGCTTCCTTAATTTTCAAATAATAATCTTCAGCCCTTTGTTGTCACCACTTATCGCCTCCCGGCGTCTGTCATTATGTCTCCCAATCTGGCTGCATCTGCACATCAACCCCACCTCATCTGGTTCCACCTATCATTTCCCAGCTCTTGCCTCACCCCTCACATTTTTACACTGGCTATCTCCCCTCTCAGTCTGATGCCAGCTGTTGACCCGAAATGTTGACCAATCCTTTGTGTCTACAGATAAAAGGATATTGTCTGACATGTTGTTCCTCCAGCAACTCGTTATTTTTTGCTCCAGATTTCAGCATCTGCGGTCTTTAATCTGAAGAAGGGTCTCAAACTGAAAAGTCACCCATTTATTCTCTCAAGGTTCAAATTTATTGTCACATCAGTAAGTCCTCGCCACGCAAAAGACGAAATAACGAACACGCTGCAGGAAGGGGCAGCTGACTCACAACGCCCACAACCGAGTTCCAGAGATGCTGCTTGTCCCGCTGAGTTACTCCAGCATTTTGTGTATCTTTTATCTCACTAAGTTCGCTACCTGCCCTAGTTGCTGCGTTATCTAAGGTACAGTGAAATGAACTTGCCAGCATCGATGCAATTGAAAAAAGAACACACAATACACAATAGAATTTAACAAAAAAAACCCACCACAGCATTCTTCACTGTGGTGGAAGGCAATAAAGTTCAGTTAGTCCTCCTCCTTTGTTCACACGTGGTCGGGGCCTTGAGTCCTCCGTAGTCACCTGAACAGGCCCTCTCATCGGGATGATTGAAACTCCGACGTCGGGACGATCGAACACACTCTGCGACTTGGAGTGCCCTAATCTTGGAACTTGGAAAACTTTATTGTCATTCAGACCTTGCGGTCTGAACAAAATTTTGTTGCCTGCAGTCATACATATAGTAAATAACAAAACACACAATAAACACATATTTAACATCCACCACAGTGAGTTCACCAGGCACCTCCTCACTGTGGTGGAAGGCAAAAATCGGCCACTTTCTTACCGGAGTCCGCTGTTTCAGGATGCTACAGGCTGCAAGCCGGCGGTCGGAGCTCTTCTCCGGCGATCCCCGGCAAGGGAGCCCAGGCTCTGGGGAGTAAGTCCTCGCCACGCAAAAGTCCAAATAACGAACACGCTGCAGGAGGGGCAGCTGACTCACACCGCCCGCAACCAAGTTCCAGAGATGCTGCTTGTCCCACTGAGTTACTCCAGCATTTTGTGTCTCTTTTATCTCACTAAGTTCACTACCTGCCCTAGTTGCAGCGTTATCTTAGGGTCAGGTAAGTTTAAGTTGGTCTGCCTCTTTCCTAATGAGGGAGTTTACTCACCTTGAGCTCCAGTATATTAAAAAATATCACAATTTACTAGTCTGAGCTTACATAGAAAATAGGTGCAGGAGGAGGCCATTCGGCCCTTCGAGCCATTCATTGTGATCATGGCTGATCATCCCCAATCAATAACCCGTGCCTGCCTTCTCCCCATATCCCTTGATTTCACCAGCCCCTAGAGCTCTATCTAACTCTCTCTTAAATCCATCCAGTGATGTGGCCTCCCTGGCAGGGAATTCCATAAATTCACAACTCTCTGGGTGGAAAAGTTTTTCTCACCTCAGTCTTAAATGGCCTCCCCTTTAGTTTAAGACTGTGGTCCCTGGTTCTGGACTCGCCCAACATTGGGAACATTTTTCCTGCATCTAGCTTGTCCAGTCCTTTTATAATTTTATATGTTTCTATAAGATCACCCCTCATCCTTCTAAACTCCCGTGAATACAAGCCTAATATTTTCAATCTTTCCTCATATGACAGTCCCGCCATCCCAGGGATCAATCTCGTGAACCTACGCTGCACTGCCTCAAATCAAGGATGTCCTTCCTCAAATTAGGAGACCAAAACTGTACACAATACTCCATATGTGGTCTGACCAGAGTCCTATACAACTGCAGAAGAACCTCTCTACTCCTATACTGAAATCCTCTTGTTATGAACGCCCACATTCCATTAGCTTTCTTCACTGCCTGCTGTACCTGCACGCCAACTTTCAGTGACCAGTGTACAAGGACACCCAGGTCTCGCTGTACCTCCCCCTTTCCTAACCCCATTGAGATTATAATCTGCCCCCGTGTTTTTGCCACCAAAGCGGATAACCTCTCATTTATCTACAATACAATATTTTATTCCATGTCATTTGAACCTCAGTGAGGCTCAAACGAAACTATTTCCACAGCCATACAAACAAAGACAATTCCTACAAAGCATACAAACAATTCAATTTACACAAACATCCATCACAGTGAATCTCCTCCTCACTGTGATGGAAGGCAAAGTCTTTTCTCTCCCCTGCACCATTTCTCTCCCGATGTCGAAGCCCCAGGAGGGCGATGGTAAGTCCCACGGCCATTAAGGCCGTGCGGGGCAATGTACGGCCCCGCGCCGGGACATTCCAACCCAGCAACACAGGCTGGAGAAGTTGCATTGCGGGAGCTCCGAAAAGCAGTCTCTCACCCAGGACCCGTGCGCTCCCAATGTCACAGTCCACCGGTCTGCAGCTGGTGCCTCGGAGCCCGAGATTCGGGCCGCAGCAGCGAGCCGTCACCGCTCCCCACGCTCCGAGGCCAGCCAGCCCCACGCCGGTGAGTCCACAGCTCCGCAGGCTCCGCGACTGGAGCCCTCAGGTCATTCCGGTTGTAGGCCGCTCCACGGTACTAGGCCCCAACGACAATGGAGACCCGACAGGGAAAAGGACGGGTCTCCCGTACAGGGAAGAGATTTTTTTAAGTTTCCCCCTCTTCTCCCCCCCCCCCCCCCATATTCACAGTTAAAAACAGTATTAAAAAACGTGAACTACACTTAACTAGACAAAACAATTTAAAAAGACAGACAGGTTATAGGGGCTGCTGCACCGTGAGTCATGCCGCTTCTCTTCCTATATTATACTGCATCTGCCACACATCTGCCCACATGCTCAAACTGTCCAGGTCACCCTGCAACCTCCTAACATCCTCTTCACAGTTCACACTGCCACCCAGCTTTGTGTCATCTGCAAACTTGCTAGTGTTGCTCCTAATTCCCGCTTCAAAATCATTAATATATATAGTAAATAGTTGCGCCCTGCGGCACTCCACTCGCCACTGCCTGCCATTCTGAGAAGGGCCTGTTCACTCCTACTCTTTGCTTCCGGTCTGCCAACCAATTTTCTATCCACATCAACACCCTACCCCCAATACCATGTGCTCTAATTTTAGTCACCAGTCTCCCATGCGGGACCTAATCAAAGCCTTTCTGAAAGTCTAGATACGCTACATCCACTGGCACCCCTTCATCCATTTTGCTTGTCACATCATCAAAAAATTCCAGAAGATTAGTCAAGCATGATTTTCCTTTCATAAGCCCATGCCGACTTGGACTAACCCTTTTACTGCTATCCAAATGCCCCATTATTACCTTTTTTAATGATTGACTTCAGCATCTTTCCCACCACTGAAGTCAGGCTAACTGGTCTGTCATTCCCCGTTTTCTCTCTCGCTCCTTTCTTGAAAAGTGGGATAACATTAGCTATCATCCATTTCACAGGAACTGATCCTGAATCTATTGAACATTGGAAAATGATTACCAGTGCGTCCACTATTTCCAGAGCAACCTCCCTGAGGACCCTGGAATGCAGACCATCATGCCCAGTGGATTTATCATCCTTCAGTCCCATTAGCCTACCCAATACTATTTCTCGCCTAATGATAATTTATTTCAGTTCCTCTACCCCCTTTGATCCTCTGTCTTCCATACTTTTGGGAGATTGTGTCTTCCTTAGTGAAGACAGATCCAACTCCTCTGCTATTTCCTTGTTCCCCATAATAATATCACCCGTGTCTGCCTTCAAGGGACCCACATCTGATTTTGCTACTCTTTTTCCCTTAATATATTTAAAGAAGCTTTTACTGTCCTTCTTTATATTCCTGGCCAGCTTCCCCTCGCACTTCATCTTTTCAGCCCATATTGCCCATTTCATTTCCTTCTGTTGTCCTATGAAAATTTCCCAATGCTCTGGCTTCCGGCTACTCTTTGCTGTGTTATACATCTTTTCTTTTAGTTTTATTCTATCCCTTACTTCTCTTGTCAGCCACTGTTGCCTCCTACTCCCCTTAGAATCTTTCTTCCTTTTTGGAATGAAATGATCCTGCATCTTCCGGATTATGCCCTGAAAATTCTGCTATTGCTGTTCCACCGTCATTCCTGCCAGGATCCCTTTCTAGTCTACCTTGGCCAGCTCCTCTCTCATGCCTTCATAGTCCCCTTTGTTAAAATGCATCACTGACACTTCTGATTTAACCTTCTCCTTCTCAAATTGCAGATTAAAACTAATCATATTATGATCACTACTTCTCAAATCTGGTTCAATGGACAACGCTAAATCCAGAATTGCCTTTTCTCTGGTCGGCTCCATTACAAGCTGCTCGAAGAATCCATCTCGGAGGCACGCTACAAAATCGCTTTCTTGGGGTCCTGAACCAACCTGATTTTCCCAGTCTACCTGCATATTGAAATCCACCATCACCACAGTGGCATTACCTTTGTTACATGCCAGCTTTAACTCCCGCTGCAACTTACACCCTACATCCAGGCTACTATTTGGGGGTCTGTAGATAACACCAATTAGTGTCTTGTTGCCTCTGCAATTCCTCAACTCAATCCACAGTGACTCTACCTCCTTAGTCCCTATATCTTCTCTTGCAAGGGACTGAATTCTATCCCTCACCAGCAAAGCTACCCTCCCCTCCTCTGCCCACCTGCCTGTCCTTTCTATAGGATGTATAACCCTGAATATTAAGTTCCCAAGCCCGATCCTCTTGCAGCCATGTCTCGGTAATCCCTACAATGTCATATCTACCAACCTCTAACTGAGCCTCAAGGTCATCTACTTTACTTCTTATACTTCGCGCATTCAAATACAATACTTTTAATTCCCTCACCTTTCACATCGATACCTATTACACTTGGCCATACTCTTCTATCCCTTTGTGAGCTTTCTTTCCCATTAATTCTGGGGTCATTAACTGTAGATTGGCTATAGCATGTTAGCCAATTAGAATGCTTAGTAACTATAACCCCGCCTAATTGTAACAGTCATAGTGTAAGGTCCTACCCACTGTCTACCAGTCAGAGTAGCAGTGTGAACATGTGATGACCTGCTGTGTAGTTGATGACCTGAACAATAAAGATGCTTGTGCTTCAACCTGTGTAAGTTTGAGGTGTTTACATGGTGTCAGATTATTGGGTCTACCCCGCATCTGATTTACTGCGATTTATTTTGTTTACAAGCTTTTATCTGCGTGTTTTATTTGTGATTTGGGGATATGGCTAACTCTTGTCGAAAGCCTAGCCCGTGTTTGATTCTGATATCGCCGAGCGCTGGCAAATGTTCGAGAAGGACTACTCTCATTATATCCACATCGTTCACCGCAACGATCCCGATGATTTGAAGGCTTCGCTACTGTTGAATTTAGTGGGTCTGGAGGCTATGATCCGCACTGACTCGTTCGAATTTGCATCTGCTCAACTGGATTGGAATGGACAGGTATTGTTGCCAGCAGAATCTATAGACAATTCCATGGTGTTGCTGAGCAAGGTTAGAGAACTGTGTGACCTGCCATCTAACAGAATCTTTGAGAGAACAAGATTTTTTGCCCGAGTGGAACAGGCTGATGAGCCTGTGGAACAATTCACCAGTGACCTGAGACACATCAGCTTTCGATGCAGATTTGGTGAGCTAACAAATGAGCTAGTTTGAGATAAAATTGTGGGAGGAATGAGTGACCGAAAGCTGCGAGCTGAACTGCTACGGAATGCAGAACTGACTTTAGAGCAGGCTATTCATGCTTGTCGGATGGCTGAGACTGTGGCACCACTGGCAGATTTTGTTAAATGTGAATTTGGCTAGTTACTCTCCGCAAAGATTTCTCAATGCATCCAGCAAAGTTCAGAACATGCCTAACACGAGGTGCACAAACTGTAACTATTTCCATCACAGGGGGCACCAATTTTGTGTGGCCCATGGGAAAGTATGTCATAATTGCAAAAAAAACTCAACCACGTTGCAAATTATTGTCAATCTAGTGGGAGTACAGCTCCACGATCGAAGCTGCACCCGATTCAACAAGACCCATCAGATTCAGATTCCCATGATCAAGACGAATCTTCCCACGAGAATGACTCTGATAACACATACACTGAGTCTACCATCCTTTCCCTAAACCTGCGCAGCCCAGGCAAAGTCACTGATCCTGCTGTGACCATGATAATCAATAACAAACCGCTGATTGCCAAAGTCGATACTGGCGCCTGCGTGAACGTCATGTCTCTCAAAGTGCTCAACAAGATAAGAATCAATGAGGTCATGAAAAAAAAAGACTCCTCCACTTTACATGCTTACGGAGGGGAACATTTTCACCCACTGGGCAAAGCCAATTTCAAATGTACCATCAATAAACAGACCATGGACTTGCTATTTTACATCATTCAGCCAAGTTCTGAAACCCTGCTCGGCATCAATGCGTGCCATGACCTGGGTTTGGTCTATTTTGGGCGCGCTGTTCACAAACTCTGTTTGACAGAGGGACCTACCAGACAGATGCTATCCAACTACAAAGATTTGTTTGACAACCAACTCGGCAAACTACCTACAATATACAAGATCATTGTCGACCATACAGTCACCCCAATCGTACGCGCCCCTCACCACATTCTGCATGGTAAGCGTGAGCAAATACACGATGAACTGAAACGTACGGTCTCCATTGGGGTCCTTGCCGAAGTCAGCAAGCCCTCTGATTGGGTTTCCACCATGGTTGTCACCACAAAGAAAGACAAGGAGGAGTTACGCATCTGCATCAATCCTAAAGATTTGAATACAGCAATCAAACGCCAACACTACCCCATAAGGACCATCGAAGACATCGCACAAATCGGTAACACAACGGTCTTCTCAGTCTTGGATGCCAAAAACTCATTCTGGCAAATCCCGTTAGACCATGCTTCATCAGCATTAACAACATTCGCCACCCCGTTCGGACGTTTCCGTTTCCTAAGAATGCCCTTTGGCATCAACTCTGCCAGCGAAGTTTTCCAACATGCAATGGAACAACTGTTTGCAGAATTCCCCAGTGCTGTCATAGTTGACGACATTCTAGTTTATGGCCGCGATGCCACCGAGCACGGTGCAAACCTACGTAAAGTACTGGACCGTGCCAGAGACATCCATTTAAAACTGAACCCACTGAAGTGCAAGTTCAGGGTTCCCGAAGTCACTTACATAGGTCACGTGTTCACTAGCAATAGGTTAAAACCAGATCTGCTGAAGACTGCAGCAATCAACGGGCTGCCGATATCAACTGCCGTCTCCAGCCTGCAACGATTTCTAGGCGTGGTCAACTACCTGGGAAAGTATATCCCCAATCTCGGCGAATTGTCAGCCCCCCTGCATCAACTAACCCACAAGGACAACACCTGGTCCTGGTACCCAAACCGCCAGCGAGCTTTAGAGACTTTAAAACTACAGCTCGCCAGTGCACCCACTCTGTCCTACTTTAATCTTAACCTGCCAGTTACAATCACCAGCTACGCATCCCGGTATGGACTAGGCGCTGCATGCCTGCAGACCTCTTTCAACGGCGATGGCCTGCCAGTATCCTACGCTTCCAGAACACTAACTGATACCGAACATCGCTATGCCCAGATAGAAAAAGAGCTGCTTGCTGTGGTTTTTGCCTGCTCCAAATTCAAAGACTTCATTTTTGACAAAACCTTCATGGTAGAAATTGATCACCAACCGTTGGTCACAATCCTGAGCAAGCCGATCCACGCTGCCCCAGCAAGACTTCAACGCATGATGATGCAGCTCCAACAGATCGACTTCCGCATTGTCTACAAACAAGGTAAAGACATGCACATCGCAGACACTCTATCCCGGGCACCACGCGCCACCAGCGAACAACATCCTTACGAACAAGAGGAATTCTCCGTTCTGAAGGTTTCCTTCATTCCAACTGACTGCCTGCGTCGCCTCGCTGAACACACTGCCATGGATAAGACCTCCCAGCTGCTAACCTCGATCATTAAAGGCGGCTGGCCAAACAAACAATCCAATACCCCCGCTGAACTGAGACCCTGCTTTATGGTATGCGATGAACTTGTGCTACAGAACGGAATGATCGTAAAGGGTCACAAGACGGTCACCCCCCCCCTGCGTAATGAGTTCTACGAGGATATCCACAGTAGCTACCCAAGCATTGAGGCCACCCTACAACGCGCTAAAGAAATGATCTACTAGCCCGGAATGACCAAGTACATTCGGGGAAAAACAGAGTCATGCGCGATCTTTAACAGGCAAGCGTCACACCAGCAGAAACAAGCACTGCTGTCCCAACCTGCCCCCTCTCTACCATGGTCATCCGTGGCTGCCGCTATCTTCGACTGGCACGCGAAGCATTATCTCGTGTTAGTGGACTCGTACTCAAGTTGGTTCAAAAATGATTTTATACCATCTCCTCTGAAATAGTTATCCAGAAACTTCGTCAGCACTTCTCCGTACATGGCATTCCAGTCTGCCTTCAGAATGACAACGGGACTCAAAATTCACCAACCAAATGTTCAAAGACTTTGCCAAATGATGGAACTTTAAACATGTCTCCATCAGCCCAGAATACCCACAGTCCAACGGACTTGCCGAATGCACTGTTCGCAGCGCTGAACAATTTATGGAACGCTCCTTCCTGGCAAAATCTGACATCTACCTAGACCTGTTGAACCTGAGGAACATTGCCAGAGACAGTGCTTTAGGCTCTCCAGCCCACCGACTGATGTCCCAGTGAACAAGACCTCCACTGCCCAATGCACAGGATCACTTAAAGCCTAAAGTTTTTTGCCTCACTGTAGTTCAAACGCACGTACAATCCAATTGAGATGCGCAGAAATGTGCCTATGACAAGACCAGCAAACCACTTAAGCCACTAATCCAAGTGGTTCGTTTGCAGACGGACAAAGGACTTACCAAACGGGTTTGTCCATGGCCCCGCGAAGGAGCCACGCTCCTACCTTGTCGATGTCGGCGGCACCATCTGCAGACGTAACCGTCAACACATCCTTCCAGTGAAGGAACGACGTCTGGCGCTCAAGGGTCCTGACACCCCTCCACTGAACTTTAAAATGATCGCCGTTCCGTCCAGTGTCTGCAGTTGCTTCCCCCCACCACTCCCCGGTTTGGTCTGCACCCACTTCCCCCTTTGGAACCGGTTCACAGGTACCCCCGCGACGGTCTTCTCCCACGGTGTCTCCCCAGAGCCCTATTGGCTCGCCCAAACATACCGTAATATTTTCGGAAGAAAAGGTTGATGAGGCATCCCCCTACCGTACGAGGACCAGGCAGGTTAGTAAGCCGCCTGTTAGATACGGCGCTACTTTTAACCTTATTATTATTATTATTATTAGATGTGGCATTTTGCATTTAACAATTTATTTAATCAACGTAGCGATAACACTTTATTTACTTTTCATTTATAGAAGAGATGTAGATTTGCTATAGCATGTTAGCCAATTAGAATGCTTAGTAATTATAAGCCCGCCTAATTATAACATTCATAGTGTAAGATCCTGCCCACTGCTTGCCAGTCTGAGTAGCAGTGTGAACGTGTGATGGCCTGCTGTATAGTTGATGACCTGCCAAACAATGCCGGTTCCCCACCTGTCCCTTTTCTGCAGTTCCCCTTACTCCAAAACAGATCCCAGTGGTCTAGAAATCTAAATCCCTGCCCCCTGCACCGGTTTCTCAGCCACACATTCAGGTCCTGTATCTCCCTGTTCTTGCTCTCGCCAGCACGAGGAACTGGAAGCAAACTGGAGATAACCACCCTGGTGGTCCTGCTTTTCAGCACTTTTCCAAGCTCTCTAAAGTCACGCTTCAGAATATTCATCCCCTTCTTTCCGACATCATTAGTGTCAACATGCACTACAACTTCCGGCTGTTCACCTCCTCGAGGATTTTCTGCACTCTATCCGTGACATCATGGATCCTGGCACCAGGGAGGCAGCACACCATCCTTGAATCCCATCTGTTGCCGCAGAAACCCCTGTCCGTACCTCTCACAATGGAGTCTCCAACCACCACAGCATTGCCTGACGTCGGCCTCTTTGGTTTTGGCTCAACAGCACCCCTTGCTTTGCTAGCCAGTGCGCCGCACAGTGCGTCAAAGTCTTCTGTCCCGACAGCTTCTAACTGGGTGAACCTGCTCAAAAGAGGTACAACACCCGGGGACCTTTGCATTCCATGTTTCCTTCCCTTTCTCACCGTCACCCACCTTCTATCTTTCAGTACCTTAGGTGCAACAATCTTACTGTAGGACTCGTCGAGGAACGACTCAGCCTCTCGTACGAACCTGAGGTCACCCACTTGCTTCTCCAGTTCCCCAACACGGTCCTTCAATAGCTGTACCTGGATGCACTTCTCACATTTGTAGCAGCCAGAGGCACCAGCAGTGTCCTTGACCTCCCACATACTGCAAGCATCACACTGAATCAGCTTGCTTTACATGTAAAAGGGCTGGATGGTTTGGAGTTTGTAAAATGTGTGCAGGATGGTTTTTTGCAGCAATACATAGAAGTACGTACTAGAGAAGGGGCAGTGCTGGACCTCCTGTTAGGAAATGAGACAGGTCAGGTGGCGGAGGTATGTGTTGGGGAGTACTTTGGGTCCAGTGATCACAATACCATTAGTTTCAATATAATTATGGAGAAGGTCAGAAATGGACCAAGGGTTGAGATTTTTGATTGGAGAAAGGCTAACTTTGAGGAGATGCAAGAGGATTTAAAAGGAGTGTATTGGGACATTTTGTTTGTAGAAGGATGTAGAAGAGAAATGGAGGACATTTAAAGGTGAAATTTTAAGAGTACAGAATCTTTATGTCTGTGTTCGGTTGAAAGGAAAGAGTAATAATAGTAAGATTAAACGAGAACTTAACAGTTCGAAGTTTGATCTTTATTTTATGAGGAGTAACGATGAGGGATTACGTGAAGAAGGCCCGCCTGGCGCTGGAATGGCATACTTCAAAGCAGCGGCATGAAAAACACAGAACACAATAGCCGGAGTAAGATAGTAAGGCTCATCATAGATTTAGAACTACCAGATGATCATTTACTTTATGAGGGTGTGGAGTGGAGGGCACATAATCCCTCATCGTTACTCCTCATAAAATAAAGATCAAACTTCGAACTGGTAAGTTCTCGTTTAATCTTACTATTTTACTTCGGAGTCACGTGAGTGACTACGTGAAGAGTTTGAAGCTTTCTGTGTTTTTCATGTCGTAGAATTTATTTCATACGACAGTCCGGCTCATTTAACACAGTAACGAGCGAATAACACATTTTTCCCCAAACATTGCCTCAAGTTATGTGACAAATTATTTCACATTATAAAGAATAAAAGTAATGCCCTTTCCATTGAAAGGCAAGTTTATCACAAAATACCAATTGATATATATATTTTGATGGCATGACAAAGCAACAATTATAGAGAACCCAACACTGCGTGTCCAAACCCGACACCATGACGGGTTCCTTTTTACTTTAACATTAATTTACAGCCTCCTGCGGCCTTGCATCTTTGCTCGAGTGGCTCATCCCGTGCCATTCCTATGAATGTATCTACCTCATTAACAGAGTGATTTTCCACCTTTCAGTGTCTAGTTCCTACTGAGTGTATCCAATTTCTAACCATCTAGAAATACATTCCTCTATAACCATCAGTTTTTACTGAACCCAATGTGGTTTTTGTGTGTAATAAGCAGTCTCATTGCCACACTCTTACCTACTGCAACATATTTCATCAATGTTCACACACACACACAACTTAAAGCCGACAGGATATGCTTATAGGTTTACCTTGGTTTCAGCTCCTCTTGGTGTGCTTTGTTTGGTAGATTCATAAACATATATGATAATGCAATCTGTATCCACATGCAATTATAACGTAACATTTGCAATGTTTGCACTCTTATATTGATACTAAAGTCATCAGCATTATTATTTTCAATGTTTAACTTTTTTGAATCATAGATAGAGTTAGAGTCCATTGCCTAAGGCAATTCAAGATTATTTATCTCCTGACTTTATATTTTTTACAATTTTGGACAGATTATATATATATATATTAATATATATCCCTTTCCATATCGGGATTATTATAAATGCATCTGATAACTTCTTAGTTAATATATTGTCCGTTAATAAGACGGTAACACTCTGAGCCCTATTATTGGCTCTATCAATTAGATACTCAGAAAAATGCAATCCACAAGGAACTCACATATATCTAATATGATAAAATAACTTTACTGTATACACAGACCTCCAATTTCTTATAAGAAAATATTGTTTTTTTAGACTTATTTCTGCAAATTGCAGGTATAACACTTCTTTATACATAATTATTTTATTGATAAGTTGTTATATTAGTTAACATTCAGACACCATCAGCTGTTGTAATGGTCTGGTCAACTGTATAGTCAAATTCATAATGTCATGGATGAACAATAAATTACTGCAGAAACCTGGAGATCCCAAAGCATCCAAAGAGCGACAGCTAACGAGACCCCTTCTCAGACTTTTTGCTGCAACTCAGTATTAGGCCACCAAATGCCTCTGGCAGTGTCCCGGACACTGCCCTATTCAATAAAAATGAGGAACACAAAAGAACATCTTTTCCTCATGTAATTGGGAGAAAAGCATCCACCTTCCCTGTTCTTGGTTCTCTTCCTTAGAGATAAACAGGTGGACTAAAACTTTAAAATATGCCACATCTGTTTACTCAGATAATCCCATGATTGTTATTTGACTTATCTTGTGACCCACAAGAAACATTTGAAAGATCGGTGATTTAATCTGTATACAACCAGATTAATCGTAAGTAATCCAATTAATGACAATATGTTTTTCTCTCCCAAATTTGTTGTCTCCGATACCATTGTTAACATATGCCACAGCCGTGGTATTGTTCATCTTGATACGACATGGACACTTCCATAATAAAACAATCGATATTTAATCCATAACTCCTTATACTTCAATAATTAATACAAATGTTTGGAAAATTTCTTAGGACAAACCATTTATGCTCACCTGGTATTATTGTCCGCAGTCCCAACAAGAGACGTATCAATTATTCTTATAAGAATAGATAATATTCTTATCTTTACCCAAACATTCACAGAAGCTGTACATCATCTGTAACACTTGCTTCAGTTTGCAACAGCTGTTATTCTTATAGTTGAAGCAGCTTGTGAACCTTTTTTACGTTACTTTAATAATGATAACGTATCATTTGATATTTGCATAAGCCTCTTCACAAAGGCATACATATTCTTATAAGCTTCTGTTATTAAATTAATGATCATAATACACCTGTAATCCCCCATAATTGGAGATTTCATGAACTTATTTTGTAACCAGATGTTTGCACCTCTTCAACGTACTTCAAGCCTTCTTTTCCCAATTATATGGGTTTGGATAAGGCTATGTTGGATTATACCACTTCTGCCTTTGTTTTGATCCATTATCAAATCTTTCATTGGATCATAGTTTTTTTCCCCCCAAGTTTAAAGATCTTTGCCTTTGTTTTGATCCATTATCAAATCTTTCATTGGATCATAGTTTTTTCCCCCCAAAGTTTAAAGATCAGTAGTCTGTTATTTTGTAATCAATATCATTGATAAAGGCAGGTTTATTCCATAATAATCAGGAGTTTAATATAACCTGATTTGTATTGATCTGCGAATCTATAGTGCAGAGTTGGTAAATTATATATATTTCTTCCCATTGAGCTCCACAACTGATGGCAATTTATTTTATTTTAAAAGTATTAGTTATTTGCACCATTTTGAAATACTTTGAAATTGTATTTCTTATATCTCATATAATTTGAGACATGGATATTATAAACGGATTTACCGTTGATATCTTTATAAAACATAAAAGTTTTATCGTATTCTGCTGTTTCAATCACACAGAATCTTGAAGTTGGTGAGATACCATATAATTAATGTTGGCAGCTAGGTTTTCTTCCATAGCCTCACCACTTCCTTCAGATATAGCAAAATCTTTTGCTATCTCAGGCACATCTGGCCTTCTCTTTTTTATTTGTGGTGTGCATTCATAATCCACATCACCACTTGCAGGGTCTGTCTTTTGCAGCCCTGATCCACTTGGAATTATATCCAATGAGACTTCCTCCGCCCTAAATCCTGGGTCCGGAGTTTCAAATTCCCAATTTGGCACATAGCCATATTCTGTATATTCAAGCCCCTCAGGGTCTTTTTTGGGAAACTTTTGGGTACTGTGACCCTTGTCTCATTATATTTTGGAGTACTTTCTCCATATGTTTCATTTTTAGCCACATAGCTTTATTATCCGGAGGACTTTCAGAGTCATTATCAGAAACCACGGCCCTCACGGATTTCTTTTACATTTTTTAGGAACATTTCCCTCCGTGGTTAGTATTTCTGGAGAAATTATAATCTCACTAACGGGTGAATCAGCGGCCAACGGTATCGGAACCAGATCCGCACTAATCTCTTGTCCCGTATTTTTAGCTTTACCCCGGGATGATCTTTTATCCGCAAAATTTTTCTTCTCCATTTAACTGGCTAAATCAGTACGCCAGCGTGACTCTGATTTTTACTTTTACTTTTTTGCTGGTTTTACCAGCGTAACGTCTTTTACCCTACACTTACCTGCGGGTCCGTTCCGACCGCTGCGAGAAGCTGCACTCTGCAACTTCCTGCTTCTGCCGTCAGCGTCGACGTAATGCCGTTCCAGCGCCAGGCGGGCCTTCTTCACGTAGTCACTCACGTGACTCCGAAGTAAAATTGGAAAGAGCCATGGTTTAAGGGAAATTGGACACTTGGTTTGGAAAAAGAGAGAGATCTACAATAATTATAGGCAGCATTGAATAAATGAGGTGCTTGAGGAGTATAAAGAATGTAAAAAGAATCTTAAGAAAGAAATTAGAAAAGCTAAAAGAAGATATGAGGTTGCTTTAGCAAGTAAGGTGAAAGTAAATCCAAAGGGTTTCTACAGCTATGTAATTAGCAAAAGGATAACGTGGGATAAAATTGGTCCATTAGAGAGTCAGAGTGGACAGCTATCTGCAGAGCCAAAAGAGATGGGGGAGATATTGAACAATTTATTTTCTTTGATATTCACCAAGGAGAAGGATATTGAATTATGTGAGGTAAGAGAAACAAGTAGAGTTGCTATGGAATCTATGAGGATCAAAGAAGAGGAAGTACTGACACTTTTGAAAAATATAAAAGTGGATAAGTCACCAGGTCCTGACAGGATATTCCCTAGGACATTGAGGGAAGTTTGTGTAGAATAGCAGGGGCTATGACAGAAATATTTCAAATGTCATTGGAAACGGGAATGGTGCTGGAGGATTGGCGTACTGTGCATGTTGTTCCATTGTTTAAAAAGGGTTCTAAGAGTAAACCTAGCAATTGTAGACCTGTTAGTTTGACGTCAGTGATGGGCAAATTAATGGAAAGGATACTTGGAAATGATATATATAAGCATCTGGATAAACAGGGCCTGATTAGGAACAGTCAACATGGATTTGTGCCTGGAAGGCCATGTTTGACTAATCTTCTTGAATGTTTACTACTTGAAAGGTTACTAGGGAAATTGATGAGGGTAAAGCGGTGGATGTTGTCTATATGGACTTCAGTAAGGCCTTTGATGAGGTTCCACATGAAAGGTTGTTTAAGAAGGTTCAATTGTTGGGTATTAATGGTGGAGTAGCAAGATGGATTCAACAGTGGCTGAATGGGAGATGCCAGAGAGTAATGGTGGATGGCTGTTTGTCAGGTTGGAGGCCAGGTGGTGCCTTGGGGATCTGTGTTGGGTCCACAGTTGTTTGTCATGTACATCAATGATCTGGATGATGGTGTGGTAAATTGGATTAGTAAGTATGCAGATGATACTAAGATAGGTGGTGTTGTGGATAATTAAGTACATTTTCAAAGTCTACAGAGAGATTTAGGCCATTTGGAAGAGTGGGCTGAAAGATGGCAGATGGAGTTTAATGCTGATAAGTGTGTGAATGCAGTTGAACAGAGGGATCAAGGAATAACTGTGTATAGTTCCCTGAAGGTGGAATCTCATGTAGATAGGGTGGTAAAGAAAACTTTTGGCGTGCTGGCCTTTATAAATCAGAGCATTGAGTATAGAAGTTGGGATGTAATGTTAAAAATGTACAAGGCATTGGTGAGGCCAATTCTGGAGTATGGTGTACAACTTTGGTCACCAAATTATAGGAAAGATGTCAACAAAATAGAGAGAGTACAGAGGAGATTTACTAGAATGTTGCCTAGGTTTCAGCACCTAAGTTACAGAGAAAGGTTGAACAAGTTAGGTCTTTATTCTTTGGAGTGCAGAAGGTTAAGGGGGGACTTGATAGAGGTCTTTAAAATGATGAGAGGGGTGGACAGAGTTGATGTGGATAAGCTTTTTCCATTGAGAGTAGGGATGATTCAAACAAGAGGACATGTTTTGAGAATTAAGGGACAGAAGTTTAGGGGTAACATGAGGGGGAACTTCTTTACTCAGAGAGTGGTAGCTGTGTGGAATGAGCTTCCAGTGGAAGTGGTGGAGGCAGGTTCTATTTTATCATTAAAACATAAATTGGATAGGTATATGGACGGGAAAGGAATGGAGGGTTATGGTCTGAGTGCAGGTAGATGGGACTAGGTGAGAGTAATTGTTCAGCATGGACTAGAAGGGCCGAGATGGCCCGTTTCCGTGCAGTAATTGTTATATGGTTATATGTTATATCTCCTTCTTACGTCTCTCCCTCTCCAGCTTACATTGCAGTCATTTTTCATCTGTTCTCTTAAGGGCTACAAACAATTATGATGGCTTAAATCAAAGATAAGGTCACCGGTAACTGTAAGAACACTTTTCCAAGTAGGATAAATTCACCTCCATAATGGTATGTGGCATATGCTGGTGGAATTTTCTTACACCATTGAGAAACCCCTGGTATTATCGATTCATTGTGCCATATCGCTGAGAAAAGGAATAAGTGACATTACATGTCTTCAACCCTGAAGAAAGATTCTGACCCGGATCATCATCTATTCCTTTACTCCAGAGATGCTGCCAGACTCGCTGAATTACTCCAGCACTTATATCTATCTGAAGTGTAAGCCAACATCTTCAGTTCCTTCTTCCACACTGAGATTTAACATAAATTTTTCTACAGATTCATCCAGTGGATCTGGAATGCACTGCCCGAGGTACTGGTGGAACACAACATGTAAACAGAATTTAGATGAATGCTTAAAGTGCCATGAGTATAGTGAGTTGAAGGACCTCATTTTGTGCTCTATGCCTACATTGCACCAGCTATGCCAATATCTCAAGAGCCATAAAACTACGTCATACAGAGCATTGATCGAATCATTCTTTCACATCGTTAATGATTTCTGTTCTATTTGCATACTCATTTCATATGATAAGGATCTAAAGTTCAAGGTACAAAACATTCTTATAAAATACAATCTTTTCAGCACTCTGTTCAAAGTCACAGCAACGAAGCCTAACAAGTGTAAACACAAAATGGCTCTTAAGGTGTCTCCAGAGATGGATCAGACAGATCTGATAAAAATAGATCGGAAAGAGGTGGAAGGTAATATTAGTCAAGCCTTTGAAGAAGATGTAGACCAGGAAAGAAGCCCCAGCAATTTGAGTGAACCCATTGATGTTATTGAGCAAACTGAGGAGAGAAATTATGCAGTAAATTGTGACAAAATTAATCAATTTTCAGGACCCTATGCTGGAATGCCCAAGGAAGTCTTACTCCAGTATTCAAGTCAAATCTGTTACAGGCTGCCGAGAGAAATTCTTTTCTGGCTCATTATTGCAGCCACACTAGTTCTGGTAGCCTGTACTATCAGCATTATTGCATTATCTCCTAAATGTCTGGATTGGTGGCAAGCCAGTCCAATCTACCAAATTTACCCTCGATCCTTCAAGGACTCTGATGGGAATGGCGTTGGAGACTTAAATGGTAAGTTGCAATCATTCTAGTGTATAACATAAATGTAGTTTGTATTTATATTGCAAAATAGTTGTCAAAAGCATATACTAAGAAGTTGATTTGATCTTGCAGTCTCCTTTAAACAAAAAATGTTAAAAAGTGATACATACTGGAATATAGATCTTTATATCCTTACACTAATATTCCAGTACTTACCACATTGAAAGTTGGATGTGTCCAATAGCCTTGTACAATACATTTTAACATGAAATCCATCCTCTGTGTCATTCAGTGCACATTATAGGCGGCTAGTGTCAGTTCAAATTGGCTATTGATGTGACAATAGTTAATGTTGGAATTCATTCCAGCGCCTTTGACAAAACATTGGTGAGAGTAGGGTTGTGATTGCCTAGTATTTGTCTGGATTTCTCCAGTCTCTCCATCCACATTGTCAGCATTATGTATCTATTTATATATTGCTATTACTATGAACTGACGCTAAACTGCATATCAAGACCAAGAGAGTTGATGCAGTGCTGCAATTCTAATAACCTAATGTAGAATCAACACCAGTATTTACCCAGGTGAAATCCCATTGTTTGCCATCTTCATCACTACCCTCTTCCACTGCTCATTGTAAGGTGTTCCACCACTCGCAATCCATTAATATCAATCACAGCCAGGCTTTAACATTTGAATACCACCTCAGCCCTTTCAGCCCTTTCCGTCCACCCCCCCACACCCCCTCGCCCGAAAACTCTCATATATGGCACAAATTTAACCATTACAAGAATGTCATAGTGGCATAGCCATTAGTGCGACTGCTGACACCTTTTACCTGCAGAGTGACTTGATGATTTTTCTACCCTGAAAAAAAAACTAAGGGTGTGGATAAAATTCCAGTCAAATACATTGCAGTGCAAAGTTCATCTTGATAACTAAAATGTTATAGGGTTTGCTAAATTATTAACTTTGCATAACTTATTTACATGAAGAAAGGTACTTAAATTGTTAATTTCTCGGTGTATTGAATTTTCAGCCCTCTCATCTTGTAATCCATTGTGTGGGCGGTTGAAAATCATGGGGAAAGACATCACCCTGCTTAAGCTGCTGGTGATCTTACGTATGATTATTTGTTTCAGCAGCTTGGGCTATCTCCTGAGATCTAATGAAAAGTTTTACACCTTAACAATACGTTTTTTTCCCCCAATTCACTTATTTTGGTTCACTGAACAAACAGTGATTGTTTCTCTCCAGATTTACTGCCTCACCTGCTGAATTTTGTTTTTGGTTTAGATTAGAGATACAGTGCGGAAATAGGCCCTCTGGCCCACTGAGTCCTCATCGACCAACGATTCCCATATACAGTGCATTCAGAAAGTATTCAGACCCCTTCACTTTTTCCACATTTTGTTACATTACAGCCTTATTCTAAAATGGATTAAATTATTTTTTTTCATCAATCTGTACACAATACCCTATAATAAAAAAAGCAAAACCAGGTGTTTCAAAATTTTTGCAAATTAATTAAAAATAAATAACTGAAATATCACATTTACATAAGTATTCAGAACCTTTACAGTAATTTGTTCAGGTGATTACAGCCTCCAGTCTTCTTGGGTATGACACTACAAGCTTGGCACACCTGTATTTGGGTAATTTCTCCCATTCTTTTCTGCAGGTTGGATGGGGAGCATCGATGCACAGCTATTTTCAGGTCTCTCCAGAGATATTCAATCGGGTTCAAGTCCAGTCTCTGGCTGGGCCACTCAAGGACATTCACAGACTTGTCACGAAGCCACTCCTGCATTGTGTTGGCTGTGTGCTTAGGGTCGTTATTCTGTTGGAGGGTGAACCTCCACCCCAGTCTGAGGTACCGAATGCTCTGTAGCAGGTGTTCATCAAGGATTTCTCCATACTTTGCTCCATTCATCTTTCCCTCGATCCTGACTACTCCCAGTTCCTGCCTCTGAAAAACACCACCACAGCATGATGCTGCCACCACCATGCTTCATCGTAGGTATGGTATTGGCCAGGTAATGAGCGGTGCCTGGTTTCCTCCAGACTGGATGCTTGGCATTCAGGCCAAAGAGTTCAATCTTGGTTTCATCAGACCAGAGAATCTTGCTTCTCATGCCTTTTGGCAAACTCCAAGTGGGCTGTCATGTGCCTTTTACAGAGAAATGACTTCCATCTGGCCACTCTACCAATAAGGCCTGATTTGTGGAATGCTGCAGATATAGTTGTACTTCTGGAAGGTTCTCCCAGGAACAAGGAACTCTGGAGCTCTGTCAAGGTGACCATCAGGTTCTTGGTCACCTCCCTGACCAAGGCCCTTTTCCCCCAATTGCTCAGTTTGGCCGGGCAGCCAGCTCCATGAAGAGTCCTGCTGGGTCCAAAGTTCTTCCACTTAAGAATATCGGAGGCCACTGTGATCTTTGGGACCTGCAATGCTGCAGTAATTGTTTTATACCCTTCCCCAGATATGTTCCTTGACACAATCCTGTCTCAAAGGTCTACGGACAATTCCTTCATGGCTTGGTTTTTGCTCTGACATGCACTGTCAACTGTGGGAACTTATATAGACAGGTGTGTGCCTTTCCAAATCATGTCCAATCAATTTAATTTACCACTGGTGGATTCCAATCAAGTTGTAGAAACATCTCAAAGATAATCAATGGAAACAGGATGAACCTAAGCTCAATTTTGAGTGTCATACCAAAGGATGTGAATACTTATGTAAATTTGATATTACAGTTATTTCTTTTTAATTACTTTGCAAAAATTTCTAAACACCTGTTTTCACTTCTTCATTCTCGGCTATGGTGTGTAGATTGATGATAAAAAAAAGAAGGTAATCCATTTTAAAATAACGCTGTAACGTAACAAAATGTGGAAAAAGTGAAGGGATCACTTTTTTGTGCGGCATTTTAGGTACGAAGAGCACAGTGGCCTCCGTCAGTCTTAAATGGAAGAAGTTTGAAACAACCAGGACTCTTCATGGAGCTGGCTGGTGGCCAAACTGAACAATCGGAGGAGAAGGACCTTGGTCAGAAGTGACCAAGAACCTGATGGTCACTCTGACAGAGCTCCAGAGTTCCGCTGTGGAGATAGCAGAAACTTCCAGAAGGACAACTATATATGCAACTCTCCACCAATCAGGCCTTCATGGTATAGTGGCCAGACAGAAGCCGCTCCTCAGTAAAGGGTGCATGACTGCCCACTTGGAATTAGCCAAAAGGCACCTAAACAAGATTCTCTGGTCTGATGAAACCAAGAATGAGCTCTTTGGCCTGAATGCTAAATGTCATGTCTGGAGGAAACCAGGCACCGCTCGTCACCTGGCCAATACCATGCCTACGGTGAAGCATGGTGGTGGCAGCAGCATGCAGTGGGGATGTTTTTCAGCGGCAGGAACTGGGAGACTAGTCAGGATTGAGGGAAAGATGAACAGAGCAAAGTACAGAGAGATCCTTGATGAAAACCTGCTCCAGAGCGTTCAGGACCTCAGACTGGGGTGGAGGTTCACCTTCCAACAGGACAATGACCCTAAGCACACAGCCAAGACAACACAGGAGTGGCTTTGTGACAAGTCTGTGAATGTCCTTATGGCCCAGTCAGAGCCCAGACTTGAACCCGATTGAATATCTCCGGAGGGACCTGAGAATAGCTGTTCATCAATAATAATAATAATAATAATATATGTTATTGTCATTACACATAAGTGCAACGAGATTTGGTTTGCAACTTCCATCCGATGTCATAACTTAATAAAATTTTAGGTTTAGATACCCCGAAAACAAGGGTTTGTAAAAACGAACGTTAAACCAGTAAAATCAACACAGACCGAGGCCGGGGAGACAGTCCATGGGTGGGGAGAGAGAATGGGAGAGATTACCCAAATACAGGTGTGCCAAGCTTGTTGCGTCATACCCAAGAAGACCTGAGGCTGTAATCACTGCCGAAGGTGCCTCAACATAGTACTGAGTAAAGGGTGTGAATACTTATGTAAATGTGATATTTAAATTGAATTACTTTGGAAAAATTTCTAAACACCTGTTTTCACTTTTTTATTATGGGGTATTGTGTATAGACTGATGATTAAAAAAATAATTTAATCAATTTTAGAATACGGCTGTAACGTAACAAAATGTGGAAAAAGTGAAGGGGTCTGAATACTTTCTGAATGCACTGTATATAAGGAAGTATTAGGGCAGATGCTCCAAATGTTTGGCTCAAGGAAGATTTTAATAAGTATCTTAAAAAAGGAATAAGGCTGAGAGAAGGGGGGTAATGGAGATGGAAGTTATAATTGCCTTCTCTATTGGCAATATTTTGCCAAGGCTATTGTACTTGTTTCAATCTCTGCCAATAGAGGTACCATTAAAACAATTCACAGAATGGGATAAATTAATATCTAGATTTATTTGGGGAGGAAAGAAGGCCAGAATTCGATACACTACACTCCAGTTGTCAAAGGACAAAGGTGGAATGGCACTTCCAAATTTTAGGATATATTTCTATGCAGCCCAACTTTGACCACTAATTAATTGGTGTGAGGACAGCTATATAGCTAGGTGGAAAGAGATTGAGACATATATCCCTGACTTCCACATCCAAACACTCTTGGGAGAAAAAGCTCTTCCTGGACATATCAGGAGTATAATCGATCCAATAACGATATTTACTTTAGAAACCTGGTTCACTCTTACCAGACAACATAAACTGAATAAACGACGAAAAGTTTTGAAATGGATAGCGTTGGATAATGAATTTAAACAAGGGATGTATGACTCAACATTTAAAGAGTGGATGAAGAAAGGAATGACTACATTTTGTATTGTTATTGAAAATGGAGACCTAAGAAGTTTTCAAGATTTGAAGGATAGATTTTCACTTTGGAACCAAGACATGTTTAGATACCTCCAACTGAGAGATTATTACAATAAAAAAAGTAAAAAGGGAGGCACTAGAAGAAAAGAATCCAGTGATTGAAGTGATAGTTAATGCGTATCATCAAAAAACATTAAGGATTATTTAAGTGGGAAAGGGAATTGAACATCGCAATCTCAGAAGAAAAATGGCATCATATGTGTGTAACACTACAGACATCCATTAATTCACAAAAATGGAGAGAATTTAATTGGAAAATTTTGATTTGTTTCTTTATTATGCCTAACATAAAAAGCAAGCTAATTCTAAGGCAGCAAATGCTGGAGGCAATGTGATCAAACAGATGCAAATCATGCACATATCTTCTGGAGTTGCCCAAAAATAGAACCATTTTTGGGACAGAGTGAACTCATAATTAAAGGAAGTATTAGGATATATACTCTCCAAGAAGTGTTCCATTTTATACCAGGGTAATAAAACTACAGTGGTGCCGAAGGAAGATCATTACTTGGTTAAAATCCTCCTCACAGCTGGCAGAAAGGCCATTACAAGAAACTGGCTTGCAGCGGACACACCCAGACTTAAACAATGGTTAGACCTAGTACAAGAAATATTTGTCATGGAGAAAATGGCATATTTTCTAAGAGTGAAAGAAGACGAGTTTAACAGAAAATGGGAAAAATGGATTAGGTATAGAAATAAAGACATTAACACTGTATAATTTTATTGACAATAATGTAAGTTATTGGAAAATGTTTTAATAAGAAAATAGTTCTGTATACTGCATCATTAATTGTAAACTGAATCCCCCGCTACACTGTTGTACGTTTCACTGCATTGTTGTATGTTTTGTTGTTATATTTGTGTTTTATTTGTGTATACATAAAAGCAGTAAAGACTAAAGTGAAAAAAGGAAGTTATAATTGCCAGTGGTGGTACAGTTAAATTCAGATATGCTGAAAAAGACTAGATTGTGTCTACTCATATGTTGGAGTGTAACAAAGCTGGAGTGGGTACTGCATTATACAACTAAATACACAGTTCTTCCAGGGCAACAGCACCTAGGTTTTTGAACCATTTTACCAGGGAATCAGATGTGCATGAATATACATTTCTGCTATCTTATTAATTTTGTGATTTCCATCCAGAATCTGCAACTGTGGTGAAATCGAAAATGCTTTATTGAAATGTTCTTTTTTCTGGTGTTAATAGGAATTAAAGAAAAGCTGGATTATTTTGTGGATTTGAACATTAAAGCTATTTGGATAAGTCCAGTGTATAAGTCTCCAATGAAAGATTTTGGCTATGACGTAGAGGATTTTGAAGATATTGATCCAATATTTGGAACAATGGAAGAGTTTGATAGCCTCTTAAAAACTGTACATGACAAAGGTGAGAATTGATAAAATAAAATTCATGCTTTCTTATTGGCTGCCATTTATATTGCAGTCCCTGAATCAAGATTGAGAGATTCCGGTCGAGTAACAGCAAACAACAACGGCAATGCTTGCAATGCCAACGCTATTACTCACCGTTAATCCTCCCCCCCCCCCCCCCCCCCCCCCTCCCCCACACCAAATATGCTTTATTTGTAAATTTACAATTATACTACTTGGGACCTTTGTTGTTATTCATATTTACAGAATGTCAACATGGCAGCAGTTTTTCCTTCCTAAATATTCCTTTAGCGAAAAGGTGTAGAATTTATAACACTGGCCTCAGCCCCTCAATGTCCAGTGGCAAGAAGGCTGTAGACTCTGGTTTTCCCCTTGGACTGTGCAACAACCGCTCCAAGCTTCAGTTCAAATCTCAGTGCAAAATCCTGTCCTTGAACGTGAAATCTGCACCATCCTCTTGAGAACAACTCCGTGCACCGGAAGACCAGCAAGTTTCAGGCAGACCAAAGTGTGTCTTTACTTAGCTGATGAGCTGATTAGCCAGTAGCAATTGGCATTTGTCTCAGTACCCATCTCTGGGAATAGCTCTTTGAGTCCTGTGTGGGTGCAATTGCTAAGGATGAATCTTTACAAAAACACTGTATCTATTTGCAGAGCTTGTTGGAAATACACAATCTAGAAAGTGATATATGACAGTCTAACCACCACTGCAGTTGCTTCGAGGGCAGCATGAGAAGTGACATTGAGAAGTTATCTCACAGGAAGTGTCTTTCTCACCATCAGCTGCGCAAGCTCTAAGTTCTTTTTTAGAAGCATTCTGTCAAATATAATCTAACATGAGTATTTGGGACAAAGTTCAGGACTGGACTGATCTATCTGGTACATCACCATGGTGGTTCATTGCTGGGTTGCTGGAAACATTGCACAGCTTGGCATTTTTTACAATGGGACTGGGGGTGGCTTTGAATTGAATTCAGCTCTGCTGAATCAGTCAGCTGCATCGATTATGTAAATAAACTGATTGTGTGGAACACTTGGCTAGTATGTTGCCAAGATCTTGGAAATTGGTCAACTGTTCATCTTGTAAAAACCAGGGGCATGGAGCACAGAGATTTTACGCATTGCATCTTCTGCAAGCAGATGGCTGCCAACCAACCCTTTGACTTCAGTGATGGTGAAATTAATTTTCTGCAGGGGATCTCTTGAGTTAGAGAAACAGCAACCATTGGCTCCAGACCAATTTTATTGATCATTCCTAATTGTACCAGCCCCATAAAGTGAGTGGCTTCCTGGCTAATTTCAGAGGCAGTTTGGAGTAAACATATTTCCATTGATCTGGATCCGTATATAAGCTAGATTGCTTGGGGATGTCCAATTTCCTACCCTGTAGGATATGATTGAAATTGGATAAGTCCATATTGATGGGTGTAATTTTATAATTATCATTTTGGATACGTTATAGTATGGTATGAAAGTCTATGATACATGCATGTTATGCATTTAAAAATGGATTTATTAGTTTTCATGGATTCGTCAATTAAAAAAACAGTAATTTTCAGCCTTTATTGAAATGCTTTGAAAAAGGACCTGAGGACACTTTTGTTATTCAAATTTAAAGTTCTTTTTAATTCAAACCAATATATTTTCAATGAATATACAACCAATGAAAAAAATAAATTCAAGAGGTTGGAAGTCTGAAATAAACATTAAAAATGTTGGAAATACCAAACAGCTCATAAAGTTGAAAGTGCAGCAAAGTTAATGTTTCACAGCAAAGACTCTGTCAGAACTGGGATAATTCACAGATTTTCTTTAAAAATGTTTTCATTAAAGAATATTTGAAGTACATGGCAGTTCATTTGATGGTAGCTGAGATTAATGCACAATTGTTGTAAAGATTATTTTGGTATATTTCTGCCTTGCAGATAGGGATCAAATGCATATTTACATTCTTTAATATTATGTGTCGCCAGGATATAGGGTACAAGTTACATCAGGAGATACAATTAGCATGTAAGAAAGGCAATATTACAGTGATCGCGGGGGAATTCAATATGCAGGCAGACTGGGAAAATCAGGTTGGTACTGGACCCCAAGAAAGGGAATTTGTAGAGAGCCTCTGAGATGGTTTCTCAGAGCAGCATGTAGTGGAGCCTAGCAGGGAAATTACAATTCTGGATTTAGTGTAGTGTAATGATTTAAGAAGGGAACTCAAGGTAAAGGAATCACTAGGAGGTAGCGACCATAATATGATATGATTTAACCTGCAATTTGAGAAGGAGAAGGTGTAGCGGCAGATTTTTATATCGTTCAAGAGATTACTCCCTCTAGCCACTAAGTGGACTACATGATTAAGGAGAATGTCGTTATATGCATGTGAGATTTCCGTCAGAGACCTTCAAAGCTTCTTCACAGATAAATCTTCATAACACAGTCTTTTGATTAATAGATTCTTTATTGTTGATGAAAAACAATAAAGTACACATTCAACCTTCTTCCAACTCATGCACTATAATCTTCGTCAAACTCCAGCATATCGCTTTAAAGTTTAGAAAACTCCTTGTGTCTCTGTTACACTTCGCATGGGTCAAAGGGGATGCCTTCCTCATGCAAGTCCCAAACTAAACTAAAAACAAAGCTTTTGTGCAAGAAATTTAGCCCCAAACACCTCCTAAAATACGTCATAAATCCCACCCACAT
The DNA here is from genome assembly GCA_035221665.1 of Okamejei kenojei. Classification (NCBI taxonomy): domain Eukaryota; kingdom Metazoa; phylum Chordata; class Chondrichthyes; order Rajiformes; family Rajidae; genus Okamejei; species Okamejei kenojei. Next base: position 59,140,037 of record CM069138.1, read on the forward strand.
AATAACGGGCACTAAAATTTAAAGACACATGCCATCATTAATGACACACAAAACAAGCCAAATGGCCACTACAGAAGGAGAAATCAGATGTGTCGGTATTACATCTGAGCAAATGGGACTACAGAGGCATGAGGGAGGAACTGGATAAAGTTGACTGGAAAGGGACCCTAGCAGGAATGACTGGGACAGCAGTGGCTGGAATTTCTGGGAATAATTCAGAAGATGCAGGATCTTTTCATTCAAAATAGTAGGAACGATTCTAGAGGGAAAATGAGGTGACCGTGGCTGACAAGGGAAGTCAAGGACAGTATAAGACTAAAAGAGAAGGCATATAACATTGCAAAGATTAGTGGGAAGCCAGAGGATTAGGAAGCTTTTAAAGAACAACAGAAGGTAACTAAAAAGGCAATACATGAGAAAAGATGAAATACAAAGGTAAGCTAGCCAATAATATAAAATAGGGCAGCAAGAGTTTCTTCAGATATATAAAAAGAGGCAAGAGTTCAAGTTGGACTGCTGGAATTTTGCAGGAGAAGTGGTAATGGGGAATAAAGAAATGGCAGGGGAATTGAATATCAGTCTTCACAGTGCATGATACCGACAATGTGCCTGAAATTCAAGCGAGTCAAGTTAGTGGAGTGGCTATTGCTAAGGAGAATGAGCTTGGGAAGCTGAATGGGCTGTCGGTATATAAGTCACCTGGACAGGATGGACTGCACCCTACGGTTCTGAAATAAGTTGCTTTAGAGATTGTGGAGGAATGGACAGTGATATTTCAGGAATCACTAGAGTCAGGAGTGATATTTCAGGAATCACTAGAGCCAGCCGATTGGAAAATTGCTAATAGTGGAAACTATAGGCAGGTTAGTCTGACTTCAGTGGTGGGTAAGATTTTAGAGTCCACTATAAAGGACGACGTTACAGAATACTTAGAAAGTTCATGATATAATAGGCCAAAGTCAGCATGGTTTTGTGAAGGAGAAATCTTGCTTAAGAAATCTGCTGGAATTCTTTGAAGAAGTAAAGAGCAGGACAGACAAAGGGGTCAATGGGTGTTGTTTACCTAGATTTTCAGAAAACCTTTGATAAGGTGCCACATGTGAGGCTGCTAAGGAAGATGAGAGACAATGGTATCAAAGGCAGATACTAGCATGGAGTACTCGCCGGAGTTTAGAAGGATGAGGTGACCCTCATTTAAACTTACCGAATAGTGAAAGGCTTGCATAAAGTGGAGAGGATGTTTCCACTAGTGGAAGAGTCGAACACCAGAGGTAATAGCCTCAGATTTAAAGGATGTACCTTTACGAAGGTGATGAGGAGGAATTTATTTTGTCAAAGGGTGTGGAATTCTTTGGCACAGAAGGCTGTGGAGGCCAAGTCAATGGATATTTTTAAGGTAGAGATAGAAAGATTCTTAATTAGTGTGGGTGTCAAGGGTTATGGGGAGAAAGCAGGAGGGGTTAGGAGGTAGAGATAGATCAGCTTCGATTGAATGGTGGAGTAGAATTGTTGGGCCGAATGGCCTAATTCTACTCCTATTACTTATGACCTTATTACTTCACAGGTGGTAGAAAAGAGAGAATATAAACATGAAGTTTGAGTTAACATACTTAAAGCGCTTTTGGAGTAGGCTATTATAGGGCAATTTTCCAAAATTTATCGAGAACCTTCACACACTGTGATAGTATGTATATATAATATTCTGGGATAATTGTACAAATGTTTGATTCAGATATATTACAATATGAAAGAGTAGAGTGCATGACAATTGAATTAGTTTTGTGATACATTGGTTTTCCTCTATTATATGTTTTAGCACAGTCAGTAATTGAACATATTACTAACTTTTTTTTGTCTGCTTTTGGAAAGGTTTGAAACTAATCATGGATTTCATTCCAAATCACACCAGTAACAAACATCGCTGGTTTCAACTTAGCCGGAACCGAACTGGAAAATACACTGACTATTACATCTGGGTGAATTGTAAATCTGAGGTGAACAAAACCACGAGCCCCAACAACTGGGTAATAATTTCAAACTCATCTGTTACTTAATATATCTTTGCTTCTTGGCTCTCTAATTAGTTGATTTTATTGCAAGTGTTTTTCACTTATTTCAATGTTGTCTTTCAGGTTAGCTTGTTTGGATACTCTGCATGGCAATATGATGAGGTTCGAGGGCAGTGTTATTTACATCAATTCTTGAAGGAACAACCTGATTTGAATTACAGAAATGCTGATGTGCAAGAAGAAATGAAAGTAAGTACCCATAAGTCATTTATATCCATGATTTAAATTGGCATGTTTGTTATTTAGATAAATTATGGTTAACTGTTGCTACATTATTGAAGTTAATATTGAAAAAATGTATGTTAAAATGCACACCAATTAAATAATAGGATTAAACTGTGTAATAGATGCTGCAGATATAAAAATCAAATTTTCTTTTCACCAAATATCTGAGTGTATAGTTGAAACCTAGTAATTCAGATCATATTCTGAGACACAATGGGACAAATTAATTATACAAGATTTCTACACGCATTTGTACATTGCCAATTTTCTGCTATAATTTCAGACAACACTCAGGCTTAAATTAATATTAATAACTTTGTTTTGAATTTGAATCTGGAACCACCATACTGAAAATATATTACATTTATCTTATAGTAGGAAATTAAGATATGAGAAGATTTATTTCAGTTACATATACAACTGTGCCCATTTGGTATGATTATAAAATCATACAAAATTGTATGATTTGGTAGACACAAAATGCTGAAGTAACTCAACGGGAGAGGCAGCATCTCTGGAGAGAAGGAATGGTTGACATTGTGTGTTGAGACCCTTCTTCAGAGTCAGGGGAGTGGGGGACTAGTGATATGGAAGGGTAAGGTGTGAAAATGACAGATCAAAGCAAACGATGATAAGGAAATGTAGAATGGTTTATTGTTAGCTGAAGGGAAGGTGACAAGGAGGCATACAATCAGTAAAATTAATCAGACGGGCAGTGAAGCTAGTCGGAGAACTAGTGTGAAGGAGGGATGGAGAGAGGGAAAGCAACGGTTACTTGAAGTTAAAGATATTTCATACCACTGAGTTGTAAGCAGCCCAAGCTAAATATGAGGTGCTGTTGCTCCAATTTACATTAGGCCTCACTCTGACAGTGGAGGAAGCCCAGGACAGAAAGGGAATGTGAGGGGGAGTTAAAGTGTTTAGCAACCAGGAAATCGAGTGGGCCAAAGTGGACTGAACGGAGATTATTTGGTAAAGATAATGTACAGAATATGTGGATGTGAAGATACATTTAGAGTTGTGTACATTGTGGTATGACTTTGTCTGTTTCATTAAACCAGCCACTGTTATTAGTCAAGTGTTGACCGCCTGCGCTGAAGGAGGTTTATTAGTATTTTTTTCAAAATACACGCGACTGACTTGTGTTTCAATTTTTCTGCTATTTTGTAGAATGTATTAAGATTTTGGTTGAAGAAAGGAGTTGATGGCTTCCGGGTGGATGCAGTCAAGTATCTATTGGAAGCTGAAAGTCTAAGAAATGAACCTCAAGTCAACTTAACCCAGAATCCAGTGAGTTACCTTACAATTTAAGACTGAATTGAAGTGAGTGGTGACACATTGTGCAGACTGTGTTCATTAATGTGAGACCTCCCTCCATAGCAACCACACCAGCTTGTCCTGGGCCTTGTGAAGGTGTTTTAGAATGGTGGTGGTTAGCAATAGCATTGAAGATATACATATATATATATATCAGGGCTCTCACTTAACTTTTTTTCCCTGTTGCCAGCCGGGCAACCTTGACAGCTTTTTAGGTTGCCAAATGGCAGTTTAGGTGGTCATTTAAGACGGTTTGCATGACGAGTGTGATAATGTGCGCGGACGACGTGCGTAGTTACCAGTCAGAAATATGCTCAATGAAGCATTCACATATTATCTTCAAGAAGAAACTGCAGATGCTGGAAAATCGAAGGTAGACAAAAGTGCTGGAGAAACTCAGTGGGTGCGGCGGCATTTATGGAGCAAAGGAAATAGGCAACGTTTCAGGCCAAAACCCATCAGTCTGAAGAAGGGTTTCGGCCTGAAACATTGCCTATTTCCTTCGCTCCATAGATGCCACCGCATCCGCTGAGTTTCTCCAGCAATTTGTCTACATTCACATATTATTTCTGCTTCAAATAACTCACAAACTAAACATATTCACCAATCAAAACATGATATATACCACAATGACATGCAGCAAAATTATAATACAATATCTCAACTCTTTTTACACATTGCAATTAATGCAATTTCTATTAGTTCTTTCCACTTCCAAACAAAAATGTGGTTGGATTATTCAGCGTATGATCAATCTGTGTCAATAAATCCTGGACCATGCACACTACAGATTGATGCAAGCATGTTTTCTGTGAAGGACAGAAAATTACCATGACATGGCCATAGCATGGGTCGTTGTTGCTATTGGCACAGAAACACTCTGGCTTCCCACATAATTGATCCATAACAAAATATACAGGTTGCAAATAAATTTCTAAAGGCATATTATGATAATAGCTGTTAAAACTGACTATACCCATCTGACAGGTTAAACATTACACTAACTGACAAGAGATGGCCAAAGGACATAACTGCAGCAAATGTTCTTTTGGTAATATGTTTAAAGGTGTCAAAACGCCACATTACCAGACATTCAGATTAGATGTACGTTGTGAACAGCAATGAAGATATCCAGTTTGTACGCACCAGATTTAAAAAAAAATATTGATAAACGCTGTTTCCATTATTCCCACTTTAACGTTAAAATTTCCACAGAAATATCTCCTGACCAAATTTGTGATGTATATGACCGACTGTAGAAGTAAAACTTGGATAAATCCAACGTATAGTTGTGAATGTTGCTCATTAAATAACTACAGTATTGATACTCCATATTAAGAGCATTGATTTTGCCGTTAAAATGAATTCTGTAATAACGTGTCAATGGTAGCAGTGACAACCAAACACCGGTTTTAATGTTTCATGTATTCACTATTTAATTCATCCATCTTTATGGACTAAAACAAATAATAACATTGGGAATTAAAACACATTTGATTGCATGTTCATGTTCGCTCTGAAGACATTTCCAGCACAATAGGGTCAGGGGGTGTGTGAATCAGTGCGGGGTGGATAGATGGCGAGGGGTGGGGGGGGGGGGGGGGGGGGGTTGAAAAGGCAAACGGTGCGGAATGGACGGATTGAGGCAGGTGAATTAGTACGTGTTGGTTGGTGTATGTAAAATTGTGAGAGGAGAGCATGGGGGATGTCAGTGGAGTTGAATGGGGGGATCAGTACGGGATGGATGGGGGGGGGGGGATCAGTACAAGCTGAATGGGGGGAGGGATCAGTACAGGATGAATGGGTGTAGACAAAAGTGCTGGAGAAATTCAGCGATGAGGCAGCATCTATGGAGCGAAGGAATTACACAACGTTTCGGGTCGATCCCTTCTTCAGACTGTTCCCCCCATTCTTCTTGAATGGGGAATCAGTACAGGATGGATGGGAGGTGGATCAGCGCAGGATAAATGGGGTGGATCAATACAGGTTGAATGGGGGGGGGGTTCAGTACAGTATGGATCGGAGGGTCAGTGCAGGATGAATGGATGATCACTACAGGATGAATGAGGGGATCAGTACAGGATGAATGGAAGGAATCAGTACAGGATGAATGGGGGGGGATCAGTACAGGCTGAATGGGGGGGGGGGGATCAGTACAGGATGAATGGAAGTAGACAAAAATGCTGGAGAAATCCAGCGGGTGAGGCAGCATCTATGGAGCGAAGGAAATAGACAATGTTTCGGGTCGAGAATGAAGGGGTTCAGGATGAATGAGGGGTTCAGTACAGGATGAATGGTGAATCAGTACAGGATGAATGGGAGATCAGTAAAAGATGCATGGGGAGATCACTACAGGATGGATGGGGGGATCGGTGCAGGGTAAATGGAGGGTGGGTCAGTACGGGATGAATGGGGGAGAAGTGCAGGATGAATGGGGGGGCGAAGTGCAGGATGGATGAGAAGGGGGGTCAGTACAGGATTAATTGGGGGACCAGTGTAGGATGGATGGGGGGTGGCAGGTGAATCAATGAGAGGTGGATTGGGTGATCAGCGCAAGATGAATAGATTGGGGGGGGCAGATGGGGAGGGGAGCACAGGGGATGTCAGTGAGGACTGAATAGAGGTAGGAATGAGGATCAGTGCAGGATGGAGAGGAGGGGGTCCCAGGTTAAGTGGGGTGGAGGGGGGCATACAAGAGAGAGAGAGAGAGGGGAAGAGGCAGAGGTGGTGGGGAGGAATGAAGGTCAGCTCTCCTCGGACAACATCGCCCCGCTGCCTTGGCCATCCCTGTCCACCGCCAAGTGGGAGAGGGATGGGATCTCCTCGCCATCGCCTCCCCTCCTCGCCAACCAACAGCAAAGTGCGGGGCCGAGCGGTGCAGGTCTAAGATCCTATAGCTATAGGATCTTTGGTGCAGCTGCTTCAGACGGCAGAAGGAGGCCTCCCCCTTCCTCCCTCCTCCGGGCCTCGGCGTGCGAGAAGGTTTCTTTTGAAAGCGCCATTAGCGGATTGGCAAGTAGCGGCCGCTATCAGGGCAGGTGGGTGCGGGAGGAAGAGGGGGTGGAGCCGCTGTTACAGCCGCTGCTGCTGCTGTGCGGGGCCCGTCATTCGCTCCGACCCTTTGTCACCCTGCACCTAGTATCTTTTCCCCGCACAGCCGTCGCCGGCACGAAACGTCACGTTCCTTTTCTCCAGAGATGCTGCCTGACCCGCTGAGTTACGCCATTTTTTTGTGTCTATCGGTATAAACCCGTATCTGCATTGCCAAGCTGGGCAAAATGAGTCAGCATTTAGGTTGACCGGCAGCACTTTGGGTGGTCAATGGCACCCGGGCAACCGGTAATTTTGAGCCCTATATATATACTGTATATAGACACAAAATGCTGGTGTAACACACCGGGACAGGCAGTATCTCTGAAGAGAAGGATGGGGTGACTTTAAAGGACGAGACCCTTCTTCAGATTGAAAGTCACGGGAAAGGGAAATGAGAGATCATAGAATCATAGAAAATAGGTGCAGGAGTAGGCCATTCGGCCCTTCGAGCCTGCACCGCCATTCAATATGATCATGGCTGATCATCCAACTCAGTATCCTGTACCTGCCTTCTCTCCATACCCCCTGATCCCTTTAGCCACAAGGGCCACATCTAACTCCCTCTTAAATATAGCCAATGAACTGGCCTCAACTACCTTCTGTGGCAGAGAATTCCACAGACTCACCACTCTCTGTGTGAAAAAAGATCTTCTCATCTCAGTCCTAAAAGACTTCCCCCTTATCCTTAAACTGTGACCCCATGTTCTGGAGTTCCCCAACATCGGGAACAATCTTCCTGCATCTAGCCTGTCCAACCCCTTAAGAATTTTGTAAGTCTCTATAAGAACCCCCCTCAATCTCCTAAATTCCAGCGAGTACAAGCCGAGTCTATCCAGTCTTTCTTCATATGGAAGTCCTGCAATGCCAGGAATCAGTCTGGTGAACCTTCTCTGTACTCCCTCTATGGCAAGAATGTCTTTCCTCAGATTAGGAGACCAAAACTGTACATAATACTTCATGTGTGGCCTCACCAAGATCCTGTACAACTGCAGTAGATCCTCCCTGCTCTTGTACTCAAATCCCTTTGCTATGAATACCAACATACCATTCGCTTTCTTCACAGCCTGCTGCACCTGCATGCCTACTTTCAATGACTGGTGTACCATGACACCCAGGTCTCATTGCATCTCCCCTTTTCCTAATCGGCCACCATTCAGATAATAATCCACCCTCCTGTTTTTGCCACCAAAGTGGATAACCTCACATTTATCCACATTATACTGCATCTGCCATGCATTTGCCCACTCACCCAACCTATCCAAGTCACCTTGCAGCCTCCTAGCATCCTCCTCACAGCTAACACTGCCCCCCAGCTTCATGTCATCCGCAAACTTGGAGATATTGCATTCAATTCCCTCATCCAGATCATTAATATATATTGAAAATAGCTGGAGTACCAGCACTGAGCCTTGCGGTACCCCACTAGTCACTGCCTGCCATTCTGAAAATGACCCGTTTACTCCTACTCTTTGCTTCCTGTCTGCCAGCCAGTTCTCTATCCACATCAATACTGAACCCCCAATACCGTGTGCTTTAAGTTTGTATGGTAATCTCTTATGTGGGACCTTGTCGAAAGCCTTCTGAAAATCCAGATATAACACATCCACAGGTTCTCCCTTATCCACTCTACCAGTTACATCCTCAAAAAATTCTATAAGATTCGTCAGACATGATTTACCTTTCATAAATCCATGCTGACTTTGTCCAATGATTTCACCGCTTTCCAAATGTGCTGCTATCCCATCTTTAATAACTGACTCTAGCATTTTCCCCACTACCGATGTTAGACTAACTGGTCTGTAATTCCCCGTTTTCTCTCTCCCTCCCTTTTTTTAAAAAGTGTGGTTACATTAGCTACCCTCCAATCCTCAGGAACTACTCCAGAGTCTAAAAAGTTTTGAAACATTATCACTAATGCATCCACTATTTCTGGGGCTGCTTCCTTAAGTACTCTGGGTTGCAGCCTACCTGGTCCTGGAGATTTATCAGCATTTAATCCATTCAATTTACCTAACACCACTTCCCGGCTAACCTCGATTTCACTCAGTTCCTCCAATTCATTTGACCCCTGGTCCCCTGTTATTTCCGGCAAGATTATTTATATCTTCCTCTGTGAAGACAGAACCAAAGTAGTTATTCAATTGGTCTGCCATGTCCTTATTCCCCATGATCAATTCACCAGTTTCTGACTGCAAGGGACCTACATTTGTTTTACATTCATAATTTTATTAATATTAACAATTATGTCTTATACATTTCTATACTTTTTTTTATAGGTAAGAAAAGATAGAGAATAAAAAATAAAGTAAGAGTAGGAATGAATGGAATATTAAAAAAGTTATCCATCATTGGAGATATATCCATTATTTGTTGTACGTGATTCTTCATCTATTCCTTTATTCGGGCTTCAGTCAGGCTCCCGTACCGAGTCATTTTGACCCTTTAGATATTCAATAAATGGAGACCATATTCCTCTGAAAATATCCAACTTGTCCAATAGGACAAGCCTTAATCTTTCCAGATGAAGTGTCTCCGACATTCCTGTAATCCACATTTTGATTGTGGTGCATGTAGGACCTTTCCAGAATTTCAATAATAATTTTTTCCCAATTATTAAACTGTAATCAATAAAAATTATTTGATTCATTGTTATTTATTGATCTGTTTCTAATATTCCCAGTATTATTAACTTTGAGTCACGGGTCAGATTCATATTAACAACATTCGAAATTATCTTAAATATTTCTGTCCAAAATTTAGTAATTTTTACACAATTTGTAAATGAGTGTGTTAAGTTAGCTTCTAAGTGTTGACATTTATCACATATGGCAGATACATTTGAAAAAATACTATGTAATTTGGATTTTGAATAATGTAGTCTATGTAATATTTTAAATTGTATAAGAGAGTGTCTAGCATTTAACCAGCAGTGATGTATATGTTGTAGACTTTCATCCCATATTTCAGGTCTAATTATTTGACCTAATTCGTTTTCCCATGATTGCCTATATTTCTGTCATTGGGGCATCGTTTTCCAGTAAAATATTATAAATATATGATAACAATGTTTCTGTGTTCGGATGTTTATTTAGACATTCATCTAAAATTTCTGTCTTTCTATTTCTAATTTCCTGTGTGTTTGCTTTTACATAGTCTCTAATTTGTAGATATCTAAAGTAATCTTTTGAATGTAGTCCATAAATTTGTTGTAATTCTTGAAATGAAAGGAAAGCATTTTCTCTGTAGAGATCTCCCATCTTATTAATTCCATAGTTTTTCCATTGTAAAAAACCTTTGTCCATCATTGAGGGTTTATATGTAACGTTATTTACGATGGTAAGGGCTAGTGGTATACATTCCAATTTTAGTGTTTTCTTTATTTGTTTCCAGATACGTATTCCACTTTCTATTATAAGGTTTTCACTATAGGTTTTCTTACCTATTTTAATATTGGCGAATAAAATCGAATTAATTTCAAAAGGCGAACATTCTTCTTTTTCCATTTTTAACCAGGTTGGTTGTTTATCTGTCTCTACCTACATTTGTTTTAACTAACCTTTTTCTCTTCACATATCTATAAAAACATTTGCAGTCCGTTTTTATATTCCGTGTCAGTTTTCTTTCATAATCTATTTTCCCTTTCCTAATTAAGCACTTTGTCCTCTTCTGCTGGACTCTGAATTTCTCCCGGTCCTCTGGTAGGCTGCTTTTTCTGGCTAATTTGTATACTTCATCTTTAGTTTTGATACTATCCCTGATTTCCCTTGTTATCCACAGATGCACTACCAGATATATACATTAATGTAGGGAGATATAAAAACAAATGAATGAAACATATGCAAAAAGTAACAATGCTATAGGAAACAGGTCATTGTTAGCTGTAGCTAGGTGAGAACAGAAAGCTGGTGTGACTTGGGTGAGGAGGGTTGAAGAGGGGTTACTTGAACTTAGAGAAATCAATATTCATACCTCTGGGTTGTAAGCTGCCCAAGCAAAATATGAGAAGCTGTTCATCCAATTTCCATTTAGCCTCACCCTAACAATGGAGGAGGTCTAGGACAAAAATGTCAGTGTGGGGATGGTAAGCAGAATAAAAGTGTTTTGCAACCGGGAGATCAGGTAGGTCTTAGTGGACTGAGTGAAGGTGTTCACCAAAACGATCGCCCAGTCTACGTTTGGTCTCGCCGATATATAAGAGTCCACATCTTGAACAACGGATACAGTAGTAGGTAGATATATATCCTGTCCTTATTGTGTCTAACATGTAGCTTGAGACCCCTCTCAGGAACGTAGTTTCCCTTTAAAATGGACTGACACAGCATCAAACACAGGCAAGTTTATGCCTGCTGGTGAGAAAACAAACTCAAAAGTCAACCTTGGCCTCTCTGGACTGATCGGCTCAAACAGTGTTTGTAATCACCTTACAGTTCGAAAAGAAACAGATTCCTACCTTTAGAATGATGTCACTCTGGATGAATGCTGACATATTTAGATGTAAGAAACTAGACATCCATGTGATGGTGCGATTCATCAGTAAAGTCATAGAGTCATCAAGTAAAGTCATAGAGTCATCATAGAGTCATCAAGTGTGGAAACAGGCCCTTCAGCCCAACTTGACCATGCAGACCTACATGTCCCATCCATCCACCTGCCTGCGTTTGGCCCATATCCCTCCAAACCTGTTATTTCTATGTACGTGCAATAGTCCCTGCCTCAACTACCTTCTCTGGCAGCTTGCTCCATACACCATCACCCTTTGTGAGGAAAAGGTTACCCCTTAGATTCTTATAACATTTTTCCTCCTTCACCTTAAATCTAAGACCTCTGGTTCTTGATTCTCCTACTCTGGGCAAGAGACTCTACTCAATCTATTTCTCTCATCTACCCAATCTATTCCTCTCATGATTTTATACACCTCTATAAGATCACCCCTCAACCTTATGCTCCAAGGAATCCCAGCCTGCTCAACTTCTCCCTACAGCTTAGACCCTCGAGTTCTGGCAACGTCCTCATAAATCTTTTTTGTACCCATTCCAGCTTTACAACATCTCTCCTGCTACATGGTGCCCAGAACTGAACTCCATACTCTAAATGCGGTCTCACCAATGTCTTATATGCTGTAACCATATAACCATATAACAATTACAGCACGGAAACAGGCCCACTCGGCCCTTCCAGTCCGTGCCGACCATTTGTTTTCCCCTAGTCCCATCTACCTGCACTCAGACCATACCCCTCCATTCCCTTCACGTCCATATACCTATCCACTTTACTCTTAAATGTTAAAATCGATCCTGCCTCCACCACTTCTGCTGGAAGCTCATTCCACACAGCCACCACCCTCTGAGTAAAGAGGTTCCCCCTCACGTTACCCCAAAACCTCTGTCCCTTAATTCTCATGTCATGCCCTCTTGTTTGAATCTTCCCTACCCTCAATGGGAAAAAACGTATCCACGTCAACTCTGTCTATCCCTTTCATCATTTTAAAGACCTCAATCAAGTCCCCCTTTAACCTTCTGCGCTCCAAAGAATAAAGACCTAACTTGTTCAACCTTTCTCTGTAACATAGTTGCTGGAACCCTGGCAACATTCTAGTAAATCTCCTCTGTACTCTCTCTATTTTGTTGACATCCTTCCTATAACTAGGCGACCAAAATTGTACACCATACTCCAGAATTGGTCTTACTAATGCCTTGTACAATTTTAACATTACTTCCCTACTCCTATATTCAATGCTCTGATTTATAAAGGCCAGCACACCAAAGGCTTTCTTTACCACCCTATCTACATGCGATTCCACCTTCAGGGAACTATGCACAGTTATTCCTAGATCCCTCTGTTCCACAGCATTCCTCAATTCCCTACCATTTACCATGTACCTCCTATTTTGATTTGTCCTGCCAAGATGTAGCACTTCACACTTATCAGCATTAAACTCCATCTGCCATCTTTCAGCCCACTTTTCCAAATGGCCCAAATCTCTCTGTAGACTTTGAAAATCTACTTCATTATCCACAACACCACCTATCTTAGTATCATCTGCATACTTACTTATCCAATTTTCCACCCCATCATCCAGATCATTGATGTACATGACAAACAACAGTGGACCCAACACAGATCCCTGAGGCACCCCACTGGTCACCGGCTTCCAACCTGACAAACAGGCATCCACCATTACTCTCTGACATCTCCCATTCAGCCACTGTTGAATCCATCTTGCTACTCCACCATTAACACCCAAAGATTGAACCTTCTTAACCAACCTTCCATGGGGAACCTTGTCAAAGGCCTTACTGAAATCCATATAGACAACATCCACTGCTTTACCCTCATCAATTTCCCTAGTTACCGCTTCAAAAAATTCAATTTGTCAAACATGACCTTCCAGGCACAAATCCATGTTGACTGTTCCTGATCAGACCCTGTTTATCCAGATGCTTATATATATTATCGCTAAGTATCCTTTCCATTAATTTGCCCACCACTGACGTCAAACTAATAGGTCTATAATTGCTAGGTTTATTCTTTGAACCCTTTTTAAACAATGGAACAACATGCGCAGTACGCCAATCCTCCGGCACTATTCCCGTTTCTAATGACATTTGAAATATTTCTGTCATAGCTCCTGCTATTTCTACACTAACTTCCCTCAATGTCCTAGGGAATATCCTGTCAGGACCTGGAGACTTATCCACTTTTATATTTTTCAAAAGTGTCAGTACTTCCTCCTCTTTGAATCTCATAGTTTCCATAGCTACTCTACTTTTTCCCCCTAACTCACAGAGTTCAATATCCTTCTCCTTGGTGAATACCGAAGAAAAGAAATTGTTCAATATCTCCCCCATCTCTTTTGGCTCTGCAGATAGCTGTCCATTCTGGTTCTCTAATGGTCCAATTTTATCCCTCATTATCCTTTTGCTATTAATATAGCTGTAGAACGCAATATGACCTCCCAACTTCTAAACTCAATACTCAGACTGATGAAGGCCAATGTGCTTAAAAGCCTTTTGATCTACGTGTGACTAAAGGAACTGTACACCTGCACTCCTAGATCCGTCTGCTCTACATTCCCCAGAGCCCTACCAGTCCTGCCCATGTTTCCAAAATGCAACCTCACATTTCTCTGTATTAAATTCCATCAACTATTCCTCAGCCCACCTGGCCAATCGATCAAATGTGCAATTTTTGACATCCAACTTAACTATCTGCAATACCACCCACTTTTGTATCATCTGTAAACTTGCTAATCTTGTCATTCTTTCACTACCAACAACTCACAGGAATAACACTTGTTCAATGACTGTAGGAGAGTTTGAGAAGCTAAAAATTAGAAAGTAAACCTGCTGAAACCACAATAAGGCCACGAGCATAAGGAACAGTTGACAGAACATTGCAGGAGAGATATGATTTTACATGGAAGATGCCAGGATGACAGTGGGAAACATGTTGGCAATGGGGGAAGATTGGAAAAGCAAGCATTATTAAAAAAAACTGAAAATAAGCGGAAAAACTTATTTAAGGTCTATAAAATGAAGAGGCCTGGAAGGAATAAAGAGAAAGAATATATTTGCATTAGGAGACTTAGATTTAAGTGTTTTAAGTGAGAGAGGTTTTCACCCAGAGGGCTACAGGGTTCTTTAAATTCCTGCATGAATGGATAATAGAGATAGAAGTCACATTTAAACGGTATTGACACTTATACATGTGTGGAGCAAGGCTATTTACACAGCAGTGGTGGATACCTGGAACGTGGTGCCAGGATTGTTGGAAGCAGACACCATCACAGCATTTGAGAGGTTTTTAGATAGACAATGGATATGCAGGGAACGGATAGCTGTAGAGCATGTGTAGGCAAAGGAGATTAGCTGAACTTGGCATTATGTTTGGTGCAGATATTATGGCCTGTTCAGTGATGTAGTGTTCTATGTGCTATATATGTGAACAAATGTGACCTGCTGCATTATGGACTGTGAACGATAAGATGGGATGAGTTTAGGTATCTTTTCCAATGGCACAGATGCAATGGGCCAAATGGCCTTCGTCTGAGTCATTAATTTTCTCTGAATTTACTATTTCTGTGATCCAAAAAAGCACCTCAGTTGATTTGATTTTGTACATTATATCAATGTTTGTTCGTATACATCTAACAAAGACTATGGGACCAGCTGTTGTGTTGAAGGCTTGTATTCCGGAATTAGTTGGCCTGCTGGCAAGAATGTGATGGAATTCTCTCCAGTTGCCAAGATGAATGCATTCCCAAAAATAATCAGCATGTTCAACCGCATCCAGAATGAACAGGAACTACCAATAGACTAGTGTGGCTGTACTGTATTATCTGTAAAATGAGCTTCAACAACTAGCCAGGAATTATTTTGCTGTCAGCTTACAAGCCTGCAACCTCTACTTCCCAGAAGGACAAGGTTAAGCGATTCCCCTTACAATCATGCACAATCCTTCCCTGGAATGACCTCATCATTTTTTGTCATTGCTCAGTCAAAATTTGGAAATACCAATCTAATAGCAGTGCAGATAAATCTTCACTGCAAAGTCCTTTGGGTCAAGATGGTGGTTAATTCTGGCCTAACCAAGGAATAAAAAACAGAGATGATTAAAAAATGTATCTGCTTTGGAGGGATATGGGGCAAATGCTGCTGAATGGGACTAGTTTCGGTGGGGCATCTTGGTCGACATGGATGAGTTTGGCTGAAAGGCCTGTTTCCGTGCTGCAAAACTCCATGTCCTGCAGTCTGTGCTATTCATAACTTTTATATGGTACTCTGACTACTGTATTAATGAAATGTTTTAATTTAAATTTCCAGAGTAACATCACATCATATAATGAGCTATATCATGATTACACGACCACACAAGTGGGAATACATGACATTGTCCGCAGCTGGCGACATGTTTTGAATGAGTTCAGTACAGAACCAGGCAGATACAGGTAAGGAATGACTTGTACCTACATGCCAGTTTGCTGAAACTCTTTGAGCTGCTCAAAGATGAGCTCATGCAATAAATGTTCACATCTAGGTGGGTGAGACAGCAAAGCCAATAGAGAGCAATGGTGGTAGGATTAAAAGAGGATGTTTGTTACGGTATTGGAAAAATCTCCAGGCCTTGCTGGAGCCAGCGGAACAGGGAAGATAACATATTTTCAAGCAACATTCTCTCAATTTTGGCGTCAAGTGTCAGGTTTGATTGTCATAAGGTCATAAGTGTAAGTAGAATTAGGCTATTTGACTCCATCTGATCGCCATCAGAGCTACACTGCCATTCAATTAATAATAATAATAATTTTTTTTAAAATAAACAAAAAACAGCAAACAAACAAACAAACAGCAGGTTACCAGAGGAACAACCGGCGTCAGCTCAGGTCCTTCGACAATCTGGACAAGGATGCCAAGGCCAAGAGCAGTGTCATTCCTGTTGAGGATAGAGGGACTAGTAGAGCGTCCCTTGTAGCCAGGGTCCGGAGGGCAAGGAGCACCGCCATTCCACCTGGGGTCTGTAAGGTGAGGAGTGGCTTTGCTGTCAGCGACCGAAGGACCGGTGACGGGATCTTGGGAGTGGGTGGGGCCGAATATATCCTGGTTGGGTTGCTCCTAGGCCTGGCCAAGCTGGCCATCCGCGAGTCATGGTGTCAGGCGGAAGAGTGCTTTGCCCGAGCCAGATGCTTGCCCCTTTACGTCCGTGGCTGGGTGGTGTTAGAGAGGGATATAGTTGTATAGTAGTTATTTAGTATATTTGTAACATAGTTATTTGGAAATTTAGTGTCTGAATAATTTGGTGACTTTGTGATATGGTGGTGGGTGTGTCACCACGGTTTTGTTTTGTATCGTCATAGTAATTAAATAAATTATTTTTGTTTAAAAAGAAAGTTGGTTACCAGGGACCTGGGGTGGAGGGTGCTGCATCGAAGAGTCCCCTGCAACTGTCGCGGTTCACAGACACGCCAGCATCCTGCCACTTTTGCGGGCTGGAAGAGTCTGTGTGCTAATAGACAATAGGTGCAGGAGTAGGCCATTCGGCCCTTCTAGCTAGTGCCGCCATTCATTGTGATCATGGCTGATCTTCCACAATCATTACCCTGTTCCTGCCTTCCCTCCATATCCCCTGACTCCGCTATCTTTAAGAGCTCTATCTAGCTCTCTCTTGAAAGTATCCAGGGAACCTTGGCCACGTGAATATACGCCACGTGTATAAGGAGTGTGTGAGGTTGCAGCCCCTGTTCCGTTATCTAAATGGGCTGCTCCTTGCCTTCTGGCTGCACTTCTCACCCACCATCCTCATCTTTGGACACCCTGTGCGTATGGGAGAGGGTAGGGCCGAGGGTGTCCTGGTTGGGTTGCTCCTGGGCTTGGTCAAGCTGGCCATCCGCGAGTCACGGTGCCAGGCAGAAGAGGGGGTTGAATGTATCCTTGACAAGGATTGTAAGATAGTTGTATAATAGTTTTTGTTTGTCGTGTATTATGGTGGTGGGTTATGATTTGTTTTTTACTGTACTATATATTATTGACTGTATTATATATTTTAATATTTGAATAAATATTTTAATTAAAAAAAATAATTTGAAAAGCTGGTTACCATGCTCATGGAACTGGGTCTCTATGAATCCCTTTGCAATTGGATACTCGACTTCTTCATTTAACTGATTAAATTAGCTGCTTATGTCTCTGATCATAGATATGTAAAAGCAGATAGGCCATTGGGTCAATCTGGGGTCAGGATGCTGGCCTCTGCTGGCTGACTGGGCTTACTTGTACACTGATTTGCTTCACTGGGTGTGTGGATACTTGGACCCATGGGGCAAGAATATGTGGCTGCTGGATCCTGCAGGCAGTGAATGCGAGCTACAGTTTGAATCAAGCATGATTCAGCCTTTTGCTCAAATGAGCCATAGCCTTACTTTTCTGACATACCTTTAGAAAGGAGATGAGAAGGAATTTATTTAGTGGAAGTCATCGATTTATATTTTTAAGGTGGAGATTGACAGATTCTTGGTTTGTAAGAATGTCAGGGGTTATGGGGCAAAAGCAGGAGAATGGGGTTGAGGGAAAGATAGATCAGCCATGTTTGAATGGCGGAATAGACTTGATGGGCCAAATGGCCTAATTCTGCTGCTAGACCTTATGAAATTCCTGACCCGATTCATACCTCAGGAGTTTATTGTCACAGGGTTAAGACGATGCAAATTGATTTCTTGTGAGAGTATAGAATCTTCTTTTTTCCATGTCATCTCTGCAGATTTATTATGACTGAATCCTATGACAATGAAGAACTGTATAAGACCATGATGTACTATGGAACACCGTTACAGCAGGAAGCTGATTTTCCCTTTAACTTCTACCTGATCGATCTCGATAAAGACATGTCAGGAAACGGAATTTTAAAAATTGTAGATTATTGGATGCACAACATGCCAGAAGGAAAATGGCCAAACTGGGTGGTACGTCTTGAAGTTCAAACACTTTTTTATTTATCAAATAGTCAATGATCTTTATACTTTGGTCTATTATTTTCATCAACTCATTGGCTAGGTTGTTTCCATAAGCATTTTCTATCTCTTTATTTTAACATGGAGCTGTCTCTTTGCCGAAACCTAAGAAAATAAGAGCAGAAACAGGCCATTCAGTCCATCCAGCCCATTCCACCATTCAATATGATCATGACTGATTCTCTTGATAATTGCTTGTTTCTAAGCTTCCCCCAGTCTAGTTTCAGTAAAAACACCGTATCAAGCACTTGAAACAACTAAATTTTATTTTACCAAAAGCGCGTCACAGATCACACACTGTACCTATCTCACAGCAGGTTCGATCCTCGCATCTGCCAGTTCAAGCTCTCTAGGCCTCGCTCAGACAGAGGCACTCCAGAAGTTTACGCGGTCCTGAGCGCTCTTCCAAAAGATCGACGCTGAGCCTCGTGATCGTGGACTTTTATATATCGCGGGACCTCGAGGGGCTGAACCACATGGGGGTGGTCTCTCAATAACTCAATTACAGATATCGATTAACCCCATACATAATAGGCATTTCCCTAACCCAATGATACAACAGTTCAATACATTGTATTCACAACGGACTTTGAGATGAAGTCAACTTGGAAACATTTAGCCTGATTAACAGAAAACCGAGACAAGGCTTAACACCTCATCTAATCAACACTTGCCAATGTCAGACTCTGCAACATTATTTACAACTATTTAAAAGGTGTCTGGTATTCAGCCATCCAATCCATTCTATGCATTTTGCACCAGATTGACAGGGTTTGCAGAGCTTCCCATTCTTTGCTTGCAAATTGTATCTAAGCTCCAGACACTCTGGCACCTCTTCACAGCCTGTCCCAGCTCTGCAGAGAGTAATTCCAATTTGACCAAATCTCCAGCAACCCTGAAATTTAACCCCATTGTCCTTGCTGGTCCAATTTAGCCAGGATTAACATTCCTTCCTTTTATCATAATGATAACCCATCATTAATGGTAACCAAAGTGGCTCAATAATCAGCTAACCAGATATACATAAGTGTGCTTTACATTTCCCATCCATCAGTAACACAAGATGATGATGTTTCTTCACAGAATCTTGTAAAGCGTCCCGAGTTTTCATGGGCATGACTTCACAAGTTCTGTCTGAAGAGTCTTCACCTCCCGAGTTTTCGTGGGTGCAAATTTCCTCCATCCGTGTTCCTGTCCAGTCTTCCATCACCTTCCACAGTCGAACCTAAACCCTAGAAAATCCTAAGAAGCTTGGGACAAAGCAAGTTACCATCATGCACTCATGCTTTCCCACACATTCGCTATTTCTATTTCACTTGAACCTATCCCTATTCTATTTTCTATTGACTATATCCCTATTCCTATCTGTTCCCTAACATACTCTTTATTATTTTAGAATCGACACTAAGTAGCCTTCTTCATACTCACACGGTGTTACTATGTATATCTGGTATCAAGGAATCATATATCTTTCAGTCCATATTTCCCTAGAGGCGTGACTTTAATTTGAGGCAAACCATGATAAATGTTCCAATTTAACCAAATTCAGTTGCAGCCTTCAATTTACTATTTCAAATTTCAATGCCCATTTCCTCTTCTCATTCCACAGCATTGTAGCCAATAATAGGGGGTGGAAGATTGCAACCTTCACGTGGTCCACCCTGTTTCGACGAATGCAATCAACCTGGAGTGCATAATCAAATAAGATCAAATAGAACAAGTTGTCCTACAACTTTAGGCTGTGCACGCCATACGCAAGAAGAAGGAGAAGTAGCCGATAATACAATTCCCTTCGAATTCCTGTGGAATTCCCAGCTGTTCAAATTTAAACAATCAATTTATTTTACTATTAAATTCATCCTATGTCCAATCAAAAATGCCAAATCCAGGGACAATTTCTTTCCACCTTAATAATATAAGCTTCTTTACCATCAAGGGTTAAACAATTCGAATCCATCGGGCGAATACACATTGGCTCAGCCATCCGCAATACAATCCAAGTTTCCCCCTACAGTTAACCAAGTCTGTCCTCCATTTTCTCTCATTTATGTATGCACTTTTCACTATGGTAACTAGTTACTATGCTAATTCTCCACTATGTTAGTTCTCTACTCTATTAGCTATTACTATGTTGGCTTTTTACTATGTTGGCTCTGTCTAGGGGTTCTGGCTTTTATTCTATTGGCTTTTTTTGTTGTCGAGGGGTTCTCGCTTTTACAGTTCTCAACTACTGAATAATTATTTAATCCGGTCTCTCAAAGGGGAGTCCTGTTGCTCACAGTTCCTCTTTTGACCATGTCCAATTATATTCCAATTCCCATTTTAAGTTCCAAGTTTAATTCCAATTTTACTCTCAATTTTAATTCCAACTCTCATATTCCCTAAGTAATTCCATGTTACCAAATCTTCCCAAGTTCCATCCTTCTCGATGCCCTTTGAACAATCCTTTCCATCTTTGTCTACCTTTCTGAGGATGAGATAATAACAATGTCAGTTAATAATCAAACTCCAATTAGTCCTGTCAGATTCCACAAGTCTATTCCAAATCTTGAAATGTTTTAAAGTCCCTCCAATTCTGTACATTTTCGAGACTATTTCTAAACCCCATAATTTGGACGCAATTCAGGTATTCTACTCCAAACCATGGAGAAATATTATATTTGAAATCAGTCCTTTAGAGTGAGGTGTCCTTTATTCTCCTTCCTTTTATTCCTTCAGTAGCTAGGGGATATTAAAGATGGGCACTAGTGTAGGTCATTTTCTTCCTCCTTTCTGATGATGGTGTTGGTTACTAGGGAGTGGAGATACTGAGGAGCATGTTGCTCTGCCTGCTGGCCTTCCCAAATATCTTAAAGGGGCAGGACAGTATAAATTCTTCCTGCTGGTCACCTTTTTCTGGGGAGATACATTATCTTTTGCTGCCTTCTTCCCGTTCTTAGGGGTCTGTGCATTCTTTTACCTCACTCCCCAGATAGTCTCTCATTGATATATTGTCCTGCAGGCACAAAACTCAGCAATACATTAGTTCAATATCTTCTTTTCCCCTCTCCCATTCCTCCTGCACAGTAATTTTGTTTCTTCTCTCCCTAGTGCCATTTCCATTCCTCAGTTGTTAGCTCTTCCCACGCTAGCTACTATGTTTCCTTGTCGTACTTCCTCCTTTAGTGAGAGTTCTCTGAGAGTCAGATTTCGATGTATCTTTTCCTGTTTGGAAGGGGTGATGTTCCTGTTTACTCTACAGTACTGTTTCTTAGGCCAGGTGAGGACACCTTTTAATTTTATCATATGGTATTGCTGCTAACTGGCAGTTAGCAGTTAACAGTTGGACCTTTGGAATGTTCCTTCCCCCTGATCCCCCTGCCAGTGTCCCCCATCTCCACCTTCAGGGTCACAGGGGCCTCGGTGCCCTCTTGGAATGCATCAGTTTCCTTGATTCCGTGGCCTCCTTTTCTGCCTCTTTCCTTCTTGATGATATTCTCTCATGGGACATGACCGACTCCAGTGCCCTAGTCCTCCACAACTAAAACACTGATTGGGCCGGATTGCTCTACAACCTCGCCAGCCAAACCTAGGAAAGGTTGGTTCTGTAAATGGGAGGTCTATCCAGGCCATAAGGTCTTCTTCCTCCTTATCCTTATTTGTTCTTACCTCTTTTATTCAGACCTCTAATCTCCGTGCTGCCGTTGAACCAGGCTGCCTTGATGTCTGATTGTCTGTGGTCTAGGAAACATTTATACCTGATGCCGGCATTTCCCTACAAACACATTGTCTACGGGGAATTATTACTAAATTCTCTTCCATGATGACTTATTCCGACCATAATATTATTTATGTCCAGACCAATCCATCCACAGTCTCCCCTTATCTCACCCCTTGAAAGGCTATTTGTTCTTTATTCTTTCACTACTGGAATCCCTAATTAATTTCAGCACCCATGTCGATGAAGTCTTCTTTCTAGCTCCTTGGTTTCCCCTATTATCCTCCACCCGTGGGCAATCCTAGGAGATAGAAGATGTTTCTATGTTAGATTCAAATTTAGGGGGAGGAGCCGAAGTTAACGTTGCCTCTTCCTGTGTGCCCCCCTCGTAAGCTGCGCACGGTTCCTCTGAATTGGGAACATGAGAGTTCTGTGAGGGACACTGTGGTTCTATATCTACTCTGAAGAACTCTGCCCAGTTTGGCATGTAAGGTGTGCAGACCCTTTCTCATTCTTACCCAATTTACCCGATTTAATTTCCGTCGGCACCTTCCCTTTAAGAGCTGTTTCAGCAGTCTCCTTTTCGAAAGACGACACTCTTTCCTGCTCCTGCTCTTGCTCCTGCCCTTGGATTATTAATTCTCCTTGTCCCCGCTCTGAAATGTCCTGAGAAGGATCAGTTCTATTATCTTCTCCTATTCCCTATTTACAAGCCGCTATTCTTAGGGTGGACAGTAAACCAATTTATTTATTTATTTTTCTTTTAGTGAAGAATACTTTCCATATCTGAATTAACTCGTTTGCTTCTTCACTATTCCCATAATTTTTAACAATTGCCTCTATATAGTTCAAGTTCAAGTGAGTTTATTGTCATGTGTCCCTGATAGGACAATGGAATTCTTGCTTTGCCTCAGCACACATAGAAGGCATTTACTACAAAACAGATCAGTGTGTCCATATACCATATATAAATATATACACACATGAATAAATAAACTAATAAAGTGCAAATAACAGATAATGGGTTATTAGTTATCAGAGTTTTGTCCGAGCCAGGTTTAATAGCCTGATGGCTGTGGGGAAGTAGCTATTCCTGAACTTGGTCATTGCATTTATATTTTATTCTAATTAAAGACTTTATCCCCCCCAACGGCCAAAGTTGATCTTTCAAAACTGCATTTAATTTCCCCGATAATCCCCTCAGTCTATCTGCTTCATTTGGAAGCACCCCGCAAATTATCCTTATCGGGCTTTCCAATCTGTTTGATCATTCCTCCTCAGAGACATTCCCCATCTCGGAATAATGGACAAAACACAAATTGTAAATTAAAGGTTCCAGACACTGACACCTCTTTCTCTCACTACTCTTCCCAGACTCCAAGGTCAATGGAATCTCTCCCACACAATGGTCAATGATCTTTCGGATTCACACCCACTCCAGCAATCTCCTCCCTTCAACTATCTTCCAATCACTCCTGTTTAATTATTCAAACCACTCACTCCTATTCAGTCTCTCCCAACTCTCTTATCAGTTAAATCACAATTGCTGCATTCAACTCCAAACTTTCAAACAAAGGGTCTAACTCCCACTCGCAGTCTCTCAAGCAGCATTCTCTCTCTCTCTCTCTCTCTCTCTTTCTCCCTCTCGCTTAATTAACTTTCAGTTGGCACAAACAAATGAACCCAAACTACGCTAACAAGACTATAACTAAGAACGAAAATATTTCCCCGATTATCAATAACCCAAAACACACCACAATATAAACTATAATCATCCAGTAAACCCCACTTTAATTAATCCTCCTCGTGGCGCAATCAATCAGCAGGATTACTCCTCCCCGGTGCAGCGATTGATCGCAGCAACCCCTGATCAAACCACCCCGATTCAGATTCTTACAAAACAATCTTAAACAAATACGAATATCTAACTTAAACACACTCTTGCTTCAAGTTTTAAATCTGTAAACACTCGCACAAACAGCAACACAAATGACGGTCATCGGACTTAACATGATCTAAATCTTAACTTTTAATTTTAGTACCCCTTTACTCTTCGCTGAGGGGTACTATTCCGTAAATGATAACTTTTCCTCCCGAATGTTACTATCCCTCTGCTAAGACTAAGACTATAGGGGGATCTCTATCCCTCCTCTCTAAATTCGATAGAATTAGGGGTACCCTTCACCATTCAGATTATTTTTCATCAAGTAGGGAGGCTCCCATCTCTCAGGTACTCTTCGCTATCAGGTACTAGTCAACAATCGACCAGAGGGTTACTATTCACTGTTGATCAGCCGCTATTCGGAATCGATCACAGACATGCACCAACTTTGAAGTTCTATATACAGGAATTCGAATCCCACCTTACACAGAACTTCAATGTGAAATCCAGTATTTGGAAATTTCGCTGCAAATATAGACTCGAACTCGATCCCCTAATTTTTAGTGCTTATCTTTCTTACGACGCGGGCTCTCGAATCAGCTAAAATTGCCTAATAAACTCTTGAACAAACTAGAGTATTCCGGACAATCTATACCCAGTTTATCCAAGCTCGGTACCTTCTCGAGGCTCCTCATTCGTCACCTCAGGGAAAGACTCGGATACCTACACACAGACACACCCTCTACTAAGTACCGAGGATCCAGCGCCTAGCCGCTTCGCGCTGTGAATTATCAATGCCATTTTTTGAAGCGCACCTTTTCGATTCGCACTCCCGGCAACGATCCGATCGAAGGAGAGACCTGTCTTTTAATACTCCACCAATTTGGATACGAAGTCTAACCCTGGGCCACTCTTTGCCCGATGAAGCGCGTTTGGCTCTCGTTGAAAGCAGCTGCAGTCTGCCCAACTACAACCAGTTTTGGGCTTCTAACCCAGGAAAGGGCCTCTAACCCAACCCCACCAGGGCCTCTAAACCCAGCCTGATTTTATGGGCCTTCAACCCAATGCGTGCTAGCCACTCATCCGTGCTTGCTAGACTGTTCGAATGATCTCGATTTGACCCTTTCACAAGCCCGTGAATGATCGATCCGCTCTGACTCACGACGTGTCAAAATTCAACACGTAAACCACACGGTGGGCCCAATTTCTACACTCGCGATCGAAACAGCTCGACACCCTTGATCGCAAACTTGTGTTTGGGGGTACTTTGAGATCTCGGACGAGCACCCAATGATAATTGCTCATTTCTAAGCTTCCCCCAGTTTAGTTTCAGTAAAAACACTGAATCAAGCACTTGAAACAACTAAATTTTATTTTACCAAAAACGCGTCACAAGATCACACACTGTACCTATCCCACCGCGGGTTCAATCCTCGCGTCTGCCTGTTCAAGCCCTCTAGGCCTAGCTCAGACAGAGGCACTCCGGATGTTTACGCAGTCCCGAGCACTCTTCCAGAAGATCGACGCTGAGCCTCGTGATCGCAGACTTTTATATGTCCCAGGACCTCGAGGGGCTGAACCATATGGGGGTGGTCTCTCAATAACCCAATTACAGATATCAATTAACCCCATACATAACACGCATTTCCCTAACCCAATGATACAACAGTTCAATACATTGTATTCACAACGGACTTCGAGATGCAGTCAACTTGGAAACATTTACCCTAATTAACAGACAAGGCTCAACACCTCATCCAATCAATACTTGGCAAAGTCAGACTCTGCAACATTGTTTACAACTATTTACAAGGTGTATTTCTGGTTTGCAGCCATCCAAACCACTCTATGCATTTTGCACCAGATTGACAGGGTTTGCAGAGCTTCCCATTCTTTGCTTGCAAATTGTATCTAAGCTCCAGACACTCTGGCACCTCTTCGCAGCCTGTCCCAGCTCTGCAGAGAGTAATTCCAATTTGACCAAATCTCCCAGCAACCCTGAAACTTAACCCTATTTTGAAGTCCTAGCTGGTCCAATTTAGCCAGGATTAACACTCTCTCACACGATATTTCCGTCATTTCACCATATCCCTTGATGCCTTTTATCTTTAAAAATGTGTCTCCTTATTAAATATATTCAATTATTTGGCCTTCACACCCCCTGTGCAAGAAGCCTCTGAGAAGCAATTCCACCTAATTTCAGTTCTACCTTATTCCATATGCTGCCCTCTCCACACACCCCCTGCAATGAAAATATCCTCCCAAAGAAAGCCTGCTGAGCCTAACAGAATTATGTATAATTTTCCTCTCATTCTTCGAAATGCTAGTGAATACAGGTCTGGTTGACCCAATCTTGTCTCTTACAACAGAATTGTGAAACCTTGTTGCACTTCCTTTAAGGGCCGGTTGCACTTGGGCGCCATTTGCGCATCACGAAGGTGGCACACAAAGATTTTGTGAATCCCAAAATGGGGCCCCGCGCGCCACTGCCTATGTCACCACGCACCATGCGCACATAATGCACGCCGTGCATGCATCACGTGCGTGGTGTGCATCATGACGTGTAAATGATGTCGCATAAATGACGCGCAAATGTCGCCCAAGTGGGACAGGCCCTTTAAGGGGCTGTCCCACTGCGGCGACCTAATCCACGAATTCAGAAGAGTGTCTTCGACCTTCAAGCTCAAGGGCACTCGCCAGGAAAACTTCAAGCTGGATCGACCGTCAGCGATGAAGCTGCGAGCCGGACCGACTGACCGCACACACGCACACAAACATCGCAAGGGTGGGGGCCAGGGAAAGTGGGGGAGCGTTGTCTGAAATTCACACCCACGATGAAGAGGAAGGTAAAAGATGGCTGCACAGTGTATTGTAAGTCCTTTAGAGAGCGTGGGGGGGGGGGGGAGAGAGAAGGGGGGAGAGAGAAGGGGGGGAGAGAGAAGGGGGGAGAGAGAAGAGAGAGGGGGGGAGAGAGAATATAAATTTCATATGCATTTTTATTCCATATCCTAGGTCTTTGGTGGTGAATTGTTAATTTTGAAGGGCAAATTCCCATTAACTTTACTGCTGTAACAAGGGGATTGCTTGTATATTATTTGCCACCTTAACTACTTGTTTCACTTGCATAACCCACAGGTACATCAACATTTCCCCATCTATCACCATATAACAGATACTCCACTTTTCTGTTGTTCCCACCCTATTGAATATCAGTTCTGCATCGGCCATGTATTTTCTCACTAACGACATATAAATCGCCTTGAGAAGTGAATGGAATGGGATTCTGTTAGTGGTGAATGTGCATCTATAATGCAAAACATCTCTTATTTCAACAGGATAGTTGAAATAGACCTAATCTTTGTTGATCTTAAGTGATGGTTTATTTGATAAATAAAATGATCAATTTGAAGAAAATAGTGGTCTAGTTCCAGGGTTGAAATCAAGACAAATGGTAGGATGAATAACAAGAAAATTGAATTTTAGGATTTCTTACAATTTCATTCAAAGGTGTGTGGTTAATGTTATATCCTAGGTATTGTTATTCAGTTTTCAAATTTTGTATGGTCGTTTGTTTTGATGCTATTTAAAATAATGTTTTTGACTTTTAGGTAGGAAATCATGACAATTCACGTGTTGCTTCCCGAGTTGGTGTGCTGTATACTGACGTTGTTAATATGCTTCTGATGACACTTCCTGGAACTCCTACCACTTACTATGGGGACGAATTGGGAATGGAGAATATACATGTACCTGAAGATGAAATTCAAGATCCTTTTGGGAAATTTGATCCTGTATGTACAAAACCGTATATATTTTTTTAAAAAACATTTAGCGAGTTAGACCAATGATCTTTTGTATTTAGGAGCTCGAGTCAAATTTAATACAAATTGCTCGTACGATAACTTCTATTTGTTGGATGTAACTGACCTACATGGGTTCCATCAGGTTTCATTCAATTTGTAGTAGGCATCTTATGAATGTCTAAGGCTGGCCAATTAAGTCCATCGAATGTCACTAAGATAATGCCAGGCCAGCGCCAGGGTAGCAGAGGCGCAGCGGCAGAGCTACTGCCTTGCAGTGCCAGAGACCCGGGTTTGATTCTGACTATGGGTGCTTGTCTGTACGGAGTTTGTACGTTCTCTCCCTAACCTGCATGGGTTTTCTCCAAGATCTTCGGTTTCCTCCCACATTCCAAAGACGCACAAGTATGTAGGTTAATTGGCTTGGTATAAATGTAAATTGTCCTTAGTGTAGGGTAGTGTTAATGTACGGGGATCGCTGGTCAGTGCGGACTCGATGGACCAAAGCGCCTGTTTCCGCGCTGTATCTCTAGACTAAACCAGATTGCTTACCGATCTGTCCAGTCTCTAAAATACCCGAATAAAATTCCTCTAACATAGTGCCACCTTCAAATGTGTGGCATGGGTACACTTACTTACAGATAGACACCTAATTTATTTGATAAATTCCTCAATTTGCAAGACAGATGAAGCATTAAAACTGTGTGAATGTTTTTACAATACAACAAAAACTAAAATATAAATCTATAATTTGCATCCAACTTGACAAAAGCATGAAACCTTTTTGGTTCATAAATGGCTGACAATGTCAACTCGGGGTTAATATGCAGGTTCAGCACTGATTTTCCAGCACCCTTGGTTCCAGAGCCTTGCTGGATTATCTGTTTTGCCAGCCCAAATAGAGGTCACTGTCTCTGAGAAGTTGAACGGTACTGGAACGGTCTGCCTAGACCACTGAAGGGCCGAGATAATGGTCTGCAAAGTTGGCCTCAGAGGTAAGTAATGGGAATGGATCTAAAGGCTCCAGCTGGACCGATGTTCTAGAGCTCTGGCTGCAGGGGGAATATTCACTCCACTGATCGGCTGCGGAAATCCTGATGAGGTCGAGATCGAATGCCTCACCCGGCCTAGGTGCCATATTTTCATGGCGGCCTTCTAAGCGGAATTTCAAGTGTGCTCTCATAATTTTAGCCAGATTGAAGGATTGTAGGACCATCAATTGCTGTAAAATCGGTGGAGGACCTGTACTCTGCATTGTTTGGGTTCTACTTCATTTGTACTACAGAAACAACAATTCAAAGTGAAGTAATATGAACAAACTCTAGAAGTCTTTTACATAGAAAAGAGTTCAGAATAATAAAATAGCTGACAGTTTATCCAAATGTTGTTGCAGACACAAAATCGAGATCCACAGCGCTCACCAATGCAGTGGGATACTAGTGCCAATGCTGGCTTCAGCACAGCAAACAAAACATGGCTATCCATCCACTCCAACTACATGACGGTAAATGTGGAAGTAAGTGAGACAACTTTTCATATTATTTACACCAAAGCCAATCATGTAAAACAATGACTGAACTGAACTTTATTCCTGGCGGTTGAAGGATTTGAATAATAATAAAGTCAGAAATTAAAAGAAAGATTCCTCAGCCAATTATCTACACTTTAGGACAAAAGCCATAAAATGCTGGAGTAACTCAGCGGGTCAGGCAACATCCCTGGAGAACATGGAAAGGTGATGTTTTGGGTCGGGACCATTCAGTCTGAAGAAGGATCCCAACCTGAAACATCACCTATCCATATTCTCCAGGGATGCTGCCTGACCTGCTGAGTTACTCCAGCATTTTGTGTCTTTCCTTGGTAAACCAGCATCTGCAGCTCCCTTTTTCTGCTATCTACACCTACGCTATTATTGGTTCTTGAGGGCTTGGGATTCATGTAGAATTATGATTATGCTAATCTAAACTTCCTCAGTACAATATTTCTTATGTAATTTCTTTGACAGGTTGAAAAGAAAGAACAGAACTCCAGCCTGACCCTATACCGTGACCTTAGCAATCTTCACCAGCAAGAATTGCCTATCCACCAGGGATGGATGTGTTACATTTGGAATGATACAGATGTGTTTGCATATGTGAGAGAGCTGGATGGGTTGGATTCTGTCTTCATGATTGTGTTAAACTTTGGTAAAACTTCAGTGATTAATCTGGCAAGCAAAGTTCCATATTTACCCAAAGAAGCAAACGTAAAGCTTGGTACTGACTCTAATAAAAAGGGAAATAAGGTTCAGACAGCATCCATTGTAACTAGTGCTGGAGAAGGTCTTGTATTGGAATACAGAACGCACAACCCAGTGCACAACATGGTGGAATTCAAAGATAAGTGCTACATTTCACAGAAAGCATGTTATTTGTCTTCACTTGGTATACTATACAAGAACTGTTAAGTTTTCACATTTTTTACAGATGTTCTGTAGATTAATCAATTAGTGGTACAGGAAACAACATGTTAAATAAATACTCTACTTGTTTTTGATCTATGAAAACCCAACTAATAATCTACATTTTTGCATGCTATATTCAATTCTGTTTAAGTTTCTCATCTGCAGTGTATGTTCGGACCATACATCTTGAAATTCCAAGTCCCCTCACTAATCTAGTTTTATTGTATGACTCCAAGCACACTAACATCACCTATGCCATCCCATTTTAATACCTCATGCCAATAGGTAAAACTGGTTAAGTAGTCCAGACCCAGCACCTGCACTCACAAACCAATACCTTAATTTTCCTTTGTTCACCGTGTGCATACATTGTTGCTACACAATTTGGTGCACATATCTCACATCTCTGTTTCAATTCCTTCAGTCGATTTTCTTTATAATTTAAATGAGAATAATCATAAATTGTGATGTTTGGTACTGCAACTGAATTATTTATTTGTCATATACACCAGTGAGCAATACAATTCCTTATTCACATGAAACTCAGCGTAAACGGTATTTATGGCAATGATAAATACAATTGTGAGCGCAGAACAGCGGAATGGTGTAAAGAATGCTGTAATAAACAAAAGTTTAATAACAAAATCAGATAATAGTAAGAGTACATGACTGCATCTCTGAGAATGGGGTGTGAAAGAGGTGATTGGTTGAGAGTGTGATCATTGTGGGGAAGCTGTTCTTAAGTCTGTACTTCTGAACTTTGAAGTTTCTACCTCTGTTCCCAGATAGAGAAAAGGGGATGGCCAGGGTGCTAGGCATCATGGACAATACTTCAGTCCCCCTTATGCAATGCACAGTGAAGATGGGTGGGATGGAAGGAAGGACAAGTCTGTATTGGACAGGGCTGTGTTCTCCACTCTCTGCAGGTTCAGACAGTTGGGAGCAGAGCAATTGCCACAGAAGGTTGAGATGCACCCCTTCAGAATACTTTCTATCACGTATCTGTAGAAGTTAAAGGGAATCTTCCTGGACATGCCAAATCCTCTCAGATGCCTAAGAAAATAAGTATGCTGGTATGCTTTCTTGATCAGTCTGAAGGTATCAGGTTAGGTTGATGATGATATGGATGCCTATGATCTTGAACCTGTTGACCATCTCTACAGCAGCTCTGTTGAAGACAGGTTATGTTCAAGGATTTGTGCTTGCCCTTAATTAGATTTTACAGACATTTGCAAACATTTTTGACATTTATTTCGAAGTGGTTGCAATGGTTAGAGCTTATGTCCCCTCAGCTGAGACCACTTTCCTATTTTCAACATGCCATTTTTCTGTCAATTACAGAAAACATCCTGAACATAGGATGTTTGCTCAGGGCTATGATGCTTCCAAATATGTGAAAGTATTGGCAGTCATTTATTATAGCTTTACATCTGTGGTCAGAAAGTTACTAGAGAGTATTCTGAAGGACAAGATAGACATTAACTTCGATGGACAAGGGCTGATTAGGGATCGTCAACATGGTTTTGCTCCTGGGAGGTTGTGGCTTACAAATTTGAGCTTTTTGAGGATGTTAATGAAGGCATAGTTGTAGGTATTGTATACATGGATTTTGACAAGGTTCCGCATGGTAGGCTGCTCTGGAAGGTTAGATGTCATGAGATGCAAGGAGAAATAGCTGAATGGATAGAAAATAGGCTTCATGGAAGGAAGTAGGTGATGGTGGAAGGTTGCTTTTCAAACTGGAGGCCTGTGACTTGTGGTGTGCCTCAGGATTCGTTGCTAAGCCCAATACTATTCATCATCTATATCAATGATTTGGATGAGAACGTACATAGTATGGTTGGCAAGTTTACAGATGACACAAAAATGAGTGGTACTGGAGATAGTGAAGATGGTTGTCAAAAAGTACAGTAGGATCTTGATCAGTTGGGCAGGTGGGCTGAGGAATGGTTGATGGATGATGTTGGTGAGGCCGCATTTGGAGTGTTGTGTTCAGTTTTGGGCAGCATGATATGGGATTGATGTTGTCAAGCTGGAAAGAGTACAGAGAAGATTTACAAGGATGTTGCCCAGATTAAAGAGCCTGAGCTGTAGAGAAAGTTTGAGCAGTGTAGCACTCTATTCCTTGAAGTGCAGGAGGATGTGGGGTGATCATATGGAGGTGTACAAAATCATGAGAGGAATAGATCGGGTAGACGCAGTCTTTTGCTCAGAATAGGGGAATCGAGAACCAAAGGACATAGGTTTAAGGTGAGGGGGGAACGATTTAATAGGAACCCAAGGGGTAACTTTTTCACACAAATGGTGGGAGGTGCATGAAACGAGCTGCCAGAGGAGGTAGTTGAGGCAGGTACTATTGCAAAGTTTAAGAAACATTTAGACAGGTCCATAGATAGGACAGGTTTAGAGGGATATGTACCAAAGTGCCTCTTTCCACACTGTAGGACTCCATATTGTCACACTTGAATGAACATATCCACTACTGCATGTACAAAGAGGAACAGTGGGCCTTTGGAACAGATGCTAGAATTTTTTCCTCGTTAAGATCTGTATTGTATTTAACATAATCTTTGATTCAATTTATCTAGTTTCACCAGTTACTGATATGATGTAGTTTTCCTTTAATTTTAAAATTGATTAGTTTCATTTTGAAGGGATGTACCGTAGCTAGAATTCACAAATAAAAGCAGCTTTCCTTAAGTACAATATAAAGTAGGTTGCCCATCAGAAATCGTGCTGTGCAAACTGATGGGCTGCAATTCACAAGGCCTTTTCTGAAGTTGACAGGTTGACTGCTGACTAGCCATTTGATGCATTTTACTCCAAAGTCCACAGCCTTTATAGTTGTAGTTTTGTCAAAGCTATACTTAGTATCCATAAACCGAATATAATGGACTTAGTTCAGAGTACAGAGATAATCATCAAATAACACCAAATTTTGATAGTCCTATCTTGTTTTATCTGCAATGTTAGCCTTGCCTCTAACCATTATTATTAGGCCTGCTATATACTAATAAACTACAGTGATTACCAATATAAAGGGTTGGAAATTGCCAGAAGTATAATTAATGTTTCCAATTTTAACCTAATGTCATTTTGTCTAGCTTCTGCTTTCATCAACAAAATTTTAGAACAGATACTTCTGATGCGATTTAAAACAATAGGATTTAAAACAATAAAATAACAGGAATCAAAGTTGTTTTTGCAAGATTTTAAGGTAACATGAGGATTTTTGCCTTCTGGTACAATGTAGTTTGATTTGCTTGTCTGGACTTTTTGTTTTTGTTTCCAAAAAAAATTGACAATTGTTTAATCTTAATTACAAAAGGTTATGAAATATCCACGGTACATGGATTCAACCTTACACTTTAAATGAACAAAGGAGTGTAAAATAAAATGTTATTTGGTTTGCTTTCTACCATCCGGCTAGTTGAATGGTGCTATAATTGCAAATATACAGCACCGAAACTGGCCATTCTGCTATTTTCATAATGCATCCTAGCAACTATATGTTCCAGTCAAACCTCCTTTGCCATCTAATCCACTTCACATTACCTTCAATTGTTTCATGTTTATTAAAGACCACCAGCACTTGCATTCTGCTCTTCACCAGAAAACCAACCTCTTCACCAGAAAACCTACCTTCACTGATGAATAAGTAAACTTCTGGTATCATTCTTGTATTTTTCAAAATATCCTTTTCTAAATATTCCTACTAAAATGAAACACATTTTAAAATTCAAAATACCAAGTGTGTTGAAATTTACCTGCAAATTTATTAAAAACTTGCGGAATATTATGCCTGCAACTTGTTGTAGTTATCCAGGGAATAGCTCTTCCAGTATCTGGAAATATGAATTCAAAAGCGCAATCTGTTAAATCTAGATAATTAAATAGAGACTGAATTATAGCAAAGGCCCGAGCAGAATTCCACTTTTTACATGCTACCACTCTGAACACATTTAATATTGTAAATTGCTTTTCCGGCTTGTGGCTTAAGTTAGGTAGTTTATGGTTGAATGGTTGTGCCCACACTGATCAAAGTGATTGGTTCTTTTGAAGGAATCTATAAAAGGACAGGGACAATGAAAACACCACAGTAATCGTTCAATGTGCTTGCAGCGTTTGCTCTTTGGGTTGATTGTATTATTAAATGTACAACCATGTTATCTTTCATCTCACAGCAGCTTGATAATGAAAGTGCCATAGACAGCAGAGAACTCCTGAAATATTTGCTGTTTAATTTATACAGAAATGTTTTCAAATATTTTGTCATCAAAGCATAATGCCATATTGGAATGGTGACAAAAGAGGGCAAACTAGAGACACTAATATTGCTGTTCACAGTTTACCCAACTTCCAATCTCAGATAAAGCAAATAAATTGAATCTGCAGTACAAATATAATGAAAAGTTTAACATAAAAAGTAACATTTAACACGTTATTCAACTTCATCCTATTCTTGTCCAATACATAAACAATATCACCAAAATACATTAAAATTAAATAATCACTAATCCACCAAAAATAGTGATTGAGTCTATAATATAAATGCACTTAATTCCAGATCAAGTTTGAATTAACAATTATTCACTAAACGCATGTCTTGTGTATTTCTCTGCTGTGTGATGCACAGAAAATACTCATGGACGAGTTCCCCCCAGATCAAGTTCCAGCTCCTTGTATAGAAATGCATAATGTCTGGCAATCTAGGAAACAAAATATAGTCAATTGCTAAACAATTTAAATGTATATTAACTTCATAAACATGATATTTTAACTAAATTGCAAAAATCTCCACTTTTGAATTTCCTATTCTCATGGGATTGCATGCAAACCTGTATTAGGAATTCTTTAAAACAGATAGAGTCATAGAGTGTGGTAACAGGCCCTTCGGCCCAACTTGCCCACACCGACCAACATGTCCCATCTACATTAGTGCCACTTGCCTGCGTTTGGCCCTGATCCCACTAAACCTGTCCTACCCATGTATCTGTCTAATTGCTTCTTAAACATTGGGATTGTCCCTGCCTCAAATACCTCCTTCGGCAGCTTATTCCATAGCTAATATAATGAAAAGTTCAACATAAAAAGTAGCATTTAACAAGTTATCCCTCAGATTGCTATAAAATCTTTCCCCCTTAAAGTTTAAATCTTTAAACCTATGCTCTTTGGTTCTCGATTCCCCCTACTCCGGGCAAGAGACACTGAGCGTCTTGTGCCACTTGATCTATTCCTCTCATTATAAAGTGAATTTAAAGTCATCTGAATATAGGCATGACAAAGGATGACAACGTAGGAAATATGCACTTTTTCTTCCATGGTGTCATTCTTACCACACAAACCAGGCCCTTTGGTCTGATGCCCATGCTGATCAAGATGCCAGGTTATGTGCTTCCATTTCCTGCATACGGTCTATAGGGGCACTCAGGTACAGCTTCATCCCTTGAGCTATAGCTGCTCTTAACCGGACCTGCTGAGTGCACCCCACCCCCATGAACTGTCTCCCTTGGATGGTCATGTCGTACAGACACATTTGCACTTCAGACAGTTTTGACTGTTTTACTGTTCTTTTTATAAATCATGTTTCTCGGGGTATCTAAATCTAAATTTTATTAGTTGTTTAAGTTATGACATCGGATGGAAGTTGCACACCAAATCTCGTTGCACACATGTGCAATGACAATAAAATATATTATTATTATTATTATATCGCTCTAGTCCTTTTCTATTCATGTACAATTAAATAACATTTTAAATACTGTGATTGTGACTACCACCTACTCTAGCAGATTGTTTTATGTTCCTACCAACTTGTGTTACTTCTCAGATCAGCTTTAAATGTTTCTTCTGTTGCCCTTACATCTATATCCTCTAGTTTTAAACTCCTCTACCCTTGGAACAAGACTGTGACAGTAGGAGCCATTTATGCTTGTCAGTATATTATAGTCATGTCTAGATATTTCTAGTTCATATCTGTACGCTGATAGGTGGGATTTGGTATGTAGAGGGATGCGTCTACATCTGGAGAGGCTGGCGCAGACTCAGAGATTTAGAGTTTAGTTTGCCTCGAGGGATGGTGAGGACAACAGTTTTTACCACAATCACGTTCACGAGACGCCACACGGAAGAAACAGTTAATAAGAGGGAAAAGTTATGAATTATTTCTTTGTTTTGTACTATTTCAATAAAGTAATTAATCAAGACAATGACTGGAGGATTCGCTTTTAAATATCTGCTATCTGTGATTGCAGCGAGTGCATAAGCTATGTCTTCACCACATCCCCGAGAAGTAATGGCTATCGAAGTTGTGAGAAGGTATAGAAACTGCCATTATAGTGACTATCTACCCAATCTATGTCCCTCAAAATATTATAACCCACAATAAGGTCACCCCACAATGGTGGTTGTCACTACTTTCATTTGAAAGTCAGAGGGATAGATATTTGAAAAGAAAGAACATGGAGCAAAGCATGGAAATAAGATTAGTGGAGGGATAATTAAAGCACTGGATAGGTTGGGGTTGTGCAGAAGAGAATAAATATATCAGTAATCATCTTTAACATATGTGAACACAACAAATCAACTGCATTTATCTGGTCCTTTGCTACAATTATGTTACAGCCCTCTAATAAAATGAGTTTACATTTTTTCCTGTTTTGTTTTAAGCATGCCTGCAGTATCATAATCTGATACTGTGTGGGGTTTCTGAGACAGGATATATTATGTTCAACTGGAGGTGACAAGAATGTACAACAAACATATAACTTTACACGAATATGGAAGAAAACACGATTTTGTCCATAGTTCCAAGGTCTTCAGTCATTCGCAATTGGAATAAACGCTTTGATTGTTTCACAGTCAACAAAAGCACAGTTAACAGAAGATCAATCCCCTATTCCCAATTCCTCCGTCACTCCATCCCCTATTCCCAATTCCTCCGTCCTCCATCCCCTATTCCCAATTCCTCCGTCAACGCCGCATCTGCTCCCAGGATGAGGTGTTCCACACCAAGTCATCATAAATGGCCTCATTCTTCAGAGAATGGGGATTCCCCTCCCCCACTACAGATGAGGCTCGCACCAGGGTCTCCTCCATACCCCGCAACACTGCCCTCTCTCCCTATTCCCCTACTCACAACAAGGGCAGAGTCCCCCTGGTCCTCACCTTTCACCCCACCAGCCGGCAAATACAACACATAGTCCTCCGCCTGTTTTGCCACCTCCAACGTGACCCCTCCACTCGCCACATCTTCCCATCTCCCCCCGTCTGCCTTCTGCAAAGACCGCTCCCTCCGCAATTCCCTTGTCAATTCTTCCCTTCCCTCCCGCTCTACCCCTTCCCCGGGCACTTTCCCTTGCAACCGCAAGAAATGCTACACTTGTCCCTTCACCTCCCCCCTCCACTCCTTTCAGGGACCCAAGCAGTCCTTCCAGGTCTGACAGAGGTTCACCTGCACCTCCTCCAACCTCATCTACTGCATCCGCTGCTCCAGATGATCTATATCGGTGAGACCAAGAGGAGGCTTGGCGATCGTTTCGCCGAACACCTCCGCTCGGTCCGCAATAACGAACCCAACCTCCCGGTCGCTCAGCACTTCAACTCCCCCTCCCATTCCGTATCCGACCTCTCCATGCTGGGCCTCCTCCACGGCCAGAGTGAGCAACACCGCAAGTTGGAGGAACAGCGCCTCATATTCCGCTTGGGGAGTCTGCATCCTCTGGGCTTGAACATTGAATTTTCTCAATTTTGTTAACCCTTGCTGTCTCCTCCCCTTCCCACCTCTCCCTCAGCCCTCGGGCCCTGGCATTCCCTCTCTCTCTCTATCTCTCTCCCCCACCCTAGTCACACTAGCTTCTCATTTTCACACTACAAACAGCTTACAATGGCTTGTTCCCTTTATCATCGATACTTTTTTGCATATCTTTCATTCATTGTTCTTTATCTCTCCACATCACCCTCTATATCTCTCGTTTCCCTGATCCCTGACCAGTCTGAAGAAGGGTCTCGACCCGAAACGTCGCCTATCTCCTTCGCTCCTTAGATGCTGCTGCACCCGCTGAGTTTCTCCAGCCTTTTGTGTACCATGAATGCGATAATGCATGTTGTACCCAGATGGTATGGAGAGAAGGCAGGTACGGGATACTGAGTTGGATGATCAGCCATGATCATATTGAATGGCGGTGCAGGCTCGAAGGGCTGAATGGCCTACTCCTGCACCTAATTTCTATGTTTCTATGTGTCAAGAATATTTTTCAGAGGGAGCACTGTGCTTATAATGCACCAAGTTCTAAATAAAGGACAATGCAATTTTACTCCAGGGATTTCAATGGTTAGATTTTTTTAATTACTGTATCGTGGACCTTTTTGTGATGTTAACAGTAGAACATCTTATTGATCTGAAGGATGAAACACCATTGTGAAGAGAAAATAAAGGCTTACTTCTTGTAATGATTGCTCCCAGTTAGTTGGACCATAGTGATCATCCCCAGGCTGGATATCCAAAATGATACTTTGTGGTTCACCTTTGTTTGAGAACAATATGGAGAAAAAAATAATTATCCATAAACATTGATTTAATACTGTATATTATTGCATTTATTGATTGTAATAACAGTTAACAAGTTGGTTACACTGCCGCATTATATTTACGCTGCTAAGTTTATTTGATTAGTTTTTACTTTATTTGAATCTAATTTAAGGACTAGCCATGGTCACTTCTTACTATGTAATGAACATATAATGCCATTTTAAAAAGTAGGATAGAATGTTAGAAAGCTTAAAATTTATATACAGTTTTGGAATAGAATAAATCAGACAGGAATTCTGGTTCTCAAAGCTACTTGATGTGCAGGTTAAATGTTCAACATTTACAACATAGTACAAAGTGAATTTACAGAAAACTCTGCTTTAAGTGTCGAATAGGTCAGGAGGACACATTATTGGCAACAATGCTGAATACAAGATTCAACTATCAGCTCCTTATGCCAGTTTACCCACTAAACAAAAATCAGATTCATTTCTGAATGTTGGTTTCTGGAATGGTGCACAAGCAGGATTATTCTTTGAGTGGTCTCCAAGTGATCAAGTTAGAGTGATGTTAGGCATTTAATATCTTTATTCACCAGCAGATTCTGCCTTTGTTCCTCATGGTCCAGGTTTACCGTTAGTCCCACTGTAACTCCGGCGACTTTGTTCTCTCTGTGAATGACTGGGGCCAGAAAACCTGCATGTATGAATTTTAGCACTTTCTAAAAGCAAAATTGATTGATAAAGGCACAGTGGTGGATGTTGTCTATATGGACTTTAGTAAGGCATTTGATAAGGTCCAACATGGTAGACTGTTTTAGAAGGTTATGGCACATAGGATCCAAGGCAAGCTGGCTAACTGGATCGAATGCAAGACATTTTTCCATTGGTAGTTTGTGACCAACTACCCAATGTGGTGGAATGCTTTTCCAACAGGAAGTTTGTGACCAGGGATCAGTACTGGAATTTTTCTTGTTTGTGATTTCAATTGATGATTTGGAGTGAATGCAGGACTATAAATTAGTTTGTGGATAGTGAGAAAGGTTGTCCAAGGCTACAGCAGGATATAGATCAGACTGATGGTTTGACGGTGTATTGGCAGATAGAAATTAATCCAAAAGTACAAGGTAATGTAATGTGGGAAGTCAAATTGGGGTACAAGTTTATAGTTCTCCGAAATTGGCAACACCAGAAGATAGGGTGGTGAAGGAGTATATGGTGTGTTTGCCTTCATAGAAAGGCATAGAATACAAAAGCTTGGCTGTTGCACT
Source organism: Okamejei kenojei (assembly GCA_035221665.1). NCBI lineage: Eukaryota > Metazoa > Chordata > Chondrichthyes > Rajiformes > Rajidae > Okamejei > Okamejei kenojei. Next base: position 59,179,863 of record CM069138.1, read on the forward strand.
GCAACTTTACAAAACACTGCATTCTCATTGCAACAATAATTAAAAAGAATTAGCAACATGCAACCACAAATTTCTGACATGACCTTCTAGTTTAGACTGCACTAAGTTGGTAACACACACACACACACACACACACACACATATACATACACACACATATACATACACAGATAGATAGACAGACAGATAGATACACAGACAGACAGACACATATACACACACACACACACACATATATATATACACAAACACACATATAGACACACGCATAAGCATATATATATATACACACATATTATATTTATTATATAACGTACAAATTGAATGGCACAGCTAATATGTTAGTAGCCAAACTCACCCATTGTAATATAATTTGTAGCTACAGCATTTCTAAGTTTGGTTGCGTATTTCAGCAACCCTGACAGTAGTACACGTTGATCGTCTCGGTAGGCTGTGATCAGTATAGAAGGATAATTCTGAAAAAAAAGCAAGAGAGTATTAACCTTCAATTCTGGTTTAGTCTGGCATCAGAAAGCCAGACTATTCATACCCAAATAAGAACTGGGTTTCAGACATCTCAATGCACAACCTCGCACCCGAAACACCCTGATGGGCTTTGCCAGCTGTATATCTTGAAATATTTAATAACTCTTAAATGTTTTTGTCATTCATATTTAATTTAAAAACTGTTGTTTTGCTTTTTAAATTTAAAATATATATATTTATTGTTATATCTACCATATGATAATGTATACGGTGTATTCTATAAGCATCATGTGAATAAGGGATTTCATTGCACCCTGGCATATTTGACAATAAACTAATCCAAACGGAAATGGGCATTTTTTCAGTATCAGGTCCAATGGTATTAAAGATAGTAATGCTGTTGGTACATTTTAAATAAACAAACTTTCTCCCTCAATTTAATTTTCTACTCATTGTGGCAAACAATATTACTGCTGGAAAGTAGAATGGCCACATAGCTGATATCAAAAAATAATTTAAACTTTCACTGGTCAATCACAATTCAATCACTTGATATGCTCCCTGCCAGACTTTCAATTTGTGCCGTGCGTCCAAGTCTAATATAAAATGAACCATGTACCTTCATTTCAAATGAACCCAGCTCGCAAAATAAGGGTAAATTTGGTGGAGCAAAGAAGAAAATGCCTTTAAATGGTTATCTTTTCACATTCCAATTTATCCTATTAATACAGGCTACATAACAATCTTAACATCTCACTGTCTAAGAGTTTTCCTCCAAAGGTATTATTTATGGATTTAAATAAGTTAACACATTACTTGTAATTAATTATTCAGGGTGCCTGCTGCTTGGACGACTAGTTCGTGTGTAAATATCAATTCAGTTAGCAATTACTTTCACATATTTTAACTAATTTGCATACGAGTAACATAAACATTTAAGGAAAATGTAATGTGGAGGATACAAGATTGTAATGTGGTAGTGCAGCTGTATTCTGTAGAAAGCTGCCATGAATATTGCATTACTGGAGTTGGTCATGCCCCACCATTTTGCCAACTATTAGAAAGTGATCATATCCTCCAGGTAAAGCTAGTAACTGTATTTCTGTGCACTTGACTTTAATTAAGAGAAAGGTGATGAACAGCACAGGTCAGTGGAGTCTGGGATTTAAAGACAAACATTTGCCTATTAGAAACTTGTCTGCAGCTTGAGAAAAGTTAAGACACATTAAGAATTGCACAACAGCTCACAGCAATAGTACAGCCAAGGAAATGCCTTCCCAGAACTACTGAATTATGATATTAGAAGCACAATATTTGAGACTTATCAAAAAAAAATTGTCCAGTTTCTGGAATTATGAAATAAAAACAGAAAATGCTGGGAACACTTAAAAGGTCAGGCAGTATCTTGGGAAAAGATAAAGTTAACATTTCAGGTCAAAGAAGCTTCATCAGAGCTTACTTGTGGCTTAATATTCTGATACGGACAATAAGCTTGAATGTACTTGAAGAGTCTTTGGTCAGTCAAAGGGTTACCCCATTCTTCTTGCTCTTCTTGGGTGAGAGGTAATGAAGGGTCCAGCATGGTGTCGAGAACATCAAGAAAAGGAGCCTGTGTAGCAAAAACTGTTCCCGTCAGCAGCTCATTGGTATATTAACAGATGTATTAACAACATGAAGAGAATGCAATAAATAAAATGTCAGTTCTCCCCCATTCCAATCAAACACAATCTCAATGGGTTATAAAGCCCTGCAATGTAGAAAGCAATTTTGATAAAACAGCAGCTAATAGTTCACAGGGAGGATATATCCAAGGAAACCCCTCTCCAGAACCTTTGGCTCAGGGTGAGCACATAAAGGTATCTGTCCTTTCACCTCACTGTTCTATCAGTACACCAATACTACACCAATGCAAGTATTAACTCAAATAGTGGCAGGTGACTGGGTTGGATTGAGCTCTCGACCTTCTCTTGTTATCTCCTGCTTACAACCAGCTCATCTCATTTGGTGAGTACAAAGCAAAAACATTTTCAAAGATCAGACTAGCTGGAGGTCAGGTGGAAAAAAGTGCTATTTAGTGCATGTTGTCATTGGCCATGAGCAGGTGGCTCACTTTCATCTGTATACCTTATCCTAATGTTTTAAATTAATTGGACTGATTTTTTTTGAAGAGCAAATTATTCAAAGTGCCTCGAGTATATACGTTCTCCATGACCACGTGGATTTTCCTTAGCACCTCCTCCCCTGCCGTATACACGCCGTGCCCACTCCTCGCCACCCCCAGCTTGCACTGCCTCCCCTACAGCTTGCAGGCTACATCTGCTGTAGTCCCTACTGCATTAGTGTATAGAAACATAGAAAATAGGTGCAGGACTAGGCCATTCGGCCCTTCAAGCCTGCACCGCCATTCAATATGATCATGGCTGATTATCCAACTCAGTATCTTGTACCTGCCTTCTCTCCATACCCCCTGATCTCTTTAGCCACAAGGGCCACATCTAACTGCCTCTTAATTATAGCCAATGAACTGGCCTCAACTACCTTCTGTGGCAGAGAATTCCACAGATTCACCACACTGTGTGAAAAATGTTTTTCTCATCTCGGTCCTAAAAGACTTCCCCCTTATCCTTAAACTGTGCCCCCTTGTTCGGGACTTCCTCAACATCCGGAACAATCTTCCTGCATCTAGCCTGTTCAACCCCTTAAGAATTTTGTAAGTTTCTATAAGATCCCCCCTCAATCTTCTAAATTCTAGAGAGTACAAGCCGAGTCTATCCAGTCTTTCTTCATATGAAAGTCCTGCCATCCCAGGAATCAGTCTGGTGAACCTTCTCTGTACTCCCTCTATGGCAAGAATGTCTTTCCCCAGATTAGGTGACCAAAACTGTACACAATACTCCAGGTGTGGTCTCACCAAGGCCCTGTACAACTACAGCAGAACCTCCCTGCTCCTTTTCTCAAATCCTTTCGCTATGAATGCTAACATACCATTCGCTTTCTTCACTGCCTGCTGCACCTGCATGCCTACTTTCAATGACTGGTGTACCTTGACACCCAGGTCTCATTGCATCTCCCCTTTTCCTAATTGGCCACCATTCAGATAATAGTCTACTTTCCTGTTCTTGCCAGCAAAGTGGATAACCTCACATTTATCCACATTATACTGCATCTGCCATGCATTTGCCCACTCACCCAACCTATCCAAGTCACCTTGCAGCCTCCTAGCATCCTCCTCACAGCTAACATTGCCCCCCAGCTTCGTGTCATCTGCAAACTTCGAGATGTTGCATTCAATTCCCTCGTCCAAATCATTAATATATATTGTAAATACCTGGGGTCCCAGCATTGAGCCTTGCGGTACCACACTAGTCACTGCCTGCCATTCTGAATAGGACCCGTTTACTCCTACTCTTTGCTTCCTGTCTGCCAGCCAATTCTCTATCCACATCAATACTGAACCAGAGATGCCAACCCTAAATTTAGTTCACAGTAACATTCAACCCATTTGTCAGTAACAAATGGGGGTAAATGCATTTCTCTCAGTAACATGTTGCGGCACCAGAAATATGTATGGCAACGACCCAAAATCTGCAACGCGCGTTGAATCCAACCTTCCTTTTTTCAACTAGTACTATATACAAACTCATTAAACACACATAAACATCCTTTAGTATACACATACACATAAACTCAATTGTCTAAATGACAATGCCGATGTTGGGGGAGTTCAGAACCAGGGGCCACAGTCTTAGAATAAGGAGTAAGCCATTTAGAACGGAGACGAGGAAACACTTTTTCTCACAGAGAGTGGCGAGTCTGTGGAATTCTCTGCCTCATAGGGCGGTGGAGGCCGGTTCTCTGGGTGCTTTCAACAGAGAACTAGATAGGGCTCTTAAAGATAGCGGAGTCAGGGGATATGGGGAGAAGGCAGGAACGGGGTACTGATTGGGGATGATCAGCCGTGATCACAGTGAATGGTGGTGCTGGCTCAAAGGGCCAAATGGCCTCCTCCTGCACCTATTGTCTATTGAAACATACAACACAGGCAATGGGGCCCTTAGCCCCACAATGCTAATGTTACCTCTGTTCCTTGCACATGAATGTCTTAACAGCCTTTTGACCATCTCTGTCTGTAGCATCATCCTGTACCCACCATCGCTCGTTCCCGTTCTCGCTCGTTCCCGTTCCCGCCCTTCCCGCTGCACGTGTCCAACCGCCGCTCGTTCCCGCCCTTCCCGCTGCACGTGTCCAACCGCCGCTCGTTCCCGCCCTTCCCGCTGCACGTGTCCAACCGCCGCTCATTCCCGCTGCACGTGTCCAACCGCCGCTCGTTCCCGCTCCCGCCCTTCCCGCTGCACGTGTCCGACCGCCGCTCGTTCCCGCCCTTCCCGCTGCACGTGTCCAACCGCCGCTCATTCCCGCTGCACGTGTCCAACCGCCGCTCGTTCCCGCTCCCGCCCTTCCCGCTGCACGTGTCCGACCGCCGCTCGTTCCCGCCCTTCCCGCTGCACGTGTCCAACCGCCGCTCATTCCCGCTGCACGTGTCCCACCGCCGCTCGTTCCCGCTCCCGCCCCCGCCCTTCCCGTTTATTGTTTTGATTATTTTTCGTTCCCGCCCTTCTCCGTAACGACTTGTTTGCCTGCCGGAACACCGTATTTAGGGTGTTTCGCCGGGACGAAATACGGCGAATCCGGGACAGTTGGTAACCCTGCTGAACCCCCAATACTGTGTGCTTTACGTTTGCATGCTAATCTCTTATGCGGGACCTTGTCGAAAGCCTTCTGAAAGTCCAGATATAACACATCCACTGGTTCTCCCTCATCCACTCTACTAGTTACATCCTCGAAAACGTCTATAAGATTCGCCAGACATTATTTATCTTTCATAAATCCATGCTGACTTTGTCCAATGATTTTACTACTTTCCAAATGTGCTGCTATCCCATCTTTAATAACAGACTCTAGCATTTTCCCCACTACTGATGTTAGACTAACTGGTCTGTAATTCCCCGTTTTCTCCCTCCCTCCCTTTTTAAATAGTGGGGTTACATTAGCTACCTTCCAATCCTCAGGAACTACTCCAGAATATAAAGAGTTTTGAAAAATAATCAGTAATGCATCCACTATTTCTGGGGCTACTTCCTTAAGTACTCCTGGATGCAGCCTATCTGGCCCTGGGGATTTATCGGCCTTTAATCCATTCAATTTACCTAACACCACTTCCCGACTAACCTGGATTTCACTCAGTTCCTCCATCTCATTTGAGCCCCGGTCCCCTGCTATTTCCGGCAGATTATTTATGTCTTCCTTAGTGAAGACAGAACCAAAGTAGTTATTCAATTGGTCTGCCATGTCCTTGTTCCCCACGATCAATTCACCTGTTTCTGACTGCAAGGGACCTACATTTGTGTTAACTAATCTTTTTCTCTTCACATATCTATAAAAAACATTTGCAGTCAGTTTTTATGTTCCCTGCCAGTTTTCTTTCATATTCTATTTTCCCTTTCCTAATTATGCCCTTTGTCCTCCTCTGCTGTACTCTGAATTTCTCCCAGTCCTCTGGTAGGTTGCTTTTTCTGGCTAATTTGTATGCTTCATCTTTTGTTTTGATACTATCCCTGATTTCCCTTGTTATCCATGGATGCACTACCTTCCCTGATTTATTATTTTGCCAAACAGGGATGAACAATTGTTGTAGTTCATCCATGCAGTCTTTAAATGCCTTCCATTCCATATCCACCTTCAACCCTTTAAGAATCAATTGCCAGACTATCTTGGCCAATTCACGTCTCATACCCTCAAAGTTACCTTTCTCAACCATATTATGGTCACTTTTGGCCAAGGGACCATGCACAACAAGACTGCTAACTAAACCTTCCTCATTACTCAATACTCAGTCTAGAATAGCCTGTTCTCTCGTTGGCTCCTCTACATGTTGGTTTAGAAAACTATCTCCCATACATTCCAAGAAATCCTCTTCAATGTAGATTGAAGTCACCGATTATTACTGTTTTACCTTTGATGCACGGATTTCTAATTTCCTGTTTGATGCCATCTCGAACTCCACTACTACCATTAGGTGGCCTATACACAACTCCCACTAGCGTTTTCTGCCCCTTAGTGTTTCGCAGCTCTACCCATATTGATCCACATCCTCCAAGCTAATGTCCTTCCTTTCTATTGCGTTAATCTCCTCTCTAACCAGCAACGCTACTCCACCTCCTTTTCCTTTCTGTCTATCCATCCTGAATATTGAATATTCCTGGATGTTCAGCTCCCAGCCTTGGTCACCCTGGAGCCATGTCTCCGTGATCCCAAATATACCATATTCATTAACAACTGTATGCACGTTCAACTCATCCACCTTATTACGAATGCTCCTTGCATCGAGACACAAAGCCATCAGGCTTGTTTTCACAACACTCTTACCCCTTATACAATTATGTTGAAAAGTGGCCCTTTTTGATTTTTGCACTGGATTTGTCTGCCTGCCACTTTTACTTTTCACCTTGCTACCTATTGCTTCTACCCTCATTTTACACCCGTCTCTCTGCTCATGCTCCCATCCCCCTGCCACATTAGTTTAAATATTTCCCCGACAGCACTAGCAAACACTCCCCCAAGGACATTAGTTCCATTCCAGCCCAGGTGCAGACCGTCCTGTTTGTACTGGTCCCACCTCCCCCAGAACTGGTTCCAATGCCCTAGAAATTTGAATCCCTTCCCCTTGCACCATTTTTGAAGCCACGCATTCATCTGAAATATCTTCCTATTTCTACTCTGACTAGCACGTGGCACTGGTTGTAATCCAGAGATTATTACCTTTGAGGTCCTACTTTTAAGTTTATCCCCTAGCTCCCTAAATTCACCTTGTAGGACCTCATCCTCTGAGCCTTGCACCAGGGAGGCAACATACCATCCTGGAGTCTCGTTTGCGGCCGCAGAAACGCCTATCTATTCCCCTTACAATTGAATCCCCTATTACTATAGACCTTCCACTCTTTTTCCTCGCCTTCTGTGCCGCACAGCCACCTATGGTGCCATGAACTTGGCTGCTGCTGCCTTCCCCTGATGAGCCATCGCCACCAACAGTATCCAAAATGGTATATCTGTTTAGGAGGGAGATGTCCTGCACTATCTGCCTTTCCATTATGGATTAGTGTACTGTATTAATGTAAGGATGATTGCTAGTGGGCCGAAGGGGTCTTAAACTAACACAGAGACCAACTTACCTTTAACATTACTTGGGGAGATCCATCAGTATTTCATGCATTCTTTATCTGTAGAACAGTTAGGAAACTAACAGTTCAATCGAATTACTTGCATTTTCAACTTACTCGTAAAACAACAGCTCTGATCAACTCCGGTGATGCATTGCACAAGCCTCCAACTAGGACTCCACCAGCACTGCCTGCTGTGAGTGCTGTCCTCCTTGGGTTTGAATATCCCATTGTGTGTAAGTGGCGCAGACAAACCTGCAGATCATCTATGCCAATGTGCTTCTTATCCAACCGACCGGCTCTGTGCCAGCTTAAACCCAACTCACCACCACCTCTGTAATGGAGAACAAAACAGACATAAACAATGTTAAAATCAAGTCAATATCATTAGGATGATTGTGGCCCTTTAATAAACAGCAGAATTTTCCATGGTTAACATTAAGCAAACAATCACCTTTTCTTGAAATTGAATAAAATACTTGTTTCTGGTTTCTGATCATAAATATTCAACTTTCTAAAATGCAACATTTACATCAGCAATTTTCATCAGCAATCATCATCAGCAGCTGAACATTCAAAATACCCTATGGATATTAAAGCAGAGATAGATTCTTGATTAGTACGGGTGTCAGGGGTTATGGGGAGATGGCAGGGGAATGGGGTTAAGAAGGAGAGCTAGATCAGCCATAATTGAATGTTGCAGATTTGATGGGCCTAATTCTGCTCCTATCACTTCTGGCCTGATGAGCGAGATGCCGGATGATTGTAAATTGTGGTGGAGGGGTGGGGGAGCACAAGAGGCATGAGTGAAAGTAACTGAATTGGTGAGGATGAAGAAATTAGGGGTAGATGGGAGACTTTAGGGCTGATGGGGCTTGCTCTGTCAGGGAATAGCAAAGTGTTTATTTAAATTTAAGTGGTGAGGATCGGGAATAATTCCAATCGGCAATTAGAAAATTGGTCACTGGATTTAGTATGAAGTAGGAAATCAGTTGGATTTTTGAGTGAATTTAAGGGTATTCGAGAAGGAGAAAGTGACCTAATTGAAATAGCACTAGACGAGTTGGGTATGGTGCATGAACAAGGGTTCAACAATGGACTGTCAGGGGTTGGGATGGAAGTAGCTGTTTGTAATGGAGTTAGAAATCTTGTTGTTGAAATTACTACACCAGAAGCTCAGCGAAGGAGCATAATGTGCTGAGATTCCATGCTGTTCCTTGACAAAATGCAACAAAGTGGGGAGAAGAGTGTGAAAGTTCTGACTGATATTTGAACCTCAACCAACACATGTTAAATGGATCATATATCTCACTACAGTTTGTGGCTCCCTGCAGCGCACAGATGCATCTCTCTTTTCTCAATAGTGCTACGCTTAAAGTTGTTAATTGTTGTGAAACATTGGGGAACATGGCGGGATTGTGAAAGAGACCTGCCTAGGAATTTGTATGCAGTCACTACCACAATACACCCACGGTAATGAGCATAGAACATTGCTGCACAGGAGCAGACCCTTCAGCTCACAATGTATGTGCCAAACATGGTGCCAACTTATATTTACCTCCTCAGCCTGTATGTGAAAATGTGCCAGCAATGGTTGTATCCAAACTCTGAACTTATTGAAGTCAGGTATATGAAAATTCCTTACTTTCCTATTTCCTTAATGTGAAAAAGTTGTACATAATCCAAAAACAAAATACCTGGCAAACAACACCTTAACCTGTAGAAATGCCAAAGACATTGCGAGACTTTACCTAACATGGCAATATGCTAAAATCCAACCGTCTTTCAATAATAGCATCTGTTCGGGTTTAAAGTCAAAATTCAAATCCATGCCATAAGCTCCATAGACATGTACCAATAGAGGTTTATCATTCATTTCATTCAATTTTGTTTTATGAAAAACTGTGATGGGTACCAAGATGTCATCCTGAAATCAAAAATAAAATTATAAACCGTGGCAATGGTTGCATGCTCATAAGTATTTTGCACATTTCTCTCTTATATCATAGCCTGATTAATGTATAATAAAACAGTGAACTTTTATGTATAATCTACCTCAACCATATGTTTGTGTGATAACGTCTCCATTTTGATACAATTCCATCCCCATGTTTTGAGCCCTTTCCATGAAAAGCAGCACATCATAAACCAAATGGCAGAAACCTGCTTTAACCATGACCACACAAGTGTATTAAGCATCTAGACTTTGTACAGTGTGGTTGGGGAGTGGTGTTTAAGCAGTAGAGCAGCTTTCACATAGTCAGACACGGGAGCAGAATTACTCCATTAAGTCCATTGCGTCTCCTCTGCCATTCAATCATGGCTGATCTATTTGTTTCCTCTCAACCCCAATCTCCTGCCTTCTCCCCGTAACCTTTGACACCCTTACTAATAAAGAACCTTTCAATCTCCGCTTTAAAAGTAAAAAAAATAAATCTGACCCTGGACATGAAGCTGTCAATGTACAGGCAGGGAAGAGAATGGCTCTGGAGGCAGATTCTTTGGTGGGATCCTGGGATAGTTCAAGAGATTGGAGATGCCATAATAATTTGCAAGCATCGTGGAGAGTATAAGGGCTGACCATGGTTCATTTTTAATGATGGGTCCTTTTAAAATAGCAATTTTTAAAAATTTAAGGAACCGTTTCTGCAACAATTTATAACAGAGCTAACGCAATTGAAACCAGTTTTTGGGGGCAACATCTTTATACATTCATTCTTGGGATATTGAAACTATGAACTGGCATGCTGCAAGACCAATTCAGAAGATAGTCTGTCATGAAGGTGTGAGATTAGAGGACAATTCTTGAATTATATCAATACGTTGGGTTTTACAACAATCTTACAACCCCAATTGTCACCTTTTAAAAAATATTTAAAAGGGCCAGATTTATATTTACAGGTCTATTAAAAACAAAACTAATGGTATTTCAAATGGTTTGAATGGGATTTGAACTCACATTCTGGGATCAGTAACACACATACCCAACGACATCTTACCATGCCTGGTGCTTTTAAGCGAGTCACTTTATAGTCCTTGTTAATATTCAGACATGTTTCATCATCTTTCATGTAGAACTCATCTTCGTCTATTGAATACAGAAAACTTACTGATGGCTGTACTGGAGAAGACAGCTGGAAGCAAAATACATTAGCCTTGTATCTTAAGTAAGCTTCACACTCAATAGCACAAGCCCAAGATGGGAGCTAAAAGAGAAAAAGGCAGTTGTTTAAATAAACACCCAATCCCAAAATGTATTTCAACTTTTAAGTATACCAAATAATATCTTGAATTTTGATACAGTTAACACATCACCCATTTTTCACTCTATCTCAGTGCACGTGATATGTTCCAAGTTTATGTTCCTCCATTCTACACAGAATCCTGGTGAATCTGTGGTGTCGCCAAAAGATTCAAATCACTTCCTGTAACATACTTGATCTTTAGTTCTTATTCTTATGGAGGTGCTTCTTGGATTGTGTTATCCACTTCTACACAAAGGATCTGTTAACACACGGTGTGCTGCCTGTACTCCAGTTCCTTTTGCTCTTTCATAATATGTATTCTGATTTTAAAGTGCAAATCAGGTTCAAATGACAAAACTTACCAATTCACAAACACTCCAAAAACGACTTCCACATGAACCTTTTCTGCCCATATCTCTTCTTTTATTAGGATCCCTCTGCATCTTACTCCCATTTTATGTTTCTAACAGAAGTTAAACTTGGTGTTTTGTGTGAAAGGAACAGGAAAAAGAATGGAGGCAGGGTAAGTGCTGGGGAAAGAAAGGAGCTAAAAAGAAACAAGGAACTGCAGAGCCCAGTTCACAAGAAAGAGACGCAAAGTGCTGGAGTAGCTCAGTGGGTCAGGCAGCATCTCTAGAGAACAGGAGGAGGTGAGGTTTCGGGTCAGGAACCTTCTTCAAACAAAATGATATTATGTTTTGTTTCATGAATTAGTAATTCACATTAATATTATCAGAATCTACAATTTCGCAACAAGCCACATCACCAAAAGTGACTATTGATTATTCAAAAGTGAATTTTATCTCCCAGTTCCCTTGAAGGTGCCGTCAGAACCATTTACTGTTTTTTTTTTAAACTACTGACAAACGATTTTCAGAACTTCCAACAGGCATTTGAATTTAGCATAAAAAACCATGTTAAATCCCTAGAGTAAACAGACTGAAATACTAACAGTGTAGAAAGGAACTGCAGATGCTGGTTTAAACTGAAGATTGACACAAAATGCTGGAATAACTCTGCAGATTGGCAGCATATCTGGAGAGAAGGAATGGGTAACCCGTCTGAAGGGTCTTGACAAGAAACTCACCCATTCCTTCTCTCTAGAGATGCTACCTGTCCCGCTGAGTTACTCCAGCATTGTGTGTCTATTGTCTGAAATGTTAACTATTTGAATCTCCAGAGATGCTGCCTACCTTGCTGATTATTTCCAGCAGTTTCTGCCTTTATTTCAATTTCCAGCATCTGCAGATTTTTGCTTTACAACGCTAAAGCCTTTGCTGTTTACCAAGGTGTTCTTACTGTTGTTGTAAAAGTACTGCATATGTCAAGATAATCAAAGCAGAAACAAAAATGTAATAGGTATTCCGCACATACCTGGATGGATTTAACAGTTTCTGGTTCTTTGAGAGAAAACACATGTAAACACAAGCGACCATGACACTTCAGTATCATTATGCAATTGTCATTGACCAGCTCCATATCGATTAGCTTGTGTTTCTCTTTTACTGCATAAACAGTCTTCCAGTTCTGCATTCCAGATGACGAAATATGAGTTTTCATTAGCTTAAAAACAAAACATGTATCGTTTGTAAGAGTTGCCCAACATTTACAGTTTTCCCCTTCCATATGTTACATGCAGGGAATATGAAAAATACACTTCAATTTCTAATGTTGTGGATAAAGTCAAGTTTATATGTTGTATATAAGGACAGGGAGGGCACACTAGTTAATATTATGAATTGGGGCAAGGCCAACTTTTAAGATTCAACGTTCAATTTAATCATCACATGTACCAATTAAGGTACTGGGAAATTTGAGTTGCCATACAGCCATACTAAGTAAAAAGCAAAAATACACACAGCACATAAAATAAAGTTTAACATAAACATGCACCACACTGGTGCATGTTTATGTTCCTCACTAACATTCCTCAATCAACATTCCTCACTGTGATGGAAGGCAATAAAGTTCAGTCATTTTCCTTCTTTGTTCACTCGTGGTCAGGGCCTTTGAACTTTGAACATTGATGATGGTCTGCTGTCCAAGCCTTCTCATTCGGATGATTGAAACTTCGGCGTCGGGACGGATCAGAACACTCGGAACACATGGAGCTCCCGAGTCGGCCGCTTCTTACTGGAGACCGCTGCTTCACGGTGCTAAAGTCCACAGGCCCCGTGGTCGGAGCTCCAACACAGGCGATACTCGGCGAAAGATCCCAGGCTCCGCGATGGTAAGTCAGCGCCGCACTGCGGCTTGAAGCTCCAGGAAAGGCCGCACCACTCCGTGTTGTTGGCCACAGAGTGGACGGAGATGTGACACGGAGAAAATTTGCATCTCCATCGAGGTAAGTGACTGGAAAATGTTTCCACCAATCTCCCCACATAAAACATACCAAGAGACATTAAAACCAACATTCAAGACATACTTAAAATAATTTTAAAAAAGAGAAGGGATAAGACAGACTGCTGGCGAGGCAGCCATTACGGGCGCCACCTGGACTTTGATGGTATTAGACAGTACTCAGGTTGAATGGAGTCATTTTTTTGCAGGCTCAGAAACATCCAGAAACTGGCAGGATACCATCAGCTTTCATTAAAAAAAAAGTTCAATGACAATGCAAAAAATCTTATAATCTTATAACTTATATCATCTTTAAAAATTGGGTAAATTTTCTATGCACCTTCTCTGCAGTTGCAATATAAACAAACAAATGTTACTGACATCTACAATGTTGCTGACATTTTGACAGCAAGTCCCCAATGTTTCTGTGTTTGATAAATTTGATATTTCAGTTGCAAAAATGAGAACAAATAGCAAATAACCCATTCCTGATAGGTGCTGGTCCACATTGATGTGCAATGAAAACTGGAAGTTTCATGGGCATTAAATTCAGAGCAGAAAGACAAGGTTCTTGGAGATTTTAGTTTAGTTCAGAGATACAGTGCAGAAACAGGCCCTTGCGCATAATGTTTTGTGCATTTTATGAATAAATCTGTTGGAAAGTTAACTCTGGAAGAAAATAATTTTTTGTCCAGGAAGTGTTTCAATTATACAACATATTAACTTGCAAGATTTCTTTAATTAAAACTTACTTCATAGTCTTTTGTGGCAGCAAAATTAGTCAGAATGTATAACTGTTTTTTCCAGTGTTCCACGTGATAGATTAGTTCAGGAAGTCGTTCTTGCACAACCTTAGGCGCCTCCAGTGGATGCATTCGATCAATTAACCAGACCTCTGAACTAGTCTTGCTGTTACTGTTGATGGTGATGAATTTTCCATCCTTGGTACAGGTTAGCTCCACAAAAAACCTGGACAGAATTGGTAGGAGGTGGATTTTAAAGGACTCTAAAAACTAATTTGCTGGTGATTTGTCTGAAATCAGGTTAGAAACAGAGTGGATCGTAGATTGGGAACAGTGGGGCGGGAGATTGCAATCTTCACATGGTCCGCCCTGTTTCAACGAATGCAATCAACCTGGTGTGCACAAACAGAAGATCAAATAGAACAAGTTGTCCTACAACTTTAGGCTGTGCACGCCACACACAAGAAGATTGGGAACAGTGGAGGGGAATCTCGTTTTTGAAGTTCATGCTGGCATTCTGCAGTTAGTACCATTACTCCATTATCCCCGTGATTCTTTTTCCCCTTGAAGTACTGGTCCAATTCCATTTTGAATTAGCATAAAAGTTAATTTAAGAGGGAAGAGAAAGAACAAAGGAAACAACTTCAGCTATAAACAGTCTTCAGACTATGAAATCTATGAACAGAGAAGGGGACAGCACAAGAACAGGTCCTTTGGTACACAATGCCATCACTTATTGACCTGCACATAATGCATTTCCCTCTATACCCTGCCTATCCAAAAGTTATTTAAATGCCACTAATGTATTTGCTTCAACCACCACCCCGTCAATGTGTTCCAGGTACTCACCACCCTGTGTGAAAAACTTGCCTCACACATCTCCATTAAACTTTATTCCTCTCACCTTATAGTTATGCCCTCTACTATTTGATTTTCCATTCCATCCTAGATTCCGACTATCTACCGTATCTATGCCTCCCGTAATTTTATATGCTTCTATCAAGTCTCCCTGCACCCTCCAGCGAAAACAATGCAACTTTGACCAATCTCTCCCTGCAGTAAATACCTACTAATCCAGACATTATGCCAGTAGACCACCTCTGTACCCTTTCCAAAGCCTCCACATTCTTCCTGTAATGGGGCCAGCAGAACTGCACACAATACTCCAAATGCAGCCTAACCAAAGTCCAGCATTGACTGAAATACTGGAATAAGCAAAACACATGGAATAGCCTGAGCAACGTCTAGTGAACACTAGCATTCAAAATACTACTCTGCTTGTGCTGTCCCAACCTTGTAATACCTGTTGTCATTTTCTTTGTAAACCATTTCAGATGCTGTTCTTGGGTCTCCGAGCAGAAGCCTGTAAACTTCATGGGACTGAAGCTTCTCCAAAATGGTGTAGAACAGGCTATTATCTGTGGCCCATTCTGTAATAAAGCAAAAATGTTGTTTGCTGCTTCTAAGCCAAAGACTTGTAAAGTACTTTTACAAAATGCAGTACCTCATAAAGCTGTACGACGTACACAGTTATATCAAGGTTAGAATTCTGATGTTAGCAGAAAATAAGAAAGCTCAGCAAATAAAATAGTAAGATTAAATGAGAACTTACCAGTTTGAAGTTTGATCTTTATTTTATGAGGAGTTGCGATGAGGGATTTCGTGAAGACCCCGCCAGCACGCATGCGCGACATTCTTCAAAGCAGTGGTGTGGAATCACAGATAACAACAATGACTGAAGATAGTAAGATTCAAGAGACTCTATATACCAGTTGACCTCATAGTAGAGGGTTGGGAGCGGAGGGCACGAAATCCCTCATCGCAACTCCTCATAAAATAAAGATCAAACTTCAAACTGGTAAGTTCTCGTTTAATCTTACTAATTTATTTTGGAGTCACGTGAGTGACTTTGTGAAGATTTCAAAGCTCTGTGATTTCATGCCCTGGACCACGCCCATGCTCACACACTGCCGCAATTACTGATGGAGGAAGTGTGTTAACGTATTTCAGACTTGAACAAGCTGAAAAATAATAACGTATTTATTAAATACAAACAATAAAACCCCTGACTCGGGGATAAACGTTTTATGGAACAGTACTTAAAACTGACTCCGCAAACGTTGCGGGAGCGGCTACAGGCTTATTATAAAACCGCTGAAAGGTTGTTTCACTGGCCCAGCCTGCGGTTGCGAGGAACCTCCATGGTCCGCGCCGCTGATGTGGATGCAGCCCTGGTAGAATGAGATTTAAAAACGTTAGCATCGATACCTGCGGCACCCAATACCACCCTGAGCCACCTGGAGATAGTCTGCACCGTCACCCAGTGATGTGGGTTCTTGTGGCTGATAAACAGAACCTGCTCCATCTTCCTGATGGTGTGTGTGTGACTTTAATATAATATCGGATATGGGTGGCTATACAGAGTGTTGCATCAACGGGATACTCGGAATTCCAATTGCAGCCCTGTAGTTCCAGGTCTGTGCTGCTTAAGCAACTCCTCTATAAAGAAAGTTACTTTGTCGGGGGTTGAGACCATTCTGTCCAATCTCAGTTTCTGCAAAGTCTGGACCCGTTGTGCAGTGGTCGGTGCCATTAACATCACCACCTTGTAGGCGAGTTTATCCAGTGGTAACCCAGTCATAGGCGACCAGCTCCTGAGTAGGGTCAACACCACCCCTACATCCCAGGTAATATTATATCTTGGTCGAGGAGGGTTAGTATTGAAAATACCCCTCATTAGTTTGGATACCAGCTGGTGCGATCCCACTCCTATATTGAGATAGGACGACAGTGCACTCCTGGCACTGTTTATGGCACTGTAGCCGAGTCCCTCATCAAAATGAAGGCCCACGAGGAATTCCAGCACATTGGGGATCGTGGCAGAGTTGTAAGTGGTCTTGGTCCGACTGCAGTAGCCCTCCCATTTCCTGATGTGGGTTAGGTACTGCTTCCTAGTGGACTCTCTGCATGATGCCGTTATGATGTCCATGGTCCTGGATGACAGCTCGAACTCCAGCAGTGGCCTCTTCAGAACCTGCAAACCAGCAGGTTCAGATGACCCTGGCACGGATGACACTCCCCTGTTATGGGATTGGTGACCAAATTTAGGCATTTGGTAATTTGTGCCCATGGTTCTTTTAGCATATTGAGGACCACCGGGTACCATGGTTGTGTAGGCCAGTCAGAATACCTGTTGCAGAATCCAGTTGAATTTTCTGCAATACCCGACTGATGAGGCAGAATGGGGGAAATGCATAGAAAAACCATTTCCCCCAATGTAGCGAGAATGCGTCCATCGCCATCGCAAAAAGGTCGATATCTGGTGTTCCACATTTGGCTATAATTTTAGCAAATATTTGGGGGTTTAACATCCACTCGATGTTGTCATTGAATACTCGTGACCTGGTGTCCGCCATTGTATTGAGCTTACCCGGAAGGTACGCAGCTGATATCCAAATATTTCTTTCAATACACCAGAGCCAAATTATATTTGCCAATTCATCACAAGATATTGACTTGATACCACCCATATGGTTTAAATATGCCACCACAGTGGTATTATCTATTTGAAGACGGACATGCCTATGATGTAAATTAGTGCAGTAAGCCCGTGAAATGCTCCCAGCATTTCCAAATAGTTTATACCTTGTGACTGAAGAAGAGTAGACTCATGCTAATCCCATCACTATGTGATTTTGTCATCTGAGAGATGCCAATATTGGTTTTAAAATTTTGGTGAATAACCTAGGGGCTTTGGTAAGCCCATTAGGTAGGGCTTTGTATTGCCATAGTTGCTCCATCCAGACAAATTTTAAGAATTTCCGGCGGTGTTCCCTTATAGGTACTGAATAGCATGCATCTTTTAAATTGATGCAGGCCATGAAGCACCCGCGGGAAATCAGTTGCTTAGCCGTTTCAAATGTCTCCATTTTGAAATGGGTATATTGTACAAAGGTATTCAAGTGGGTTAAATCAATGATAATGTGGCATCCACCATCTTTTTTGGTTTTGGTAAAGATGTTAGACACAAACTCAAGAGGTTCATGTGTTGTTTTTTCTATTACCCCCTTGGCATATAGCCTTAGTATTTCCCCATGTCCTTCCACTTTTTCTTTGTGAGAAAGTGCAAATTTCCAGTCAGGTACATGTTGAGGTGGGGGAAGATGCCCATTTATGAATTCAATCTCATAACCCTGAATACTTTGTAATATAAATGTATCCGAAGTTATAGTACCCTATGCATCCCAGAATGTACGCAATCTCCCTCCTACTGGTGAGGTTATACATGCAGCACTCTCAAGAGAACCAGACCCCCTTACCTCCATGGTTACCGGCGGGGCTTGACGTTCTGGGCTTTCGTGGGTCGTTGTGTAGCTGGGGTGGGGGGTTGGCGCATCTTCCACGCTGGTCGCTGTTGGCCCTGCCCTAAAAAAGGCTTCTGCCGGTGGATAGGCTCTCGGTGCCCTGTCGGTTTGTCCCCGAGGCCTGGTAGATACGTAGGGATGGTGCCTCCGATACGCCGGTGGCCTGCTTGAGGATGGTGGTTTCATTAAGCCAACTGCTTTCGCCTCCTCATCCAGGTCTTTAACCTGTTTAGGCAGGTCTTCCCCGAACAGCTGTCTCGGTGGCGGCGTAGCAGAAGCTTTACACAACCCCGCAAATTTTTGGTTGAGTGTGGGGCGGATGGAGCTCTTGCGGAAACAATTGATCTCATACTGTGTGTTACACAGTAGTGCCAGTGCATCCTGTTGCTCCTCCGTCATCTCTGTCCCGTCTATGGTTCTGGCAAAGGCCGTGATGCCCGATGTCAACAATTTTAGGATTTTTTGAATTTTCAATTCCTGGGCCCTGATCCCGGGACTGATGTTACCGCAGATGGGCGTGTTGACGGTCGGGACACACAAGCGACACACAATTACCCAGGGCTTTGTACTTATTGATAACCTCCGTCAGCACCTGTTCCTGCAGCTGGTGAGTTGTAAGGTAATTAATGCTGGCCTGCTAGTTTGGGTTGAAGCGGTTGCCCTGAATGCCCTGGTTGGGCAAATTTAGATACTACCCCCAGTAGTTCTTCCTTGGGTATTTCTGGCAACGCTGGTTCCTGCGCCAACCCCTCTTCAAAGTCAGCTAACTGCTGACTCCTGGCACTCCCCACGGGCGAAGGAGAAATACTCGGTGGACCTGCTACGTGTCTCCTAGATCCTAGGGACACCCGTTCTTGTTGGAGCAGGTCCGGCTCGAGCAGCTGCTCCATCATGCGCTCCATTCGGGCCATGCGACCGCCGCCGCTATCTGCGGACGGCAAGTCGGCTTCCCCAGGTTCTGGAGAACTACTGGGGCTTCTACCGTCGGTCCGCACCTCGTTGAGGTGATGTCTCGGGTACGTAGGTAGGTAGTCGCTGCCTGCCGCTCCTGCGGGGCTACACAACTCCCGCGCAGACATGCCGCTAGTCCGCCGTCTTCCGGACTGAAGCAGTCCGCCTGACTGGTACGACAGTAGCGGTGACGAGTCGGTGCCGGCCGCATCAGCGAGGGTTCCCCGACATCCGCGCGGGCTTACCGCGCGGATCCCGGTTATACGGGACTGAAGCGGTGCAAAGTCGCTGCCAGCTGCCTTAGCGGGGCCACACGACCTGTATATACTGCCACCGGCCTGCGATCTGGCAGCCTGCCCCGGTGGTGAGTCGGTGCCTGGCGCTCCTGCGGGGCTCCCCAACTTTCTTGTAGGTACCTCACTGGTCCCCGATCTGGCAGACTGGTGGTGATTCGATGCCGGCCGCTGCAGCGGGGCTTCTCGACCTCGGTGCGGTTTCCCCCTGGTCCGCCCTTTGGTGACCTGTAACAGACGGGAAACAGAACGTGCCGTTGGACGAGGCACGGGTTTACGCATCTGTTTTCCGCTGGCCTGGTGATGTTTGGGCGATAGCGGCAGGGAGTCAGGGTCTTGTCTACCCTGCTCCCGCGCGGTGCTCCGACCAACGTGCAGTTCCCTGGCCTGCTGCGGTGGAGAGTCGGGCCCTGCCAACTGAACAGGGCTCCCCGACTTCCGCGTTCTTTTCCTGGCCCACGGAGCGGGTGCTGCTGGCGTTGCGGGCAGCTCCGGGGATTGCGGCCGCTGACTCCCGTCCGAAGTCCCGCGGCCCTTGGAGGCATGTTTAAATGCCTTCACTTTCTTTCCTTCCATCGTTCCTGTAAGCAAAACAAGTCTCTTACAGGAATTAAACCAACTCAAGGTTAGTTTAACTTACCTTGAGGCCATTTTGAAGGTGCCGTTGGAGGAGTGCACTCCCCCCTCCAACTGTCGACTGCAAATGCGAGCGACGATATGTCGCGTATGCGTGCTGGTGGGGTCTTCACGAAGTCACTCACGTGACTCTGAAGTAAAATGAGCACCCATTTTGTAATTTACCCTTTCTGGGGCTCTCTCCTGTTATCCATCTAGTGAACTTAGATCTTTCACACATCTTCCACCACCTCTCCTCCAACATTATTATTATGTTACACTGCCTGCAGCCACCTTCTACAATCAAATATCCTCTCCTCCAGCTGCGTGCTGCCTCAGGTCTCTTTGACCCAAACCCGAGAAGTAACAGAGAAAATATTCCTGCACCTGGAAAGTTGAGGCACGCAGGGAATCCAGACTCGAATTGTACGCGCCAGAATTTAGAAGATTGAGGGGGGATCTTATAGAAACGTACAAAATTCTTAAGGGGTTGGACAGCCTAGATGCAGGAAGATTGTTCCTGATGTTGGGGAAGTCCAGAACAAGGCATCACAGTTTAAGGATAAGGGGGAAATCTTTTAGGACCGAGATAAGAAAAACATTTTTCACACAGAGAGGCGAGTCTCTGGAATTCTCTGCCACAGAAGGTAGTTGAGGCCAGTTCATTGGCTATATTTAAGAGGGACTTAGATGTGGCCCTTGTGGCTGGAGGGATCAGGGGGTATGGAGAGAAGGCAGGTACGGGATTCAGAGTTGGATGATCAGCCATGATCATATTGAATGGCGGTGCAGGCTCGAAGGGCCGAATGGCCTACTCCTGCACCTATTTACTCATTTGGAGCAGTGAGAGAGGATGTTGCTGAACACTCGTCAGAGAGAGGAGGAGAACTTCGTCAAAGTAGACATACCTTGAGGAGATTTTGCTGTGGAGCAGGCAAAATGTGTAGGAATGAACTGCAGATGCTGGTTTAAACCGAAGATAGACACAAAAAGCTGCAGTAACTCAGTGGGACAGGCAACATCTCTGGAGAGAAGGAATGGGTGAAGTTTCGGGTCGAGACCCTTCTTCAAAAGTGTCAGCATTCAGCACCAAGGAAGGAAGGAATGTCTTTACTGGGAATGGATGAGGTTGGAATATCACAACAGCACTGAGAGAACTCTATGAAATATTAATTCATTGTTCATCTGCATTGCTGCAAACAGTCCATAGGATTCAGTTTCATGTATTGTCCCAGACAAAATCAACCACTCATGAACCGCTGCCTCAGACTCACCAAAACTAAATGCTCGCGGCAAAACATGTACCACCAACGGTTTGGGATCAAGCATTACCACAACACAAGTGGATTCATCTGATGGCGTACGTATACTCGAAGCCAAATATTTCTGATCTGGTGAAACTCTGATACGTTGAAAGTGAGTATCGTTTGATTGGAGAAACTGCAGCTGATCCAGGCACAGCACAAGTTCAGGAGAACCTGTAGAAGTAAATAATATTTCACAGTGTGACAGATAATTAAAATGTTCAGCTATGAAACATTGTACAGTTTTGTATATGCAACGACATTGAGTACACATTGCACCGATATTGTATTCACTATTTTTGTACAGCCATTTCCATATTTCTCCACAGGGTTTTACAATAATAATGGAAATACCTCTCCTTTCATCTGGATGCCAGAAAAATCCCATGACATTCTCAATTGGAGGACTGGACAATTCTCATCTCCTAGAGAGTAGAGCAATGCAGTGACTCGGGTTCAGTACTGACCACTGGGGCTGTCCGTGTGCAGTTTTCACATTCTTTCTTTGATTTTATGGGGTTGCTCATGTGTGCAGTTAGTAGCTAAGGTAAATTGTCCCTAATGCATAGGCGAGTGGTAGAATCTGGGGTGATGTGGGGAAAATAACATCGGGATAGTGTCGGGGTAGCAATAAATGGGGGGTTGATGGTTGTCACTGATTTGCAGTTTGACTGTGGCTGAAATGTTTCTTTTCCAATTGCTCTTGGAATCTAATGGCCTGCCAAAGGACACACTTGGCCTAGGAATTTAAGTGATAGGGGAAGAATGTTAAAATGCATCACACCAGACAAATATAGGAAGCAATGACACCCCTTGGTCTAGATGAGGATGGAATATCACATCAACAATTATTTTGGTCAACGGTCTGCTGGCCCTGAGCACGAGGCATTTCTGAAAGACACTGTATACATTTTGGTTCATTGTCACATGTGATTGTCAGTTGGTGAAAAGCCTGCTTTTTGCATGCTCTTCAAGCAATTCATACATCACACATGAGTACAATTATACAATCAAGTAGTGCAGAAAGAAAAACAGAATAAACATAGTGTCACGGCTAAATAAAATAAAAGCAAAATAAACAGTGTCACGGCTGCAGAGAAAGTGCAGTTGAAAGCAGTGCAAGGGCCACTACAAAGTAAGTAGCCGAAAAAAGGGTCAGGAACATATCCTTAGTTTATGAGAGGTCAGTCTGATAACAGCAAGGAGGAAGCTGTTCTTGAAACTGGTGGTTTGTGCTCAACTCAGTTTCTTTCCTGCCATTGTAAACCAATAGAAGAAAATGCACAAAGGCTGTTTACCTGCTGCCCTTGATCAGATCTTCACTACTGAAGACTATAGACCAAAGTGATTGTTGAGAAGATATTCCAACCCCATCCAGGGCCAGTAGAGTCATTGCTTCCTTTACAAGCACGTGTCTTGTAAGGACATGTCTAAGGACATTCTTGCTATTGAGGGAGTGCAGCGTAGGTTCACAAGGTTAATTCCAGGGATGGCAGGACTGTCATATGCTAAGAGAATGGAGTGGCTGGGCTTGTACACTCTGGAATTTAGAAGGATGAGAGGGGATCTTATTAAAACATACAAGATTATTAAGGGTTACACAAAATGCTGGAGAAACTCAGCGGGTGCAGCAGCATCTAAGGAGCGAAGGAGATAGGCGACGTTTCGGGTCGAGACCCTTCTTCAGACTGGTCAGGGATCAGGGAAACGAGAGATATAGACGGTGATGTGAGAGATAAAGAACAATGAATGAAAGATATGCAAAAAAGTATCGATGATAAAGGGAACGAGCCATTGTAAGCTGTTTGTGGTGTGAAAATGAGAAGCTAGTGCGACTAGGGTGGGGGAGGGAGATAGAGATAGAGGGAATGCCAGGGCCCGAGGGCTGAGGGAGAGGTGGGAGGGGGAGGAGACAGCAAGGGTTAACAGAATTGAGAAAATTCGATGTTCAAGCCCAAAGGATGCAAACTCCCCAAGCGGAATATGAGGTGCTGTTCCTCCAACTTGCGGTGTTGCTCACTCTGGCCATGGAGGAGGCCCAGGACCGAGAGGTCGGATACGGAATGGGAGGGGGAGTTGAAGTGCTGAGTGACCGGGAGGTCGGGTTGGTTTTTGCGGACCGAGCGGAGGTGTTCGGCGAAACGATCGCCAAGCCTCCGCTTGCTCTCACCGATATAGATCATCTGGCATCTGGAGCAGCGGATGCAGTAGATGAGGTTGGAGGAGGTGCAGGTGAACCTCTGTCGGACCTGGAAGGACTGCTTGGGCCCCTGAAAGGAGTGGAGGGGGGAGGTGAAGGGACAAGTGTTGCATTTCTTGCGGTTGCAAGGGAAAGTGCCCGGGGAAGGAGTAGAGCGGGAGGGGAGGGAAGAATTGACAAGGGAGTCGCGGAGGGAGCGGTCTTTGCGGAAGGCAGACAGGGGGGGGAGATGGGAAGATGTGGCGGGTGGAGGGGTCACGTTGGAGGTGGCGAAACTGGCGGAGGACTATCTGTTGTATTTGCCGGCTGGTGGGGTGAAAGGTGAGGACCAGGGGGACTCTGCCCTGTTTGCGAGTGGGGGAATGGGGAGAGAGGGCAGTGTTGCGGGGTATGGAGGAGACCCTGGTGCGAGCCTCATCAATAGTAGGGGAGGGGAATCCCCGTTCTCTGAAGAATGAGGCCATTTGTGATGACCTGGTGTGAAACGCCTCATCCTGGGAGCAGATGCGGCGTAGACGAAGGAATTGGGAATAGGGGATGGAGTCCTTACAGGAAGCAGGGTGGGAGGAAGAGTAGTCCAGATAGCTGTGGGAGTCAGTGGGTTTGTAGTGGATGTCGGTCAGGAGTGTATCACCTGCAATAGAGATTGTGAGGTCAAGGAATGGTAGGGAAATGTCGGAAATGGTCCAAGTGTATTTGAGTGCCGGATGGAAGTTGGTGGTGAAATGAATGAAGTCAGTCAGTTGTGTGTGGGTGCAGGAGGTGACACCAAAGCAGTCATCGATGTAACGGAGGTAGAGGTCGGGGATGGGGCCCTGGTACGCCGAGAACAAGGATTGTTCGACGTACCCAACAAAGAGGCAAGCGTAGCTGGGGCCCATGCGTGTGCCCATAGCTACGCCTTGTGTTTGGAGGAAATGGGAGGAGTCAAAAGAGAAGTTATTGAGGGTGATTATTAAGATTACAAGATTATTAAGGGTTTGGACAGCTAGAGGCAGGAAACATGTTTCCGATGTTGGGGGAGTCCTGAACCAGGGGCCACAGTTTAAGAATAAGGGGCAAGCCATTTAGAACGGAGATGAGGAAACACTTTTTCACACAGAGAGTTGTGAGTCTGTGAAATTCTCTGCCTCAGAGGGCGGTGGAGACCAGTTCTCTGGATACTTTCAAGAGAGAGCTAGATAGGGATCTTAAAGATAGCAGAGTCAGGGGAGAAGGCAGGAACGGGCTACTGATTGGGGATGATCAGTCATGGTCACATTGAATGGCGGTGCGGGCTCGAAGGGCCGAATGGCCTACTCCTGCACCTATTGTCTTCCCCATCACTAGTGTTTTCCTAGGCCCATGTGTATTCCTTGGTTGACTGTCTGATTCCCAAAGAAATTGGGAAAGCAGGGCTCTCACTTAACTTTTTTCCCGTTGCCAGCCAGGCAACCTTGGCAGCTTTTTAAGTTGCCAAATGACAGTTTAGATGGTCAAGATGGTTTGCATGACGCATGCAATAAAGTGCTCGGACGAAGTGCGTAATTACCAGTCGGAATTATGCTCAATGAAGCATTCACATATTATTTCTGCTTCAAATAAAGTCACAAACTAAACAAATTCACGAATCAAGACATGATATATACCACAATGACATGCAGCAAAATTATAATACAGTATCTCAACTCTTTTTACACATTGGAATGAATGCAATTTCTATTAGTTGTTTCCACTTCCAAACTAAAATGTGGTTGGATTATTCAGTGTATGATCAACCTGTGTCAATAAATCCTGGACCATGGTAACATATATGCTTAACCATGCACACTACAGATTAATGCAAGCATGTTCACTATGAAGGGCCGAAAATTACTATGACATGGCCATAGCATGGGTCGTTATTGTTATTGGTACAGAAACACTCTGGCTTCCCACATAATTTATCCATACCTGCCAACTTGTGAGAATGAAAAATCGGAATCCTATTAGTCTGACGTCAGTGAGGGCGGGGCACGTGACGTCAGTAAGGGGCGGGGCACGTGACGTCAGTAAGGGGCGGGGCACGTGACGTCAGTAAGGGGCGGGGCACGTGACGTCAGTAAGGGCGGGAAAGTGACCTCAGTGCGGGGGGGGGGGGAAGTGACGCCGAATGCCACCGTGCCGTGGCGGGGCGGGGTCATGCGGCTGCGTACACCCGTGCGTGCCCCCATAAGCGGCGCAGGCGCGGTGCGCTCTCTCGCTGTCTCCTCGCTGCCATGGGTCGCTTGCACGCTTCCATCCCAATTCCGAATTCCAATTTTTTTCGGAATATTGAGGAAAAAAATCGGAATTCGGATGGAAAAATCGGAAGAATTCCGCCCAAATCGGAATGGTTGGCAGGTATGTTTATCCACAACAAAATATACAGGTGGTAAGGAAATTTCTATAGGCATTTTACGATAATAGCTGTTAAAACCGACTATACCTATCTGACAGGTTAAACATTACACTAACCTGCAAGAGATGGCCAAAGGACATAACTGCAGCAAATGTTATTTTGGTAATATGTTTAAAGGCGTCAAAACACCACATTATCGGACATTCAGATTAGATGTACGTGTTCAGAACAGCAATGAAGATACCCAGTTTGTACTCATCAGATTAAAAAAAAAAAAAATTGATAAACGCTGTTTCCATCATTCCCACTTCAGAATTTACGTTAAAATTTCAACTGAAATATCTCCTGACCAAATTTGTGATGCATATGATCGACTGTAGAAGTAAAACCTGGATAACTCCAACGTATTGTTGTGAATGTTGCTCATTAAATAACTACAGTACTGATACTCCCTATTAAGAGCATTGATTTGCCGTTAAAATGAATTCTGTAATAACGTGTCAATGGTGGTAGTGACAATCGGGGTTGAGAAGGCAATCGATGCGGAATGGATGGATTGAGGCAGGTGGATTAGTATGTGTTGGTTGGAGTAGGTATAATTGTGAGGGGAGAGCACGGGGGATGTCAGTGTTGTTGAATGGGGGATCAGTACGGGATGGATGGGGGTAGACAAAAGTGCTAGAGAAACTCAGTGGGTGAGGCAGCATCTATGGAGCGAAGGAAATAGGCAACTTTTCGGGTCGAGACCCTTCTTCAGACTGTTCCCCCCATTCTTCTTGAATGGGAGGATCAGTACAGGATGAATGGAGGGGGGGGGGGGGGAGAGAAAGATCGGCGCAGGATGAATGGGGGAGGGGGGGGGGGGGGTGTGGGTGGGTCATTCCAGTGTGGATCGGAGGGTCTGTGCAGGATGAATGGAGGATCACTACGGGATGAATGAGGGGATGGTGCAGGGTAAATGGAGGGTGGGTCAGTACGGGATGAATGGGTGGATTAGTATAGGATGGATGAGGGATCAGTGCAGGATGGATGGAGCAGTGCAGGATGGATGGGAAGGAGGGTAAGTACAGGGTGAATTGAGGGACCAGTGTAGGATGGATGGGGGGTGCAGGAGAATCAATGCGAGGTGGATAGGGTGATTAGCGCAGGTTGAATAGACGGGGGGGGGGGGGGGGGGGTAGATGGGGAGGGGAGCACAGGGGATGTCAGTGAGGACTGAATAGAGGCGGGAATGGGGATCAGTGCAGGATGGAGAGGAGGGGTCCCAGGATGTTGGGGGGGGGGGGGGGGGAGGGAAGTGGAAGGAAGAGAGACAGACAGGGAGACAGGGAGACAGGGAGACAGGGAGACAGGGAGACAGGGAGACAGGGAGACAGGGAGACAGGGAGACAGGGAGACAGGGAGACAGGGAGACAGGGAGACAGGGAGACAGGGAGACAGGGAGACAGGGAGACAGGGAGACAGGGAGACAGGGAGACAGGGAGACAGGGAGACAGGGAGACAGGGAGACAGGGAGACAGGGAGACAGGGAGACAGGGAGACAGGGAGACAGGGAGACAGGTAGGTCAGCGCTCCTCAGACATCGCCCGCTGCCTTGGCCATCCCTGTCCAATGCCAAGTGCCGCCGCCAAAGGGGGAGGCGGTTGGGATCTCCTCGCCACTGCCTCCCCTCCTCCGACAGCCAACAGAAGGTGCGGGGCCAAGCGGTGCAGCTCAAGGATCCTATAACTATAGGATCTTTGGTGCAGCTGCTTCAGACGACGGAAGGAGGCCTCGACCTCCCTCCCTCCCTCCTCCCGGCCTCGGCGTGCGGGAAGGCTTGCTTTGAAAGCGCCGTTAGCGGATTTGCAAGCAGCGGCCGCTATGAGGGCGGGCGGGGTGCAGGAGGAGGAGGAGATGGAGCCTCTGTCGCGGCCGCTGCTGCCGCTGTTCGGGGCCCGTCATTCGCTCCAACCTTTCTTCACCATGCATCTAGTATCTTTGCCCCGCAATACAGTCGTCGCCGACACGAAACATCACGTTCCTTTTCTCCAGAGATGCTGCCTGACCCGCGGAGTTACTCCAGTTTTTTGTGTCTATCTTTGGTACAAACCAGTATCTGCAGTGCCAAGTCGGGCAAAATGACTCGGCGTTTAGGTTGCCCGGCGGCACTTTGGGTGGTCAATGTGGCAACTGCTAATTTCGAGCCCTGAAAAGAAACATTTTGGTCCCGGTCAAACTGCATGTTGGTGCCGACCATCAGTGCCCATTTACACCACCGCTACACTAATCGTTGGCACTGTGCCTCAAGGCAAGTCTGGGACTGAGCCCAGTGGGGAGAATGGAAAGAAGGCCAGTCAATGTTTAGTTTTAGAGGAATAGACCATTCAGTCCATCAAATCCATTCTGACTACCTGTTCATAGTAGTTCTACGTTATCCCACTTTCGCAGCCACTCCCTACACAAAAGGGGTGATTTTACTGACGCCAATTAACCTGCAAACCCGCACGTCTTTGGGATGTGTGAGGAAACCAGAGCACCGAGAAGGAACTCATGCGGTCACAAGGAGAACATGAAAGCTCCACACAGACAGCACTCGAGGTCACGTTTCTGGCACTGTGATGCAGCAGCGTACCAAGCTGCACCACTGTGTCGCCCTGGTGGGGAAGAGAGGGAAGGTTAATAACGCAGGGTTGGCCCCCCCGTAGAGGAGGACGAGGTGAGGAAGGTAGTCTACTCAAACATGGTCAATGGAGCAGCAGAATAAAATATGCTTGTGGTCAACAGCAGATGCCCCTCCGGCTGACATGACTTTACATAAGAGAGCCACAAAGTGCTGCAATAATTCAGCAGGTCAGGCAGCAAAAGGATAGGCGACGTTTCGGGTTACGAACCTTCTTCAGACTGAAAGGGGGTGGGGGTTAGTGCCAGAGGAGAGAAAACAGCAGGATCAATCAAGGCAGGCAACAAATGAACTTCTGTAATGAAAATTGTATCAATGGTGCAAGTGAGATTGCCAGCTGAAGTGGCTGATCGAATTTCTGCAGAGCTGATTTGACCCAAAATTACTGCAATCATGTTCCAGCAGGAACTTTGCATCTTTCACATACTTCCTCTGGACAGAGTCCATTCAGCCTATCAAACTCAGTATGGCTCAGAATACTACCTTTCAATCCCTTTCCAACCCTTATTTCCCTCTACACTATTCTCTCAGATGATCAACAACTCCACCACCCACTGACACCAGAAAATTGTTCAAGGCATCCAACTGGCCGATTAGCTGGTGGCCAGCTACCAACAGAAGAAGGGTCCCAACACATAACCATCACCTATCCATGTTCTGCAGAGATGCTGCCTGACCTGCCGAGTTACTCCAGCACTTTGTGTCTTCTTTTGTAATCCAGCATCTATAGTTCCTTGTTTCACCAATTGTTTAAATGTATGCTTTGATGACTACTCCAGGCCTGTTCTGTTATTATGTGACTTTGCATAATTGAACTATTTTTGGGGACTGATTATCATGTTATTTCGCAACTACTTGCACTGTGGATGGTAGATTACTATATGAAGTGATTTTTGTATTTTTCTGACTTGTGGACAAAAATCAACTTGATGACATCTGTAATAATGGGACCCGCTCATTCCCTAGGGTCAGCCTGAACATTGTTATGTGATCCACGGGCTGATTTGTCAGAATGAAAAATGGTACCTTTCTGGAGTTTTCTATAAATACAGCCATCATCTTCAAAGTATTCAATCCCATTCACGGCCATCTATGGAAACATAACAATGGTAACACAAATTTCAATTATTGTCCACTATTGTATTTGTCCTGTCTGCATAACCACAGGATAAACAAAAAGACATTCTACCATTTCAGTAAACAAATTTGTAATTATGCTACTTCTAATAAGTGAACTGAGAAGTCTTTGGGAATTGTAAAGGGCCTCGACCATTTTCAGGATCAGACAAAAATGCGACTTCTTTCCCTGTTCTTAAGTAAACAGTATAGATATGTTTTTTTGGGGGGGGGGGTACACAAGTCCGTGTGTGAAACCCAGTGTAAGAAGGTAGGATGCTTACTGGCATCCAATTTTGAATGGACAATTACTTTGAATTAAAAAAAAATATTGCTTGAGTAACTCAGCAGGTCTTGCAACATTTCTGGAGGACATGGATAGGCAATGTTTTGGTTCTTCGCACATTGTAGTAGGGGGTAGAAAGTTGGATGAGAGGTAGAGGCGGGACAAACACATTTTTAAACTAACTTACTCATTTTAACTGCAACAACTGCATCTTATTTTATATCAATCTTAACTTGTTATACTATGCTTTGTTGCTTATTGTATGTTTTATTGTTCATTTTTTTCCATTACTGATGCTTTGTTGCTTATTTTATGTTTATTGCCGATATTTTGTAAGGTGACCTAGAGTGTCTCGACAGGCAC
The DNA here is from genome assembly GCA_035221665.1 of Okamejei kenojei. Taxonomy (NCBI): domain Eukaryota; kingdom Metazoa; phylum Chordata; class Chondrichthyes; order Rajiformes; family Rajidae; genus Okamejei; species Okamejei kenojei. The sequence continues at coordinate 59,210,407 of CM069138.1, forward strand.
CATTAAATAAAATGTATTATTATTATTATTATTAAAGCCTGGCAAGTGATAAGATATAGGTGATGGGGGGGGGGGGGGGGGGGGGGGGGGGGGGGGAGTGATTGTTAAATAGGTGCACATAAGCTGGATGTTAAAAGGAGACAAAGGATGCAAAATAAAGAGAAACGTGGGGTGAAATGGGAAGCCACGGTAGGGATATAGCTGAAAGGGGAGGGGGGGGCAGGATAGCGGGAGAAGTGGGTGTGCACCTGGTGGGACACAGGGAAGAGGGGAATAAAAATGCAGTTCCTTGTGTCTCTAGATTGCTGGACGAACTCAGCGGGTGGAAGTAATTGTCGATGTTTCGCGTTGCGACCGCGCAAGGGGACATGGAATTACTTGGAAGGGTGGAGACTGAGAATTGGTTGTGAACTTGTGAGATAGAGTGTTTAAGAAAGAACTGCAGATGCTGGAAAAATCGAAGGTAGACAAAAATGCTGGCGAAACTCAGCGGGTGAGGCAGCATCTATGGAGCGAAAGAATACAGCGGTATGCAAAAGTTTTCATACCCCTTATACTTTTCCACATTTTGTCACGTTACAACCACAAAAGCAAATGTATTTTATTGGGATTTTATGTGATAGACCAACACAAAGTGGTGCATAATTGTGAAGTTGAAGGAAAATGATACATGGTTTCCAAATTTTATTACAAATAAAAAACTGAAAAGTGTGGCGTGCAAAAGTATTCAGCCCCCGAGTCAATACTTTGTAGAACCACCTTTCGCTGCAATTACAGCTGCAAGTCTTTTGGGGTATGTCTCTACCAGCTTTGCACATCTAGAGTGAAATTTTTGCCCATTCTTCTTTGCAAAATAGCTCAAGCTCAGTCAGATTGGGTGGAGAGCATCTGTGAACAGCAATTTTCAAGTCTTGCCAGAGATTCTCAATTGGATTTAGGTCTGGACTTTGACTGGGCTACATGAATATGGTTTGATCTAAACCATTCCATTGTAGCTCTGGCTGTATGTTTAGGGTCGTTGTCCTGCTGGAAGGCGAACCTCCACCCCAGTCTCAAGTCTTTTGCAGACTCTAACAGGTTTTCTTCCAAGATTGTATTTGGCTCCATCCATCTTCCCATCAACTCTGACCAGCTTCCCTGTCCCTGCTGAAGAAAAGCATCCCCACAGCATGATGCTGCCACCACCATGTTTCACAGTGGGGATGGTGTGTTCAGGGTGATGTGCAGTGTTAGTTTTCCGCCACACATAGCGTTGTGTATTTAGGCCAAAAACTTCAATTTTGGTCTCATCAGACCAGTGCACCTTCCTCCACATGTTTGCCGTGTCCCCCACATGGCTTGTGGCAAACTGCAAACGGGACTTCTTATGGCTTTATTTCAACAATGGCTTTCTTCTTGCCACTCTTCCATAAAGGCCCGATTTGTGGAGTGCACGACTAATAGTTGTCCCTTGGACAGATTCTCCCACCTGAGCTGTGGATCTCTGCAGCTCCTCCAGAGTTACCATGTGCCTCTTGGCTACTTCTCTAATCAATGCTCCCCTTGCCCAGCCTGTCAGTTTAGGTGGGCTACAACGTCTTGGTAGGTTTGCAGTTGTGCCATACTCTTTCCATTTTCGTATGATGTATTGAACAGTGCTCCGTGAGATGTTCAAAGCTTGGGATATTTTTTTATAACCTAACCCTGCTTTAAACTTCTCCACAACACTATCCCTGACCTGTCTGGTGTGTTCCTTGGGCTTCATGATGCTGATTGTTCACTAATGTTCTCTAACAAACCTCTGACGCTATTTAGGGGTATCAGAGTAAGGGGGGCTGAATACATTTGCACGCCACACTTTTCAGTTTTTTTATTTGTAAAAAAATTTGAAAACCATGTATCATTTTCCTTCCACTTCACAATTATGCGCCACTTTGTGTTGGTCTATCACATAAAATCCCAATAAAATACATTTACAATTGTGGTTGTAACGTGACAAAATGTGGAAAAGTTCAAGGGGTATGAAAACTTTTGCAAGCCACTGTAGGTGTCATTTCGGGTTGAGACCCTTATTCAGACTGTTGGTGAAGTTTCTGGTCGAGACCCTTCTTCAGACGAAGAAACCCTTCTTCTGGAGAATGGTCTCGACCCGAAACGTCACCTATTTCTTTTTTCCATAGATGCTGCCTCACCCGCTGAGTTTCTCCAGCATTTTTGTCCATCTGCGAGATACAACTGTATTTTACAAAAATAAAAGGGGTTCCAGGTTGTTCTTCATTTTGCTTTACTGATGTGGAAATACATTTATTCAAGATATCTCAGTTTTTTCAACTTAATTCTTGAAAACGGCTGGGCAGGTTGAGAAAGTGGTTAAATGTGCAAGACAGGATCCATGGCTACACCTACAGAGGCGTTTTGGTTTGGAAAGCAAGACCAGCAGGATTCTTACATAAAGCTAGTATGGACACAGTGGGCTGGATCGACTGCACACTGTGATTTTGTTTCAAATTCGTTCTAAGTGAATTCTGTTAATGGCATAAAACTGAGAGCTGGGTTGATAATCTGGGGGCTAAAGGAATGGGAGTGTCAGGGAACATACTGTAATATTTAATTTAACTATTTAATGATACATCATGGATGACAATCCAAGTCTCATAAATAAAGATGCGTCACAAGACCAACATGCAATGCTTCACTAAAATATGGTGCTTTCAGAAAAACATCTCCAAAAGAGCTGCTGTAATGAAACAACAATAAATTTATGATTTCAGAAGAAAGATTTTTACTCACCACAAAACTGTTATTGCTGGAAGCATACCTATCGCAGATCGTTTCCAATCTTTTTTTGAACCAACCTTCCAGTTTACAATATTTGGGTGACTTTGATTTGTAGTATCTTAATTCTGCTTGTACAAGTTCCTTAAAAGAAATCACATTTACATTTTATTGAAAAAAGTCCATGCGAGTGATTTAGCATGTACAAAGACGTTACTGTTTTACTGTAATTCTCCTTTTCAGATCATAATGATTTAAGCACTGCATTATCTAGATTTGATAACCAGCTGCCCGTCTGTAACTTTAGGGTGGGATGTGGAATATACAACCTGAATATGCATACATTTCAGAACTATTTTCCAAAAAATCAGGTCTGGTCGAGGGAGATCCCCCCCGCTACGGGTACCATGCAATCCCGTGCTACCTGCTCCATTGTCATTTAGTCGGCGACTAAATCTTCTCCCCCACCTGGTTTGCCAGGTGAGGATGGGGCTGCGGACCCCCAGCAGGACCAAAAGCAGCGGAAGTCCGTAGGAACTGGAGGACAGTGATGTGTGATGCGTCCATCACCGTTCCCATCGGAAACCAGCACCACTGCGTCGCTAATGTTTTCAATGATGCTGAATTCCAAAAATTAAACAAGTGACGAGATTCATTGAATAATTTATCCCATTAAATAAATCTGCACAAAATTAACAGACTGTGTAAATGTTAAACAATTATTATTTAAACATTTTTAAATAATAATTGTTATAAATAGATCTTGGCCTCTTCAATACAGCAATTACACTTCATGTAATCTAGGCCTAGTGAAATGCATTACTTGAGAAGACAGTAATTCTTTCTTTTGTGTAGAAAAGTCATTGCATTTGAATTGTAAGTATTATGTTAGTATCAGATTTTAAAGTCTTAAAATGATTTAACGAGAGATGAAAATTACAGATAGTCCAAAACAAAGCGATACAGATAGACCAAAACTACATCAAACTATATTGCATTCTGGGGACATTTTACCTTGAAGACTATATCTAATGCTGGTCACGTGGGTAAGAGATCGATATTCCGGTAATAAATAATTCAAATCACATAATATCAGTTCGCATTTTAAAGTCCTACATTTTGTTCCTCAAGTGTGTTTTATTATTATGTCCCAAAAAGGCTAATGAAATTCTCACTTGCAACAACACAAGAGATTTGTAAATATTAGTTCTCAGAACACACTATAATAAAAAGTTCAATTTAAAAAATAAATTGTGTATTTATAATAAAAAATATCCATGTGAACTTTTCTGCATTTAACCCCATTGCTAATTGCACTTCTCAGGTGGAGCAATATCTACTGACTGACAAGTTTGCCTCAGTGACATTGCCAGCTGAATTGTCAACTACCAACCTACCTTATTGCAGACCTTGCACATTTTTTCTCTGCATTTATTGTGTAACTGTAAAGCTATAATGTGATGACAACTTAATCCACACAATATTTCGGCATTCACTACATGTTATTGCTTGTATTTGGTTTGATTGTGCTCAAATAATAGGATTTGCCTGGATAGCACACAGATTTTAACTGTATCACAGTATGCGTGACAAAAAAACAGTTTAGTTTGGTTAACTATTTTCACATGTACTGAGGTACAGTACAACGTTTTTTGTTGCATGCTCTCCAATCAGCAAAAGGGCTATATATTACTACAATCAAGTTCTATGTTATTACATTTTCTCATCCACTGCATACTAGGGGCAATTTAGAGGCCAATTTAACCTACATACCTACAACTCTTTGGGATGTGGGAGGAAACCCGAGCACCCGGAGAAAACCCCATGTCACAGAGAGAATGTGCAAACTCCACACAGGCAGCATCCAAGGTCAGGATCAAACCTAGGTCTCTGGAGCTGAGAGTTCTACCAGCTATGCCACCTTGCCGCCCAAGTGCAACCACCTGAAGTTCCTGTCTATCAGACACCATCTTGACTTGGAAGTATATTACCAGTTCTTTATGGGTACCTATCCAACAACACCATGGAGCATGTTCATCAGGACTACAGCAGTTCAAGGCAGTAACTTATTACCACCTTCTTAAGTCCATCTAGACACGGTTAATAAATGGTGGCCTAGTCTACAACAGTCACGCGCAAACAAAATATGAAAGTAATTGCCTTTCTTGACAGGGTCGGGGCCCCACACACCCCAGAACCATCAGTTTAAATGCCAGACATAGCAGCCGGATACAAAATGTGTCCATTTCCTCTCGGACATATCAGTGTTGTGTATCACGACAGCAAGATCAACAATGAAGTGAGAGATCAAATGACTGGCATCTGACCTGTAGGTCATTTTGAACATCCTCACTTGGCCAAGCATATGCAGAAGTCGGACATGAACTTCACTGTGAGTCGTCAGCCTATCACAAAAGTCAATATGGTGCAAAACAGTCGGAAGGTTGTCAGGAAAGGCACAGAAGTATAGACTATAAAATGAAGTGATGTCCATGACGGAAGTTCACTTGCGGCATAAAGCCCTCGGGTGTGAAAGCTGAACCCAACCAACTTGTCACGACATAGGTGTAACACATAATGCACCTATCGTGAAATTAGTCAAACTACCACATGACTACTAATCAATTTCAACATCCTGCGACTGAGTTTAATCGGTTTGGTACTCACCTGATTATTGAGAGTTTGACATAAATTACGTTTTCTCTTTTCTAAATGTTTACAGCTTTTCGCAAACCTGTGGAATGCCCAACTGTTGGACAGAGTTTCAGCTGTTGAAAAACACCTGGGTTGGAAACCCAATTTTATCTTTTGAAACAAAATAACCACGCGATGCATTTTAATCTCAGCGACTGGAAGTAAATATGACCAAAACAGGCAGCTCCCTGTGTTAAGTGGACGTAATACAACGTCAAGTTAAGAACCTTCCTTCATGTTCCCTGTCTGACAAGGATTATACATACATTCTACAATTACTGTTTAAACAATTAAACAAGAAGAAATTAATACCGAACAGGTCAAGCCTGTAGTTCACATCACAATACATTGTAAGGCGCACACAGCAGCGGAGATGCAACTCCGAGACGGAATAAATCCATCACCCTCCCATCCATCACTCACCATCCAATCGCTGCTGCTTCTCACGTCGATTGCAACTCAAACTTGATGCCTTTGGTCTGCAGCTCCCTCTAACCGGAAGTGAAAGCAATGCATGTGAGCCGGGCTGTGACTGTTACTTTTTTTGCCCCGACTTCCCTTCGCCCCTTTTTTTAATTTCTGTGCCTTGAAAAGACCGGGACATTGTGAGCGGAGAGCAGTCGTTGACACGGACACACTGTGAAACATGTTGCTGCTTACTTAGTTAACCAAAAACAAAAGTATCCCCGTAGTTCGCACCGAGACACTTGTGGAAGCTTGTTGCCGGTCATTTGCAACCAGTTGACTTGCGGCCGCCGCTCCAGACCGCGCCGATGGAATGCGAGCCCGGAGAGGAGAACGCGGCGCCCCGCACCGAGCCCGCTGCTGCCCGCGGCTGCCACGGCATCGGCAGCAGGGCATGCGAGCTGCTCACGGACACCGGCCTGGCCAAAGACCGATGGAAGCTGCTGCAACGGGTAGGAAGCCTCAGCACGGGGTGTTGTCAGGGGCGGAGGTTCATCGTTTACACCATGTTATAAATAGTAATGCATACATTAAAAGAAGTAGGCAACATATATTGCACATTTCATGTCATTTGTAAAAATGCTGTTTAATATTGTTACATTTGCACGTTATAAATAAGATGTTTATCCCCCTCCCCGACCCCCGTGATATTGCGCGCACACGGTGAAATTGCGTTGCAGAAGAACTAGGGATGACAGAGCCATGCCTTGCAACCATATCAAAGTGGAGGCACAAGACACTGCAGATGTTGGAATCTTGAGCAAAAAACAAATTGCTACTTTGAGGGGTACTGACCTGAAGCGTCCCCCGTCCGTGTCCCTATCCTCCAGAGATGCTGCCTGGTCCGCTGAGTTCCTCCAGCACTGTGTCCTTCCACTGTGCCCGAGTTGCTTCAGCTTTGTTTGAACCATATGAACGTCTTCATTTTACAAACCCAAAAGATTGTAAGAGGACATCAGTTTCTTATTACTTCAACTGTCAATGTTGATAATGTTGATTGTGCTGGTTTTCCCAACCGCTCTGCAGCTGATACATCAATAATCATTAATGAATTCCTCATTGTCCAACTCGGTGGACTATTCCCACTTGATTTCAGTCTCACCTGCCCATTATAATTCTTCAAGTTCTGGGAATGATCTTAGTAAACTAGGTCTTGAGTCCAGGCAATGCCATTTATAAACATGGTATTGGGTTCCGTATTATCTTAACATTCTCAAGATGCATTAACTCCGTCTCCTTGTGTGATGACAAACCCAGATTTGATTTAGTTGAGTTTAGAGCTAGAATATTCAAACAGGGCTTTCAGCCCTCCAAGTCTGTGCTGAGCAATTATCACCCATACACTTATTCTGTCCTACGCACAAGGGGCAATTTGCAGAAGCTGAGTAATTGACAAACCTGCACGACTTTGGAATGTGGGAGAAGCCGGAGCACCCGGAGAAAAGCCTTGGAGTCACAGGGAGAACGTACAAACTCCGTACCAACAACACCTGGTATTGATCCCGGGTCTCTGGTGCTGTAAGGCAGCAACTCTAGTGCTGTGCCACTGTGCCGTGATGATTCTCAATTTCTTCTAATTAAATATTGGGAAGGGTCTGAGATTTATACTGCATGGAAATAGGCCTTTTGGCCCTACTCATCTATGCCGACAAAGTTGCGTTCTTTAGCTAGTCCTATTTGCCTCCGTTTGGCTCATTTTCCTCAACCTTTTCTATACAGATACCTGTCCAGATATCCCGTACCAACCGCTACCACATTCTCTGGTGTCTCATTCCGCATACTCGCCGTTCTTTGTGTGAAAAGGTTGCTCCTCGGGTTCCCTTTAAATCTTTTCAAAACAAACGGGCTGGCCATTAGCTTCAGGAAAGGAGATGGAGTACACACCCCAGTTTGTATCAATGGTGCTGAAGTGGTGATGGTTGAGAGTTTCAAGCTCTTAGGTGTCTTCATCTTGTGTGCACAACCTAAAGTTGGAAGCCAACTTGTTCTGTTTGATCTTCCGTTTGTACACGCCAGGTTGATTGCAACTTTCATATGGTCCACCCCGTTTCAACAAATGCAATCTCCCACCCCTCCTAGGTGTAAATATCACTAACAATCTGTCCTGGTCCATCCAGATTGACGCTTGCTAAGTAAGCACACCAATGCCTTCTGTCCGCAGAAGGCTAATGAAATTTGGTTTGTCTCCAATGACTCTTGCCAATTTCTAAAGATGCACCAAGGAGAGCATCCAATTTGCTTGCATCACAGTTTGGTATGGTGAGTGTTCTGCCCAATATCCCAAGACATTGCAGAGAGTTGTAAACGTAGCCCAGTCCAACCCGTGTGAACCAGCCTCTTACCACCTCCTCCTCCTCTCTCCCCCACCCCAAATACTTGCCCCCCCCCCCCCCCCTCCTCCTCCCCCCCCCACCCCAAATACTTGCTACATCTATACTTCACTCTAACTTGGGAAAGCAGCCAACATAATCAAGGACCAATCATCATTGTTTATTGTCTCTTTCTCCTGTGGGGCAGAAATGACAAAAGTTGGAAAGCACTTACCCCCCATTCGGGAACAGCTTCTTCCTCACTGTTAGCAGATTCTTGAAAGGAACTCCCATATGCCAAACATGGTCTTTTTTTATCTGCACTTGCTCTTTTGCTGAAACATTGTATTCTAAACTGTTTATTTTCTCTCTTTGTCCATCTGATGTACTTGTGTATAGTATAATTTAAAAGAATAGTATGCAATACAAAGATTTCCATTGTATTCAGTTCACATGAGAATAATAAAACAATTAAATGTATGCCTTCAAATTTTAGTCTCTACCCCATGAAAAATGCTGTAACTGTCTATCTTCTGCACATCCCTCATGATTGTATATATCTCCAGAATGTTGCACCGCAGTCTCCTATGTTCCAGTGGAAAAAAATGCCTCAGTCTATTCAGTCTCTCCTTGTAACTCAAGCCCTCCAATCATAGTAAAATCTTTGTGCATCTTTTTTTTTTTTTGCTCATTGACATTCTTCCATAGCTAGGACATAAATTTGTACAATAATCTGATTGTGGTCTCACTAACATCATGTACATTTGTAACATGACGTCCCAACTCCTGCACTTGATGCCCTGATTTAATTTGTCAAACAGTTAACGTGAAATGTCTTTGTCCGTACACTTGCGCTTTAATCCACTTACCGTCTATTCAGTCTCAATTTTAAGCCAGGCTGCAATCTCACCATAATTGATTCATGGAAAATGACACAAAGTACTGGAGTAACTCAGTGGGTCAGTCAGCATCTCTGGAGAACATGGATAGATTATAGTTTGGGTCAATGCCCTTCAAACTGATTGTGGGAGAGAGAGGAGGTGCAGGACAAAGCATGGGAGCTAAATAGGTGGAGTTCCCTACCCTACAATCAGTCTGAAGCACATATCACCTCATGGTCTTGCTATTGGCTTAGGTGTAGTCCCGAGTTTCCAACTTACCTCAATGCAGCAAAATATGCGATGCTGTTCCTCCAATTTGCGTTTAACCTCTGACAATGGACAGAAAGGTCAGTGTGGGAATAGGTAGGGGGATTAAAGTGTTTGGCAACCAAGAGATCTGGTAGGTCCAGGCGGACTGAGCGAAGGTATTCAGCAAAACAATCGCCCAGTCTACGGTTGGTCTCGCCGATGTATAGGAGTCCACATCTTGAACAACAGTTACAGTAGATGAGGTTGGAGGGAAGTGCAAGTGAACCTCTGCTTAACTTGAAAGGACCGTCCAGGGACCCCGCTATGCTGAACATCTTTAAACAATCCCATATTTCGCTTCATTCTGCATTTCTTCTCTCTCCATCCCTCTCCCACCCACGTTGTACCAGCTTCTCGCTCTCACCTAGCAAACAGCTAACAATGGCCTGTTTCCTTTATCATTGTAATTTATTTTGCATATCTTTCATTTATTTGCGCTATATCTCTCAACATCACCATTTACAGTGGCTTGCAAAAGTTTTCATACCCCTTGAACTTTTCCACATTTTGTCACGTTACAACCACAAACGTAAATGTATTTTATTGGGATTGTATGTGATAGACCAACACAAAATGGTGCATAATTGTGAAGTGGAAGGAAAATGATACATGGTTTCCAAATTTTATTACAAATAAAAAAACTGAAAAGTGTGGCGTGCAAAACTATTCAGCCCCCCTGAGTCAATCCTTTGTAGAACCACCTTTCTCTGCAATTACAGCTGCAAGTCTTTGTCTCTAACAGCTTTGCACATCTAGAGTGAAATTTTTGCCCATTCTTCTTTGCAAAATAGCTCAAACTCAGTCAGATTGGGTGGAGGGCATCTGTGAACAGCAATTTAAGTCTTGCCAGAGATTCTCAATTGGATTTAGGTCTGGACTTTGACTGGGCCATTCTAACACATGAATATGCTTTGATCTAAACCATTCCATTGTAGCTCTGGCTGTATGTTTAGGGTCGTTGTCCTGCTGGAAGGTGAACCTCCACCCCAGTCTCGAGTCTTTTGCAGACTCTAACAGGTTTTCTTCCAAGATTGCCCTGTATTTGGCTCCATCCATCTTCCCATCAACTCTGACCAGCTTCCCTGTCCCTGCTGAAGAAAAGCATCCCCACAGCATGATGCTGCCACCACCATGTTTCACAGTGAGGATGGTGTGTTCAGGGTGATGTGCAGTGTTAGTTTTCCGCCACACATAGCGTTTTGCATTTAGGCCAAAAACTTCAATTTTGGTCTCATCAGACCAGAGCACCTTCCCCCACATGGCTTGTGGCAAACTGCAAACGGGACTTCTTATGGCTTTGTTTCAACAATGGCTTTCTTCTTGCCACTCTTCCATAAAGGCCCGATTTGTGGAGTGCACGACTAATAGTTGTCCTGTGGACAGATTCTCCCACCTGAGCTGTGGATCTCTGCAGCTCCTCCAGAGTTACCATGCTTCTCTAATCTCACTCTAATTCTCATGCTTCTTGGCTGCTTCTCTAATCAATGCGCTCCTTGCCTGGCCTGTCAGATTAGGTGGACGGCCATGTCTTGGTTAGGTTTGCAGTTGTGCCATACTCTTTCCATTTTCGGATGATGGATTGATGGATTCCGGAAGTGGCGGCGCTGCGTGGCAGCTGCGGCTCACCTGCAGTCCGTCTCTGTTTTTTCTTTTTTTTTCGTCCTTTTGTGTCTGTTTTTAGTTAGAATTTTTGGTTTATTAGGCTGTGTTTGTGTGTGTGGGGGGGGGGGGGGGGGAGGGTGGGAGAAACAAGGTTTTAGTCTCTCCCTTCGGGGGGATGCGACCTTTTCTTGTCGTGTCCCCCGTCACCGTCTCCGTCTGTGCTGAGGCCTAATGGCGGAGCTGGTGGCCTCGGAGCTGTGGCGAGCGTTCAGAGCTCCGGTGTTCCAGCGGCGGCGGCGGCCCGGCTTCGGGGCTTCGGCGCTCCAGCAGTTGCTCCAGCGGAGTGTTCCAGCAGCGGCCCGGCTTCGGCGCTCCGACGGATCCGGCGGGTGTTCCAGCAGCGGCCCGGCTTCGGCGCTCCGGCGGCTCCGGCGGGTGTTCCAGCAGCGGCCCGGCATTGGCGCTCCGGCGGCTCCGGCGGGTGTTCCAGCAGCGGCCCGGCTTCGGCGCTCCGGCGGCTCCGGCGGGTGTTCCAGCAGCGGCCCGGCATTGGCGCTCCGGCGGCTCTCCAGCTGGGGCTCCGGCAGCGGCCCGGCTTCGGCGCTCCGGCTCCCGGCTCCGGCGGCTCTCCAGCGGGTGTGTCCGGCGGCGGCCCACGGCTTCGGCGCTCCGGCGGCTCTCCAGCGGCTCTCCGGCGGGTGTTTTCCAGTGGCGGCCCGCTTCGGCGCTGGCGGCTCCGGCGGCTCTCCAGCGGCTCTCAGCAGGTGCTCCAGCGGCGGCCCGGCTTCAGAGCTCGGCGGCTCCAGCGTTTCCCGTGGTCGATCCTGACTGGGAGCTGTGCTGGCGTTCCGGCGGCGGCGGCGGTGGCGGCCTGGCTTCGGAGGCTCGGCCGCGGGCCTGGGTGAACGATGACATCGAAGGGCCTGGATTGCCTCATACAGAAAAAAGGGGGAACAAGTAGGGGAAAATGACAAAGACCTTAAGACTTTTGCCTTCCAACAGTGAGGAGGTGCTTGAACTCACTGTGGTGGATGTTAAATTATGTTTTTAATTGTGTGTGTTTTGTTTTAATTTATTGCATGTTATGACTGCAAGGTAAACAAATTTCGTTCAGACGAAAGGTCTGAATTGACAATAAAGGAATCTGAATCTGAATTGAACAGTGCTAGTGAGATGTTCAAAGCTTGGGATATTTTTTTATAACCTAACCCCGCTTTAAACGTCCCCACAACTTTATCTCTGACCTGTCTGGTGTGTTCCTTGGGCTTCATGATGCTGTTTGTTCACTAATGTTCTCTAACAAACCTCTGAGGCCTTCCCAGAACAGCTGTATTTATACTAAGATTAGATTACACACGTGGACTCTATTTACTAATTAGGTGACTTCTGAAGGCAATTGGTTGCACTGGATTTTATTTATGGGTATCAGAGTAATGGGGGCTGAATACTTTTGCATTATAACGAGTAATTTTGTCTGTGTCCAGCAAGGTACGTATTCAATCATAGTCGAGCAAATCGCAGGCAGTTATAGTCATGGCATGGAAACAGGCCCTTCAGCCCAACTTACCCAAACTGACCAAGACGTCCCATCTACACTCGTTCCATCTGCCCACATTTGGCCCATATCCCTCTAAACCTTTCCTATCCATTTACCTGTCCAAACATCTTTTAAATGTTGTTACAGCACCAGCCTCAACTGCCTCATCTGGCAGCTCATGTTTGGGATCATTGTCTTGTATAGAATGAACTGCCGGCCAATGAGTTTTGAGACATTTGTTTGACCTTGATGTGTCTATACACTTCAGAATTCATTATGCTACTACCATCAGCAGGTGTATCATCAATGACGATAAGTGAGCCAGTACCTTCAGCAGCCATACATGCCCAGGCCATAACCACCTCACCACCGTGTTTCACAGATGAGGTGATATGCTTTGGATCTTGGACAGTTCTTGCTCTCCTCCATACTTTGCTCTTGCCATCACTTTGATATGTTAATCTTCGTCTCATCTGTCCACCAGATCTTTTTTTCCAGAGCTGTGGTTGCTCTTTTAAGTGCTTCTGGGCAAACTGTAACCTGGCCATCCTACTTTTGCGGCTAACTAGTGTATTTGTATCTCGCAAATCACTGGTGGCCTCTGTATTTCTGTTCATGAAGTCTTGAACAGTGGACAGTGGTCATTGACAAATCCACACCTGACTCCTGAAGAGTGTTTCTGATCTGTTGGACAGGTCTTTTCTTTATTATAGAGATAATTCTTCTGTCATCAGCTGTGGTGGTCTTCCTTGGCCTGCCAGTCCCTTTGTGATTAAAAAGCTCATCAGTGCTCCCTTTCTTCTTAATGATGTTCCAGACAGTTGATTTTGGAAAGCCTAAGGTTTGGCTGATGTCTCTAACAGTTTTATTCTTGTTTCTCGGTCTCATAATGGCTTCTTTGACTTTCATTCGCACAACTTTGGTCCTCATGTTGATAAACAACAATAAAAGTTTCCAACCACGATGGAAACACTGGAGGAAAGGCTAGGTGCTGAGAGCTCTCTTATACCTGCATTAAGGAGGCAATTAAACACACCTGAGCAATTACAGATGCCTGTGAAGCCATGTGTCAAGCATTATGGTGCCCTGAAATGGAGGGGAGGAGGGGTGGGGGGCCTATGTATAAACACACCTGTAATTTCTACATGGTGAAACTAAAATGTATAAAATCTGACAATGTGTACTTCAACCAAATGTGATTTTATTTTAAATTACAAATCTCATATTGTGGAGTACAGATGCAAATAAATAAATGGTGGGTCTTTGTCCCAAACATTATGGAGGGCACTGTAATCAATAGACAATAGGTGCAGGAGTAGGCCATTCGGCCCTTCGAGACAGCACCGCCATTCAATGTGATCACGACTGCTCATGCCTTCTCCCCATATTCCCTGACTCCGCTATCTTTAAGAGCCCTATCTAGCTCTCTCTTGAAAGTATCCAGGGAACCGGCCTCTACGACCCTCTGAGGCAGAGAATTCCACAGATTCACAACTCTCTGTGAGAAAAAGTATTGCCTCGTCTCCGTTCTAAATGGCTTGCCCCTTATTCTTAAACTGTGGCCCCTGGTTCTGGACTCCCCCAACATCGGGAACATGTTTCCTGCCTCTAGCCTGTCCATATCCTTAACAATCTTATGTTTCAATAAGATCCCCTCTCATCCTTCTGAACTCCAGAGTGTACAAGCCAGCCGCTGCATTCTCTCAGCATATGACAGTCCCGCGATCCCGGGAATTAACCTTGTAAACCTACGCTGCAGTCCCTCAATAGCAAGAATGTCCTTCCTCAAATTAGCGGACCAAAACTGCACACAATACTCCAGGTGTGTTCTCACTGGCGCCCTGTACAACGGCAAAAGGACCTCTTTGCTCCTATACTCAACGCATTTTGTTATAATGGCCAACATGCCATTCGCTTTCTTCACTGCCTGCTGTACCTGCATGCTTACTTTCATAGACTGATGAACAAGGACACAAAGATCCCGTTGTATTTCCCCTTTTCCGAACTTGACGCCATTTAGATAGTCTTCCTGTTTTTGATACCAAAGTGGATAACCTCACATTTATCCACTTTAAACTTCCTAGCCCAAAAAATCTCAACCAATGGCTGGGCGACGATCCATCATGCCCCCTGTGTTCAACACCAGCCACACGTAGGCACATTCTCACTGGGTGTAAAGTAAGTCTCTCTCAAGGACGGTACACCTGGAGACATAATCAAGTGCTCAAATGCCTGGCAATGTCTCTGGAACGTAGGAGAACAGTCAACAATGCCTTGCCGCCCAGAACAACAACCCAGTTAAGACAATTGTCTTTGTTCGGGGGGGGGGGGGGGGAAACAAAGGCAATGGAAAATTCCACCAAGGGCCAGGCTTGGACAGCTGGAGGCAGCCCGGGATTGGCAGATGCTGGTGGATGTGGACCAACGGCTTACAGTTCCATCAGAGATAGCCATCACCAACTTGAGGCCTGATCTGGTGCTCTGGTCGAACTGTCAGCTCTGTCAGTACTTTGTGGAGCTCACAGTCCCTTGGGAGGATGCTGTGCAGGAAGCCTTCGAAAAAAAGAAACTGCGATATACAGAGCTTGCAGCGGAGACAGAACAGTGGGGCTGGAGAGCTAAGATCTGCCCGGTAGAAGTTGGATGTTGAGGATTTGTGGCAACATCTACTTTAATACTGATGAAGGACCTGGGAATCAGAGGACAAGCCCTACGCCAGGCCATCAAAGAAACATCACGGGTAGCAGAGCGGAGTAGCCAGTGGCTCTGGCTGAAGAGGAAAGACCCCATTTGGTCTCTCAAATAACAGACTAGACAGATGCAGAGGGGGGTGGTTCTGGGACGCCAGAATGCACCGCTGAGCCTACTGGAGATGTCGTGGGTTCAATCAGCGAAACGTTGATGAAAGTAGGTGCCCACTTGATAACCCCAATGATGTGTCTGCCTAGCATTTCTCAACATCGGAGGAGCATAGGTGAGTGCAGAAGGCTCCCATCACCATCGGGAGTAAATTGATATTTGGCACCTTGGATTTTAACATCTAGTCCTGTGTATTTGCAAACATCATCCATGCATCTGCCCACGCCCCCAACCTGTCCAAGTCACCCTGCATACTCATAGCATCCTCCTCACAGTTCACACTGCCACCCAGCTTTGTGTCATCTGCAAATTTGCTAATGTTACTTTGAATCCCTTCATCCAAATCATTGATGTATATTGTAAATATCTGAGGTCCCAGCACCGAGCCTTGCGATACCCCACTAGTCACAGCCTGCCATTCTGAAAGGGAACCGTTAATCCCTACTCTTTGTTTCCTGTCTGTCAACCAATTTTCTATTCATGTCAGCACTCTACCCCCAATACCATGTGCCCTAATTTTGCCCACTAATCTCCTATGTGGGACCTTATCAAATGCTTTCTGAAAGTCCAGGTACACTACATCCACCGGCTCTCCCTTGTCCGTTTTCCTAGTTACATCCTCAAAAAATTCCAGAAGATTAGTCGAGCATGATTTCCCATTTGTAAATCCATGCCGACTTGGACCGATCCTGTTCTTGCTATCCAAATGTGTGGCTATTTCATCTTTTATAATTGACCAGCATCTTCCCCACCACCGATGTCAGGCTAACTGGTCTATAATTCCCTGTTTTCTCTCTCCCACCTTTCTTAAAAAGTGGGATAACATTAGCTACCCTCCACTCCACAGGAACTGATCCTGAGTCTATAGAACATTGTAAAATTATCACCAATGCATCAACGATTTCTAGAGCCACTTCCTTAAGTACCCTGGGATGCAGACCATCAGGCCCTGGGGATTTATGAGCCTTACGTCCCACCAGTCTATCCAACACCTTTTCCTGTCTAATGTGATTTCCTTCAGTTCCTCTGTCACCCCAGATCCTCTGACCACTGCTATATCAGGAAGATTGTTTGTGTCCTCCTTAGTGAAGACAGATCCAAAGTACCTGTTGAACTCATCTGCCATTTCCTTGTTCCCCATCAAAAAATTCATCTTTTTCGGTCTTCAAGCATCCAACTTTGGTCTTAACTAATTTTTTTCCTTTTCACATACCTAAATAAGCTTTTACTATCCTCCTTTATATTCTTGGCTAGCTTACCTTCATACCTCATCTTTTCTCCCCGTATTGTCTTTTTAGTTATCTTCTGTTGCTCTTTAAACATTACCCAATCCTCTTGCTTCCCGCTCATCTTTGCTATGTTGTACTTCTCGTTTATTTTTATACTGTCCCTGGCATCCCTTGTCAGCCATGGTCACCCCTTACTCCCCTTGGAATCTTTCTTCCTCTTAGGAATGAACTGATCCTGCACCTTCCTAGAAATACCTGCCATTGTCTTTCCACTGTCATCCCTGCTAGTGTACCTTTCCAGCCAACTTTGGCCATCTCCTCCCTCATGGCCCCATAGTCCTCTTTATTCAACCGTAACACTGATACATTCGATCTACCCTTCTCCCTCTCCAATTGTAGATTAATCCTGACCATATTATGGTCATTATCTCCTAATGGCTCATTAATCTCAAGTTCCTTTATCAAATCCGGTTAGTTACATAACACTAAATCCAGAATTGCTTTCTCCCTGGTAGGCTCCAATACAAGCTGCTCTAAGAATCCATCACAAAGGCACTCTACAAAGTCCCTTTCTTGGGGTCCAGTATCAACCTGATTTTCCCAGTCTACCTGCAGGTTGAAATCTCCTACAACAACCACAGCATTACCTTTGCTACATGCCAATTTTAACTCCTGAATCAACTTGCACCTTATGTCCAGACTACTGTTTGGGGGCCTGTAGATGAGTCCCATTCGGGTCTTTTTACCCGTACAATTCCTTAGTCCTATCCATACTGACTCCACATATCCTGTTTCAATGTCACCCCTTGCAAGGGACTGAATTTCATTTGTCACCAACAGAGCTACCCCACCGCCTCTGCCCACCTGTCTGTCTTTTCTATAGGAGGTATACCCTTGGATATACAGTTCCCAGCCCTGGCCCTCTTGCAGCCATGTCTCTAATTCCCACAACATCATACTTGCCAATTTCTACTGAGCCTCAAGCTCGTCCATTTTATTTCTTATACTTTGTGCATTCATATACAACACTTTGACCTCCGTATTCACGTCCCCCCTCGCACTGCTTGCAATTACTCTTTTGACCTTACTTTTTTATCCCTTCTCGAACTTTCCTTCCCATTAATTCGAGAATCTTTTGTAATTTTTCCTGCACTCACTTCCCCTTTAACTCCATCATTAATACTCCCAATTTGTAAATCCCCTTCCCCCCCCCCCCCCCCCCCCCCCACTATTTAGTTTAATCCCACACGTGTAGCCCTAGGAAACCTGCCTGCCAGAATGTTGGTCCCCCTCCAGTTAATGTGTAACCCGTCCCTTTTGTACAGGTCACCCCTACCCCAGAAGAGATCCCGGTGGTCTATAAATCTAAATCCTTGCTGCCTGCACCAGCCCCTCAGTCACACATTCAGATCCCCTTTCTCCCTGTTCCTGTCCTCATCATCCTGTCCTAATCAACATCATGAGAAGTCTTATCTGGACATCAAGTATTGCACAAAATGTTTTGGCTTTAAAATCAAAGCTGAAGTGCGTCAGGAGAGTCTCACGTCCTGGTGTCAAAACAACAACCGTTTTCTCAATGTGAACAAGGCAAAGGAGATGGTGATTGTCTTCAGGAAGCGAAGCGTTACACATAGCCCAGTTTACATTGGCGTTGCCGAAGTAGAGATGGTTGAAAACCTCAAATTCCTAGGAGTCAACATCACCAGCAACTTCTCCAGGACCACCCATATGGAGGCAATGACCCAGAAAGTACACCAATGCCTCTATTTCGTTAGAAGGCTTAGGTAGTTCATGGGTTTTTATTTGGTGGTGGTGATGGACATATAATGAAAGTGAGATTATTTGTAAAGTCTTCCAGGGATGGAAGGCCATCCACCCATGCCTTTTGGCATGACTTCCCCATCACATTCCCCAAATGATGGCGCTATTGAAGTCCACTTCAGTGAATAACGTGAATAACATTTAGTGCAAGATAAAGTCTGACCAAAGATAGTCAGAGGGTCTGCAATAAGGTAAATAATAGCTTGGGACTGTTCTTTAGTTGTTGGTAGGATGGATCAGTTGCTTTATTACAGATAACAGAATCTACAAAGTCATGACATCTTTAGGAACTTAAATATAGTTTAAAAGTCCTCAAACGACCCCTCTGAATCAATATCAAGGTCTGCAAGAACCACCTTCTTGAAGTATTCCCGTTCACAGATGCTGCCTGGCTCGCTGGGTTCTTCCAGCAGCTTGTATGGTTTTCATTTTCAGTTCTTTGAGGGTAATTTTTTAATGCTGTCAAAAGGGACTACTGTATAATCCTATACTCTTGATCTGGCCCACTACTAAAATTATTGTTTTAGCCAAAATGCATTGTTGGTTATTGTTTTAGTTGCACTGATAACTGAGTGGCTTTCCAAGCCTGGATTTTTTTTTTCATTAGTTAGACCCCAGATGTGAACTGTTTAATCACTTTGATTTTTAATGACTACCGAAATGCCCTAGAACTGTTGGAAAATTCAATTTATTTGCTCTAACTGAAGCAGAAGAGTAAAAGCATGTGGAAATGTGCCAAATGCAAAAAATATTGTCATTACATGAATGTAAAAAGTAAATTTTGACAAAATAATAATTCAGTTAAAGCCTCAACTAGATGCTAGGTATTACTGCTACTGATTGCAGTTTAGCTATCCTTTGTTAATGCATCTTCTGAAAGTATTTTTATAACAAAAATACCAAACACTAATGAGAGCAAAAATATCTAAACTGGACTAAAAATAAACCAAAATTCACACCGATAGGCATATTTAGAAAATAAGAATTGTAGTCATCTGCTGCTATTTAGCATGGTATGGTACCTCTGTTCTAAAACTGCAACGGTTCTTGAAGATAACATTAACAGCAACTAATAATTGCTGTGTAGAAAATCAAGACAATTCGGTAGCTAGGAGGCGATTGTTGATAAGCAGCAAACAGCATTAGACCTCGGCGCCTCGGACACAGGTGGCTCCAATCTACGGAACACCCAAATTCTGAGCATGCAGCAATTAAAATGGTACCACATTGTATGTAGCTTGGAAACTTAACATGACAGTTGTCAATTTAGGTGTTCTAAGATGGTTAATAATCAGGTAAAATTACAGAAGGGGGTTTTCTTCAAAGGTCAAGGAACAACTTTCATAAGCAAAACTATGAGAACCTAAAAGTTAAGTTTATCAAGCAATATAGAGTCAGCTGATTGTCCTCTTCCAACATAAGCTTGCTAAACAAACTGTTCCAATAATTTCTGGGATATATGGAACACTAAATACTCGGGTACAAGATGCTGGAGTAGCTCAGTAGATCAGACAGCATCTCTGGAGAACATGGATCGGTGACATTTTGGTTGACTGAAAAAAGGGTGCCAACCCAAAACGTTAGCTATCCATGTTCTCCAGGGATGCTGCCTGAACCACTGAGTTACTCCAGCATTCTGTCTTTCCTTGGTAAACCAACATCTGCAGCTCATTATTTCTACTAAATGCTTAGATTTTGGATCCAACATTCCACAAAGTTGTCATTGCCAAAATATTTTGGGAAAAGCTAAAAAGCTAATGCTATTGATTGAAAAATCTTTGCCTGAGGACTGAGGGATGAAGCTGTGCTCTTGGAACAAGGATTTGCACAGGTTTAAGGACTACATGGACAATTGTAAGAGGACAGGTATCCTCACCCAAATTGCTCGTCAGAGTTATAGATGGATACACAATTGGGTCTGACTTCCCAGTCAAAGCTGATAATCCCTTCTTATCTGTAGTCTCAGGCACCTTTTGTATTTTAAAAATCTCAGTGAAATCTCATAACTTTAACTGCACCAGAAATAGCTGTAATATTTCACATATCCTTAAAATTAAACCTCCATCACTATTTATGGAAAATCAGTTCCATAGAGTCTGCCTGGTCATAATATCCTTCCAGTTTTGGAGTTACTTGATTTGCAGTCAAAAGTTTGTGCAAAATTTACCATTGTTTTCTCACTCTTATGCCTCTTTCCGGTCGTACTAGTGATTGTTCTCTCTGTTATGGCTCAAACTATCTATTCCTACAGGTTTCAGGTGCTATTTTTTGAGCCCCTAGGTGTCTCTGTTTAACCACTCTGCGTGATTTCTTCAAAGTGTAGCATACCAGCTACCACAAATAATTGACAGATTGAAACCTTGCTGCAGTAGAGGGGAATCCAGGACTACTAGTCTGCAAGCTCTGCTGCATGGATGTTCCCACCAATGTCCTTTTGAGTTTTCACCCCACATATCTCTTAATTCCTCATTCCTGGAACAAATGCAATGTTTATGCCTTTTAAAAGTCTTCACATACTTCCTAAATTGTGTAGACAAGTATTTGTATCCAAATGAACTCCCACCAAGTACTGTTTATGAGTTTAAGAATTTTGGTCAAAGATTTGGTGCTTTTTGTGCTGCTTTAAAACAAAGTATCTTTTTAATACTTTATTAATCTTCTCGGTTGCCTGCAAAGAAATATGAGCAAACAACCTTGAATAATCCTGTGATTATTTCCTTCATGTAAATGTTGGAATGTGAAGTTGTGTTGCCATGCAACTTTTGACATAAACACTTTACAGGGCCTGATTTGGCATTCTTTGGCAAAGAAGACTAAATTACCATTTATCCATTCCTTTATAAATGTTTTGTTAAAACTTTCAATTTAGCCTTTCTGACTGTAATGGAAATCTTATTGTCAATTATCCAGTGTAAATGGGCATGAAAATGTGGTTGCTGCCCCCCTGACACTACACTGTTGCTTTTGTTCCATAACTGATAAATACTATCCTGTTTGTTGAAACTGAAGCTTTCAAATTGTTCCCTGCATGGTTTACGAACTTCTGCTGCGATTGAATCATAAGACATGTGCTATTGTCATGTGGAATGATTTTCTTTGCTTCCAATAGGTGTTAAAGCAGAAGAGGGTAGATAAAGAAAATCTGCAGCAGGTTTCCATCAGAAAATCTTTGAGTTTCAACATATTTTACACAGATGTGGTGAAGAAATTGGAGGCAGATTCTGATAATGAAATGTGGGTGGAGTACACGTGCATTCCCTATCCACAGCATAGGGTGTATATAAGGTAAACTATTCTTGAATATCTTTTCATGTGTACAGAATGAAACAACAACAAATATTCATCTCAGTTTAAGTGATATCTACTAACAACAAAAGCTTTTCGCTGACAATAATCTTGACAATAAACTAAACTGTATGGAACCCGTAATCACTGCTCCCCTTACTCTGGCTTTCTTCTGTCTATGGCTCCCACTTTATTCTCCAATTTTGAAGTTTCAGTTTTCTCTTCTGTGATTGTCATTAAACTGCCTGATATCAGAACAATTGGCCAAAGTGAAAATAATTTATACAAATCAGTCTGAAGATTTTTTTTTTCGATAAAAGGCCTTGATCGTTTTTTTGACATATTTGAACCATAATGACTAAGATACTTGCTTGCCTTCTGCTTCTGAATTTAATAGTTTTTTTTATTAAAACCTTTTTTTAAAGAGTCAATAGTGTTTTATTGTCATATGTCCAACAAAGGAATATGCTCCAAAAACAAATCACGAAAAGCTACTAATCCCTTCCTCTTCCATAACAAAAAGACTTGATCAGTACTAGATGGTTGGAAGAGAAAATTGGATAAAATAGATAAGATAAAATCATTTAGTCCAAAAAACGTACAAAATTGAAACCATATTCGGAACGTATGTCTTATTATTGGGTTAGTCGTATATTTATTCAATCTCGTAATTGTGAAAGGTAACGAGGCCCCTAGAATAGAGGCAAATGATAGCCCTTGTAAGGAATCACATTCAAGGTTTATCCAATATGGGCATTGGGTATCTTCAAAATCTTTTGTCCAAAATGTTAAATAACGAACATTGACTGCCCAATAGTAAAATCTAAGGTTCGGCTATGCCAAACTGCCATTTTTTAAAAATTTCTGTAAATATTTTTTTACTTAGTCTGGGATTTTTATTCTGCCATATATATGAAGAAATTTTGGAGTCTATAATGTTGAAGAAAGATTTGGCAATAAAAATTGGTATCATCTGAAATAAATACAGAAATTTAGGTAAAATGAACGTTTTAATGGCATTGATTCGGCCAATTAGGGATAAGGACATTGGTGACCATTTAGTAAACTGTTGTTTAATATGGTCATTTAAAGGCATAAGATTGGCTTTAAATAAATCCTTGTGTTTCTTGGTGATCTTAATACCTAAATAAGGAAAACTCTCGGTAGTCAATCTAAATGGAAACTGACCATAATTCAAAACAAGATTATTTAATGGAAAAAGCTCACTCTTACTAAGATTTAGTTTATAACCAGAACAACTACTAAATTGATTAAGTAATGCTACTATTGCCGGAATAGATTTCTCAGGGTTAGAAATAAATAATAACAGATCATCTGTGTAAAGAGATAGATTATGTATATTCCCGTGGACAATATCAAAAATGTTTCAAAGCAATATCAAATAGTAAAGGACAGCCCTGTCTAATGCCTCAAAAGAGCGTGAAAAAAGGGGATCTCTGATTATTAGTAAATACAGAAGCCTGAGGTATATGATATCAACTTGATCCAAGAAAGACATTTTGAACCAATCTTAAATTTTTCAAGTGTATTGAATAAGTAATCCCATTCTACTCTATCAAACGCTTTCTCGGAATCGAGTGAGATGACACATTCTGGGGTTTTATTAGACGCTGCATATACAATATTTATTAATCTCCTAACATTAAAGTATGAGTAACGATTTTGAATAAAACCTGTCTGATCTTCAGAGATAATTTGCGGTAAAATCTTTTCCAATCTCATAGTTAATATTTTGGAAAGAATTTTGAAATTACATTTAACATTGATATAAGTCTATATGATGACATTTCAGTAGGGTCTTTATCTTTTTTAAGAATTCCTGAACCCACCCTTGCTAGACATACATTTGTTAGGCTTAGATGACCAGCTTACTTACTTTCATTCTGTTTACTAAAAGAATGGGCAGTGATTGCTAACATAGATAAAAATCAATGGTTAAAATAAATTTATTTGCAAATTTTCATTTATAAATGCTGTGATTTTATGGTAAAAATGTATTAGGATTTTAAACGTCTTTCACTATGTTGTACTTAACATTCCTTTGCTTTGTTAAGGCACAGTGTTGGTCCACTGAATGTTGAAGATGTTCTCACGAGTTTTGACAACACCGGAAATGTCTGTGAGTTCATTTCATTTAATGTTCATATGTGATGTGGCTTTTGGAAAAAGGTCAGAGCAAGTTTTTTTTTTTTTTTTAAGGCTAAGTATTTATCCTAGTAGTGATATGACAGTCACTTCAAGGTACTGGTGCTCCCATAGAGTTTTGCAATATGCTACGCTGCTAGAGTCTGAAGTTAGGAGTTTGGTATGGAAGGCATTAACAGGTTTGTCAAAAATATTCTGTTATAAATATTATTTCTTATTTGCTTGTACTGAACTCGTTAAATATTTTAACTTTATCTGATACTTCACCAACTCAATCTCGCGTACTGCTTAAATTAATGAGTTAATAATTAAGAAGATTGCTTTACAACTTTGAAATATACTGTCAATTGTAATGTTTGCATTGCTGCTCTTTTATCTGCTTTGGTGCTTGTGTGTGTGTGTAGTTTTTGTTGACTTTACATATAAAGACAATGTGTACAATCATTGTTTTCTTTTGTCTGTGTT
Organism: Okamejei kenojei; assembly: GCA_035221665.1. NCBI lineage: Eukaryota > Metazoa > Chordata > Chondrichthyes > Rajiformes > Rajidae > Okamejei > Okamejei kenojei. The sequence continues at coordinate 59,234,783 of CM069138.1, forward strand.
AGATAAATTTAGTTTATTAGGCTGTGTAAGTATATGGGGGGGGGGGGGTGGGAGAAACAGGGTTTTGGTCTCTCCCTTCGGGGGGGATGCGACTTTTTCTTGTCATGTCCCCGTCTCCGTCTCCGTCTCCATCTGTGCTGAGGCCTAATGGCGGAGCTGTGGCGGTGTTCCAGCATTCCGGCTGCGGCGGCCATTGCCACCAAGGATGGTGCAATGGGTATAAAATCAAAGTAGATGTGGGAGTCTGTGGACTTGTAAAATATGTTAGTGACTAGTCCATCTCCCGAAATGTTTGATGGAGAGATACAGAAATGGACGGGGAGTGCTTGAGATGAGCCACGTAATGGTGAACACAGGATGGACAAAGGCAATGGAAGTGATGACATGTTGGAATTGTATCGGTGTGTAGAATTGAACACCAATGCATTTGTATCAGAGAAAGAGTTGGGGGGGGGGGAGTATTCCCAAATAAGCTGAGAAAAAGGATTGTTCCACATATCCAACAAAAAGCCGGGTGTAGCTAGGGCCCATATGAGATTTCAAAATTGTACCTTTTAATCTGGAGCAAGTGAGTGGCCCAATAAACATAGGTATCTATTGAAAAGGAAATCCACAATGCAAGATCTCAGGCTAATTTAGGGCGGCACAATGGAGCAGCGGTAGAGTTGTTGCCTTACAGCGCCGGAGACCCGGGTTCGATCCTGACTACGGGTGTTGTCTGTATGGAGTTTGTGTGTTCTCCCTGGAGCATATGTTTTCTCCAAGTGCTCTGGTCTCCTCCCACATTCTATAGATGTACAGGTTTGAAGGTTAAATGGCTTTGGTAAAAATTGTAAATTGTCCCTAGTGTGTAGGATAGTGGTGGTGTACGGTGTGCTCGTTGGTCAGCATGGATTCGTTGGGGCAAATGGCCTGTTTCCACGCGGTATGACTAAAGATTTTCTAAAGTAAAGAAGACTGTCTTTTACCCAGAGGAATCGAGAACCAGGGGATATGTTTAAGGTTAGGGGGAGGGAAAGATTTGATAGCAACATGAGGGGCAACCTTTTTTTTTTATACACAAAGGGTGATAGGTATATGGAATGGGCAGCCAGAGGAGGTAGTTGAGGCAGGTATTGCCACAATGTTTAAAAAGCATTTGGACAAGTACATGGTTAGGATGGGTTTAGAGGGATACAGGCAGGTGGGACTAGTGTAGGTGTGACATGTTGGTTGGCGTGGACAGTTTGAGCTGAAGGGCCTGTTTCCACGCAGTATGACTGTATGTACCCTGCATAATTGGGGGCGGCACAGAGAGTGGTGGGTGTCTTGAATGCGCTGCCAGCAGTGATGATGGAGGTAGATACGTAAGATGGTTGCATTTAAAGAGTTTTTAGATAAGTACATGGATTTATGTATGATATATTGTATTTATGTATGGTATATCAGTTCTGTTTGGAAAGCATGCAAAACAAAACTTTTCAATGTAATTCTTGGTACACTTAATAATAAATCTAAACCAGGGAGTGGAGGGCTACAGATCGTGTGTAGGCAGGGGAGATTAGTTTAACTTGGCATCATGTTTGGCGTGGATGATGTGGTCCAAATGGCCTGTTCCTGTGCTGTATTGTTCTATGTTCCATCACTCCCAGTGATATGCTCATGTGTAAACAAAAGCAGTTTCAATTTGGTAATTGGATGATGCTGCAAGGCTGAAAAACAGCCTGAAAGGTGAAACTTAGATTGGTGGACCAAGAGATAACCCCGATTATACCGTATGTGCTCTCCAGCTGCAATAGTACTTAATCCATCAATTAAAACTCTCTCCAAAAACACTTCCAGCTTTTCCACTTAGAGACTCACCAACATATTGCACAGAACATTAATTATGCTGTTAGCACTTAATTACATGGTTGCATCTCTCATGGTAGAGTGTGACATAATTAGCTCCCAACCTCATCTCTCATGAGAATTGGATGTTTAGTATTTCTGAAATAACCCTGTGATCAAACACCATGCATGTATTGTCCTATGAATATCTATTTCACTGTTATAATCATCATGCCATTAATTCCTGGGACTGATTATATAATTTTACAAAACATTTCTTTTTTTTGTCAAACGAACAAAGTATGATTATCTGGTACAGGAATCCTTCCTCTCAGCTAGTTCAATGAATTTTAAAGAAAAGGTTTGCATGTTTGAATTTTATTGAATAATGAAATGTATATTAAAGTACAGAGCCTTTGGTACAGTGTGTTATGTATGATCATATCTGATACCATGTTGCAGGATTTGTCAAAAGCATTGTAGCTTTTTTTGTTGTGCAGTATCTTAAGACTGAATAATGTGGATGTCACAAATTGATGTCATTACTAGCATCAAAGCAGCAGCTCCCGCTGTTTCATAAAATGCCATCTCCTGCAATAATGAAGCTATTTGCCACCAATATAATCTTAAAGCATTGTGCTTTTCCGCAAATACAAAGTGTAATTGAGTTGCAGAGCTCATATTCTTGTAAACATTCAGTCAGCCTTACAACTTGATAGCAATACAGCTGGGTTGAATTTATTTTGTTTTAAATGAACCTTGCAGCTTTGCTCTTTGCTTGTGCTGGTATTTATGCTGCCCCCCCCCCCCACCAATTACCCTTAACTAATTTGACACAATGACTTTTGGGCCTATTGAGTTCATGGTATTTTAACACATTTAATTTTTATAATTGGGGGAAAAAAGTACAGTAACAACATCCAAACCTATTTTTCTTTTTTAATTGATTATTTTGTCAGAAAACCGAATGGCAAATATTTTGTTTTATTTGGGCTTGGTGCAAACATTGAGGACTAACATTCAGAAATGTGCACTTACTAATCTGCAACTCTCCTTCCAAGCTCTGAGCATGTGCTGTGACTTCTCTGAAAGCTGAGATAATGTAGCTCAATGTACGTGAAACGTCAAAATTATCATCTTTGGCCACTGGCATTTAAGACTGAATAATGTGGATGTCACAAATTGATGTCATTACTAGTATCAAAGCAGCAGCATCGGAATGAACCATGCCAAATCTATATGGCCAAACTTCAGTGGTTATCAGAACTGCATTTTACACCTCTGGCAAGTCTCAATATCGGAATGTGTTGACTACTTCAACAAATATGTAAACATTTACCAGGTCTCGAGTTTCCTCTAGAGGGCAGGTTCTACTGCCACCAGCAGGGTTTTTTTAAGCATAGATGAAATACAGCAAGAGGCATATTAACAGTCTCCTTGCCTGGCTGGTGGACAATGATAACTTGACAGGGAGGGAGGGGGAGGGAGAACAAAACAAAACTCTGGTCCCAAGAGCTGTGAAGCAATGGCTGTGTCATTGTGCCAGCCAAGGACAGGGTTACAGTTGATTCTGCCTGATGTTCATTCCTGAGGTGTCTAAAGGGCCTGTATAACTTGGCCGATTTTTTTTTTTTTCGGTGACTTGCCAGCACCTGTCATAGTCGCAGCAGGTTGCTGAAAATGTTCAACATGTTGAAAATCCAGTGGCGACCAGAAAAAGGTATGACTCTTAGGGCAACTACTCGCCACCAAACAGGCATCACCCCGCGACATGCCGTACCTTTTTCTGGTCGCCACTGGATTTTTAAAATGTTGAAAAAAAAATTGACTTCCGGTGGCGCTAATGGTGAAGTAGGGTGAGTGCCAGCTAGCTCCACGCGAAAAAAAAAGAAAAAGAACGGGAATTAAATAAAGAGCTGACCTGCAGAAATCGCTCCGGCAGCCTGCGTGATGTCATCAGACCGTGACTCTGGAGACCTAATGTCGGTAACTCGCTCCCCCACAAAGGAACCATATAACCATATAACAATTACAGCACGGAAACAGGCCCTCTCGGCCCTTCCAGTCCGTGCCGACCATGTTTTCCCCTAGTCCCATCTACCTGCACTCAGACCATACCCCTCCATTCCCTTCACGTCCATATACCTATCCACTTTACTCTTAAATGTTAAAATCGATCCTGCCTCCACCACTTCTGCTGGAAACTGATTCCACACAGCCACCACCCTCTGAGTAAAGAAGTTCCCCCTCACGTTACCCCGAAACCTCTGTCCCTTAATTCTCATGTCATGCCCTCTTGTTTGAATCTTCCCTACCCTCAATGGGGAAAAACGTATCCACGTCAACTCTGTCTATCCCTTTCATCATTTTAAAGACCTCAATCAAGTCCCCCCTTAACCTTCTGCGCTCCAAAGAATAAAGACCTAACTTGTTCAACCTTTCTCTGTAACATAGTTGCTGGAACCCTGGCAACATTCTAGTAAATCTCCTCTGATTTACCGATTTAAAAAAAAAACTACAAGAGGAAAACAACCGAAGGAGGAAGTAGGCCCGACTGAAGCCTCGGGCTCAGTATTAACGTCGTCCCAGGAGGACGTCTCAATCGCCCAGAAGACAGAGATAAAGAAAAGTGAAATGGACGAACTTCGCAACTTCATCACAAGGGAAATTGCAAGTATAAAAGAAGAATTGGTAAGCTTTAAAAATGAATTGAATATTAAAGAAATACTGAAAAGTCTTAAAAAAGAGATTAAAGAAGACTTCTTAGATTTTGAAAATAAAATGACTAATCTAGTTTGTATGAAACTGACTAATATGAAGGAGGAAATGTCAGTAAATTTCGACTTACAAATCAATGAAGTAAACGAGAAAATTAAGTTGAATGAAACCAACTTTAATGATAAGCTGGAGTCGACCTTCATTACAATGGATCAACAACTGGGGCAGCAAGCTGACGCCATAACTCACTTGGAAGAAACTACAGAGACACTCCTTGCCGAGAAAAAGCGCTTATCAGATTTACTGCATAAAGTAACTGAAAAATGTATTGACTTGGAGGGGCCGTCAGAGACGACAGAATTTAATAATTGTGGGCGTTCGTGAGGGTAAAGAAGAAATAAAGATCTCAGTGACTTTGCCGCAGACTTATTAAAGAAAGCCTTGAATTTAGATCAAAAGCCCTTATTAGGGGGGCAAACAGAGTTCTTGGACGTCGCTCGGACCCGAACGCCCCCCCGAGGCAACTGATAGTGAAGGTCCAATACGATCATGTTTTGGAGGATATCATGAAAAAAAATTGCTGGCACAAGAAATCTTATGCTTGATGGAGACAAAATAAGCATATTTCGAGATTACCCTGCAGAGGTGGACAGAAGGAGAGCATTATTCAATGAGACAAGAGGGATTCTAAAGAAGATAGACAACTTGAAATATGGATTGCTGTACCCTGCAAGATTGAGAGTCACTTATCTGGAGAAGTAACAGTTTTTCACTCATCACAAGAAAGCATTGACGTATGCTCTGAAGATTGTGGGTTCGAGTGAGGACTGAATAACATTCATATAATATCGTCAGCTTGCTGAGAATAAATGGAACTTTAATTCACTTTATTCAAGGACTAATGAAAGCTGATAACGACAACTGTGCAGTCCCTCCTGTTATGGACATATTATTCTAATATTTTAGTACTAATTTTTACTAACAATTACTAATCATTAAGAACACTTGTTATTATGATTGGAATAATTAGTTAAAAACATGAAATGTAAAAAAGGTATAATTTAGATATCTTTTAATTGGAATTTGTTATGTTCTTCCTTTATTTACATCAGACTAACACTTGACTAACAATTAACTAAGAGAGTAATAGTCTCTCACTATATGATTACTAAACTCTGGACCAAAATAGTTTTAATTTAATCCCATAAATTACTCTCATTCAAATTTTTTTTTTTAAAGCGTGGAGCTAGGAATAATAATTATTTTTTAATCTACGGAAGTCCTTAGATGGTCAGCCACGTTAGTGTGGCTAGCACTAACTACACTAAGTTTAGATGTTTCCTTTTCCTTCTTACACTTTATTAATTTTTTATTTTTTTACTTTTTGTATTTTTTACTTAACTACTATTTTAAACTTGAATTAATTTGTCCGTGAGGAAGATTTATTTGAATTAGATTTACAACTCATCTGTCCTGTGTTCGGGTGGAATGTCGGGTTTACGGTGCTGAGCTATCTGCTCTTTTATAGACCACCCTAACCACAAGATGCAAGACGTTAATAGAAAAAACGGGGGTCAAGGGATTACTTTTTGTAGTTGGAATGTTAAGGGAATTAATGAGTCAATCAAGAGAGGTAAGGTATTAGCACACTTAAAATCACTCAAAGCAGACATAACATTTCTTCAAGAAACCCACCTTAAAAACGACGCACAACATAGATTGAAAGCAAAATGGATCGCTGAAACATATCACACTTCATACTCTCATATGGCCAGAGGTGTCGCAATTTTAATTCGTAAAGGTATACCTTTTAAACACATATCAACTATTGCGGGCACCAATGGTAGATATTATACTAGTGGGTGAATTATTTTTTTAAAAGGTCATTTTTCTCAATGTCTATGGACCAAATCTTGATAATCCTATGTTTTTTAAGAATATACTTAATACTATCCCGTAGCTCACACAACATAATTTGATAATCGGTGGAGATTCACTAGATTCCTAGATTCCTATCTCGATAGATCATCAAGACAAAGAAAAGCAAAATCCAAGACCAGCAAATTATTAAACTCATACATCAATACTAACAATATCAAGGATGTTTGGAGAATTGAAATCCCATCTGGAATACTCATTTTACTCATCAGTACATAACCTATTCAAGGATAGACTACTTTTTAGTAGATTCTAAACTTATCCCATTTACTAATAATTCAAAATATCATAATATTATAATTTCAGACAATGCTCCTTTTACATTTATGATCAAACTAAGTGGAATGACTGATAAGCAGACACAATGGAGACTTAATCCTCACATTTTAAATGATAAAGCATGTTACGAATATCTTATCAAACAGATAAATATGTTTTTTGAGACTCATGACTACCCTGAAATTTCTGTCTCCCTTCTTTGGGAAACATTTAAAGCATTTATACGAGGAGCGTTAATCTCCGCACAAGCCTTTCGTATTAAAGAGAACCACGCCAAACAACTGGTATTGGAAATGGAAATAAGGCAATTAGATATGGAAAACGCAATCGCGCCTTCTATGATAATACATAATAAAATTGCTGCACTCAAATATAAGTTAAACCAAATATACTCAGACCAAATCATAAAATTTTATCAAAAGACTAAACAGTTACACTTTGAATCTGGTGATAAACCACAAAATTCACGCACATGCCAACTCCGGAAACAGGAAGGGGAAAAAACAATATATAAAATTAAATCAGATACGGGAGAAATATTAACACTACCCCAAGATATTAATGATAGATTCTCTCACTACTATCAAACACTTTACTCAACCAAAACGGCAGTGGATTCTGCAGGAATGGAATTATTCTTACAGAATTGTAACCTTACTGGTTTAGACTTGAAAGAGAGGGAATTATTAGGGGCCGAAATATCAGTAAAAGATATTGAAGAATCTATTAGTTCTTTAAAAAATGGAAAGGCCGCTGGCCCAGATGGTTTAAATAGTGAATTTTATAAAATATTTCATGATTTGATCTCGCCATGCCTACAGACATTATATACTCAAGCATTCATGCAACAGAAACTCCCAGAAACTTTAAATGAATCAACAATAATACTTATACCAAAAACGGATAAGGACCTTGAAGAGCCAGGTTCATATAGAGCAATTGCTCTCTTAAACACCGATCAGAAAATATTAACCAAAATTTTAGCACATAGATTAAGCTTAGTAATTCATAAATTAATACACCCCGATCAAACTGGCTTTATTCCAAAACGTTATTCATATTATAATTTGAGACGATTATTTAACATTATATACTCAAATCGAATAGCTAATGTAGATTTAGCAGTCATTTCGCTAGATGCTGAGAAAGCATTCGATCAAGCTGAATGGTCCTATTTATTTTCGGTGATGGAAAAATTTCAATTAGGTGAGAAGTTTTGTACTTGGGTTAAGCTTCTATATACCAACCCAACAGCCAGAATAATGACAAATCAAATGTTATCAAAAAAAATTGATTTATCTAAAGGTTGTAGACAAGTATGCCCGCTATCCCCGTTACTATTCGCCCTTGCTATTGAACCACTAGCAGAAAGAGTTAGCGCACAACCAGAAATATATATGGGTATAACACTAAAAATTTCTCTATATATGCAGATGATGTATTATTATATATTACAAATCCAGAAATTAGCATCCCATACCTGTTAAATCTTATAACTCAATTTGGTTTATTCTCGGGATACAGAATCAATTGGAGTAAGAGTAAGATTATGCCAATAATGGAACCTAATTTATATATATATTGCAACAATCACCTTTTGAAATAGTGAATGAAAAAATTAAATACTTAAGAATTTATGTGACCAAGAAATATACTTCTTTATTTAAATCAAATTTCGTACCTTTACTTAATAAATTGCACAAGAATATTCAATATTGGAAAACACTTCCCATTTCAATGCTCGGTAAAATTAATGCTATTAAAATGATTTTCCTTCCTCAACTTCTATACCTCTTTCAATCAATTTCGATATCTCTCTAAACATTTCTTTAAAAAAGTCGACTCTATTGTAACAAGTTTTATTTGGGATTATAAGAATCACAGAATAAGTAAAAAATGCTTATGTAATCCCAAAACAAATGGAGGATTAGTCTTAACAAATTTCTTATTTTATTTCTGGGCAGTCAATGTCAAAAACTTAAATTTCTGGTTGGAAGATATGGATCAATAGTCTGACTGGTTAAAGATGGAAAAGGAGGATTGTCTGCCTTTTGGAATTGGCCCGATTCTGTTAACTCCTACAAAATTGAATTTAAAAAATCTATAGTGAAAATCCAATAATACATAGTGGTATTCGAATTTGAAAACAAATAAAAAAACATTAAAATTGGATAATTTATCACTTTCGCTTCCTATTGCAAATAACCCTTCATTTAAGCCTTCAGTATTGGATTAAGGTTTTGCACAATGGAAAAAAATATGGAATTAAAAAGATGGGACATCTTTATAGAAAAGGTGTGTTTCAGGAGGTACAACAGAATTATGGGTTACATTCAATTTTTTTTAGATATTTACAACTGAAAGATTATGTTCAATCACATACACAAGAATACAGAACTAGAGAGCCAGAGATTCCAGATGAATGTTTGAATAAACACCCCATCACAGTCAAATTAATATCTTATATTTATAATATTCTTTTAGATAGTGAGATTCCTTCGACGGAATTACATAGACAAGCATGGGAAAATGAATTGGTTCAACCCATAACGAAAGATATGGGATGAAAGTCTATAACATATACATGATTGTTCGTTAAATGCCAGACATTCTGTAATACAATTTAAAATATGACATGGATTGCATTATTCTAAAACAAAATTAAATAGAATTTTTCCTAATATTTCTCCTATCTGCGATAAATGTCAATATTCTGAGGCTAATTTAACCCATATCTTTGTAAGTTGCATAAAAATTAAAACATTTTGGGTGGATTTTTTAAAATTATTTCCGTAGTGGTTAATACTCAACTGGAGCCCGATCCTAAATTAATAATATTGGGGATATCTGAACAATACCTAAAACTTACAATAAACCAAAGAAATTTCCTTGATTATAGTATAATAACTGGGAAAAAAATTAATATTAAAAGTTTGGAAAAACCCTGCAATCCCCATAATCAAAATGTGGATTATGGAGATGTCGGTGACCTTAAATCTGGAAAAAATTAGATTTGTCTTAATTGATAAACCAGAATTATTTACTAGAAGGGTCTCGACCCGAAACGTCGCCCAGTCTGAAGAAGGGTCTCGACCCGAAACGTCGCCTATCTCCTTCGCTCCTTAGATGCTGCTGCACCCGCTGAGTTTCTCCAGCTTTTTGTGTACCCATTATTTACTAGAATATGGTCTCCGTTTATAGATTATTTGAAGGGGTAAAATGGGCCAGCGCTGAGGCTTGACGGAAGCTTGAACCCAGGACTAGATGAATAGTTATGCTTTCTTATATCGTAGAATAGTTATGCTACGGACCTATCTCCCAAGTTGTATTATGGATAGTTTATTCTATTTTTCTAATTTTCTTTTCTTTTTCTTTATTTTTTCTATCTATTAAAAAAAAAATTATAATTAGAATCAATGTTAATATGTAACCGATAAATGAAGACCCCAGCTACATTGGTAGCGGAGTCCCTGGAATCCTGGATATTTAATATGTAACCGTTTAACAAAGTTTGTAGTGGTTCAGACTATGATATGTACATGCCTCTAATAAAATGTAACTTTAAAATAAAAATACAATAAATAAAAACTTTGGCAACCTGCTGCGACTATGGCTGATGCTGGCAAGGCGCCGAAAAAAATCACGTAGGTGGGACAGGCCCTTAACTTTCTTTAGCATTGATTAAATCGACTTGACAGCTAACTATAGGGCCCAAGGGATTAATGTAGAGCAGAAGGTTCTAGGAGTACAAGTACATAGTTCTTCTGATATTGGCATCGCACATAGATGGGGTGGTGAAGAAGATGGCATGGTGACATTAATCAGTTATGGAATTATGTAACAGTTGTAAAAGACATTTGTGAGGCCAGATTTGGAGTGCTGTATTCAGGTTTGACAATAGACGATAGACCATGGGTGCAGGAGTAGGCCATTTGGCCCTTCGAGCCAGCACTGCCATTCAATATGATCATGGCTGATCATCCACAATCAGAACCCTATTCCTGCCTTCTCCCATATCATAGAAACATAGAAAATAGGTGCAGGAGAAGGCCATTCGGCCCTTTAAGCCTGCACCGCCATTCAATATGATCATGGCTGATCATCCAACTGCATATCGTGTACCTGCCTTCTCTCCATACCCCCTGATCCCTTTAGCCACAAGGGCCACAGCTAACTTCCTCTTAAATATAGCCAATGAACGGGCCTCAACTACCTTCTGTGCAGGGAATTCCGCAGATTCACCACTCTCTGTGTGAAAAATGTTATTCTCATCTCGGTCTTAAAAGACTTCCTCCTTATCCTTAAACTGTGACCCCTTGTTCTGGACTTCCCCAACATCGGGAACAATCTTCCTGCATCTAGCCTGTCCAACCCCTTAAGATCCCCCCTCAATCTTCTAAATTCTTGTGAGTATAAGCCGAGTCTATCCATTCTTTCTTCATATGAAAGTCCTGCCATCCCAGGAACTTTGCCAGTTGACCAAAGTGCTGTTGGGGATGATTTAAACTAATGTGGCAGGGGGATGGGAGCATGCGCAGAGAGACAGAGGGGTGAAAAATGAGGGTAGAAGCAATAGGTAGCAAGGTGAAATGTAAAACTAGCTCACTTTTTTGGTAGTTAGGTTTATAACCAGAGTACGCACCGAACCGTTCTAAAATATTCGTAATCACAGGGAGTGAGCTGACTGGATTCGAGACAGCTCGAATGTCACCAGGGACACCGACCATATCCCTGATCTCCCACATGTTGCAGGATGAGGAAACCATGGGGCCGATCTCAAACTGACATGACTTGCCCCCAAATTAAATCAACTCGCTCACACAATAAAAATCTTAATCCTTTAAAATGTACCTTTACTAAAAAGCGCTGTCCCCGTAGCTCGCTGTCCCCGTAGCTCGCTGCACCCTTAGCTCACTGAACCCTAAGCTCACGGTACCCTTAGCTCACTGAAACCTTAACCAGAAAGCAGAAATCCATTGACTCCACTATCTTTAAGAGCTCCATCTAACTCTCTCATGAAAGAATCCAGAGAATCTGCCTCCACTGCCTTCTGAGGCAGAGAATTCCACAGATTCACAACTCTGTGGGTGAAAACGTTTTTTCTCATCTCAGTTCTAAATGGTCACCCTGCATATAGGAAAGATGCCATTAAGCTGGGAAGAGTGCAGAGAAGATTTACAAGGGTGTTGCCAGGACTTGAGGCCCTGAGCCATTGGGAGAGGTTAGGCATGCTGCCACTTTATTCTTTAGAGCGCAAGAGGCTGAGGGTTGATCTTGTGGGGGTGCAAAACAAAATTCATTAGGGGAATAGATAGGTTGAATGCACGTAGTAATTTTCCCAGGGTAGGGGAATCAAGAACTAAAGGGCACAGGATTTAGTAGGATCCCGAGGGGAAACCTTTTCACAGAGGTTAATGGGTACATGGAACGAGCTGTCAGAGAAAATAGTGATGGAGGAAGCCCACAACAGCCCTTAGCCTTAAAATAATTTAAACGATTGCTGCAGTACATTGTTAAATATTTCAAACATGACTTGTTATAATATTATAGGTTATCAATATTTCTTGTGGTAGGGTTATTTAAAAGTGCAAAACATTGTGAGGTGTATTTGAATGGATACCAAGGAGTGGAAAGATGGTCTGTTTTTTTTTTGGTTTAGAAATTGTTGATTTGAAGAGAACCACCCACAACCGCAACAAAAATTAAGAAGCATATCCAAAATATTACCGTCAATATTATTTACTGAGCCAATGAAAGAGCAAATTTTGTAACCGTTTAGATTGCATAGAAATCTAATTTTATGATATCTAATTTACTTGTTATGATAATTATATCAAATGTGACTTGTTTTGGTGCATTCTGAATTGAATATATTCTAAAGTTTATTTTTGGAAATACTGTAAATAAAGTAGAACTCGATGGATCAGCCAACATCTGTGAAGGGAATGGATAGGCAACATTTGGATTGGGACCCTTCAGCCCAAATCTATCCATTCCCTCCACATATACTGCCTGAGTCTGACGAAGGATCTCGACCTGAAACGTCACCCATTCCTTCTCTCCAGAGATGCTGCCTGTCCCGCTGAGTTACTCCAGCATTTTGTATCTATCTTCGATTTAAACCAGCATCTGCAGTTCATTCCTACACATTTTGCCTGCTCCACAGCAAAATCTCCTCAAGGTATGTCTACTTTGACGAAGTTCTCCTCCTCTCTCTGACGAGTGTTCAGCAACATCCTCTCTCACTGCTCCCCCTCTGTGATTCACACTGCCTGATATGTTGAGTTACTCTTGCTCTTTGTGGTTTGCTCAAGGTGATCATTAAAACAGATATAAAAAATATGGAGTCATGCATGAATAGAACGAAGCAAGCTCAGAGTGAGGTTGCTAATTATATATTCATAGGTTGACTTGTCAAAAATTCTCTTAGGCATTTCAAGTGGCAGAGGTAAACATAAATTTTAAAACTAGGTATTTTTTTAAAATAATCCCACATGACTGATGTAATAATTGTGTTTGGAATGTTGAAGTGACATTGGTTTCAAAAGTATCTAGTCTAATTCTGCTAAAATATGGTCTGGATGTTGTTGTATAGAGTTTTACAGTGTGGAAACAGACCCTTCGGCCCAATTTGTCCACACTGGCCAACATGTCCCATCTACACTTGTCCCACCTTCCTACGTTTGGCCCATACCCCCTCTAAATTTGTCCTATTCATTTACCTGTCTAAATGTTTTTTAAATTGCGATATTACCTCCTCCGGCAGCTCATTCCAGACACCCACCACCCTTTGTGTGAAAATGTTACCCCTCTGGTTCTAATTTAATCTCTCCATCCCTCACCTTATACCTATGTCCCCTGTTTCTTGATTTCCCCAACTCTGGGCAAGAGACTCTGCGATTACCCAATCTATTCCTCTAATGATTTTACAGGAATTTGACCACTCCTTGACAGGAGTCTTCTATCGTCGACTATCTAATTCGTGGTTGGCTTCTTTGTAGCTCTGTGATATCTGTCAGCAGGTAAAGCTGCAGTGCGACTCTTCAGATGATCAGATTTAAGAATCCTCATTGGGCAATGGAGAATTCAATCGGGGAAATATACAGCAGGTGAACCATAAATAAAATAGCAATTGGTCAGTGCAGAGGTTATCAAAGTAGATAGCTAAGAGTAACACTAAAACAAATTCAAGTGACAAAAAAACTCTGGTGTTATTTTTTTCTGAGGGAATGAGATTCAACAACTGTAAAAAAAAAAGTTCTTGTCTAGATTGTGCTTCCGCAGAAACTATCACTTTATGCTCCATTTAAAAACTCGTGCCAAATTGCTTGTCTTTATCAACTTTTTTCAGTGGCGGATCCACAGATAATCTGTAGAATACACAATCCAGGTTCATGATATTTAGGTCATTTTGGTGCCAAGAAATTAATGGGTAATGAAAACAGCAGTCCACCAGGTGGAGAGGTGAACAATGCCCAGCAGTGGCTACTGGATACACAAAGGAGGGCACTTGCTGGAATTTTGGGTAAAACACAAAGTGCTGGAGGAAGTCAGCAGGTCAACATGGATTTAAAAGAGTTAGATAGAGCTCTAGGGGCTAGTGGTCAAGGGATATGGGGAGAAGGCAGGCACGGGTTATTGAAAGGGGACAATCAGCCATGATCACAATGAACGGCCTCCTCCTGCATCTATTTTCTATGTTTCTATGTTTCTGTCAGGCAACTTCTGTGGAAGGGATGGACAGGCGAGGTTTCGGATTTGGTCCCTTCTTCAAATATGTCATGTGCCTTCCCTCCCCAGATGCTGCCTGACCCGGTGAGTGTCTACAAAACTTTGCACCTGGCTGCTACTAGATTTTCGTATTTAGTGGAACATGCCGAGGTTCTGAATGATGTACTGTATGAGAATACCGAGCTCTCCTCACCTAGCTGTGAAATGTTACCATGTTTACCAAATGATTAAAATATCAATGTGCAGCGAGATGCTGAGTTGCCTGTTAGAATTATTGGGCAACTATTCTTGATCTCGCCGTTAAAAGCAGTAGATATTTAATCATTCATTCAATATTAGAGTTTCTATTTTTATAATACACGTCAAAATGTTTTGTCTGTGTCCTTTGGCAAGTTGGTGTGCCAAAAATAAACCCTGCTTGACATGAGTTGGGAAACTCCTACAAGAAAATTGCCCAACTAATTAAAGGGCGACTTAACAATAAATAAGCCTGTGAGGAAATTGATTCTGTGATAAAGTCTGAAGGTTCAAGCTAAGGTTTAAAAAAAAAATGTTTCCAGAGCAAAGTTTATGACCTGAGGGCAGTCCAAATTCAAGTAATAATGCACCATATGATAGAAGGTGAAATGGCAGCAAAGATAATATAGGAGACAGAGATACAAGACTACAGATACTGGAGCAGCAAAATAACTGCTGGAGGTCAGTGGGTTAGGCAGCATCTGTGGAAGGAAATGAACTGGTAGTGTTTTGAGTCAGTTCCCTTCTTCGCACTAAGGGAGACCTTTCACAGTCTGAAGAAGGATTCTGACCCGAAACGTTATCTTCTGCAGATGTTGCCTGACAAGTCAGGAAACACTAGAAGAATATTGGGTGGTAACTTTGTGGGTCAGGCAATGTCTCTGGAGGACATGCATAGGTGACATTTCTTTTAATCCCAATTCTGTAATTATTTCCTTCTCAACTATTCTCTCAACTGCACCACCCACTTACACCAGAAAGTAGTGATGAATGTTCAACTGGCCCATTGGCCAGTTGCAACTGAATCCAAAAAGTCTTTGATCCATGTCCTTCAGAAATGCTGCTTAACCAGCTGAGTTATTCCAGCACTTTGCTTTTTACTCAAGATTCCAGCATCTGCAGTTCCTTGAGTCTCCAGGCTATCGGGTAGAAAGTTGTGGAGGTAAATTGCAAGATCAGATTTGAGAATGAAAGTGATGTGCAATGCCATTGCACCACCTGGTTTTGTTACTAAACAGCATTGTATCACTTCATACACACACTTCATAAAATGATAGTTAAATGATGCCATAACCTTGTAAATTTGATAGAACGGATTTGTATATGTTCCCCACGACACAAACTTAATTGCAATCTCTGGAATGAAAGGCATGCATTTATATTGAGTTTATATTCTCTGAATATTCTGAATTATTTTGGAACTGTAGTCACTGTTGCAATCTAGGAACTGCGTCAATCAGTTTTTGAAAAGGGATATGACAATAAGCAGCTAATCTGATTTTTAATGTTGTAAATATTGCATTATACTGGAACGTCAGTTTGGTGTGTTTGCGCTGGAGCATCTGAAATGGGACCTAAACGAACAATCTTCCTTCTAACAGGGGTGAGGATACAAGGAACTGGCCATGTTAGCACATGTGTTTTTATAAAGCACAGTTATGGTGATAATGTAAGTAAACGCTGCACGCAATACATCACCCATAATTGTAACAAAACAAATCAATATATAATCTATTTTGGAAATGACACTGGGGAATACAAGTTTTCTAGTTGAGCTCTGCATTGTGTTTTGAATGGTAGAATTAGATATTTTTTGTACATCTTGCAGTGTGAATCTTTACTAAATTTAATCTAAAACACAGTATCTTCAATAACATAACACAGTCTTAGTAGTACACTGAAGGTTTAGGCTCCAATAAATGCTCTTTTACCAGATTAGAACTTGAATCTACAACATTCTGAACCAAGACTTGTTATCTTATCCAGAAGTGACATTTGCAAATGCTACTTTGATTTTTTTTGGAAATTTGTTCTTGCTGACATTTGTTGCTTTTCCCCATTTAATAGTAAGATTAAATGAGAACTTACCAGTTTGAAGTTTGATCTTTATTTTATGAGGAGTTACGGTGAGCGATTACGTGAAGACGCCCCGCCAGGCGCATGCGCATCATGCTTCAAAGGCGTGAAATCACAGTAACTGCAGTCGAAATGATAGACTCGGAAGACTAGAACTACCAGATGATCTTTGTGATTATGAGGGCCGGGAGTGGAGGGCACGTAATCGCTCACCGTAACTCCTCATAAAAGAAAGATCAAACTTCAAACTGGTAAGTTCTCGTTTAATCTTACTATTTCACTTCGGAGTCACGTGAGTGATTCCGTGAAGATTTCAAAGCTCTGTGATTTCATGCCGTAGACTCAGTTCCATACGACACACTGCTTTGGTTGCCACAGGATAAACAAAGAATGTATTGAACATTGTTTAAATAATACAATGAACATTTTAATAATAAAAGAACAGTAATAACCCCTCTCTCCCAAGGGGAAATTACAATTGAAATTACAAATGAAATCAAACGGAACCCAAAACAGCATGCCCAAAACCTTGCACTGCCAGGACAGGTTTGTCATAGAATCTTGAAAAAGTTGATTCACTAGACCATCCTGCGGCCCTGAGGGTTTGATCTAGAGGCAGGTCCTGTGCCTTCGCTGCGGATGTTGACGCTGCCCTGGTGGTGTGAGATTTAAACACATCAGTGTCTACTCCAGCACAATCCAAAACCCGTTTCAACCACCTAGAAATAGTTTGTACTGACACCTTTTTATGAGGTTTTTTGTGGCTGATGAGCATCGCTGTACCAGAGCCTCTGAGACTCTTGGTTATCTCGATATATTGACTTGGGTGCGTAACTACACATAGCCTTAGGTCAATGGGGTATGCTTTAAAGCTTATTTTGGTTCCAGCTGTCCCTGGATTGCTTTGTTTGATTAAATCATATACATAAAACATAAAAGGTCTTTATTCTTTGGAGCGCAGAAGGTTAAGGGGGGACTTGATTGAGGTCTTTAAAATGATGAAAGGGATAGACAGAGTTGACGTGGATACGTTTTTCCCATTGAGGGTAGGGAAGATTCAAACAAGAGGGCATGACATGAGAATTAAGGGACAGAGGTTTCGGGGTAACGTGAGGGGGAACTTCTTTACTCAGAGGGTGGTGGCTGTGTGGAATCAGCTTCCAGCAGAAGTGGTGGAGGCAGGATCGATTTTAACATTTAAGAGTAAAGTGGATAGGTATATGGACGTGAAGGGAATGAAGGGGTATGGTCTGAGTGCAGGTAGATGGGACTAGGGGAAAACAAATGGTCGGCACGGACTGGAAGGGCCGAGAGGGCCTATTTCCGTGCTGTAATTGTTATATGGTTATAAAACGTAATATCTACAGAAGAATGCATGCCATCCAGCCATAGTTTTTGCAATGTCTTGACCCGTTGCGCTGATACTAGCGCCATGAGCATAACCACTTTAAGTGTTAACTTCTGAAAAGATAGAGTTGTGATTGGAGCCCATTGTCGAAGCAGTGTGAGAACTGTGCTCGCATCCAATTTTCCATATATCTAGGCTTAGGAGGGCTTTTGTTAAAAATATCTCTCACTAACTAACGGATGAGACCCGATGGATTGTTGTCCCGACACTTGCCCTAAATAGGAGGACAAAGCACTCCGAGCACTATTACTGGCTCTATAGCTCAATTGTTCGTCAAAATGCAATGTAGCAAGGAACTCCAATACATCCGGTATGCTTGCAATATGATAAGATATATCTGACCGTAAACAAAACATCTCACATTTCTTAATATGAGATACATATTGTTTTTTTAGTACTATCTCTCCAGGCCCCAGTAATCACATCCACGGTCCTACTCGATAGTCCGAGCCCCTGGAACGGTCTGGTCAGAATCTGCAGATCAACAGATTAATACGATCATGTAAGGGATGACTTTCTCCTGTCACAGGATGAACCAGCAAGTTGCTGTATTTGGGGACAGTCATGAATGGCTGTGTCATCAGTCTCAGGATGAATGGGAACCATGGCTGTGTAGGCCAGTCAGGAACCACCAAAACGCCTGAGGCGGAGTCCTGCTCTATTTTGGTGAGACATTGACTGATGAGGCAGAATGGGGGGAAAAGCGTAAAAGAACGTACGTCCCCAATGTAGCGAGAATGCATCCACCGCTACTGCCCCTGGATCCGGCTAATATGAAGCGTATTTAGGTAACTGGTGATTTAGCCTGGATGCAAACAGATCTATGTCTGGCAATCCATACTGGCTGACAATCATTTTGAAAACTTTTGGATTCAGCATCCATTCTGTGTTGTCATTAAATTTGTGTAACCTGGTGTCTGCCATCATATTATCTCCAGCTGGTAGGTAGATAGCTGAGACCCAGATATTTCTCGTAATGCACCAGTCCCAAATGAGGTTAGCCAGATTATCACATGATACTGACCTAATTCCTCCCATGTGATTGATATATGCAACAGCTGTGGTATTGTCAATCTGGAGCTGAACTTGTAAATCATTCATTGTTGAACAATATGCTTTTAGGCCATAGAATGCACCCAGCAATTCTAAATAATTTATCCCATGCCTCTGCTGGATTAATGCCTCTTGCCCACTCCATCTGCCGCCACAGCTAGACTCGGTATCAGTGGCTCCCCATCCCGAGGCACTGAGATCTGTTTGTAAATTAACTGAGGGTTGTTGAGTCAAAATGTTTTCAGTACTTTGTGAGACATTAATTATCCACCATTGCAACTCGGCGATAGCTTTGGCTGGCAACTGCATTGGTCTGTTGAAATGACCTGCATGTTCTTTAAGTGCTTGTTCTTTAGCTCGTTGCAGACTCTGATGATGCAGAGATCCGAACTGCACTCCAGGGAAAGCCGGCACTAATTTGCCAATGACACTGGCTACTTGCCGGTTGGAGGATTGTTGTTCCTCTACCAGATTGCTACAGGCCTCCATAATTTCAACAGCTTTGACCATAGGCAAAGTAACTGACATATCAATTGAATCAATGATGAACCACAAATAGTCAATTATTCTGGATGGTACTAATTTGGATTTAGTTGGATGGATGGATGAGGAAACCTAACCTCTCAAACAGGTGTTTGGTCACTGAAACCGATTCCTCGGCTGCCTCCTGAGTGTTGCTTATAATCAAAATATCATCCAGATAAGCCATCACAACGTGATTCTGGGCACGGAGTAGCGCCAATACTGGTTTCAACAACTTTGTAAATAACCTAGGGGCTGAGGTTAACCCATTGGGCAACGCTTTAAATTGCCACAGCTGTCCCATCCAACTAAATTTCAAGTATCTACGGTACTGGGGCTGAATTGGTACTGAATAATATGCATCTTCAAAATCTATGGTTGCCATATAACAACCTTTTGAGATCAGTTGCTTAGCAGTACTGAAAGTTTCCATTTAAAAATGTCTATACTGGACATAAGAGTTTAGTCGGGTTAGGTCCAGAATGACTCGACAGCCACCATCCTTCTGCCTGGGGAATATATTGGACACAATTGTTGAGGCTGATATGCTGTCCTTTCAATTACCCCTTTTTGGAATAAAACCACAATTTCATCATTTACCTAGAATTTCTGGTCTTGAAAAAACCAATACCCCACTAGGTATTCCGGACATAAACTCAATTCGAGACCCCCGGATACTATCCAGTATAAATGGATCTGATGTTATGCAGCACCATTCATCATAATATAATTGCAACCTATCCCCGACCAGAGACTGTTACCCAGAGGATATATCCTGGACTGAACCAGTTACTCGTACCTCCATGGTTGATCTTGGATTTCTCAACCTCCTGGCCATGTTCGGGATGTGCAGAGGTGCGTGCCAACGGTGTGTAGCTGGAAACCCCCTGTTCGGTCCTTGACCTGCTCCAGCGTCTGTAACTCGCCTGAAGGGGAATGGCTTGCGAGGCAGTATCCTGGCCGAGGGTGTATAAGTCTGTATGAGGCCGATGGTTTTCGCCTCCTCTTCCAGATCTTTGACTTGCCAGGTCTTCCCCAAATCGAAAGTTGGGTGTCTGGACATTTGAAGACTTGCAGAGTCCCGCAAAGCGTGAATTGAGAGTTGGCTTTATGGCTATTTTATAGATACAATGAGCATTGCACAACAGGGCTGACATATCCTGCTGTGTACGTGACATTGGTGTTCCTTGGACCATTCGCCCAAATGCTGTTATTCCTGCCCCCACCAATTTGAGGACTTTCTGAAATCGCAGCTCTTGCCCCCTCATGGATGCGCTCATTTGCCCCCAGATGGCCGAGTTCACGGTGGGCACCTTGAGCGACGCACAGTTAAAGGGTGTCTGGTAACGCAAGGAAGTCTCCTCCATTATGGAGTCCTGGAGCTGGTGCAAGGCCATATAATTAATATTACTGGTCAGATTGTCATCCATGGCTTCACCAGTCCCCTCCGATATGGCAACATTTCTGGCCACATCCGGCACACCTGGAGCATGGCTTAATGTGGTTTGGTATATGCACAAGAGCAGTGACACCAACTTCAGGGTCAGATTGATACTGCCCTGGCTCTCCCGAGTCTTACTCTAGGGAGGTATCACCCAGCCCTAAACAATGTGCTGGTGATGTGGGTTCCCATTGATACTCGTAAGCGTGTTGCTGATACGCCTCCTCGCCATACGGACCTCTGCCTGAGGTTGATCCAGAGAGCTGTTGGGGAACCCTGGGGGTATGCAACCCTGACTGGAACACTTCATGATTTAGTATTTGCTCTATTAAGTGCTCCATTTTCTCAAGATGTCCCCAAACCTTTTTATTTGAAGGAGGGGAGTCTTCCTGGTCAGACTCATCTGAGTCGATAGGCCTGACCGATTTTGCTTTGGCCTTCCTCCCGGCAGGAGTGGCCACAGCGCCCTGAGGCACCGGAGTTGTCAGAATTAGCTGAACTGCCGGCGTTTCTGTAGTCGGCGTCTTTGGAGCCGGCGTTACTGAAGCCGGTGTTTCCCCAGCCGACCCACGCTCGCTAACCGCGGTCCCACGGGTACGTTTTTTACTCCGAACGGCAGCAGCCTTTTTTGTTATTCTCTCCATTTCAAATTTCTCCTGCTGGCCCCGTAACCAGTCTTACGGAGTTTAAGTAAGCGCAGAGAGTTTTTTTAAAACCACTTACCTGCTGGCTTATTACTTACCGCTGGTGGAGCTGTGCTCTCCAGCCCGTCGGTGCGTCTAACGTAATGACGAGCATGCGCCTGGCGGGGCTTCTTCACGGAATCACTCACATGACTCCGAAGTAAAATCTTTGTTATCCTGGCAATCATTTCCGGACAGCTTCCATTTGGATGCTAGGTAATGACAGAGGAGCTGGCGCTGGGTGTTATGGGCCTGTCCCACTTACGCGACTTTTACGGCGTCTGTCGGCACCCGTCATAGGTCGTTGCAGGTTGCCGAAAATTGTCAACCTGTTGAAAATCCAGCGGTGACTAGAAAGACGCTACGACTCTTTGGATGACTGAGGAGACTACACACGACCATACAGGCGACACCCCAGCGACATGTCGCGGGATGAAGCCTGTATCGTCGTGAGTAGTCGCCCAAAGAGTCGTACCTTGTTCTGGTCGCCGCTGGATTTTCTACATGTTGAAAATTTTTGGCGACCTGCAATGTCTGGTGCCGGCAGTCGCCGAAAAAGTCGAGTAAGTGGGACAGGCCCATTGGTGTTGCAAGATTTTTTAAATTTACATTGGACATTGTCGTCAGCATTACCATGGGAATTAAATGTCCTTTTTACATCAAAACCATCGTCATCCATGGTTTTATTATATTTAAAAAATATTTATTTTAAATACATGAAATATTCAATAACTATTCTGGCTGTAGAACAGTGGCTTGTATGAATGTTTGGGTGAGTAGAGTTTGCCAATACCCCCACTTCGATGGGGGTATTGGAAAAGGTTATTGCAATTTCAGTCTAGCCTAATGGTAATGGAGAGTGTTTGGTGAGAACTGCTGCTGTTTGGTATTTTCATCAATGCTGAATTATGGCAAAGATCATAAGACATAGCAGCAGAACCAGCCCATTCAGCCCATCGAGTCTGCTCCGCCATTTGATCGTGACTGATCTACTTTATCCCCTCTGAATCCCGTTCTCCTGCCTTCTCTCTGTAACCTTTGACGCCCTTACTAATCAAGAACCAATCGATCTCCACCAATGACTTGGCCTCCACAGCAATCTGTGGCAATGAGTTCCACCGATTTATCACTCTCTGGCTAAAGATATTCCTCCATCTCCATTCCAAGACCAAAATGCAATATTGCAGATGACACAAAGCTGGGTGGCAGTGTGAACTGTGAGGAGGATGCTATGAGAATGCAGGGTGACTTGGACAGGTTGGGTGAGTGGGCAGATGCATGGCAGATGTAGTTTAATGTGGATAAATGTGAGGTTGTGTCCACTGGTAGCAAAAACAGGAAGGCAGATTATTATCTAAATGGTGTCAAGTTGGGAAAAGGGGAAGTATAACAAGATGGCAGCGCCTTGCAGCAGCGGCCTCTGCAGTCCGTCTGTCTTTTTTCTTTTTGTTCTGTTAGGTGTATGTTTTGGTTTTAGTTTTATATATTTTTTAGATGTGTATATGTGGGGGGAAACTTCCCTGTATGGGGGCCCGACTTTTTCCATGTAGAGTCTCCATTGTCGTTGGGGCCTAACATCTTGGAGCCGGCGGCATCCAACCGGAATCGACCTGGGGCTCCAGTCGCAGCGCCTGCGGACTCACCATCGCGGAGCTGGCCGACTTCAGCGTGCGTAGCGCTGTGGTGATGCGCGGCTGCGACCCAACTTCAGAGGCTTCGGCTGCAGGCCCTGTGGACGGTAACATCGGGAGCTCGCGGGTCTCTAGTGGGAGACCGCTTTTCAGAGCTCCCGCAACGGCAAACTTCGCCCGCCTGAATTGAGCAGTTTAAATCAACCCGGAGCGGGGCCTTGCATTGCCCGGCACGGCTTAAACGGCCGCGGGACTTGCCAGAGCTCCCGGCGGGCGATAACATCAATAGCCTCGATCAGCTCGATGCAGCAGTTTGACTGCTTGATTGCGGGAGAAGTTTTTGTTGTAACACTGGACTATTGTGTGTTTTTTTGACTTCCGATGGTGGAACCACCTGTGGGATCAATGCCTGATCCGCCTCAGGCACCGAGGCTCGGGTCTGCCTCGACAATAAACGTTTAGCAGGTGAACCTAAAATGGGGTCGTGGGAGATGTTGCGTAAGTTGAGTAGATTCAGGAACATGTCTGAAGAAGGGTTTCAGCCCGAAATGTTGCCCATCTCCTTCACTCCATAGATGCTGTTGCACCCGTTGAGTTTCTCCAGCATTTTGTGTACCCTCGATTTTCCAGCATCTGCAGTTTCTTCTTTAACACGTCGGAATTAGTTCTGTACGAACTTTCCATGAGCTGTTTGGCACTCTTCACAGTCCGCTTAGCTAGTTCATCCGACTGTGGATATTCAGGGCTGCTGGTGTTGTGGCGAAAACCCCAGCATGCAGCAAGTGTTGGCTGGTAAATGGACTGCATTTATCAGATAATAGTAAGCACGGAGCTCCGCAAGGTGGGGCTGCTAAGAAAATCAATGTCCAACCATCCTGAAAACGAATCGACAACTACCAGGTATTTCTTGCCATGCCACTCAAATATGTCAGTGCCACTGTAGACCACGGGAGTGCAGGAGCCAGATGTGAAAGAAGTGGTTGCTTTTGTTGATGAGGTGCCAAGCTGTTGCACATTGCACAGGACGCCACATTCTCGGTGATGTATTTGGCCATGCCAGGTCAGTAAAACATGTTTCTTGCCCGTAGGACGGTAGCTTCAGCGCCTGGGTGCCCTGCGTGGACAGCATTAAAATACTTGCTGTGCAGGTATTTACATCCTTTTACAATAATGCCATCCTGTAGCACTAGCTCATCACGGACTGCAAAGAAAGGCCGAATTGGCAGCGGAACGTTGTAGTGCTTGTCTGGCCAGCTGCGCTTAATGACGGAGGCAAGCGACCGTAAAGTTCTGTCAGCAGCAGTGTGGGTAACCAAGTCCTCCATACAGGACGAGGGAATAAAAGACACAGCCATTACGACAAAGTCATCATCCGGCGAGGACGGACCCTCGCAAGTCTTCTGGGGTGCATGGGAGAGAGTGTCAGCCAGGTGCATATCCTTGCCATGTTTGTAGATCAGAACAATGTCATATCTTTGAAGCTGCAGCAGCATCCGCTGTAGGCGCCCTGGAGAGGCATGAATCGGTTTGTTAAAAATGCTGATCAGAGGTTGGTGGTCAGTTTCAATCGTGACCGTTTGTCCAAAGATAAAGTTGTTATATTTCTTGCAGACGAAAACAACCGCCAACAGCTCTTTCTCAATTTAGGCATAGCGTTGTTCTCTGTCAGTCATAGTGCGCGAGGCAGAGGCAACAGGCTTATTGCCCCTCTTTATGTTGAAGACATGCTGTGCCAGGTCCGTGTTGCGAAGCGTCACAATTCAGTGTGATTGGTCGTTTTGGATCAAAGTAAGCCAGAGTAGGAGCACAAGACATCTGCTGCTTAAGAGTGTCTTATGGCTTCTGCTGTTGCTCGTGCCAGGTCCAAGCTGTGTCTTTGTGTGTAAGCTGGCGCAATGGGGCTGATATTTCACTGAAGTCCGGAATAAATTTGCTCAAGTAGTTAACCGTGCCAAGGAATCTCTGAAGACTGAGCATGTCTGTGGGTGCTGGGAGCTCGTTGATAGCACTGGTTTTCGCCGGATCAGTTTTTAGGCCATCTTTAGTAAACACATGTCCCATGTATTTCACTTCACTTACCCTGAATTTGCATTTTTGAGGGTTTAGCTTGAGGTTGATGGCCTTGGCGCGATCTAGGACCTTAGTCAGATTAGCAACGTGTTCTTCAACAGTTCGTCCCACAACGAGGATGTCATCCACTACAATGGAGCATGGGTAACCGGCAAACAACTGCTCCATAGCTTGTTGAAATACTTCATTAGCAGAGCTTATGCCAAAGGGCATGCGAAGAAATCTATAACGCCCGAACGGTGTGCTGAAAGTGGTTAACATGGAGGAGTTGTGTTCCAGCGAAATCTGCTAGAATGAACTCTTGGCATCTAGTACTGTGAATACAGTTGCCTCAGCCATCTGCGCTGCAATCTCGTCCACAGTGCGCATGGGATAGTGAGGTCATTTAATGCATGTGTTTAAGTCCTTAGGATTGTTACAAATCCGTATTTCGTCTTTATTCGTCTTCTTTGCCACGACCAATCCGAGGGGTCAGTGAAGGGAGCAATCACACCTAGAGACACCATTCTATTGAGCTCACTTTGAACAGGGTCCCGCATAGCATGGGGAATCTTATGAGCTGGACGCACAACTGGAATTACCTCGGGGTCAATGGTAATTGTGTACCTAACAGACAACCTGCACAGCTTGTCGTCAAACAAAGTTTTGTATTGTGTCAGGATTTGTTGGCTAAAGTCACAAGCTGTAATCAGATGACAAATAGAAGGGTTGAAAGAGACAAATCCCATGTCTTGACATGCGTTGGGACCCAGCAGAGATGGCATATCCTCATGAACAACATAGAAACTTAGGCTGTGGACACGTGAGTTAAGACAGAAGCGTAACTCAACCTGACCGATAGGGTGCACTGGATCTCCTGCAAATAGGAGAAGGGAGGCAGCCATAGGAGTAACAGTCTCTTTACTATTATACACAGCTAGACAAATAACATTACATCTTGCACCGATATCCACCTTCAGATAAAGATTGTTGCCATTAATGAGCAAAGCGACCTTGGCGTCTGGTTGTTTATGCATTAAATCAGACAAGGAATGTACATAGAAGTCAAAACCTTCGTCAGCAGCTTGCAAATCCATAGGAGCTGGTTGAGAGCATTCTGAGAGCAAGTCCTCAATGGGCAAGTGAATTAATAGATTGATTTGTTTGATCTCTGTTGGTAACGTGAACGACAGCATCTGAACAAATTACTTATTTTGTTGCAAAATCGACATAATTTTCCATACGC
Source organism: Okamejei kenojei (assembly GCA_035221665.1). Classification (NCBI taxonomy): domain Eukaryota; kingdom Metazoa; phylum Chordata; class Chondrichthyes; order Rajiformes; family Rajidae; genus Okamejei; species Okamejei kenojei. Next base: position 59,261,385 of record CM069138.1, read on the forward strand.
AGGGCAATGATCATGAACAGCAGCATGTGAACCCCCACGATTAAAACAATTGTCCATTAATCTCACGATAGAGTTGTCGGGCACTTGAGGAGACCGGCGAGAGATTTGATAAGACATACCGGCAACATTAATTTCACAACCAGCAGAGTGTCCTAAAACTTTCGTATGAGCGTCAGCCATTTCAGCAATGCGACAGCGGTTTTCAGCAGTCTCTAGAGTAAGCTAGCATCTTGCAGTAATTCGTCGTGTAATTTATCATTGCGGGCATCATAGACCAAACGGTCACGGACTGGACTAGACTATCACATATATCCCTGAAATCACACCGATTGGCAATGTGCTTCAACGCACTGACATGTATCTCCACAGGTTTTCCCTGTCTCTGGCTTCGGGGGAAAAAAACAAACGCCTCTCCATGACCAAGTTAGTACGTAACTCACATAACTGTCGGAATTTGCATAGAAGGCAGTTAGGGTCACGTATCGATTCAGCAGGAGCGATCTGGACACCAACCGGGTCAAATCTACCCGGTTGATAATGAAATCTTCTGGCACGTCGAGCAGCTTCTGTGCCTGCCAGATTAAGAAGAATTGGCGCTTGGACACCGGGAGCAGCAGTAGGGTGAGCCGCTTCAATGTAAATTGAGAAATCCTCTTCAAATATGTGCTACCGTTCTGCGAGGTCCTCGTCAAACACCAGGATATCAGGTTTTCTGAGAGCAAAAGCCATAGTAATATATACTGGAAGGCGACTCCGGACTGTCAAAGCTGCCACAGCCAGACATAAAAACAGTTTTTATCCACGAGTAGTTGCTCTACTCAACAGCCAAAAATCTGTAGCCTCCCTTTGATCTGGTATTTTGTTGGTTCACATGCTTGATCAATGGGGTGTTATGCTTAATGTTTTATTATTATTAATGTTTAGTGTTTTCTGAGTCATTTGTAACTGTCATTGTATGTCATGTTGTTACTTGTGGGTGGAGCACCAAGGCAAATTCCTTGTATGTGAATACTTGGCCAATAAACTTACTTATTTACTTAATGGAGAAAACAACAAACTAAAATAAAAGCAATATAATTAAGCAAGGAGTGAGTCCATACACTGACACCATGTTGAGCTTCTGCTGTTGGAATAACTTAAGTCACATATGTGATTATGATGCAAATACTTTATTAATGTTACAGCATACGTAACTTCATCTTAGCACCTTATGAGAGAGAAAAGGCAGGGAGGCTTTCTGTTAAACTAGTGGGTGTAGCTGCAAAGTATGACTTGTGTTATGAGTCGCTGATCTACAGTGAAGGCCGGTTCTCTGGCTTCTTTCAAGAGAGAGCTAGATAGGGCTCTAAAAGATAGCGGAGTCAGGGGATATGGGGAGAAGGCAGGAACGGGGTACTGATTGGCCATGATCACATTGAATGGCGGAGCTGGCTCGAAGGGCCGAAACCCTACTCCTGCACCTATTGTCTATTGTCTATTGCAATCCTTAGCATCCTACATTGATAATCCAACTGTGTTCCATAATATCAGTTAGGGGAAAAAGGCTTGATTCCAAATGCTGTGCAACTGTTTCTCTTAATAATAGGCAACTTAATAGCTTTGTTTACTATAAGGTGATTTATGAAGGTTGTTGCTTAGCACTTGAAGAAAAAGTACCCAGCCAGCACCTTTTGTCCACTGTGGAATTTACTCATTTAGTGGAGATGACCTATTGCCTGACAAGAAGCTTAATACCTATTAATGCTGAATTTGTAACTCCTGTAGGAGGTAGATTTGTTAAATAAAAAGTCAGCTAATGTTCATTTAACAGTGGGGAATCATAAATACAATTTTGTATAGTCATACAAAATCTTCAGCTGGCTGACCTCGTACTGAGAGCGATTGGCAGCATGGGAAGGAAAGTTTTAAAATATATAATGGTTTGGCAGCTCAATTATTCAATATATTGTTGGATAGTATAGGTTTATGGAGAAATGGACCATACACAGGCAGGTAGGACGAGTGTAGAAGGGACATGTTGGTCGGTGTGGGCAAGTTGGGTTGAAAGGCCTGTTTACACGCTCTATGGCTCTGTTTCTGGTATAGGGCATGTATAAGGAACCTCTCCACTGGAGTGGTATAATATCTAATTTAACCTCCACAGCCGCAATGGTCAGGGACCATTTCTGCGTTGTCATTTCAAGATTCATCTTTTAAAAAACATTATTATTATTTCTCTCTATTTATCATTGTGTATTCTCTATCCTTTGGCCTCTGCAGTCATTTCTGTCTTCTGACTACTCACCCCTGCTGCTGGTGACAGATTACTTATTATTTTTGCTGTTGGGAAAAAAAATCCATCTTTGATATGTTTCCATCAAATCTTTTTGAACTACATGTGTCCCAGCTTCTCTAGTCATTCAATATAAATGTTTGTACCTAGTGGTAGATCTTCAGGAAATTGTTCTCTGAGGAATTAATGCCTTTTCTAAGGAATCAAGTCAAGTCAAGTCACTTTTATTTATATAGTACATTAAAAAAACAACTCTCATTGGGCAAAGTGCTTTACATTGGTATAAGAATAGTATAACAAACAACAGTGGTTCATAGATCAAATACAAGCATCACTACATTCATATAGCCCTCGCTCAGTGGACGTCAAGAAAGGCGTGTGTGTAGAGATGAGTTTTTAGTCTCGACTTAGGAGTCGATGGAGGGGGCAGTTCTGATGGGAAGAGGGATGTTGTTCCACAGTCTAGGAGCTGCAACCACAAAGGCTTGGTCACCCCTGAGCTTATGCCTAGACCGCGGGATGTTCAGCAACCCCAAGTCGTCCGATCTGAGGGACCTGGAGGTGGTGTGGTGGGTGAGCAGACTTTTAATGTAGTTGGGGGCGATCCCATTGAGGGCTTTGCCGACATGAAGGAGAATCTTGAAATTTATTCGGAACCGCACAGGGAGCCAGTGGAGAGAGGCCAGGATCGGGGTGATTTGGTCCCGTTTTCAGGTGCCCGTCAGGAGTCTCGCTGCAGCATTTTGGACCCGTTGTAGGCGGGAGCAGTATCCAATATTAAATACCATACTAACTGAGGTCTAACAGGTACATCATAAAGGTTAAGCATGGCTTCATCACTTTTGTATTCCATACCTTGATTAAGAATGTCTTAAAAATAATTGGCCTCAATTTATTTTGTCACCATCAAAAATATATACACAAAGTCATTGAGTTATACAGCAACGAAACAGGCCCTTTGACTCAACTTATACCAACCATGATGCCTCATCTACACGTCCCACCAGCCCACGTTTGCCCCATATACCTCTAAACATGAGGGTTTTAACTTTCTCTGTTACATCAACCTTTTAAGTTGTACAAATATAGCTTGGTTAATTTTCCCCATTCATCCTATCAATTCATCCGCTGCTATGTCTTAAATGAGCAGAGACATGATGGGAGAAAATTGTCTGTTCATGCCTTCTATTATTTTCCTTGTTAACTACATTTCACATTTTTGTGTCACTTTGAAACTCCACACACAAGTCCATCTCATTAAGGAACATCAACAGGAGAGGTGAATCTCACTGATCTATGGGTAACAGAAGGATCACGAGCAGGATTGGGTCATAAAGCTCGACTCTGCTCTGCGATTCAAATCTACCAATAAAATGATCTGATGTGTAGCTTCTGCATGTTCCCTTTGATCTGCCAAACCTCTATTTTCCACATAATTCGAAAAGAACATTGACTGTTCCAAAACAATCATTAGCTCCCATTCTCCTTTATCTCCCCAACTATTTATTAAATATTTGCTTCCTCATTAATTCTATAGCTTTCAGTTTTGCTCATCTTGACTACTTTCTTTGTCCAGCTGCTCTTGAAAATCCATCTTCCCAACACCAGCAGAACTATCCTAAAAAATAAGGTTACTTTAACCAAATTACATCCATAGTCAACTATATAATGGGCAACACCTTACACCTGTTTATTAATTTATCCATACTTTTCCAAATGACCATTTTGTCGCAGATTATTGACCTCGCCACTGATTGATGGTCTAATCTCCAATTGGCAGATTATCACTCGCCTCTTTAAATTAAGGTAAAGAAGGACAAAACATATTTTTCCTTAATGTAAAATTCTGTCCAATAATACTCCAGGGAGGCAGCTTGGGATGATTTGTAACACTAACGTGGCTGAGATACAGCGTTGAAGCAGGCCAATGGGCTCAGTGTCAACACCGCCCAATATTCACCCATACACTAGTTCTATCCTACACACTAGTGACAATTTACAGAAGCCAATTATCATACAAGCCTTCACATCTTTGGAATGTGGAGTGAAACTGAAGCAGCCAGAGAAAATCCACGTAGTCACAGGGGGAAACTCCGTACAGACAGCATCCGCGGTCAGGATTGAACCAGGGTCTCTGACACTAAGCTCTACCACTTCACCACTGGGCAGGTCGAGCAGAATGGTACATTCCTTTGCATTCACAGATGCTGCTCCATCTGCTAAATTCCTCATGCAGATTGTATTTTCAGTATGACCTGGGTACTTTACACCTGAATTGTGTTGACTGAAAAGGCATTATAATATAACAGACTGTATGGTGTCAGTAGTCTATTGGCACAGAGCTATTTTGCAGTACAATTTATTTTGGGGTCTAATCAGTACTTTTGTAAAATAGCTATTTTCACATTCTTATAAGGCAAAGAATGATTGGTGTTTATATCTTGGGGCACACATTCTCTCTGCATTGAAACAATTTTGGGATACATTTCTTGTTAAATAATGGATCGATTACCAGGAGTGTCATGCTGAGATGTTTCCTTTGTTGTGCAGATTGTGGAGGATGATATTTGTTTACTGCTTTCTTTGTTTTAAACTAAGTAATTTCCACAGCAGATAAAGTGAAGGTTGTCCCTTATCCCCTGCCATGAGTACATAAACAAAGATTTAGGAATTTAGTAAATGGCCTCCTCCTGTGTAAAGCATAGACATCCACAATTGTGCCCTCCGACTAAATCTAGAAATGCTTGTTTGGTGGTGAGGGTGTTAATGCAAATTTGCTCTACAGCTCATTCAGCCCCAGGGTTTCCATCTTTTGATTTAATTAAATGTAATTGGTTACATTGCCCCTCCCAGACCCCTGAGGTGTTTTTGTTTATTGCTTAACCTGATCAATAATCCTTCAATTCAGGGCAAAGATGCAGCATGAATAAGAACACTTATCCCAGGCAGGATTTACTGGCAAGATAATTCATCTAAATAAGTTTGGATACACTGTGAAAATTAAATGACTAGTACAGAAAGCTGTGGGTGGCTTGGGGAAAATGGCATCAGTAGTATATGGGAGGTGGAGGGGGGGGGGGGGGATTTAACTAACTGGATGAGGTGACGTGAGATTAGGAAAGGAAACAAATCCTGCGCATTAAATGCTAAACACAATCAAGAATATGAGGTATCGGGGTATAATTTACTATGTATTGTCAGTGGAACTAAACACATTCCTGACCATGTCACGAAAATAATTAAGGGCATTCCAACCAAACATTTAAGTAAAGAAAGCAAAAGTACTGGAGTAACTCAGTGGGTCAGACAGTATCTCTGGAGAACATGGATAGGTGATGTTTTCAGTCAGGAGCCTGAAGAAGGCTCTCAATCTGAAATATTAGCTTATCCATGTTCTCCAGTGATGCTGCCTGACCCGCTGAGTTTCTCCAGTGATGCTGCCTGACCCGCTGAGTTACTCCAGCACTTTGTCTTTTTTGGAAACCAGCATCTGCAGTTTCTTGATTCTCACTTAAGTTTCATTTGTGACTAATGTAATATTTACCTACCCATTATATTCAATGAGGCATTAAAATGAATTTAGGGTTATTGTTCTTGATTTTGCTCGGGAGGTATAAATTCCACAGTGGAAAGACATATTGATTCTGCTTTTCCTTTCTTTAATTTATTGATGCATAAATTGTTAAGCAACTACTTGGAGACATCAGTAGAGCCTTTTATATAGTGTTTAGATGTGCCTCAAAGGTATATTTAACATTATTCTCTCTTTATGTCACTTGCAGCAGATATTTATTGCCGGCAGTTTCCAGCTGCAATCAGCCATTCAAATGTTCTATATTTTGAAATAGGACAGGTGTAATATTGCAACTTGCAAAACCTTAGCTGATGCGTGAGCTCTTTGCAGCCAATGTAGTGCTTCTGAAGATCTTTCTGAAGAAGGGTCCTGACCTGAAATGTTGCCTGTCCATTTCCTCCACAGATGCTGCCTGACCCGCTGATTTTCTCCAGCATTTGTGCTTTGCAAATTATAGATAAATTACATCAAATTTTAAAAAAAGATTGTAAAATATAATTTTAAAAAACAAGTCCACGGGAGTGCAAGAGGTAGACAGCCTTAAAAAGGTGATACATCGATCTTGCTAATATCTGGGTTCATGTATTTCCTTCAAGCAGCAACAACTGAAATCCGTTGTCTGCTGTTCTTCTTGGGAATTTGCTGTGTGCAAATTGGCTGCTCCAATTTCTGCATTGCAACATAAACTACACTTCAAAATGTGTCATGCCTACAAAGTCATTTGGGCTATTCGAAGATCACAGATATTGGTGCGTAAATTCAAATCCTTATCAACTGTCAACTAAATTGTGCAGTTTTCTTTTGGGCACATTTCCAAGACTGTGATGGAGAACAGGGGAAATGGGACTAATTGGATTACTTTTCCTGAAAGGTAGCACAGGCACAATGAGCTGACTTTCTTCCTGATGTGCTACATTGGCTGTAGTTGTTATGGGTGCTTTGCACATATGAAGTAGTAGAAAATGTATGATTGTGTAATCTTCAGGTGAAATTCAGGAAAGAACTATAACTTCTATCACCAAATGTAAAGAGTAGTTTGAAAAGTTTTAAGATTACTATTATTAGCCAATGGAAGATACACTGTGAAATGATTAAAAGTCCAGTTTGTACATTGATTGAATACAAAATGACCTTTATTTTTGCAGCTGTGGCAATTACTGGATTGAAATCAAAACTTCCAGATATCTATAACCAAACTACAAAGTCTCTTGTGTACAACATGTAACATCGAATGCTGTTGTTTTAAATTGTTGATATCTATTGCATTATTTTTTTTATGGAGGCCACTTAGTGTGTGGGCTAGAAACAATTGTTGCTGCCTTCCTTCATGGTACCTCATTCCATAAGCAGATTGGCTGTTGTTTGTTATCCAAGTAGCACTTAATATGTTTCCTTTCTAAAATCAATGGAACATGATGATCTGATCAACATCCTAGATGCAAATGTTATCCTCAAATTACTATGGCCTCTTTGGGTTTTACTATCTTTTTACGAGGAGGGTGAAATTGTATGGAGAAAACAAATTTAAAAAAAAACAATGTGGACTTTGTTCCTGAGATTTCAATGGTACTATATATATATATATGGCGTGTAGGAGGAAACCCGAGATCCCGGAGACCACCCCATACAGACAAGCACCCAGAGTCAGGATCGAACCCGGGTCTCTGGTGCTGTAAGGCAGTAACTCTACCACTGCGCCACCATGACACTGTGGTCTAATATAGTTGACCACACTGAGTCGGTATACAAGAGTCACCACATTTCAAGTGCCATCTTATACTCTTTAAGTACAACATTAAAAAATATATTTCAATGATTTAAAGCAAAAGATATGTTCACTGCCTGTGCACAATTGGAATCAAGCCTCAGTAACTTGCCAAATGGCTCCATATTTCAATGTGAGTTTAAGAAGCATATGACTGTTAACCAACAGTAGGGAAAAAATAGTAGAATGTAGAACAGTACAGCACGAGAACAGCCCCCTTGGCCTTTAATGTTGCCAATTTTTAAGGTGAGAGGAGAAAGATTTCATTAGAACCAGAGAGCCAACATTTCCACACAGAGGGTAGTGTGTATATGAAATGAGCTGCCAGAGGAGGTAGTTGATTAAGGTACTGTAACAACATTTAAAATACATTTGGACAGGTACATGAATAGGAAAGGTACAGAGGGATATGGGCCATATGTGGGCAGGTGGGACTTCTTGGTCAGCATGGGATGTTTGGCTGCAGGGCCTGTTTCCATGCTCTATACCTCTATTTATACTGTGCATGACCTATATGCCTCATTTCCCTGCTTGTTTGTGTCTGTCTAAATGCCCCAAACATTGCTATTGTATCTACTTCCACCACATCTCCTAGCAGTAGTACCACACTGTTTAAAAGAAAACTTGCCCCGTAAATCTTTAATCATTCCCTCTCTCCGTTTAAACCTATGCCCTCTATACATGACATTTCAACTCTGCGGGGGGAAAAAAAGACACTCATAATTTATAAAATTGGATCTAGACTTGTACCTGGTTGCTCCTTGCTCTCCGACGTTCCGGACAAAACTACCCAAGTTTGTCCAACCTCTCCTATTCTCTAATCTAGGCAACATCCTGGGAAACCTCTTATGCACCCTCTTCAAAGCCTCCTATCCTCCTACCCTATAATGCAGTATTCCAAAAGTATTGTACAACTGCAAAATAACTTCCCAACGTTCAAACTCTTCTTTACCAACCTCTCTACTTGTTTTGCCACTTTGAGGCATTAAGGACTTGCACTCCAAGATCCTTCTGGATACATCAATCTCCTCCCGGTCCTGCCATTTATCCTCTTAGCATTTGACATCCCAAAGTGCAGCACCTCATACTTACTGGGATTAAACTCTCTGCCTGCCGTTTTTGTCGATATTTCCAATTGGTCTTCCTCCTGCTGACATCCTTTGACAATCTTCCATGGAAATCGCAACTCCTAGATTTGTGTTGTCTGCAAATGTACGAATCAGCCCATCTGCATTCTTGTTCAATAGTTTAATATATATATATATATATTCACTCTCTCCCCCTCCCCCTCCCCCTCCCTCCTTGTACAGAGCCCGAGTGAGACCACAGCTGGAGTATTGTGTGCAGTTGTGGTCCCCTAATATGAGGAAGGACATTCTTGCTATTGAGGGAGTGCAGGGTAGGTTCACAAGGTTAATTCCCAGGATGGCGGGACTGTCATGTGCTGAGAGTATGGAGCAGTTGTGCTTGTACACTCTGGAGTTTAGAAGGATGAGGGGATATCTCATTGAAAAATAAAAAAATATTAAGGCTTTGGACACGCTAGAGGCAGGAAACATGTTCCCGATGTTGGGGGAGTCCAGAACCAGGCGCCACAGTTTACGAATAAGGAGTAAGCCATTTAGAACAGAGACAAGGAAACACTTTTTCTCACAGAGAGTGATGAGTCTGTGGAATTCTTTGCCTCAGAGGGTGGTGGAGGCGGGTTCTCTGGATGTTTTCAAGAGAGAGCTAGATAAGGCTCTTGGGGTACTGATTGGGGATGATCAGCCATGATCACATTGAATGGCGGTGCTGGCTCGTAGGGCCGAATGGCCTACTCCTGCACCTATTGTCTTTTGTCTACCGCCTAACAGTGCCGAGACTTGAGTTCAATCCTGACTGTGTGGAGTTTGCACGTTCTCCCTGTGACCTTGTGGGTCTTCTCTGGGTGCTCCGGTTTCTACCCACAGTCGAAAGACATGCAGGTTTGTAGGTTAATTGGCTTCTGTATATTTCCCCTGGTGTGTAGGATGTAAAAGTGGGGTAAAATAAAATTAGTGTGAACGGGTGATGTGGACTCGAGGGACGGAGAGTCATTTTCCACGATGTCTCTGTAAACTAAACTAAACTGAATACCATCTACCTCATTGGACGCCCTTGGACTAAATGCAATCGGACTTTACTGGACATAATCTTGCACTAAGTGTTATTCCCTTTATCCTGTACCTGTACACCGCAGACGGTTTGAGCATAATCATGTATTGTCTTTCCGCTGACTGGATAGCATGTAATAAAATATTTTCACTGTACCTCAGTACACGTGACAATAAACTAAACTAAGCATAGAAACATAGAAAATAGGTGCAGGAGGAGGCCCTTCGAGCCAGCACCGCCATTCATTGTGATCATGGCTGATTGTCCCCTATCAATAACCCGTGCCTGCCTTCTCCCCATATCCCTTGACTCTACTAGCCCCTAGAGCTCTATCTAACTCTCTCTTAAATCCATCCAGTGACTTGGTCTCCACTGCCCTCTGTGGCAGGGAATTCCATAAATTCACAACTCTCTGGGTGAAAAAGTTTTTTCTCACCTCACTTACAGTGGCTTGCAAAAGTATTCATACCCCTTGAACTTTTCCAAATGTTGTCACGTTACAACCACAATTGTAAATGTATTTTATTGGGATTTTATGTAATATACCAACACAAAGTGGTGCATAACTGTGAAGTGGAAGGAAAACGATACATGGTTTCCAAATTTTATTATAAATAAAAAACTGAAAAGTGTAGCGTGCAAAAGTATTCAGCCCCCCTGAGTCAATACTTTGTAGAACCACCTTTCGCTGCAATTACAGCTGCAAGTCTTTTGGGGTATGTCTCTACCAGCTTTGCACATCTAAAGACTGACATTTTTGCCCATTGTTCTTTGCAAAATAGCTCAAGCTCAGTCAGATTGGATGGAGAGCGTCTATGAACAGCAATTTTCAAGTCTTGCCAGAGATTCTCAATTGGATTTAGGTCTGGATTTTGACTGGGCCATTCTAACACATGAATATGCTTTGATCTAAACCATTACATTGTAGCTCTGGCTGTATGTTTAGGGTCGTTGTCCTGCTGGAAGGTGAACCTCTGCCCTAGTCTCAAGTCTTTTGCAGACTCTAACAGATTTTCTTCCAAAATGCCCAGTATTTGGCTCCATCCATCTTCCCAAGAACTCTGACCAGCTTCCCTGTCCCTGCTGAAGAAAAGCATCCCCACAGCATGATGCTGCCACCACCATGTTACACAGTGGGGATGGTGTTCTGGGTGATGTGCAGTGTTAGTTTTCTGCCACACATAACGTTTTGCATTTAGGTCAAAAACTTCAATTTTGGTCTCATCAGACCAGAGCACCTTCCTCCACATGTTTGCTGTGTCCCCCACATGGCTTGTGGCAAACTGCAAACGAGACTTCTTATGGCTTTGTTTCAACAATGGCTTTCTTCTTGCCACTCTTCCATAAAGGCCCGATTTGTGGAGTGCATGACAAATAGTTGTCCTGTGGACATATTCTCCCACTTGAGCTGTGGATATCTGCAGCTTCCCCAGTTACCATGGGCCTCTTGGCTGCTTCTCTGATCAATGCTCCCCTTGCCCGGCCTGTCAGTTTAGGTGGACGGCCATGTCTTGGTAGGTTTCCAGTTGTGCCATACTCTTTCCATTTTCAGATGATGGATTGAACAGTGCTCCGTGAGATGTTCAAAGCTTGGGATATTTTTTTATAACCTATCCCTGCTTTAAACTTCTCCACAACTTTATCCCTGACCTGTCTGGTGTGTTCCATGGGCTTCATGAAGCCCAAGGAACATTGTTTGTTCACTAATGTTCTCTAACAAACCTCTGAGGCCTTCACAGAACAGCTGTATTTATACTGAGATTAGATTACACACAGGTGGACTCTATTTACTAATTAGGTGACTTCTGAAGGCAATTGATTGCACTGGATTTTATTTAGGGGTATCAGAGTAAAGGGGGCTGAATACTTTTGCACGCCACACTTTTCAGTTTTTTATTTGTAAAGAAATTTGAAAACAATGTATCATTTTCCTTCCACTTCACAATTATGCGCCACTTTGTGTTGGTCTATCACATAAAATGCCAATAAAATACATTTACGTTTGTGGTTTTAACGTGACAAAATGTGGAAAAGTTCAAAGGGTAGGAATACTTTTGCAAGCCACTGTAAATGACCTCCCCTTTATTCTAAGACTGTGGCCCCTGGTTTTGGACTCGCCCCACATTGGGAATATTTTTCCTGCATCTAGCTTGTCCAGTCCTTTTATAATTTTATATGTTTCTATAAGATCTCCCCTCATCCTTCTAAACTCCAGTGAATACAAGCCTAGTCTTTTCAATCTTTCCTCATATGACAGTCCCACCATCCCAGGGATCAATCTCGTGAACCTACGCTGCACTGCCTCAATCACAAGGATGTCCTTCATCAAATTAGACCAAAACTGTACACAATACTCCAGATGTGGTCTCACCAGAGCCCTATACAACTGCAGAAGAACCTCTTTACTCTTATACTGAAATCCTCTTGTTATGAAGGCCAACATTCCATTAGCTTTCTTCACTGCCTGCTGTACCTGTAAGCCAACTTTCAGTGACCCGTGTACAAGGACGCCCAGGTCTCGCTGCACCTCCCCCTTACCTAACCTAACCCCATTGAGATAATAATCTGCCCCCTTGTTTATGCCGCCAAAGTGGATAACCTCACATTTATCCATATTATACTGCATCTGCCACGCATCTGCCCACTCACTCAACCTGACCAGGTCACTATGCAACCTCCTAGCATCCTCTTCACAGTTCACACTGCCACCCAGCTTTGTGTCATCCGCAAACTTACTAGTGTTTCTCCTAATTCCCTCTTCCAAATCATTAATATATACGGTAACCAGTTGCGGCCCCAACACTGAGCCTTGCGGCACTCCGCTCGCCACTGCCTGCCATTCTGAAAAGGACCTGTTCACTCCTACTCTTTGTTTCCGGTCTGCCAACCAAATTTCTATCCATATCAACATCCTACCCCCAATACCACTGAGCAATAAACTAAATTAAACCAATGGATCTCAGTTTATCCATGTAGAATTTAGTGGAAGCTTAACATTGTTTCATTTCCTCCTACATTGTGCTTTCGGTAGAAGATGTATTCCATGTGGATTTAAAAATATAAAACTAGATCTCATGCCTGGAAACTTCTTTAAAAATTGAGGAATCTATATATCATGTTGTCACCCATTGGTGTCGACTCAACCTGAGTGCACCTCAAGTGATGAAATATATTAGAGGATTAAAGATGATAATGTGAATGATAGAGATTTCTAAAAATGTGGCAATTGCTGGAAGAAGTTGGAATTGTGTGCTGGGGTGTAAGGAGTCTTGCAATTTTAAACAGGAGATGATACAATACATTTTATTTTTCAGCAGTGAGGAGGAAATTCCTGTTTTTGAGCATGCAACATATTTGACCTAAACCCTATCAATAAGATCCCTGTTTGATCTAGGTGGGGGAAAGAATATATCGTCTTAAAGTGGTGATTAAAATGGTGTTAACATTAAAGTGGCGATTAAGAAGGAAAATAAATCGAGAGGATTGATGCTTGGCAACATTGTCAGTAAGGTTTCAGATGCTATATTTGATTTTTGGGTAGCAGCCCGTGCATGAATCATTGTTTGAAAATCCCACTTGTTTAAATTCTTCCAGCAGCTTATGCGGCATTCTGGAGAGAAAGAAAAAGAAGTGTCAAAATTTGCACAATCTGAAGGTGCATTCAAGTGGCAGGAATAGATTTAATTTCTTAATGGGTCAGCTTTTTGCAGTCAGTCATGAAGAGAAAAAACCATCACATACAGTTCATCAACACTGTGGAATGAGGCAACCGGGGCATCACTGCAGAAAGAATTACTAGTGAGCGAAGAGACTAATTGGTGGATGAACATGCCCCTGGAGCAATGATTTTAAGGTCATAGCAGGCTCAGTGAATAGTGCTGACTTACGCTGTGTCTCTCTGATAGCTGATCTTACCAGTGAGCAGGTTAAGGCATTCAAGCCTGAACTCTCTTCCATGTGCCTTGAATGGTATGTCAGTGGGCAGTGTTCCTGACATCCTTTATGTTTGTCCAGTCATCTCTGAATCTTTGGCTGGGACTCAGAGTGACTGAAGAAAGAAGAACAGAAGTAATTATTTTCAGTCATTGAGTTTTGAAGATCTTAGTGTTAATTATGCCCTTGTTACAAACACTGCCAATTCATCTGAAAAAAGTAGGAATGTTTGAAAACCTACATGAAACATGACACTCCAAGTCTCAATTACAGGAGAATGTTCTGGAAATGTATTTTTGAGTGTAGCTGAATCAAGCTACTACAGTGTTTTTTTGCAATAGAGAATGAATCACAAATACTTGGGGTATGCAGTCTTGTTGGTATGTCTTTTGATATATAATAGGAGAATATTGCTGTTGAGTTTGCAATTATTCATAGGTACTCAAAGAAGGCCATGAATATTAAACGGCTTTAAATCAACTAACTTTATCCTTACTAATCATCTAGATGTTGAAGCTTTAAATAGTTCACCCTTTTAAATGCTGTAACCACCTGAACATTTGGTTTCTCGTTTTCAACCTGTCAACAATGGATATTTAAAAAAACTTGCTAAGTTTATATGCATTTGCAAGTCATGGCAGATGCACTTAATCTTGCATGGTTTGATGCCTTCAAGATCTAATGTTGGAAAATGTATTTAACTGCACCTTCCAGTTTTATGCTTCATAACATTTATTGAAAGAGGTGTAATATTCATGGCTCAGACCCAGACATTTCCGGGCAGGATTACAGGCGGCTTTCTGTTGAAACAAGCTTCAGACTTATTTATAGCAAAGCTTTCCTACTGTGCTTTTCATTGTGCAAGAACAGACTTTTATTTATTCCTCGTTTAATGAATATTGTGCAACTGAACAGTCGAGTGGAGATTAAAAAAAAAATCTCTGGAAGTAGCACCCTACCAAAAAGTAGTTAAATGTTTATGAATACCAACCAAAAGGAAAAGAAAAACGCATTCTGTGTTGACAGTACTGATTTTCAATAACTTATTTTCCAAATGGATTATAGAAGTTAAATTAAATGTAACAGGACTACAGTGAAACCCTGAATTTAAAAATTAGCCTGAGGAATGGCAGGAATATGGATATCCTAACTCTGTTATGTTCATTGCCTGATTGTGTATGTGTATGTTCTGGATTTGCCATTGTGGTGCTCTGACAGCCTATTATAGAATATAATGAACTGCTTTTGAAATCGAAGAAATCCAACTTGACATGATAAAAATGAAATTCAGCTTGTGGCACAATTTTTGTTATTCTGCGGATACAGTGGACTTAATCTGTTAACTGAGAAATTTAGGTTCATGAACCTTCTAAAAACAAACCAAATGCAGAAATTAATGGATTGTTTTATTGAATGTGATGTGTACATCACTGATATTCCCAGTGAGTTTAACAAAGGGGAGGGGGTGAAAGTGCCTCAAGTTAAGAGATAATTTGTCTTTTTTCATCAGAAACTCGTTTAACTATATTGGATCTGCCACAGTAGTAACTGGGGCAGACAAGCCCCATACAGATGACTTGATTTAATAATGAAAATAATGGATTAAGCTGGCAGCCAGAGTTTGGGGATTGACCATCTGGAGGTGCAATGAGTGCACATCAATAAACATCAAGTGTTATTCTATGTTAATGTTAGACCGCTGGATCAGTTTTCCATTTTGGCCTGGAGGACCATTAAGCACTCATGTCCGGATCGAACTGATATGAACAGACAGACCCAAACCAACTGACTGTTTGCAGTATTGCTACAATACAACATGCAAACAAACCACCAATAATAAAGTAACATTAGATCCATTTTGCTTATAACCAGCGTAAGAGGAAACAGGATAAATGTTTCAGGTTTCAAACTTAATAATTTGCATGAAGTAGAAAAACCATATCAAATTAGAAAATGGGACTAAGGGATTTCTAGATCATTATTTAAATGAGTCAGAACATATTGTAAAATTTTATTTAAGCGTCCAGAAATCATTTTTAGTGCAAAAGTGTTCTGGCACATCCTTTGTAATATTTTGCATGTTGTTAAGCATATTAAGTAATAATATTGAGTTCCGTTTGTTAATAAGTTGATGAAGTGTAATAGATTGAGTTAATGCTACAATGCTTGTTACACTTTTGAAAATATAATGAATGGGAAAATATTTTTTAAGTGATGGCATTGGATGGCCATCTTTCTCTCAACTGCTGACAGTGTAAAGAAGAATGCAAGTTCTAAATCTGTCTTTTTGAAATGAAATAAAACAACGTTATGGCCTTTGTTCTAGACGCAACTTGCTTCATTCCTATAATATGATCCAAAGAGCCTATTTTTGATTCTGACAGAGATGTGCTGAGGATTTGTTTGGGAGCATGCAAGTAGTTTAAATGAGCTTCCATTAATGTATTAAAAGAAGCAAGAAAGTAAACTTTATAGAGGAGAAGTCACTTCCTGGTGTATGTTGTTTATTATTTTGTTTAAATTATCCTTACAATTTTGTTTTACTTCCTATTCTCTAAAAGATGGTCAGCAGATTTGTTTCCAGCTGTCCTCTGAAGATGCTGCGCTAAACATGATTCAGTAGAATATGAAATTCTCCCGTAGAGGTGGGTCCCCAAGGTTTCTCGCTGCTGGCTTTTAATCCCCATCCAACATGGACCTGTTCCTTCCTAAGTTCATAAGTCATAGGAGCAGAATTAGGTCATTCGGACCATAGAGTCTATTCCACCAGTCCATCATGGCTGATCTATCTTTCCTGCTCAATCCCATTCTGCTGCCTTCTGCCCGTAATCTTTGACAGCCTTACTAATCAAGACTCTTGTCTATCTCTGCCTTAAAAATACCAAATTACTTGCCCTCCTTGTCGGTGCTTTATGCTATCAAAGTGCTCTGTTCAATTTTACATACTGTGATCAAATGCTATTTGTGCTTTTAATTTCCTTAAGGCTCCCAGGACTTTACATAAATCCAAAGATATAAGGCCAAACATCTGGTAATCTATGTTTAACAATGAAATGATATCAATGAAATTAATACTTTCTACAGGATTTTATTTAAACTTAAAAGAGATGACGTCGTCAAGCCAAGCAGCATTTGAAAGGGAAATATAGAAATAGTCTAGTGTTTCATTTAGGGCATTAAATGTAGGCATTACATGACAATTTACACAATAACATGATTACTTAAAAGCAAAACAAAATCCAGTTTCTTTGCCTGGAATGGAATTGATAAATTGCACAAGGTATGAAAATGTAGGCACGAAGTGTTGAGTAACTCAGCGCATCAGGTAGCATCTCTGGAGAACATGGATGAGCGATGTTTCTGGTTGGGACCCTTTTAATAATGATGCTTTTCCAGATATGCTGGCTGACCTGAGTTACTCCAGCAGTTTGTATCTTTTTTGGTAAACCATCATTTGCAGTTCCTTCTGTCTGTATGGAAAATGTAGGGTTGAGTTCCTTATCTGTTTTGATCACCTGATTTTGTTCAAGACTGCAATTTGTGCTTTGCAACTAATCTTAGTTAGGTTATAAAAACCAAGCCAGATTTCAGAAGCCAAATGCTCAACCTGAAACAAAAATACAAATTGTTAGCCTCCTCCCCTCGCATTCCCTCTCCAACGGGACCAGGAGAACAGGAATGGGTGATGTTTCGGGTCGAGACCCATCTTCAGTCTGAAGAAGGGTCTCAACCCGAAACGTAGCCCATTCCTTCTCTCCCGAGATGCTGCCTGTCCTGAGTTACTCCAGAGTAACGCTGAGTTAATTGCAGATTTTTGTGTCTATTTTATGTTTTAAACCAGAATCTGCAGTTCCGTTCTACACACCAGGAGAACAGCCTGTATCCCAGGCTGCTGCAGGGCCTCTGTTCCAAGCTTATACATCCTCTGTGTGGGAAGGATCGTCTTGGAAGCTATATCCTTCTGTTTATAGCTTCTCCCCTCTGCAGCCATAGGTACTTGAACAGCAGCCTCCTGCAGCTGGTGGAGCTCTAGAATTGTTTATCTGGAAGGTTGCGTGCAATCCATATGCATTCTAAGCACCAACCCTATACTGCTGACACCAGACTGCAGAATCTAGACTCTTGAGCAAAGCACAATATGCAGGAAGAACAGCGGGTCAGGCAGCACTTGTCCATTCCCTCCCCATATGGCTCCTATTCCCATATTACTGATCTGCCCCTCCCAAGGAGATTTTCGGCGTGCATCGTAGGCACAATTTCAAGACAGGACGCTGTTGTGTTGTGAGGAAGGTAGAGAGAGTCGGTGACACGCTGGAACAAAGGGGTTGGTAAGAGGGGGGAGGGTCTCCTGGCGAGCTGTGGCCGTATCCCAACAGCAGGTCTAGTGCGGAACTGAGAACCCACCCGGAGGGGGAAGTTGCCGAGCTGGGCCCCTGCTCTCCCCTGAAGATCGGGAGCCAGAGACAAGGCAAAGGAAGTCGACGACGGCAACGGACACTGGACAAGAGGCCCGGTGAGAAGAACCGGGCGATGTTACCTACTGCGCCCTCAAGAACTGAAGAAGGCCATGCAAGGAGAGGGACAACATTTCGCAGGACAACCACAATGGACCTTTATGTTCAGCAGCAGCTGGGGCTGCAAAATGGCACCTCTTTCATATTGGCTCAGTGGGCTGTTCTGTACCTTCTGTACCAACTGGGGCATGGTGCTTATTATGTATAGTGACAGTTTTGCTGATCTCTATACAGAAGAAGAATTTCACTGTAACATGAGACGCGTGATAATAAAGAAACCATTGACCATTTACTTTCAGATTATTTTTCAAAATTCCCCAAACAATCCTTTCTAGTCTCAGGAGTTAAAAATTACCCATAGTTTCCTTCAGATGAAAATTGGATTATACCATCAGAGAATCTGGTTAAATCTGGCAATTTGCTGCTTGTGATAAAATCCTAAATTAGAATAGTCAGTTGTATCTAACATTGAACAATTTGACTTCCAAGAATCATTTCCCATAGAATTTTTGCAGCCTTTTCTTTTCCTGAGTGGCTTGACTAGGCATTGTAGATGTTATCTCTGGGTAGCCGGTCTAGGTTTAATTGGATTGTGTAAAAAAAATGACTCGGAGTGTTTTGGGAATGGATGCTAAAGCAGTGTGAATGGGTGATCAATGGTCGGCGTGGACTTGGTGGGCCGAAAGGCTTGTTTCCATGCTGTATCTCCAAACTCAACAAAACATGTAGATTCAAGTGGTTTTATTTCTATGTGGTAAGCATATTTAAACATTTTTTAACATTTATTTGTGAATCATGGAATTCAAAACTAGAGTTGATTCTGAATCATTGCTGATTCAGGAAATAATTACAGCTGAGGCGGTGCAATGAATTTGATGCCTAATCCCTGTTTGAGATTTCTAAGGTGCAGAGTCTTTGGGTGTGTATTAACGAGACTTTCCGTCCTCATAATCTCCGGATTTGTGAAAAGTAGTATCCAGACCCAAGTTATTTTCATTTTTAAAGCTTATCTTTTTTTTTTTAAGTTGCAAGGAAAATTTCTAATACTATAATTTCTTTCACAGCTTTTATTTTTGACACAGAACTTATGGATGCAGTTGTGCATTTGGATGCATTTCAGTTTCTGCAGAATTCGTTTGGTGTACTCAATCCCCCAAAAGGACAGATCTTTCTACTGCTATATGTGGGTTAGAAATAATTTACATATTCACAACCCTGCAAGTTATTCCAGTTTACAGGATTTATTCTTTGTACACAGATTGTGCTTTTTGTGAGAATTTCTAAAGAGCACTTTATGTGTACGTTACCTTTCTGACTCTGTGATTGTTCTGTAATCAGATAATTACTGTCTTATAGTTTGAAATTTGAAACCCCCATGGGAAAAACAATTCAGAAATGAAATGTTATTTGAAAATGATGTTGAAATTAAACACACAGCTGAATATGCATTTTGGAAATGGTCACCTGCTTTATGGATAGTGATAATTTGAAGATAGACACAAAATGCTGGAGTAACTAAGTGGGTCGGGCAGCACCTCTGGGAGAAAAAGGATGGGTGACGTTTTGGGTCCGGACCCTTCTTCAGATTTTTTCTCCAGCGCTGCTGCCTGATCCGCTGAGTTACACAAGCACATTGTGTCTATCTTCGGTATATAGCAGCATCTGCAGTTCCTTTCTACACAGAGATTATTTTGAAGTTCTTTTGACAGGTCACAGAGGTAGAAATACCGGCTCAATAGCAGGAAATGGAATACCATTGTTGTTGTTCTGCCTACGCGCCATGCGTTTTTGGCTGTGTAATGGAGATTTTTCAATTACCTGGGCCCAGTTTGACATGTCTAACAACATGCCTCTGCTGTGTGCATCCCTGTTTCCTTACCCAATGTTTAGTGACCTTAGCCGGAAACAAAGCAGGGGCGGCACAGTGGTTGTAGCTGGTAGAACTGCTGCCTCAGTGCCAGAGACCCACCTTCAGGTCGGGACTTGTCGAACCTTCTGTGTCGTTGGAGCTCCCGACATCTATGGTCGCTACCTGAGACTGCGAGCTCTCGATGGTAAAGTCCGCAGGCTACGGTTGGAGCGACCCCAGGCAAGGGAACTAAACTAAAAGAGCTCACTGCTGTGTTCATCTTTACTCTGCATAGGAATTCTAGCCGCTTCTTTATCTATCTCTTTCAGAATAACCCTTTATGACTGGAGCCGCACTTCAAGATGATTGTGGTTGTTGGAAGTTGATCATTTTAGCCCTAGGATATCACAGGATTTTCTCTGGATTATATCCCATGCCATGGGGGGTGGGGAAGAAAGGTCAAAGCCTTGCAGGTAATAAATTGATACAGGTGAAGGGGGTTTTGATAGGCAGATGGTTGAACAAAGGCCGGAGATGAAAAAACAAAAATAATTGAAGAGTTGCGAAATATGAACCTAGAGGACTAAGTTGGTGGAAGGGGAGGACAGGAGAGAAATAGGTGCGAGTCCAGGTGAGGCATGAGAGAAGGGATGCGGGGGGTTAAGAACCTCCTGTCCAACAACATAATTTCACTGATGCTTGCACTGTGTTCACTTCTATTTGCAACTGGACCAGACCTTGCCAGCATGCATCTGGAGTGACTAACAAATCACAAGTACCATTTGTGTCACATAAACGCCACATAACGAGGATTCCCAACATGACATACAATGGTTTTAGTATCACTGAATTCCCAGCAACCCTTTTCCATTTAAATAATAATCTATTGTATCACTTTTTTATCCAAAGTGAATTAATCGTTTCACATATCATACTCCATCGACCAATTTCTTTTTACTGGCCCATTTAACCTATGAGTAGGACTGCAATGTTTCAAGAAGTTGCTTCGCCACAATTTTCTGAAGGGCAACTAAGGATGGGTACTAAATGTTGGTCTTGTTCATGTCATCCAGATCTTCAAGAATTAATTTTTTTAAAAATCTATTTATTAATTCTGGACCGCAATTGTAATTTCAGAAGTTTAAAACAGCTTGTTTGTCACTAAATCTCTCTTCCCTGTGGTAGTTTGTGATAGAAGTATGAAACGATATACACATATATCTAAAGGAGTGCATTAAGAAGACATTGCAAGCTAACATTGCTTAGTCTTGCTCTACCACACTGTGTGGGTCACATTAGTCGAAACATAAGATTCATTTCCTAATCTGTAAACGCATGTTGTTGCTGAGGTAGAAAAGGGGGCAAGTAGAATAGGGTAAGAAGGGGCGGCACGGTGGCGCAGCAGTAGAGTTGCTGCCTTACAGCGCCAGAGACCCGGGTTCGATCCTGTCTACGGGTGCTCTTTTGCTGGAATTTGTACGTTCTTCCCATGACCGTGTGGGTTTCCTCCCACACTCCAAAGATGCACAGGTTCGTTGGTTAATTGGCTTTGTTAATTTTTTCCTTTTTACTAACTAGTTTTCTATGAGCAAATGTATCAAACAATTATTAAACATTTCGGTATAGATTGGGAGCTAAATAAGGTGGGAGGGTAGTTTAGAAAATTGACTGCCACTCATCACTGAGACTTCGCATTTATTGAATTTTCTGGAAGACTATTAATAAAAAATATATATTTTATTTGAAAAAAATGTGATGTTAGGAGTATCAAAAATATGGAAAGGGTAATGGCTCAGTTTTATTTTTTTACGTAAGGCATTCTATATATATACCATTCAAATGTCAAGCTTTAGCTCACTTGTCACCTCCGTTGTAATATGATTTTTGTAGAATGCCTTTTAAAAGCAGTGAGACTGGGATGTCTGACGATATCAGACTATACTTTATTCCCAGTCTTGACACTTATCATCCTTTTAGGACCATGATTGGGTGCAGAGGGTGAGGAGGAGATGTTGTTTACAGTTTCAAGATCATGAACATGAAAGTAATTTAGGGATCAGATCCTTTCAATTTCAATTGCTTGGAGAATGTCTACGACTGACATTCTGTGATGGATGGTTACTGACCAAGCATGTACTCTTGACTGGCAGCGTATTTACTGATTTTATGGTATAAGTAGGCCCTTTGATTAGTCTCATGCATTGTCCCACTAACTACTCTAGCTGCTGACTGTTTTACCAGCAGGGTAGGGGGATTTAAACTTGTTCTTGAACAGCTGATTGTGGCTGTGGGTAGCCTGCAGAATCTGTGTCCTAGAAATTAGATTCTGCATCGATGTTATAAAACCTGAGACGGTGGCCTGCTGGGCTGAACAATATCGGCGATCTCTTGTACAAGTGTCCTTGCCATGATCCGAGACATGATTTTTTCCCTGGGGGGGGGTGAAAGATTTACCGTAATAGGAACCTGAGTGGGAGCTTTTTCACACAAATGATGTTCGGTGTATGTAGCCAGCTGGCAGAGGAGGTTGTTGAGGTAGGTCCTATCGCAACTTTTAAAAAGCATTTAGACCGGTAATCATAATCATACTTTATTAACGAAGTATGTTTTGCAACATACAAGGAATTTTATTTGCCATAGTCATACCAATAAAAAGCAACAGAACACACAAAATACATTTTAACATAAACATCCACCACAGTGACTCCTCCACTGTGATGGAAGGCGAAAAAAAGTTCAATCTCTTCCCTTCTTTGTTCCTCCAGTGGTCGGGGGCCGTAGCCGACTGTGGGCCTCCTCGTTGATCGTTGGGGTGATCAAACTCCTGCATTGGGGGGGAATCTCAGCTTCTCCTCGCTGGCCGATCCACCCCAGGTCGGGGAAAATCAAACCTTCTGCGTTGTTGGAGCTTCCCGACTCGGTCTCAACCCGAGACTGCGAGCTCCGCGATGTTAAAGTCCGCAGGCCGTAGTTGGAGCGTCGATTCCAGGCAAGGAATCTGCTCTGATGGTAAGCCCAAGCCCCACAGTGAGGCTCAAAGTCACTCCCGAACAATGGATAGGTACATGGATAGGATAGATTCAGAGGTATACGGGCCAAATGCAGGCAGGTGGGAGTAGTGTAGATGTAACATGTTGGTTTGAGTGGGCAAGTTGGGCCAAATGGCATGTTTCCACATGCTATAACTCTGTGACTCTATGACAATAAGTTTCAAGTAGACAGTAGATGAAACCAGTGTCTCGACTCGAAATGCCACCCGTTCTTTTTCTCCAGAGATGCTGCCTGATCTGCTGTGTTACTCCAGCACTTTATGTTTTGAATTGGCAAGGTGGCAAATGCCCTTCTTTGAAACATAACACCAAACCATTTGAGTTTTTGCAGTGAGATCTGCAAAGCTGTTAAAAGTTTTTCTGGTGGGGTGTGGCAGGGATAGAACAATTGATATCAATGGAACAATTGAGAGACTCTTTCAAAAAAATTGAATGTGTTTCATTACTTAAGTGTACTTTTGTTTTGTTTTAGAGTGGTGATTATCTGGGGATTATCTGGGTGAGTTTTCAGTTATCAGTGTAAAGATAATAGCAATGTTACAAAATTTTGATATTTTAAAAATCAAGTCTGCAATTTATCCCATCAGATAAAGCATAAAAAAAAGTTTAATTTGACACCTAATTCACTTTCATATCTTCAGTATTAAAAAGGTTATGGCCATTTTCATACTCGGAAATTAGCATCTTGTTCCCCATTGCCTTTGCATTGACTTAAAAGCTGTGATCTAGGACAGTCAAAAGCCCATAACTTTCTTAAAAATTAAGAGAACTCAATGAAATTTTCAGTTATTATAGATTGAAGCATTCTGAAACAAATATGAAACAATCTTACTTGGATGACCTGAAATTAAAGCATATAATTCGTTAGTTACCTAATTGTAGCTAATTACAAAATTCAATTACTGGATCTAAACATCTATCCATTTCTTAAGAAATGATAAACATTTTTTAATTGCCTAAGTGTCCAAATAACATTTACACAATAATCCACAATGTAACATGATTTTTAAATCTCATTGTCATGAATTTATAGGCCAAATGGAAGGAATTTAGTGTTTAATTCCTGTAAATTAATAGCCATTTAAATCAACATGTGAGTGGGTTTTAGTGGAACGCGGTGGATTGGAACGTTGCGGTTTGCGGTGAATTTAACCCACAGTCGGCAGGAAAAATACAGCCGGTTCATATATTTTTTTTTGTCCCCTTTTCGCATGATGAAAATTTGATTAAATGCTTCCTAAGAAGCACGTTTTTATGTAAAAATAAACTCTGTACCTTTTATCGCCTACGTTAGGTCCGTTCCGCTGTCGGCGTTCAGGGCTTTAGAAGATGATTTTTAAACTACTCTAGCTAATAAATGATCTAGAGTAGTTTAAAAATAGCTTCATATAACAAATGTCGGAGCGATTTCTCTTTAGCGACGAAATCGCCTGAGATTGATCGATTTGGACTGTCTAGGGAAAAACGGCATTTTAAACCTGCCCCCCTCTGAAAGGCGCCAAAGTTGCGCACACGGGGAGTGGCAGAACTGCAGCGCCGCTAAAGGTAGGTATTGTAACATACCTAAAGATAATATGTCGCAAATGTGAAAGCACGGGCGGTTCACCTTAATCTTTACATGGATACAGATTTTTTTTGTGATTGAATGTGTCAAAATATACACTGATTTCTCACTGTGATTTTGGATCCCTCCATCTTTTCCTTTCATTTTATTTTAACAGTCCAGTGCCCACCAACTGGTGTGAACTCTTGTGATGCTGCAAATCTGGTATCTTGTCTGCCTGATTTCCTTCACCCCTCCTTCACACTGGGCTCTAAGCATGTTAATTTTCTTTCAAAATTTCTCCAGTTCTGCAGCAGCTCAGATCGGATTTCTTAATTCGCAAGATTGTTTGCTTAAGTTCCACAGAAATCAGTGATGACTCCATTACAGTATAAGCGAGTATGGCATTATTGGAGGTATCATTTTTCAGAAGGGTTGTAAAATATTCTCAGGCAGACAAAGAAATTTGGACTTTTGGTTTGGTTCCGACCAGAAACATCACCCATCCTTTTTCTCAAGTGCTGCTGCCTGACCCGTTGAGTTACTCCAGCACTTTGTGTCCTTTTTGATGTAAATCAGCTTCTGCAGTTCCTTGTTCCTACATTTTGGCTAATAAAACTGGAGTTCAGATAGTCAGTACAAAACTTTGGGGGCAGCACAGTGGCTCAGTGGTAGAATTGCTCTTTTACAGCACTAGAGACCCGGGTTCGATCCTGACTCCAGGTGCTGTCTGTACGGAGTTTGTACGTTCTCCCTGTGACCACGTGGGTTTTCTCTGGGTGATATAAACCAGCATCTGCAGTTCTTTCTTTCTACATATAAATTACGTGAACTGTTTGAAGAGAGGACAGTTGGCATGGTGATGTGGCCAATATTTGACACAAGAAACTGCAGATGCTGGTTTACAAATAAAAAAACAAAGTGCTGAAGTAACTCAGCGGGTCAGGCAGTATCTCTGGAGCATTTGGATAGATACTGCCTGACCCGCTGAGTTAATCCAGCACTTTTGTGCTTTTTTCCCGTAAAATATAAGTAGTCTAAAAAAGGGTCCCGACCCAAAATATCATCTACCCATGTTCTGCAGTAATGCTCCCTAACTCATTGAGTTACTCCAGCACTTTGTCCGCTTTTGTAAACCAGCATCTGAAGTTCTTTATTTCTATGAGTATTTATTTTCTCACGAAATAGCGGCACAATGGCACCGGTAAAGTTGCTGCCCTATAGCTCCAGAGACTCGGGTTAAATCCTGATTAAGGGTGCTGTTTGTACGTTCTCCCCGTGACCTGCGTGGGTTTTCTCCGGGTGCTCTGGTTTCCTCCCACACTCCAAAGACGTGCAGGTTTGTTCGTTAATTGGCTTGGAAAAATTGTAAATTGTAGGAAATCCTTTTAGGTGCTCTGCTGTCCATTCCTCTTTGACCTGACTCTTGGAAACGTGCTTCTGTGGCTTGGTCTCAAGCGTTTGTGTGTCATCAACGAAACAGAAAATGCAAGTTGTTGGTGTTGATATGAGTTGTTTATCCCAATGCCGGGGTTCATCATAGACTTGAATGTTACATGCACTGGTGAAGAGACACCTGCTGTTGAGGGGAGGCAGCTGCAGGATACAGCATGTCCTGACATGGCCAGCAGGGGGAGCCCAGTGAGTTATTTATCTCTAAGAAGGCTATAGGTGGCAGCAGTTCCTCTGCAATAAAAATTAACCTGCATTTAACCTGGATTTTTATTAATGTAAACCACCCATGAAGGTGGAAACTATTTTTAAAACCCGTAACTTGACTTTTCAGTGATATTGTTTTATGTCTGAGTTGCAACTAACAACATTTAAATGTACAAGCAGAGAAAGATTAGAAAGAAAATGGAACATTTTCTTTAACTAAATATAAGAATTGATTGATTAGTTTAGTTCAGTGATGCAGTGCAGAAACAGGCCCTTTGGCTCACACCAACCAGCGATCATCGCATACTAACAATATCCTACACATTAGGGACAATTTACAATTTTACCAAAGCCAATTAACCTACAAATCTGTACGTCTTTGGAGTTTGGGAGGAAACCGGAGCTACCAGAGAAATCCCACGTGGTCACAGGGAGAACATACAAACTCCGTACAGGCAGCACCAAAGATCTGGGCAGCACCAGTAGTCAGGATCAATCCCGTGTCTCTGGCGCTGTAAGGCAGTAACTCTACCGCTACGCCACACTGTCACGATTGTGTCAGTGGGTGCTTCTACAATGCTGGAGGCAGCTCTGATTTTGGGAGTAGTCTGGCAGATAATGAGACACTGATGCCTGCTCCATCCCGACAAGCACTTAAGTGGTTCTCGCCCATCCTGAACCAGAAACCTACACTGCTCTGCTGGTAGCATTTGACATTCTTTTCCTGAACGAACAATCTGTAACCTTATAGTGGTGCAGTAAATGTTTCTCACCACTGCTGGGACTAAATGTCAACACATCCAGAAATATCAATTAAAATTACATCTCGGTAATCGTGAGCAAAAAAATAATATAGTGATATAAAACATAACATTATGAGAGACATAGATACGGTAGTTTTTATTCCAGGATGGAAATATCAAATACTGGAGGGCAAAGCCTTGAGGTGAGAGGGGCATAGTTTAAGGATACGTTTTTTTTTTAAATCACAGAGGGATGAAGTGCCTGGAATGCACTGGGGGGGGGGGGGGGGGGGGGGGTGATTGGTGGAGGCTGATATGATATTGAGATCTATGAGACTTTTGCATAGGCATATAGATATGCGAGGGATGTGGATTACATGCAAGTTGATAAGAGTTGGCCATGACATCATGATCGACACAGACATAATGGGGCGAAGGACCTGCTTCGATGCTGTACTATTCTATGTTTTATGATATATAAAGCTCAACAGTGTCACTTGTTTCTTTTGGTGAGCTAAATCCACTGATCGTGACTGGTTTGGCCTTTATATGACGTTCGATGCAACAATATGGTTGACCCTTTACTGTCTTTTCAGCTCATGGGCTGTCAGGGATGGTCTGTATGCCTGTAGTTCACAAGCTGTGAAAATTGTTTCAACTTGTCTAAACCTCCAAAGATCATATACAATTGCGTACAGGTTGTAACTTCCTCTGATAGCGAGCCAGTGTGTGTCTGATGGGCCAAATGATTTGCTCATTTCTAATTTATTGGACTAACCAGGGTTTCAACTCCTGATTGCAATCACCATCAGAGAGGGCTGTGCAGATTGAAAAAGATTAGGCTTCATTCTGATGGGCTTTTCGGCAACATGAAGACCCAGGTGCAAAGAAGACTGCGAAGGTGAAACACATTCAAGGGCACTGGGCTCCCCACCACTGAATGGCAGCCAACATCATCAGAGACCCACACCACCCTGGCCACGCTCTCATTTCACTCCTGCCATTGAGTGGAAGATGTAGGAGCTTGAGGTCTGTAATGTCCAGATTCAGGAACAATTACCAAGATGATTTCTGATTTCCCTGTAATAATTAGCTGCTGCTTTGCAATAAAGGAGCGAAAACAAAATTGTTCTTGAAAGTTTCTTAGCTGAGGAGAGCTCAAGTTCTTGCTTCACAGGTTTTACTTCCAGCTAATCAGATATATTCTAAAATTGATCACTGAACAAACTGATACCTCATACTTTGGTCAGCTGGCCATACATCTAATCAAAAGGGCATGCTGAAAATGTCTGAATTCTGTATTTGTAAATAACCTGGTGGCTCTGTAACACCCTTCTCAAAACCAGATGCTTCTTAGTTCTCTCCCATGTGTTTATGTTAAGTTTGTATCTCCCTGTTAGAAGCGGGTGAAGTGGCTCCGAAGAATTTCAGAATCTTCATTGCAGGTTCACCATTGGAGATACATGGCTTCGGCTTTCTACATTCCAAAATTACTTTCATAACCCGTAACCGTCACTAAATCCGATTTGAAAATGAGTGTAGTGGAATGTTGAAGCCCTTAATTTCACACTGTGTCTGCAGCTAATCCTTAATCTAGTCATGGATAGCCCATTCACTTGGATTTGGCCCATCACTTTGAAATGTTCAACACCTCGCTTTGGGCAAGTAACACACCTCAACAGTCAAATTTAAAAATAAATGTATTGTTAATTTTTGTTCCTTTGATAAGGTTTCAAGTTTATTGTCACATGTACCAGTTAAGGTACAGTGAAATTTGAGTTACCATACAGCCATACTAAGTGAAAAGCAACAAGACACACAACCACATAAAAGTTAACATAAACATCCATCATAGTGGATTCCACATTCCTCACTATGATGGAAGGCCATAAAGTTCAAACTTCTTCCTCTTTGTTCTCCTGTGGACGGGGCACTCAAACATTAGATGATTGAATTACAAATTATGCAGATGAAGAGCATTATATCTAATTTTTAATTTTGTTTAGAGATACAGCATGTTTTACATGCTAGTTTTTCGTTATCCCAATTTCTCAACCATTCCCTCCACACTAGGGGCAATTTACAGAGGCCACTTAATCTGGAAACCCACATGTCTTTGGGATATGGGAGGAAACCGGAGCCGCCGGAGGAAACCCACACGGTCACAAGGATGGCGTGCAAACTTCACACAACCAGCACCCAAGGTCAGGATGGAACTCGCGTCTCCAGCGCTGTGAGTCAGTAGCTCTATCAGCTGTGCTGCCCTGTAAAGCTACACTTAACCAACATGATCTTCAATTTCTCTGCATCTGTTAGCAGTATGATTATTTGGGAATAATGAAATTATGGGAATTATTTTTCCCTAAAATTCATATACTAAGTTTGCTGAATTATAGTTTCGAAGAGACTACTTAAAGGGAGTTCAGCAATTTAACCTGCCTGCCACGATTAAATACTTGCCCCCAAGCTTCTTCTCCTTCTGCATCCCTTTTGGAACAGTATCCTTTCTTCTCGAATTGCACCACATTTCTCCACGTTGTAAATTTCATCTGCCAAATGTCTGCTCATTCCACAGGCTTGTGTATATCCTGCTATTAATATATCTGTATCATAGAGTCACACAGCACAGAAACAACCCTTCAGAACATAATATTCATAGTGACCATCGTGGACCCATTTACACTAATTCCACTTTGCTAACACTTGGTCTACTGCTTACCTTGCCTTGGTGATTTCAGTGGTGAAGTCGTGACATTTATCCTCATATGCACAAGTATGGTTGCCAGAATCTTTATCAATGCTGTTTGAGTACCTGTCTCCTTGGGTTCTGAGGCAGGGGGTTCCAGATTGCAGCTACCCCTAACATGAAAACATTCTTATCAGATCATGTCTAAACCTCAGACTATTTAATCTCTCCTCATAACTGAGAAACTCCATCCCAGGCAATATGATGTTGAATATCTCCTGAACTCTTCCCAGTGTGATCACATCCATTTAGTAATATGGCAGCCAGAACCTCACACACAATGCCATGTGTGGCCTAACCAATGCTTTAGACTGCTGACTCTCTGTTCTATGCTGGACCACTTAGACACAGGACCACGTAGTTCATTCCCAGTTCATCACCAATTTTGACCCAAAATGTCACCCATTCCTTCTCTCCAGAGATGCTGCCTGTCCCGCCGAGACCAGCTTGTTGTGTCTATCTTTGGCATAAACCAGCATTTGCAATTCCTTCTTGCACCAAACTCAGGGAACTGGGTCTCTATGTCTACCTATGCATCTGGAACCTTATCTTCCACATTGGCAAACCTCAATCAATACGTACTGGCAACAACACCTCCTCCTTGCTGAGCACAGGGGCATCTCGGGTTGCAAGTTCAGTTCCTCAAGAAGGATCTGCAGGAAATGTCCAGATTTGCACATAGTGATTAGAATCCATAGTCTTTTATAAGCAACTCTGTAGAGGAAACACAATGTGCTTTTGTCTCCACGTGCATACAGCTAGTCTGCTAAAGCGAGAGGGAGAGGTCTCTAATAAGTAGAGCCAGGATGTTTAGGCACTAAAAAACTCTGAAATAGGCAGGCAAAAAGGCATAATATTACAAAAAAAGCAAAAAAAAAAGGCATTTTTGACCAAAAAAAAAGCATAAAAAAGGCATTTATTTCCACCATCAAAACATAGTTAAAAATGATAATATAAAGGTATACTACATTAAATGACCAAAGTTGCCTGGTTGCACATAATTAGTAGCATTTTTTTCAAATTATTTGGTGTAAAACTATGCCATCTGTCAGACAGAATATGTTTCAGTTGTGAAAAACTTATTTCACCCCAGCTGAGGTCACTGGTGCATACCTGAAACAAGCTACAGACTCTATGTTCATGTCGATATCTTGTGCATTACAACTACCTTTGAGAACTTTGGCTATGTTTTGTATTTCTTCAAAATCTTTGTTGGCTAAAATCACTCTCTCATATTTTCCTTGCATGTTTTTACCTACATTGCCAGGAAGTTTACGAATATCATCAGTTACTTTGTTGAAATGAACTTACATGACAATAAACTCACTTAAACCTGAACTTGAAAACCTGCAAGTTATTCAGTAATGTTTCGCCACGTTTCTCAAGGGAAGTGGTAGCTTGTGGGTAGTTTGCAAAATTGGAAGCAATAAACACAAGATTGGGGTGGAGTAACTTTTTCTGCATGATTTCATTGACTATCCTGACTGCAGTAGGTTCTTCTCCTTCAAAACAGTTGACGATTTATTTTATCTTTTCAAAATTTGCAGCATTGTAGAGTATAGCAGAGAGCCATGTACACCACCTAGTGAAAACAGGCTGAGGAAGTAGCAGAATCTCGGGTGCCATTTCCTTGAACAACTGCTCACGTGACGGTGCATTGAGGAAGATTTCCTTGACATTGGAAACTAGGCGATCGACATTTGGAAACAAGCTACGTATATGCTTGCCAATTCTATGAAGTCCTTGAGCTAAGCATGTCAAATGCAATATTTTTGGCAATAAAACTAAGTCACAACATTCTTCTGTTTTATACCTTCTGGCCAAAGTACAGCAACTGAAGATGTAAACAACTGAGCAACAGTTGAGCTGTTTGACCTCCAATACTTCCGATGTCAAGAAATACTCCTTTGATAGTTGTCCTGCCTCCAGTGTACCGATGACCACAATAGCAACATAGTTCCCCACAGCATCGGTTGTCTTGTCTATTGAGATCCATATTTTGTTGCATGTAACTTCATCTCTAATTTTCTGCACAACAATGTTGAAGTTGCTGTCAACATAATTTTTCTGTAATTATCACCCACTACGTCTATGTTCCTCTGTGTATTTCTCTAAAAAGCCTCTGAGAGGTTTGTTTTCCAACTTCCACAGTGGAGATTCCAGCATCAATGAATGCCTTGCACAGATCACTCGGGGGGGGGGGGGGGGGGGGGGGGGGGGGGGGGTGGTGGGGGGAGGAGGAGAGAGAGAGAGAACGTATGATTACAATTTATCCATTTACAGTGTATAGATACGTAAGGGATACATTGATGCAATTACAAAGACAGCTCACATTCATCTGTTCTACCTCTGCTCAATTTTACAGCTCCTACACTTGTGCTCCAAAGTTCCTCTGTTTCTCAATACTCCTCAGGACCCTGCCATTCATGGTATACATCATAACAGTATTAGTTTACCCAAATGCTTTACCCCGCAGTTATCAAGTTTAAATTCCATCTGTGTAGGAAGGAGCTACAGATGCTGGTTTAATCCAAAGATAGACACAAAAAGCTAGAGTAACTCAGCGGGTCTGAAGAAGGGTCTCAACCCGAAATGGCACCTATTCCTTTTCTCCAGAGATGCTGTCTGACCCGCATAGTTAAATTACATCTGCTTTTGCCCTATTCAGCTTATCAATATATTCCCATAGCCTGAGATGACTCTCTTCACTATCACAACACCGCAAATTTTTGTGGTTGTTGTATTCTCCTCCCATGCAAGGGATCGAAAGGTCCAATAAGCATTATATTGTCTTAGATTAGTTACAAATACACACTTAGTGAATTGAACCTGGAACCCTATGATTTACAGTACGTGGCTTGGTAGCACTGAGTCTTTACCAACTGAATTATTCATATGTGATATTTATTTAAGGCTTGCAGAGTGTAAGCATGTTTTAAGTAAAAGATTTATGAAAAAAATTATAAATGCAATTGAAAATGTGTATTATATTTACAGCAGACTGATATTTGAATGAATCTCTGCTAATGTAGTAGCGTTGTGTGGAAAGCTGCTTATTCACAAAGGGATTGACTGATATAAATATAAACAATATATAAAGTCAGTTAATGCATTTACCATAAAGGGAAAAAAGCCCACTGGTTTTCCCACACAAAATCCATTATAAACCTCTGGAAATGGCTGAACATTGACACGAGTAAGATGTTCTAAATCTGTTTTATGGACAAAATTGAGTAATGTCCCTGTAGCGTATAGCTTTATTATTAAATCGTTGTGAATGTGATGCATTGAAGTTAGGAGTTGTTTTCCTGTGTGTTTTTAAAATGCCGTGCAATTCATAGTAATTTAAAGTTATTTTCTGTCACTTAATATTTGCATTTCAAGAGCTGTGCAGATATTGTACTTAAAGCAACTCTCTTGGGGGGTTCACTTAGTACTGACAGTTTGAGCACGAGATGATGAAATCTCAGTTTGACAAAAGAGAAAAGGAAAGATTGTAATTTTTTAAATAAGAAAAAAGGAAGGATTGACTTATAGTATCCCGGGTGGATGTATAGGTGTGGACATGGGAGGACGGTCATGAGAAGATTGTCGTTCTAATTTATTGAATAGCCCAACAATGCTTCTTGGTTCCAGTTTTAAACGTAAGAAATTCAAGAGTCAAGAGTGTTTTTATTGTCCTATGTTCCAGACAAAACAATGAATTTCATGCAGCAGTACATTAGAATATGTAAACATAGTACTCTGTAAACAATGATGAAAAAGAATGAGGAGATGGAAGCTACGTATAGATTGTTGTAGTTTTAACCGAAGATGGTCACAAAAAGTGGGAGTTACTCGGTGGGTCAGGCAGCATCTCTGAAGAAAAGGAATAGGTGATGTTTCGGATCGAGACCCTTCTTCAGACTGAGAGTTAAGGGAAAAGGAAACGAGAGATATGGACGTTGATATAGCGAGATACAGAAAATTAATGAAAGATATGCAAAAAAGTAACAATGATCAAGGAAAGGTGGAGCCCATAATAGTCCGATGTTTGCTTTGGGTTAGGTGATAACGAGCTATACAGACAGTATAACTGAGAAACAGGACGACAATTAAGTTAGTACAATGCGTAGGGTGGAGGAGGGGCAGAGAGAGCGAGAGAGGATGTAAGGGTTGCTTGAAGTTAGAAAAATCAATACAGATAAATTCATACCACTGAGTTGTAAGCTGCCCAAGCAAAATATGAGGCGCTGTTCTTTCAATTTGTGCTTGGCCTCACTCTGACGATGGAGGAGGCCCAGGACAGAAAGGTCAATGTGGGAATGGGAAGGGTAGTTAAAGTGTTTGGCAACAGGGAGATCACGTAGGCTAAGCGGACTGAGCAAAAGTGTTCAGTGAACCAATCCACCAGTCTGCGCTTGATCTCGTCAATATAGAAGATTTCAGTTCTACTATATGCCTGGACTCTTAAACTATCTGGACTCTCCTATCAGTATCATAGGAGAATTCACAATTCAGTGAGTGATTTAATCTACCAAAATATCTAAATATACCTCAAGCATATCTATGAATATGAATAAATGGGAACCATTTTTTTGAGGTTTTCTGGTTTTAATAAGTGTGTTCAAGTGATCTACTTTGAATGTTGAAAGTAGCAGAGCATTGAATCCTGCAGGAAAGTGCTAGATTAAGAAAGAATATGGAAGGACAAGAAATTGCGGGTGCTCAAATCTTTTGCTACAGATGTTTCCTGAACCACTGATTTTCATCAGCAACTTACCCTTTTTTAGGTTAGAATGCCTTTGGATATACCATAAACCCATCTGCCACTGATATTTCGGCCACTGTTCTCTTCCTCTCTCTGACACTCTCTGAAGAAGTGTCCCGACCTGAAACAGCACCAGTCCTTTTTCTCCAGAGATGCTGCCTGACTCGCTGAGTTACTCCAGCGCATTGCATCAATCTTTGGTATGAATCAGCATCTGCAGTTCTTTGTTTCTACATTTTGGCTTACTCCACTGTGAAACTGTGAAATGTTCTCACGGTCAGTCTAGTTTGAAGAAATTCTCTTCCTCTCTCCTACACTTCCAGTCTGAAGAAGAGTTCCTTTCCAAGTGCCTCCCTACACTTCTCTTGTTGGGCCTCCCCCATTTTAATTTCTCTATATCTACCATATGTTTTTTTTTGTCTAAGTAGGTGATACGCACTTAAACAAATTTAACTCTTCGAAGAAGGAATTGGTTGGGAAATCCTAACAATAGAGGAGAGGAGGTTTTTTTGCCTGGGTATAACGTATGATACACCACCTGGAATGTCTTGCATTCAGTAACAACAGGTGTTAATGCAAAATAAATGCAATGCAAAATGGGCGGCATAGTGGCGTAGCGGTGGAGCGATTGTCTTATAGCGCCAGAGACTCGATTTCGATCCTGACTACGGGTGCTGTCTGTATGAAGTTTGTGCAGTCTCTCTGTGACCACGTGGGTTTGCTCAGGTTTCCTTCCACTCTCCAAAGGCGTACAGGTTTGCAGGTTAACTGGCTCCAGTAAAATTGTCCCTCGTGTGTAGGATAGAACCAGTGGATGGGTGATCGCTGGTCACCGCAGACTCGGTGGGCCAAAGGGGGATAAGGGAAAATGAACCCGGACATTGGAAATGAGTGTATGAAGGAGGGGAAAGGACCACAGTAAGTTGGAAGAGTGAGAGATGGTGGGAGAAAGGGAAGCACACCAGGGTGGGTCGATATGAAGATGAGGAGAAACTAAACAAATAACTCGGGCCATTACAAATGCAATTTAATTCTAGTTCTAGTACTAGGTTTTGTGTGACAATCTATACATAACTAAAACACTTTTCTGGTGCTCTTCCGGTTTGCGCGTTTTTTCTATTTGCGCAAAAACGGTACGCGATAGCGCTATGATTTTTCACCAGCTCACTCACCGTTCTCCTGTGCTGCGAGTGCAACAAGTTTTGTTCCGATTGGTAGTATATTGTAAAAGATAGCGAGGTTTAAAAATCATAAAAACCGCGCGTGCGCAGATCGATCTCCTCTCCTGCCAATCAGCGCGGATTGGTCTCTTCTCCTGTCACCCCCCTGGACAGTCCACCCCTTCCTGCGCCATCGCGTATTTACTGGAACTGAGGGACGCTGCAGGTGGGTGGCGGAAGTCTCCTACCAGACACATTTTTCGGAGGGACCGGAAGCAGCCCGGTGTAGCACGGCGCGGAATCGGAAATGTCGCCAAACATAAAGTGGAGAGTCTGATCCTGACGGAGGAGAGCGTCCAGCGCCCGCTGTGAGTCCCAAAAGCACCTCCATCGCAACGCCCCGCCGCTCCCCACTGGTCCCCTCGCTGGCTCCTGCTCCCCTCCCCCATGATATCCCCCTGCCCCACAGCTCTTCCACCATCTTTTCTCCAAGCTCTCCCCGCACCCCCACACCTCCCCCCACCCACGCGCCGGTGCGACCATAGCTGCTGGTACTTCCGGGCCGAGCTGAGGATTCGAGGCCTGGCTCTAAGGGCGCCGACGGCTGATGCTCCTCCGGGGCACGCGAGAAGGGAGAGGAGCAGCAACCTCAAGATGCTAGGGAGGTGAGGAGGGAATGAGGGTGGGGAGAGGGGGGGAAGGAGGGAGTGGAGTGGGGGAGGTGAGGAGGGATAGTGGGGGGATGGGGGAGGTGAGGTGTGGGGGATAGGAGGGGGATAGGGAGGGGAGGGAGTTATGGAGGTAGGGAGGGAGGGAAGGAGTGACTGATCGTAGGGGGCAGCAGAGGGAAAGAGTGGTGAGGGAGGGGATTAGGGGAGGGGAGGAGGAGAGGGGAAAGAAGAGGGAGGGTGAGGAGGAGGGGGAGAGAGTGCTAGGGATGAGGGTAAATGAGCTGCACCTGTGCAGTTGGGGGGTATGTTGAGTGGTGGAATATTGCGTTGGGGGACCAAGCCTCCTATGTGACAGGGACCCAACGGGTCCACTTAGTCTAGTTATTTTAACTAGTGAGTCCACAGCCATTGACTGTGCCTTGTTCTGAACTGGTTCAGTATAGGGGTGTTGCATGACAACCAGAAATGAGCAGCAGTTCAATGTGCTGGCTGCTTGTGTGTGTTATCAGCTGAGCTCAAGTAGCTGTCTTCTCCAGAAAAGCTAAGCGCAGCAGAAAGATTTGTTTTTAATTTTTAAGACTGTCTTTTTAAGGTATGATTGTGTCTCTATTGTAGGTGGCATGAGAGCCTTTATTTTTATTTTATAGATATTGTCACTTAAGGCTTGATCTCTGTCCAGTTCACAGTGAAAGCTGTTCAATGCTCGAAACTGCCCTCAAATTGAAACTAATTCAGTCTCTGTCAGCTGTTGTAAGAACATTCAATGAGGAAAATGGAAATGCCACACAGGTGAAAGTGGGAGAAGTTGTCTCATTGCCAATGTTGTCATAGTAATGAGAGAAGCAACATGTTGAATTTGACCATGAATCACCTGACCTTGGAGTGCCAAACGCCAATTAGCTTCATAGTGAATTCAATTTTCCCACAACCCAAATCTGCAATAACCATAAATCCATGGGAAGAAATGCTATCACCCACAAAAATATAAATATCTTGCAACTATTTCCAATTGGTATTTTAAGTAAAATGTAAAGTGCATAAAGCGTCCAAATATATATTATATAGTATAGAGCACTTGACACACTTACTCGGTTGAATCACATGCTTCCCATTATTTATCCACTCTTTCATATTGTGTCCTTTCACAGAGTAGCAGTGATGCAGCGGATTGGATTATCTGGGTTCTAGGAGATTCTTTTATACTATTGCTTGATCTATAAGTACTCAAGGGCATTTGAGTAACAGGGCTTTGAAGTCAGAAATGTTTTTTTCCAAAATGATTTTTTTTTAAAGACAACACTGCAAAAAAAAAAATCAAGGTAAGTTTCAGTGTGAATTGTGAGTGACAGAAGGCTTGAAGGTTGTGAAATTCAGAATCTTTGTGAAATGAGTCTAGTGCTGTTATAAACAGTATGGTACAGCGTATCGGGCAGACTTGTGATTAACCATTATTAACAAGATGACTACATGACCCAGGTTGACAGCTACTTACTGCACAATGTACCAGGCACAAAAGATTTCCATCCCTGTCCATGGATAAAGGATTTGCATTAGAGATAGGAAGAGCAGGTGCAGAAATGTTTATGCATGAAATTCTGAAGGGGCTAAATGAAATTAAATATGTATCTTACTTATACGGTGCAATGGTCAAAAAATTGACTTTGTCAAACATCTTTGTGAATTATTTTAATGTGTGCTGCTCCAGCAGTTTTTATTTGGCCAATTCAGAATGGTTTTGTGCATTTTAATTTAAACAGTTCTTTTTAGACTTCTGCTCATCAAGAATGGGTCAAAGTTGATAGAAGATGAACACTTTGTACCATTTTGTACCAAGTGAGATTTTTATGGATGGTCAAGTCATGTACTGAATTTAAAAAAAACACTGTCCAATTGCCTCCAGGATGAATTAAGTCAAATTCAAACCATCACATTACACTAAGAGAGACACTTAATATTGGCCATGACTTTTATGAATGATAAATAAAAAGCACGGAGACTAAATAGCTTACCCCACCCCACTCACTCCACTCACCATCAACAACACCACAGTCACATATGTGGAGTCTTTTAAATTCCTGGGAACCATCATCTCCAAGGAACTTAAGTGGGGGGCTTCCATCGACTCCACTGTCAAAAAGGCATAACAGAGGGTGTACTTCCTGTGGCAGCTGAGGAAGCACAATCTGCCACAGGCAATGATGGTCCAATTCTACGCGGCCATCGTAGAGTCTGTTCTCACCTTCTGCATCATGGTCTGGTTTGGCTCAGCCACCAAGCACGACACCTGGTGGCTGCAGCGAATCATTTGATCAGCAGAGAAGGTTATAGGCTGCAACCTTCCCTCCATTGATGAACTGTACACTGCAAGGGCCAGGAAGCGAGCAGGCAAGATCATCTTTGGCCCCTCTCACCCTGGCCACAAACTCTTTGAATCACTTCCCTCTGGAAGGCGACTCCGGATTGTCAAAGCTGCCACAGCCAGACATAAAAACAGTTTTTATCCACGAGTAGTTGCTCTACTCAACAGCCAAAAATCTGTAGCCTCCCTTTGATCTGGTATTTTGTTGGTTCACATGCTTGATCAATGGTGTTTTATCATTAATGTTTTAATATTATTAATGTTTAGTGTTTTCTGAGTCATTCGTAACTGTCACTGTATGTCATGTTGTTACTTGTGGTTGGAGCACCAAGGAAAATTCCTTGCATGTGAATACTTGGCCAATAAACTTACTTACACACGTTTTAAGTATTGGTTCCTATTTGTAGGTATAATTTCAGCACAACATGGAATACAGAGAAAAAATTTAAGCCAATTGGATATTTGGAAAACTATGTTTAACAAAAAATGAGGGAAACCTTAATGGTGGCAACATTTAATGAAGTGAAGAAAATCAAAGACGGGTTGCAAGAAATGAGACAGTAGGTTGGAAGTGAAGATCATTATTTCTAATCTTGAAGATCTGATGCTGTAAGAGCTTCCTGTTTGGAAGGGTATTAGGAACATAGAAAATATGTGCAGGAGCAGGCCCATCGGCCCTTCAAGCCAGCACCGCCACTCAATATGATCATGGCTGATCATCCAAAATCAGTACCCTGTTCCTGCTTTCTCCCCATATTTCTTGATTCCATTAGCCCTAAGAGCTATATTTAACTCTGATGTACAAGGACACCTTGATCTCGCTGCACCTCCTCTTTTCCTAATCTGACACCATTCAGATAATAATCTGCCTTCTTGTTCTTGTCACCAACGTGGATAACCTCACATTTATCCACATTATACTGCATCTGCCCACTCACCCAACCTATCCAAGTCACCCTGCAGCCTCATAGCATCCTCCTCACAGCACACACTGCCACCCAGCTTTGTGTCATCTGCAAACTTGGGGAGGTTACATTTCGTTCCTTCATCTTAATATGCTGCCTCACCCGCTGAGTTTCTCCAGCATTTTTGTCTACCTTTGATTTTTCCAGCATCTGTAGTTCTTTCTTCAATATATATTGTAAATAACTGGGGTCCCAGCACGGAGCCTTGCGGAACCCCAAGTTGAGCTATCGTATGAAAATAAATTATGAATAGTAAAGGGAAAATGTGTTTTCCTTTTAATGAGAGTTTGACAAGAATTTGGGAATTTCACCAGAAGTTCGAAGATTATTAATAGGTAAGCAGTAAAGGTGGGCGTGGTGCCTTGAAAGATGTGTTATCTAATGTTGTCAGCTCATCTACCACTTTACTCCCACCACACCTGAACCTTTACATGCAAGTCAGGCTCAAGGCTGGAATTCATCAACGTCAAGGATCTTCACCGTTTTACTGTAGTCACTTTAATGATACTGCCTGGAAACAGGCCCTTTGGCCCAGTCTGAACCGACCAGCGATCAAGCCATACAATAGCACTGTCCTACATACCAGGGACAATTTACAATTTTACAAGCTAATTAACCTACAAACCTGTATGTCTTTGAAGTGTGGGTGGATGCCGGAGCATCCGGAGAAAACCCATACGGTTAAAGGGAGAATGTACAAACACTGCACGGACAGCACCTGTAGTCAGGATCGAACCCGGGACTCTGGCGCTGTAAGGCAACCTCTACGCCACTGTGCCACCCACAAAGTTTTGTTATGCTCTTTACTGACTATCTGAACTCCAGTTTTTTTTGTAACCAAAATGTAGAATCAGGAACTGCAGATGCTGGTTTACAACAAGAGACAAAAAAAGGTGGAGTACCTCAGTGGGTCAGGCAGCATATCTGGAGACCAACATAGGTGTTGTTTCGGGTCGGGACCCATCCTCAGACTGTTAACCCTGTTAAAGCATCGTTTGGAATGTTAGAGCATAAGTTAGAGCATAAATCTGACATTGGTGTTTATATCTTGCACTAAATTATGACCCTTTACCTTTATTTGTGCATTGTGGACGAGTTGATCGTAATCATGTATGGACCTTTGACTGGATGGCATGCAAACAAAAGCTTTTCACTGTACCTAAGTAGACGTGACAATAATAAACTGGGCGGCACAGTGGTAATTGCTGCCTTACAGCTCCAGAGACCTGGGATTGACACTGACTACAGTCGCAGTCTGTACGAAGTTGGTACATTCTCCGTGTGACCGCATGGGTTTTTTCAAGGCCCTCCGGTTTCCTCCTGCATTCCAAAAACATACTGGTCCTTGTTCCTCCTCCCCCTAGTTGTTCCTAGTCCCCCTAGTCCCTACCTTTCACCCCACCAGTCGTCACATACAACACGACGCATATAATCCTCTGAAATTTTCGCCACCTCCAACGGGATCCCAACACTAGTCACATCTTCTCAGCTCCACCCCTTTCCGCCTTCCATAGAGACCGTTCCCTCAGCAACTCTCTGGTTAACTCATCCCTTCCCACTCAAACCACCCCCTCCCCAGGTACCTTCCCCTGCAACCGCAGAAGATGCAACACCTGTCCCTATACCTCCTCCCTCGACTCTGTCCAGGAACCCTGACAATCCTTTCAGGTTAGGCAGAGGTTCACTTGCACCTCCTCCAACCACATCTACTGTATCCGTTGTTCAAGATGTGGACTCTTATACATCAGTGAGACCAAACGTAGACTGGCAGATCGTTTCGCTGAACACCTTCGCTCAGTCCGCCTGAACCTACTTGATATCTCAGTTGCTAAACACTATAATTCTCCTTCCCATTCCCACAATGACCTTTCTTGTCCTAGGTCTCCTCCATTGTCAGAGTGAGACTAAATGCAAATTGGAGGAACAACATCTCATATTTTGCTTGGGCAGCTTACAGCCTAGTGGTATGAATATTGATTTCTCTAACTTCAAGTAACCCTGGCATTCCCTCTCTCTCTCTATCCCTCCCACACCCAAGTTGCATCAGCTTCTTGTTTTCACACAATCACAATAAACAGCGAACAATGGACTGTTTCCTTTATCATCATTACTTTTTTGCATATCTTTCATTCATTGTTCTTTATCTCTCTACATCATCATCTATATCTCTAGTTTCCCTTATCCCTAACCAGTCTGAAGAAGGGTCTCAACTCAAAACATCACCCTTTCCTTCTCTCCAGTGATGCTGCCTGTCCCGCTGAGTTACTCCAGCATTTTAAATCAGCATCTACAGTTCCTTCCTACACACTGGTTCATAGGTTGATCGGCTTCTGTAAATTGTCCCTAGTGTGTGGGATAGAGCTAGTGTATGGGTGATCACTGGTCGGGATGAAAAGTTAAACAGAAAATGTTGCCAATACTCTTGTACTTCCCTACCATTCCTTGACCTCACCATCTCTATTGCAGGTGATACGCTCCTGACCGACATCCACTACAAACCCACTGACTCCCACAGCTACCTGGACTACTCTTCCTCCCACCCTGCTTCCTGTAAGGACTCCATCCCCTATTCCCAATTCCTCCGTCTACGCCGCATCTGCTCCCAGGATGAGGTGTTCCACACCAGGTCATCACAAATGGCCTCATTCTTCAGAGAACGGGGATTCCCCTCCCCCACTATTGATGAGGCTCGCACCAGGGTCTCCTCCATACCCGCAACACTGCCCTCGCTCCCCATTCCCCCACTCGCAAACAGGGCAGAGTCCCCTGGTCCTCACCTTTCACCCCACCAGCCGGCAAATTATAGTCCTCGCCAGTTTCGCCACCTCCAACGTGACCCCTCCACCCGCCACATCTTCCCATCTCCCCCCCTGTCTGCCTTCCGCAAAGACCGCTCCCTCCGCAACTCCCTTGTCCATTCTTCCCTCC
The DNA here is from genome assembly GCA_035221665.1 of Okamejei kenojei. Classification (NCBI taxonomy): domain Eukaryota; kingdom Metazoa; phylum Chordata; class Chondrichthyes; order Rajiformes; family Rajidae; genus Okamejei; species Okamejei kenojei. The sequence continues at coordinate 59,304,002 of CM069138.1, forward strand.
ACTCTACTTTCAACCGCAAAAATTTGTCCCTTCACCTCCCCCCTCCAGGGACCCAAGCAGTCCTTCCAGGTCCGACAGAGGTTCACCTGCACCTCCTCCAACCTCATCTACTGCATCCGCTGCTCCAGATGCCAGATGATCTATATCGGTGAGACCAAGCGGAGGCTTGGCGATCGCTTCGCCGAACACCTCCGCTCGGTCCGCAATAACCAACCCGACCTCCCGGTGGCTCAGCACTTCAACTCCCCCTCCCAGGGTACGGCCAGAGTGAGCAACACCGCAAGCTGGAGGAACAGCACCTCATATTCCGCTTGGGGAGTCTGCATCCTTTGGGCTTGAATATTGAATTTTCTCAATTCTGTTAACCCTTGCTGTACCTCTTCCTCAGCCCTCGGGCCCTGGCATTCCTCTATCTCTATCGTCGCACTAGGCTTACAATGGCTTGATCACCGATACTTTTTTGCATATCTTTCACTCATTGTTCCTTATCTCTCCACATCACCGTCTATATCTCTCGTTTCCCTGATCCAGTCTGAAGAAGGGTCTCGACCCGAAACGTCGCCTATCTCCTTCGCTCCTTAGATGCTGCTGCACCCGCTGAGTTTCTCCAGCTTTTTGTGTACCCTCGATTCTCCAGCATCTGCAGTTCCTTCTTTAAAACTCTTGTATTAGTCTCTTGCCTAGAGTAGGCAAATTGGGAACCAGAGGACATAGGTTTAAGATGAGCGGGGAAAGATTTAACAAGAACCTGAGGAGTCATTTTTTTATATCAAGGGTGATGGGTGTATGGAATGAGCTGCAGGAGGAGGCAGTTGAGGTAGCTACTATCTCAATCTTTAAGAGGCATTTCGATAGGTATGTAGGCTGTATGACTATGACTCTACTCAGCAGGCCAGGCAGCATCTGTGGAGAGAGAAACTGGGTTAACCTTTTGGGTTGGTGATTATTCACCAGAGCTGAATAGGCGGAAAAATTGTCAAGAGTGTTCAGTTGTCATATTTACCGACAACAAAACAATGTGATAATGACTTACAGCAGCATTACTTACTAGGTACTCATGGCAACAATACAATCCATTCCAACACCTCTCACCAGATGGTGTTAGGCCATCTGTTCAGCTATGGTCACTTTTGTAGCACGATCCTCGTAGATTACATATAATAAACATAAAAACAATTAAATAAATTATTAGCCCCAATACTAGTGCAAATATCCCCGCGCTGCTAGTGCAACCAAAGACAATCCAGTGTTGGTTTGTGCAACGATTGTGCTTTATCGGATAAATTTCGGACTGAATTTGTAATTATCGGGTAGAGAAACCATCATTTATTTGATTTCTCAGCAATGAAGTATGTTTATTTTACAAAAGAAATTCTGTTTATTTGTGAGAAATATTTGCATGCATTGATGTGAGTTTCAGGGATGTAAGATGGCTTGTGATGTTTAGAGTGGTTGAAAATAAGATCATTTTTTTTAAGTTCATAGGGCAGCAAGGTACTCTGATTAGTTTTTGATTTCCTGTATGGTAAAGGAAGATAATTAACTTCACATGAAATAACAATGTTTTAATCGTTTCCCTGTAAATTTGCATATCAGCTCTCATAATTACAGATATAATGCTTGAATTGGAATTTATATGTGAGTGTACACACACTAACGTCACTAACACATGTAAAGAATGGTTGCTTGCCAATGATGGCATGCACCCTGCGGCAAAAGTGACTAAAGCTGAACTGACTGCCAAACACCAATAGGTGAGGAGTGTAGGCGTGGATTGTATTGTTGCCATAAGTACCTAGTAACTAGCCAGTGGGTGGTGGATAGGATGGTCTGACCCAGTATATCCGTGCTTTGGCCTTGTGTATTGGCATCATAAATTTGAATATGCAAAATGAAGTTCACCACAGATGAACGTGAGGTTTCCCTTCTCATTCCATATACTGCCGTGGATACAAATCTAGTCAACATTTTGCTTATTAGATAACCTGTCCATTCTAGCCATTAGTTTAGTATCGATAAGGTGAGGCTGGCAATTATGAGAGAGAAGGTGATAGAAAAATGTTTTTAGTTAGGGAAAAATGAACAAAGGCTCATGCACAATTGCAGACATTAACTGATTGAATTGGATGGCCTGTTTTCATGCTATAATATGTAAGACTCCAAAGGCTTTCTTACCTGAGAGAACTGTGACCATATGTTGTTAATGTTTTGGAACTCTTCTTCGAAGAGTGTAAGGAATTTCTGAATTTCTTTCCGCATAAAGAATCAATGGATGTCATGATAAAGGACTAAACAGATACCAGGATAGGTTGCTTTATATCACTGTTGCATTGTCACCATTCAATTGTTAAATAGCCAGCATTTGTGCAGATTCTATATTTTTGTTGTTTAGATAAAATTAATCCTTTTCTCCCAATGTGAAATTATTCTATTGAACACAAGAAAACACTTCAAACTCAAAATGTTACTGAAAGTATAAGCGAAATAGAATAGTATAGAATTTTTAAGAGTTCCTTTTAAGGATACCTAATACAAACACAATACACTGGGTTCAACCTTGATTTCGAATAGATGCGTTCCGAAGTTAATTAGTTTCCATGAAAAGCTCATATTACAGTTGACTTCTCTGGAATTTAAGTTCTGTCACAATAGACGCAACAATTTGATACAAACTCTAGACTCCAACTAAATCTTTTTCTTTTCCAGCCCATATTTGAAATGTGAGATTTTTTATTTGTCTTTTGTTGGTATCCAAGTTGGCAATTTTCGGATTATGAGATCCTGGCTCCATGCGAAGGTATCACATTTTCCTCCTATTATACTGGAAGATGAGTCAATCCAGGTGGTGGAGACCAGGAGAAAAATAAATTAGGCCATGTTTTTTGCTTCTGGTGACTTGACATTACTCAATTATAAAGTTGTGATGCCATGGAGGAACAGAACGAGAATGCTAAAGAAACACCCACTGAGAACTAATTGACGCATCGGTCGATTTGCTTCCTTTCAGCTCCAGAGACCCGGGTTAGATCCTGACTACGGGTGCTGTATGTACGGAATTTGTACGTTCTCCCCATAACACGTAAACCCCGTGTGGGTTTTTTTCTGGGTTATCCGGTTTCCTCCCACATTCCACAGATGTACAGGTTTGTTGGTTAATTTGGTTTCAGTAAAAATTATAAATTGCCCCTAGTGTGTAGGATAGTGCTAGTGTACCGAGATCGCTAGCCGGCGTGGAGTTGGTGTGCCGAAGGGCCTGTTTCCACGTATTGTCTCTAAACTAAACTAAGCTAAACTAAAACCGTCTAGAATTTTAGAGATCATGAAATAATAATTTGCGGTTAACCTAACTTTTTGAATGCTGATATCTTATTGCCTCCCATCCATCAAATAATCCTGTTGAAGTCTTGGGTCTAACCTAACAGTTTGGCATTGATTCCAATACAATCTTATGAAAGCTGACTGTAATGCAAAGTCTAGTTTAGCCATATCCATGGTTGGTAGTCAAAATAACTACCTGGAGCTATTTACTAATCGTGCATTTCATTTTTCTGGGAGCAACATGAAAGCTAACTTGAACATGCTCATTGACTATTCAAACCCTTCTGCAGCCAGTAAATCGATGAATATCGTTAAGTACAGGGGCTCCGTGAATTACCTGAATTATGGAAATCCGACCATCAAATCCCCCCATACATTTTGAAAGCATTTTTTAAGCTGAGAATAATAGTCATAATACAAAGTTTCATGGTATTCATTAATAAGTGGATATAATATATATTGCATTAGATTAATTATTGCTAATGTTTGGGATGATTGTTCAATGAAATGGAAAAATTATAGTAAGTGTATGTAGTGACATGGGGTGGCTATAGAAAATGGTTGTTTCTGACTAACATGAAAGAGAAATGGGCAGAATCAGATGGAGAATGGGGGTTTGGATGAGATGGATAATTGAGGGGATTGGAGTTGGGAAGAACTAGAGATTGAGTGGACACAAATCAGAGGAGGAAGACTAGATTTCAAAGAACCAGGGGATTACGGGGGTAACTATTCAGGGGATCAGCAGAGGCAAAGATATCTTTTCTCCTTGAGCATTTTGCCCAACATGATGTATACGTTTACTATTTTGTCATTACAATTGCCCAGAAAATGTCATTAGTTTTGCTTCTAAGTCAGTCCTAATTTTTCTGTACCATTCTATGTTCTATAGTTTTGATGGCTACAGTGGGAAATGTAAATACATCACTTGCTCTGCATCAGGCATTGATCTTTAATACAGGGGTACTCCATATGATTTGGAAGTGCTTGATCTTGACACTGGATGTTGCAATTGCTCTGTTCCTCAGCACTGAGCGCTTGAAAGGAAGAAAGCATGGCATTTACTGACGTCTGCCCCTGACGACTGAACATTACCTACAATGGAGATTGAAAGATTTGCAGCAGCAAGAAAAAAATGTCTAAAATCCACCACTGAAAAATATTGGTTGATCTTGCAAACCATGTCGGGCTTGTTATAAGTGCATTCTTTTCCGTGGACTAGTAGAGGGTTGGTGAGCGCTGCACTGAGGAAGATGTCACTGAGGATCTTCTATTACATAGTGGCGTTTCATGCTGGAGTAAGGATGATTGATATGTCAGTAATAGTAGCTTAGGAATAGTGGCAATCAAACCTGAGAAATGTTGAGGCAATGGGAAGAAATGGGAATTGCGGAAAAAGAAGCACCAGCTAAAAGAGAAAGATGGGTCTGTTCAGTTTTTTCATATCCAGTGCTGCTGGTATATGTTAGCAGTCCCAATCATTTTATTTTTATATGTATAGATAGACTCCAAGAGCATGCAATAATTTTCTCCAGATCAAACTGGCATTCACAGTTGCATGCCCCCCCCCCCCATGCCACTGATCCCACCACTTTGTTATGCTCGAATTACCTTACTTGGCCAATATTTGTATTAAAAAAATCTCATTTATGCTGTTAAACCTACCTTATGATTGTTATTTAATTACACAGAATGGAGCTTTGCAAAGGAAACACAATTCGATATCATTCTGTGTCTAATTTCCTTAATTGGATTCACATTGAGATAAGAAATATTAATGCCAGCAGCACATGTACAGGATTCTGTGGAGTTTGCCTCCTGACTACCATTAATTTCCTTCCACTGTATTAAATGTATTATTTTGCATGCCAGCTTGCCACCTCATTCTTGACACAGATGGTATAATACTATATATAATGCATAGAATAAGCGTGTAACTCCACTGAAAATGCAGCCGATTTATGTTTCTGAGTGGTCAACAAATTAATTGACGTAAAAAGCTGCCACCTGACTGATCAAAGTCAAATGCAATTCACTTGTGTAATGGTCACCTTGAAACGGCACGAGGAAAACAATTTTTCTAGGTAAATTCTGTGTCACTCGCAGGGGTGATTAGAATGTACTACTTTCTGCCTTAAATGAGTAGTAAAGAGCCATTTAAACAGTTTGTGGACAGAATGTGAGGGAAAAGCAATGGGTAAATGTACTGAAAGGGTGTGATGACATTGGGTGAGAAGAGGCTCATGTTGACTACAGACAATTGCAGAAACCCTGTTTGCTCTTGCCGATGTGCAGTAACCTCCATGTGAATATTTCCACATGAAGTCAGCCTTTAGTATTGCACGGATCATGGGTTTGGATTGGATGCACCACAGTTAATGTGCATGGGGGCGGTCAGGCTGTGGCAAGTGGTCGGATTGCAGTAGGGAAGTGCTGGCTAGCTGACTGTGGCTCAAACTGTTATTATTTGTCATGGCCATACTTGGTCTGGGAGCCAGCTGTTAGGTTGTGGTCAAACTCATGGCTGCAGATGTTTAAATTGCTGTAATGCACAGCGTGCTGCAATGCACAGTTTAGTTTAGTTTATTGTCACGTGTACCGAGGTATAGTGAAAAGCTTTTAGTTGAGTGCTAACCAGTCTGCGGAAAGACACGATTACAATTGAGCCATTCACAGTGAACAGATTCATGATAAAGGGAATAACGTTTAGTGCAAGATAAAGTCTAATAAAGTTCGATCAGGGTCTCCAATAAAGTAGATAGTAGCTCAGGACCGCTCAGGACAGGGCAGCAATGTTGCACCTATATAATAGAAAACATGAACAGCTTGACTTTTCCAATATCGGTGTGATTTTTGCCCTGTTTTGTGGGTTATAGAGAGAGAGCTCTGGTATTGATGTTGCACCCTTCTTTCCTCTTTAGCCTGAGGGATTGATCTGGTATGATGCTATTGACGCTACTTCATTGAATTTGTGCCATTCCTTTCTTTGTAAGTTCACAGCGTGAAGTAAGCACTTTTGCAGTCTGTCCTTGTCTAACCTGTTATCATGTACTTAGATTTCACCAAAGCCTGAGTGCAAAACAGGTGTAGCAGTTATAAATCCCAAATATGTGCACTTAGAATTTAGATGAGAGTGCATCGCCCTTGTGACTAATTGCTCATCCCAAGCACGGCTTGAAGTGGGAAATGTTTTGTTTTATCTGATATGTTGAACAAAATATATAGCAATATACACTAAAAGGCAGATCAATGCATACAATTGCAACACACTGTGTAGCGGATGTTCGTCACCACACACACCTTGACCCTCTTGAATGACGAACCCATGGTGTAATTAGGTGACTAATTTGCTTCAAAGTGTATTGCAGTGTTTGTGAAGTAACATCTTGGGCTTCTAAGTTGTGAATTCTTCATAGTATGTTCAGGTAATAGCCCTGTCCCACGGTACGAGTTCATTCCAAGAGCTCTCTCGCGTTTGCCCTGATTCGAACTCGGAGATTTACGATAATGGCCTCTTGTCGGTACTTGGGGCTCTCGTGGACATTTTTCAACATGAGCTCTTGGAATGAACTCGTACCGTGGGACAGGGCTTTAATGATGAAACGATCAATGAAGCTGCTTCTGTTGGTTGATTGAAGAATGTTGGCCATGGCAACAGGAGAAGTCTCTGCTGCTCTCCAGTTACTATTGTGACACCCATCTTGTCAGTAATGTAACTCGGGTAGCCATGGAGCAGTTCCGGGGTGAGGTGCTGTTTCCCGATGGAAGCAGTGTTCACGGAAGATTCCTCCAGTCACAAACCCATCCCCAGCAAATCTACTTGTGATCTCTCTCAAGTTTGGAGCGACCACGACAACAAAATGTGTGAGTCCACCTGTGAGTGTGTCTGAGGATCTAAACATCGGGATGTTCCAATGGGGTCTTGATTAACCGGGAAAAGAGGCAGAGAAATGGCAGATGGAGTTTAATTCAGACAAATGCGAGGTGTTATATTTTTGTGTAGTACAATCAATCATTGAAAGTAGGCATGCAGGTGCAGCAGGCAGTGAAGAAAGCAAATGGTATGTTAGCATTCATAGCGAAAGGATTTGAGTATAGGAGCAGGGAGGTTCTACTGCAGTTGTACAGGGTTTTGGTGAGACTACACCTGGAGTATTGCGTACAGTTTTGGTCTCCAAATCTGAGGAAAGACATTCTTGCCATAGAGGGGGTACAGAGAAGGTTCATCAGACTGATTCCTGGGATGTCAGGACTTTCATATGAGGAAAGACTGGATAGACTCGGCTTGTACTCGCTAGAATTTAGAAGACTGAGGGGGGATCTTATAGAAACTTACAAAATTCTTAAGGGGTTGGACAGGCTAGTTGCAGGAAGATTGTTCCCGATGTTGGGGAGGTCCAGAACAAGGGGTCACAGTCTAAGGATAAGGGGGAATTCCTTTAGGACCGAGATAAGGAAAACATTTTTCACACAGTGAGTGGTGAGTCTCTGGAATTCTCTGCCACAGAAGGTAGTTGAGGCCAGTTCATTGGCTATATTTAAGAGGGAGTTAGATGTGGCCCGTGTGGCTAATGGGATCGGGGGTATGGAGAGAAGGCAGGTACAGGATACTGAGTTGGATGATCAGCCATGATCATATTGAATGGCGGTGCAGGCTCGAAGGGCCGAATGGCCTACTCCTGCACCTAATTTCCATGTTTCTATGTGTACAAACCAAGGCAGGGCTTGGAGAGTGTTATGGAACAAAGAGACCTAGGGGTGCAGGCATATAGTTCTGTTTAGGTGGCAACACAGATGGGCAAGGTAATGAAGAAGGCATTTGGTCGGTGAATTAGGTATTGAATGCAGGAATATTATCCTACAGCTGTATACAAGACTTTGGTGAGACCACAGGTAGAAAAAACAGCTGGAGTAACAACGGTTCAGGCTGCATCTCTTGAGAAATAGGAATAGCTTATGTTTTGGGTCTTCATATTTGGATTACTGTGTACAGTTCTGATCACCATGCAATAGGAAAGATGTCATTAAACTGTCTTTAATTGGACTTTATCTTGCACTATAAGCTATTCCCTTCATCCTGCATCTGTACGCTGTGGACGGTTCGATTGTAATCATCTGCAGTCCTTACGCTGACTGGATAGCGTGTAACAAAAAAGCTTTTCACTGTACATCGGTACACGTGACAATAAACGAAACTAAACTGAAAAGGATCAAAAAAGATTTACTAGAGGTTTACTGGATCTGAAGGATTTGATCTATGAGAGGCTTGAAAGTTTGGGTCTTCCTTTCGGTGTAGCAGACTGGGAAGTGAACTGATGGAGGTTTATAAAATCATGAGGGGCATAGATATGTCTCTGCCAGATGTCTGTAACGGTTTTATTCCTGTTTCTCAGTTTCATAATGGCTTCTTTGACTTTCATTGGCACAACTTTGGTCCTCATGTTGATAAACAGCAATAAAAGTTTGCAAAGGTATTGGAAAGTCTGGGGGAAAGACTAGGTGCTGAGTGATCTCTTATACCTGCATTAAAGTGGATGGTCACAGTCTTTTTTCCAAGGTAGTGTAGTCTAAAACTAAAACTAAAACTAGTCTAAAACTAGAGGGCATATGTTTAAAGTGAAAGGGGAAAGATTTACAAAGGACCTGAGGAGAACGCTTTCCACATGGAGGATGCCCATATGCATTGAATGAGCTGCCAAACAAAGTGGCAGAACTGGGAACATTTGTATCATAATTGTGTAGACAGGTACATGACAGGAAGGGTTGGATGGATATAGGCAGGCACAGGCAAGTGGGACTAGCTCAGGTAAGCAACTACTCCAGCATTTTGTGTCTATCTTTGATAGACCGATGGGTCAGCCTCTGTGCCTTATTACTACATCTTCAAGGGGAGAGGCCAAAGAAGTTTAGAGATGAGAAAAAGCTGCCATAAAAGATTTGAAAATACGTATTTTGAAACGAGCACTTGAACGAATGTAAATTTACAGACATTGGAAATCAAATTTTTTAATACTTCTTGAGAGTTGTTTCCATTTTGATGAAGCACCATACTTATGAACCATTAAGTACCGTGTCTTAGCTTATTATCACAAAACACTTTGGAATTTTTAAATTGCTTCGACTACTCAGCTGCAAGTAAAATTCATTTTAATAATTCTTTTTGATTTTTTTTCTGCACATTTGTCTTTTCAACAAAACAATATCCCCAGGGAACTGGGTTGGGCGAGTTTCTTAGCTGACAATTTAAGAAAATGTAGTTAACATCAGCAATTGTGTCATTTCAATTGAGTATGTTAATTCGGCTCCTTCACCTTGTCACGAAATCCCGCAAGCCAATCCCTGACAACAATGTCAGCATTTGGTGCAAAAACAACAGTATTTAAACATTTATTGCAGGTTTTAAAAAATAATTTTTTGGAGTACAAATCGTAGAAATCCTCTTGAGAGTAAATTTGTAATTTTTTGTTTGAAATGTGATTTAGAGAAAACTCTTTAACTGTATGTAATGTGAATGCCTTTTGCCCTGTTGCTTTTGATCCTTTCATTGGTTATGGTTCAATGCTGGTAGTACCTTGGCTTTATGTGTGAAAAGTAGTGAGTGTCAACATATTATTTCATCCTTCAAGTATAAGTGCTGTCAGTAGAATTGAATGAAAGGAGTGAGATCCTTGTGTGTGTCTCTCTCCCCCTTTCTAACACAGGGATGCAAAAGCTAATTGTGGTACCTTTCCCAGTGCTGTAGCAGAGAAGTAGGAACATTGCAGTTGAATTCCAATTTGACAATGTCATTCTGTGTGCAGCGGAGAGTTAATTAACAATGTGTGTTGATAAAATTTTTGGGGAATAATGGTTTGGAGCAGTTAGTGAAACTGATTATGTGAATGAGCTGAATTTGCAAACACTACTTGCGTTGGTTTTCTTTGTGTTTGTGACTACCTCTCTCTCACTCTCATTCACGCTCTCTCTCACTCTCAATCTCTCTATCACTCGCACTCGAACCTCTGCTCTATAGCGTCATCAATAATGTCCCCAAGCTAATACCACAGATATTATCAGCCCTGGCCAGACAGAAATATTCAAAAATTGAATGAGATGGATATTATAGGTTGATAGAGCAGTTAAAAATATTTACTACCAACTTTTCTATTCAGAATAGTTTAAGCGTGGCACAATTATTCATTATGTTTTATTTGATTTACAATTAACCTGACAGTACAAACATATTGACATCAAATTGATTTTGTTAAATTCGAGGTACTTTGTTCCAATGCTTTATTTGCGTAGCGCACACACATCTCCCATCGTCCGCGTTGGCGCAGTTGGGAACCGCCATTTTGAGATTGCCATTTTGTCTCGCATCACAATGGGGATCTCTGGTGTCACAATGGGGAGTGGTGGAATATTGCATTGGGGGAACGGCATCCGTTGGGTCCGCACTTGGTTTATTTCAAAATCTAATGAAGGGAACTGAACCATAACAAATACCTAGCATTTAAAAACCTACAACCTGATGTTCTGAGCAAAGTGGGTGAACAAGACACATTAATGTGTATCTCCCAAAATTCTCCAGTTTCTGGAAAGGACCAGGTAGTTTGGAAGGAACCAAGTAACACTGTTTTTAAAGCAAGGGGGGGGGGTGGGGTGGGGGGAGAGAGAGAGAGAAAAGATATGTCTACAGACAAGTTGAGAAGATGAGAAGGAATTTTGTTAGTCAGAGGGTGGTGAATCTTTGCAATTCATTGCCACAGAAGGCTGAGGAGGTCAAGTCAATGGATATTTTGAAAGCGGATAAAAATAAATATTTAACATATAAATGTTTTAGTGAATAGCAGGGTAGATGTGGAGGCTTGCCGGGCCGGGATTGCCATTTTCACTGAACATTGCCTTGTGTGGTGGAATATTACGTTGGGGGGTGGTTGCAACGTGTCCGCATTTGGTATCGTTATTTATAAAAGTAAATTGTCCAGTCCTAACTCGCAACTTGCCAAAAATAATTAACTTAATTAGTGCTTAGAATGATTCCGGCATAGGTCTTCTTGTTCTGATTTGGAAGATAGCAGTCAAAGATTCATTTTATTTAAATGTTGTAATTGAAATTACTTTCATTCTTTTTTTGTACAAAAATATTTATTGAAGTGATCAGTATTTCACGCAATTAAACGTGTTCCAGTTCTGAAATTAATGTTGCTGTAATCTAAGTTTTATTACAATGTTTTGCATCATGGGAGGACAAAAATAACTCCTGTTTTTAACCTTTTTGAGCATTTACGCTGATGTGGAGATGTTCATTCAGTTGACAATTGTCAGTTAGAAGCCTCTAAGTTTAGGAGACCAGAGGCTTGTATACTTGGGCGGCACAGCGGTGCAGCTGTAGAGTGGCTGCTTTACAACGCCACAGCCCCAGGTTCAATCCTGACTACAGGTGCTGTCTGTAGGGAGTTTGAACGTTCTCCCAATGACATGCATGAGTTTTCTCTGGGAGTTCTGGTTTCCTCTCACACTCCAAAGCTGTACAAGGTTGTATGCTAATTGGCTTCTGTAATTTGTAAATTGTCCCTAATGTGTGTAGGATAGTGTTAGTGTGCGGACTCGGTGGGTTAAAGGGCCTGTTTCCAAACTGTATCTCTAAACAAATCAAAAATGAAGGCTGAAATCCCAATGTTGTATTGAAGAAATACTACCAGGGCATTATTAACTACGTCAGCTGAACATAGGATTACCTACAAATCATTTCCAAGGGGGGTTTATTCCCAGTATTGCGGCCAATATTTCTTCCTAATAAAGATATTATCAAAAATCAGATTTTCTAGCTATCATAAACCATTTAAGGTTGGAGTTGCAGTGTCAAATTGGATGCTGTGTTTTCTACATCACAATAGTAAGTACACTTCAAAACGCATTTCTTGGCTGTAAAACACGTTGAGATGTCCTGAGGGTATGAAAGATGTTGTGGATATGCAAGTCTTTCTTTTCTCTCTTTGCGACAATCATGAAGTGATGGCAGTGAATGTGACGTGGTAATTGAGGGGAAACCTGTAGTTGGCAGTATTCTGCCTCACCAAAGGCTGCTGCTTTTAGTTTACTTTAGTTTAGAGATACTCCTTGGAAACAGGCCCACTGAGTCCACCACTCCATCGATGACCCGCTTGCACTATTTCTATGTTATCCCACTCCCTAAAAACAAGAGGCAATATAAAGAGACCAATTAACCTACAAACTAGCACGTCTTTGAGACTTCTGAGGAAACCCACGTGGTCACAGGCAGAATGTTCGAACTCCACAAAGACAGCACCAGAGGTCAGGATCGAACCTGGGTCTCTGGCACCGTGAGGCAGCATCTCTAACAGCTGCGCCACCGTGCTGCCCTATTATTATTTATTAATCAGCATAGAAAATTTAAGCTGCAAATTCAGTAAAGTCTGCATTGAGGCAAGATGGGGGGGGGGGGGGTGTAATTTGGGAATACCAATAAAAATAATAAATAAAAAGGAAGTAAACCAAACACTTACATCTGAAGCTTTTTCTCAAGGGACCATCCTGTAGGAAGATTCATCCTCATTCTGCCATGACTGCTTCCATCATTTCAAGTGCTTGATCTGTTTCATGGTTTTATAGAATCGATGAATCTCATCCCCAAAGAGTCCAGCAGTCCCTTTGATTCCTGACCTGACATCTGCTAATGCTGCTGCTGCCGACCTGCCACTCTGGATCTGCTGAACTGTACGTCGTGTTTGACAACATTCATAATACGAATCAATATTCGGCATTGGGAAAGTGAGAGAGAGAGGGAAGCTGTTGCCGCAAAAGGCTGCTTTGCCCCTGGGCGTCTGTCAGAATGGGGTAGTTATTAATAGCTCCATCTCCACTTAGCATAGTCAGTAGGGGTCAGGCATGAAATGATTTAATCAGTTTATGATATCTGTGACAGGGAGCACTTAAAATGCAATCACAAAATTTAGGCAGAAGTGTCCCTGGGCTGCTGTAGTGTTTACCTTAGTTATTTTTGTTGTTGCTGCTACAGCGCTGAACTGTGCAACAATGTACTAGTCTTCATTATGTATCAAAGCATTTAGTGAGAACTTATTTAGCTGCAAATTTGTTTCCTGTATTTTGATATGTCCTTAGCCTTGTTTTACTCTGTAACCTAAATAGTACTAAATCCAATCTGGGTCAGGGTTAATGAAGCACTAGTTAGTATTCAACCCAAAAGCCAAATGATGTGAGCTGCTGCATCAGATTAGAAAAATAAGTTTTTAAAAATTGCCTGAATTCATTTGAATAAGCTAAATGTGAAATATTCAGATCAATGATTAGGGTTTATTGCAGATTGTGTGTGACAGAGATTTTACAACACAGAACAGAACTTGCACAGGAACAGGCCCTTCTGCCCACAATGTCTGTGCCGAACATAATGCCAAGATCCACTCTCATTTACTTGCACATAATCCACATCCCACCATACCCTGCATAACCACGTTCCCATCCAGAAGTCTCAAATGCCACTATCCTATCAGCCTCAACCACCACCCCAGACAGTGTGTTCCTCCTGGCATTCACCACTCGGAGGTTTAGCTAGACCATTCAATTACCATTCGACCTATCAGAAGCCAAGATCTCCATTGGTCCGACAAAATGGATAATCCAGAAAGGCTCTGGATCCATGTGTGCTGGAAAATCGGTGGTGGACCTGTATGTATGTGGCTGGTCTACCTGATTTTCTGGTCAATGGTGGTCCATAATATTTGTGCTTGGGAATTTGGTGATGCTAATCCTGTTGAATCTTGTTGGAGCAATCATTGTCAGCACATGTCAGCCCAAGTCAAACATTAAGTGGTAAAGAAAGCCTTTGGTGTGCTGGCCTTTATAAATCAGAGCATTGAATATAGGAGTAGGGAAGTAATGTTAAAATTGTACAAGGCATTGGTAAGACCAATTCTGGAGTATGGTGTACAATTTTGGTCGCCTAGTTATAGGAAGGATGTCAGCAAAATAGAGTGAGTACAGAGGAGATTTACTAGAATGTTGCCAAGGTTCCAGCAACTCTGTTTACAGAGAAAGGTTGTTGAACAAGTTAGGTCTTTATTCTTTGGAGCGCAGAAGGTTAAGGGGGACTTGATTGAGGTCTTTAAAATGATGAAAGGGATAGACAAGAGTTGACGTGGATACGTTTTTCCCATTGAGGGTAGGGAAGATTCAAACAAGAGGGCATGACATGAGAATAAAGGGACAGAAGTTTAGGGGTAACGTGAGGGGGAACTTCTTTACTCAGAGGGTGGTGGCTGTGTGGAATGAGCTTCCAGCAGAAGTGGTGGAGGCAGGATCGATTTTAACATTTAAAAGTAAAGTGGATAGGTATATGGACGTGAAGGGAATGGAAGGGTATGGAGGGAATGGAGCAGGTAGATGGGACTAGGGGAAAACAAATGGTCGGCACGGACTGGAAGGGCCGAGATGGCTTGTTTCCGTGCTGTAATTGTTATATGGATATGGTTATTAAATAGGTTTTGTGTAGGAAGGAACTGCAGATGCTGGTGTAAACCGAAGAAAGACAAAAAAATGCTGGAGTAACTCATCGGGACAAGCAGCATCTCTGGAGAAAAGGGATGTGTGACGTTTCAGGTCGAGACCCTTCTTCAGACTTGCAAGCATGGACAACATCACATGTTGAGGAGTCGTCATCAGCGAACGTCCTGTCTTCTGACCTTCATATAGAAGGGGAGACATTGATAAAGCAGTTTAAGATGACTGGATCTAGGTCAATGCCCTGAAGAATTCCTGCAGTAGTGTTCTGGATCTGATTGACTGGTCCTAGCAAAACCCACACTTGACATTGGTAGACTCAAAATGCTGGAGTAACTCAGCGGGTCAAGCAGCATCCCTGGAGAACATGAATAGGTGACATTTTGGAGTGGGACTCTTCTTCAGACTGATTGTAGTAGGGAGAGAGTGGTAAAAAAACTGGAAGCAAAGAAAAAAACAGGACAAATCGGGGCTGGTAACAAATGACCTCGGGCAAGGAGGTTGCCTGATAGACCGACGGTTGGCTGGAGACAGGTGTGAGCCTAAGAGGGATATATAGTTGCTGTGGAACGACTCCGGGTGAGGCAGCATCGATGGAGCAAAGGAAATAGGCGACGTTTCGGGTCGAGACCCTTCTTCAGTCTAGTAAACCCATCTAACTGCAAGGCATAGCAGTGGTCCCATGGTGGTGCCATGGCTACTCCTTTAACTGCACATAGCGCAGGAGTTGCAACAGAAGATATTGAGGGTGAGGACAAGTTCCGCTATGCGTAGGAGAGTGCTAGTAGAGGAGAATTTGAAGAAACAGAGACTCTTGAGACCTAGAGGTATAGAGGGACTAGGGACTGGACATCCGTGGTAAAGAATGGGTGCCTGGAAACTGAAATTTATTAAAGGTTGAAGGACATGTGAGGTGTCTTGGACATAGGTGAGAAGGGTTTAGGCAAGGGGGGAATGGGATGGAATCAAAGTATGTGGAGATGAGTTCAGTGGGGCAGGAACAGACAGAAACAATGGGTCTGCCAGGGCCGTTCTGTTTTTTTTTGCATTTTGGAAAGGAATGAATACTTTATTGTTACATGTGACAAGTCCCAGTGAAAATTCTTTGCCCTTGCATAACCAAGGTATGCAAAAGTCACCACTAAAGAGCACTCGCAAAAGTATTACTACGTATAACGCGACAGGTCACCTTTGTTCCTCCCTCGCTCCCTCTCCCTCAGGGTGTCCCCCCCCACACACCCAGATTCCCCTTTGTTCCTTCCTGGCAGCGCGTCTTCACTCTGAATGGTCCCCTATCTTCATCAGTCGGTCGGCACCACCATAGACTTTCACACCGACCTCTCCACTATCATCGCCGAGTCCCGTCCTGAGGCCTCCGTGGCCCAGGCCCCAGACGCGGGCTCTGCTGACCCAGGCTCCAGAGGTAGGAGGTAGAAGTGGGCAGTGAGGGGCTGGGGAACGATAAGGTTAGAGGCTGTGGACGGGTATCACCAGAGGTGACAAAATCAGAGACAGTCTAGAAGCATGGGAAAGACAGTCTGGGCTTTAGTGACCAGGTTACTGCATTACCAATTGCTGCATGATAGTCAAAATGGCCATCACTTTGCTGATGATTGGGAGCGATTGTTTGGGGTGTAATTAGTCAGGTTAGATTTGTCCTGACTTTCACGAACAGAACCTTCTTGTGCGCTATTTGGCGATGTTACGTCGATGCCAGTACTGTAACTGTACTGAAATGGCTTAGCTAGAGGTTAAAGAAAAACAAACTGTTGGAAAAACTCAGCGGGTCGAGCAGCATCTGTGGAGAGAAATTAATTGTCTATAATTCTAAGCTTGACATTTGGATGACAAACACCCTTGAATGATTTGTTCTCTTTGTTCTGTTTCTTTTCATACCTCTAGGTTCCTTCTCCCCTGACTCTTTGTCT
Source organism: Okamejei kenojei (assembly GCA_035221665.1). NCBI lineage: Eukaryota > Metazoa > Chordata > Chondrichthyes > Rajiformes > Rajidae > Okamejei > Okamejei kenojei. The sequence goes on from CM069138.1 coordinate 59,320,768, forward strand.
GAAGAAGGATCTTGACTTGAAACGTCACCTATTCCTTTTCTCCAGAGATGATGCCTGACCTGCCGAGTTACACCAGCATTCTGTGTCTTATCTTAAATGATTGAGAGTAGAAACAAGGAACTGCAGGTGCTGGTTTATTTTTTTTTTAAAAGACAGAGTGCTGGAGTAACTCAGAGGGTCAGGCAGAATCCCGAGAGAGCATGGATAGGTGAAGTTGCGGATCGGGACCCTTCTTCAGGCTGATTATGGGGGGAGAGGGGAGGGAGAAATCATAGAGGCAAGCTTCTACCACTATCTTTCCAACCCCTCCTCCTCCCCAACAATCAGTATGATGCACGAGGCAATATACTTAAGGCCTGTCCCACGATTCTTCAGCGGAACTGGATCGCAGGCACACACCTGAAAAAAAACGGGAACTGAACGGTAAACTGTCAGAATGGAACACAAAACGCGCACAAACACAATCGCAAAAGCCGGGCCAGAGCAAGCAGGGAGCGCTGTCTGAACTTCACACGATGCAAAGCCCAAGGTGATACGGACAACACACCAGATGAACAGAAGGTTCAAGACGGCTAGCACAGTGGTACGGCAAGTCCCTTTAAAATGAGTGGGGAGGGGAGAAGGAGTGGCACGCTTTTAAAGAAGCCAGGACAATTTTTTGTCAGCCAAGACGCAATCGGCTGTGAAGTTTGGCGTGCAATAACATACCGTTTGGTTATCCTTGGTTCTGAAAAACTCGTGCTTTACGTTTTCTTCCCCAAGGAGCCAATGAATATACCGGTCAGCAAAGGCATTGACTAAAACAACTAACGAGGACTACCACGCTATGTATAAGTCCATGGCAACCCCACTAACAAAACTGCAACATATGACTACAGACTACGATTTTCTCCATGGCGACCATTTTGGTTGCAGGAAAATGTTTCAACCTTTGAAAAATTTGCGGCACCATACTGAGGCACGACTAGTTCCCAGAATGAGGGAGCTCCTCGCGACCATGAAGGAGACTCACCAGAGACCACCAGCAACATGTGGCGACGCAGAGTCACCTGCATCTCCGCCAAAAAAGACGCCTAAGTGGGACAGGCCCTTTAATTTACAAAGTTGACCCACAGAAGTCAGGGTATTGTGAGATATTTATTATTTTTCTCCGTATGAAACCACGTTATGATATTTGATATCACCTATCGCTTTCTATCCTACAGGTGGATAAATAATCTTGCGATTGGAATCAAATTTCAACTCTTCCAGTGTTAATTCAGTTGGACTCGAAGTGATTTAAAAATTGTACACACAAATGCCACAGATTGCAATTCAGCTCGCAAGGAGATGCTACTGTACCTGGAGACAAATGCGTTAGTTCCCATCAAAGTGAGACACTCAGATTCATTGACTGACGCTGAACTCCAACAAGTTGCAAAGTAACTCAGCACAATTAATGTGCGCAAAACTAATTTGCCATAAAACAGAAATGTTGGTCTGACTGTGACTGGAGGGAGAATCTCTTTTGCAAAGTTTTCCTTCTATCCATGACAGTCTGGGTTTCAGTAGCTCCCACCACCCCTTCCATAGTGCTTGACAATTGCATTTGCTGCTGTGGGGTTCAAGTTTCACGTTCATATGGATGCTGCTCTGATTTAGCTCTCCCTCCACTCTTGTTGCCTCCTTCCCTCTTGTGGACGTCAACAACTCCACTTCACTCTCCATCACAGTTTTAATCTTATTTACCCAGCCTCTCTAAAAAATAGGATTGGCCCAAGGGTCATTTTGAGTCATTCCTGATGTTTCAGCAATTTTGCTCGTATGCCTCATCAACAAATACTAGCAATGCATTTGTGTAATGTAACCTCACCACTAAACCCATTCCAAGATGTAGAAACAAGGAACTGCAGATGTACAAAGGAAGACACAAAATGCTGGAGTAACTCAGCACGTCAGGCAGCATCTCTGGGGAACATGGGTATGTGACGTTTTGTGTTGGGTCACCTTTCCATGCTCTCCAGAAATGTTGCCTGGCCCACGAGTTATCCCAACCACCTTTGGTCTCTTTCCAAGATGCTTTGTTGTTCCAGCCTAAATCAACCCCGATACAGATTATGATTATCAAACCTGCCAATCTTTTTTAAGGAGCATCCTTTAGTCCACCTATCACTTTGCTTTTTCCAGCTATTTCCAAAGCTTTCCAATCTGCTTCAATCTGAGCAGGATCGGGCTGACAGAAACGTTATCTGTTCATTCCCTCCACAGAAGTTGCCTGAGATCAGTTTGAGTTCCTTCAACACTATTGTGCTTAGCTCAAGAGTTTATTTAGCACCTGCAATTTTTCTGTGTTTTCAGTTCTTACATTCCCTTTTTCAAGGTTCAAAGGCTAGAACCTCGTAACCTGCTGTTAAGACAACAACCATTCCCTCAATATCAGCAAGACAATAGATTTGATCGACATCAGAAGCAAAGTGGTATACATACATTGAAGGGGTGGTGAAGCAGAGATTTTGAAAGACTCACGTTCGTAGGAGTGAAATTTCACCAGCAACTTGTCCTGGACCAGCCACGTCGAAGCACTGGCCAAGAGAGCACACCAATGCCTCTACTTCCTCAGAAGACTTAGGAAATTTGTCATGTCCCCAACAACTTTCACCAACTTCTACAGATGTGCCGTAGAAAGCATTTTATTGTGATGCATCATGGCATGGTTTGGGAACAGCTCCATCCAAGATCTCAAGAAATTGCAGGGAGGGGGGGAAGAACAACAGGGGGGAACCTAGCGCGTGGGGGGGGGGGGGGGGGGGGGTTGTAATCTTGTAAGCACCCTTTGTGGGTGACTATTTGCATACCTTGGATATGCAAGCAAGGACTGTGACTTGTCACATGTGACAATAAAGTATTCAATTCAAAATCGAACTGTGGAGACAGCACCAAATAAAAACGTTATTTACTATTTCGAGCATCAGTACAGCATTTGTCCATTACCCAGTGAACAATATTGTTTAAAGCTGGGAAAAGGGTTGAAGTCGGAAAAATTTCTATACATGACAGTCACGTACATAGGATATCCTCCAAGCAAAGTGAGTGAGCAAGTCCGAACACTGGAACATACGAGTCCAGAGATATCCTTCACCCAATGACAAGTAAACCCTAAAGCTGTGTAGTCCCATTATAAATGTGTTCAAATAGAGACTGTCATCTTGCCCAACAAGATTCTGATATACAGTCCTTGGGTGCAGACGACAGAATTACTTGCGACAAAACCCGAAGCTGTGCCATTGTAACAATTCCTATTACACCACTTGTTGGTTGTGTTTTTTGTGACTGTTGGGTTGTGTTTTGTGACTGGGCAGGGAGCCAACTCTTATATAGGTATCTGTACTTTATTTGACCTTGTGGATAAAAATCTATTTCATTTAACATCACACATTCTTCTTTCCACTACACTTGGTCTTTTAATGATGTTATTTCGTTAGATAAGCTTATTGGCCTTACTATCTTGATATTATCGATCCACAAACTAAAGTGTTCCATTTATTGTTTGTAAATTACTAGCACTGGTCATTATTATGGCACACACCGGGGATTCTTGACATGATTCACAAATGCCCATGTTATTTATAAGACATTTCCCTCCTCCCACACCCTCCCCACAAATTGTCTTTTCTTTTGCAGAATTAACTTACAATTTAATGTAAAATTGTACATTAAATAGTACGCCACCTGTCCATTCCGTCCATACCTGTCCTGTAGAGTTCCTCCAGCACTATGTGTTTTGCTTACAATCTTGATGTTAGAATTAAGAACTCTGATTTAATAAGACACACTGATAGACACCGTTGGATATCCCATGTTCTGAGTGATCAGTAATATAATTGGCCTCGGTATCCCCAGATCTAAAAAGGGCAAATCATTGAATCTTTCGCTGTCCTTTCACCTCTTTCGTCTCAACATGGATATAGTAATTGGTGCAAGACACTGAGATGATGCACCGATTATACCCAATGAGCCATATCCAATGGCGCCAGAGAAGAGGGAGACATTTTGTAAAGGAGAAATATCTTCTCGGTTGTTGCTGAGACTTAAATTTTATTATATGTTGATACTGTATTATCATAGCAATGGAAGAAGGATAAAGGTTTCAAATAGCTTCCTCTGGCAGATTTGATTGAAATTTGTAATTCTTTTGGCTGCTCTCTGACTAGCCTAGTATGGAGTAGATATTATAATTGCGTTTCACTTGCTTGTCAAACTTGGCAGATTAGTGAAGGTTTCTCAGTGTCAAATTCTTCCTCAGGTAGGGAAGCAGCTTGAAAGTTTATTAATTATTATTATTAACAATAATTGTGTTTTAGGTGTATATTTAGGTTTTACTAATTTCATTGAAAGTGATCAGGTTACATTTCTTCAACATTTTGATATCTTCCTCCACTGAGAATGGTACAGGGCGGCACGGTGGCACAGCAGAAGAGTTGTTGCCAGAGTCCAGAGACCCGGGTTCGATCCTGACTATGGGTGCTGTCTGCATGGAGTTTGCACGTTCTTCCTGTGACCACATGGGTTTTCTTTGAGTGCTCCAATTTCCTCCCACACTCCTAAGACATACAGTTTCGTAGATTAATTGGCTTTGGTAAAAATTGTAAATTGTCCCTAATGTGTAGGATAGTGTTAATGTACGGGGTGATCACTGGTCGTCGCACAAACTTACAAACTTGTATGTTCTTGGGATAAGGGAGGAAACTGGAGCACCTGGAGGAAATCCATGTGATCACAGGAAGAACATGCACAGATGCTCTGTGAGAAGATGCAGTGCGGTAGTTCGGTTGGGTCGGTAGTTCAATTTTCACCCTGCTTGAAACAGATCAGATGATTATATTACAAACCATGAACTTTATTTCCCAGCTCAGTTGTTGCCTTCAAATGCAGGTGGGCAATGAAAATGGGAGATTCGTGGTTTTATGTGAATTGGGGGCCTTTTTATATTAACTGGGGCTCTATTACATTGACTAAGATGTGAACAGCAGTTTTGCAGAAGCATGACTTGAAATGGGACTAAGCCAGGGCTCAAAATTAGCGGTTGCCCGGGTGCCACTGACCACTCAAAGTGCCGCCGGGCAACCTAAACGCCGAGTCATTTTGCCCGGCTTGGCAACTTGGTTTATACCGAAGATATACCGTGGGAAAGATGCTAAGTGTGGCATGACGGAGGGTCGGAGCGAATGACGGGCCCCGCACAGCAGCAGCGGTGGCTCCATCTCCTCTTCCTCCCGCCTCCCCCCCATCCATCCTGCACAGATCCCCCCCATTCAACCCCACTGTCATCCCCCGCACTCTCCCCTCACAATTTTACTACTCCAACCAACACGCACTAATTCCCCTGCCTCAATCCATCCATTCCGCACTGATTGCCTTCTCAACCCCCCCACCGCCACCTATCCATCCTGCACTGATTCCACACTCCCCCCCCCCCCCCCCGACCCTATTGTGCTGGAAATGTCTTCAGAGCGAACATTGACTATGTTTGATAATGGAATGCAATCAAATATATTTTAATTCCCAATGTTATTATTTGTTTTAATCCATAAAGATGGATTAATTAAATTGTGAACACGTGAAACATTAAAACCACAGTGTTCGATTGTCACTGCTACTGTTGACACGTTATTACAGAATTCATTTTAACGGCAAATCAATGCTCTTAATATGGAGTATCAGTACTGTAGTTATTTAATGAGCAACATTCACAACCATACGTTGGATTTATCCAGGTTTTACTTCTACAGTCAGTCATATACATCACAAATTTGGTCAGGAGATATTTCAGTTGAAATTTTAACGTTAATTCTGAAGAGGGAATGATGGAAAAAGCGTTTATCAACAATTTTAAAAAAAAAATGTGTTGCTTACAAACTGGGTGTCTTCATTGCTGTTCGCAACACATACAACTAATCTGAATGTCCGGTAATGTGGCGTCTTGACACCTTTAAATATATTACCAAAAGAACATTTGCTGCATTTATGTCCTTTGGCCATCTCTTGTTAGTTAGTGTAATGTTTAACCTGTCAGATGGGTATAGTCAGTTTTAACAGCTATTATCATAAAATACCTTTAGAAAATTCCTTGCAACCTGTATATTTTGTTGTGGATAAATTATGTGGGAAGCGAGAGTGTTTCTGTACCAATAGCAATAACGACCCATGCTATGGCCATGACATGATTATTTTCGGTCCTTCACTCAAAACATGCTTGCATCAATCTGTAGTGTGCATGGTTAAGCATATATGTTATCATGGTCCAGGATTTATTGACACAAGTTGATCATATGCTGAATAATCCAACCGCATTTTTGTTTGGAAGTGGAAAGAAATAATAAAAATTGCATTAATTGCAATGCGTATAAAGAGTTGAGATACTGTATTATAATTTTGCTGCATGCCATTGTGGTATATATCATGTCTTGATTGGTGAATATGTTTAGTTTGCGACTTTATTTGAAGCAGAAGTAACATGTGAATGCTTCATTGACCATAATTCCGACTGGTAACTACGCAATTCGTCCGAGCACATTATCGCACGCGTCATGCAAGCCATCTTAAATGACCACCTAAACTGTCATTTGGCATCCTAAAAAGCTGCCAAGGTTGTCCGGCGGGCAACAGGGAAAAAATGTTAAGCGAGAGCCCTGGACTAAGCGTTTTTGCGTAATCAGCAGGGGAACAGAATCAGATTTTAAGACCATTATTCATTGATGGTTGAATGTTAAATTTTGGTAGGAAAGGGAAATCTTATCAGTCCAATTTGATTGTTACTTATTATTTGCACAGTAATACATAGCACTGTGTCTTCTTGTAGGGGTCGTCAGCTGGAAAAAAAGAAGGACCTTGTTGGTTTTTAACCTTGCTAACTCATTATAATTAGGTTAATTGTTAACTGTGTTTTAAGTCTTGGACCTGTTGATGTTTATGATGATCTGCTCACCATGTACCTTAATCAAGCCTTTGGGATCAATTGTCGGCTTTGCTCCCTGACTGACATGTGATTTCTTGTCAGGAAGTAACCAGTTCATTGTAAGGTGAAGAAGGGTCTCGACCCGAAACGTCGCCTATCTCCTTCGCTCCTTAGATGCTGCTGCACCCGCTGAGTTTCTCCAGCTTTTTGTGTACCCTCGATTCTCCAGCATCTGCAGTTCCTTCTTTAATACATTTAGTTAAAGATAGATGCAATGTGCTGGAATGACTCAGCAGGTCAGGTAGCATCTCTGGAGAAAAAGAATGGGTGACGTTTTGGGTCAGTATCCTCAAAATGTCACCAATCCTTTTCCCCAGAGATGCTGTCTGACCTGCTGAGTTACTCCAGCACTTAGCATCTTATGTTTTGTATAATCCAGCATCTATATTCAATGTATACCAGTTCTATATACATTTAGTTTCTCCATTCTCCCTGCACGGCACACATGCATACACCACACAACAAAGTTGTATCTTTATATACGCTAGGTTACTTTTTGAAAATAATGAGTGATTTATATATTCATGTTATTGATAAAGTTGCCACCTCCGCAGCTTTTCTGAGTTCCTTTGTATCATTGGCAAAGCATTTATTTCACGATGAGAGGAAGATGGCATGATTTGATTTTTACAGTTTCCACTTGACTTACCTCTGGATACCATTGTAATCCTTCACCTTTTTGATATTCACTTATTTATCTCTCTCTTGAATAGGTCATAACAACAAAACATGTTGGAATATCTTTTTAGCAAGTGATATCATGAATCTCTCTGTGACCTGTAATTGTGTTTCTTTCCAAACTGATTCATCCATCTCTCCCAGAATTTGACAGATCCTGTTTTAATTATATTCCATAGATACTGCCGCACCCGCTGAGTTTCTCCAGTTTGTCTATCTTCGATTTTCCAGCATCTGCAGTTCCTACTTAAACATTAATTATATTCCGAGTGTTCATGTTTGTACCTCAACAAGAGTATAATCTCTTGTGGAATAAGGTAACATTCAGGAGTTGAACAAAATAAATGCTAATCGGTGTCTTCAAAAATTATTTTAACTTCTTATCCAGCCAATGCATGTTGGGCCGAAAGGGCTGTTTCCATACTGTGTGATTCTAGTGAGTTTGCATAAGACTTTAGGTCTGAAAAAGGGTCTCGTCCCAAAACGTCACCTATACCTTTTCTGCAGAGATGCTGCTTGACCCGCTGAGTTACTCCAGCATTTTGTGTCTACCTTTGGTGTAAACCAGCATCTGTAATCCCTTCATGCACATCTTTTTAACTTTGTTTCTTGAGTACTTCTTTGACAATTCTGTCACATCAGTTGACACAATTATATATTGTGGAATAAACAAGTACTTATAGTCATCAATAACTACATGGCATCCAAAGGTAGTTTTGTAATATCATGAAATAGAAGTGAATAAAACTGTGGATTAATCAAGGTTAATTCTGATGTGTGTGAGTGATAAAATGGAGAAATGAAGTACTGCAGATGCTGGTTCACAAAAAAAGGACACAAAGTGTTGACGTAACAAATAACTGCAGATGCTGGTTAATACACTAAAGGACACAAATAGCTGAAATAACTCAGCGGATCAGGCAGCATCTCTGGAAGGCATGGATAGGTGACATTTCAGGATGGAACCTTGAAGAAGGGTCCCAACCTGAAACGTCACCTATCCATGTTCTCCAGAGGTGCTGCCTGACCTGCTGAGTTACTCCAGCCCTTTGTGTCCTTTCAGGATTAGCTACTGCTCTGCTGAGCAAGTCAAACTGATGCTGAGGGTGCCAACGCAATGAATCTTCTTTATTCACCACTTTGCAGTCCTTGTGTTATATCCTCCTCGCCAATTTGCAATGTACATGTAGGCTGTTATTCGAGCTATATGTAGTGCCTGCAACATACTGAATCACTAAGACATGGGAAACTGTCAACTGGTTATTACTTTCTTTGCATCCACTCAGCATTTTTGCACATGTCATGAATGAATGTGAAACAATTGCATTTGGTGCTGTTTTATTTCTGAACATTTTTTTTAGGATCTCAAGCACCATATAGAATTGTCATTAAAAAAAAATGTTGGAAAACATACCTTCAAAAATAGATGATTTACATATTAATGGAATATCATACCAGTGGAAAAAAATCACAACGTGGTTTGTAATTACTATGCTTTTGTGAAAAGAAAAGGTGAAATAATATTTGTTCTGTTATGGTAGAAGGTTATAATTTTGGAAATCACATAGAGTCAAGAGTGTTTTAATAAAATTCTTACTTGCTGCAGCACAACAGAATATGTGAATATGTAAACAGTACATAACGGGGGAAGAGAAAAAAAAGAAAAAGTTCAATAAATAACAAATATAGTACAAATAATAATACTCTTTTGCAGTTCAGAGCTCTGAGTTTATTCGATGTTGTGTTTAATAGCCTGAAGGCTGTAGGGAATAACTGTTCCTGAACCTGGACATTACAGTTTTCAGGTTCCTGTACCTTCTTCCTGATGACAATGGTGAGATGAGTGTGTGGCCAGGATGGTGTGGGTCCTTGATGATTTTGGCTGCCTTTTTGAGGCAGCGACTACGACAGATCTCTTCGACGGTGAGGAGGTCAAAGTTGGTGATGGACTGGGCAGTGGTCACAACTTTTTGTAGTTTTTTAATCGCTCCTGGATGTTCAAGTTGCCGATCCAGGCTACGATGCAACCTGTCAGAATGCTCTCTACTGTGCACCTGTAGAGGTTTAGGAGAATCCTAATCGACATGCCGAATCTCCGTAACTTGATGTTGGAGTTCGCATTATGTCCGGCTATGCAGTCATGGGTATTGAGTGAGTATAGCAGGGGGCTGAGCATGCAGTCTTGAGGTGCTCCCCTACTAATTGTTAATGAGGATGAAGTGATTCCTCCAATTCGAACAAACAGTGGTCTGTGGATGAGGAAGTCGAAGATCCATATAAGAAATATAATAAGTTTCTGTTGGCATATTTAATAGAAAGAGGATTTTTTAAAATTTGTATTGACTTAATTTTGTGCCATTTTTTAATTCTCAAAATGCCAGTCACACTTATTGTATAACTTCTGGAGTTCTATTCAATAAGAAGACGAGTTAACCTGTGACATTCACTATAGAAAAGTATTTCAAACCTTATCTAGTACTAACCTAATGACAATCCAACGGCCAAGTTTATAAAAGATACAGGATTGACACTCAAATAAACATAGATAAAAATTTCACTATGCTGCATTTTAAAGTCAAGCCTGACACATCATGATAGTTGGAATGTTGGAAGGTGCAAGTTGATTTAGCTAGCAGCCACAAGCGAATGATAACATACTTTTCTTTAGAATCACAATACTTCCTCCCCCATATAATGCTGGAAATATATCCACAAACAAGTTTGAAACTTCAGAATGGAGGCATCATGTGCTCATGCGACCACTGAACTGTTATTTTCATTTAATCCTATTACAGCAAGGATTCTTTCTAATGTGCTGATCAAAGTGCTATATATTTTTTTTGCTTTTATCTTAACTGTAGTGAAAGCTTACTTTGCTCCGGAACTTATTTCAGAGCTAAATTTCCTGGATGGAGTTTTTATGAGGGCTTGAGTGATTCTCTTCGAACTATTAATTGGCAGGAGTCCTTTTTTGAAAAAAAAAGACCCGTATCTGAAACAAAAGTGATAATAGGCTAAGCTGTTGCTGCATTACTCCGTGACGGTTATCTGGAAGGAATTAAGCCAGGCTAGTATGGTGCTTGTGTTCTCTGGAAAATAATTAGACCTAAACAAGCTCAGCAGTTCTTAGCTCTTACCACTGTAAAGGGCTCAGGTGACTATAGGCTTAACAGAGCATGAAAGGTTAAGTCTTAAGTGGCTGCAGAGATTCTATCCCTCCTTGTCACTTGACCTCTAATGGAATGACCATGTTGTGCAGTTTCAGGTACGTGTTTGATAGATTAAAAAATAAATACCTATTAATGTACAAATACAATCTTGCTAAGATATAATCTGGCCAACAACAGAAGTTATCTATGCTGTTCAGAGTATGCAAAATATATCATGCTTGACAATCATGCATATTATCTGAAAACTATCTTTAGGAAGTTGATTTATTTTCCTTCTGGTTGACTTTCAGTTGCCAACTTTACCATTATTAATGCGTTGTCCTGGATCGTCAGTGTTGTTGGCTTAATGATCTATTGCTCGTCTGGAAGGTATGCAGGCTTTCCATTGTGTTGGGGGTCCGTTACGGGCCTCCTTGATTGAGGATATGGGACCATTTGTAGTAACCCAACTCCCCATCTTGGCAATCAAATGCAACAGTCATTTGCTCCCAGTATTTTGGACTGTGGGCTACAACGAATGCCCTGTCGAACGAACGTTTAGTTTAGAGATACAGCACGGAAACAGGCCTTTCAGCTCACCAAGTACGTGCCGGCCAGCGATCCCCATACAGTAGAACTATATTATACACTAGAGATAACTTACAACCTTTTCCGAAGCCAATTAACCTACAAACAATATATTTTTGGAGTGTGGGAGGAAATCACAGCACCCAGGGAAAACCCACATGGTCACAGGGGTCAAACCCCGTAGAGCCACATCCCATAGTCGGGATCGAACCCGGGTCTCTGGAGCTGTAAGGCAGCAACTCTACCGCCACTGTGCTGCCCCCACGTGCTATGTCCTCCAGGGCTCTCATTTAACTTTTTTTCCCTGTTGCCAGCCGGGCAACCTCGGCAGCTTTTTAGGTTGCCAAATGACAGTTTAGGTGGTCATTTAAGATGACTTGCATGACACGTGCGATAATGTGCTCGGAAGAAGTGTGTAGTTACCAGTCGGAATTATGGTAAATGAAGCATTCACATAATATTTCTGCTTCAAGTAGTCGCAAACTAAATATATTCACCAATCAAGACATGATATATACCACAATGACATTCAGCAAAATTACAATACAGTATCTCATCTCTTTATAAACATTGCAATGAATGCAATTTCTATTATCTTTTTCCACTTCCAAACAAAAATCTGGTTGGATTATTCAACGCATGATCAACCTCGGTGAGACCAAGCGCAGGCTTGGCGATTGCTTCGCACAACACCTCCACTCAGTTTGCAATAACCAACCTGATCTCCCGGTGGCTCAGCACTTCAACTCCCCTTCCCATTCCGAATCCAACTTTTCTGTCCTGGGCCTCCTCCATGGCCAGAGTGAGACCACCGTAAATTGGAGGAGCAGTACCTCATATTTCGATTGGGCAGTTCACACCCCAGCGGTATGAACATTGACCTCCAATTTCAGGTAGTCCCTGCTTTCTCCTCCCCTTCCCAGGTCTCCCGTAGCCCACTGTCTCTGCCTCTTCCTTTTTTCTTCCCTTCCCGCCCCCCCCACCCCCCGCACTCACATCAGTCTGAAGAAGGGTCTCGACCCGAAACGTTGCCTATTTCCTTCGCTCCATAGATGCTGTCTCACCTGCTGAGTTTCCCAAGCATTTTTTTATTTTATTTTTTTATTTATTAATATTTTTATTAGAAGCAATGTACCGTAATATAAACCGCGGCATATGACAAAATACATTTCGTGTAGCGCTTCTATTTTAAATTTAACAAGAAATAGGTAGAGCAAGAAAGAAAGAAAGAACGAGAAAGAGAAAGAGTGAAGGAAGTGGTGGTTTGAAAAGAGAAAAAGGGAAAAAAACGGACTCTTATGTGTGGATATACCTGCTTCATATCTCACCACACCCATCTCCCAGTTTGTGAATCGGTTTATTTCCAGTTGTGTTGCACCATGTTATACTTGTAATGAAATCAATAAAAGGAGACCATATCTTTACAAATTGTCCTGATTTTCCTGCTAAGACGAGTCTCATAGCTTCAAGATGTAGCATCTCAGACATGCTTGTAATCCACATTTTAAGCATTGGGGCGGATGCATTTTCCAAAATTTAAGTATAAGTTTTTTTTGCCATTATCAGGCCGTAGTCAAGGAAACGTCTTTGAAATATTGATAACCGAGCAGGCACCTGTTGTTCCAAAAATAATCAAATCTGTACGGGGGTCCAGTTTCGTTTTTAATAATTTTGTGAAGATTTCAAAGATTTCTTTCCAAAATTTATGGAGGAGGCGAAAGAGTGTGTTATAGTTGCTTTGTGAGATAAACATTTATCACAGATGGGGGATACATTTGGAAAAATTTTGTTCAGTTTAGTTTTCGAGTAATATAGTCTATGTAATATTTTAAATTGGATTAAAATACAGTGGCTTGCAAAAGGGATTTCATGTCCCTTGAACTTTTCCACATTTTGTCACGTTACAACCACAAACGTAAATGTATTTTATTGGGATTTTATGTGATAGACCAACACAAAGTGGCGCATAATTGTGAAGTGGAAGGAAAATGATACATGGTTTTCAAATTTTTTTACAAATAAAAATCTGAAAAGTGTGGCGTGCAAAAGTATTCAGCCCCCTTTACTCTGATACCCCTAAATAAAATCCAGTGCAACCAATTGCCTTCAGAAGTCACCTAATTAGTAAATAGAGTCCACTTGTGTGTAATCTAATCTCAGTATAAATACAGCTGTTCTGTGAAGGCCTCAGAGGTTTGTTAGAGAACATTAGTGAACAAACAGCATAATGAAGCCCAAGGAACACACCAGACAGGTCAGGGATAACGTTGTGGAGAAGTTTAAAGCAGGGTTAGGTGATAAAAAAAATATCCCAAGCTTTGAACATCTCACGGAGCACTGTTCAATCCATTATCCGAAAATGGAAAGAGTATGGCACAACTGCAAACCTACCAAGACATGGCCATCCACCTAAACTGACAGGCCGGGCAAGGAGAGCATTGATCAGAGAAGCAGCCAAGAGGCCCATGGTAACTCTGGAGGAGCTGCAGAGATCCACAGCTCAAGTGGGAGAATCTGTCCACAGGACAACTATTAATCGTGCACTCCACAAATCGGGCCTTTATGGAAGAGTGGCAAGAAGAAAGCCATTGTTGAAAGAAAGCCATAAGAAGTTCCGTTTACAGTTTGCCACAAGCCATGTGGGGGACACAGCAAACATGTGGAGGAAGGTGCTCTGGTCTGATGAGACCAAAATTGAAGTTTTTGGCCTAAATGCAAAACGCTATGTGTGGCGGAAAACTAACACTGCACATCACCCGGAACACGCCATCCCCACTGTGAAGCATGGTGATGGCAGCATCATGCTGTGGGGATGCTTTTCTTCAGCAGGAACAGGCAAGCTGATCAGAGTTGATGGGAAGATGGATGGAGCCAAATACAGTGCAATCTTGGAAGAAAACCTGTTAGAGTCTGCAAAAGACTTGAGACTAGGGCAGAGGTTCACCTTCCAGCAGGACAACGACCCTAAACATACAGCCAGAGCTACAATGGAATGGTTTAGATCAAAGCATATTCATGTGTTAGAATGGCCCAGTCAAAGTCCAGACCTAAATCCAATTGAGAATCTCTGGCAAGACTTGAAAATTGCTGTTCACAGACGCTCTCCATCCAATCTGATTGAGCTTGAGTTATTTTGCAAAGAAGAATGGGCAAAATTTTCAGTCCCTAGATGTGCAAAGTTGGTAGAGACATACCCCAAAAGACTTGCAGCTGTAATTGCAGCGAAAGGTGGTTCTACAAAGTATTGACTCAGGGGGGGCTGAATACTTTTACACGCCACACTTTTCAGTTTTTTATTTGTAATAAAATTTGGAAACCATGTATCATTTCCTTCCACTTCACAATTATGCAGCACTTTGTGTTGGTCACTCACATAAAATCCCAATAAAATACATTTACGTTTGTGGTTGTAACATGACAAAATGTGGAAAAGTTCAAGGGGTATGAAAACTTTTGCAAGCCACCGTATGTCCTACATTAATTGAGTAATTGTGTACATATAGAAGATATTTATCCCATTTGTCTTTGGGAAATTTTAAACTTAATTCCTGTTCCCATTCTCTTCTGATTGCATCTGAGGATGGAATTTCTATATTTCGAATGATAGTATACAAGTATGCTATTACATTAATTGACTCTGTGTTTCTATTTGACTCTTAGATGCCCTCATCTAATATATCTGGTTTGATATTCTGTATAATTTTTCAGATAATCTCAAATTTGAAGATATCTAAAATAATGATTACCTCTCAGATTGTATTTGGATTGTAATTTCTGAAATGATAAAAGGTTTCCCATTTTGTACAAATCTCCAATCTTTTTGATTCCTAGTCTTTCCCAGTGACTAAATGTTTTATCTATAGTAGATGGTTTGAACAATGTGTTATTAAATCTGGCGACGCTGAGGGATACAGCTCATCCAGGGCCAATCTGAAAAAGGGAATTAGGAATGCTAAACTCAATCACAAACGGCGGATCGAGGAGCATTTCTGAAACAACTTTGACCCCAGGCGCATGTGGCGAGGAATCAAATCCATTGCCGATTACCATAAAGTCAACACCGCCCCCCCAGACAATGCCTCCCTTCCTGACGAGCTAAACCATTTCTATGCCCGCTTTGACCGGGACAACAAAACTCCAGCCATCAAAGTTGCCCCACCCCCGCATGAACAACCCCTCAGTCTCTCCACCTCTGCTGTACAAGATGCACTGAGCAAGGTGAATGAGCACAAAGCTGCCGGCCCCGAAGGCATCCCCGGGCGGGTGCTCAGGGCCTGTGCTGGACAACTATCCCTGGTCTTCACTGACATTTTCAATCTGTCACTGGCCCAGGGTGTCGTCCTCACTTGCCTCAAGACATCTACCATTGTGCCAGTGCCCAAACAATCAATGACAGGGAGTCTCAACGATTTCCGGCCAGTGGCACTCACCCCTGTCATAGCCAAGTGCTTCGAGCGGCTGATCTTGGCTCACCTCAAAGCCAGCCTCCCCCCACACTGGACCCCCATCAGTTTGCCTACCGGACCAATAGGTCTACAGAGGACGCCATATCGGCGGCCCTACACTCTGCCCTGACCCACCTGGACAGCAATAACACCTACATCAGGTTGTTGTTCATTGACTTCAGCTCCGCCTTTAACACTGTCATACCCGCTAGCTTGATCACCAAACTCAGCGGTCTTGGCATCTCCACTTCCCTCTGCAATTGGACACTGGATTTCCTCACTAACAGACCACAGTTATGGCTCTGTATGGCTCCAACGCCATCATAAAATTTGCCGACGACACCACGGTGGTAGGACTGATCAGTGACAACGACGAGTCAGCCTACAGGGAGGAGGTCCAGCACCTGACAACCTGGTGTGCCAATAATAACCTCGTCCTCAACTCCCAGAAGACGAAGGAAATCATTGTCGACTTCAGAAACAGAGGGGGCAGACACACCCCCATCCATATAAACGGGACTGAGGTGGAGCGGGTCTCCAACTACAAATTTCTCGGGGTACACATCTCGGAGGATCTGTCCTGGTCCCTCAACAACTCCAAGCTGATCAAAAAGGCGCAGCAGCGCCTTTACCTCCTCAGGAGGCTCAAAAAAGCCCACCTGTCCCCCCAGATCCTGACCAACTTTTAGCGCTGTACCATCGAAAGCATCCTGACCACCTGCTTTACGGTATGGTACAGCAGCTGCACCGTAGCAGACAGGAAGGCACTACAACGTGTAGTGAAAACCGGCCAGTACATCATCGGTGCCCCGCTCCCTACCATGGATGCCCTCCACCAAAAACGGTGTCTGAGACGGGCTGGGAAGATCATCAAGGACCCCTCCCACCCTAACCATGGATTGTTTGCCCTCCTACCATCGGGGAGGCGGTACAGGAGCCTCAGGTCCCGCACCAGCAGGATGAGGAATAGCTTCTATAATAACACCATCACACTGCTGAACTCGGAGTCCCGCCGATAGATTTCCACATCTATATTTATTTATCTGTATTTATCTATATATTGCTATCACTACGTACTGACACTAAACTGCATTTCGTTGTACCCATACTTGTATCTGTGCAATGACATTAAAGTTGAATTGAATTGAATTGAATTAGCTACAGGAGAGAGAAAAGATACATTTCTTAATTTAAGAGTAAGTTTTACTTGTCTCCAAATTCGTAAGGTGCTGTGAATAATCGGAATTTTCTTGTATACTGTATTTTTCAACTTTGTTGGGGAGAGAAGGATCGTGCCTTTGTTAAAAGGCGAACAATCCTCTGTCTCCATTGTTAACCACTCTACCTGTTGGGATGAATTGTCCAACCAGTAAGTTACATTTTTGATATTCACTGCCCAGGAATAGTACAAGAAATTGGGGAGTGCCAGTCCACCAAATTCTTTGGGTTTACATAGGTGTCGTCTATGAATCCTGTGTGATTTATAATCCGAATAAAATTTGTAATGTTGGAGTCAAGTTTTTTAAAAAAAATTTTAGCTAGGTATATCGGTATTGCTTGAAATAAGTAGTGAATTTGAGTGAGAAAAATCATTTTTATGGCATTTATTCTGCCTATTAGAGACATCGGAAGTGGTTTCCAGAATTGAATCAAAGCATTTAATTTAGTAGTTTAA
Organism: Okamejei kenojei; assembly: GCA_035221665.1. Lineage (NCBI taxonomy): Eukaryota > Metazoa > Chordata > Chondrichthyes > Rajiformes > Rajidae > Okamejei > Okamejei kenojei. Next base: position 59,338,297 of record CM069138.1, read on the forward strand.
GGCAGGAAGTTTACATTAAATAAAGAATTATATTTTCTGGTTACTTGGATACCCAAGTATTTAAATGCTTCTGTAGCAATTCTAAAAGGGAATTTTAAAAGGTGTGTCGACTCTTGGGGTTTTATCGCAATTATTTCACTTTAATTCCAGTTTATTCCGAATCCTGAGAAAGAGCCGAATTCCTCTATTAGATTTAATGTATTTGGTATACTAACTTGCGATTTTGTAATATATAGTAATATGTCATCTGCATATAATGATATTTTATTATTGGAATGTTTAGCATTATATCCGTAAATATTCGGGTGCCTTCTTATACTTTCCGCTAAGGGTTCTATTACAAGAGCAAATAGCAGGGGTGATAGTACACAACCCTGTCTATTGCCCCTGTATAGGTGTAATTTCAGAGAAAGTATGTGGTTGGTCAATATTCTAGCAGTCGTCAATATTCTAGCAGTTCTAGCATTTTTATCTAACAATTCACACCAGTTCTGTTATCGCACTTTACTCACCCACTCCCTACACATTAAGGGCAATTTTACAGAGACAAGTTAACCTACAAAGTCTTTGGGATGTGGGAGGAAACCCACATGCTCACAGGGAGAATGTGCAAATTCAACACAGACAGTGCCCGAGAACAGGATTGAACACTGATCTCTGGCGTGTGAGGCAGCAAGTCCACCAGCTGTGCCACTATATTTTATTTTCCAACACATACAAAATTATACGTTGATAACTTTGGTTACTAAAAAAAAAGAAACTTTCCATTTTCAGTCTTAAATCACTAAGTGATGCTATGTCCCCCTTTACAGCTGCTGTATATTTTAATTCAGTTCAAGACTATGGGGCAGTACATTGGCCATAAAGTTGCTGCCTAAAATTGCCAGAGACCCGGAGTTGATCCTGAATATGGTTGCTGTCTGTGTGGAGTTTTGTTTTCTCGTTTATAAAATTGTTTACATGTGAACATAGTACAATTGTTTAATTGTACTATGTTCACATATTCTGTTGTGCTGCTGCAAGTAAGGGTTTCATTGTTCTAACTGGGACGTGAGAGAATAAAACACTCTTGACTCTTGACTTGCGTCACTAATGTGTGGGATAGAGCTAGTGTACGGGTGATTGGTGGTCGGTGTGGACTCGGTGGGCCGAAGGGCCTGTTTCCACGCTGTATCTTTAAATTAAACTAAAAACACTAAAACCAGAGAAAATCTAAAGAAGGGTCTCTACCCGAAACGCCACTCAATTTCGTCTATCCAGAGATGCTGGCTGCTCTGTGGAGTTGCCCCGCACAATTAAAGCATGGAATAGTCTTCACCCTACCATAGTTACCCAACCAGATGCAACTAAATTTAAGGTACCTCGTTTTTCCCCAAGAACCCTTTTTTGCTTAAGTCCAAGTCAAGAGTCAAGAGAGTTTTATTGTAATGTGTCCCAGATAGGACAATGAAATTCTTGCTTGCTGCAGCACAACAGAATATGTAAACATAATACAGAACAGTAGATAAAAGTTCAGTGAGTCTATATATATAGACCATATTTACACACAATAAATAAACAGATAAAATGCAATAGGCTGTTATTTTTCAGAGTTTGGAGTTTGGTTGTGGTGGGTCCACTCCAGTTTAAATTCCATTTGGAATATTTTTGGAGGACCAGGAAACCAAGAAGCAAGAATTACTCCAGGGAGTTACTCTAGCTCCAGGGTGTAATTCTGCATTGGTTTTCAGCGGCTGCGGTGAGGCGGCGACCGGACAGCAATGGCGGCCAGATCTCCCACAATGCAAAGGGAGGGAGAAAGTGGCCGACACCGACCAGTTGCCGTGGCAGTGTGCAAGGCGGCACATGGGCACAACCACGGCCAATGATGGGCTGGCCGTGTTTGTTCGCATGGGCAGGGAAGGATGTGCAGGCTGTGGCAGTGCGCATTTGTAAGGCGGCTTGCTGTGCCGAGAGCGGAGAGTGGAACACGAATGGCGGGCGGAGAGAGATAGAGAGGGGGCCGCTCAGAATTAAACGATAGATGTCCCAGGTGCTTGCCAAGCTGGGTAAAACGCATGGCTTTCAGGTTGCCCGGCGGGAATCTAGGTTGCCATTGGCACCCGGGCAACCATTAATTTCGAGCCCTGTCCTCACTATGTGCTCAGTTGCATGAAGTAGCCTCTACTCGTGCTATTTGAGGACATTGACACCGTTCACAGAGTTCACAAAGTTGTGCAGGATCGCAAATGAATGCTTTGGCCTGCCCCATTTATGCCCTGGTTAATTCATCCCTAACCACCCGCTCCCCAGGTACCTTCCGCTGCAACTGCAGAAGATGCAACACCTGTCTCTATACCTCTCCCTCAACTTTGACCTGGGACCCCAACAGTCCTTTCAGGTTAGGCAGAGGTTCACTTGCATCTCCTCCAACCTCATCTACTATATCCGTTGTTCAAGATGTGGACTCGTATACATTGGTGAGTCCAACCGCAGACTGAGCGATCGTTTTACGGAACACCTTCGCTCACCCTGCCTGAACCTACCAGACCTTCCGGTTGTTGGACACTTTACTTCTCCTTCCAATTCCTACAGGGACCTTTCTGTCGTACGTCTCCTCCATTGTCAGAGTGAGGCTAAATGCGAACCAGTGCTATGAGTACTTCAGGTAGCTCTGGCATTCCCTATCTCTCTATCCCTCCCCCACCCAAGTCGCACTAGCTTCTCATTTTCACCCAACAAACAGCTAACAATGGCCTATCCTTTATCATTGTAATTTTTTTGCATATCTTTCATTCATTGTTTTTTTATCTGTCCACATCATGGAAAACTTTATTGTCATTCAGACCTTGCGGTCGGAACGAAATTTCGTTGCCTGCAGTCATACATATAGTAAATAACAAAACACACAATAAACACATATTTAACATCCACCACAGTGAGTTCACCAGACACCTCCTCACTGTGATGGAAGGCAAAAATCTTGTCTATGTCTCTTCCCTTCTTGTTCTTCCTCTTCCTCTGCGCTAAGGCGACCCGGGCCTCCGATGTTGTGACCGCACCGGGTAATGTAAATAAGTCCCGCGCGTGAACCGCGCTCCGCGAACGGGCTGGTTCACACTCCGCGGCCCGGGGCTGCCGAAGCTGCCGCCCTCCAGTCCAGCGGACGCAGCTGTTGCCGCGGGAGCTCCGGAAAAACAGGTCACCAACCTGTGACCTGCGAGCTCCCGACGATGTCGTCCACTGGACCCACGGCCGAACCTCCGAAGTCGCTGCCGCCGTCACTGCCACCGGAAAGCCGCCACAGCTCCGAGTCAAGCCGCCGGAACGCCTGAACCTGCCACAGCCCCGAAGTCGGCCAGCCCCGCGCTGGTAAGTCCTGGCTGGCTCTGCCTCCGGAGCCTCGAGGTCGGTCGCAGTTGGAGGCTGTCAGCTCCGCCATTAGGCCTCAGCGCAGACGGAGACGGGGGATACAACAAGAAAAGTCGCGTCCCCCCCAAAAGGAAGAGACTAAAAACGTTTCCCCCACCCCTCCCACACACATGCACTACATAATACCTCAAATTAATGCTAAAACAAGACAAGAAAACAACAGGAAAAAAAAGAAAAACAGACGAACTGCAGGCGAGCCGCTGCTGCCAGGGCAGCACCGCCACTCCCAAATATCGTCTATATCTCTCGTTTCCCTTATCCCTAACCAGTCTGAAGAAGGGTCTCGACCCGAAACATCACCCATTCCTTCTCTCCAGAGATGCTGCCTGTCCCGCTGAGTTACTCCAGCTTTTTATGTCTATCTTCTATTCATGCCAATCTTCCATATTAACAGGAAGTTTCCACTTCCTGTTAATATGCCCACAAATGTCTCATCTACACCATTGCCACCTGCCTGCGTTTGGCCCATATCCCTCTAAATCTGTCCTATCCATGTACCTGTCTAAATGTTTCTTAAAATGTTGTGATAGTACCCGCCTCAACTACCTCCTTTGGCAGTTCATTCCACACACCCACCACCCTTTGTGTGAAAAAGTTACCCCTCAGTTTCCTATTAAATCGTTCCCCCCTCACCTTCTTAAACTTATGTCCTCTGGTTCTCAATTCCCCTACTCTGGGCAAGTGGCTCTGTGCGTTTATCCAATCTATGCCTCTCATGACTACCATGAGATACTCTGGTCCTGGAAAGTCTGAATCAGTTTGAAGAGTAAGAGAACGGACATAATTAATATGTTAAACATTATGAATATTAATTAATGTGTTATAGATAATTTGATGTATTCTTTCCTTTCCGTGACTTCTTCAGATCAGACAACCATTGGTCTGTGTATTATGCGACAAAATAGCCCAGTTGAGCTAAATCCAGGATGACATTGACATAGACCTTTACCGTTGTTAGTAGCTGTATGTTCATACTGCAACCTTCTGTATTCAGGCCCTTCCTGGTTTTTACATTCTACATAATTGGGGTTATTATATGCAGAAACACTACTTAAAGTGAGTCAAACAGAAATGTTTTTATGACAGCAATAAAAAAAAACGATTTAAAGAACTTATTGGAAAATCACAGCGGACACAACATGTGCCCACATGTTTACCATCAGTTAATATGCCACAGTGTGAAATGATAAAAGTTATTCAGATGCAATGTTAATGAGAATTCACTGCTCTGAAGCAATAAATTATTACCCTTCCAAAATTCTCTCGTATCCATCTATGGCAGAAATTAATATAGAGGGAAATTAAAGGAAAATGAAAAGCGGAGACTTTGCAGGTTTGCTTCAAGAGACTCTACATAATATCATGGAGAGATGGCGGCAGTTAACTGCTCACCAATTCTCTGACTTCACAGCAGAATTAGCCGACAGTTATACTGTGCAGTAAACAACTTTTGATTTTTACTAGTTACAGCTATATGAAAATATATTATCTACTTCATAGGTACCAATTATTTCATGAGTCGTAACATACTTTTTATTTATGTCAAACTTATTCAACAACAGATGGTTAATACAAGTCAAACACGACAAGGGCATCTTGACATTATTCTATCTCGCCTTTTAGGCGGACCGCGCCACCATCCCCTCTCTGAGCCAATCATAAGCCCCTCCATTTACTGCAACGTATCTCCGCTACTAGTGGTAGATACTGTAACGATGATAAAAAAATCTACTGTAACACACTGCTGAGAGAAACAAGCTTCCTTATCTCCGTCTACTATTTCATGTTTACATTTACCATTCCCCCTCAACATATTCCGAGTCAAGAGGTAATACGTCTAATCTTACTTTGCTGATTCCCACGAACCTCTTCTACACCTGGTCAATGACAGATGCCAATTGTCACAGCCAAACATCCTTTCGTTACCTTGTTCAATTCCAATCAAAATTAAGTAAGAAAGGATATTAATATTTTCTTCCACAGTTTCCTCCCTGTTGATCTTTGTGATCAACACTTATAGTAAGAATGGATTTTAATACTTTCTCTCATTAATCAGTTGTAAAAATGGAGGCATAATTTGGTTGGAACCCGACCTTGAGCTCACAAAGAGATACTGTCTTCAGCATGCATTGGGATAGGGGCACAAACCCAACATTTTAATCAGATAAGATAGCCTGTTTTTCTTTAAGCTGCAGTTCACTGTGTTCTGTGTGAAAGTTGTTGGTTGAATTTCGTCCTCCAACTTCTACCTTCATCCTGTTTCTCGTAACTATCTAGATGCCTCTCTTCACTCTCAAATCCTCATTGATTCCATATAATGTTATTACATTCATGTATTTAATACTAGAAAGATGGTTAATAAAGAATATGTCTACATTTTGACAGTTTTCTATCATCGTCTTATCACTACAAAAAATTACAGCTCTTGCGTTTCCTTCTCCTCGAGGGTCCGTCTGAGTGATGCAGTTTACACCGGGTGGCATGTATCCAATCGGGTTTTTATTTTACTTTTATTGCTGTCCGTGTTGTTAGCAGCACCAAATATGGTCCTTTCCACCTAGAAGAGAAGGAATCTTTGTTCACTGCTTGCACATAAACCTGATTTCCTTTTGCTGGAGGGACCCTGTGCCTGCTTAACTTTCTCGTAGATTTCACCAACTGTTTCACACATGGCTTGAGCATATCTGAAGGATTTTTCACATTCCATATCAGGGCTACCTTCTCAGGAATCATCGGGAGTCGGGTTCCTGTTGTCATAGGTCACCCCATCAATATTTCGTGAGATGTTGGGCCCGTGTGTATATTTTTCAGATTTCTCAGGCCAGACATCACTACGGGCATGGCGTCTGGCCACAATAACCTATTTTGCTGGCATACTTTGACCAAAGTAGCTTTTATTTCCCCATCTACTCTTTCTATCATCCCTGAGGACTGGTTGATATGGTATGTGTCATTTTCACTGGAACCCAAGAGCCTTCGACAAGTTCTAAACTAATTTACTGGTGAAATAAGTTCCTCTGTCACGGTTTCTTCCCATGGGTATTCTGAATCTAGGTATTATTTCTTTCATTAAAATATTGACTACCATCCTTGCATCATCCCTCCTAGTGGGGTGTGCTTCCACCCATCTGGAGAACATATCAACTATGACCAGAATGTACTTAAAACCCTTTGCTGTGGGTATATGTACAAAATCAATTTGCAAATTCTCAAAAGGCATTTCAGGTTGTGGTTGGTGATAAAATTTTGCAGGCGTCTACCCTCTATTATTTTGTTGACATACCAGATATGTTCTTGCAACTTTATCAATTATGACTGTTACACCTGGTGCATACCATTGCTGGGAGAATGCATGTGCCATCCCCCCTTTTCCCATGTGGGCCTGTCCATGGGCTAGGCGAGACAGGGACAAAAATAGGCTCCTGGGGCAAACTACCCAACCATCAGGGTGGACCCAGCCAATGGGGTCTTGATAACACCCTGCACAATAACACAATAATTTTCCTGGAGTGATGCAAGGCTTTGGGCATCCTGTAACTGGGCTGCTTCAATGCTACCCAGGAGCTTTCTTTGTGCTGCTGACTTAAGGGCCTGTCCCACTTCGGCAATTTTTCGGCGACTGTCACAATCGAAGCAGGTCGCCGAAAAAGTGACGACTGGACCTCTCCCTACGTCAATGTCGACGACAAGCTACGACAACCTACCACCTAGTCAATGTCAAGCTATGGCAAGCTACCGACAACCGGCGACCCATTAGGACATCCACTTATAACCACACCTACGACAACCTGCGACCACACAGGCGACAACCTACAACAACCAAAGTCAACCTATGTCCACCGCGACAAGCTACGACAAGCAACGACCCTGTCTGCGACAACTGAAAACAATTCAGTCGCCGGTACATGTAGCCGGTTGACGTATGTTGATGTAGGTAGTCGCCAGTGGAATTCACCGAAGTCGGCATCCAGTGACAACCTGCATCATCCTGGTGACAACCTACGACAGCACCCATGAGAGGAGAAGACTAGCTACATCAAACCCACAGTCGTGGAAAGGTTTTGAACATTACAAAATCCAGCGACGATCAGAAAAACGTTACGACTCTCGCGACTGCAGCCAAGGGTTCTTCTTCCATTGATTTGGACAATCTGATCACAGCCATCTGTACCACTTTACCTCAGCGGATCCCTATGCTGGCGGATTAGGCCTACCGAATGAAAAGGGGTTACTGAATGAGAAAAGGGGCAGGGGCTGGATGCCTTCCCTCAGCACCTAACGGGACAGCAGCCTGTTCTTCCTCTATATACGCCGGGTTATACGGAGGTTGTCGCTGGCATAATGCAGCAAATCATTGGTCATCATCAACAAATCATCAAATTCATCCTCTACAGGAAGTCAGGGATATATAGCTGCTACTATTTGGTGTTATAGGCACAGGTCCCTCATTTCCCTCTTTTTGCTTAACACCTTTCTCCCCCTCTAGGTGTCTTTTCTCCATCCCTGCCCATTTCCTTATTGTTTCTATCAATTTTAAATTTATACACAGCACTCCAACTATAACTAATAACACCACCACTGCAAATATTAATTGTGTTCCCACCTCGCCAAAACAGTTTTTTAGAGATAAGTAGGACAGAGATAGCTTATAACTTCCCCAATCCGTCAATCTCCATTTGATTGATCAGCTAGATACCACTTTTACCACAAATTGGTCATCTCTGTTCTTTGTTATTACCACATCTACTGGCGATCCTGGTGGAACAATGGCATCTCCTACCTTTTCCTGGTGACATGGTCTTTTTTTATCACCTTGGCAGTGCACTCTTACCTGCATCTTTCCCTCCTGTGCCACCTGTTTCTTTTCTCAGGCCTCCCTCTATCAGTAGGATCAGATTTCTCTGATTGACTACTATTGCCTCCCATATTCTTCTCTCAAGTCTGTAAAACAAAAGTTAGGTTTCCGCAGACAATGTCTTCTTATATTCTATTCGCAGTTTGCGTGCGCCGGTTTTACTCCATCCGCAAATCTCAAAGTCACCTTTCAATTTCTATAGCACGCTTTATGGCACCTGCTTCAATGTATCTTATACGATCAGCGTGAGTAAATATATCTTCTCCGTTATTTCGCCCTCCCCCACAGGCCTCTTGGCTCAGCGTGAGTCACCAGCCCGATAAGCTAGGTTGCTCGGGGGCTCCCCCTTCTCTCTGGGAAGCCCTCCTGTCCCCCTTTTTTTGTTAGGACTATTTTATCATTCCCTTTTCTTTCCCACTTATATTTCTTCGAATCCCGCTACAATTGGGATTGTGCCGACTACGCCAAATTCTGTGGAAGAAAATAATTTAGAGATAAATTAAAGGAAAATGACAATCAGAGACTTCACAGGTTTGTTTCAAGAGACTTTATTGCACGATATCATGGAGAGATGGCGGCAGTTAACTGTACGGTCACAGCAGAATTAGCCGACAGTTATACTGTACGGTAAACAACTTTTGTTTTTTGGTAGATACAACTATACGAAAATATATTATCGACTACATGGGTACCAATTATTTCATTAATCATAACATACTTTTTGTTTATGTCAATCTTATTCAACAATAGGTGGTTAATACAAGTCAAACACAATACAAGGGCATCTTGACATTATTCTATCTCACCTTTTAGGCAGACAGCTCCACCAACCCCTCCCCGAACCTATCATAAGCCCCCCCCATTTACTGCAACGTATCTACGCTACTAGCGGTAGGGGGCCCGGGTGGTCTACTGTAACACACTGCTGAGAGAAACAAGGTTCCTTATATCCGTCTACATGTTTCATGTTTACATTTATCATCCTTCAACACATTCCTGGATAATTGTGTTGATCTTACTTTGCCAATTCCCACAAACCTCTTCTACACCTGGTCAACGAGAGATGCCAATTGTCACATCCAAACACCCTCCTGTTACCTTGTTCAACTCCAATCAAAATTAAGTAAGAAAGGATGTTAATATTTTCTTCCACACCATCTCTCTTGAAGGCAGTGACTCATTATCTGATTCATGTGGTTGCGGAAAGTCTATTTGTCCAAAAACACTAGTTCTCCTCTTTTCCCTTTATAGAATCCAGTTGTTTCTTAAATTATTTGTGTATCCTGGACTTAATCATTCCTTGTTGCAAAGAAGTACACTAAAATATCTAATTTAATTTTGTGTCACACAATGCTAAATTTGTCTCACATAATGCCTTAAGTGCTATGGTCCTGATAAGTTATGTACCTGGGTTTACTTTCTTGACCCCAGTCAATGCTTAGAATTTTATAAAGGGATTTTTACCAGATCTTGTCTCAGCCTCTGATATTCCAACATTCCAGAGAAAACAATCCCAATTTGTCCAACCATTCCATATAACAAATATGCTCACATTCAGACAGCATCCTTATAAACCTCCTGCACCGTCTCCTAGGCTCCACAATCTGTAACAAGGAAACAATACTTTAAATATGATCCAGCCAATGCTTTATCAGACTTCAACATGACCTCCAGATTCTTATGCACAATGCCATGACTGATGAAAGCAAACATACCATATGCCTTTTTTGCTGCTCTCTCTACTTGTGTCTCTACTTTCAGGGGGCTACAGGGTTGGACCCCAAGATCCCACCGTACATTTTTGCCGTTAAGGGTCCTGTCATTAATTCTATAGTTTCCCTTTTCATTTGATGTCCCACAATGCAACACCTCATACTTGCCCAGATTAAATCGCATCTGCCATTTCTCCTATATTAGTAACTGATCTAAATCCTGCTGTATCCTTCGACAGCCATCTTCATTGTCTGCAACAGTACCAAATTTGGTGTCACTTGCTAACTTACCAACCAGGCTACATTTTCTAAAACATCTTTAATTTATTAGAGAGAGAGAGAGAGAGAGAGAGAGAGAGAGAGAGAGAGAGAGAGAGAGAGAGAGAGAGAGAGAGAGAGAGAGAGAGAGAGAGAGAGAGAGAGAGAGAGAGAGAGAGAGAGAGAGAGAGAGAGAGAGAGAGAGAGAGAGAGAGAGAGAGAGAGAGAGAGAGAGAGAGAGAGAGAAGAGAGAGAGAGAGAGAGAGACGAGATGATAGACAGTGTGAGAGATACAGAGAGAGAGAGAGAGAGAGAGAGATAGTCCCTTCAGCCAACTTGCCCACCACCGACCCGCCAACATGTCCCAGCTACACTAGTCCCACCTGCCTGAGTTTGGTCCATAATCCTCCAAACCTGTCCTATCCATGTACATCTCAACTTTTCCACATTTTGTCACGTTACAACCACAATTTTGTCACGTCAACACAAACGTGTTTTTAATTGGGATTTTATGTGATACACCAACACAAAGTGGTGCATAATTGTGAAGTGGAAGGAACATGATATATGGTTTCATAAAAAACTGAAAAGTGTGGCATGCAAAAGTATTCAGCCCCCTTTACTCTGATACCCCTAAATAAAATCCAGTGCAACCAACTGCCTTCAGAAGTCACCTAATTAGTAAATAGAGTCACCCACTTGTGTGTAATCTAATCTCAGTATAAATACAGCTGTTCTGTGAAGGCCTCAGAGGTTTGTTAGAGAACATTAGTGAACAAATAGCATCATGAAGCCCAAGGAACACACCAGACAGGTCAGGGATAAAGTTGTGGAGAAGTTTAAAGCAGGGTTAGGTTATAAAAAAATATCCCAAGCTTTGAACATCTCACGGAGCACTGTTCAATCCATCATCCGAAAATTGAAGAGAATGGCACAACTGCAAACCTATCAAGACATGGCCGTCCACCTAAACTGACAGGCCGGGCAAGGAGAGCATTGATCAGAGAAGCGACCAAGAGGCTCAGGGTAACTGTGGAGGAGCTGCAAAGATCCACAGCTCAGGTGGGAGAATCTGTCCACAGGACAACTATTAGTCGTGCACTCCACAAATCGAGCCTTTATGGAAGAGTGGCAAGAAGAAAGCCATTGTTGAAACAAAGCCATAAGAGGTCCCGTTTGTAGTTTGCCACAAGCCATGTGGGGGACACAGCAAACATGTGGAGGAAGGTGCTTTGGTCTGATGAGACCAAACTTGAAGATTTTGGCCTAAATGCAAAACGCTATGTGTGGCGGAAAACTAACACTGCACATCACCCTGAACACACCATCCCCACTGTGAAACATGGTGGTGGCAACATCATGCTGTGGGGATGCTTTTCTTCAGCAGGGACAGGGAAGCTGGTCTGAGTTGATGGGAAGATGGATGGAGCCAAATACAGGGCAATCTTGGAAGAAAACCTGTTAGAATCTGCAAAAGACTTGAGACTGGGGCGGAGATTCACCTTCCAGCAGGACAACGACCCTAAACATACAGCCTGAGCTACAATGAAATTGTTTAGATCAAAGCATATTCATGTGTTAGAATGGCCCAGTCAAAGTCCAGACCTAAATCCAATTGAGAATCTCTAGCAATACTTGAAAATTGCTGTTCACAGACACTCTCCATCCAATCTGACTGAGCTTGAGCTATTTTGCAAAGAAGTGGGCAAAAATGCCAGTCTCTAGATGTGCAAAGCTGGTAGAGACATACCCCAAAAGACTTGCAGCTGTAATTGCAGCGAAAGGTGGTTCTACAAAAATGTGGAAAAGTTCAAGGGGTATGAATACTTTTGCAAGCCACTGTATATATATATGTGTACACACACCATGGCCGTTCGAAGGGGGGGGGGGGGGTGCGTTGGGTGCGGTCAGTGTTTCCACTTTGAAGGAATTTATTGGAAATTTGGGAAATTCTGGTTACGGCCCACGGGATGATTTGAAAAAAAAAAATTTGCGACCTGCGCAGTTGGGGGAAGCTGGTGACGCGGTAGCGATGTAAAATGTCTCCGTCTCTCTGCGCGTGCGCAGTTGGTGGGATTAGACGCCGCCATTTTCAATGCATCGCCTCGACGCCCCGGGCCTAGTTTGGGTGAATGGGACCGTGAAATATTGCGTTGCGTTGTGGGAGGGGGAATTGTTTGTTTTTTTATATCGGGGGTGTTAAACAGGCACGTGCCATGAGTAATCAGCCAGGGTAGGCAGTGGCTTTTAAAAATCTTGAAAACCGCGCATGCGCAGATTATTCTCTCCCCAGTGAGCTGTCAGTCGGCTTTTTAAAAAAAAAATCTTGAAACTGCGCATGCGCACATTGTTCCCTCCCTGGTAAACTGCGGGTCGGTTTTTAAAAAAATCTTGAAAACCGCGCATGCGCACACATTGTTCCCTCCCCGGTGAACTGTCATTCAGCTTTTTTTTAAATCGTGGAAACCGCGCTTGCGCAGATCGTTCCCTCCCCGGTAACTATCATTCGGCTTCTTTTTAAATCGTGGAAACCGCGCATGCGCTGATTGTTCTCTCGACTTTTATCAAGTAATTTGTCTTCAACAGGTCCTATCTCTTTATAAAGTATTTAAAAACATATAGTTCAAATAAATTTACTTACCATATTATTTGTACACAAAATCCATTCTTCTCTCTTTGTTAGCAGCAAAAATATCAATCACTTTTTCATAGAAATTAGCATTGGGTGTTTGCTCCATCTGAGTAAATCTTTCCTTTTCAATAGAAATTAAAGCAAGTGATGAAAGCCTTTCATTGGACATTCTATTCCTGGTGAAGCTTTTAATTCTTTTCAAAGCTGAAAATGATCTCTCAACAGAAACTATTGTAGCAGGAATTGTTAAAATTAATTGTAGCAGCTTCACGGCTTCAGGGAACATTTGTTCCAGTCTATTTTGAAATATAAAAACAAGTAAATCATTAAATGATTTATCCCGAAACACTTGTGCATTATAAATTCCTGCTAGATCTGCTTTCAGTCTTATGACATCAAAGAAGTTACTGTAGTTTCTTTCTAAACTTTCTGTTGCCTCCTGATCAATTTGACAAGCAAGTTTTTGAAACCCTGTTTCAAAACTAAGGAAATGAATTGTAAATGTTTGAAGTCGCTGTATCTTGCTTCCACATGCTTCTACAGTGGCTTGCAAAAGTATTCATACCCCTTGAACTTTTCCACATATTGTCACGTTACAATCACAAACGTAAATGTATTTTATTGGGATTTTATGTGATAGACCAACACAAAGTGATGCATAATTGTGAAGTGGAAGGAAAATGATACATGGTTTCCAAATGTTATTACAAATAAAAAACTGAAAAGTGTGGCGTGCAAAAGTATTCAGCCCCCTGAGTCAATACTTTGTAGAACCACCTTTCGCTGCAATTACAGCTGCAAGTCTTTTGGGGTATGTCTCTACCAGCTTTGCACATCTAGAGACTGAAATTTTTGCCCATTCTTCTTTGCAAAATAGCTCAAGCTCAGTCAGATTGGATGGAGAGCGTCTGTGAACAGCAATTTTCAAGTCTTGCCAGAGATTCTCAATTGGATTTAGGTCTGGACTTTGACTGGGCCATTCTAACACATTAATATGCTTTGATATAAACCATTCCATTGTAGCTCTGGCTGTATGTTTAGGGTCGTTGTCCTGCTGGAAGGTGAATCTCCGCCCCAGTCTCAAGTCTTTTTGCAGACTCTAACAGGTTTTCTTCCAAGATTGCCCTGTATTTGGCTCCATCCATCTTCCCATCAACTCAGACCAGCTTCCCTGTCCCTGCTGAAGAAAAGCATCCCCACAGCATGATGTTGCCACCACCATGTTTCACAGTGGGGATGGTGTGTTCAGGGTGATGTGCAGTGTTAGTTTTCCGCCACACATAGCGTTTTGCATTTAGGCCAAAATCTTCAAGTGGATTTCTCATCAGACCAAAGCACCTTCCTCCACATGTTTGCTGTGTCCCCCACATGGCTTGTGGCAAACTACAAACGGGACCTCTTATGGCTTTGTTTCAACAATGGCTTTCTTCTTGCCACTCTTCCATAAAGGCTCGATTTGTGGAGTGCACGACTAATAGTTGTCCTGTGGACAGATTCTCCCACCTGAGCTGTGGATCTCTGCAGCTCCTCCAGAGTGATCATGGGCCTCTTGGCTGCTTCTCTGATCAATGCTCTCCTTGCCCGGCCTGTCAGTTTAGGTGAACGGCCATGTCTTGGTAGGTTTGCAGTTGTGCCATACTCTTTCCATTTTTGGATGATGGATTGAACAGTGCTCTGTGAGATGTTCAAAGCTTGGGATATTTTTTTATAACCTAACCCTGCTTTAAACTTCTCCATAACTTTATCCCTGACCTGTCTGGTGTGTTGCTTGGGCTTCATGATGCCCAAGGAACATTGTTTGTTTACTAATGTTCTCTAACAAACCTCTGAGGCCTTCACAGAACAGCTGTATTTACACTGAGATTAGATTACACACAAGTGGACAAAAGTCACCTAATTACTAATTAGGTGACTTTTAAAGGCAATTGGTTGCACTGGATTTTATTTAGGGGTATCAGAGTAAAGGGGGCTGAATACTTTTCCACACTTTTCAGTTTTTTATTTGTAAAAAAATTTGAAAACCATGTATTCTACTTCAGAGGGTACACAAAAAGCTGGAGAAACTCAGCGGGTGCAGCAGCATCTAAGGAGCGAAGGAGGATAGGCGACGTTTCGGGCCGACCCTTCTTCAGCTTTTTGTATGCTGCTGCACCCGCTGAGTTTCTCCACTTTTTGTGTACCCTCGATTTCCTTCGCTCTTAGATGCTGCTGCACCCCGCTGAGTTTCTCCAGCTTTTTGTGTACCCTCGATTCTCCAGCATCTGCAGTTCCTTCTTTAAAACTTATTCTACTTGAATTCTGTGCCACTTTGTGTTGATCTATCACATAAAATCCCAATAAAATACATTTACGTGTGTGGTTGTAACGTGACAAAATGTGAAAAAGTTCAAGGTGTATGAATACTTTTGCAAGCCACTGTATATATCAACCAATATCAGATCAAATATTTGTGCACTCTCTTCTTTAATTGGACGTTTTGAAAGAGATTTTGCACCTCACATTGATTCTCCTGCCATCCCCCATCCATTCTACACTGGTCCTCCAATTCATCCTGCACTGACCCCCTTTCCCATCCATCCTGCACTGCTTCCCCCATTCATCCTGTACTGACCCCTCCATTTATCCTGCACTGATCTTCCAATCTACCCTGTACTGCCCCCTCCATTTATCCTGCACTGATCCCCCCATCTATCTTGTAATGAACTACCCATTCATCCTGCACTGCGCTCCCCATTCATCCTGCACTGATCTCCCCATTAATCCTGTACTGATACCCCCATCGATCCTGCACTGACCCCCCCCCCCATCCTGTACTGTCCCCCCATTCGTCCTGTACTGATCATCCCTTCCATCCTGCACTGATCCCCCCATCCTGTACTGTCCCCCCATTCATCCTGTACTGAACCCTGCTTCCATCCTGCACTGATCACCCCATCCTGTACTGTCCCCCCATTCATCCTGTACTGTCCCCCCATCCATCCTGTACTGTCCCGCATTAATCCTGTACTGTTCCCCCCATTCATCCTATACTGATCCCCCTTCCACCCTGCACTCATCCCCCCCATCCTGCACTGTACCCCCATTCGTCCTGTACTGAACCCCCCTTTCATCCTGCTCTGATCCCACCATCCTGTACCGTCTCCCATCTATCCTGTACTGTCCCCCATCCTGTACTGTCCCCCATCCTGTACTGTCCCCCATCCTGTACTGATCCCCCTTCCACCCATTCACCCTGTACTGTACCCCCTATTCATCCGGTACTGTCCCCCCATTCATCGTGTACTGAACCACCCATTCATCCTGAACTGTTCCCCCATCCATCCTGTACTGATTCCCACCCCCCATCCATCCCGTACTGATCACCACTGAAATCCCCCGCACTCTCCCCTCACAATTTTACCTACTCCAACCAACACACACTAATTCCCCTGCGTCAATTCATCTATTCCGCACCAATTGCCTTCTCACCCCCCCCCCGACCCTACTACACTGGAAATGTCTTCAGAGCGAACATTGACTATGTTTGATAAGGGAATGCAATCAAGTGTGTTTTAATTCCCAATGTTATTATTTGATTTAATCCATAAAGATGGATTATTAAATTGTGAACACCTGAAACAATAAAACAGCAGTGTTCAATTGCTACCGTTGACATGTTATTAAGGAATTCATTTTAACGGCAGAATCAATGCTCTTAATATGGAGTATCAGTACTGTAGTTATTTATTGAACAACATTCACAACTATACGTTGGATTTATCCAGGGTTTACTTCTGCAGTTGGTCATATACATCACGAATTTGGTCAGGAGATATTTCAGTTGAACATTCCAAAATCCAGGGGAAACAGGGAGTCACCGTGCGTCACTACGCATCACGCCGTGTCACGACCCGACCACAACGTGACAACCTCTTTTCAGCCTGTCGCCGGAAATGTCACCCAAGTGGGACAGGTCTTTCACTCTGCGAAACTTGAGGGCAAGGCTTTCGAAGGTGGCGTGGGCGGCAAACTTCTCCCTGGCCAGGTTCTCGATCACCTCGGGCTCGAATCCACAGTGCTCGAGGAAACTGTCCAAGCCCGAGCAGGCTCGGGAGAAGCGGCAGCTGATGTCGGAGTATGAGCGCCGTAATCCACCTTCATCAACCTGCCGCTTGAGCGGCTCCTTGGGATGACCTGTTGCTGATTCTCGTGGAACTGCTGGTGTGGTTACTTGTGCACCCTGGGATGCTGCTGCATGCTTGGAAAATGGAACTGGAAAACATTAATTCTGGCTAAATGGCAACATATGCAGGCGTGCCATTTGTGTCCGTCGCCTGCATCACTACCCAGGACTTCCATGAGCAATGACGGGCTGTCTGCACTTGCCTTAATGTACATTCACTATGACTTTGCCCATGACTTGGACAAAGTGGTGACTAGGTTTGCACAGTTACATTCTCGGAAAATGGAAAATGTGATTCATGGCTAAATAGCAATATATGCTGGTCTGTCAAGAGTGTTGTCAAAGTCCGTGAGAGGAACCCTGAACTGTCTGCTAATCCTCTCACATTTTGGGAGCCCAAACAGGGCACTGCAAGAAGAGGTAGACATCGGGATACATGCATCGGTGTACTAGGTGCAGAATGACACAGGCCTTGGACAGCGTTAACGAACTGAACACTGCCATTAAAGATAAAATCACACTTCGGGAGATCAAACGTGGCACTGCAAGAAGAGGTAGAAGTAGGACCTACATCAGTGTACTGCGGAACGACACATGCTTTGACAGCATTAACAAACTGTGGACTGATATGCTAGATAAACTGGTCTGAGGTGCTATATTTGTGGAACCAGGAATGGCATATAGGCTAAGGTCAACAAATGCCTTTGCATTAGAAGTAGGAGTAAATGGTAATATACATCCAGGAGCTCTGCAATTATTAATCTTGACTCCACCACACACACTCACACACACGCGCGTATGTGTATATATATATATATATATATATATATATATATATATATATATATATATATATATATATATATATATATATATACTAGACCAAGTGCAGACCCTTTGGGTCTGGTCCCCGAACGTGAGGTTGAGGGCGGGAGAGCGGGAGTAGAGTAGGGGAGGAGAGCCGTGCGGCAGCAGCGAAAATAGCCAGTGAAAGAAAAAAAATGGCGCCCTTTTTGGAGGAGACCGGTCGGCGGCATAAAAATGGCTAAATGGAGTGCATTAGTGAATGTAAAAGTGTAATGTCTAGCGAAATGGAAGAATTCTCGGAGTTTGAGCGTGTGGTTTTGGCGGACCATGGAATCAAAGTGCAAAAATCTGACACACATGCACGCACGCGCACACACATTTAAAAGTATATAGATATGGTGGCTGGCCAGCAGGAGGCCACAAAATGAGTGAGTGTGGGGGGGGGGGGGGGAAGGATTTTATGAAAAAATATGTACATAAAAATGTCTAAATGTATTGAGGAGTGCATTAGTGAATGTAAACGTGTAATGTCTAGTGAAATGGAAGAATTCTCGGAGTTTGAGCGTGTGGTTTTGGCGGACCATGGAATCAAAGGGCAAAAATCTGACGCACATAAACACACACATAGACACAAACACACAGAGTTTTAAAAGTATACTAGACCAAGTGCAAACCCGTTGGTTCTGGTCCCCGAATGTGAGGTTGAGGTGGGGTGGGAGAGGGAGGGGGCGGAGAGGGAGGGGGGGGAGAGGGAGGGAGGTCATGGAGACGTTGCATCCAGCCGTCGAGACGCTGCGTACGGCCAGCGTACGGCCGTGGAGACGGTGCATACGGCCGGCATACGGCTGTCGAGACGCTGCATAGGGCCGTGGAGATGCTGCATGTGGCATCACACACATTAACTACCCCCTTGATATTATATTAATATTATTAATTTGCTCCATTTTCCCCATAATCGCCCTATCCACTGACATCCAACATTCTTTGGGTGAGAGCAGTTTGATTTTTTTTAACATTTTGAAATATTGGGGGGGTGGAGGATTTTATTAAAAATGTCTAAATGTAATGAAGAATGCATTTGCGAATGTAAAAGCGTAATGTCTATCAAAATGAAAAAAATCACGGAGTTTGAGCTTCTGGTTTTGGCGGACCATGGAATCAAAGGCCAAAAATCTTATCTGAAAAAAAAATGGAACGTGACATACACCCACAAGACACACGCACGGCCGGCACACACACACACGGAGTTTTGTAAGTATACCAGACCAAGTGCAGACCCTTTGGGTGTGGTCCCCGAATGTGCTTCAGACCCAGAGTACGGGGGGGGGGGGGGGGGGGGGGGGGGGGGGGAGGGCGGGAGGGCGGGGGGTTGTTACCGAATTGAACTCCCTGTGGAATGAATCCATTAACGGAGCTACTCTGCTGCTGGAGCTCAAGGCAAATCGGCTGTTCCCCCGCTGTTTTTCGGAGGATGGCAAAAAGCAGCGGTGGAAGAGGCGAACTTTGGCTTGAGCCAGCGTGATAAAGCCGAGCTGGGCCGGGGGTGGGGGTGGGGTTGGTAGTGGAGGAAGTAAAATCGACAGCGAAATAAGCCGTGCAGCGAAAATCTCCAGCGAAAGAAAAAAATGGCGGCGTTTTTGGAGGAGAGTGGGCTGCACCAACTGCCGTTATGGTGGCTGGCCAGCAGGAGGCCACAAAATGAGTGAGTGGGGGGGGGGGGGGGGGGGGGGGGGGGGTGAAGGATTTTATTTTAAAAAGTGTACATAAAAATGTCTAAATGTAATGAGGAGTGAATGGGTGAATGTAACAGTGTAATGTGTAGCAAAATGGAAAATTTCTCGGGGTTTGAAAGTGTGGTTTTGGCGAACCATGAAATCAAAGGGCAAGTCTGACATGCACCCACAAGACACACACACCGCTGATACACACACACACACACACACATAGAGTTTTAAATAAGTATAGATATATATGTGTGTGTGTGCGTGTGTGCGTGTGTGCGTGTGTGTGTATATATATATAATATATATATAATATATATACACACACACACACACACACACACACACACACACACACACACACACACACACACACACACACACACACACACACACACACACACACACACACACACACACACACACACACACACACGGGAGGGCCGGTCCCCCAACGCAATATTCCACCTCACCACCAATTCCAATGTTGGTGGCCAGTGGGGGGGCTTTCTGGAGCGCTGGTATGGGTTCTTGGGGTGGCAGCTCAGTCCCTCAAGCCTGATGTGCTGGCAGCTCACTCATGGCTGGTGGTCTGACTCATGGCTATTCCTTGAAATTCCATTTCAAGCAGGGTGGAAGGCCACCAAATTCAAATCCATTTTCCTACCATTTCAAGCAGGGTGCAAGGCCACCAAATTCAAGTGCAGTTTCTTACCACTTCGAGCAGGGTGCAAGGCCACCAAATTCAAGTGCAGTTTCCTATCACTTCACCCAGGGTGCAAGGCCACCGAATTCAAGTGCAGTTTCCTGCCACTTCAAGCAGGTTGCAAAGCCGAGCAAATTCAAGTGCAGTTTCCAACCACTTCAAGCAGGGTGCAAGGGCACCAAATTCAAGTGCAGTTTCATACCACTTCAAGCAGGGTGCAAGGCCACCAAATTCAAGTGCAGTTTGATACAACTTCAAGCTGGATCCAAGGCCACCAAATTCAAGTGTAGTTTCATACCACTTTCAGCAGGGTGCAAGGCCACCACACTCAAATGGATAAGTATATGGACGGGAAGGGAATGGAGGGGTATGGTCTGAGAGCAGGTAGATGGGACTAGGGGAAAACAAATGATCGGCACGGACTGGAAGGGCCGAGAGGGCCAGTTTCCGTGCTGTAATTGTTATATGGTTATATGGTTAAATGCAGTTTCATACCATTTCAAGCAGGGTGCAAGGCCACCAAATTCAAATCCATTTTCCAACCATTTCAAGCAGGGTGCAAGGCCACCAAATTCAAGTGCAGTTTCCTACCACTTCAAGCAGGGTGCAACGCCACCGAATTCAAGTACAGTTTTATACTACTTCAGGCAGGGTGCAAGGCCACCAAATTAAAGCATAGTTTCATACCATTTCAAGCAGGGTGCAAGGCCACCAAATTCAAATGCAGCTCCATACCATTTCATGCAGCGTGCAACGCCACCACATTCAAATGCAGTTTCATACCATTTCAAGCACGGTGAAACCACCATAAAACCACACAAAACACCAAACTCACAGTTCAGTAGACATTCAGTGTGTTCAGTTGATTCACAGTTCAGACAGTTGTGACCTCTCCCTCCCCCATCATGCAGAGACTGAGCCACACCCACACTTCCGGGTTTATAACCCCTCCCCCTCCTACTGGAAAAGGTGTGGCCTTCATCGCGTGATTGACAGGAGAGAGATTCTCAACATTTTTTAAACACTAATAACACTTTTATTTTTTCATTGATGGGAAGAATCCTCTGCATCTGCTGAGCGGAGGGGGACTGAGTAAGACGGCCAAAATTCACAGCCGTAAGTGGTAGCGTTTTATCTAAAATCAATATACAGTGCAAACAGGAAGTTACCCAAAGCATCCTAGTTCATGTTCAAGTGAGTTTATTGTCATGTGTCCCTGATAGGACAATGAAATTCTTGCTTTGCTTCAGCACAACAGAACATAGTAGGCATTGACTACAAAAACAGAACAGTGTGTTCATGTACCATTATATAAATATATACACACATGAATAAATAAACTGATGAAGTGCAAACAACAGATAATGGGTTATTAATGTTCAGAGTTTCGTCCGAGCCAGGTTTAATAGCCTGATGGCTGTGGGGAAGTAGCTATTCCTGAACCTGGTCGTTGCACTCTTCAGGCTCCTGTACCTTCTACCTGAAAGTAGCAGGGAGATGAGTGTGTGGCCAGGATGGTGTGGATCTTTGATGATACTGCCAGCCTTTTTGAGGCAGCGACTGTGGTAAATCCCCTCGATGGAAGGAAAGTCAGAGCCGATGATGGACTGGGCAGTGCTTACTACTTTTTGTAGTCTTTTCCTCTCCGGGGCGCTCAAGTTGCCGAACCAAGCCACGATGCAACCGGTCAGTAAGCCCTCTACTGTGCACCTGTAGAAGTTAGAGAGAGTCCTCCTTGACAAACCGACTCTCCGTAATCGTCTCAGGAAGCAGAGGCGCTGATGAGCTTTCTTGATAATTGCATCAGTGTTCTCGGACCAGGAATGATCTTCAGAGATGTGCACGTCCAGGAATTTGAAGCTCTTGACCCTTTCAACCATGTTGATATAAATGGGACTGTGGATCTCCATCCTTCCAAAGTCCACAATCAGTTCCTTGGTTTTGCTGGTGTTGAGGGCCAGGCTATTGTGCTGGCATGATATGCCCAGTCGCTCGATCTCTCTTCTGTACTCTGACTAATCTCCATCAGTGATACGTCCCACAACAGGGGTGTCGTCAGTGAATTTGATGATGGAGTTCGCACTGTGACCGGCTACGCAGTCATGAGTATAGAGAGTACAGCAGGGGGCTGAACGCGCACCCTTGAGGTGCTCCCGTGCTGATTGTTATCGAGTCTGACAGATTTCCACCAATACGAACAGACTGTGGTCTGTGAATGAGGAAGTCGAGGATCCAATTGCAGAGGGATGCGCAGAGACCCAGTTCTGCGAGTTTGGTAACCAGCTTGGAGTGGATGATAGTATTAAATGCTGAGCTGTAATTGATGAATAACAGTCTGATATATGAGTTTTTGTTGTCCAAGTGGTCCAGAGCGGCGTGGAGAGCCAGCGAGATCGCATCCACCGTTGATCTGTTGTGATGGTAAGCGAACTGCAGTAGGTCCAGGTTTTTGTCGAGGTAGGAGATGATTTGCGCCATGATCAACCTCTCGAAGGACTTCATCACCATAGGCGTTAGTGCCACAGGTCGATAGTCATTGAGGCACGTCACCTTGCTCTTCTTGGGCACTGGTATAATTGATGCCCTTTTGAAGCAGGTGGGAACCTCAGAAGTGAGAGATTGAAAATGTCTGTAAAATCTCCAACCAGTTGGTCCGCACAGGTTTTTAGAACACGACTGGGTATACCGTCAGGTCCAGGTGCTTTTCGAGGGTTCACCCCTCTGAAGGATTTCCTGACGTCGGCCTCTGTGACTGAGACTGAAATACCATCACAGCGAATGGGGGCTCGGGAAGGCACATCGGTGTTCTCCCTGTCAAAGCGTGCGTAAAATACATTGTGCTCATCAGTGAGTGATGTTTCGCCGACATTCGAGCTGCCTCCTGATTTTGCCTTGTAGGAGGTGATTGGATTCAGGCCCCGCCACAGCTGCCGAACATCTGTCTCATCCTCCAGCTTGGAGCAGACGTCCCTTTTGGCCTTTTTGATGGCCTTACCAAGGTCGTATCTGGACTTCTTATAGACCACTGTATCATCAGACATGAATGCCCGGTGTCTGGTCTTCAGAAGAGTGTGGATCTGAAAGTTGATCCAAGGTTTCTGATTTGGAAACACTCGGAAGGTTTTTGTAGGGATGCCACACATTTCCACACATTTCTTAATGAAGTCTGTAATAACTGTGGCGTATTCATTCAAGTCCGTTGCCGAGTCCTTGAATATTGCCCTGACTCCAAACAGTCATGTAGTTGTTCCTCTGCCACCCCCCCCCCCCCCCCCCCCCCCCCCGACCAGCTCTATACTGTCCTCACCTCTGGGGGTGCACTCATTAACAGCACCACAGTATGGTCGGATTTACCGAAGTGAGGGTGAGGGATAGAGCGATAGGCATTCTTGATGGTGGTGTAGCAGTGGTCGAGGGTGTTTGGTCCTCTGGTGCAGCAGGAGACATATTGGTGGAAGTTGGGAGTGATTTCTTTAGGTTTGCCTTATTGAAGTCCCCAGCAATGGTGGTAAATGCCTCGGTGTGAGAAGTCTGGTGTTTGTTGACCACGGCGTGCAGCTCCTCCAGTGCCAGATGGACGTCTGCCTGGGGTGGGATGTAGACCGCGATTAGGATGATGGAGGTGAATTATCTCGGAAGGTAGAAGGGATGGCACTTCACTGTCAGATGTTCGAGGTGTGGAGAGCAGGAATTGGACAGGACAGCCAAACCACCATTTGCAATAGTGCCCTTTAATTTCAACCCAAAGCACCCAAACCTACATTTGCAGTAGTGCCTTTTAACTTCAACCCAAAGCACCCAAACCTCCATTTGCAATAGTGGCTTTTAACTTCAACCCAAAGCACCCAAAGCACCCAAGCCACCATTTGCAGTAGTGCCTTTTAACTTCAACCCAAAGCACCCAAGCCATCATTTGCAGTAGTGCCTTTTAACTTCAACCCAAAGCACCCAAGCCACCATTTGCAGTAATGCCTTTTTACTTCAACCCAAACCACCCAAACAACCATTTGCAGGCAATGTCTTTTTACTTCAAACCAACCATATTTTCATTTTCAAACCACATTAAGGGCACTCACAGTTGAGGAGACATGTGTTCAGTGTTATTCAGAGCTTAGAGAGATGTGACCCTCTGGCTTCCTCCATCATGCAGAGACTGAGTGAGGCACACCACTTCCGGGTTTTATAGTCCCTCACCCCTCCCACCAGCAGGGGCAGTGTAGAAAACAGCAAATGTTTTAAAAACATTAATATCTCTCTGATTTTTCATTGATGGGAAAAATCCTCCGGTCCAGGAAGGCGGAGGGAGGCTCTGAGCGAGGTGGCCAAAAATGACGGCCGTAGTTGGTGGCGTTCTCTCAGAAATCATGCCACAGTGAGCCAAAAGCGGTCAAGATCAGACTTTTAGTAATAGATATATATATAGTGGAAGGATGTTTTGCTATCCGGACGTATGTGACCAGGGATCTTCTGCAGGGATCAGTGCTGAGGCCTAGATGTCTCCGATATATATATATATTTCAGCGGCAGGAATTGGGAGTAATTAGGATCGCGGGAAAGATGAACGGAGGAAAATACAGAGAGATTCTTGATGAAAACCTGCTCCAGAGCATTCTGGACCTCAGACTGGGGCGGTGGTTCACCATCCAACAGGACAACGACCTTAAGCACATAGCAGCAATGTTTCAAAATTTTGAGATTTTAAAAATCAAGTCTGCAATTTACCCCATCAGACATAGCATATAAAGAAGTTTAATTCGACACCTAATTCACTTTCATATCTTCAGTATTAAAATGGTTTTGGCCATTTTCATATTCGGAAATTAGCATATTTTTCCCTATTGCTTTTCCATTGACTTAACACAAAAGCTGTGATCAAGGACAGTCAAAACCCCATAACTTTCTTAAAAATTAAGAGAACTGAATGAAATTTTCAGTTATTATAGATAGAAGCATTCTGAAACAAATATAAAACATCTTACTTGGATGACCTGAAATGAAAACATATAATTAGTTAATTACCTAATTGTAGCTAATTACAAAATTGACCGTTGTGACAGAAATAGTAATAAACACCCAGACTGCCTTAAAAATTCAAAAATGTGATATTCTCAAGATCAGAACTTTAATATTATTGCATTATATGCTGCAAGTCCGTGACAGATAGGTAAATAAATTACAATTTCTAGCAATAGACCAAGTCTTTATTGAGAAGATCAGTTGTTAGCTGGTAAATTGGCATATCATAATCAGTAGCATCATCGTACTCCATTATTGTAACCAATAAGTAACTCCCATTCCCTGTACTTTCCATTTCTTAAGAAAAGGATTTTTTTTTAAATAGCCTAAGTATCCAAATAACAAACTAATCCCATTCACACAAGCCTTCACAATATAACATGATTTTTAAATCTCACTGTCATGAATTTATATGCCAGATGGAAGGAATTTAATGTTTAATTCCCATAAATTAATCTACAATCATCCACTCAATATAATCAAAATTATTATTTTTTTGCACAATACATGGGACTAAAACTGATATTTAGTATAAAAATATTGACCATGGATAGACAATAACACAAAATATAGAAGATTTAGATGCTCTTATGACATGATTGTCCAAAAAAAAGAGCATTTAAATCATCTTGCGAGTGGCTTGTTCTGGAACACGATCGATTGGAATGTTGCATTTGAGGTGAATTTGAACTCCATATCGGCAGGAAAAACACCTCCGGTTTGTATGGGGCCCAAATCACATTTTCGCAACGTATGATTAAAGCCATCCCAAGAAGCAAGATTATATGTAAAATAAAAGACTAACCCTTTGTTTTGTCCCATTCTTGCGATCCGTCACGTTGTAGGCGTTGAGGCCGTTAGAAGTCTCTTTTAATTTTAATATAATTTTAAAATTGTCTCACTATTTAAAAAAAAAACGTGATGGAAGTCCGCTCGATTTTTCTTCAGCAGCTAGCAGCCCGAGGAAATCCGCCTCCAACGGACAGAAAAAAAACTGGATTTTAATCCCGCCCCCCCCAAAGGCGCCAAAGTCGAGCACGCGGCCAGTGGCAGAACTGCAGTGCCGCTGAAGGTAAGTTTTGTAACAATGCTGCACATAGCCAAAGCAACGCAGTAGTGACCGTGCAAGTCTGTGAACGTCCTTAAGTGGCCCGGCCAGAGCCCGGACTTGAACCCGATCGAACATCTCTGGAGGGACCTGAAAATACTGTGCATCGACGTTCCCCATCCAACCTGACAGAGCTTGAGAGGATCTGTGGAGAAGAATGGGAGAAATTACCCAAATACAGGTGTGCCAAGCTTGTAGCTTCATACCCAAGAAGACTTGAGGCTGTAATTGTTGCTTAAGGTGCCTCAACAAAGTACTGAGTAAAGGGTCTGAACACTTATGTCAATTTCTATACACCTGTTTTTGCTTTTTTATTATGGGGTATTGTGTATAGATTGATGATAAAAAAAATAATTTAATCAATTTTAGAACAAGGCTGTCACGCAACAAAATGTGGAAAAAGTGAAGGGGTCTGAATACTTTCTGAATGCACTGTATATCCTCTGACTCCAAGCATAAATTCCTCCCTTTATCCTTGAGTGGTCCTACCCTCCTCCTAGTTTCCCTCATGTTTTGTGTACATGTAAAAAGTCTTGGGAATTTCTTTAATTCTACATGCCATTGACATTGTATGGCCTTCTCTGTCCCCCATAATTCCTTGCTTAAATTCTTTTTTGCTCTCTTTATACTTCTCAAAGACCCTGTCTTCCTGATAGTACACCCCAGTAAACTATTAGATTTTTATGATTTCTCTGATGTCATACCAGTAGGGTGAATGTGCTGCACAATGTTTACATCTAATATTATAAGATAATGCAGCACACAATAATCACCCCCACTATGTTTTCTGTCCCTTAACCTTTTGCAACCATACTATCCCTTTAATTCCATTGGCTTACTTTGGAGAGACAACTCTGTGAAAGCCTGAGAGGTTTACCAGGAAATTATAGACCAGCTAGCCCAAAATTTGTTGTCAGGAAATTACTGGAGCCTATAATTAGTGACGGTGAGAAAAATACTTTCAAAATGTTACGTTCATTTGAATGAACCAGCCTGGATTTGTTAAATATTGGTCATGCCTGTCAAACCTGATGGAATTTTTTGATGAGCTATCAAATGCATTGGGTAGGAAATGAATGTTATTTGTACAGATTTCTTGATGGAATGTGATAAAATCCCTTGGAAGAATCTGTTACCTAAAGTAAGAGCTTATAGATTTAAAGGCAATTTATTGACTTCGCTGGGAAACTGGCTGAGAGGAAGGTAACAGGCATGGGGGAAACGACTTCATTAGCGGGATGTGACCTCAGGGGTCTTGCACAGCTATACTTGTTCTCCACCTTCATAAACAACTTAGAGGATTGATATATTCTTATCCAAGTATGCCATTGATATTAAGGCAGGAAAAATGGTAATGTGGATAAAAGCATTTAAATATAAGACAAATATTAATTAATGCTTTGGGCAATACAATGATAAATGCACTTCACGCAAACTTAAGGGCCCCATTTTGGATTTAAAAAAATATAGAAATTAGTGCTTTCTACAGGGATATAAAGTGAACCATTAAAATGTTGTGAATAGGTGCAAACAATATTCAGGAAAGTAAAGAGAACGCTGCCTATTATAGTTTGTAAACTGGATAATGGGGAATTAAAGGTTACATTGCAGCTGCGAACAGACATGTTCAGAATATTGTGACCATTTCTGGCCAATTAGCCTTAGAAATGGATATACAAACCAAGCACCTTTGGTTCCAGAGTCCTACCTGATTATCTATTTTGCCAGACCAACAGAGGTCACATAGTAATGATACAATAATGCACCTCTCACCCACTAAGTCTATCCCTTCCGTTGGATGAAAGGGGGTGCTAGACCATCAGTTGCCGGAAAATCGGTGGAGAACCTAACCTTGGAAAAAATACAGTTTAGATTTATCAGAATGTTACCTGGACTATAGTAGATAAATTAATGAAAAAGATGGCATAAACCTTGCTTGTTTCTTGAAATGTGAAATATAAAGGGGTGAAATGGTAGTAGTTTAAAAGGAATCGAGGGACACAAAGATGAAATAGGAACAATTCCTCCTGGTTGGAGAATTTAGAAGTAGGGAATAAAATGGAAAAAAAAAAACACAGCTGGTAAGCTAGCATCTGTGAGGAGACAAAATGTTATTGACCTGAATCATTAACTCTATTTTGACCCGCTGAGTATTTGCAGTATTTTATATTTTTGCTTCAGCTTTTAAGTTTCAGTTTCTTGCTCTTTGATTACGGATGGACTCAATTTGGTTTGCCACAACAAGTCATGTTAACCTCAGATAGACACAAAATGTTGGAGTAACTGCAGGACAGACAGCATCTCTGGAGAGAAGGAATTGGTGACATCTCATGTCGAGATCTTTCTTCAGATCCGACCAGTAATGTTACCCGTTCGTTCTCTCCAGAGACGCTGCCTGTCTCGCTGAGTTACTCCAGCATTTTGTGTCTATCGTTCGTATAAGCTAGCGTCTGCAGTTCCTTCCTACACACTTCATATCAACCTCAGTTGTCTTACCTTGGCCACCACTCTCAGCTTACTCAGTGCGTAACATAGATTGAGATTGAGGGGCTCACATTCATTCTCAGGTGTTTGAGCTAAATACATGATGGAATGATATATGTGGGTTGAAATCTGTTACTAAAATTTCAGTGCCACTGAAATTGAAGAGACCACAGAAATACAGTTTAATGTTCATTATTGTATCAGACTTGTGCAAGCAATAGAGGGGAAAAAATAGTTTCCTCTGATTCATTGGTGATTTGTGTATACTTTAGCAGCAGGTTATCGTAGCATTGACTCTCCATACCTCACTTTATCTCAGCACTCAGCTTCCTGCCTTTTAATTCAGTTCTTATTTTCAGTCGGCTTCCATGAAATGTGTAAGTTTTTTGAATACTCATCAATTTGGAGTGGAAATCCATCATCTAAATTTCAACGGTAGACACAAAATGCTGGAATAACTCAGGGGGACAGGCAGCATCTCTGGAGAGAAGGAAGGGTGACGTTTCGGGTCGAGACCCTTCTTCAGACTGATGAGACCATATCTTCTTAATTTCAAATTAAGAATAGTCTAAATGTTTACATTTAGAACTTTCATGTGAATCTATCTTTTGTGGAATGCACATGGAATTTGTGTAATAGTTTCTTAGAAGCAGCGGTATTTTCCTCAAGCTACATATAGACCCAAAATGCTGGAGTATTTGTGTCTTGCAGATGGGTTGCTTAAGTGATAAAGGCTAGAGCTGAAAAGGAGACAAAAGTGTGTAAGAAAGAACTGCAGCTGCTTTACACGGAAGATAGACACAAAATGCTGAAGTAACTCAGCGGGTCAGGTAGCATCTCTGGAGAAAAGGATAGGTGGCGTTTCGGGTCAAGAACCTTCATCAGACCAGAGATCGTCTATAGTTAAAGTACAAAGAGATGTAACTCGGTCAAAATACATTTTCTTTTGCTGTGAATGGATATGGTGCCTTTATCTGACTTTGTCTTGGATTTAAGAAAGATTGTTGTATTGTGGTGCTTAGTATGCTCAATACTATTTTTAGGAGTCTCTTTAAGGATTCAGTGTCATAGTAATTACCTTTCAAGGTAAATGATTGGTGTTTGTCTGCAAAGAAAACAAGCAAAATAATCAATTAAATGAGGCATGAGAATGGAAGCTAAAAACTCAAAATCCCACTTGTGGGCATGAAATAATAGCAATAATTTATGTATTTTTAAAAATAATTTCTATGAATGCCAGCATCTCATACCATTATCATTTGTATTCAAGACCAATATCTGTCCATATGGCGAAGAACAAAGGAATATATACAAAAACACATTCATAACACAGGTACATGGATCGGAAAGGTTTAGAAGGATATTGGTCAAACACATGCAAATGGGACCAGTTTAGATTAGGTATCTTTGTCGGCATGGACTGGTTGGACTGAAGGGCCTGTTTCCATGCTGTATGACTCTACCTCTATGATTGTCTGATTCTCTATGAGAAGGTCATTTGGTCTCTCATGTCTGTTCCACAACTGAGTAACATTATGACTGGTCTTTTACCTCATTATTACTTTTCTGCAGTCACACCATATCTCAAATTTCCTTGATATTTGAAAATTCATACTCTTGTGCTATTATTGCTAACCTGCTGACTGGCCCAAATTTCCCAATTGCCAATATCGTGTGCAGTTTTCTTTCCTTAATTATTGTTCCTACTTTTATTATAATTTTCACCATTTTTCCAAATTAAAGAACCTATTCCATTTTAGTTTAGTTTGGAGATACCGTGTGGAAATAGACCCAATTGGCCCATAGAGTCAGCGTCGACCAGTGACTCCCGTACAATAGCACTACCCTACACAATAGGGACAATTTACAATTTTACTGAAGCGAATTAACCTACAAACCTGCATGTCTTTGGAGTGTGAGAGAAAACTGAAGCACCCGTAGAAAACTCACATGGTCACAGGGAGAACGTACAAACTCCGTACAGACAGCATCCGTAGTCAGGATCGAACCTGGGTCTCTGGTGCTGTTAGACCGCAACTCTACCACTGCACCACCATACCTCCCTTAGTCTTTGAAATTTACTGCCCCATATCCACCATGCCTCCCTTAGTCTTTGAAATCTACTGTCCCATATCCATCTTGAGAATCCTCAGTCTGAATTTTACATTATTTCTCTCACCAGTAATCTCCTCTGACTATTTCCTATTTTCGGTATTTTTTTTTTTCATTTCAGATTTCTAAACTTAATTCCTCTCTGCCTTACTTTATGTAATCCACAATGTACTGGAGGCACTCAGCGGGTCTTGCAGCATCTGCAGAGGAAATGGTCAGGAGACACGTCTGCTGATGCGGCCTAACCTGTTGAGTTCCTCCAGCATTTTATGTTTTCTTATGTCGCTCTTTTGTATATAATGTTGTCCCCAAACCACATTCTCCAGAGTTGCCACCAATTTCTTGTTTGATCATTATTGAGATGAAGTGTAATTTAATGCAATGAACTATTGGATTGTTAATGCTATCACATTGCATTCTGCCATAACCCTTACCATTCCTTTCGTTCTGCACTCTGTCAGGCTCAACTAGGTTTTGGAACTTCTACCTCCTATTTTTGAATCACACTGAAACCACAGGCCGCTGTTCACTCAGCCACAATCCTAACATTGTTATTCAACCCGCCCACACGGGTGGTGTCATTGTAATCTGGCAGGCTGACCTCTACTATGCTGAGGCCAAGTTCCAGCTCGCGCACACCTCTTTATACTCACCCCGTGACCATAACCCGACAGACAAACACCAGGCCATCATCTCCCAGACTAGTTCCAATCTCATCACCTCTAGCGATCTCTCTTCCACAGCCCCACACTGCCCGCTTCTATCTTCTTCCCAAAATCCACAAACAGGACTGCACTGGCAGAACCACTGTTTCTGCCTCCTCCTGCCCCACTGAACTAATCTCCAAATACCTTTATTTCATCCTATCCCTCCATTTCCAGTCCCTTCTGACCTAAATCTGAGACACCTCACACATCCTTTGATTCTTCAATACCTTTCAATTTTTAGGCTCCCAATGCCCTCTCTTTACCATGGACGTCCAGTCCCTTTACACCTCCATCCCAGATTAGGACAATTTCACGGACCTTCGGTTCTTCCTTAAACAAATCCTGAATCAATTTCCCTCTACCAATCTGTCTTTACCTCCCCCCTCGACTCTATTCAAGGACCCGAGCAGTCGTTCCAGGTGCGACAGAGGTTCACCTGCATCTCCTCCAACCTCATCTATTGCATCCGCTGCTCTAGATGTCAGCTGATCTACATCGGTGAGACCAAGCGTAGGCTTGGCGATCGTTTCGCCGAACACCTCCGCTCGGTCTGCATTAACGAACCTGATTTCCCAGTGGCTCAGCACTTCAACTCCCCCTCCCATTCCGAATCCGACCTCCATGGCCAGAGTGAGCATCACCGGAAATTGGAGGAGCAGCACCTCATATTCTGCTTGGGCAGTCTGCATCCTAGCGGCAAAAAACATTGAATTCACCAATTTCCGGTAGCCCTTGCTGCCTCCTCCCTATCTCAGCTCTCCCTCAGCCCTCGGGCTCCTCCTCTTCCTTTTTCCTTTCTTCTCCCCGTCACCCCCCCCCCCCCCCCCCCCCCCCCCCCCCCCCCCCCAACCCTACATCAGTCTGAAGAAGGGTTTTGGCCTGAAACATTGCCTATTTACTTCGCTCCATAGATTATGCTGCACCCGCTGAGTTTCTCCAGCACTTTTGTCTACCTTTCCTCTACTAACACACTCCTCCACCTGGCGGAACTTGATGCTCACCCTCAACAACTTTGCGTTTCACTCCTCTCACTTTCTCCAAGTTAAAGATGTAGTTATGGGCACTCGCATAGGCCCCAGCTATGTCTGCCTTTTTGTGAGATTGGTCAAACCCACAAATTTCCAAGAATTCCATAGAAGGCTGTGGAGGCCAAGTCAATGAATATTTTTAAGGCAGAGATGGAGAGATTCTTGATTAGTACAGGTGTCAGGGGTTATGGGGGAAAGGCAGGAGAATAGGGTTAGGAGGGAGAGATAGATCAGCCATGATTGAATGGTGGTGTAGACTTGATGGGCCGGATGGCCTAATTCTTCTCCTATCACTTATGACCATATGACAATCTGCCAACTGTCACTGTACTGCACAAACTGTGGTGTCTACACTGACCTAACCGTCTCTGTAGAAAGGAGCACAACTTCATCGCCTTCATTGTCTTTGGCGTTGACATCTGTTGGTGACTCTCTCTCGCTACTTAGTCTGAATAATGGGCCTACACTTGACCCATATACCTCTAAACCTGTCCTGTCCATGTACCTATCGAATTGTTTCTTAAATGTTGCAATAGTCGCTGCCTCAACATCTCGTCTTGGTTAAGCAAGTTGGTTCCAAGGTCATTGTAAGTCGGCCTCAAGACATTGTTCTCCATAACTTTCAAGTGATAATGTCCATCACACTGTTGGACAAATGTGTTTAGGTATTGCTGGATGAGCCTTGAACATTGTTTCTTCCCAGCTGATGCTGTGCAGCAACATTTCACTCATCCTTCAACCTATGAATCAATTTTACATGGATGAGATAACCCTGTGCAAAGTCATGACATTCATCTTTAACGACTTTTTCTGCCCAGGAAAATGTGTTTTTTATTCTGCTTTAATATACTATGTTTTAAAAATCTGTTATTTCATCCTGCCTTATATATGAAGAAACAACTCCATTCTGAAGTTAGCAGATGGCGCTTTGATCACTATTGTGTTTCATTTATGCATTCATCAGAAATTTGATATCTCCTTTGTATTGGAGATCTTGTTTCATTTATTCTGAGACTATCTGATTTTTCAGTGGGACATGTTTTGCCCGTTACTATAAAGATACTGATCAGCACGCGGAATTGATTGTGATTGTGTTTTATACACCATGCATACACTGCCGAATGTGGGTTTTTTTCCCAGTTGAGTACACAATCATTTTATCATTGAAGCTGAACATTATTTTCCCAGCTTGTATTTATACTACCAGTATAATTTTTTTTGCAAGTTCTCAAAATGAATAGTGCTTCATTTGATTTTTGAGATGAACAGAAATGTTTATTCTCGACAAGCAACAAATCTTGAAATAAATTGAGTGAGCTGTGTGTAATGACCTCTTCTTTCACTTTACTGTTGGCTGATAGATTTTTGCGCAGATATTCTCTTCTTTGCTCTCTATTGCCGTCAAACCTGACTGGATTAAATCAATGTTTAAACCTGTTTGAAAGATTTGCACCAGACAGCCCCCACCGCTTGTCTCATCCTCCTATAACTTTCTGATTTAGATCTGTTACAAAATTCTTGCTACATAATGTATTAAATGAAGGCATAATAGCATTGACAATTTTTTTTTGTGATGTGGCTATGTTGTGCAACCAGTCGTCTTCTAATGGTTACTCTTACTCACATTAAATTTGAATGGAAAAGCCTAAGCTCCTAATCTAATGAACTGAAATTTGGAAGTTGTATTTGGTTGAGTTCTTTGAGGAGGTGACCGAGAAGAATGATGAACGCGGGATAGTTGATGTTGCCTACATGGACTTTAGCAAGGCCTTTGATAAGTTCCCGCTTGGTAGGCAGGTCTGGATGGTTAGAACACATAGAAATCATGTGAAATAGTGGAAAAGAAGCGAAGACAGAAAGTATCTCTTAAGACTGGTCCAGGCACGTTTAGAAGTAGGGATGCCTCATTTCTAAAATATTATGGATTTGCCTTCCCTTTTGGACTTCATTTTCATTTCGCTGTTCTCTTTCATGGCCATCCCACGAATGGGACAGACTGCATGAATCAGTGTTGCAGTTTTGGTGAGCAACTTTGATGGGGAGGGCAGTGAGGCAGTGGGAATAAACCTAGGAAATACTCAATGGCAGGTTGAATGCTGAGAACAGAAGAGAAATAGTGGGATCTTGAAGATTATATCTACAGATTCCTGAAATAGTGGCACAGGTAGATAAAGTAATTCAGAACTTTGCTTTATTCGCTGAGGCTTAGAATGTAAGTGCAGAAGGATTAACAAATCAGAGCCATAAAATGACAAGCAAGGAAGAGGAACCTATGGCCTGCTGAGTCCAAGCTGCCCAACAAACAAGCGGGACTGAGGAATGGCTAATGGAGTCTAATTCACATAAGTGCGAGGTGTTGCATTTTGACAAGTCACAGTGATCTGTTGGTCTCTGAGGAGTGTTGTTGAGCAGAGGAATCTATCTATCTATCTGTCTGTCTGTCTGTCTGTCTGTCTGTCTGTATCTATCTATCTATCTATCTATCTGTCTGTCTGTCTGTCTGTCTGTCTGTCTGTCTGTCTGTCTGTCTATCCATCTATCTATCTATCTATCTATCTATCTATCTATCTATCTATCTATCTATCTATCTATCTATCTATCTATCTATCTATCTATCTATCTATCTATCTACCCTGAGTTGGATGATCAGCTATGATCATTTGAATGGCGGTGCAGGCTTGAAGGGCCGAATGGCCTACTCTGCACCTATTTTCTGTTTCTATGTTTTCTTTCTATCTCTCTCTCTCTCTCTCTCCCTCTCTCTCTCTCTCTCTCTCTCTCTCTCTCTCTCTCTCTCTCTCTCTCTCTCTCTCTCTCTCTCTCTCTCTTTTTGATCTTGTGCTCTTCTGGTTTGCACAGTGTTTCTATTTGCGCAAAAACAGTACACGATAGCACTACGATTTTTTTGCCAGGTTATTCACCGTTCTCCTGTGCTGCGAGTGTGCCAAGTTTTGTTTCAATCGGTGGTATATTGTAAAAGTTATCGAGGTTTAAAAATCTCAAAAACCACACGTGCGCAGATTCCTTCAGTCAGCGTCACGCAGATTTGTCTCTCAGTCAATGCCACGGCCGGGATGGCAACGCCCCTTCCTGCCCCACCGGTGGAGGCCTCTCCCACCTCACTTACAAACTCCTCTCTCCAAGGGCAGGGCGAGGACGGGCTGAGCGGCAGCAGCAGGCGGTCGGACAGGACGGTGAAGGGCCGAGCGGCAGAGTGGGCAGAGGGAGGGAGGGAGAGTCGGGTTGTAGGGTGGCCAAGCAGTTTGCGCGGAGTTTGAGTAACACGCGCACACACGCACACGCACACAAACAAACACACAAACACACACACGCACACAAACAAACACACAAACACACACACGCACGCACAGGATGCAAACTGTTCCAATCATCAAGTCAACTGGGTCTAAACCATAGCTAACAATGAATGACCTGTGGAGGAAGGAACGGCAGATGCTGTTTTTTATGGACGGAGGGAGAGAGTGACTGAGGATAGGGGAAAGGAGAGTGAGGGAGGGATTGTAGGGAGGGGAGGAGGAGAGGGGAAAGAAGAGGACGGGGAGGGAGTGCTGTGGGATGAGGGGAAACGAGCCGCACCTGCACAGTTGGGGACTATGCATGAGTGGTGCAATATTGCGTTGGGGGGACGGGTGAGTGGTGGAATATTGCGTTGGGGAACGGGTTGCGTTGTGGGACCAGGCCTCCCGTGTCACAGATCCCTGAAAGTAGCTTTGCAGATAGATAGGAAGGTGAAGAAAGTTTTTGGCTTGTCGGCTGGCCTTCATTAATCAGGGAATTGAGTATATAATGTGGTGTGTTATGACACATTTGTATGAAACGTTGCTGACGCTACATGGATAGGAAAGGTTTGGTAGGATATATGAAAATGTGGGTATTCGGACAAGCTAAGATAGGGCATATTGGTCGGCATGGCCGAGTTGGGCCGAGCGGCCTGTTTCTGTCCAGTCTAACTCAATGACTCTAACCTACCAATGTGCACATTTTTGAGATGTGAGAGGTAACAGAGCACTTGGAGGAAGCGCATAGATTCGCAGTTCGATGTTGCCTGCTGATTGGAGCCATCAATGTGTAATAAGAGTCTTGATGCAGAGGTTATTCAGGGGGGCACTGTGGTGTAGTGGGGGCTGCATTGTGGGCAGTAGTAGGGTTGCTTATCTTACCAGTTATATGGTGGATTTTGCAGAGACCACTGGGGTGGCGCTCTCCCCACACTGGTTTGAGTTGACTGTCTCACCACATACAGGGATCAGTGCTGTGATTTTTTAGCTCAGGATCTTTGAATACGAGATGAGAGTGAATTTGGCCATTCAGGTCTTTCTTTCCTTAGAGTTGGTTCACATTTTCCTAGATCTCAATATGGACTTTTATTGGTAGGGGGCAATGTTGGTCATTCCTGTTTGGCCAAGGATTTATATTTTGTAGATGTTTAGTGTAAGGCCCTTTCTTTTAAGAAATGTCAGTGAACGAATCAATGACTTCGAGGTCAGTCATTGAACATACATCTATGCAGGCGATTAGGTTAGGTTGGAGTGACCTTGGGTCTAAGTAGAGGCAAGATAGCTTATACATCTAGGATTGGCACTGCGGTGCCTCACTGCCTCAAACAAGCATTTAAGATCTTCTTCTTCTTGCATATGGAGTGCACAGCCTAAAGTTGTAGGACAACTTGTTCTATTTGATCATGCAATCTTCCACCCCAGCATTTAAGATGAAGGCACAAAAATATAAAATGTCATATCCCTAATCTCAAACCTTGGATAAAAGATAGAAACTACATAATTATAGTAAAGAAACCACAATAAATGTGACTATCACATTTTCCCCCCCAAAAAAATCATTTTCTTTACAAGATATGATTAGTGTTGCTGCACCTGGGAAATGATGACAGCTACAATGATAAATTGTCTCTTTTTATATTTGATTGTAAGTAGCGCATGTGAGGCAAAATAGTAAAAATTGCCAAACCAGTTTGTGTTTTTTTTTTCAAATTATTACTCTTGAATCCTGTTTTTAGTGTCTGAAACCTGAAGGATGAAAACTCCATGAGAAAAAAAGGCAGTTTGAGAATGAATGGTAGTCAGAAAATGTGCATTAGTGTTGCATTTGGCATAATTATTCATAGATAAAAATAACAATTTGTGGCACTGGATACATAAATTGCACGGATAGCTGTATTTAGAAAGACATGGAGGCTAAGCATGAAGGTAAAAATTGCATTGTATTTACTTGTCTTAATATTATTATTGGTTTTTGAGCTGTCACACAATGTGTTCACAATATGTGCTGCTATTTATGCACTCAAAATTTCTGGCCAGATTAGGGCAAAAGGTTGTGTTACCTACATGTATAATATTGTATAATAAATGTTCTCGCAGAGTGAATTTGTTACACAAATGTCAGCAGAGTCATTTTTGCTCATGTCAGGTCTTTTGAAAGAAATGGAATGATGCCAGAGAATGCTCTGTAATTCATGCAATTGTGTAATGGAGCAAATGAAATGCAAAGGCTTTATGCAGGTCCAATTTCAGCACCAAGCAATCACTTGTCAATCATTGGAATTGTCACTGAATAAAAATGAGCCTGTCTTTGTTGGGGGGGGGGGGAGCATTTTAATTTAAATCAAATTCTTTGAATTGGAGGTTGAGTTAAAGGAAGGAGCGAAGAGAAAAGAAATGCTGAAAAGGAAAGCTTTAACCCAGGCAGGCAAAGGAAAAATGACACTTGTGTTCGTGGTAATAATAGGCTTTAATATGGTCTACCCTTCTTGTCCTTGTCAGCTTCTTTCGTATTGCACCTGCCCGACCTCCTCTGTCTCCACAAATAACTTGTGACAGGTGATTTGCTCCAGGCTACAGGCAAGTAAGCCAATCAGTAAATAAACTAGAAAATACTGGCATGGTTAAATTATTTGACTTAAATGACATGTGGGGAAGAGAATTTTAAACTTAAACTGATAGAGTGATATTAATTAGCACTTAAATACTCTCTTTATTTTAATTGGGATGAAATGTGTCCTGATGTAGAACACCTTTAGTGCAGTCATTGTTGTCCCATGTTATCTGGCGCAGAAGCTTGCAGTCCTCTCGGCACACATTGCATTCTGTACAGGCCCTGTTGATGTAATTTAGCCCACACATCAACTGCACACAAAACTCATCAAAGTCTTATTTGGCCTTTAAAAATAAAGCGTATACCTCACAATGGATTGGTGTATCTGAAAATTGCATCTATTGCTCAGCACCTTTTAAAGGTTGCAGGGGAAGAGAGGAGTGTCCGTTTCCCATCCGATCCCTCGTCTCCTCAGGGCAAGAAAGGCTCTACAATTTCCTGAATCGGCCTATAAGTGACATCAGACTCATAGATGTTCCAGTTGGAAAGCAAGAAACTGTCGTTTTCCATCTATATTCTCTCCTCTGGCCTCACATTTCATGCCTCTAATAACCTTAACTCACACTTTTGTCTTATCATCTCTGGCTTCTGTTCCACCATCTGTCAATCACCTCCCCCCCCCCCCCCCCCCCCCTCATCTGTATACACCTATCACTTGCCAGACTTTGTCCTGGCCTCATCTCCTTTCCAGCTTTCTTCACCCCCCCCATCATAATCAATCTGAAGAAGGTCTCGACCCGACACTATCCATGTTCTCCAGAGATGCTGCTTGACCCGCTGTTTTAGGTCTTTTGTTTTGTGAAAACCAGTTGGTTCGATCTTATTTTCTATCATTGATTCTTACTTTCCTATTCCCAGCATCTACAGTTTTGGGATTTTCAACTACTAATGAGTTATTACAGTTACTTAATCGGGTTTATTGAGTTGTTTGTTGATCCAGAAATATGCTTCAATGAGCAATTACCTGAAGGAAAACACCTAGCTTCCTAATGTGAAATGACATCAGTTCGCCACTGATTGGTTTGGTTGCTGTTAAATTGTCACTGGAACCACTTGACAAGAACTCGAGGCAGTTATAATTTCTTCTAATGCTTGAAGTGCATTGAAACTAGCAGTTATAATTTCATACTCATGCTGCATTTGAAAATAAAATAATCCTTGTAAAATCATACCATACATAATCTGGTGGCCAAAGTGGAATCCTGGTTTGATTTTATGCATGTGTGTATATATACAGTGTCATCCATAATGTTTGGGACAAAGATCTATTTATTTATTTATTTATTTATTTGCCTCTGTGCTCAACAATGTGAGATTTGTAATAGAAAAGTGCACATTGTCAGATTTTAATAAAGGCCATTTTCATACATTTTGCTTCACCATGTAGAAATTACAGCAGTGTTTATACATAGTCCCCCCATTACGTGGCACCATAATGTTTGGGACATAGCAATGTAATGTAAATGAAAGTAGATATGTTTAGTATTTTGTTGTATATCCTTTGTATGCAATCACTGCTTGAAGTCTTCGATTCATAGACATCACCAGTTCAGGGCTTGCAACATTGGTTGAGAGTAGGGAGTGAGAAATTGCGAGAGACCAAGCCTGAGGGAGCATAGCGATGGGGGAGGGGGGGAGGGTATCCGCCCTCCCATTGTTATGGAACTTTTCCATTTTTCAGCTTGAAATTGTGCAATCTGGTGCATACTTGCGAGTCTTTTAACTTACACTTGAATGCAATATTTATGCTTTAAATTGAATTAGCTATTAATGTTAGGCTAAATTACATTCCTAATTACATTCCATAGTAGAGCCAGGCTATGATCACCAGGTGCAGCACATGAATGATCTTAGTGTATTCATGTATTGAAATCAGATCATAATCAAACACTTGGCCCATGTTGAGCAACCTGGGTCTCACTGCACACCTGGTACTACTCCTGACCCTGACTCCAATTGCATACCTTCTCTCATTCCTGACCCTGAGTCCAGCCTTACAAATGGCCCCCTATTCTACCCTGATCATAGCTGCTTACCTGCTTAGGTTCCCAGTGCTGAACACATTGTGCCAGCTTTGATTGCACACCTAATACTATTCCAGACCTTGACTCTGTATGCACACTTGGCCTTGCTCCTAGACCTTCTGCACTGACAATATATCTGGCCCACACATAAAGCCCCATATCTGACCCCCTGGACTTAACCTATTGTGTTCAAGTCTACAGGTGCTTATCTAATGCGGTAATCTTTTATGGGGCACTTCACGGACCAAATTTTGTATAACAAAATTACTTTGTCAAAGAAGTCATCAATTGATTGAACACAATTTTTCATCCATAAAATTATACACAAAGTGTATAAGTATTCTGTTACCATTTCCTTGATTTTCCTAACAAACTGTCCTGAAGTCATTTTCACCCGCAATATTGTAGGTATGTTACAATACCTACCTTGAGCAGCGCTGCAGTTCTGCCGCTCCCCGTGTGCGTGACATTGACGCCTTTCAGAGGGGGGGCGGGTTTAAAATGCCGTTTTTCATTAGACAGTTCAAATCGATCCATGTCGGGCGATTTCGTCGCTAAAGAGAAATCGCTCTGACATTTCATTCATGAAGCTATTTTTAAACTACGCTAGATTATTTATTAACTAGTTTAAAAACCATCTTCTAAAGATCTGAACGCTGACAGCAGAACGGACCTATCGTAGGCGATAAAAGAAGCTACACATTTTATTTTTACATGAAAACTTAGTTTTTAGGAAGCATTTAATCACATTTTCATGTTGCGAAAAGGGGAGAAAAAAAATGTATGAACTGGCTGTATTTTTCTTGCCGACTGTGGGTTAAATTCACCGCATACCGCAACGTTCCAATCCACCGCGTTCCACTAAAACCCATTCGCAAGTTGATTTAAATGGCCATTAATTTCAGGAATTAAACACTAAATTCCTTCCATTTGGCCTATAAATTCATGAAAATTAGATTTAAAAATCATGTTATATTGTGGATTATTGTGTGAATGTTATTTGGACACTTAGGCAATTTAAAAATGTTTATCATTTCTTAAGAAATGGATAGATGTTTAGATTTAGTAAGTGAATTTTGTAATTAGCTACAAAAACTAATTATATGCTTTAATATCAGGTCATCCAAGTAATATTTTTCATACTTGTTTCAGAATGCCTCAATCTATAATAACTGAAAATTTCATTGAGTTCTCTTAATTTTTAAGAAAGCTATGGGCTTTTGACTGTCCTTGATCACAGCTTGTGTGTTAAGTCAATGGAAAGGCAATGGGTAACAAGATGTTAATTTCCGAGTATGAAAATGGCCATAACTTTTTCAATACTGAAGATATGAAAGTGAATTAGTTGTCAAATTAAACTTCCTTTTATGCTTTATCTGATGGGGTAAATTGCAGATTTGATTTTTTAAATCTCAAAATTTTGTAACATTGCTAAATATTGTCAGTATTTTACTGTCTTCCTCTCAGCTGGGACGTTTCCGAAATGCAATGTCCGATAACTACATATTTAAGCAATACTATTCTATTAAATGTGATCTTGAGAGTACATCATATTTTCAGTGGTATTCATAACACAACAATGATAAAAAGATCTTTGTTTTGATTGCACCTACCAACATGCATACATTATTATATTACAGTTAATAGGGTAAACTTTTGTTCCGATGCTCCCCATTCCCAATTACTTTTACATTGAAGTGATTGAAATCCAAGTGAAGTTTAAATGGCATCATTTTAAAATAAAACCTCCGGAATGGATGATATTCATTACGTGGTTGGTTGGAGTCAGTATCAGCACAATTACTATATTAAACGTCGAATCTTCATCTGTCCTGGTTCAAGCTAAAACTAACGACAAATAATAACCTCCTCACACATTCTCCTGCAAGTATCTCTATCACTCCTATAAAATATGCCCCTTTTTTGAACAAGCTCTTAAACATCTCATCTGAATCAGTTTCTATCTGATTGCACTCCTTGAAGATGTTCATCTACGTGTTCAATTAATAAAACAACAAGAACCAGATAGTGTTTCCCATGCCATTTGAATATATCGATGGCTAACGTGGACCACGGTAGAGGAGGAACCGGGTGCAGCAGTAAGGGCTGTTTCTGCTGATGTGGCGTCAGGCTTTATTGACGGCGTAGGCTTCAGTTTTGTCAAGTATGTACTTGGTCATACCAGGCCAGTAAAACATGCTCTGTGCCCGTTGTAAGGTTGCCTCCACGCCGGGGTGTTGTCGAAGTACTTGTCCCGGAGGACAGCTGGGACAACTGCCTTGTGGCCCTTGGCTATAATCCCATCCTGTAACACTAGTCTGTTGCTAACCAGGACGTATGGGCGGATTGCGAGCGGGGTGTTGTGTTGTTTATAGGGCCAGCCACGCCGGATGACTGTGGACAGCAATTGTAAAGTCTCGTCAGCAGCCGTGTGCTCTGCCAGGCTGCTTAAGCAATCAGTAGGAACATACGATCAGTACTGAGAACTGGTCCTGTTCAGAGAGTTGTTGCTCGCTGGTTTTGCGTGGGGCCCTTGATAGCTTGTCAGCTATGTGCATGACCTTTTTTCCGGAAGTTGCAGCGCTGCCCTAGCAGCTGCGGCTCGCCTGCAGTCCGTATGTTTTTTCTTTTTTTTTTGTTGTCCTTGTCCTGTTTTATCCTGTTAATTTGAGTTGTTTGTTGTGTGTGTGTGTGTGTGTGTGTGTGTGTGTGTGTGTGTGTGTGTGTGTGTGTGTGTGTGTGTGTGTAAACTTGTTTTTAGTCTCTTCCTTCAGGGCGGATGCGACTTTTTTTTGTCGTATCCCCCGCCTCCGTCAGCGCTGAGGCCTAATGGCGGAGCTGGCGGCCTCCAACTGCGACCGACCCGAGACTCCGGAGGCAGAGCCAGCCAGGACTTACCAGCACGAGGCTGGCTGACTTCGGGGCTGTGGCGGGCTCCAGCGGCGGTGACGGTCTGACTCTGGACTGAGGAGGTGTCCCGGTGGTACGACCCGGGGCTAAGGTGTCCCGGCGGTGCGGCGGCCCGACCTCGGAGGTTCGGCCGCGGGGCCAGGAGACAACATCGTCGGGAGCTCGCAGGTTCCAGGTTGGTGACCTGTTTTTTCGGAGCTCCCACGGCAACAGCTTCGTCCGCTGGACTGGAGGACGGCAGCTTCGGCAGCTTCAACCACCCCGGGCCGCGGAGTTTGAACCGGCCCGTTCGCGGAGCTGGATTCAGCCGCGGGACTGACTTGCTTACCGTCACCCAGTGGGGTCACAACATCGGAGGCCTGGATCGCCTCAGCGCAGAGGGAGAGCAAGGAGGGAAGACACAAAGACTTAAGACTTTTGCCTTCCACCACAGTGAGGAGGTGCTTGATGAACTCACTGTGGTGGATGTTAATTTGTGTTTATTGTGTTTTGTTAATTTATTAAATGTATGACTGCCAGGAACGAAATTTCGTTCAGACCGAAAGGTCTGAATAACCATAAAGGATACTTTACTTTACTTTTTACGTTATAGACACTGTTGAAATCAAACCGCTGCAGCTGCATCATCATCCGT
The DNA here is from genome assembly GCA_035221665.1 of Okamejei kenojei. Classification (NCBI taxonomy): domain Eukaryota; kingdom Metazoa; phylum Chordata; class Chondrichthyes; order Rajiformes; family Rajidae; genus Okamejei; species Okamejei kenojei. Next base: position 59,382,494 of record CM069138.1, read on the forward strand.
TTTAGACGGGCCGGATCAGCGTGAATGGGTTTATTCAAATAGTGACCAGTCTGCTTCTATCGTCACAGACTTTCCAAAAATAAATTCCTTGAATTTTGTGCAGGTGAAAATCACTACAAGCAATTCTTTTTTAATCTGGGCGTAACGTTGTTCAGTGTCAGTTAGTATACAAGAGGCATAAGAAACAGGTTTGCAGTCGCTATCGGTAGTGGTCTTCAGGCAAACAGCGGCAAGTCCATACTGGGACACATCACAGGTGAACGTTACAAGTAACTCCAAAGCAAATTAGGCGAGAGTAGGTGTGCTAGCCATCTGCAACATGAGGCTATCAAAAGCTCTTTGGTGCTGCAGATACTAGGACCATGCAGCGTCTTTGTGTGTCAGTTCCCGCAGGGGGGCAGATATGGCGCTGAGGTTGGGAATAAATTTCCACAGGTAGCTAACTATTCCAAGGAAGCTTTGTAGACTCGCAACGTCAGTAGGAAGCGGCATCTCGTTGATAGCTGCAGTTTTTGATGAGTCTGGTCTGTGTTACAGAGCAGTTCATCTCTTAACTTGTTATTAAGCATACCTCCAACAATCTTGTCATGGATGAGTTCATCGCACAAATCACGAAATTGGCAGTGTGCAGTGATGTGTTTTAAGCCGCTAATAAAATGTTGATTGGTTATTTCCTATTAACCAATTGTAGTGCTTGTTAGAGGAAGGGAGGAGAGTGGATGGCTGAACTATTATCTGTACTTTCAGAGAGCTGAGCGGAGGATGGCAAGTCAGGCTCTAGGTATTCGTTATCAGCAAGCTCATATTGTAACAGGTGTAAACTCGGCCTTGATACGGATTGAGTCGCACGGGAACGGCAACATCTTGGAAAGTGGTTGGATTTCTTTCCGAAATTACAGGTTTTACCATAAGCAACTAGACTAAGTGGGACCCGTTGGGTCCAATGTTCACATGGGAGGGCTGGTCCCCCGATGCAATATTCCACCTCTCCACCAATTCCAATATTGGTGGCCAGTGGGGGGCTTTCTGGAGCGCTGGTATGGGTTATTGGGGTGGCAGCTCAGTCCCTCAAGCCTGATGTGCTGGCAGCTCACTCACGGCTGGTGGGCTGGCAGTTGACTCATGGCTATTCCATGAGATTCCATTTCAAGCAGGGTGCAAGGCCACCAAATTCAAATCCATTTTCCTACCATTTCAAGCAGGGTGCGAGGCCACCAAATTCAAGTGCAGTTTCTTACCACTTCGAGCAGGGTGCAAGGCCACCAAATTCAAGTGCAGTTTCCTACCACTTCAAGCAGGGTGCAAGGCCACCAAATTCAAGTGCAGTTTCCTACCACTTCGAGCAGGGTGCAAGGCCACCAAATTCAAGTGCAGTTTCCTACCACTTCAAGCAGGGTGCAAAGCCACCAAATTCAAGTGCAGTTTCTAACCACTTCAAGCAGGGTGCAAGGCCACCAAATTCAAGTGCAGTTTCATACCACTTCGAGCAGGGTGCAAGGCCACCAAATTCAAGTGCAGTTTCATACCATTTCATGCAGGGTACAAGGCCACCACATTCAAATGCAGTTTCATACCATTTCAAGCAGGATGAAACCACCATAAAACCACACAAAACACCAAACTCACAGTTCAATAGACATTTAGTATGTTCAGTCGTGACCTCTCCCTCCCCCATCATGAGAGTCCTCCTTGACAAACAGACTCTCCGTAATATTCTCAGGAAGCAGAGGTGCTGATGAGCTTTCTTGATAATTGCATCAGTGTTCTCCGACCAGGAAAGATCTTCAGAGATGTGCACATCCAGGGATTTGAAGCTCTTGACAATTTCAACCATCGACCCATTGATATAAACGGGATTGTGGGTCCCCATCCTACTCCTTCCAAATTCCACAATCAGTTCCTTGGTTTTGCTGGTGTTGAGGGCCATGTTATTGTGCTGGCACCATATGGACAGTCGCTCGATCTCTCTTCTGTACTCCAACTCATCCCCATCAGTGATACGTCCCACAACAGTGGTGTCGTCAGTGAACCTGATGATGGAGTTCGCACTGTGACCGGCTACGCAGTCATGAGTATAGAGTACAACAGGGGGCTGAACACGTAGCCTTGAGGTGCTCCCGTGCTGATTGTTATCAAATCTGACACATTTCCACCAATACGAACAGATTGTGGTCTGTGAATGAGGAAGTCGAGGATCCAATTGCAGAGGGATGCGCAGAGACCCAGTTCTGCGAGTTTGGTAACCAGCTTGGAGGGGATGATAGTATTAAATGCCGAGCTGTAATCGATGAATAACAGCCTGACATATGAGTTTTTGTTGTTCATGTGGTCCAGAGCAGAGTGTATAGCCGGCGAGATCGCTTCCACCGTTGATCTTTTGTGGCGGTAAGCGAACTGCAGTGGGTCCAGGTTTTTGTCGAGGTATGAGTTGATTTGCGCCATGATCAACCTCTCGAAGGACTTCATCACCACAGGCATTAGTGCCACAGGTCGATAGTCATTGAGGCACGTCACCTTGCTCTTCTTGGGCACTGGTATAATTGATGCCCTTTTGAAGCAGGTGGGAACCTCAGAAATGAGAGGTTGAAAATGTCTGTAAAAACTCCAGGCAGTTGGTCCGCACAGGTTTTTAGAACAGGATCACGTATACCATCAGGTCCAGGCGCTTTTCGAGGGTTCACCCCTCTGAAGGATTTCCTGACGTCGGCCTCTGTGACTGAGACTGAAACACCATCACAGCGAATGGGGGCTCGGGAAGGCACATCGGTGTCCTCCCTGTCAAAGCGTACGTAAAGTGCATTGAGCTCATCAGGGAGGGATGTTTCACGGACATTCGAACTGCCTCCTGATTTTGCCTTGTAGGAGGTGATTGCATTCAGGCCCCGCCACAGCTGCTGAGCAGCTGTATCATCCTCCAGCTTTAAGCAGACGTCCCTTTTGGCCTTTTTGATGGCCTTACCAAGGTCGTATCTGGACTTCTTATAGACCACTGTATCTTCAGACATGAATGCCCGGTGTCTGGTCTTCAGAGGAGTGCGGATCTCAAAGTTGATCCAAGGCTTCTGATTGGGAAACACTCGGAAGGTTTTTGTAGGGATGCAGTCCTCCACACATTTCTTGATGAAATCTGTAACGACTGTGGCGTATTTGTTCAAGTCCGTTGCCGAGTCCTTGAACATTGCCCAGTCGACAGACTCCAAACAGTCCTGTTATTGTTCCTCAGGAGTTGGACAGGACTGCCAAACCACCATTTGTAGTAGTGCCTTTTAACTTCGGCGCAAAGCACCCAAGCCACCATTTGCAGTAGTGCCTTTTAACTTCGACCCAAAGTACCCGAGCCACCATTTGAAGTAGTGCCTTGTAACTTCAACCCAAAGCACCCACGCCACAATTTGCAGTAGGGCCTTTTTACTTCAACCCAAACCACCCAAACAACCATTTGCAGGCAATGCCTTTTTACTTCAATCCATCCATATTTTCATTTTCAAACCACATTAAGGGCACTCACAGTTGAGTAGACATGTGTTCAGTGTTATTCAGAGCTCAGAGAGACGTGACCCTCTGGCTTCCTCCATATTGCAGAGACTGAGTGAGGCACACCACTTCCGGGTTTTATAGTCCCTCCCCCCTCCCACCAGCAGGGGCAGCAGAGAGAATGTCAAATGTTTTTAAAACATTAATATCTCTCTGATTTTTCATCGATGGGAAAAATCCTCCGGTCCAGGAAGGCAAAGGGGGGCTCTGAGCAAGGTGTTCAAAAATGACGGCCGTAGGTGGCAGTGTTCTCTCAGAAATCACGGCACAGTTAGCCAAAAGCGGTCAAGATCAGACTTTTAGGAATATAGATACAGAATTCTCGACCCGTAGCTTGAAAATAGTTGCAATTAGGACATCGAGCAGCAGACCTTCTCTGGCTGGGAACGGCTGTTACGGCAGGAGGTGTCTGTAAGATTGACAATATACTGCGAACGCTGGTCAGAGATCACAGACTTAGTGTGAGAAGATGTTATCTCAGCAATCCAACAGGCGTGCTCGGGTTGATTAAGGGTCTGGTCAGTGTTACGGAGCAGTTCATCGCTTAACTTGTTATTAAGCATATCTCCAACAATCTTGTCACGGATGAGTTCATCGCTCAAATCATGAAATTGTCAGCGTGCAGCCACGTGTTTTAGGTTGCTAATGTAGTGGCCATTTGGCTCGTTTTGTATGTCATTGATGATGGCATGTGCCTTTAAATTTTAGACTGCCCGTTATATTGTGGGTGGGATTTATGACGTGTTTTGGGGCGTGTTTGGAACTTAGATGCTTGCGCAGAAGTTTAGTTTTTAGATTAGTTTGGAGAGCCGATGGGGAAGGTTGACCCTTCCACCATGCGGGCCATATGAGATCATGTGGGATCATGTGGAACTTGTCAGTGTTACGGGGACACAAGGAGTTTTCTAATGTCTAAAGTAATAAGCTGAAGATTGCAGTAACGAGTCGGAAGAAACTTGGATGTATCTTACTGTTTTCTATCAACAATAAAGCATTTATTCATCAAAAGACATTTCGGAGAGGAAGCTCCGAAGGTCTCTATGAGTGAGCTTGCATGCGTTTGGAAGACGCATGCAAGCTCACCATTCTCATCCAAATAGCGGCTAGGGTGCTAATTACCTGAAAGGTATGAAAATCTGCCGCTAAAGCTAATAAAACATTCTGTCAGCTCATCAAACTGTTGCATATGTGCATAAAACATGGTACGTTTGATAATGTAGTTGAAGGGAGGTCACACAACTGTCTGAACTTTGCAAGTAAGGCAGCAGGGTCATCAATTGACTCTGCAGGCACTTGGACTTGTCCATTCGCATCTAAAACAGCAAGCTCAAATGTGAAACTCTCCGTACGTTTCATTGCCTCTGGGCCAGCCAGGTTGAGTAATACAGAAGCACGTACACCTGGAGGATCGTTGCGATGAACGATGCGAACAGGGTGAATGTAGTCACGCTCGAAAAGGTGCCAGCGTTCAGCAATGTCAGAGATCAGAGGACTAGGACGGCGAGATGAGTTTGCCATGATAGAGATAACTGGCACATAAAACAAATATTTAAAAAACAAAACCCGATAAACGTGAACGGAGTAGGTAAGACTCACTCTCTGACACCATGTAATGAGTTGAGTCAAACACACATCAAGGTACAACACATGTTTATTAAAGTCCACTTACAGCATTGGTCTGCAGAACATTACAGTTCCTAGCAGCTACTCATACTAAATGGCGTAGGCAAGCTCTTGGTAACATGAATCGCATATTAGGTGGAGCAACTACTAACAAGCATTACAATTGGTTAGTAGGAAATAACCAATCTACAGGCACTTGCTTCTCTCTACCATACTTTGCTCTTGTGATCACATATAAGTTAATCTTCGTTTCATTTGTCCACAAGACCTTTTTCCAGAACTGTGGTTGCTCTTTTAAGTACTTATTAGCAAACTGTAACCTGGCCATCCTCTTTTTTGTGGCTAACCAGTGGTTTGAATCTTACAGTGTTTCCTCTTTGACCACCGGGTGGCGCCACGATGGCAGCCACACCAGCAGCCTGTGCGTCATTTCGACTTTTATTTCGACTTCGACTAGGAAACCTTTTTCAGTCACTTACCTTGATGGAGATGTGATCTTTCTCCGAGCCCCCCTGTGGCCTAACAAATTGGATTGGTGCAGACTTTCCTGGGGACTGGTCCAGAGCTTCAAGCTACAAGTGCGGTGCGGACTTACCATCGCAGAGCGGGCGATCCTGTGCCGAGAATTGCTGTGGAAGTGCTCCCACCGCGGGGCCTGGGGACTTTAACACCATGAAGCCCCAGTCTCCAGTAAGAAGAGGCCGACTCGGGAGCTTGATGCCGCGGAGTGTTCCGATGCATCCCGACGCCGGAGTTTCCATCATCCCGACGAGAGGGCTTGAGCAGCGGACCGTCAGCAGAGACAGAGCTGAGGGTTCAAAAGTCCCGACCACCACGGGTGAACAAAGGAGGAAGATGACTGAACTTTATTACCTTCCATCACAGTGAGGAATATTGATTCCACTGTGGTGGATGTTTGTTAAATGGATTGTGTATTGTGTTCTTTTTTGCTTGTATGGCTGTACGGTGACTCAAATATCACTGTACCTTAATTAGTGCATGTGACAATAATATGAACTTGCACTTGAATTTCTGTTCATGAAGTCTTCTGCGGACAGTGGTCATTGACAAATCCACATCTGACTCCTGAAGAGTATTTCTGATCTGTCGGACAGGTGTTTGGGGATTTTTCTTTATAATGGAGACAATTCGTCTGTCATCAGCTGTGGTGGTCTTCCTTGGCCTGACAGTCCCTTTGCGTTTAGTAAGCTCACAGGTGCTCTCTTTCTTCTTAATGATGTTCCAAACAGTTGGTTTTGGTAAGCTTATGGTTTGGCTGATGTCTCTAATAGTTTTATTCTTGTTTCTTATTCTTATTTCAAATAATGGCTTATCTGACTTTCATTTGCACAACTTTGGTCCCCATGTTGATAAACAGCAATAAAGGTTTCCAAAAGTGATGGAACATTGGAAGAAAGACCAGCTGCTGAGAGCTTTCTTATACCTGCATTAAGGAGGCATTTAAACACACCTGAGCAATTACAAACACCTGTGAAGCCATGTGTCCCAAACATTATGGTGCCCTGAAATGGGGGTACTATGTATAAACAAAGCTGTAATTTCTACATGGTGAAACTAAAATGTATAAAAGTACCCTTTAATAAAATCTTACAATGTGTACTTTAACCACATGTGATTTTTTTACAAATCTCATATTGTGGAGTACAGAGGCAAATAAATAAATGATGAGTCTTTGTACCGAACATTATGGAGGGCACTGTAGTTCTTACCATTGCTTTTAAACCTTACAGATTGAACATAATTGTAAAAGGGGCAAGAGCGTTGTAAAAACAAGCCTGAAGGCTTTGTGTCTCAATGCGAGGATCATTCGTAATAAGGTGGATGAGTTGAATGTGCAGATAGCTATTAATAATTATGATATAGTTGGGATCATGGAGACATGGTTCCAGGGTGACCAAGGCTGGGAGCTGAACATCCAGGGATATTCAAAGTTCAGGAGGGGTAGACAGAGAGGAAAAGGAGGTGGGGTAGTGTTGCTGGTTAGGGAGGAGATTAACGCAATAGAAAGGAAGGACATTAGCTTGGAGGATGTGGAATCGATATGGGTAGAGCTGCGAAACACTAAGGGGCAGAAAACGCTAGTGGGTGTTGTGTACAGGCCACCTAACAGTAGTAGTGGAGTTGGGGATGGCATCAAACAGGAAATTAGAAATGCGTGCAACGAAGGTAAAACAGTTATAATGGGTGACTTCAATCTACATATAGATTGGGTGAATCAAATTGGCAGGGGTGCTGAGGAAGAAGATTTCTTGGAATGTATGCGGGATAGTTTTCTAAGCCAACATGTTGAGGAACCAACGAGAGAGCAGGCTATTCTAGACTGGGTATTGAGTAAAGAGGAAGGGTTAGTTAGCAGCCTTGTTGTACGTGGCCCCTTGGGCAAGAGTGACCAATGGTTGAATTCTTCATTAGGATGGAGAGTGACATTGTTAAGTCAGAAACACGGGTCCTGAACTTGAAGAAAGGTAACTTTGAGGGTATGAGACGTGAATTGGCCAAGATGGACTGGCAATTGATTCTTGAAGGGTTGACGGTGGATATGCAATGGAAGGCATTTAAAGACTGCATGGATGAACTACAACAATTGTTCATCCCAGTATGGCAAAATAATAAATCAGGGAAGGTAGCGCATCCGTGGATAACAAGGGAAATCAGGGATAGTATCAAAGCAAAAGATGAAGCGTACAAATTAGCCAGAAAAAGCAGCCTACCAGGGGACTGGGAGAAATTCAGAGACCTACAGAGGAGGACAAAGGGCTTAATTAGGAAAGGGAAAATGGATTACGAAAGAAAACTGGCAGGAAACATAAAAACTGACTGCAAAAGTCTTTATCGATATGTGAAGCGAAAAAGATTAGTTAAAACAAATGTAGGTCCCTTGCAGTCAGAAACGGCCGAATTGATGATGGGGAACAAGGACATGGCAGACTAATTGAATAACTACTTTGGTTCTGTCTTCACTAAGGAAGACATAAATAATTTGCCGGAAATAGCAGGGGATCGCGGGTCAAATGAGATGGAGGAACTGATGAAATCCAGGTTAGCCGGAAAGTGGTGTTGGGTAAATTGAATGGATTAAAGGCTGATAAATCCCCAGGGCCAGATAAACTGCATCCCAGGATACTTAAGGAAGTAGCCCCAGAAATAGCAGATGCCTTAGTGATAATTTTTCAAAACTCTTTGGATTCTGGAGTAGTTCCTGAGTTTTGGAGGGTAGCTAATGTAACCCCACTTTTTAAAAAGGGAGGGAGCGAGAAAACGGGGAATTACAGACCAGTTAGTCTAACATCGGTAGTGGGGAAACTGCTAGAGTCAGTTATTAAAGATGGGATAGCAGCGCATTTGGAAAGTGGTGAAATCATTGGACAAAGTCAGCATGGATTTACGAAAGGTAAATCATGTCTGACGAATCTTATTTAATTTTTTGAGGATGTAACTAGTAGAGTGGATAAGGGAGAAGCAGTGGATGTGTTATATCTGGACTTTCAGAAGGCTTTCGACAAAGTCCCACACAAGAGATTGGTATACAAACTTAAAGCACACGGTATTGGTGGTTCAGTATTGATGTGGATAGAGAACTGGCTGGCAGACAGGAAGCAAAGAGTAGGAGTAAACGGGTCCTTTTCAGAATGGCAGGCAGTGACTAGTGGGGTGCCGCAAGGCTCAGTGCTGGGACTCCAGTTATTTACAATATACATTAATGATTTGGACGAGGGAATTAAATGCAACATCTTGAAGTTTGCGGATGACACGAAGCTGGGGAGGCAGTGTTAGCTGTGAGGAGGATGCTAGGAGGCTGCAAGATTACTTGGATAGACTGGGTGAGTGGGCAAATGCATGACAGATGCAGTATAATGTGGATAAATGTGAGGTTATCCACAGTGGAGGCAAAAACGGGAAAGTAGACTATGATTTGAATGGTGGAGAATTAGGAAAACTGGAGATGCAACAAAAGACCTGTTTTGTTGAAATTAGGCATGCAGGTGCAGCAGGCTGTGAAGAAAGCGAATGGTATGTTGGCATTCATAGCAAAAGGATTTGAGTACAAGAGCAGGGAGGTTCTACTGCAGTTGTACTGAGGTCTGGTAGTGAGCCATTGCCCACATATTTAGATTTAGAGTTTGATTTACGTTTATTATTGTCACGTATTTCGAGGTACAGTGAAATGCGTTTGTTTGCGACACAAATTGGATAAAACAATACATGAATACCATAGTTTTGTCTCCAACTCTGAGGAAATTCATTCTTGCCATAGAGGGAGTACAGAGAAGGTTCACCAGACTGATTCCTGGAATGGCACGACTTCCATATGAAGAAAGACTGGATAGACTCGGCTTGTACTCGCTAGAATTTAGAAGATTGAGGGGGGATCTCATAGAGACACAAAATTCTTAAGGGGTTGGACAGGCTGGATGCAGGAATATTGTTCCCGATGTTGGGGAATTCCAGGACAAGGGGTCACAGTTTAAGGATAAGGGGGAAGTCTTTTAGGACCAAGATGAGAAAATCGTTTTTAACACAGAGAGTGGTGAATCTGTGGAATTCTCTGCCACAGAAGGTAGTTGAGGCCAGTTTGTTGGCCATATTTAAGAGGGAGTTGGATGTGGCCCTTGTGGCTGAAGGGATCAGGGGGTATGGAGAGAAGTCAGGTACAGGATACCTAGTTGGATGATCAGCCATGATCATATTGATTGGCGGTGCAGGCTTGAAGGGCCGAATGGCCTACTCCTGCACCTAATTTCTATGTTTCTATGTCTACGTGCTGAGGGACGCCCTGAAGCTTGGTGGGGGAGGACCAGAGTCTAAGGTCCTTCCGCTGCTGGACATGCGAGCAGAGTGCGGTGAAGTCACCCCTCAAAATAAGGGAAGGGATTCCATGCCAGTGAGCCACATGAGTGGAAAGGGAGGGGGATAAATATGCTACAGTTGCACAAGATACTGGTGAGACTGCACTTGGAGTATTGCGTCCAGATTTGGTCACCCAGATTTACTATAGAAAAGTTGCCATGCTTTAAAGCGAGAAAGGAAGATTTACGAGGATGTTGCCAGGACTCGAGTGCCTGAGCTACAGGGAGACGTTGGGCAGTCTCGGTTTTTAATCCTTGAAGCACACAAGGATGAGTGATGATTTTATGGAGGTGTACAAAAATCATGAGGGGAAGAGATATTCTCCCCCAGGGTATGGAAATCATAAACTAGAGGACATGGGTTTAAGAGAGAGGAGAAAGATTTAATAGGAATCTGACAGACAACATCTTCACACAGAGGGTGGTGGCTATATGGAACGAGCTGCCAAGCGGAGTAGTTGAGGCAGGTAGGATAACAACATTTAAAAGATTTGGACAAGTACATGCATTGGAAAAGTTTGGAGAGATATGGGCCAAATGTGGTTAAATGGGACTAATTTAGATGGGGGATCTTGGTCGGCATCGACAAGTTGGGACAAAGGGCCTGTTACCGTGCTATACAACTATATGATTCTCTTTAAATTTTCTGTAAGAGAATATGCTGCTTTATAACAATTGGTTAGCTTGGTTACATTTTTATGATGTGGAGATATCATGAAATCCGATCCCTCAACCAGTTGCTGTGGGTTGGGGATTGCATTTCCTGATTAAGTTCATTTTCTCTATAAAAGCTGTAGCCTGTGAGCTTAATTTTCATGACCTGTTACATTAGCAGAGTGTTTCATTCTCCAACAAGGTGTTCAGATTATTTGTTAGAATAGGTTCAGACTCTGCAGCATGTGCAGAGCAACAGCATCTGCAGATCCTTGTTTCTACAGACCCTTTGGATAATCGACAAAGCCTCTGTGGAGAACCGTCAGTAAATAATCAAGGTTGATGGGTGGGGGATGGGGGGGTGTCACCAAGTGCCAAGTAATTAAAATAAATGGTAAGTTTTGATTATTTTATCATGAAATATGTAATTTTTAAATTGGATTTATTTTCCCATTGTTTGTAAAATGAGAAAAAGTTATAAAATATTTTCAATTAACCTCTCCTTTTATTGTGGATATTTTGTGCTTTGCAGTCCCTGGATCATGACTGGTTGTGGCTGGCATGATATCGACGACAAACATTTTGACTAATATGATGTGTCACTAAGACTGTGGCCATCTGTTCATTCATCTCTTGCCTCCCAGCCTCCAACTGTTGTAGCCCCGAATCTATGCCTTTCCCTTCTTTCGTTCACCTTCCCAAGACCTCCTCTTTCTCCCTTAAAACTTTTTTATTCAACTTATTTTCCTGATACATGTGTTAGTGAACAAATGACTGGTTTCTTCGCTGATATATATATATCACTCCCTTCAAAAATGTATCTTGCTCTTTTACCCACATATCTCTATCCCCCCTCTTGAATATCTTTAACTTTGATCATGCCTCCTTCCTCATCTAACATATTTTCTTATTTTAGTTCAGTTTTAGTTCAGAGACACAGCATGGATGTACTTGGAAGGGGAGGGATTATTTGTAATCCAGACACCAGAGAGGTCTGATTAAATCATTGCAATATTCGGGCATTCGATTTCAGATGGATGATTTGCTAGTTCTGTGAATTTATACATCACTGTTATATATTCTAACATGATTTGTGTTGATTGCACTAAACTAGTGTATATAAGATTGACATTGAATTCTTGCAATATTTTGGTGCCACAGCTGCGAAGTAACATGACTTTGACAAAATTATTTTCAGCAATAAAAACATAAATTTTGATTTCACGAAAACATAGCTTTATACTTTTGTCAAAATTGTTTTCATTTCTTGACACCTCTATAACTGTAACACAATATTCTGCATGGTTTGATTGTAATTATGTATGGATGATTTCCCTGGATAGCCTGCAAAAGTTTTTCACTATATCTTGGTACATGTGACAATAATAAATCAATATCAATATACCGAGGAAAATGTGTTTTTCTTATATATCTGGCATTCTTAATAGTCATGATAGATACACGGTGCTGGAGTAATTCAGCAAGTCAAGCTGAATCTCCGGAGAAAAAGGATGGGTGACTGTTCCCGACCAGAAACGTCCTTTTTCTCCACAGATGCCACCTGACGTGCTGGGTTACTCCAGCACAATGTGTCTGTCATTGATATAAACCAGCATCTGCAATTCTTTGTTTCTACATTCCTAATAATTAATTGGGCGGCACAGTGGATCATCATTAGAGCTGCTACCTTACATAGAAACATAGAAAGATAAAAAATAGGTGCAGGAGTAGGCCATTCGGCCCTTCGAGCCTGCACCGCCATTCAATATGATCATGGCTGATCATCCAACTCAGTATCCTATACCTGCCTTCTCTCCATACCTCCTGATCCCTTTAGCCACAAGGGCCACATCTAACTCCCTCTTAAATATAGCCAATGCACTGGCCTCAATTACCTTCTGTGGCAGAGAATTCCAGAGATTCACCACTCTCTGTGTGAAAATTGTTTTCCTCATCTCGGTCCTAAAGGAATTCCTCCTTATACTTAGACTGTAACCCCTTGTTCTGGACCTCCCCAACATCGGGAACAATCTTCCTGCATCTAACCTGTCCAACCCCTTAAGAATTTTGTAAGTTTCTATAAGATCCCCCTCAGTCTTCTAAATTCTAGCAAGTACAAGCCGAGACTATCCAGTCTTTCCTCATATGAAAGTCCTGACGTCCCAGGAATCAGTCTGGTGAACCTTCTCTGTACCCCTATGGCAAGAATGTCTTTCCTCAGATTTGGAGACCAAAACTGTACACAATACTCCAGGTGTGGTCTCACCAAAACCCTGCACAACTGCAGTAGCACCTCCCTGCTCCTATACTCAAATCCTTTCGCTATGAATGCTAACGTACCATTTGCTTTCTTCACTGCCTGCTGCACCTGCATGCCTACTTTCAATGATTGGTGTACGATGACACCCAGGTCTCGTTGCATCTCCCCTTTTTCCTTATCTGCCACCATTCAGATAATAGTCTACCCTCCTGTTTTTACCACCAAAGTGGATAATCTCACATTTATCCACATTATACTGCATCTGCCATGCATTTGCTCACTCACCCGGCCTATCCAAGTCACCTTGCAGCCTCCTAGCATCCTCCTCACACCTAACACTGCCCCCCAGCTTAGTGTCATTCGCAAACTTGGAGATGTTGCATTCAATTCCCTCGACCAAATCATTAATATATATTGTAAATAGCTGGGGTCCCAGCACTGAGCCTTGCGGTTCCCCACTAGTCACTGCCTGCCATTCTGAAAAGGACCTGTTTACTCCTACCCTTTGCTTCCTTTCTGCCAGCCAGTTCTCTATCCACATCAATACTGAACCCCCAATACCGTGTGCTTTAAGTTTGTATACTAAGCTCTTATGTGGGACCTTGTCGAAAGCCTTCCGAAAGTCTAGATATAACGCATCCACTGGTTCTCCCTTATCCACTCTACTAGTCTACTAGTTACATCCTCGAAAAATTCTATAAGATTCGTCAGACATGATTTACCTTTCGTAAATCCATGCTGACTTTGTCCAATTATTTCACCACTTTCCAAATGTGCTGCTATCCCATTTTGAATGACTGACTCTAGCATTTTCCCCACTACCAATGTTAGACTAACTGGTCTGTAATTCTTCGTTTTCTCTCTCCCTCCTTTTTTTTAAAGTGGGGTTACATTAGCTACCCTCCAATCCTCAGGAACTACTCCTGAATGTAAGGAGTTTTGAAAAACTATCTGTAATGCATCCACTATGTCTGTGGCTACTTCCTTGGGTACTCTGGGATGCAGACTATCTGGCCCTGGGGATTTATCGACCTTTAATCCGTTCAATTTACCCAACACCACTTCCCGGCTAACCTGGATTTCACTCAGTTCCACCATCTTATTTGACCCCCAGTCGCCTGCTATTTCCGGCAGATTATTTATGTCTTCCTTAGTGAAGCCAGAACCAAAGTAGTTATTCAATTGGTCTGCCATGTCCTTGTTCCCCATGATCAATTCACCTGTTTCTGACTGCAAGGGACCTACATTTGTTTTAACTAATCTCTTTCTTTTCAATCATCTATAAAAACATTTGCAGTTAGTTTTTATGTTTCCTGCCAGTTTTCTTTCATAATCTATTTTCCCTTTCCTAATTAAGCCCTTTGTCCTCCTCTGCTGGACTCTGAATTTCTCCCAGTCCACTGGTAGGCTGCTTTTTCTGGCTAATTTGTATGCTTCATCTTTTGTTTTTATACTATCCCTGATTTCCCTTGTTATCCATGGATGCACTACCTTCCCTGATTTATTATTTTGCATCAGAGACTCGGGTTGGATCCTGACTTTGACTGCTGCTTATATGGAGTTTGTACATTCTCACTGTGACAGTGTGGATTTCCACCAGGTACTCCAGTTTCCTCCCACATTCCAAAGGTGTGCAGGTTTGTAGGTTGAATGCCCTCTGTAAATTACCTCTATTGTGTAGGGAACGCATTCGAAAGTGGGATAACATAAGATCCCCCAGAAGCTAATTGGCTTTGTAAATTGTTCATAGTGTGTAAGATAGAACTAGTGTACGGGTGATCGATGGTCGATGCTAACTAGGTAGGCCGAAGAGCCTGTTTCCACGCTGTATCTCTAAACCAAAGTCTTAAAAAAAATTGTATGTTATCTCCATTAATATGTCACATAAATTTGTTAATCCTCCAGTAAATGGTGGATTTAGTTCCTGGCATCACTGGACTATCAGTGACCCCAGCTCACATCATCGTCACTTTATTTTTTAGGAAAGTTTTATGAAGTAACTCAACTAGGCAGCAAATACCATGAGCAAGTATTATACACGATAAATAATTTTTCTCCAAAAACTCATTCTTTCTTAGACACATGTAACTGGGTCCTGAACTTTCTATCACAACGGCAGCAGACAGTCAGGGTGGGCAGTAGGACATCAAAAACCATAGCCGTGAGCACTGGTTCGCCCCAAGGCTGTGTCCTAAGCCCCCTGCTGTTTAGTCTGCTTACACACGACTGTACTGCTAGACTCAACAACAACTTCATCAACAAGTTCACTGATGACACAACAGTGGCGGGTCTCATCAGTGACAATGATGAGTCAGCTCACAGGATGGTGCAAATCCCACAACCTCATTCTCAACGTGGGAAAAACAAAGGAGATGGTGGTTGACTTCAGGAGGGTGGGAAAACAATGCCATACACCTCTGCACATCGATGGAGCTGATGTGGAAAGGGTCAGCAGTGTGAAGTTCCTAGGACTCCACCTGTCAGATGACCTGACGTCCATGACCAACACCACAGCACTGGTCAAGAGAGCCCAGCAGCGACTACACCCTCTCCGTAGACTACGGAAAGCAGGTCTCCCCACTGCACACCTACGAACGTTTTATAGGGGGACAATCGAGAGCACATTAACCTACAGCATCACCTCCTTGTTCGGGAGCTGCAAGGCGTACGAACGGCACCAACTGGACAGGATTGTGAAGACCGCCAGCAGGATTATTGGTGCTCCACTCCCTTTATTGCTGGACATATACAGGAAGAGATGTATTAGCAGAGCCATCTCCATCATCAAAGACCCCTACCACCCATCGCATCACATATTCTCCATCCTGCCATCTGGGAAGAGGTACAGGAGCATCAGCTGCAAAACCAGCAGGATGCTCCTCAGCTTCTTCCCGCAGGCTATAAGACTGATAAACGGACTTTGCCCCCTGCCAAAGTATCGCGCACCAACCACCAACCTGGACACACTGAAGCAGAGCCATTGTCGTGCCACTGCCGATCGGAACTCGTGATATATGTACTTTTATTCATTATATCTATTTATTTTTTACCACACACTGAATGGACACTGGTTGAGAAACACTTTTTCGTTTTCCTCTGGGTATGTAAGTACTCAGAAAATGATAATAAAGATATACAATACAATATACAATACAATACAATACAATACAATACAATCGCATTTATACTTGCATTCAAGCTTATATTCCAGAAAGCAATACAATCCTGTATGTATTATTGTTCTTTGAAACCTGTATTGAAATTGCTGCCTTGTAATCACCCTTGGATGAGTATTATTCTCTTTGCAGTTATTCCCTTTCATATCTCTGATATATATAGGTCCCGTGCAGTTATTCTGTTGTATATGTTATTCTCTTTTACAACCCCCACCTTCAACCAACACCATAATATTAAAAAAAAATCATAGTGCAAATATGAAAAAGAAAGTGCAACCCAACGTTGTTTGTTGATATCTAAACCACTACAGCTTGATTGCCTAACATTAAACCTATAATAACAGTGCAATCATAGCAGTATCATGTTGAATACTACTGTAATAGAAACAACATTTACCAAGCCTGTGGAATTGTATCAAACTTTTTGTTGTGAAGTGCTTATTTGCCAGCATTGATCTGTAGCGGTCAATTGATGGCTGTTCTCATCCCAGGCATGTTGATCAAATAATAAGTATATGGCAGTTACAGGCGGGTGAAATACCTCATTTTAGAATTCCTCGTACTCTGCTGCTTACTATTCTGGACGTCGGTGCAATAATTTCTTAACCGTTTTATGCATTCTGTTCTTTCAGAATTTGATGTTTACAGCTCTCCCGCCTCTACTACATCACTCTGAAGAAGGTCCCCAACCCAGACAATGTTGTCTGTCCATTTCCCTCTGACTGAGGCTCACTGACCTGATGAATTCCTCCAACCTCCAGCCGCCCCACTTAAATGAAGCCACTTTGGCTGTGCCCGACAGTGGCAAAACTTTCTATGGCTCCATGCATAGAATGGGTTTGATCACGTGGCCATGTGCATTTGGGAAAATAAAAAAATGTGCAATCTGTTGGGAAGGCTTCTGATCATCTTGTCCCTGAGCATTAGAAGCTTTAACTGTTCTCCACAGAACATAACCCCTGCTCTGACTATCCAGCCTATGATCTCCATTAGTTCTGCTGGTTCCATATTACCTTAATTACTCTTAACTGTAGCAGATGATGATCGTTGACAAGGAGCATCAAAGTTTAGTTCATAACCTGTCCAAGAAGCATTGTCATTGCAGCCTGGTGACGATAAAGAATTTCCTTTTACTTTCTCTCACCAGGCAGCCTAAATCCAATCGTAGGCACATGTCATCGTAGGACATTCAAACCCTTGCTTCACTAGTCTCCAAGATCATGGCTGATCTTTTACCTCATCACGATCTACCTGTAACAACTCCTAAAGCAAAGAAAAATGAGTGGAAAGTACAAAAATCGCACAACCAGTCAAGTTATTTGCTGCAGTAACTATCTGAATGTGTAACTGGGGTGGGCAGCTTGCAAACACCAATTTTACTCGCCCTCTTTTGTCTGGATGGCTAAGTACTGCCAATGTTGTTATTAGTACATTCTCTGCATTCATCCAAAACAATGGTTC
This sequence comes from Okamejei kenojei, assembly GCA_035221665.1. Lineage (NCBI taxonomy): Eukaryota > Metazoa > Chordata > Chondrichthyes > Rajiformes > Rajidae > Okamejei > Okamejei kenojei. The sequence goes on from CM069138.1 coordinate 59,400,070, forward strand.
AATGGTGTGTGGGAAGGAACTGCAGATGCTGGTTTAAACCAAAGATAGAACAAAAACCTGGAATAACTCAGAGGGTCAGATAGCATCTATGGAGAAAAGGAATAGGTGACGTCGGAAGAAGGGTCATGATCCAAAATGTCATCTATTCCTTTTCTCCAGAGATGCTTTATGACCCGCTCAGTTACTCCAAATCTTTGTGTCGATCAATGGTACTTTACTGTCAATTCTACCGAGGTACTGTGAAAATGAATTATTGTATACAGTTCAGTACAAGTATCACTATACATTAGCACTTAGATACATCTTAGATAAACATCCCAGATACAAGACAAGTGTATAGCAGTGGTACACTGACACAATACACAGAGTCGCCTGTTTTTGGCACCATATTCAAGTTTCAGGTGTTCTAAGTGCAGGGAGAATTAAGAGATTCCAGAAAAGTAACAAAATTGCTTGTTGTATTTTTTATCAAACTAATGTCTGTTTCTAAATATAGACACAAAATGATGGAGTACTCAGCAGGTCAGGCAGCATCTCTGGAGAAAAGGAATAGGTGACGTTTCGGGTAAAGACTTTTTTTCAGACTCTCCACGGATTCTGCCTGACCCGCTGACTTACTCCAGTATGTTGTGTCTATCTTCTACGTAAACCAACATCTGCAGTTCCTTCCTACACATGATGCCTATTTCTGATGGGCAGATATTGGCAGGGGCCAAGTGAGGTTCTGCCAGCTGGATGAAAGTATCCTCATTGCCTGGCAAGGCACATGATGGAACCCGTGGAACTGGGTGACTGTGTTCCCGCAATGCCAGGCAGGCAGCTTCTGCCTGGGCTCTCTGGGCGAGATTCAGGGGGTATATGCCATGGGTAGCGTGGCTGCTGGGCAGAAAGGGCACTGAGCAATATTGTTTGGAGAATAGCTTCACCGCAGGATGACTGGCTCACAACTGGGAAGTGAGAAAAGAACAGTGGGATGACCAGGGTGTTGAATGGGACATAATTAAGAGGAGATTGTAGGGAGACTAATAGAGGGAATGAGTTGGGGGCAGAAGGGAAGTGAGGGGGAGGAGAATGTCAGGCAAGGGGTGAAGGAGGAGGACTAAGAGGGTTAAGCAATAGCGCAAATGGGCGCGGGGAGATGAACCCATACAGGGCTCTCGCTTAACTTTTTTTCCCTGTTGCCAGCCAGGCAACCTTGACAGCTTTTTAGGTTGCCAAATGACAGTTTAGGTGGTCATTTAAGATAGTTTGCATGACGTGTGCGATAATGTGCTCGGACGATGTGCGTAGTTACCAGTCAGAATCATGCTCAATGAAGCATTCACATATTATGTTCAAGAAGGAACTGCAGATGCTGGAAAATCGAAGGTAGACAAAAGTGCTGGAGAAACTCAGCGGGTGCAGCAGCATCTATAGAGTGAAGGAACTAGGCAACGTTTCAGGCCGAAACCCATCAGTCTGAAGAAGGGTTTCAGCCTGAAACATTGCCTATTTCCTTCGCTCCATAGATGCTGCCGCATCCGCTGAGTTTCTCCAGCAATTTGTCTACATTCGCATGTTATTTCTGCTTCAAATAACTCACAAACTGAACATATTCACCAATCAAGACATGATATATACCACAATGACATGCAGCAAAATTATAATACAATATCTCAACTCATTTTACACATTGCAATGAATGCATTTTCTATTACTTCTTTCCACTTCCAAAAAAAAATGTGGTTGGATTATTCAGCAAATGATCAACCTGTGTCAATAAATCCTGGACCATGCACACTACAGATTGATGCAAGCATGTTTTCCGTGAAGGACCGAAAATTAACATGACATGGCCATAGCATGGGTCGTTGTTGCTATTGGCACAGAAACACTCTGGCTTCCCACATAATTTATCCATAACAAAATATACAGGTTGCAAGGAAATTTCTGAAGGCATTTTATGATAATGGCTGTTAAAACCGACTATACCCATCTGACAGGTTAAACATTACACTAACTGACAAGAGATGGCCGAAGGACATAACTGCGGCAAATGTTCTTTTGGTAATATGTTTAAAGGTGTCAAAACAAATAATAACATTGGGAATTAAAACACATTTGATTGCATTCCGTTATCAAACATAGTCAATGTTCGCTCTGAAGACCATGAATCACAATAGAGTCAGGGGGTGTGTGAATCAGTGCAGGGTGAATAGATGGTGGGTGGTGGGGGAGGTTGAGAAGGCAATCGGTGCGGAATGGATGGATTGAGGCAGGTAAATAAGTACGTGTTGGTTGGAGTATGTACAATTGTGAGAGGAGAGCTCGGGGGATGTCAGTGGTGTTGAATGGGGGATCAGGAAGGGATGGATGGTGGGGGGATCAGTACAGGATGAATGGGGGTAGACAAAAATGCTGGAAAAATGCAGCGGGTCAGGCAGCATCTATGGAGCTAAGGACATAGGCAACGTTTCGGGTCGAGACCCTTCTTCAGACGGTTCCTCCCATTCTTCTTGAATGGGGGGGATCAGCACAGGATGAATGGGGGGGGGTCAGGACAGTGTGGATTGGAGGGTCTGTGCAGGATGAATGAGAAATCACTACAGGATTAATGAGGGGATCAGTATAGGATGAGTAGGGGATCAGTACAGGATGCATGAGGGGATCAGTACAGGATGCATGAGGGGATCAGTACAGGATGCATGAGTGGATCAGTACAGGATGAATGGGGGATCAGTAAAAGATGAAAAGGGAAAATCACTACAGGATGGATGGGGGGTTTGGTGCAGGGTAAATGGAAAGTGGGTCAGTACGGGATGAATGGGAGGATCAGTGCAGTATGAAGGGGGGGGGGAGAAGTGCAGGATGGATGGGAAGGGGGGTCAATACAGGATGAATTGGGGGACCAGTGTAGGATGGATGGGGGGGTGGCAGGAGAATCAATGCGAGGTGGGTAGGGTGATGAATAGATTGGGGGGGTTAGATTGGGAGGGGAGCACAGGGGATGTCAGTGAGCACTGAATAGAGGCGGGAATGGGGATCAGTGCGGGATGGAGAGGAGGTGTCCCAGGATAAGAGGGGTGGAGGGGGGCATGCGAGAGAGAGAGAGAGAGAGGGTGGGGAAAGGGGCAGTGGAGGTGGAGAGAAAGGAAGGTCAGCACTCTTCGGACAACATCGCTGCATTGGCCGTCCCTGTCCAACGTCAAAGTCCTGCCGCCAAAGGGGGAGGTGGTTGGGAACTGCTCACCACCGCCTCCCGTCCTTCGCCAGCCAACAGCAAGGTGCGGGGCCGAGCGGTGCAGCTCATAGATCCAATAGCTATAGGATCTTTGGTGTAGTTGCTTCAGACGGCGGAAGGAGGCCTCTCCCCCCCCCTCCCTCCCTCTCTCTCTCTCCCTCTCTCCCCCTCCCTCCCTCCCTTCCGGCCTCGGCGTGCGAGAGGGATTGTTTTTAAAGCGCCTTTTGCGGGTTTGCAGGCAGCGGCCGTTATCAGGGCGATAGCGGCCGCTGCCTGCAAATCAAAAGACACTGCTGCAAATCCACCAACGGCGCTTTAAAAACAACCCCTCTCGCACGCCGAGGCCGGGAGGAGGGAGGGAGGGAGAGGAAGGTCTCCTTCCGCCGGGCGGGGTGCGGGAGGAGGAATACAGCCGCCGACACGAGACGTCAGCTCCTATTCGCCAGAGATGCTGCCTGACCCGCGGAGTTACTCCAGCTTTTTGTGTCTATCGGTATAAACCAGTCTTTGCTTGCCAAGCCGGGCAAAATGAGTCGGCATTTAGGTTGCCGGCGGCACTTTGGGTGGTCATTGGCACCCGGGCAACCGCTAATTTCGAGCCCTGCCATATATGTATATGGTTAGAAGGTAAGCAGCGTCGGTGAGTTACATCCTCATCACGGCTGTTTTTGGCCTCTGCCATTGCACCAAGGCCTTGCTCCCAAGTTATTGTTGACACCTCGACTGTAGCATATAAAATAATTCATGTGTAGCATATGAAATAATTAATGTGCTAAATAACAGACAACAGTCCTCTACAACTCTGCGCCTGCTGTGTAATCTGCATCCTCCTCTCGTGCAGGGAGATCAGTATGACCTTGGACAACTATGGGAAAGTGTGATTGAAGACAAAATCTCACATCGGAGACTTGGCTCATGATTTAATAGGAGCAATGGTCCCTGCCCTCTTGTGAGCTTCGATCCCAGGACAACCTACAACCAGCACATTAAATCACTGGAGAAAAAACACCAAAACTATCTCTGCAAAATCATCCCAAATCCACTGGCCCAGTAAACCCCAGTATGAGCGTCAACAGCATTGAAACTCGAATTAGTGTTACTGAGGTCTGGTGGTGAGCCATTGCCCACATGTTTAGGTTTAGATTTAGATTTACGTTTATTATTGTCACGTATTTTGAGGTACAGTGAAATGCGTTTGTTTGCGACACAAATTGGATAAAACCATACATGAATACCATAGTTTTGGTCTCCAAATCGGAGGAAAGACATTCTTGCCATAGAGAGAGTACAGAGAAGGTTCACCAGACTGATTCCGGGGATGTCAGGACTTTCATATGAAGAAAGACTGGATAGACTCGGCTTGTACGCGCTAGAATTTAGAAAATTGAGGGGGGATCTTATAGAAACTTACAAAATTCTTAAGGGGTTGGACAGGCTGGATGCAGGAAGATTGTTCCCGATGTTGGGGAAGTCCAGGATAAGGGGTCACAGTTTAAGGATAAGGGGGAAATCTTTTAGGACCGAGATGAGAAAAAAAGATTTTCACACAGAGAGTGGTGAATCTCTGGAATTCTCTGCCACAGAAGGTAGTTGAGGCCAGTTCATTGGCTATATTTAAGAGGGAGTTAGATGTGGCCCTTGTGGCTAAAGGGATTAGGGGTTATGGAGAGAGAGGCAGGTACGGGATACAGAGTTGGATGATCAGCCATGATCATATTGAATGGCAGTGCAGTCTCGATGGGCCAAATGGCCTACTCGTGCACCTATTTTCTATGTTTCTATGAATACAATCAAACCAAAAATTCAAAAAGTAGAGTGAAGAGATAAGGACACAAGTGCTGGAATAACTCAGCAGGCCAGGCAGGATCTGTGGAGAACATGGATATGTGACTTTTTGGGTCAAGACAAGAACATTCTTGACAAGATGTGTCACCCATCTGTGTTCTCCAGAGGTGCTGCCTGATCAGTTTGAGGAAGGGTCTGGATCTGAAATGTCATTCATTCATGAACTCCAGAGATGCTACCTGACCTGCTGAGTAAGTCCAGTACTCTGTGTCCTTTTGTGCATTAACTAGCATCTGCAGTTCCTTGTATCTTCACAGAGCAAAGAGAAAGATAACAGACTGCAGAATATGAATTCTCAGCATTGTAGTATGACAGTTCCAGAAGAAAAAGCCTGACAGACTATTGAAAGAAATGCTGTACCCTGAGAACTGCGACAGGAAGAGATTTGTGGGAGGTCAGGGAGAATGCTTCAAAGATGTTCTTGGCGACTCCCCGAGAAAGTGTAACGTCTTCAGCAATTCATGGGGACAATCCAAATCAAGAATGAGCCTGTGAGGAAAGCACAGAGCACCTTGAATCTCTGTGGTAAGGGTATGCAGCAGGCAGGTGCAAGCAGCATAAGGAGATCAGCACCTAGCCCATTAAGAACCATCTACCCAGGCTGTGGCAGAGACTGGATCCCACACAGAACACTTTAACAGCCTTAGAACCTGCAGTACTCAGGTGGTAATCTGCTTACTGAGCCCTAGGTATTACTGAATAAGAATCGGACAGCTAAATGTCTGATAATGAACCTCCACAATTACCTGAATCAGGAACATACGCAAAAGGAAATGTATTTTCTCTTGTAGTAAAACTCAAAGGGACCAATTGGTAGCATTTCCCTTTAATAACAGGACAGTAATAGAACATGGCAATAGTTCTGATGTATTTTTTTCCCCCATCTGTATTGAAGTATTTTAACTGATGGAGGAATTCTATTTTCTTTTCTTTTTATTCGTAGCATAGGTCACCTTCACAAGTAAAGAGAAGGCAAACTGATATTGATTACAGAAGAGGTTTTTTGTTGGGTACTTCACAAATTATTGAGTGACAAATATTATTGAATTTGACTCGTAGAAGTAAGGAGACAGCTGAAGCAAAAGAGAGCTTGCACTAGCATCAGAGTCATTTCCCGACAGCCTGAGAGCAGAGCTCTGAGATGGATACTGAGCTGTTTGCTAGCCCTCGGAGATTAGCTGTGCAGCCTTCCTTGCAAATTCCCAAGGCTGTCAGCAGAACCAATTAGATTTTCAACCAGCAGACAGGGAGGGTGGCACTCAGGGACCTTTTTGCTTTAGGTCGTAGGCTTTTCTGACTGCAGGAAGATGACATTGATGATGACACATTGAGCATCGGTTGGTTTTTAAGACAAGTTAAATTAGCAGTCTTGAAATGATTCCAACTGTCTCCTGACTTCTCACTGTTGCCACATTCAGTAGATCCTGTCAGAAGCAGCTTGATGACTTAATAGTCTTTCTTGAGTGGATTTGAGCACTTTGCCTATGTGTTTACGTGTGGTTGTCACGTTTAAAATATTCATATGAAGGCTTGAAATATTCATTTGAATGCTGCTGCTCGCAGAATTTTGCAGTAAAGCTCTCACTGCTTCTACATGCTGTTTTGCTGCCCTAAGCGGTAATTCTTTGATTCTGGTCTAAAATTACATTTCAAGATAACATAGCTTTAGAGTCGAGTGAGACGGAGACTTTTACTTTCAAATCTGTGCAGACGGATTTCAGATCATCATCAAAATGGGCCTGAAATTAAAACATATATAGTGTTTGTTACATAAGCTGTTTTTTTCGGAACAAGCACAAGGCAATTTGCTATTTTGTATTATGGTCAAAGTAGTTATGTTAAAACAAAAATCCACGGGGGAAATTTTTCGGAATATTGTACGTTTGTGTTCAAGCTGGGAAAATACCAGTTCCAGTTCTGGATGTTAGAAAAAGTTCAACATTGAGCTTAATTAAGTGTTATGATAATGCTAATTACAATGCCATGTTGCACTGGAAAATGCGTTGAAACACAGACTTGAAGCTCTCCTTTTTGAAAGGATCTTAGTGCGGTGATTGTGTTGCATCTTCTTAGTTATAACCTCATTCTTCAAATGTTTGAAGTTGCATTAATTTATTGTCTCTTTAGTGAACTGAATCTTTTGGAATATTGTTGTCTCCGTGCTGTAATTGTTATATGGTTATATGGTTATATATGGTTAAACGTGAGGCGTTTTAGAAAAGACAGGATCAGTTTTCTTGAAAGTGTTCATATTTTGTGGCCTTTTGTTTTCTTCCCCACTCTTCAACCTCTCCATCCTCTCCCACCCGAACAAACCCATTGTGCGCTCTATAAGTAACTAGCAGCCTCTACAGGCAGAATGCAGGATCTGCAGCAAGGTCTTTCTGATTTCCATGGGGTGTGGTCTTCAGAAACATATTTACCTGTGACACCACATCCTCTAGAGTGAACATCCATTTGCTTACAGTGCAAATGGATGAATGGTTTGAAGAAGGGTACCAATCCTAAACATTACCTATTCTTTTTTTTTCCAGAGAATCTGCCTGACCCGCTGAGTTACTCCAGCACTTTGTGTCTATCTTTGCTTCTTGTGCTTGTCTTCATCAATAAAAGCCTTTATGGAGCAAACCTGATGTTTTCTGTGTTTTTTTTACTGAGTAGCAGACGGAACTGTAAGTTTTCACATTTTGGCCTTGTATTTTGCTTTGCAAATGGCCATTTTGATTGCTAGTCAGGATGGTGTCACTGTGGCACAGCGGTAGAGTTGCAGTCTTACAGCGGCAGAGATCCGGGTTCGATCCTGACTCTCGGTATTGTCTGTACAAATTTGTAAGTTGTCCCCATGATAGGGTGAGTTTTTCCCCAAGTGCTCCGGTTTCCTCCCACACTCAAAAGACATGCAGGTTTGTAGATTTATTGCCTTTGGTAAGGGCCTGTTTCCATGCTGTAATGACAAGACAGAGCCAAGTAGGCTGCTGTCAAAGATGTTTGCATCAAGGAAAGGGTTATGTAAAAATAAGGAACTGCAGGTGATGGTTTACAAAATCACAAAAAACTCAGTGTGTCAGGCAGCATCTCTCGAGAATATGGATAGGTGATGTTTCGGATCAGAACCCTATGGTTGTGATAGACCTTTGAAGTTTCCGCTAAGTGGGTGTTGACTGTCTCTCTCCTTGATGTTCAACCCTATTCTTGGTTCTTCGTAGGTTCAGCTTTGGTTATTGGGGCCATTGCTAGCCTTGACAGTGCTGAGGGTAGACTCAAAATGCAGGAGTAACTCAGCAGGTGAGGCAGCATCTCTGGAGATAAGGAATGGGTGACGTTTCGGGTCGAGACCCTTCTTCAGACTGGCGATGTTTCGGGTTGAGACCCTTCTTCAGACTTTTGTGTCTACCTTCACTCCAAAGATGCTGCCTCACCCGCTGAGTTACTCCAGCATTTTGTGTCTACCTATGATTTAAACCAGCATCTGCAGTTCTTCCTTACACTCTAGATATCAGTGAGTTGCTGGGTCTCTTGCGTTCTTTGCACAGACCACTCTCACTACTCACGTTTGGGAAGAGGAGTATGTGCCAATCTTCCTCAGAGATATCATAATGGTGACCATCTTCTGTAAAGGAGACAAGTTTGATTGTGGTCACTGCAGAGGAGTATCTCAACTGCCTGCCACAGAGAAGGTTGGTGCAAGGGACCTCCTCAGCTGTCTGTATTGGCTTTGCTACAGAAGACGGGGTGTAGTGGTCGAGGGATGTTTCTATCACTGGAGGTTTGGACCACAGCAGTTCCACAAGGATCAGCAATGGAACCTCTTCTTTGTGTGATTATATATAAATCACTTGGACAAAAATATAGAAGTTTGTGGATGATACAAAAGATTGGTGAAGATAGTGAAGAATTATGTAAATAAGATACAACAGGATACAGATCATTTGCAGATGTGGGTAGAGTTATATAGTGGATAGAATTTCTCTTGACAAGTATAAAGTGTTGGACCTTGAGAGGTCAATTGTAAGGTAAAAGTGTACAGTAAATGGCAGGACCCCAAGAGGCATTGATGCACAGAGGGATCCTAAGGGCCTGTCCCTCTTGCATGCGTTTGGCACGACCAAACGGAAGCGGAGTTCACGCTAAGTACGCGCGTGACGTCATTTGCGTCATACTTACCAATCAGCTGGGCAGGAGGCGGGCCGACTGAATTTGGGCGTCGCATGGCGTCGGGCGGTGACGTCATCATTCTACACATTCTGTCTGATCCTATGCTGTACTGTTCTAGGTTCTATGTCTTCTCCCAATGGCCATAGAGCTGTTCCCCAAGCCGAAGTGTGGATTTTGCACATGCAGGGACACAGTGAACTTTGCTGCTCGGCTACTCCAAGAAATTGCAGGGAGCAGCGACTGCCATTCATGGTCTGTTGTGACTTCAATCCAGCCTTGACTCTGTCAACCAGGAGAGGGTGTGGGTCAGCCTTTGCAACTTTGACGTCCCTTGAAAATTCGTGTCCATCTTGAGTCTTCATGGTGTTATGCAAGCTATGAGTCTAACCTTGGCTCCGCATCAGAGCCTATCTTACTGAAGATGGGTATGCAGGCAAGGTTGCCTTGTTCATCCAACACTTTTAGTTTAGGTTTGTTTAGTTTGGAGATACAGCACGGAAATAGGGCCTTTGGCCCATCGAGTCTCGCTACCCTACACACGTTTCATGCCGCCAATATTTTGTATGCGTTGGATGCAGCGAAATCAACAAAGTTAAAGTGAGAGGGGCAAAGTTTAAATGAGATGTGTGGGGCAAGTTTTTTTACACAGACAGTGGTGGGTGCTTGTAACATGCTGCCATGGTAGGTGGTGCAGACAGATACGATATTGGCATTTGGGCTATGAGTTCAGATATTGGCATATAAGAAGTTTTTGGATAGGCACATGAATATCAAGGACTGGAGAGATATGGAACATGTGCGAGCAAATGGCATTAGTTTTTCTATGCGCCATGTTCGGCGTGGACATTGTGGGCCAAAGGGCCTGTTCCTGTGCTGCACTGTTCTATGTTCTTTAGTAGAACATTTCTTATGCAGACTGAGGATGGATTCAAGAGTAAAGGTGACACAACATGGACAAGTTGATGTGTTCAGAAAGATCAGGATGAAAGGCTAAAGGGCCTGTCCCCTTTCACGACCTAATTCACGACCTTTTTATACTCGTGGAGGTTTTTCATCAGGCTAGAATGACGCCCCGACCTACTTGATGCCACAAATACCTAAGACTATCATCATGACCTACCTACGACCTACCTACGGCCTCCTACGACCTCGTGACGACCATGCTGCGAGTATGAGTCAAGGGCAAACTCGGCTGAGGTCGTGAATTAGGTTGTGAAAGTGGGACAGGCCGTTAAGCCAGCTCATGACTGCAAAAGCAGTTGGATGTGCAAACTACTCAGATGACTAACTTGCCATTAAAAGTGATGGCTAGTGGCAACAATGACATGGTGCAATTGTTTATATTTTCCATAAGCACTATTACACCTTTGGCTATGAAAGGAACTATTGTGTGAGGACCTTGAAGATGGCTGTACTGCTATTGCAAGTGTCGGATATGAAAAAAGACTCCCGACTTCAGTTAGTCTTGTGTTACATTTGCAGGCTGCCAACATTGTATGAGAGTTGGAAGTGAGAAATTGCGAGAGACCAAGCCCGAGGGAGCTTAGTGACCGGGGGGGGGGGGTCACGGTGTGGGAAGTGGGTGTGTCCCCTCCCATTGGTATGGAGCTTTCGCATTTTTCAGCTTGAAATTGTGCATACTGTAGCGAGTCTTTTAACAAAGTCCAATAACTATATATTTCAGCAATAATATTCTATTTAACGTGATCTTGAGAGTACATAATATTTTCTGTGGTATTCATAACACAACAATGATAAAAAGATCTTTGTTCTGATTGCACCTATCAACATGCATACATTATTATATTTCAGTTAATATGTACCAAGGGCATTTTTTTTGTTCCAATGCTCCCCTTTCCCCAATTACTTTTCCATTGAATTGATTGAAATCCAAGTGAAGTTTAAAAGGCATCATAAAAGTAAAACCTCCATAATTGATGATATTCATTACGTGGTTGGTTAGAGTCAGTATCAGCACAATTATTATATTAAACTTTGAATCTTCAGATGTCCTGGTTCAAGCTAAAACTAAAGACAAATAATAACCTCCTCACACATTCCCCTGCAGGTATCTCTGTCACTCCTTTAAAATATGCCCCTTCTTTGAACAAGCTCTTAAACATCGTATCTGAATCAGTTTCCATCTGATTACACTCCTTGAGGATGTTCATCTACGTGTTGAATTAATACAAAAATGAGATTGGGGACATTTCAATTCAAACTGTCAAAGGAATTTGGGGTAGAAATAGTAAGTGAGGTAAACAAACATAATAGTTGAGTGGCAAATGACAATAGTGCTACCTTCCCAATATTTAACTGAAGGAAATAATGGGTTATCGGGGTTGTATGTTGTGACAGACAGCCTGACACCTTGCATGTCATTTTGATATTACACTTATCCCATCCCCCTGGATATCCCGTATTAATAAATTAAGGTTTTGTCAACTGATTACAAATCAGGCTAATTACAAATCAATAACATTAGCCGAAACATGAAGCACTGAGCATTGGGATCCAGACATCACGGACAACTGGCCTCAGTTCCCTGCTCACATCTGGCAGTGTTCTTTGTCTGAACCAGGGGCCGTGGAGCATTTTCGAAAGTGGGGGGGCTGCGCGATCACTGATCACTGGCCTTGGGGGTACCTGGCGAAGGAGTGGAGCAACCGAGTGGGGAGAGGGTGTGGAAGGGGGGTGTCTCCCCTCCCAGGGTAGGGACTTTTTGAAATTTGATGTATTAAAATCATGTTTTAGTGCATTGTAGAAGTATAATTTCAATGTTTTTTGTATGAAGTATTTTTAAGAGGTAACTTTTTAAAGGGTAACCTTTTCCACACAAAGGGTGGTGGGTGTTTGGAACAAGCTGCCAGAGGAGGTATTTGAGGCAGGGAGCATCCCAACATTTAAGAAACAGTTAGACTGATACATGGATAGGACAGGTTTGGAGGTGGCGGTACGTAGCTGGGACATGTTGGCGGGTGTAGGCAAATTGCGCCGAAGGGCCTGTTTTCACACTGTATCACTCTATGACTACACTATACTTCTACCATGCATGAATGCTTCAAAATCAAGTGGTCGAGTTTTATTGCCATATACTCAAGCCTAGAAACATTGAAAATAGGTGCGGGAATAGGCCATTCAGCCCTTCGTGCCAGCACTGCCTTCAATATTATCATGGCTGTTCATCTAAAATCAGTACCACTTTCCTGTTTTTTTCCCCCAAGAGCTAAATGTAACTCTCGAAAACATCCAGTGAATTGGCCTGCACTGCCTTCTGTGGCAGAGAATTCCACAGATTCACAACTCTCTGTGTGAAGAAAGTTTGTCCTCATCTCAGCCCTAACTGGCCTACCCTTTATTCTTTAACTGTGACCCCTGGTTCTGAACTCCGCCAACATCGGGAACATTTTTCCTGCAGTTACAGTAAGTGAAAATCTTCCACCATTTGTACCCAGTGCTTGGTACTTACTCCCAGCAGCCACTGGTTATCCTTCAGGATGCACTGAGCCGCAGCCTGATCCATGCAGGTCACCTGAGCGAATCTGGCACAGAGACTCTCACGGCAGCGGCGCCTCCGACAGGCCGAGACTCTTGCACTGAGGCTGCTCCATGAGCGGAGCTGCAGTGAGTAACTCGCCAGCCCTGCCCATCCGCATCTGTCCCCGCCGCTGCTTCTGCTTCCAACACCCGTGGCCCATGCAGTTGATATGAGTTTTGACATTTTCGTTGATCACAGAATGTCTCACGACAGAGCGTGAGAAATTTTGTGATCAGCGTGAGAATTTGGCGAAATGCGTGATTCTCACGCTCAATGCATGATAGTTGGCAGCCCTGCCTCTCGCCCCCTCTCTCTCTCACCTCTCTCTCTCACCTCTCTATGTCCCCTCTCTCTCTCTCCTCTCTCTCCTCCTCTCTCCTCCTCCTCTCTCCTCCTCCTCTCTCCTCCTCCTCTCCCTCCCACCTCACTCTCCCCCTCTCTCCCCCACCTCTCCCCCCATCTCTCCCCATTTCTCCCTCCCACCTCACTCTCCCCCTTGCTCTCAACCCCCTCTCTCTTTCTCTTGTCTCTCCTCTTTGCCCCCTCTCTCCCTCTTCCCCCTCTCCCTCTTCCCGCTCTCTGTTTTACCACCCCTCTCTCTCCCCCCTCCACCCCCTCTCTCTTTCCCTCTCTCTCCCTCCTCTCTCCCCCTTCTCACCCCCTCTCTCTTTTCACCCTCTCTGCCACCTCACTCTCCCCCTCTCTCTCCCCCCTCCCCCTCTCTCTCCCCCCTCCCCCCTTTCTCCTCTCTCTCCCCAACCTCTCTCCCCCCCATCTCCCTCTCTCCCCCTCTCCATCTCTCTCTCCCATTCTCCCCCCTTCTGTTTCTCCCCCTCTCTCTCCTCTCACCCCTCTCTCTCTCTCTCTCCCCCCCCCTGTGTCCCTTCGTCACAGAGACTCTCACGGCAGCGGCGCAATGCTTCCGACGCCTCCGATGGCCCGGGACCCGTGCACTGAAGCTGCTCCATGGCCGGAGCTGCAGCGAGAGACTCACCTGCCCGGCAAACACTTGCCAGCCTCACTCTCCCCTGTCTCTCCCCCCCTCTCTCTCTCCCCTCTCTTCCGCTCTCTCTTCTCTCGCCCCCCTATCTCTTTCAAAACCTCCTCTCTCCTCTCTCTCTCTCTCAAAACCTCCTCTCTCCCCTCTCTCCTCTCTCTCTCCCTTCTCTCTCCCTCTCTCACCCCCTCTCTCTCTCCCGTCTCCTCTCTCTTCTCTCTCCCCTATCTCTCTCCCTTTCTTCCCCTCTCTCCCCCCTCTCCCTCCCCCTCCCCCTCCCCCTCTCTCCCTCCCATGATACCATGTTAGTCATGAACCCAATAAAGTGCTTGTCAACTTTTTTTGAAGGAATTTGAAATTTGACCCCAGTTGTCACATTTTTGTGTGCAGTATTGTAAAAAGACACATCTACCTATCCTTTGTTAAAGAAGGAATTCCATCTACCTATCCTGCTTGTTTCCTCTCTATTCCTCTCCCTATCAGTGTCAAGGGAGATGAATGTCGAGGAAATAAACTGGGTAGGTATCATAAGGGAAAAAAAGTTAATGCTCACAAAGCATCAGGAAGCCAGTGAAGAGGTCATTTGAACTGAATCTAATGCTGATATAGATGTAAATTAGGGTATAGCGGAAGATTTGCTGAGTTACCGCATTATGAATGAATTAAACTTTATGATCCCAGGTGACATGTCACAGTCAAATTATTTGTTCTGCATGCCATACACAAAGAATGCAAAGAGTCACTATGTATAGTGCACCGACAACGTTACAAAGTATTCAATATATGGTCCCAATGGTCCCTCTTCATTCTCAGCGCCCCTCCTCAGGTACTCCGGTTTCCTCCCATACTCCAAAGATGTACAGGATTGGAGGTTAATTAGCTTCGGTAAAATTGTAAATTGTCCCTAATGTGTAGGATAGTGTTAGTGTGCAGGGTGATCGTTGGTCAGCGTGGACTCGGTGGGCCGAAGGGCTGGTTTCCATGCTGATTATCTAAAGTCTAAAGTCTATGCTTATTTCTTCTGAAATTGTATAACTCATCAACTGATCCCACTGCGCTCCTTTGTGATCACTGTTGTATGGATCCCTGGATATTGAAGATGTCTTCATATTCAAAGGGTCAGGGACCACACCGAATATTTCCTATTGCTAATATTAGTAAATATTTTTGAAAACTTTCATCATTATAAGCCAACATAACTGGCTTTGAAAAATAGATGTAATGGAAAAATGTTAAAAGGGTTACATGACATGGAGGGTGCAATGAAATTAGAAATGCAGTGCTGTGGTTCACTTGTCAATTTTAATAAATAATAGATGTATTAAAGAATAAATATGGCAATTAAATATCTGGGAGCAAGTCACAACCATTAATGCACACTGGCAATCATGTGAATTTCAACAGACTTTAGATAATACCTTTTAAAATACCTAATCTTTTTGTTTTAATATGGACTCCATGTTTTAATATTTAGTTTTTCTAAACTTGAAGAGAAGAATTTGCACTTAGCAGGTAAGCTAAACTGTGCAATCGGAGGTGTGAGAGGATAATTAAAAATTGTACTGATGCAGAGTGCTTGTATTGTATATGCAACATGCTGCCATATGCTTTCAGTTGCTATGCCACAGTGCAATTTCACCAAGGTTTTCTTGAACAAAGGGTTACCAGGTGATAAAGTACTTATAATTTAGCATAATGTAAGCAGTGGATTCATTCAAAGCAAAAATCAGCAGCTTGGAAATATTAATGCTTTAAAAAGAAAGCTCTAAATACTGAAATCTGATATTTAAAAGATAAAAGGCTGTGGATCCAGACTTTCCAACCACAGAAACGAAATGCTGAGCCAAAGCAAGCTTGCTGACAACTGATGGTTTCTAGCATCAATGGCTTTTAACTTTCTCGCATACCTTAGACGTAGAATAGAATAGTACTGGAACGGGCCTTTCTCTGCTCTGACCATGATACCACTCTAAGCCAATCCCATCTGCGCATATAGACACAAAGTGCTGGGGTAACTCGGGTGGTCAAGCAGCATCTCTGGACCCTTCTACAAACTGACTGATTGACCATTTGCTCATGGTCTGTAGGTCTCTATTCGCTGCTGTTCATATGTGTCAAAGAAAACTTACCTTGCAAATATCATACAAAATGTTCCCTCACATTCAACCAATGCCCTCTAATATTTGGACATTTCTACCTTGGGGAAAAAACTCTATGCCTCTCATAATTTTGTATTCTTCGATTAGACCACTCATTAGCTTCTGATACTGCAGAGAAAGCAACCTAATCTGTACGTCATGCCATGTAGCAGTGAGAAGAGGGCATGCCCCGGATGGTAGGGATCCTCGATGATAAACGCCGCTTTCTTGAGGCAGGGCCTCGTGTCTGTGCTTTCAGTGATGAGGTGAGCTGTGCCTGTGATGGACCAGGCTGAGTCCACCTTTATAAACTGTTTAATAGTTTTAACAGAAGCTGCTGTGCGTAGAGCACACATTGCCTCATGGGCACCATCAGTAGTGGTAGGTCAGTTTTGTTCAGCAATCCACTTCCAGAAAAGGTCAGAGCAGAAGGGTTTGCACCAATGACAGGCACTGAACCAGGCCCTGCGTGATTCTACTAAGAACTCATCATTTTGGTTTAAGTTTTCAAGTTTAGCTTAATTATTTCTGTTTCCGGATATTTACAGGAAAAACATTTTAATCGCCTCACGGATGTAAAGCGGAATAAATTGATGTTATTTCCATTTGATGTTACGTACATCCTACAATGGATGTAGGGCAGCACAGTGGCACATTTGTAGAGCTGCTGCCTCACAGCGGCAGAGACCCGGGTTTGATCCTGACCTCGGATGCTATCTGTGTGGAGTTTGCACGTTCTCCGTGTGACCGAGTGAGTTCCGGTTTCTTCCACATCCCAAAGCCGTGTGGGTTTGCAGGTTAATTGGCCTCTGTAAATTAGCCCTAGTGTGTAGTGGGATAAATAGTGTGAACAGGTGATCAATGGTCGGTGTGGACTCAGTGGGCTGAAGGGTCTGTTTCTATGCTGTATCACTAAACTCAACTAAGCTGAACTAAACCAAACTAAACTCAACATCCAAGAAAAATATTGAACAGATGACCAAGAGCCTGTCAAAAATCTGTGTTTTAGGACAGTTAAAAGAGGAGGTAGTGGGGAAGTGGCGTGTTGGACTGATGTCTTTCCCAAGTCATCAACTTGGGGTTGGTTCCCATTCTCATCCAAGCAGGTCCACGTCGAGCTACCACATCTCCCACCTATCCCTCCCATCCCCGCACCCAGGGAGGGCTGTCACAGCAGAACATTAGATAACTGCAAAGGGTAGAGTGAGCTATGTTACTTCAGGTCACTTCAGGCCTTCATCATGTCACCTTCTCAACAAAATTCCCTTTTACCTCAAATGTCTTATGTTTTCAACCATAAGGGGAGATTGTGGTCAAATTTTCTATTCCTGTTGGTTTTAATGTCACTCTTCAGGTATCATTGCAAATGAACAATTAGGTACCCACGCTGTTTAAAAAGTATCACCTATAATCATATTTCTAAAAGAAACTGCAAAAGTAATAAAAAGACACAGCTTCTTTGGTGTAGACGGAAGAGTTGCCTGGACAACCAAATCTTTATTCTTGACTTCACAGGAGTAACTGACAGAAAAAAGGGAACAAAGAAAGATTTTGAAGCCAAAATGATAGAAAATGTCAATGAATTTACTCTGAACTGTATAATGTCCCACATCAAAATATTCTGGCTGTCACAACGGCTGTTTCCTATGCCAAATACCATCATACCCATGAACTGCTAGCTATTTTCTACCAATCCTAATGTGATATTTGTTCACAGCAGATGTGGATGAAAACTTTGTTCCAACAATTGGCCCCTCTCTTTATCTTTCAGAATTTTGTTAAAAAGAGAATAGTAAGATTTAAATGAGAACTTAGCAGTTTGAAGTTCGATCTTTATTTTAAGAGGAGTTATGATAAGGGATTACGTGAAGAACCTGCCAGCCCGCATGCGCGTCAATCTTCAAAGCAGCGGTGTGAAATCACAGATAACAGTTGTTGAACTGATTATAGTAAGATTCGAGAAACTAGAACTACCAGCTGACCTTTATGAGAGAGGGTTGGGAGCGGAGGGCACGTAATCCCTCAACGTAACGCCTCATAAAATAAAGATCAAACTTCAAACTGGTAAGTTCTTGTTTAATCTTATTATTTTACTTCGGAGTCATGTGAGTGACTATGTGAAGATTTCAAAGCTCTGTGATTTCATGCCGTGGAAACGAGTCCATGCGTCACACACTGCATCAATTGACCAGGGATGAGTGAAATTTGATAAAGCATGACATAGATTTAAACATGCTGTTTAATGATGAAATGATAATTATAGTAATCCCACTCATCCAGGAGGAATTAAAAAATAGAACATAAAAATGGTGTTGTCAAATACACCCTGTCTGGCAATGGGTTGTTATAACACATATGGAAAATCGCTTGTTTGACCATCCTGCAGCCGCTAGGATGAGGTCCAGCGAAACATCCATAACCCTCGCTGCTGATGTTGTTGCAGCCCTGGTGGAGTGAGATTTGAAAACATCAGTGTTCACTCCTGCACCCGTTAAATCACCTGGGGATGGTCCATACTGATACCTATGTATGAGGTTTTTGTAACTAACAAACATTGCTAGTTCAGAGCCTCTAAGGCTTTAGGTGACATAATGACTATAGATGTGTGACCACACACACAACCAAAGGTTCATGGGGTATGCCATGAAACATGTTTGAGACCTGACGCCCCCGGTCTGCTCTGCGAAGACTAAGTCACGTAGCTTATGCAACGACTGGACCCATTGCGCTGAACCCAGCGCCATGAGGATAACGACTGTAAGTGATTTAGACCAAGGGCAGGAATGTAGCTGGAGCCCACCGGCGACGCAGTGTAAGCAGGACATAACATCCCATATCTCCAAGTACCTGGGCCTGGGGGAATTTGAGTTGAAGATACCCTTCATAAATCTGGTTATCAGAGATCGAGACCCGACAGTGTGGTGTCCCGACCCCAGCAGGAAGTATGACGACAAGGCACTTTTGGCACAATTTATAGCACTATAACTCCATTTCTCGTGAAATATAGCTTTGAGAGGAAAACCAAGACATCTGTTATACGTACCGTGTCATACGATATGTTGGACTGTAAACAGGACACTTACATTCCTTGATATAGGAGATGTACTGTTTCTTGGTACTATCTCTACAGGCTGCAGTGATTGCATCCACCGTACAACCTGACAGCCCGTACCTCAGGAAAGGTCTTCTCATAGTCTGCAACCTAACAATATTATTCGCTTATGCAGAGGATGGTTCTCCCCAGTCACGGGGTAAACCCGCAGATTTCTGCGTTTGGGATCAGCCATAAAAGGCTCTGTTATCATTCGCAGTATGAGTGGACCCAATGGCTGTGTAGGCCAGTCAGGCTCTATCAAGCCTGAGGCGGAGTCTTGCTGGTTTTTAAGCAAGCACCGACTGATGAGGCAAAATGGAGGAAAGACATAACGAACATTCCTCCCCAGTGTAGCGAGAATGCATCCATCGCCACTGCCCCTGAGAATGGCCGCAATGCCAGATATTTTTGAAACTGGTGATTGAGACTAGATGCAAACAAATCGATATTTGGTATTCCATCAATCCACCAATGTCATTAAATACTTTGTGATCTAACATCCATTCTGTGCTGTCATTGATTTACGTGATGATACACCAGCGCCAAATGAGGTTAGTAAATTATCACAGGATATTAACTTGATTAAACCCATGTGATTAATAGATGCCACCACCGTAGTGTCAACTTGTAGGTGAGCATGCAGATATGCATATTCGCACAATAAACCTTTAACTCATAGAATGCACCTAGTGATTTTAGGTAGTTGATACCACTTCACTGAGGGATTGGTAACTCATGCACAACCCATCCGCCTCTGTGACTAGAGATGGGATAGTAATTTCCCATCATTGAGCACTAGCATCAGTTTGTAACATAACTGAATATTAAATGACCAAAAGTACTGGAGCAATGCTGAATACTGTTTGTCCATCATTTGACTTATAGCTTCAACTGTTAATAGCATATATCTGTTAACAATGACCTATATGGTACTTGAGAGCTTGCTCCTTTGCACGATGTAAGTTCTGATAATGCAAAGGCCCCAATTACGCAGCTGAAAAACAGCCACTAAATTGCCAATTACACTGGCCACTTGATGAATAAACAACAAGATAGTTACAAGTTGCCATTAATTCTAATCTCTTGACCCAGGGCGGAGTCACAGACAATTAATAGAGTTAAAGGTAAATCGCAATCTATAACTCTAGTTGGTATCAACTTAATTTTAACTGGATGGATGCGAAACCCCAATTTCGAAAATATTAGTTGTGCGGCTGAAACAGCTAATTTAGTAAGATTCAGCTTTTAGAATATCATCCAGATAGCCATAAATATGTATTTTCGAGCTTTGAGCAGCCCAAGCACTGACTAGGTAATTTGGTAAACAACCTGGGAGCTGACGTTAGCCCATTCTGCAACGCTTTAACTGCTATTGTTGCCCATCCAGCTAAATTTCAAATATCTCCAGTGAACCCTGTGAATGGGAACTGAATAGTATGTATCTTTGAGGTCGATGCATGCCATAAATTATCCTATGGAAATCCGTTGTTAGACAGTAACAAAGTGTCCCATTAAAAAGTCTATACTGCACATGTGAATGTGAGTTAATCAAGGGTGATCCAACATCATCCATCTTTTGCTTGTTGGGATATCTGCTTGTGCACCCAAACGTTTTTGTTTGGAATGAATAGATGTCCAATTTGGTGTATGTTGTATGGGTGGCAATAAGTTGAAATCCTTGTATACTGTGCAGCATAAACTGATCTGATGTTATTCGTCGATATTCATGCAAAAACAGTGTAATCTGTTACCACACATAACTGGTCCACACACCCCGTATTTCGGAACAAACAGACCCACCTACCTCCACGGTTATTGGTGGTCTTATGGTGCGCCCAAAGGCCCCTGATGCGGGTTCTGTTTCCATCCTCAGGTTCTGATTGCATCCTTGAATTTGAAGGATAGGACTGCTGGGGTGCGTGGATTGCACATTTTCCCTCAGGGCCGGCTTGGGCATTGGCGTGAAAGACCTCTGCCCAGAGAATCAGCTTTCAAGCTGCCACCAGCTTCAGTGAACCACTTACTGCCGATGGAGTCGTAGGGGTGTAGTTGCCGCAACGGTGAGGCTTTTGCTCGTCGTAGGTACCTTGACTGGTCCGACAGCTTTACTTCCTCATCCAGGTTTTCTGCCTATTTAGCTAGGTCTTCTCCAAGGAGAGGATTCGGCGGCTGGACTTTGCTGGCCTCGCGATCCATAGTCTCCCCAGATAGCGCTGTTCCTGTAATGCGCTCCCGTATGTTTCACGGACATACTTCCGAGTTGGGAGTCTGTCACACACTGACTCCTCGCACTCCCCTCCACAGAGAGGGATATTTGTAAGCAGCCCTGCAACAAGCACTGCTGCAGGTCCCCGACAAGACCTGCGCTGATATGGTCCCATCCATGGACCATATCAGGATGGGGCATCTCCTCAGTGGGATGAACGCCCTGCGGACGCATCCATGCTCCTGGGAAAACGTCCGAGGACGTACCCATGGAGGGGAACCCACCTATTTTCTTCGCACAGCTGGCGTGCCGTGGAATGTTCCCCCGACATACCACCGAACTGTGACTCAGCCCAAAACTGACTGCCTACGCTCCCCTCCTCAGAGAGGGAGATATAATGCGGCCCTGCACCAGGCACTGCCGTGGGCCCCTGAGACCCGTGCTGATATGATTCCACTGACTGCCTATGCTCCCCTCCTCAGAGAGGGAGATATAATGCAGCCCTGCACCAAGCGCTGTTTCCTGAGTGTTGCTTATAATTAAAATATCATCTAGATAAGCCATCACAATGTGATTCTGGGCACGAAGTAGCGCCAGAACTGGTTTTAACAATTTCGTGAACAACCTAGGAGCAGAAGTTAACCCATTGGGCAACGCCTTAAATTGCCACAGCTGTCCCATCCAACTAAATTTCAAGTATCTACGATACTGATGATGAATCGGTACTGAATAATATGCATCTTTCAGATCTATGGTTGCCATATAACAACCTTTTGATAACAGCTGTTTAGCAGTATTGAAGGTGTCCATTTTAAAATGCCTATACTGGACATCGGAATTTAACTGGGTTAGATTCAGAATGACTCGACACCCACCATATTTTTTCTGTCTGGGGAATATATTAGACACAAATTGTTGATGATGGCATGTCGTCCTCTCAATTGCCCCTTTTTGGAACAAAACCCCAATTTCTCTATTTACCTGCAGAGTTTCTGGTCCAGAAAAAAACAATATCTGAATAGGCATATTTTGAGCAGGTGGATGAATTCCTGACATAAACTCTATTCGAGACCCTGAGACAGTGTCCAGTATAAACAGATCAGATGTTATGCAGCACCATTTATCATAAAATAACTGTAACCTACCCCCAACTGGAGGTTGTTCCCCAGAGGATTTATCCTGGACTGAATGAATTACCCGTACCTCCATAGTCGACCTTGAACTTCTTGTTCTCCTTGCCATGCTGGGGTTGTAGTTGGCGTCACAGGTGGGTAAGGACGCTGTCCAACTGGTACCACTCTGCTTGGGCCTGCCCCAGGATCTGACCCCTGTTGTGTCGAAAAAAACCTGCGAGGTGGCATCCTGGCCGAAGGGATGTAAGTTTTCATGAGGCCAATCGTTTTGGCCTCTTCTTCCAGGTCCTCGCCAAATAGAAAATCTGGCGCTTGAATGTTTGATGACCTACACAGAGCTGCAAATCGTGGGTTCAATGTTGACTTGATAGCAATTTTCCGGATGCAGTTGATTTTGAAGTATGCATTGCACAGCAGGGCCAACATATTCTGCTGTGTCCCAGACATCGGTGCCCCTTGGACCATTTTGCCGAAAGCCGTGATCCCTGCCCCCACCAATTTGAGTCTCGCTGGAACCGAATCTCTTGTCCACGCATCGTTGCGCTCATCTGTGCCCAGATAGCAGAGTTCACAGTGGGCACTTTGAGCGACGCACAGTTAACAGGTGTCTGGTAACGCATGGTCGTTTGTTCCATAATGGAATCCTGTAGCTGGTGAGAGGCCATGTAGTTGATGTTAGAAGCCTGATTTTCCTCCGTGGCTTCACCGGTACCCTCCAGAATGGCAAATTTCATGCCACATCCAGGACACCTGGAGCATGGCTCATGTGCCTTGGTGTGTGCCCAAGAGCAATGACACCAACTTCAGGGTCAGACTCCTCCTGCCCTGGCTCTCCCGAGTCTTGCTCCCGAGTTTAGGGAGGTCTCTGCCAGCCCTAAACAAGGTGCTGGCGAGGGTGATTCCCATTGATATTCATAGGCGGTAAAGTCCTCCTCGCCATATGGGCCTCTGCGTGAGGCTGTTTGGGAAATCCAAGGGGCATTCGATCCTGATTGGAATATTTCGTGGCTCATCATTGTCTCGAGCATTTTCTCCATTTGATCAAGCCGTCCCTAGACCTTCTTGTTGGAAGGAGGGGAGTCTTCCTCATCAGACTCGTCGGATAAAACGGGCCTGAGAGATTTCCTTTTCGCCTTTCTCCCTGCTGGAGTGGCCTCAACGCCCTGAAGCACTGGAGTTAATGGAGGCAGTTGAGCTGCCGGTAGTTCTGCTGTCGACGTCGGAGCCGGCGTTACCGCAGCCGGTATCTCCCTACCCGATCTGCGAGCACTAACCGTGGGCCCACGAGTTAAGCTCCTATTACGGACAGACTTTTTTGCAACTCTCTCCATTGTCTAATGACTCCCGCTGGCTCCTGAGCCAGTCTCACGGAGTTTAAGTACCCGCAGAAAAGTTTTTAAATCATTTACCTGCCGGTTTACTACTTACCGCTGGTGGAGCTGCGCTCTCCAGCCCGTACTTACCGCTGGTGGAGCTGCGCTCTCCAGCCCGTACTTACCGCTGGTGGAGCTGCGCTCTCCAGCCCGTACTTACCGCTGGTGGAGCTGCGCTCTCCAGCCCTGCGCCTGGCGGGGCTTCTTCACGTAGTCACTCACGTGACTCCAAAGTAAAATTAGTATTGGTCGGGTGTAGGCTCCTTGAGTCTGCTCACCATACAGTAAGGTTATGGCTGAATTAACTTTCAGCCCCAACTCCTCATTTTTGTCACTCATGACCACTAATTTCTTAATCTTTCATGGCTTTGTATCTTCTCCTCCTCCTTAGTCAGCCCCATGGGGATAACACATGACTCAATGAAATGTGACATTATTTAGAGTATTGTATTCAGCTTTGGTCACCATGTTATAGGAAAGATGTTGTCAAGCTGGAGAGGGTGCAGAGAAGATTTATGAAGAAGTTGTCAGGATTCGAGGGATTGAGCTATTGGGAGTGGTTGAGGTGGCAAGGACTTTATTCCATGGAGCGCAGGAGAATGAAGGGTGGGTGATCTTATAGTGATGTACAAAATCATTGGATATATAATCTAACAATATCATAAATCAGGTAAAAGTATTTTGCACTGTAGGGGAATCGGAACCAGAGGACATAGGATTAAGGTGAGGGTGGAAAGATTTAATAGGAACCTGAGGGGTAACGTTTTTTACACTAAGGGTGGTGGGTATATGGAATGAGTTGTCGGAGGAGGTATTTGAGGCAGGTACTATCAGAACATTTAAGAGACATTTGAGGCAGGTACATGGATTGGATAGGTTATGAGCCAAGCGCGGGGAGGTGGGAGTAGTATAGATGGGGCATGTTGGTCAGCATGGGCAAGTTGGGGTGAAGAGCTTATTTCCTCACTGTATGACTCTGAATTGCTTCCAGTCTGGATTTGTGCATTCTAGGATGATGAATGCCAATGAGAGCTGCAGACTCTTCCACAGTATTAGAGAGTACAGAGGAGATTTTACTAGAATGTTGCCAGGGTTCCAGCAACTATGTTACAGAGAAAGGTTGAACAAGTTAGGTCTTTATTCTTTGGAGCGCAGAAGGTTAAGGGGGGACTTGATTGAGGTCTTTAAAATGATGAAAGGGATAGACAGAGTTGACGTGGATACGTTTTTCCCATTGAGGGTAGGGAAGATTCAAACAAGAGGGCATGACATGAGAATTAAGGGACAGAGGTTTCGGGGTAACGTGAGGGGGAACTTCTTTACTCAGAGGGTGGTGGCTGTGTGGAATCAGCTTCCAGCAGAAGTGGTGTAGGCAGGATCAATTTTAACATTTAAGAGTAAAGTGGATAGGTATATGGACGTGAAGGGAATGGAGGGGTATGGTCCGAGTGCAGGTAGATGGGACTAGGGGAAAACAAATGGTCGGCACGGACTGGAAGGGCCGAGAGGGCCTGTTTCCGTGCTGTAATTGTTATATGGTTATATGGTTATTAGTAGGGGAAGGTGGTGGCTAAAAGTTTGGATCAGTAGGTGTGAAGTGGTCAGCTCCTCCTCCTCCTTACCGCCTTACCCAGGGTCTCTTTGAGTTTCCAATGCGCGGCCTTGATGCTTGCTTTCATGAGCGCTCGTGGGCCAGAAATTCCCAGCGGTCAATTGCAATGCTGTTTAGTTTAGCTTAGAGATACATCCTAGAAACAGCCCCTTCGGCCCACCAAGTCCACACCGACCATCGATCATCCATTCACACTAGTTCTATGTTATCCCACTTTCTTATTAGGGACAATTTACAGAGGCCAATTAACCCACAAACCTGCACAGCGAGCGGTTAGATTTTCCAAAGTGAGGGCGAGGGATGGAGTGATAGACATAGCAGTGGTCGAGGGTGTTTGATCCTTTGCTGCTGCAGGCAACATGCTGGTGTAGTTTGAGAGTAATAACAGAAAAGAACACGAATGTAAAGCACAAAAAGACTTGGGTGATCCTATATACCAGACGCTGAAAGGAACTTGCAGGTGAACAAACCTTGCTGCTTGTGAGAAAAAGTTTAACAAGGTACGTGGAGGGAATAGTGAGAGTTCTATTGAGTACTGCGTTTACAAATCTATTGTACTGCTGCAAGCAAGAAATTAATTGTTCCGTTTTGGTACATATGACAATTAAATACTCTTGACTCTTGAGAAAATTAATTGACAGTAGGAAATGCATGGGATAATACATGATAACCATTAGAGGTTTGCAAAAAACAAGTAACTTTATGAAGGCATCAAAGCATTGTATTGTAGTTAGTGTGATTTATACATAACGGAAATGTTGAGAAAAAGCCGCTTGATTGTGTCTGTCCTTTGTAATTTATGATCCCCTAATTATTAATGCTGAGACTTATGAACATTGCTGAAAGTACAATTATTTCCAGCTAATATAATCTACCAAAAGGGTGAAACTCGGACAGCACTTGAGGCAATAGATGAGTTTAATGTTGACTGTGAATTACTGCTTTTGTCAGTTTGTGTGCATTGCCTTGTCCAACAGAATTGCACATTTTTGGATATCTGTGCCCGGGGAAATGTTTTGTGTAGCCATCCTAGAGGTGTGTGGGTGATCTAAGTGACCTAATGTTATGAAATTGAAAGACCAGAGGAGATGCTTCCCAAATACAATAGAATTTATTTTTGAGCTCCTTCAGCATTATAAACTGTAAAGCACCTGTACACAAGCTATTTGAGAATCCTGCCTTCTTCCTGAAATAATAACTGGGTAATTTAGTTTCATATTTAGTACAGTATTAAACATATAAGAAAAATAGTTCATAGAGACTGAGAACTGCAGATGATAATGTACAAAACAAGGCACAAAGTGCTGGAGTAACTCAGCGGGTCAGGCAGCACCTCTGGATGACATGGATAGGTTGGGACCATTCAGACTAGTAATTCAGAAAAATAAGTCAATGTATCCGTCCATTTTTAACTCTTATTTTTATCAATCTTTTTACGTATCATTTAATGCAAGATTTAACAGTCAATATATTTGAAGAATATTTCCTCTAAAACCATGCAGACATCTGAATGGCACAGCACAATAGGCAGTTGGTGATTACTGGCTACTTTTTATTGTAGTGCCCAGCCGAGTATGATGGAATATAGATACAGTAGGTACGATGGAATGATGGGTAGCTGTTGTCCCTCCTGGTCCACCCAGGGTAGCACGAGTGCATGGCTGGAGTTACACAGATTCATGTCAGCAATGGCATTGCTCATAAGGACATAAGTTATAGGTGCAGAATCAGGCCATTCGGCCCATCAGGTCTACTCTGCCATTCAATCATGGCTGATCTATCTTTCCCTGTCAACCCCACTCTACTGCCTTCTCCCTATAACCCCTGCCACCCATACTAAGCACAAATCTGTCAATCTCCGCCTTAAAAATATCCATTGATGGCACGATGTGTCTTTTTGTTTGTAAACCGACATCTGCAGTTCCTTGATTTTACTTCTATACTGTGAATAGTTTGCTGTTTTGCTTCAAAATAATCCTTTGGAAATTTTAATGTCCTTTTGGTTTAATATAGGATTCAACAGGTGGTATCACCAACGATGCTGAGTTCCATCGGCCGACCCACGGCTGACGCCACACAAACTGCAATCATATGGGGTTGCATCAGGAGATACAGTCCTCAAAATTTACAAAATAAACTACTCTCATCTGCCTGCACGTGATCCATATCCCTCCACTCCCTGCTGATATCCGGTAGAAATGCTGAAATCCCAAGACATAAAACAACAAGGCACTAAAATTATTACTTGTGATGTTGGGAAAAGGCAATTAAAAGAGAAGAAAAATAGTGAAAATGCTTTGCAAACCAGGAGGCGTCTGTGGATAGAAAAAGAGGGAATCAAAGATCATATACCTGTGGTTCTCACTGTTTATTTCTGCAGATGCCACCGGAACCTCTGAGCATTCTCACCAACTCCTGTTTTTGTGTCATAAAGCAATTTTTATTCATCTTCTTGCCATTTTAAAAATGTCACATTTAGCTGCATGTCAGCCAATTAGAATGTTTGTGGTCAGTTTTTGTATTCCTATTCAAGGACACCATAGCTTCACCGATTGTGGGAATAAAATAAATAAAAGCGGGAGGGGCATTTGTCTCCTTATGCTTTCAATATTGGCATTGCTTTATTATTGCCACCTGGACTGAGACACAGTGAAAAATTGTTTTGGCTGCTATCCAGTCAAATTATACCACATGTGAGTCTATAGGGTAGTGCAAAAGACAAACAAACGTCAAAAATGGCGTTAAGGCTACAGAAAAAGTGCAGATAAAAGGAAAATGCATGTGCTTCAACGAGATATTGAAAAATCAGAAATTCATCTCGAGCAAATGAGAGGTATGTTGAAGAGTCTGATAACAACAGTGAAGAAATTGTTCTTGCATCTGATGGTATGTGCATTCACGCCAATGGGAGAGGAAGGAGTGACCAGGGTGCGAGTGGTCCTTGATTATGTTGATTATGTTTCTAAGACAACATTGTATAGATGAAATTGACGGAGATGGGGGAAACTGGTTTGTGTGATGGGTTGGGCTGCATTCCGAACCCACAATTTCTTAAGGTCTTGGGCAGAGCAGTTGCCACACCAAGTCACGATGCATCCCAATAGGATATTTTCTATGGTACTTCTCTAGAAATTGCTAAGAATAATTGAGACTTGAGACCAGAGGGCACAGCCTCAGAATACAAGGACGTACCTTTAGAAAGGGGATGAGGAGGAATTTCTTTAGCCAGAGGGTGGTGAATCAGTGGAATTCATTGCCATAGGCGGCTGTGGAGACCAAGTCTTTGGATATTTTTAAAGCGGAGATTAACAGATTCTTGATTAGTAAGGGCATCAAATGTTACGGGGAGAAGGCATTAGAATGGGATTCCGAAGAAAAAGGTAGATCAGCCATGATTAAATGGCGGAGTGTACTCAATAGAATGAATGGCCTAATTCTACTCTTATGACTTATGAATGTGCACTTATCGTATTTCGTTGACCTTCTGGCTGATCATTTCTCTCAGTGCTCTGTCAAAAGGTTGGAGCTAATATAAAACTTACAATGAATTCCAGTAGGTAAAAGGGGTGCACGAAGAAATTAGTTACTGTTAGTTAAAGGGGATAATTTGGATAAATTAAAATGTCATCCCATGTGTAATCACATTCTTAACGGATTTTCTTTTGACAAGTGCCAAGGTTGCAATGTTTCAAATTTGAGGATACTTTAGTTCTGCAATTTACAGGAAGACAATGCAGTGTACTTGTGGTAAAAGGAATTTGTTCAGTAAAGGTGCACTCAGAAGTTGTAATTTCCTTTTCTTTAATGCCAAGAAAAGAAATATGTTGAAGGTCTAACTTTGTAGTGTAGGAGAGCACTTTGATTTTCAGGGGACTAAGTCATTTTCCAAAGTCATGTATTATGTGATTCATGCTTTTGTTGTTTTGTAGTTTTTAAGAGGTCGTATAAATATATATTTCATTAATGCATCATGGCATTTCTTAATACTCTACAAAGTATTCTGTTTTTGTCAATCACATAAATGTAAAACTACTTTATCACACTTGATTAGTTTAGCTTTGAGATGCAACAAAAGGCCCTCTGGCCCACCGAGTCCAGGCCAGCCAGTGATCCCCAGACTCTAGCACTATCCTACACACTAGGGACAATTTACAATTTTCACCTAAGCCAATTAACCTACAAACCTGTACATCTTTGTAATGTGTGAGGAAACCGGAGCTCCCGGACAAAGCCCATGTGGTCATGGGGAGAACGTACAAACTCCGTTCGGACAGCACCCAGGCAGCAACCCTACTGTTGCGCCACTATGTCGCCCCTTTATAATTTATTAATTTGGTGCCCGAGCCTTCTGCGTATTGCAGCTATTGTCAATCTTCCACTTAGGTAATGGGGGTTATGTATGCATGGGTCTTTGAGGACATTTTGAGATCTCACAGTGCCTGAAGGCAGAGTGTGTTCTAGCTGGAGTCTGGGCTTTTCCAGCAGTCAACCTGTTAAAAGGGCTGTCCCACTTGAGCGACCTAATTGGCGAGTTTAGAAGAATTTGAAAAAATGACATGTTGAAGACCTTCTTCGACTATGTAGAAGACCTCCTACGACCTCCTTCAACTATGTTGAAGACCAGCTTCGACTAGCTACGACTAGTTACGACTAACTTCGGGAAAATTGGACACCGAATAGTGGAGAGTGATGACGATCTCCTTCGACGTCCCTTCGATTATGATGAAGACTATCTACGATTACCTTCGATTACCTTCGACTACCCTCGATTACCTACGACTAACGTGCTGACCTACTACGACCTACTACGACTAAACCTACGAGTAAAATCATTTTTTTTCCATGGCGAAATCTATTTTTACTCGCGGGCATTTTTTAACATATTGAAAAAAACGGCGCGCCTAGCTGAGGCCTCGAGTACACGGAGGCCACTCTTGAGCATGAAGGAGAGTTACGAAGACCTCCTACGACTTCGTGTCGACCATGCTGCGAGTACGAGTCGAGGGCAAACTCGCCAGAACTCGCAGATTAGGTCGCCCAAGTGGGACAGGCTCTTTAGGCTCTTTTATGGGCAGCTCTTGTTCTGGTCCAGTCATATGATTGTGTTTTCATGCTAGGTCCAGCTGCTCCTTGTGGCTTTGCTGTGTTTGATGTAGATTTGACCATCATATTCAATTGCTGGATCCATAAAATGTAACTTTGAAATTTACATATATCTTAGTGGCAGGTTCCTGGGCTATTGTATTCCCAGAGATGTAATTTTCAAATTGTTGCCTTAGAACTGAATATCCCACTTTACACCATGCTGCCTAACGTTACGTGACAATGAGATAGAACAGATGGGATATTTTGGCTCCCTTGGAGCAAGTCTCTTTGTCCAAGACTCAAGGCAACATGCAAGTTGCAGCTTTCATTCTGATACAATTTTTAGGAAGTGCAGGCTGGGCAGGAAATTTACGATAGCAACTGAGGCTGCATTTGGAAAGGATACACTATAAGCACAAAATAAATCTTTTTATTGCAGAGTTTAGATTGTCAGCACGGAAGCAGGCCTGTCAGCCCACCGAGTCCGCGGTGACCACAGATCACCCCGTACTCTAACACTAGCCTATACACACTGGACAATTTACATTTTTATCAAGCCAATTTGCATACAAAGCTGTATGCCTTTGGAGTGTGGGAGGTAACCTGAGTACCCAGAGAAAACCCATGCACCCAGTCACAGGGAGAACGTACAAACCCCATGTAGAAAGCATCCGTAGTCAGGATCAGGAGTCGTTTGCCGCTGTGTGGCAGCAACTCTACCTTTGTGCCACCATGCCAGTGGAGTTAGATTAATCTAGGACCTTTGATTTACCCTGAGTTAAAAGGTCATTTGGATGCCCTGGATAGTGCTAAAAAAAGTCAAAAGAGTATATTGTCATGTGTCCCTGACAGGACAATGAAATTATTTCTTTGCATAGCACAACAGAACATAGTAGGCATTGACTACAATTATATACGTAAATACACACATGAATGAATAAATTGATTAAGTGCAAATAACGGATGGAGGGGTATTAATGTTCAGAGTTTTGTCCGAGCCAAGTTTAATAGCCTGATGGCTGTAGGGAAGTAGCTATTCCTGAACCTGGTCATTGCAGTCCTCAGGCTCCTGTACCTTCTACCCGAAGGTAGCAGGGAGATGAGTGTGTGGCCAGGGTGGTGTGGGTCCTTGCTGATGCTGCCAGCCTTGTTGAGGCAGTGAGCGTGATAGATCCCCTCGATTGGAGGAAGGTCAGAGCCGATGATGGACTGGGCAGTGTTTACTACTTTTTGTAGTCTTTTCCTCTCCAGGGCGCTCAAGTTTCCGAACCAAGCCACGATGCAACCGGTCAGCAAGCTCTCTACTGTGCACTTGTAGAAGTTAGAGAGAGTCCTCCTTGACAGACCAACTCTCCGTAATCTTCTCAGGAAGCAGAGGCGCCGATGAGCTTTCTTAATAATTGCATCTGTGTTCCTGGACCAGGAAAGATCTTCAGAGATGTGCACGCCCAGGAATTTGAAGCTCTTGATCCTTTCAACCATAACCCGTTGATATAAACAGGGCTGTGGGTCCCCATCCTACTCCTTCCAAAGTCCACAATCAATTCCTTGGTTTTGCTGGTGTTGAGGACCAGGTTATTGTGCTGGCACCATATGGACAGTCGCTCGATCTCTCTTCTATACTCTGACTCATCCCCATCAGTGATACGTCCCACAACAGTGGTGTCGTCAGCGAACTTGATGATGGAGTTTGCACTATGCCTGGCTACGCAGTCATGAGTATAGGGTGAGTACAGCAGGGGGCTGAGCACCCAGCCTTGAGGTGCTCCCGTGCTGATTGTTATTGAGTCTGACACATTTCCACCAATACGATCAGACTGTGGTCTGTGAATGAAGAAGTCGAGGATCCAATTCCAGAGGGATGCACAGACCCAGTTCTGTGAGTTTGGTAACCAGCTTGGAGGGGATGATTGTGTTAAATGCCGAGCTGTAATCGATGAATAACAGCCTGACATATAGGTTTTTGGTGTCCAAGTGGTCCAGAGCGGAGTGGAGGGCCAGCGAGATCGCATCCACCGTTGATCTGTTGTGGCGGTAAGCGAACTGCAGTGGGTCCAGGTTTTTGTCGAGGTAGGAGTTGATTTTCGCCATGATCAACGTCTCAAAGCACTTCATCACCACAGGCGTTAGTGCCACTGGTCGATAGCCATTGAGGCACGTCACCTTGCTCTTCTTGGGCACCGGTATTATTGATGCCCTTTTGAAGCAGGTGGGAGCCTCAGACCTCAGAAGTGACAGGTTGAAAATGTCCGTAAAAACTCCAGCCAGTTGGTCCGCACAGGTTTTTAGAACACGACCAGGTATACCATCAGGTCCAGACGCATTTCGAGGGTTCACCCCTCTGAAGGATTTCCTGACAAGGGTTTCGCCTTGTAGGAGGTGATTGCATTCAGTCCCCGCCACAACTGCCAAACATCTGTCTCATCTGTTCGGCAGAAAATACATTAATGAATGGATACCAGACAGCCAGCAATATGGAGGAGCAATTCCTTTGCAATACTGTGACAAAGACAGGATCTAAAGACAACAGTGTAAAGTACAGGAGTTAATAGAAAGATTAAATGAGAACTTACCAGTTTGAAGTTTGATCTTTATTTTATGAGAAGTTGCGATGAGGCAAGACCGCCGTACCGCATGCGCGTCAATCTTCAAAGTAGCTGTATGAACCCACAGAATAGTTGCTGACCCAAGCTAGAGAAAGATTGAAGGCTATAATTACCGAATGAGAATAGGGTTGGGAGTGGAGGGCACGTAATCCCTCTTCACAACTTCTCATAAAATAAAAGATCAAACTTCAAACTGGTAAGTTCTCGTTTAATCTTTCTATTTTATTTAGAAGTCACGTGAGTGACTACATGAAGATTTCAACGCTCTGTGGTTTCATACTGTGACATAATCTGTGTGCGAAACACTAAAACAGATAAACCATTATGCAGGAAAACATGAGTTATTAATATCACGATGCTAACTTGCATACATGGCCATTGCTCTAAACTGGCCTGTTGTCCCAATAGACTGTTGAGTTAGACAATAACTTATGCAACAATTTGCATAATTCTATCTGCAAACATCCAGACATATTCCGCCAAATTTTATAATTTATTAAACTGCATTATGTAAACCTCATGCTGTATGATAGTAAGATTAAACGAGAAATTACCAGTTTGAAGTTTGATCTTTATTTTATGAGGCGTTACGATGAGCGATTACGTGAAGAAGTCCCACCATAGCGCTTGCGCGTCAATCTTCAAAGCAGCGGTGTGAAATCACAGGTAACAGTAGTCGAAGTAACATAGTACGACTTAGAGGAGACTAGAACTACCAGATTACCTTTGTGATATGAGGATTGGGAGCGGTGGGCACGTAATCGCTCATCGTAACTCCTCATAAAATAAAGATCA
The DNA here is from genome assembly GCA_035221665.1 of Okamejei kenojei. NCBI lineage: Eukaryota > Metazoa > Chordata > Chondrichthyes > Rajiformes > Rajidae > Okamejei > Okamejei kenojei. The sequence goes on from CM069138.1 coordinate 59,433,867, forward strand.
AACTTCAAACTGGTAAGTTCCCATTTAATCTTACTATTTTACTTCGGAGTCACGTGAGTGATTCTGTGAAGATTTCAAAGCTCTGTGATTTCATGCTGTAGGTACAGGTCCATACGACACACTGCCTCAGTTGACACAGGATAAACAAATAATGTATTCAACATAGTTCAAATTATACATGTTAATGTTTTAATAAACTAAAGAACACTAATGACCCCTCTCTCCCAGGGGATAGTTACAAAACAGAACTCAAAATAGTATGCCCAAACACTTCCGGCATTAGGACAGGTCTATTATAAAACCGTTGAAATGTCCCTTCACTGGACCATCCTGCGGCCCCGAGGATTTGGTCTAAAGGGATGTCCAGTGCCCTCGCTACGGAAGTTGATGCCGCCCTGGTGGAGTGAGATTTAAACACATCAATGTCCACTCCGGCACAATCCAAAACTTGTTTCAGCCACCTAGAAATGGTCTGTATTGACACCTTAATTTCCGAGCCTCTAAGGCTCTTGGTGACCTCGACATACTGTCGTAAGTGCGTAACTACACATAGCCGCAGATCAATGGGATATGCCATAAGTTTCATCCCAGACGTCCCTGGCCTGCTTTGTTTAATTAAATCATAAACATAAAATTTAATATTATTTACAGAAGAAACCATGCTGTCCAGTTGTAGTTTTTGCATTGTCTGGACACGTTGCGTTGAAACGAGCATGACCACTTTAAGGGTGAGTCTTTGCAAAGACAGAGATGTAATTGGAGCCCATTGATGAACTATGCTCACATCCTAGATTTCCGTATACCTAGGCCTAGGAGGATTACAGTTAAAAATACCCTTCATGAATCGGGACACCAATGGGTGAGACCCAACAGAATGTTGTCCCGACCCCTGCCATAAATAGGAGGACAATGCATTTCTGGCACTATTGATGGCACTATAACTCAGTCACTCATCAAAATATAATGTGGCAAGGAACTCCAATACATCAGGTATGCTTGCAGTGTGATAAGATATATTTGACTGCAAGCAGAACATCTCCCATTTTTTGATATGAGATACGTATTGTTTCTTAGTACTATCCTTCCAGGCCGCAGTAATCACATCCACCGTACGATCTGATAGTCCGAGCCCCAGCAACGGCCTTATCAGAATCTGCAAACCAAAAGATTAATACGATCATGTAAAGGATGACTCTCTCCTGCCACAGGGTGAACCAACAGGGGACAACCATAAAAGGCTGCGTGATCAGTCTCAGGACGAGTGGGAACCATGGTTGTGTAGGCCAGTCGGGGACTACCAAAACGCCTGAAGCTGAGTCCTGCTCAATCTTAATGAGACATCCACTGATGAGGCAGAATGGGGGAAAAGCGTAAAAGAACATACCACCCCAATGTTCCGAGAATGCATCTACCGCTACTGCCCCTGGATCCGGCTCCCATGAAACATACTTTGGTAGCTGGTGATTTAGCCTGGATGCAAACAAATCAATGTCCGGCAACCCATACTTGGTGACAACATTTTTTTCAACTTTTGGATTCAACATCCATTCTGTGTTGTCATTGAATCTTCATGACCTGGTGTCTGCCACCATGTTATATCTACCTGGTAAGTAGATTGCTGAAATCCAAATGTTCCTTGCAATGCACCAATGCCAAATAAGGTTAACCAGCTTATCACATGATACCGACTTAATTCCGCCCATGTGATTCACATATGCAACTGCTGTGGTGTTATCAATCTGGAGCTGAACATGCAAATCATGCATAGTTTAACAATCCGCTTTTAAGCCATAGAATGCTACTAACAATTCTAAATTGTTAATACCATGCATCTGAAGAATTAATGCCTCATGTACATTCCATCTGCCGCCGCAGCTAGAAATGGTATCAGTGGCTCCCCATCCCAAGGCACTTACATCAGTTTGTAAAACAACTGAAGGTTGATTAACCCGAATTCTACTAGAGCAATGTGAAACCTTCGTTATCAACCACTGTAACTCAGTGATAGCTTCGACTGGCAACTGCATGAGTCTATCAAAATGACATGCATGTGTTTTGAGTGCCTGTTCCTTAGCTTGTTGCAAATTCTGATAATGTAAAGGCCCAAATTGAACTCCAGTGAAAGCAGCCACTAATTTGCCAATTACACTAGCCACTCATCGGATGGAGGATTTCTGCTCATCAACAAGATTGCTACAAGCTTCCATTAATTCTAATCTCTAGCCCCTAGGCAGAGTTACTAACATGTTAGTTGAATTAATGGTGAACCCCAAATAATCAATGATCCTTGATGGTATCAATTTGGATTTAGCTGGATGAATGAGAAACCCCAACCTTTCAAACATCTGTTTAGTAACTGAAACAGCTAATTCAGCTGCCTCCTGAGTCTTGCCTATGATTAGAACATCATCCAAATAGGCCATCACAATATGATTCTGAGCCCGGAGTAAACCCAACACTGGTTTCAACAACTTTGTAAATAATCTAGGAGCTGAGGTTAACCCATAAGGTAATGCTTTAAACTGCCACAGTTGTCTCATCCAACTAAATTTCAAATATCTCCGATAATCTTAATGAATCGGTATTGAATAATATGCATCTTTCAGATCTATACTTGCTATATAACATTCTTTGGAAACTAATTGTTTAGCAGTAACAAAAGTTTCCATTTTGAAATGTTTATACTGGACATAGGAATTCAGCCGAGTTAGATCAAGAATGACTCGACACCCACCATCCTTCTATTGTCTAGGAAATATATTGGACACAATCTGGTGAGTTTGATGGACCGACTTTTCAATGACACCTTTCGTAAATAACGTTTCAATTTCAGCATTTACCTGTAAAGTTTCTGGTTTTGAAAACACCAATGTCCGACTCGGTGTATGTTGTGTGGGTGGTCGCAATTTTGAAAATTAACTCAATTCGAAACCCCTGAATGCTGTCCAGTATAAACGGGTCTGATGTTAAGGAGCACCATTCATTAAAGAACAACTGCAATCTACCCCCAACTCATGACTGATCCATATACGACATGTCCTGAACAGAACCAGATGCACGTACCTCCATAGTTGCAGGTGGATACTTAAGCCTCCGAGTTCTGGAGGGAGTAAATGTTGGGGTACGCCAATTACGTTATGATGGCAGAACCCGGCTTGGTCCTTGACCTGAACCAGCCTCAGTGAACCGTTTATAGGGGTGTGACCGACGAAACGGAATTCTACCGGTCGGTTGTGCTTTAATAAGGCTGACCGTCTTCGCCTCGTCATCCAGTTCTTTGACCTGTTTTAACAGATCCTCCCCAAACAATAGGCTCGTTGGCTGCGCCTTAGTTGTGGGCACTTTGATTGAGGCACAGTTGACAGGTGTCTCACACCTTTTCACCGTCTCTTTCATCATTATCTCCTGTAACTGATGGGAAACCGTATAATTGATGTTTCTAGCCAGGTTGTCTTCTATTGGCTCACCAGTTCCTGTTGGTATGGTGAATTTACATGCCACATCTGGCATGTCTGGAGCTTCACTCTCGTGCCTTGGGGTATGCTCCTCGCAATATCTCCAACCTCAGGGTCAGAACAAAACTGCCCTGGTACGCTCACCTCCTCCATGAGGGAGATATTATGCAGCCTTTCTAAAGGTGCTGCTGCCATGGGCCCACAAGAAGACCCGTGGATATAAGGCTCCTCTTCATGGAGCAGATCTTCCCTATACAGTCCTCTAGTAGAGGCTGCTGCCACGGGCCCATGGGGTGACCCACGGATATATAATTCCTCCTGGAATATATCATGATGGAGCATCCTTTCCATTTGGTGCTCCATCTTATCTAGACGTCCCCAGACGTCCCTCATAGTGGGAGGAGAACCCTCCTGGCCCCACTCATCAGAGTCCATGGGCCTTACTGATTTTTTAGTGGCTTTCCTCCCTACAGGAGTGGCCATGGTGCTTAACTGCCGGCGGCTCCGAAGGTGAAATGGGCGCCCACCCGCTGACCGCACTCCCGCGGTCATTTTCGGCTGATTGCCCGGCGGCGCGTTTCGACCTTTTCAGCGTCTTTTCCACAGTCCTGCTGGCTCCTGTAAACCAGCCTTACAGACCTCCAAAAGCCGACCGCAGTAAGTTTTTAAAAACTTACCTTCTAGTTTTTAACTTACCGCTGGTGGAGCTGCGTCCTGCCAGCCCGTCGTTGCTCAGGCGGGACTTCTTCATGGAATCACTCACGTGACTCCGAAGTAAAATGAAAGGGAAACCCATTGTACTGGCTGCTAATGAGCCATTAGCAATATCTTGAGAGTATTGAAAGAAAAGAACTATCTTCCATATCATAGGCACTAGCAACTGAGTGCACTTGTATAACTAATGACATCCCTGATCTCTGCTGTGGTGGGTATGCTGTCAACCTCAAATGCACACAATCCCGCTCATTTGCTTATGAAATTATTTCTATAACAAGCTACCCAATCATCTCAAGATACTGGTCCCATTAGGAAAAATTTGAGGAATATTTGCATAACAAATTACTGATATGTGTCGCACACTACCATGAGTGTAGGCTATTAGAGTGGTCAAACTAAAGACACCCTGCATAACGTTAGAGAACAGTGGGTGAAGAACCAATCATTTATGTCCCAGTTATGGTATTGCAGAAATGATAAAGCAGCACAGGAACTGCCAATTGTATTGTCCCACAAAGTTTCTCTAGGCTCAAACTGGAAGCCACACAACCTTTGTTACTTCCATATAGAATATGTTGCTCACAAGCTTCTCATACAATCGTGCAGAGCTAGCTGGCCGAGAAGACAGGCTGTCCCAGCTGTCACACATGAAGGAGTAAATAAGAGTTGCTTCAGCCGTCTACCATGGCGTGACTGAATAGGCAAATTGGTACTGTTAAATTCCATGTTGCCTTAAATGGAATATTGCCAAAAATATCTACCGACAACCCATAAAATTTATCATTTGCAATTTTGCATAATACCCAAAACTCAATGACATAATGCCCTTAATCTGAAAAGGGCAGCATAGGCTTTCACCACTAGCTTTGTTATAAAACAGCAGAAAAGGAGCCTATGTGTACAAATATGACAGAGTATGCAACTACAAGATCGATTCTCTGAGTTAGATAAATTGCAGACACCCAATCATCCATCTTAAACTGGGTAAGTAAACCCACAATTTGATTAGCCTAATGCTAACCCTATTCGGCCTGCACCATATTTCTGTAATCTTGAGAAATATACCCCTCTAGTCCTTGGTCAGACCACACATCCTCGGATGAGTTGTCACTGAATGTACTTGGAGCCGCTGTTTCTCCTTAGATCCTACGGACGGAAATTTTGTGGGGCTCCCCTACCCGCGGAAGATGCATATCTAGCTATTCATACATATCGCTGATAGTATATAATCAGCAGCTAATGACTAGAGCTGAACCACAGTTTCCCTTAGATGTGAGAAAACTAGTTCCCTGTCAACTCTTGACTAAGAGCCACGATGAATACGTAGCGTTTCCCTTCAGAGTGGAGATTAATATCATGCAAAGCTGAATCAAGAATTACCTCACAGACCTTTGGCTGAGACCACATGTCTAAATCTCCAGAGTACATAACACAATCTGTTCGACGCACCACTCAATCAGGAATACTGGTATTGAGAACCTATGGATTATTATGAATACATTGTTGATTCACAACATGAACCTGCTGGTCAGATAAAGTTATAATATGTGCCCGACGAGCTTCCTGCTGGTAACTACCTGTCCCAGAGAAAATGGCAATGAAGATTCCAATGAACCAGTAACTCTGCTAACTGAGAAGAAATAAACCATATGTTGAGAAAAACTTCAACTACTTAATTCTATTGCCCAGTCTGATAACCTCTCATAGATGATGAAGCAGTGCTTCTCTGGTCACTATGACTCGTATAGCCAGCCAGTTTCATGATGGTCTTCCCTGATCCAGGTTAACCAAACTGTTTCCTACTTGGAACTTACAGAGGTTACTGTGTAAGGCACCTTGCCAATGTCTCTACATCAACCTGATCTTATCCCAGAGAGTGAAAAAACGACTAGCCAGCCCATGCTGGTAGTAAACCTCAAGCTGGGCCGACAGATTGCTCCATTTCGGTGTTTACGGAGGTTAATAATGAGACCTACTTACCAGCGTCTCTAACCCCTGGTCGCTTACCTTTGTTGGAGCTTCAGCAAAGTTCCATTTGCAGACTCTATCCATCATGTTTGTCATTTCTGTTAGATAGCTGACGCAGCTGGCCAACTTCTCTTGTGGTGGCTGGTCCGTCCCCGATGGAGCAGCAATTTTAGAGGCAAAAGCACACCGCTTTCTTCATGCGATTGTCGTACATCATGCATTAAAGCATGGGATCCCGGCACATAGTCATATTCGGGGTCATGTTTGGAGTTAGTCCGTACTGACCTTTGACACTCTCTTAGAGTGGGAGTAAAAGTTGCACCGCGAACCAGGTGTTGCCATATCCGTATGCCTCGAACTGTCTGTGCATGCTTCTATAATACCGAGCATATTATGCAACACCATCTCCGATAGTCTTTCGGGTGGGAGGAAAATGCAAACTTTGAAACCAGGGCAGCTGCAGGCATATGGCTTGAACTGCCGGTGTATGCTTCCGTAATACGGGGCATAATATATATGGCTCCATCTTCATACTTCATACATCCGAATGGGAGGACTTATGCAGACCTGAACCAGGAGCTGCCTCAGGCATGTGTGCATATACTTTAGCACCATTTCCATCACTACGTTCAACCGAGTGGGAGGAAATTGCAACCCTGAAACAGGCGTTGCTTCAGGCATATGTGCATATACTTTAGCACCATCTCCACCACTCCGTTCATTTGAGTCGGAATAAAATTTGCCACCCTGAACCAGGAGCTGCTGCCTGACATGCCTTCATAAGATGGAACATTCCTTGTGTTATAATTTGATTCATCAGATGTTCGTAATTGAGACAAACTCAATCATGTCTGACATAGATGTCCTAAGACTTGGCTATGACTTTGCCCCGACTTGGGGTTGTCAGGCTGCTCCCTTCAGCAGCCGAACCGGGACTAGCTGTGCATATCGATGCTCTGTTGGTATCCTCATTTACCAAACAGGCTGCACGAGCTAGTGACTCCGAGTCCTGCTCCCTTCTGGTGTCAACGGAGTATTACAAGGAAGGACTGGAATGCCTCTGGCCCCCATACGCCAGACAGAGTGGGAGAAAATGCTGCAACCCTGCCAGGTGTACGTCATAGGCAATGACGTTTATATGACTGAAAGATCCCTATCCCTATTAAAACAGAGATTTGATCACTTTATTGATATGCATAAAGTTGACGTCTTTTGGAAAGGAATCTTCCACAGTCCCCTCTAATGAGCGGAAATTACCATGACGCTACCGTGTCTAGCTCCCCACAGGTGACTGATAGGCACAGCTCGAACAAGGCTTCCCAAGCCAGGGGCTCTGGACTGCCATAGCAGGTCCAATTCCACTACACCTTTTTATTGGTGTAAGTGATAATAAATGTTCCTTGTAATTTTTATCTTTTAAAACATAAACTAAATTGGCATGATAATACATATTTATGATATTGCCAAGAATAAAACCTGAACTGATATTATTAACCAAAGGATACCAGCACAATGGTGCAGCTGGTAGAGCTGATGCCAGAGACCTGGGTTCACAGCACCAGATACCTGGCTTCGATCCTGACCACAGGTCGATCTGTGTGGAGTTTGCAGCTCATAGAATGCTATCGGCTATGATAGTCACAAACGTGACCATGTGGCAACTGTTATAAATGCCAACTCTATTATACCCATCCAATTAAAAGAATACACTATATGTGGCTATAGCATAGCTGCAGCAGGAACTCAGTTAAATTTGTTTGGTGCTACAGCAGGCTGAACTTACCGAAGCGGTATTTTTAAAACTCACCTGCTGCTGGAAATCTCCTGCAGTAATACCCGCAATTTATGAATGTAAGCTGCTGAATTTCTAACTCTGGCTGCCTGCTCCCGAATGGACCTCTGATGTCGGCAGCCTCTACTATTAGAGCCGTCTGCTGAAGACTATAACGGCCACAGCCGTAAACCCAGCTTTTAACGCGCCTATTGGTCTCTGAACTGGGTCGTCCCCTGCCGTGCAGATTAACGGCAACAGCTGCATGAAGCCCTATAACTTCAGCCTCTTGCTCACATTGGAGACTGCGGCGAAAATATAACCTACGCTAGATCCAGTGGAGCGGCTACTTTTTTTGGGGGCCCGCTGTAGAACGGCCCAAAGAAAACTGACTTACCTTGCAGAGCAGTGCGGGAACTGCTCTGACTAGCGCCATGCACTAGACGCAATGACACGCATGCGGTCTGGCAGGCTTCTTCACGTAGTCACTAACATGACTTCGAAATAAAATACCTTCTGCATATCATAATTTAAATAACTGAGCAAAGGAGTGTTTGTAATGGAGAAGAGAATTAATAAAGTATTTGCATCTCAAATAAGCAATGACCATTCACTTCAGTATATAGAACAATAAATGTTATATGAATAACTTTAAAAGGTCGTTATGGAGATGAAAACAAATATTCTTGTGCTTTACAAAGGCAAATAGAGTACAGGCAGAAACGATGGCGATGCAGGTATGTTTTATTCTGCTTGTATCTTTCAAGATTCGTAGGGAGTTTCATATTTGTTTATCTCCTAATGTTGCTTAATTAATTATCCCACCAAATTTCAGCAAGTGTATTATTGTTACATGTCCACAGTCATGGGATGACAGTAAACTCATGACCACACCAATATTTCTGGTTATCAATGAACAAAGGTGAAAGTGATCCTCCAGTATTTAATTTTATAATGTTTACCTTAGTCTTGCTTCATTTATTATTATTGGGTTGTGTTATGTGCACAAAGTATATTTGTGTCTTCTAACACGTTAAAAACCTCCATTTTAGAAGACTTTCCAAAGGCCAGTCCGATATTATTGAGATAGAAACTTGCAAGCTATTTTCCTGCAGTCTATAATTTTAGAACACAGAACATAGAAATGTACAGACATAGAAACAGACATTTCGCCCACAATGTTTCTGCCGCACACGATGCCACGTTAAACTGATCAAATTCATAAGGTCATGAGGTCATAAGTGATAAGGAGCAGAATTAAGCCATTTGGCCCATCAAGTCTACTCTGCCATTCAATCATTCGCCTGTCTTCTCCCCATAATCCCTGACACATGTACTAATTAAGAAATCTATCTCTGCCTTAAAAATATCCATTGACTTGGCCTCCACAGCTTTCTGTGGCAAATAATTCCATAGATTCACCACCCTCCGACTAAAGAAATTCCTCCTCATCTCCTTCCTAAAGAAACGTCCTTTAATTCTGTAGCTATTATTTCTCGTCCTAGTCTTTCCCATGAGTGAAAACATCCTCTCCATATCCACTCTATCCAAGCCTGTACATGATCCATATCCCCCTATTCCCTGCATAGCCACGTGCCTATTTAAAAGCCTCTTAAACATCACTATCCTATCTGCTTCCATCACCTCGCCTGACCGTGAAGGAATCTGAGCGATTACTTATTCATGGTGGTGGGTGTATGGAACGAACTGCCAGAGGAGGTAATTGAGGCAGGGGCTATTGCAATGTTTAAGAAACAATTAGACAGGTACATGAATAGGACAGGTTTAGAGGGATATGGGCCAACTGCAGGCAAGTGGGACTAGTGTAGGTGGGACTAGCGTGGATGGGACATGTTGGTCAATGTGGGCAAGTTGGGCCAAAGGGCCTGTTTCCACACTGTATGACTCTCTGACTCTTAAATGGTTGTACAAAATTTGTGGTCGAATTGGGCTTTCTTGGTTGGCGATTTCACAGTGAGTGCATTTATGCTTTCGAAGTGCCTGTTTTCATGGTGGGCCCTGCGGCCATCAGTCAGATTTATTTAGCATTGCAGGAGGCTACATGGCTGACTCCTTGATCGCACACTCTCGATATATGGCTTGGGAAATCTCAGTGTCTAAGCCTGTGATTTCCATCCATTACTATTAATGGATGGACAATCACAGGCTGCGAGGCCCTGTTATTTCTGACTAGTGCTTGCTGCCAGGTTCCCTTCCTGCCAGAATGTATAATTGGGGAGTTCCCTTTCATTTCCAAGATGATTCCACCAGTCCTTCGCTTAGTTTCCAGAAAGCTACAGGAGAAAATACCAGAACTAGTAAAAATGCCAGAATCGAAACAATTGGAAATATGCTATCAGAAGAGAAAGAAAAGTACATAACATTTTGAGGAACATTAATGGAATAAATAGAAGGAACTAATTGATTGAGATTCAGCATGGAAACAGATCACTGAGTCCTTGCCGACCATTGATCACTGGTTCCCACCTTCATACCAATTCCTTACGCACTAGAGACGATTTACAAAGGCCAATTAACATAAACCCATACATTTTGGGGATTTGCAAGGAAAGCAGAGCACCCTGAGGAAACCCACGCGGTCACAGTGAGAAAGTGCAAAGTCAGGGTCTAACTAGTGTAGATGGGACATGTTGGTCGATGTGGGCAAGTTTGGCCAAAGGGCCTGATCTCAGGTGCTGTGAGGCAGCTGCTCTGCCACTGTGCCGCCCTATTTCATAGGCACAGATTTAAAATAATTGGTTGATGGATCAGAGGAAAGATGCAAAAAAGATTTTTCATGTAGAAGATGATAAGGATCTGAAAGGATTTGTTATCTGAAAGGTCGGTCGAGGAAATGGCCCCCTGTACATTTATAGGGGGCCTGGATGTTCACATGAAAAGCTGTGATCCGCAGTGCTCTGGACAAAGTCATGGAAGATGGGATTATGCTGACTAATGGGTACAGACAAGATTGTTTGTCATAAATTTCCCATTGGTACTACTGAAATAGCAAACAAGCGTTAAAGATGTTTTTCCAATTGTGACAGATTTCCCAGAGAAAGTTTGTCAGTTCAAAAGCAAAATATTATCATTGCTGATAAATTTACAATGAAAACCGAGAAAAATGGAACTGCTCAGCAAGACAGCATCTATGTACAGACAAACAAAGCTATAGCATGGCAGGCATTACTGTTGCCCGGTAGATCATAACTTTGTGTCAGGACTGAGGTCTTGATCATCAAATACCCTTTCCCTCAATCAACCAAATGCTGTGCTAACACATTGAAGGGAGTGGTGCATTTCATCAGCGATAAATATACCTCTGCTTTCACCTAGACGTGATTCCCGAGATATGGGTAATGGTCCACATTTTCCAGGGTCATGTAATGTATCTCTGTTATCATGGGGCACATGTATCAGCTGTTTTCTATGATCTATGTTTATGTTTTTCCACTTTCGCATCCACTCCCTACATACAAAGGACAATTTACAGCAGGCAATTAACCTACAAACCCACACATCTTTGGGATGTGGGAGGAATTCGGTGTACCCAGACAAATCCCACAAGGTCACAGGGAGAACATGCAAACTCCACACAGACAGCACCCGAGGTCAGGATCGAACCTGGATCTCAGGCACTGTGTGGCAGCAGCTCTACCAGCTGCACGACTGTGCTAAATCCTCCCAATTTACTGGAACATGTGGACCAATGCCCTGGCTCAACAAGGCGGTACAGAGAAACAAACCTATAGCATGGTAGATATTACTGCATATTGGGCATCCTTGCCCAATGTTACTGGGCATCCTTGCGCAGCCAACATCCCCAGTTATGAGGTCCTAGATACAATTAGTTGACAATGTAATTAACCCACTGACTCCCATGGCTATCTGGACTACATTTCTTCCCACCCTGCTTCCTGTAAGGACTCCATTCCCTACTCCAAATTCCTCCATCTATGCCGCATCTGCACCCAGGATGAGGTGTTCCAAACCAGGGCATCGGAGTTGTCCTCATTCTTCAGGGAACGGGGGTTCCCTCTTCTACTATAGAAGAGCTCTCACCTGGGTCTCTTCTGTACCCTGTAACTCTGCTCTCACTCCTCATCCCCCTCACTCGTAACAAGGGCAGAGTCCCCCTTGTCCTCATCTTCCACTCTACCAGTCGTCACATACAACAAATAATCCTCCGTCATTTTCGCCACCTCCACCACTGGCCACATCTTCCCATCTCCTCAGCTTTCGGCTTTCCGCAGAGACCGCTCCCTCCGTAACTCCCTGGTCAATTTGTCCCTTCCCACCAAAACCACCCCCTCTCCTGGCACTTTCCCTTGCAACCACAGGAAATGCTACACTTGTTGCTTTACCTCCCCCCTTGACTCATTTCAAGGACCCAAGCCGTCCTTCCAGGTGCAGCAGAGGTTCAACTGCACCTCCTCCAACCTCATCTATTGCATCCGCTCCTCTAGCTGCTCTACATCGGTGACACCAAGCGTAGGCTTGGCGATCGCTGCGCCCAACACCTCTGCTCGGTTCGCAATAACCAACCTGATCTCCCGGTGGCTCAGCACTTCAACTCCCTCTCCCATTCCGAATCTGACCTTCCTGTCCTGGGCCTCCTCCATGGCCAGAGTGACGCCAACCGTAAATTGGAGGCGCAGCACCTCATATTTTGCTTGGGTAGTTTACACCCCAACGGTATGAACATTGACTCCTCCAATTTCAGGTAGTCCCTCTCCCCCTCCCCTTCCCAGCTCTCCCTCAGCCCACTGTCTCCACCTCATCCTTTCTTCTTTCCCCCCACCCTCACATCACTCTGAAGAAGGGTCTCGACCCGAAACGTCGCCTATTTTCTTCGCTCCATAGATGCTGCCTCACTCACTGAGTTTCTCCAGCATTTTTGTCTACCAGGACAATGTAATGTCATTTCTAATAATCTAATTATCTTCCAAAAGAAACTAGTTCGGGGATTGGGAATTGCAATGAAAATACCTTTGCAGATTAAAAGAGGAGAAAAGACAGTTAAACAGCTTACCAGTAGTTCCAATTAGTGAAGCTTCTGTAACTTGTTAGCTCAAAATAAGATTATCCATCTTTTTGCATATTACTTGGATAGTTTTTATTATTATTATTGCATTTTGTTTAAAATAGCAATTAGACGCTATTGCATAGTTATGTGGCTCGAATGATCCTTAATATTCTCATTTAATTTTGTAGATGTCAAAATACAGATGCATAAATGCATTTTCTGGGTGCAGCTGGTGCACATGCACATTTATGGCACGAGTTTTGAAGAGTGCTCTATTGTTTTGGAACTTGTGTAGTGCATATTCTGCAGGGATAAGCAGAGCAGGCAGATTGTGGTGCCAATCAGAATACAACATGCTGCCTGACCTGGTACTTTGTGTCTATTTTTGGTATAAGCTTGCATCTGCAATTCCTTTCTACACAGAATACAACATCTATTGGGTGTCTACACTCCACATTGAAGTTCAACATTACAGCTAACACCGTGTACTGCCAGACACTGATTCCACCCGATTTTTCACATCTGCCTAGAAGAGCAGGGAGGCAGGTTTAGAGTCATAATGTTATACGGTACGTTAATCAACCCTTCTACCCAATTTGCCCATGCCAACCAAGATGCCCCATCTTTGCTAGACCTACCTGTTGGTGCTTGGCCCATATCCCTCATAACCTTTCCTGTCCTTGTACCTGTCCAAACACCTTTTAAGTGGTGTTATTGTACTACAGGTTTTAGCATCTATCTCTCGCACTTCATTGGAGTATTGATGCCCACATCTCTCGTGTAGGACTCTACTCAGAGGTGAATGAGCTAGCACTACCATCATGGCTAATATTTACAGGGTATGTAGGACAAGGCCAAGGAAATCAATTGCAGCTGAATCTTAAACTAATTGAAATGCAGAGTCATAGAGTAATACAGTGTGGAAACCAGCCCTTCGGCCCAACTCGCTTACACCGGCCAACAATGTCCCATCTACCCTAGTCCCACTTGCCTGCGCTTGGTCCATAACCCTCCAAACCTGTCCAACTGTTTCTTAAATGATGGAATAGCCCCAGCCTCAACTACCTCCTCTGGCATCTTGTTCCATACACCCACCACCCTCTGTGTGAAAAAGTTACCACTCGGATTCCTATTAAATCTTGTCCCCTTCACCTTGAACCTATGTCCTCTGGTCCTCGATTCCCCTACTAGTCCTGGCAACAACCTCTTAACCTTTTTTATGAACCTTTTCAAGCTTGACAATATCTTTCCTATAACATGGTGCCCAGAACTGAACACAATATTCTAAATGCGGTCTCACCAACGTCTTATACAACTGCAACATGACCTCCCAACTTCTATACTCAATACTCTGCCTGATGAAGGCCAAAGTGGCAAAAGCCTTTTTAACCACCTTGACTACCTGTGACTCGACCTTCATGGAAACATGCACTTGTACTCCTAGATCTCTTTGCTCTTGAAGAGCTGATATCCGGCACCTATTCTCATATAAACATGCATTCATTACCATAGATTAGTTAATTTTGTTCCCTGCTCTCCTCAGAATTTTAAAATGACATTCTATTCCCTCCTAAACTACGATGGTCACATATAGTTGCAGAATGACTTAATGAGCGAATAAAGATTTTGGTGTTATGTCATATTATTTCATGTTTCAAGTGAACTTTTCTATTTATATTGGCAGCCTGGGAGGAAGGGAGCAAATGCAATGAAATAGAAAGTTAAAGGATATTGTCACCATGGTAACAGGATTTATGAAATGCCTTGTATGTAAAGACTGGAGGATGCCATGCTGTACATGGTGCCTTAATACCACCTGAATTGCAAATCACATTGCATTTTCAAATGTGCAAAGGAAAATGGTCCTTTTGCCTTTCAGCACCGTTATTTGGTGTATATCCTGAGCATCAGGTGGAATATAGTTTATTATCTAGCTATTTTGTTATATTCACTATAACTATATGTGGAGCAGTGATTCACTGAATAATGCAAAAGTAAACTATATTCAACTCGAGCAACAATATTCATGATGGTGAAAATATTATTTTGAAACTTTACTTTTGTGTGAGATGCTATTAATTTGGAGAGAGTGAGCAAGACGAGGAAGGTTCTGGGAAATGCGGTTTGATTCCACTACTCTCTCCTTTTAGACATTGTGTAGAAAGGAACTGCATATGCTGGTTTATACCGAAGATAGACACAAAATGCTGGAGTAACTCTGTGGGTCAGGCAGGATCTCTGGAGAAAAGGAATAAGTAATGCTTCAGGTTGGAGCCCTTCAGTTATACCTCTTCTGCAGATTGGAGTCTTAATAGCAGCAGGTGCTTGACTTTCAACCCAGTGGAAATTAAAGGGTCTGCATCAGGATGTGTTTTGATACAGAATCGCACAATATTTTGGAACAGGTGTTTTGGATGTGTTCTTCGTTCCAAGTTAACATTTGCCAGCTACAGTAGTTGGCCAGACTAGATATCTTGTATAGGATGACTCACTTCCAGATGGAGATCTGTCCCCTCAGCTGGATGAGACCAGAGTCAAAATTATTCAAGAAACGTGGCATCATCGAAAACAAAGTTGTCACTTTTTAGGTTTCTCATTAATCACCCAAAACATTTGGTCCTATCAGTGGCACATAGTAGCTATAGTATGTAAAATGCATTGCAGTTACTCACACAGACTACTCTAATAGCACTTCTTAAAGAAGTGATCTGTCAACGAGCAGGCACTTGAGAATACCACCCCTTGTAGATCCCCTCCAATTGCCATCTATAAATCTGCCAACGACACCAGTGTGGTTGGCCAAAGCACTGGTGATGATGAGTAGGAAGGAACTACAGATGCTGGTTTATACTGAAGATAGACACAAAGTGTTGGTGTAACTCAGCGGGTCAGGCAGCATCACTGGAGGAAAGGAACAGATGATGTTACAGGTCACAACCTTTCTTCAGATTCAGTGGTGATGAGTTCACCCGCAGGATAGTGCTAGAGCATCTGGTTGAATTGGTGCTCTAACAACAACCTGTCACACAATGTCAAATGAATCAAGAAACTAACTGTTGACCAAAAAGGGGCCAAATTCAAATTCCTGGGTATTAACATCTCAGATGACCTCCCCTGGGCCCAGCGCATAGATGAAATCACAAAATCAGGCAGACCAGTGTTTATTTTCTTACTAGTCGAAAGAGATTTGGTATAT
Source organism: Okamejei kenojei (assembly GCA_035221665.1). NCBI lineage: Eukaryota > Metazoa > Chordata > Chondrichthyes > Rajiformes > Rajidae > Okamejei > Okamejei kenojei. Next base: position 59,450,000 of record CM069138.1, read on the forward strand.
CACCAAATACTCTGACAAACCTCTACAGATGCACTGTAGAAAGTATCCTGACTGGTTGCAACATGGCCTGGCATGGCAAATCCAGAACACAGGAACAGAATAGGTTGCAGAGAGTTGTAGACTCATGCCGGCCCATCACGGGCAGAGGCCTCCTCATTATCAAAGGCATTTACATGAGGTGCTGCCTCAAAAAGATGGAATGTATCACCAAGGATCCCCAACATCCAGACCAAGGCTTCTTCTCACTGCCACCATTATAGAGGAGGTAGAGATGCAAGATATCCCACACCACCAGGTTCAGGGACAACTACTTTTCTACAACTTCTCAGGTTCTTGAGCCAACCCGAACTATTAGCTTCTTGAACCAACCAGAACAACCCCAATCCAACTTCGACAACAGTACACAACTCACCTCTTGCATTTCCATGGACTTGTTTTTTCTTCTACTACTGTTTTTGCACTGGAGTTGTTTTTTTTTTAACCTTTGCCAACAGTCTTTTTTTTCATCGTTTTTCTAATTTTTAGTGTGCGTTAAATGTTTGTGCAAATGTTCTCCGGTTTGTTTTATGTGGGGGGAGGGGGAGGGGGTTGGGGGAAACTTTTTTTTAGTTTCTTACCTTACCAGAGATGCGATTGTTTTCCGAGTCGCATCTCCGGTCACTCTGCAGCTGGAGACCTCCTCGGACTGGCTTGAGCCCCACCGCGGGGCGTGGACTTAACATCGGAGCTGATGCCTGCGATCGCTCCAACTGCAGCCTGTGGACTTACCATCAAGAGCTTGCAGTCTCGGGAGAGGCTGAGTCGGGAAGGTCCAACGACCCTGACCCGAGGTCCGATTGCCGGAGCGGGGGAGCTGACATCCCCCCGACGCAGGAGCAGATCGCCCCGATGCGGAGGTCCAAATTGCGGCCGGCTACAGGAGTCAAGATCGTCCCGTCAACGGAGGGCTCGAGGCCCCCAACCACGGGAGAGCATAGAAGGGAAGAGATTTGAACTTTGTTTCGCCTTCCATCACAGTGAGGAATGTGGACGAGTCACTGTGGTGGATGTTTTTGTTAAAATGTGTTTTGTGTGTTCTGTAGCTTTTTATTTGTATGACTGACTAGGCAAATTCCTAGAATGTTGCAAAACATACTTGGCTAATAAAGTATTATTGTGATTGTGATTGTGATTGTGATTGTGAAGTGCCTTTAATGCTACTGACTGCAATCAAGATTTTTCATTGCACCTCTACCTCACCATATTGCAACATCAAGACTTGCCTTGTCTTGTCTTGCGCAAAATTCAGACTTGCAAATATATCACCAGTACTTCATCTTCACCGAGTCTAAATCTCTGAACTCCCTCCCAGCATCATCATAGATGTAACTTCACCAGAAGGACAATAGTGGTTCATGAAGGTACTCACCACCGATAAGGGATGTTGTAAAATACTGGCCTTTCTGACATTGTGGGCCACCATTCCTGACATTGTGGGCCGAAGGGCCTGTTCTTGTACTGTATGTTCTGTATTCACTCACCATGAAAGACAGATAGAATAAGCACAAATTCGCAGAAGAGGAACTGAGGAAGAATGATATGAGAAGGCTCTTGTTTAAAGATTGTTTAAAAATGGAAAAGATGCAGCACCGTGCGAGTTGACTGGTTAGCACACAACAATAAAGCTAGGTACCTGTGACAATAAACAAAACTAGTTTAGTTTAGAGATACAGTACGGAAACAGGCCCTTTGGCCCATTGAGTCTGGGCCTCCATATACTAGCACTATCCTACACACTAGGGATAATTTACAATCTTTAACGACGCCAATTAACCGACAAACCTGTACGTCTTTGGAATGTGGGAGGAAACCGAAGCACCCGGGGAAAACGCACATGGCCACGGGGAGAACATTAAAACTCCGTACAGACAGCACCCGTAGATAGGATTGAACCTGGGTCTCCGGTGCTGTAAAGCAGCAACTCTACCGCTGTGCCACTGTGCCGCCCCTAGACTGTACTAAAATATATGGATGAAAGACAATTTATCTCTTGCAAAGTATGCAGGTCCATGGGAGATCGATTGATATACAAAACATTTGTATTTGTCAGAATATGTGTTCAGAGACAAAAGCATGCTGTTTGATAGAACCCCAGTGGACATAGCATCTTTCATTTCTATTTTCCATTTTGAGGCCTGTGTAATTGAATAGGAATCATGTTTCTTTTCTGCAGAAACTGTTGGCACAATCGTATGACCTCACAGCTTCACAGACCAACTTTTCTTTCCATTAGACTGATCGTGTTACAATGTGGTAGAACCGTCAGAGCTATTCACAATCTGATACCTTGTTTATCAAGCCACCAATTCTGCATTTATTACGTGCAACGTGGTTCTCATTCTTATTTCCTCAGTTTCCACCTCTTGTTTGAAATGATTTTTGTTTTGTTACCATTGTCTGCGCTGGTAATAGTTTCTCTGCTGGAGAACCCATCTGCCTTTAATGAGTTTTTTAAAAATTGTGTACAGGAATATGGAAGGGAACAGTTTGAGATTAAGTAGGGACAGATGAGTGTAAAAAAATCAGGGATCATATGAATAATGCCCCTGTGAACTGTTTAGAAACACATTTAAAAATATTTGTGTTGACAGTAATGTATATTATTTGGAGCTACAGAATAAGATGCCACACATTTGAAAAGTCATCAACCTTGCTGTAAATGGCAACATTGGCTGTTTCAGTGATTTCTTTGGGATCTGTTAGGAATAGAATCTTCCTATAAAGGCTTTAATTCCTTATTGAAAGAGAACCAGAGAACATAGGTTTAAGATGAAGGGGGGGGGGGGGGGAAGATTTTCCTGAGGGGTAACTTTTTTTTTACAAAGGGCGGTGGGTGTATGGAACAAGCTGCCAGAGGAGGTAGTTGAGGCAGGTACTATCACAACTTTTATGAGACATTTAGACATGGATTGGATAGAGGGATATGGGTCAACGGCAGGAACGTGGGACTAGTGTAGATGGGACATGTTGTTTGGCGTGGGCAAGTTGGGCTGAAGGGTCTGTTTCCACGCTGTATGACTCTCTGACTAATTCGGGCAAAGAATATCTCCTTCTCACTTTGACAGCCTTTATTTGTTTTCACTCCTCCGAAGCGTGTCTCAGATTTCCGCTGGTAATTCGGGATGTTATGGTGAGACGGGATTGGTTCCGCTGCGGTTATGCAACAATCTCTGGCAACAATGGTGTGTCTGAGGTTAAAAGTAACCGTCCCCATTTACCAGCTAAGGGTGCAATGTTCCCACTTGACAGGATTATATCTTTGCTGACTTTGAAATCAAACAAGTATCTCTGCTGCATATGGCCAGGCGTTTACTGTAAATCTTGACCAGATGGTCAACATTCCTGTGTGATTTTAACAAGGATCCAAGATATTGCCTCTATAAAAATGTCAAGCTTACCAGTGAACCCTGCTTGGATGCTGGACCCTAACCAAACAAGGCCAGGTAAATGACATGGTAATTACTTCGGGATTAGGAAGGCTAGAAATATTCCTCCCGGACCAGGAAAGAATCCGTGGGCCTTTCCTAACATCCTGTTGGACTCCTTCCAGCTCTGTGTGTGGACTCCTAAAATGAGGTATGATGGCTTTCTCAAATCTGGAGTGGGCTGCCAGAGCCCCAGGATAATACAGTAAATGATTTTTGGACAGAGACCAGAGTATGCAGCTCAGCATTTCTCAACTTTTAAAGCCCAATCCCGACCCAAAATGTCGCCCATTATTTTTCTTCAGAATGCCTGACCCACTGAGTTATTCCAGCACTTTGTGTCTATCTTCAGCCATTTGGCACGTTTAGTCTGTTCCGCCATTCCATCATGGCTGATCTATTTTTCTCTCTCAACCCCATTCTCCAGCCTTCTCTGCGTAACCTCGACACCCTTACTAATCAAGAACCTTTTTCCTCGCTTGTTCCACAAGTGTGATCTCGCCTCAGCTATGTGCAACTGATTTGCTCCCCTTAAGTAATTTAAAAACAAGAAGTTAGCTAATGATGTTATTTTGTGCTACTCTTTCCTTTCTCTACTGCCAGGGCATTTCAGATGCTCAATGGTTCAATGGTGCCATTCAAATACTTCTTAAATTTTGTGAGAACACCTACTTCCACCACTCCCTCAAAAATCTATTCCAGATTTCAATACTGCTTGGTTAAAAACCGCACCATAAATCGCTTCTCTACGACTTACCTTTTAAACCTGTAACCTCTGGTCATAGACACTTCCACTCAGGGGAAAAGTCACTCATTATCTTGTCTAGCAATGACCCTCATAATTTGTTCTACTTCAGTCAAAATCCCGCTCAACCTTCTATTTTCCAAAGAAAACAATCCAAGCCTATCCTTTCTCTCCTCATGGCTCCTTCGAGGCAACATCCCGATGAAAAATAAAACAAACTGCTGGAGGAACTCAGCAGGTCAGGCAGCATCTCTGGAGAACAAGGATAGGTGATGTCCCAGGTTGAGACTCTTCTTCAGACTGATTGTTGGGGAGGACATGAAAGCAGGAAGAGGGGAGAGGTAGGACAAACTGTGGCAGGTATCAGGTGGACACAGGCGAGGGTTTTTTTTACTCGTCAGATGGTGGAACGAAGGCCAGTTATATAAACAGAAGATGTGAGACAGGCTTGAAGTGTTGTGAGGAGAAGCCAGAGGGAGGAATGTAGCAGGATAGGGAGGAATGTATTAGGAGAGGGAGGGGGCGAGGGCAGAAGTAGGTGGTAGTCTAGGTGGGGCACAGGGGTCGAGAAATGGAGGTGAAGGGGAGAAAGGACCAGGAGCTTCTGCGGACGCGGGTGGGGGCTTGAGGTGGGGGGGTTAATTAGAGATTCTGAACAATTAAGAAATCAGGTTGATATCGTTGGGTTAAGCCACCCAAATTGAATATGAGCTGCTGTTCCTCCAGTTTGGGTGTGGCCTCACGATGAAAATGGAGGAGGCTCATGACAGAAAGTTTGGTATGGGAATGGGAAGAGGAGTTGATGTGTTTAGCAACCACGAGATCCTGTAGGCCTTGGCAGATTGTGCGCAAATGTTCGGCAAGGGGACATAGTTCCCATGTTTCCAACGTTCTAAAACAGTGCCTCCTTGTGCACACATTGTGAAAGCCAGAACTGAGCTATTGATTTATATATCAAGTCAAGAACAAAACGTATTGTTGTATAATCACCCTTGTGCCTTCCCTTGCTGGCTATCTTCCATTTGCCTTCTTCACCTGTCCTGCAGATATTATGCAGTGCTTTCTCCACCCTCTGCTCCTTCCTACTTGAGAGTGCCACCAAAGTGGCCCAACATTCTGATACCAGCTAAATAAGGTATAAAAATGTAAATTCATTTAGTTGGTCAACTACTGTTGTGGCAGACACATGATTCGGTTAAGGAAGAAGTGTCGACTAATTGCAGCAATCAGTTAGCCTACTGTAGGTGTGACAGGAGGTACAGTATTGGAAGAATGTAGCAACCACAAAATTATGCATTTAGAACAGTGATTAGTGATAAGAGGTTGTGCATTCAAAGTGATTTGTTGCGGGGTATGGAGGCTCGCACCAGGGTCTCCTCCATACCCCGCAACACTGCCCTCGCTCCCCATTCCCCCACTCGCAAACAGGGCAGAGTCCCCCTGGTCCTCACCTTTCACCCCACCAGCCGGCAAATACAACTCCGCCAGTTTCGCCACCTCCAACGTGACCCCTCCACCCGCCACATCTTCCCATCTCCCCCCCCTGTCTGCCTTCCGCAAAGACCGCTCCCTCCGCAACTCCCTTGTCAATTCTTCCCTCCCCTCCCACTCTACCCCTTCCCCGGGCACTTTCCCTTGCAACCGCAAGAAATGCAACACTTGTCCCTTCACCTCCCCCCTCCACTCCTTTCAGAGACCCAAGCAGTCCTTCCAGGTCCGACAGAGGTTCACCTGCACCTCCTCCAACCTCATCTACTGCATCCGCTGCTCCAGATGCCAGATGATCTATATCGGTGAGACCAAGCGGAGGCTTGACGATCGCTTCGCCGAACACCTCCGCTCGGTCCGCAATAACCAACCCGACCTCCCGGTGGCTCAGCACTTCAACTCCCCCTCCCATTCCACATCCGACCTCTCGGTCCTGGGCCTCCTCCACGGCCAGAGTGAGCAACACCGCAAGCTGGAGGAACAGCACCTCATATTCCGCTTGGGGAGTCTGCATCCTTTGGGCTTGAATATTGAATTTTCTCAATTCTGTTAACCCTTGCTGTCTCCTCCCCTTCCCGCCTCTCCCTCAGCCCTCGGGCCCTGGCATTCCCTCTATCTCTATCTCCCTCCCCCACCCCAGTCGCACCAGCTTCTCATTTTCACACCACAAACAGCTTACAATGGCTTGTTCCCTTTATCACCGATACTTTTTTGCATATCTTTCACTCATTGTTCCTTATCTCTCCACATCACCGTCTATATCTCTCGTTTCCCTGATCCCTGACCAGTCTGAAGAAGGGTCTCGACCCGAAACGTCGCCTATCTCCTTCGCTCCTTAGATGCTGCTGCACCCGCTGAGTTTCTCCAGCCTTTTGTGTACCCGTGATTTGTTACTGCTCAGCATGCAATAGCGATCACATGTGCCTCAGATTGCTCATTCGCTGTATCCTAGAAATTTACTTTCCTGGAAGAAATCTATCTAATTTGCATATGAATGAATCAATGATTCATTCTTTTGTTGTCTCCGGAGGGAGTTTGTTCCGTAAATTAAGCAATTTCCCTAATGCCCCTGTCCCACTTAGGGAACATGAACGGAAACATCTGGAGACTTTGCGCCCCACCCAAGGTTTCCGTGCAGTTCCCGGAGGTTTTTGTTAGTCTCCCTAATGGTCGAAAGTGGTTTCCATTTTTAAAATCGGTAATTTTTTTAGTCGAAGCCGGTTGTGATGCTAGTTGAAGGTGATTGCCGGAGGACAAAAACCTCCGGGAATCGCACGGAAACCTTGGGTGGGGCGCAATGTTTCCGTTCAGGTTTCCTAAGTGAGACAGGGGCATTAGAAATACTGTTTTGAACAAACAAATAAATTCGGTTGAGATGTGGAACCTGTCCTAAAACAGGAAAGAAAATGGAGGGAAAGGAAAAACAGCTACCTTGATCAACTTTATCTATTCCCTTTGGTATCCAAAAAAATGTGATCATGTCACTACTCCATGCTCTCTCTTTTGTTAAGGTCATGTCAATTTGCCATTTTCAAGCCATGGTAAATATTGTTGCTGCTTATATTTGTTAATTTATCATTTGCCACAGTCAATATGTTAAGTATTTGAGTGTTTGTGTGTTATTTTGTGTGTTATCTTGGCAGAGAATTCTGTCGCATTCCATCTCTGATCCTCTTCAATTATACTGCTTAAACTACATGTAATTGACCAGTTTCTTAAAACGTCTTGTTACAAAAGTGCAAGTTGTCATACTCCATTAAGTTCCAGTATACTCTTTTTTTTATTCTATGGAGGCTCGATAAAGCAGTATCAAGCTTGGTTCTGCAATAACATTTCACGTGATCAAAGATTTGCAAACATAACATCAGCCTGGTGTTCAGGGCAGTCACTTTGGAATTGGCCAGAAATGTTGGAAGTTTAATCCAAATTTTGAATGGCAGTACCAGTTTTGTTTTTCCCGTTTTATCTTCGATGTATGCTTACAACATCATAAGGGAACTCTCCACTACAGATTTACTGTTAAAAATAATCTCTGGTTTTTAGTCAATTTTTGAACCAAAAAGCCTGTCCCATAATTAATTGGCATTAACTCAAAGAAGAGTAAATTCAAAAAACAAAAGATTTCAATCATATTTACATAATAAATTCCATCACAAATGTTATTTAATTATTATAAATTCTTGAAATTTCCTTGATTTAACCTTCATAGGAAAAAAGACTTGTCAAAATTCCACTGGTGAAATTCATGGTTGTTAAGTTGATTTATTGGGAATCTTTTTCAATTGATCCCTGTGTTACAGTTAATTTAAATGAACTGTAATTGTTTTTTAATTGTCTTTTAATTTCCCATAACGCATGTAAAACGGAGTTACCATATGTTGAGCGGATAATGGATGCTGTGGGGTCAGTAATAGCCATTACAGTTCTGCCTATTATTTCCTCTTTTCATGGGTGCTCAGGAAAATGAGATTGTCACACTCTGTCTGATAGGCATAGCAGCAGACCGCTAAAAGCCTCTTCATGTAAGGATGTTATTTCATAGAGGCATCCGCACCGGATTATCTCTTTACTTCAAACTTCTGCCAGCTTGCACAGGAGATAAAAAAAAACACACACACACACACGCCCAAAATAGCTGCAACCCAGGGATGCTGTGGCTGTGGACAGATGCAGTCCTCATCTTTGGCTTTCACTCTGATTAAGTCTGCAGCAACTAAAATTCAGTTAGGCCAAGAGGTAAATTTAATACCAGTTATGCACATGCTGTTCATATCATAACCATTTCACATGATGCCACTTAATTCCCTGAGAAGTGGAAAGGTAAATCAGTGGCTGGCCAGCTAAGGTTTTATAATGCATTAGGACCAGGGCTCGCTGTGGGGGATAATGGTAGTGATTGCTGTTGACTCGTGTCTCTGCAAAGAGCTTCATGTAAAATAAGTGACATTTAAAAGGCATCAAGATATGAAAGGAGAGCAAGCTAGGGAAGGTGGAAGATTGTGTTTCTAATCTTACCACCTGAAAACAGTCTCCCTCTCTCTCCCCCTTTCCCTGAATGGCCTGAAATGACACCTCAATGTGCCACTGCTGACCTCTCCACAAGCTTTAACTTGTCTTACCTTTTGTAGTGAATCTATGAAATACCTTCTGGGAACTGCCTCCAGTATCAAGTTATCTCTCAATTCAAATTCAAAAAAACCCTTTTTATTCTGCTTAAATTGCTGCAGTCTGACATCAGTGCCTTCCATCCTGCGAGTGCTTTAGGCAGGTGTATGCAGGCAACGTTATACGAACATTAGTGCAGCCTGCCTCCATCGGCTGGATTTCAGCCCTATTCCCACAGAAGAACCTCATCGCATTTTACAGTACGCGCATGCTGCGGTTAGTCTTCACCAAACTGACTCTTGTTTTATAAAATCAGGAATCAATGACGGGGGCAATTTTTGGTTAGCCTGTCCGCTGGGTTCTACGTGGAACGTTCAGCTGAAGGACTGAGTGCAGCTGATCCCCTGGCTCTCAGTTGATGGGGGGGGGGGGGGGGGGGGGGGGGGGGGGGGGGGGGGGGGGGGGGGGGGGGTGGGGGGTGGGAGGGGAATCTGAAGAGGCTGGCCCTCTTTGTTAATGCAGCTTTTAACCTCCTTAATGAACCACTTAGCCAAAGTTAGATGACAACCTAATCCATGTTTGCACAGGCAGGAGGTTTGGAGATGCTGAATAATGGCTTAGCGTAGAGGATTGTTAGAAAGGTCACTGCTGTGTGTGTTTTTTAAATAATATTATTATTCTCAAACCTACACTGATTGTTGTTACCCAGTTTTCCATCTTCGCCTTGATTTTTTTTTCTTTCTCTCTCTGTTCTGTATAAAATTCTCCAGAGAATCCAGGTGACAGGCCTGTTATTTGAAAACTCACTGGGAAGGAGAGTAAGCAATTTGAGCTTAGCTGAAGCGTAATCTTGGGTTGTCAAAAAGAAACCCATTCAGCCTATGCTAATCAATCAGTAAAATCAACCGACCAATCATCTCTTCAGCTTAGCATATATCCTGAGGTCTGATATATCTATTAACTGCCCATCATGCAGCTGGTCGCTGGATGATGGGATTCTCTCAATCCCGCATTTGGAGGCAGATAACTGAGCTATCACAATTCCAGATAAATACCAAACTTAAAAACAAATCTGGTAAAGCCTGGAGAGCAAGACAATGAAATACTATCCAAGTGCCCTACTGTTCACAGTATCAAGCTAGGCTTTCATAGATTGAACCTAAAGATTTTACTTAAAAAAATAAAATTCAGTGTGGTTTTCTTTCTCGAGAGCTTTCAATTGTTTGTACTTAAGCCACAAAAGCATGTGTGTGTGCACACGTGTGTGTGCGTGCGTGTGCCGGTTACATGTTTTTTATATCGGCAACTATTATTTTGCCTCTATAATAAGGCAGCTCTGAAATGAGATGATGCGCAATGACTGGTACGTACACTATGAGCAACCTCTGTACATGTCAAAATATTACACTGCTAATTGACGACACAATTGTTGGTTATCGTTGGTTTTAAATTTGAACGCAGTAATCATTGTATTCATCCTCAACTATGTTCTGTGCCATTTTTGTTGTTGATTCTGCACCCTATCTTTCCCAATTTTCTTTCTTTCTTTGCCCTCATAGATGCTGACCGTTGCTGGGGGTATCTTACCAAGAATGAAACTCTTTTAGTTTGGGGTACTATTTGTTGGAAAGCTGTTTGACTATGAAACAGTGTACCAGACAAACCTGATCATTCTATGCTGAGGTCCACATGTGCATCTTAAGAAAGCACCTTTTTAAAAAATAAAGAGAATAAAGTTCCTTTTACCCAACTGTTGATAACCTACTTTGTGAATTGGTATCATGTCAATGGCAAGTCGTCGTTTGCACAGCCAAGCACAATGATGGCATTTTAAACACGGTGGAACAACCCAAGTCATCCATGTGGGTGATGATGAAGGGAACATCGGTAAGTCGCTTCTCTTTTCCCATTGCCCTCCATTCTTTCCCAATATAAACCATTGGCACATTTCACACTGTTAAATATGCCTTGTTTTCTGATATTGATTCTCACACAAAAAATGATTTGCTGTAGGCATTAGAGATAAGAAATTGACAGAACCATGGCAGTAATTATAAAAGAGGATTACAATCCATCTCACCTTTGTCTCATATTCTACAAACATGGAATATTAGAGCACAGGAACAGGTATTCGGCCCACAAGATCTGTGCCGAACATGATGCCACGTTAAACTAATTTCATCATGCCTTTCTTAAAAATCTCGTAAATGCCACTATCATGTCTGCCCCCACCACCATCCCAGCCACGTGTTCCAGGCACCCACCATCCGCTGTAATGAACTTACCCCCCATATTTCATTTAAACTTTCCCCTCTGACCTTAGGCTATGCCCTCTAGTCTTTGACATTTCAGGGAGCTATAAACATGGATCATAAATCACTCTGTTCATCAATACTGAAGGGTCTTACCATTAACTGTATATTTTCCTCTTACAGTCAATCGCCCAAAGTAAAACACCTCACTCTTGCTCAGACTAAACTCCATATACCATTTCTTTGTCCTTACCTGTAACTGAACCATATCCAGGTGTATATTTTGACTGTCTTCCTCACTGCCCATAATTTTGTCAATTTTGGTGTTATCTCCAAATTTACTAACCAACCCATTTACATTTATGTTAACGTTATCTATACATATAACGCAGCAGATGTCACTGCATATATCCCTGCCCAACTGCTGGTCTCAACCAGAATAACATCCTTCTACACTACCCTCTGTCTTCCATGGGGAAGCCAGTTATGAATCCAAATAATCAAATCACTGTGCATCCCATTTATCATAATCTTCTGGATTAGCATATCATGGGAGACTTCATCAAATGCCCAACTAAAATACATGTCGATTTCTACTGCCCTCTCCTCATTAATCATCTTGGTCACCTTCTCAAAAAACTCAATCAAATTTGTAAGACATGACCTGCCATGGAAAAACCATGCTCGCTGTCCTTAATTCTCCCATTTTCTACCAAATAGGGTGTATTTAAGGTCGGGCAATGCCCGTGCCCATTTGAGGAGTAGGGAGCAGCACTGTAATAATAATAAATACGTTTCGTTCACACAACTTTGTGTTCCGACTGATTCTTGGCTGGACTCCTGCGAGTCCCCGCTATAAGGTGACATTTTAAGAAGGGTCCCGTCCCGAAACGTCACCTATCCATTTTCTTCAGAGATGCTGCCTGACCTGCTGAGTTAGTCCGATATTTTGAGTCTGGGATAAACCAACATCTGCAGTTCCTTTTCACTACAGTATAACATAGGCTACCCTTCAGTCCTCTGGGACCTCCCTTGTGGCTTGAGAGGATACAAAGATCTTTGTCAAAACCCCACATTCTCTCTTGCCACTCTCGATAAACTGAGATAGATCCCAATAGACACTAGTGATATATCCACCTTAATGCTCTTTAAGAGCATTTCAGAAATGGATATGGAAAACTGGAGGTAAAGGAAAATTGCAGTCTCGAGGTAAGTTTATTCGTGATTTTTAAGTATTTTCCCCTCCACTCCTGAAGGTATGGTCAAGTTCAGTTTGGCTTTGTGCATGTTATCTGCTTGGCCATTTTGCCCTGTTAGTGAATGGTAGCAAGAATGGTGATGGTGGAAGGTTCACAATGGAAAGAACCATTGGCATCTCTGGATGGCCACTCATCTGGAATTGTGCAGCGGAGTTATTGAATACTGAGCAGCCACAGGAACCCTGGCTTATTCCTCTCTCTCATGTTCCCAGTCTCGTGTAACACGGGACCTCACTGGTGTCCTACCTTTGAGCGTTTTTGTAATATTCAGTTACAAAAAATAAATGTCAGTGATTTCTGCCGCTCTTTCATTCAGTTCCAAGATGCAGCCTGGAACTTAATAACTTGTGTGCAGCATGCTATCATTATTCACGGTGTTCACTGTTTATATGGTTAGCTCCCTTTGTACCATACTGGCACCAAGCAGATTTCTTGTAGATCTACCAAAAAGCATCAGTGAGACCATAAACATTTTAGTGATTTTGATTGGGGAATAAAGATTGGCCAGGGCACCAGAAGAGCATCCTTGCTCTTCTTTGGAATATAGCCGTGCATCATTTTGCATCCACTGAGGCCGCATTTGAAGTTTTTGTTTAGAGTTCAATCCAAAAGAAGCTCTCTGTGGCCTTGCATCACTCTCTCAGTGCTCCATTGAATTAACACTCTAGTTTTTTTAGATGGATGTCTTTCTTTTCACATCCCTTAAATCTATGATTGGTAGTGTTAACTTTTGCCCCCCTAGCACTTGAATAATTTTGTTATGGCAGTGACCAGATGTAACCATTGATTCATTGGTTACATCTGTAACCATTGCTTCATTGATGACCTTCCCTTCTTCACAAATGGAGCTTAGCCCTGAAGAGCGGTGAGTTGAGGAGGAGGGGGGAGCCACTGGCCACGTCGGACATGAGAGGCGGGATGGCGGGAGAGAGTCCAAGGTATTGCCTTCAGCACTGTCAAGACTGGGTGCAGGACGCGCCCCCGAGACACAAAGATGGTCGGGCGAGGAGAGGGACGATGGCCCGCGGGCTGAGCCGGTCGAGGGTGATGGAGGAGGCCCTACAGCAGCCTGGGGCATACCTTGGCATTACTTGGATTGGGGGCGCTCAAGTACATCCAGACTTTGGACTTTCTCTTTTGTAAATGTCGTAAAAACATGGCAACTAATGCATGTGTAAGCTATGCAAGAAGAATTTCACTGTGCGGTGCATAGGTGACAATAAAGAACCATTGAAATTGGCATGCTTTCGGCAACTGCTTTAGTACACAACTCGACAGTTAATAAAGCAACCCATGCCTACACACAGCAAGATCTGGTCAAATTCAAGATTGGTCAATTATTTGCAAGCATCCATTACATGTTGCAAATACCAGGAAATGATTGTCTCCAATAACAGAGAGTATGTCTAACTTCAGCAGACATCAGCATCCTAGGATTCACCAGTGACTGTGCAAGTACAGTAGCCACAGGGGAGGATCAGAGATGCAACACTGTATGATAAGTGACCATCCTTTTAACTTCAGAGAACCTATTCCATCCCGGTTATTCCCTCTTCTCCCCGCTCCTGCCCGGCAGAAGACACAAAAGCTTGAAAGTACATAATACAGAATCAGAAACAGTGCCTTCCCCTCTCTTATCAGACTTATGAACAGTCCTCCTATAAGCTAAGTTGCAGTCCCAATCTTCCAACCTACCTTCCTGCAACATTGGACATTTTCTCTGGAACTGTAATGCTACAAAACTATATTGTTGAATGCATGTAAACATATGCTGAAAAACTATGTTCTACACTCTGGTATCTTTTCTTTGCTCTATCTGTTGTACTTGTGCATGTCATGATTGAATGTATGTATAGGATTATTTGATTTAATTGGATAGCATGTAAACAAAAATGTTTCACTATAATGCACGTGACAATAATAACCAATACAAATACCATCTCTGCCACCTACCGTTAGTCAGGAATGTGAATAAATTATCTGTGTGATGGACTGAAAACAACTTAAACAACATTTAAGAAGTTCAACAATATTCTGAACAAAGCAGCCTATCCAACCTCCTGACCCAAAAAGTCACATATCCATTTTCTCCAGAGATGGCGCACTGGCAGCTGAGTTACTCCAGCATTTTGTGTGTATCTTTGGTATAAACAAGCATCCACAGTTCCTTTTGATTACAGCCTATCCAACTTTCTAATGAGGCTGCCCCTCTACCATTCGCACACCATGGCCATGTTATCAATGTCTACAAGATCCACGGCAGCAATCAAGATAACTTCTTGGAAAGCATCTGTGATCTTTACCATCTAGAAGGACATGGATAACATCAATGGCAACATCTCCACCAAGTCACACGTCTTGTCACGGGTTATGTGGAGAAGGCAGGAGAATGGTGTTGAGATGGAAAGATAGATCAGCCATGACCTATCTTGGTAGGCCGAATGGCCTGCTTCTGCTCCTATGTCTTATGAACATGAGCATCTTGCTGTCTTGGGAATGCAGTGCTGTTCCTTCATTATTACTGGGGTGAAATCATGGATCTCCTTGCTTAACAGAACTCTTCATTGTACCTTTATCCGGGTTGCTGCTGTGGTTCCGGAAAGTGACTTATTCCCATCTTTTTAGAGACAATTAGTTTGACATTAAATACTGGTCTATATATATTTAGCGTCATCTTTTCAAAAGCTATGTTCATAGAATAAGACCACAGAGTGAAATGTAAAATATCTGCTCCAAAAGTTCATTGCAAACACGCATGCAGTGTTTTTCATTCAAACGTAGCTCTCATGGTGATTTGCAAGTGTATCATTCTTTATGTTGTATATTTTATAATTTTATAACTTGAGGGCTCTAAGTTAATGAAATTATGTTTTTTATCACAGCATTGAGGGAATGTAGGTGATAATTAATGTTTCACCAGTTCCATTCAAATAAAATCAGAACCATGACTCCCAATACCAAGTTGGGAACTTTCCTGTTATAATCAAGCATGCTAGTTATTATTGTTCATTAAATCCTAAGGTATGTAAGTATTAACAGTATAAATATTGGTGAAAACATAAATACATTTGGGAACATTCACTACTTGCACAAAGGCTGTATTACTAAGTTATCTTAAGTTATCTCAATTAGTTCCTACTTCAGTGCTATAGGTGCAAAACGGAGAGTAGGAAAGACACAAGAAGTCTGCGTAGGATTGCTAAGAAGGAGCAAGAGCGATTGGAGTACAGAGAAAGGACAGCAATGTTTGGAGAGGCTCTGAAATGGCCTAGATTTCTAAATGGCCGCAGTGAGGAGGAATTCGAGAGAAATTGTGAGCGACACGGTGGCCCAATGGTACAGTTGCTGCCTTAGAGTGCCAGGGACCCAGGTTTGACCCCGAATATGGGTGCTGTCTGTACAGAGTTTGTACGTTCTTCCCGTGACCGGTTTGGGTTTTCTCCGGGTGCTTCAGTTTTCTCCCACACTCCAAATGTAGGTTAATTGGCTTTGGTAAAATTGTAAATTGTCCCTAGTGTGCGTAGGATAGTGCTAGTGTACGGGGATTACTGGTTGGCGCGGACTCAGTGGGCCAAAGGGCCTGTTCCCATACTGTATCTCTAAACTATACTAAACTAAGTAGCGCAGCTAAACCACAGCACCTGGGACATAAATCAAATCCTGACCTCCAGTGCTGTCTGTGTGGAGTTTGCATGTTGGCCCTGTGACTGCAGGGGTTTCCTCTAGATATGATAGTGGCATTTAAGAAGCTTTTAGGTAGGTGCATGGGAATGCAGGGATGGGAGGGATGTGGATCCTGTGCAGGCAGACAAAATTAGTTTATCTTGGCATCACGTTCGGCACAGACATTTTGGGCTGAGGGACCTGTTCATGAGTTGACTTTTTATATGTTCTGAGTGGCATACCTTATTAGAGACATTGGAAATTGAGAACAGGTAAGAATTAATCAGAAATCATTATAACAATATATTAAAAAGGTTAGAGCATTATAATAAAGAGCTTGAATATTTAAGCGCAGGAAGGATGAATATTTAAGCGCAGGAGATTTAAGGCAAAGGGGGAAAGAATGAATAGGAATCTGAGGAATAACTTTTCACACAAAGGGTGATGGGGTAGGGAACAAGCTGCCTGAGGAGGTAGCTGAGGCAGGGCCTGTTGAAACGTTTAAGAAACAATTAGACAGGTGCATGTATAGGACAGGTTTTGAGGGATATGGGCCAAATGCAGGCAGGTGGGACCAGTGTAGATGGGATGTTGGTCGGTGTGGGCAAGTTGGGCTGTAGAGCCTGTTTCCACACTCTGTGACTCTATTTAAAGCGTAGGATGGCGAATTTGGGCAGGATGTGTGGGTAATATGACAGCCTTGAATGCATTTGTCGTATATGATACTGATTGTATCTCCAGCAACTCTTGACACGCTAGAGGCAGGAAACATGTTCACGATGTTGGGGGAGTCCAGAACCAGGGGCCACAGTTTAAGAATAAGGGGTAAGCCATTTAGAACAAAGATGAGAAAACACTTTTTCTCACAGAGAGTTGTGACTCCGTGGAATTCTCTGCCTCAGAGGGTGGTGGAGGCTGGTTCTCTGGATACTTTCAAGAGAGAGCTAGATAGGGCTCTTAAGGATAGCGGAGTCAGGGTATATGGGGAGAAGGCAGGAACGGGGTACTGATTGGGGATGATCAGGCATGATCACATTGAATGGCGGTGCTGGCTCGAAGGGCCGAATGGCCTACTCCCGCACCTATTGTCTATTGTCTATTATCTATTGTCTATTATCTGTGGAAATCCAACAGGGATTTCTAGTTTGCAACATCTAGCCAATCCTGCACAGATACTTCTGTCCACCCAAGGAGCAGCACAGTCCAATGATCGCTTTATCCTATTATATATTAAGTGTGATTGATTGACTTTCAACAAACCTGCAACTCCCCAAGTTTTAGGTTTCTTTTCATGGCTTTCTACTAAATTTTTAGTTGGATTTGGTGATACTTTTGCCAAGTGAAGGTTATATTTGCTCGTCTGTGATTTGCAAAGAACTATCCTAAACGTTTATCCCAAACAACCCAGCCGTGTGAAAATTGTATTCTCCAAATTGGAAGTAACTTTGTCTCATGCTTCCCTCCCTACCCCCCTCCCTCCTTGCCCCCTTCTTCCTTCCTAGACGTTTTACTAGTTCCACGTTTCTCCATATTGTTTCTCTTGCGATGACACCTATTTAGCCAACATTGGACCTACTAGTCACCGTCCTGCCTGAGGTCATTTGTGGTTGGCCCTGATTGGTCTAACTCTTTTCTCGTCTCCCGTTCTTCACCTGACCCCCCTCCCCCCTCCCCCTGCTTTCATTCGAAAGAAGGGTCCCAACCCAAAACGTCACCCATCCTTTTTATCCAGAGATGCTGCCTGACCCACTGAGTTATTCCAGCATTTGGTGCCTCTTTCCCAAAAATGTGCGTTTAAGTTCAGTGCATATCATTCTATGCATTGCACATCTGAAAATGGAAAAGGCAGTGATTTTCAAGTGTTCATAGTGCTAATGGTGATTTCATATCCTTTGGTTAGGAACAGCTGTGGAAAAGGGATATGAACTATTCTAAGGTAAAAATTATCAATTGAGGAAGGACCCTTCTCAATGGGATGATAACGGATCTGGCTGGGCCCATTCTGGATGGGTCAAAATTGAAAGTAGTCGCTGTTGGAAATCAAAGCTGGAGCTAGAGTGTATAAATTATCTGATTCAGACAGGATGCGTCCTAGGTTGCTGAAGGGAGGGAGGGAGGAAATTGCAGAGGCCTTGATCATATTCATCAAAACGTCTGTAAATTTAGGAGCACTGCCTGTGGACTGGAAAATTGGAAAAGGTACACTGTTCTTCAAAGACAGTTAAAGAGATAAAATGTGTAGGAAGGAACGCAAATGCTGGTTTACACCAAAGATAGACACAAAATGCTGGAGTAACTCAACAGGACAGGCAGCATCTCTGGATAGAACGAATGAGTGACGTTTCGGGTCGAGACCCTACTTCAGGTAAAGTCCCTGTAACTACAGACTAGTCAGTGGGGAAAATTCTGAATGCAACCAGGTACAAAATGACCAATTAAGTGGATGTTTAAAGAAAGCCAGGATTAACTTGATTAAATCAAATTGATAGAATTATTTTGCTGAGATAGTTGATGAGGAAAATACAGTTGATGTACAATGTCTTCTTCTTGTGTATGGTGTGCTCAGCCTAAAGTTGTAGGACAACTTATTCTATTTGATCTTATTTGATTGTGCACGCCAGGTTGATTCTTCGAAACAGGGCGGACCACGTGAAGGTTGCAATCTTCCACCCCAATGTACAATGTGTAGACTCTCAAAAGGAATTTTATAAGATGCTATATGATATGCTTGTCCTTGGGGTTGAAGGCCATCTAGTGAAAGTGAAGGTAGACAAAAGTGCTGGAGAAACTCAGCAGGTGCAGCAGCATCTATGGAGCGAAGGAAATAGGCAACGTTTCGGGCTGAAACCCTTCTTGTTGCCGAGAATATTTCAACATGGCGACTAGAATGAAGTCGTCATGGAGAGTAGCGAGAATTCTCGTGCCATAGGTGGGTCGCAAGGAGGTCCTAGTGGGTTGCCAGGAGGTCGAAGGTTCTCTTAGATTCTCGTAGGTCGTAGCTGGTGCTGACCGGTGAATTTAATCATGGATGAAAATCAAGGATAGCCGACCAGTAATGTTAAATGCCCGCCGAACTTCACAGCCGTGTATCTCTGGCTTCTTAAAAGTTGTCTGGCTTCTTAAACGTTGTCTCCACTCCCTCTCTCTCCTTCTCTCCCCTTCCCCCCCCCCCCTCCCCCCACCCACCCCCCCTCTTTTAAAGGACTTACCGTACACTGTGCTAGCGGTCTTAATTACAACGCCAACCTGCCTGTTCATCGCGGTGTGTGTATCACCTTGGCTTTGCATCGTGTGAATTTCAGACAGTGCTCCCCCTGCTTGCACTGGCCCCCGCCTTTGCGATGTGTTTGTGTGTGTGTTCCACTCTGACAATCACCATTCCAGTTCCTGGTTTTTCAGGCGACTGCCAGCAACTTGTTAGTTGCCGGCAGTCTGCTGAAAAATCGCCCAAGTGGAGCAGGCCCATTATAGGGCAAACACAGGAAAATGGGACTACCTCGGGTAGTCATCTTGGTTAGCATGTATGAGTTGTTACAAAAGGACTGTTTCCATGGACTGTTCTCTCTCTAACTCCATGACATTGGAGACCCTTCGTCAGAACTAGAAAAAATATTCCCTTTCCAAGTTCTGACCAAGGGTCTAAAACCTGGAACTTTAACTCTCACAGATAATGTCTGACCTGCAGAGTGTTTCCTGAAATTTCTGTTTTATTTCAGATTTACATCATCTGTTGTTCTTTGTCTGTCAATTTTGATTCTTATTAATGTATGTGCATTGCATGCATGGTAGGGGCTGCACCTGCCCACTTACAACCTGTTAGATTGATGGCCAACTTCTCATGTATACATGGGTTTGTTGCCTTAGTAACCACTCTCCTCCCCTTGGTACTCCATCTCCTCCCCTGTATATGTCCTGTATTTTCTATTCTTATTTTATATTTTCACCAATATTTTATTGGATAGAATCAATACAACAATACATGTGTTTTGTTAGATAATGACAATGAATAACAAGTTATGATTAGGATAAGAAATATTGGCTAATGAATAGCTTTTGGGATGAAACTGATAATGTTACCAAAAATGATTTTATTCTAATGATATAAAAATCTTGTTCTTCGTCCCAAATTACCGCAAAGTGTAGGTGGATTGAAATTTGATCATTTGGAGTTGTTCCTTTATGTATTAGTGGATCTGAAATGCAGGAGATTTAAAAATTATCTGAGTTGTCTAATGCATGGTCATCCAAAATGCATTCAGATGGATCATAGGTGAGAGGGTGTTAAAATGCTGACTACATTCACAAATCAGCTTTGTTTCTTTCCAAGAATTGATTCTTTTGTTAAATCTGCTGGAGGAACACAGCGGGTCAGGCAGCATCTGTAAAAGGAATGGACAAAC
The DNA here is from genome assembly GCA_035221665.1 of Okamejei kenojei. Taxonomy (NCBI): domain Eukaryota; kingdom Metazoa; phylum Chordata; class Chondrichthyes; order Rajiformes; family Rajidae; genus Okamejei; species Okamejei kenojei. Next base: position 59,470,376 of record CM069138.1, read on the forward strand.
AACATTTCAGATTGGCATCCTTCTTCAGTTTGAAGAAGGGTTCCGATCCAAAACATCATCTGTTCATTCTCTCCACAGATGCTGCCTGACCCACTGAGTTCATCTAGCACTATGTGTTTTGTTCAAAGGTTCCAGCATCTGCAGTTCCTTGTGTCTCCCTTCTATTAAATCTGTTTGTTCCACAGTGAAGTCCATATTTCATATGGTAACAATGACAATAATAAGTTAGCACCTTTCTTAACATGGATTGCGATAGCTATTTCAAAGCAATAAGAATGCAGTTTGGGGAGTGGGGGAGAGGGGGCAAAGTGAGTAGGATAATTGTATGTATTTGCTGTTTGTATGGATTTTCTTTTTTTGTATATGTTTATTTTATTAGAAGCAATTGTACACAAATAAAGCAATTAGCATGACAGTTATACAATTTTCATACAGCTACATTTTTAACATTTTATAAATTGATACATAAATCGAGAAAAAGAGAAAAAAGGAAAGAATGAAGAAAAAGAAGAAAAATACAAAAAAGTGAGAAGAAAAAACCCTAGAACTGCCAAAGAAGTGAAAGAAGAGAAAAAAACCAGAAATATGTCCCACTATCCTTCCCGCTCAACCTGCTCACCCATCCCAAGCATCTATGCATCTATATAGTTTTAAAACTCTGTGTGTGTGTGTGTGTGTATGTCATTTTGCATTTAAAACGTATCTCCTCGAAAACCAGACGCAAAAACAAGGAGATTTTTACAATTTTGGTGGGGATTTAACTTACAATTTCATAAATACGCTCCTCTCAAAATTTGGTCAATTATTTCCCCAGATTTTGAATAAAGTTGTTCACAAAACTCACTTTTTAAAATATAATCGCTGCTTTCTAGCTGCTATGTCACAATGCCCACATGCCCACCAATCTAGGCCCACCTGCCTCCTGGCCCCACCCCCCCCCCCCACTTGTCTCCTGGCCCTACCCCCCCCCCCCCCCCCCCCCCCCCCCCCCACTGTGGATTAAAGGATTGTTTATTTCTTTTTTTCATACCATTGAATTTTATTCTTTCTCTGTGTCCCACTCCATTTCCCTCCCCACCTCCGGCCCGGCTCTGGATTAAACATCTATTGTTTAGTTAAGTTAAGTCACCCCCCCGTGCCCAGCGTGAGCGGACTTCTTTTGTGGGAGTCCAGCTGTGGAAGGCGAGGCGCGAGCGTACTTAGTGACATCAAGTCCCCTCGGCTCAGTTTCTAGAACATTGCGACGGCGGCCTCAACTGTTGCCGCCGCCTCACTCGGGACCACGCCTGCCCACCCACTCCACCCCCCCCCCCCTCCCCGTGCTCAGGGTCTGAAGCATTCGGGAATCAGTATTCTGTGACGATCCAGAGATCACCGGCTGGCCCCGGGGGTACAGACAGGATGACCGAGGATGCAAGGCCAAGGAGCTGAGGCTGACTCTGAGGCCAACGGCTGCTGGGTGGCCCTATCCCTCTCCTCCCTCCCCACTCCCTTCTCCCCCTCCCTCTCCCCCTCCATTCTCCCCCCTACGTCTACCCTGCCCTTCTCCCCCTCCCTTTCATCCCCCTCCCTTCTCCCCTCCCCCTCTCTCCCCTCCCCCCTACCTCCCCTCCCCTCCCCCTCTGCCCTCCCTCCCTTTCCCCCTCCCTCTCCCTCTCCCCCCTCCCCCTCCCCTCTCTCCCTCTCCCCTCCCTCCCCCTCCCTCTCTCCCCTCTCCCCTCCCCCCTCTCCCCCTCCCTCCCCCTCCCACCCTCCTCCCCCTCCCTCCCTCTCCATCTCTCTCTCCCCCTCCTCCCCCTCCCCTCCCTCTCTCCCCCTTCCCTCTCTCCCCACCCTCCCTCTCCCCCACTCCCTGTACCCCCCTCCCTCCATCTTCCCCCCTTCCTTCTCCCTCCCCCCTCCCTCTCCCCCACCCCCACCCCCACCCCCTCCATCTCCCTCCCCCCTCCCTCTCCTCCTCCCTCTCTCTCCCCCCCCCTTCTCTCTCTGTCCTCATTCTATACCCCCCCCCCTCTAGACGCGCCTGCGAGTTGGGGGCTATGCTTCCGTAGATAGGGTGGTTATGGGGTAAAAGGAGCAAATTAATAATATTAATATATTAACAAGGAGGTAGTTAGCATGTGTGCGGGGGGTAGTCACTGTGTGTGTGAGGGTGGTTAATGTGTGTGACGCTGCATGCCGCCCCCCCCCCCCCCCCCCCCCCGCAACGGGCCTGCACTTGGTCTAGTCGGCTTTAAATTTGTGTTCAACCATTCTGTTGTTGAAGAAATTCAGTGAAAGGAGACCATGTTTTGGAGAATTGGTCTACTTTATCAGCCAAAACAAGCCTATTTTTTACTAAATGTGTCTCGGTCATTTCAGTGATCCACATCTTCACTATGAGAACTGTTATCTTTTTCCAGAATTTGAATATAAGTTTTTTCGCAGTTATGAAGCCGTAATCAAGGAAACGTCTTTGAAATGTCGTTAACTTAGAACAGCTCTCTGACATTCCTAAAATTATTAGTTTTGCATCTGGCTCCAGTTTAATTTTAAGTGTTTTAGAAATGATATCGACCCCCACAATTAAAATGTGGATCGTGGAAATGTCAGAGACCCTACACTTGGAAAGAATTAGACTTGTCTTAATGGACAAATATGAACTCTTTGTCAGAATATGGTCTCCATTCATTGACTATCTGAAGGGTAGATCGCATCAGCACGATAACCTAACTGAAGCTCGAACTTAGGATTAGATGAAAAGTTAAATTTTATAACTCAGGAACCTATCTCCAATGATGTATTATTAGTAAATTATTCCATTCTTGTTTTATTATATCATTTGCCCTTTTTTTCTTCTCTCTTTTCTCTCTTTCTCACTCTTTATCTATAAAAAAAATAGAAGCAGAATCAATGCATAATTGATAATATTTATAATGTATGACTGATGTATATGAAATGTTTTTATTATGATATGTGCTTGCTTCTAATAAAAATATTATTTAAAAAAAAAGAAATGATATTGAATATTCCCATCCAGAAATGTTGTATCCTTTATACAGGATGCAAAGGAATGGGTTAAAGTAGCTTTTTGGAGGTGTCATTTATCACAGATAGGGGAGGCAGTTGGGAAGATCTTATTCAATTTAGTCTTTGAATAGTATAGCCTATGCAGTATTTTGAATTGTATCAGGGAATGCCTGACATTTAAAGAACAGTAATGTATGTATAGTAGGCTTTCCTCCCATGTATCCTTTTAAATAGATAAACCCAACTTGTCTTCCCATGCTCGCCTATACGTTTCATAAGGTGGGGTATCAATATTTAAGAGAGTGTTAGAAATGTAAGATATCAACTTACTTGTCTCGGGATGTCTATTCAGACAATCGTCTAATATATCTAGGCCCATAAAAGGACAATCTTGTGTGTATGTTTTCACATAATCCCGGATTTGAAAGTATCTAAAAAGATTGCTTCCTTTCAAATTATATTTCTCCTGTAGTTCTTGAAAAGAAAGGAAAGTCCCCTTCTTTTAGAGGTCTTCCACAGTATTAATTCCTTGGTTTTTCCATTGAACAAACACCTTATCTAAAGTAGACGGTTTAAACGAGGGATTGTTAGCAATAGGCAAAAGGAGAAACTAATTTCTCAGTTTAAGACTTAATTTCAACTGTTTTCAGATACGTAGGGTACTGTGTATTATCGGATTTTGCTCATACATTGACTTATTCAGATGTATTGGAGATAGAAGAATCGAGCCTATGTTAAAAGGCAAACAATCTTCCCTCTCCATTTTTAACCAATTTACCTGTTGACATGTATCGTCCAACCAGAAAATTATATATTTAATGTTAGTCGCCCATTAGTAGAAGAAAGTTAGGAAAGGCTAATCCTCCGTTTTCTTTGGCTTTGCACAAATGTATTTTATGTATTCTGTGGGTTTTGTAGTCCCAAATGAAGTTAGTAATAGTAGAATCAATTTTTATTTTTTTTACTTTTGGGGAGATATATCAGTATTGATTGAAATAAATATAGGAGTTGTGGAAGGAAGATCATCTTTATGTCATTTACTCTGCCTATAAGGGAAATAGGAAGTATTTTCCAGAATTTAATGTAGGCATATAGTTTAGTAATTAGTGGTGGGAAATTTGTTTTAAATAGAGAGGAGTATTTTCTAGTCACGCAAACTCCGAGATATCTAAATTTTTCAGTAACAATTCTGAACGGAATTTTTTGGAGTTGAGAAGGATCTTGAGCTTTTATTGGCATAATTTCACTTTTATTCCAATTTATTCTATTACCTGAAAAAGCACCAAATTGTTCTATAACGTTTAGTACATTTGGGATACTAACTTGGGTTGTATGGATTTTTAATAGGAAATATATTAAGTAAGCTGCCTCTATGACCTGATATATAAAAATGAAGAGTTTCATAGAAAATAGTTAGCGGTTAATTGTATTGTATTGTATTGTATATCTTTATTATCATTTTTCCTGAGTACTTACATACGCAGAGGAAACGAAAAAACGTTGCTCAACCAGTGTCCATTCAGTGTGCGGTAAAAAATAAATAGAAATAAAAATTAAAATACATATATCATGAGTTCCAATCGGCAGCGGCACGACAATGGCTCTGCTTCAGTGTGTCCAAGTTGGTGGTTGGTGCGCGATACTTTGGCAGGGGGCAAAGTCCGTTTATCAGTCTTATAGCCTGCGGGAGAAGCTGAGGAGCATAATAATAAATTATTTACTACAGCAATGAATGATTGTCAAGGAGAAGCATTCCAATGATTAGAATAATTTCCGGAACAAAGGATGTTGGCTGTGATTGTTGGAGGTATATTATTTTCTTGATTAGAACCGGTGTCAAGGGTTATGGGGAGAAGGCAGGAAAATGGGATTAGGAGGCAGAGATCAGCCATAATTGAATGGTAGAGTGGATTCAATGGGCCGTATGGCCTAATACTACTCCTATAACTTGTGAACTTGTGAATTATCCAAGTCTCAGGACATCATTGTAGGAGTTCCTTCGGTGCCTTGCCTTAGACCCAACTATCTTCAGCTGCTTCACCAATGTCTTCCCATCCATCATAAAGATGGTCACTGCTGATTGCACAAGGTTCAATTCCACCTGCAGCTCCTTAGCAAAATAAATAATTCATGTTTGTATACTGCAAGACCTTGAAAACACAAGTCAACATCCATGCCATAAAAGTGTGGGGCATTGACAATCACAGCAAGAGAGAGTTTAGCCACCTTCTCTGATATTCATTTCCATTACCATCTCCAGGTCCTCCATCGACAAGATCTGGAGTCACTATTGATTCTATTTGACCTGCCACATATATTTTATAGCTACAAGGGTATGCCAGGGGCTGGGTGACCTGCAAAGAACAACTCATCTCCTGAAACCTCAAAGCTTTTCCACCATCTACATGCCTCAGATCGGATGATGTTGGAATACCCTCCCTTTACCCGGATGAAAGTGCTCCAAGAAGCGTTGAGTGACACTACCCAGGACAAAACTGCCCCTTGAGTTTGTACTCCATTAATTATTCTATTAATTATTCTACACATTGATTCTGTCCTCTACTGGCACACCATAACAGCCATGTGCATCGTTTATAAAATGCACAACAGTTACTCATTAAATTTACTCTCACAGCAGCTCCCAAACATAAAGTCAGAATCGAACAGCATGAAAACACCCCCATCGGCCCAACTCAACCATGCCAATCTTCACTAGTCCTACTTGCCCACGTTTGGCACATATTTCTAAACCTTTCATATCTGCATACCTGTCCAAGTGTCTTTTAGGGGCAGCACGGTAGTGCAGTAGTAGATGTGCTGCCTTACAGTGCCAGAGACCCAGGTTCGATCCTGACTATGGGTGCTGTCTGTATGGAGTTTGTGCGTTCTCCCTGTGACCTGCATGGGTTTTCTCTGAGAACTTTGGTTTCCTCCCACACTCCAAAGATGTACAAACGACTTTGTTTGGAAGTTTCTTGCATTTACCCACCACCCTCTGTGCAAAAATGTTAGCCCTCAGGTACCTATTAAATCTTGATCCTCTCACCTTAAACCTATGCCCTCTGGTTTTTGATTCCTCTTCCTGGGTAAAGGATTCTGTGCTCTCTACCGGCAAGACATACAAATGCATGGGAACACCACCTCCAGCAGGCCACCCTCCAAGTTGCACACACCATCCTGGCTAGAAACTATCTTTTCAGTCCTTCATCCTCAGTGGCTCTGGGTCATGGAGCTCTCTTATCTCTCCTGTGAGACGTCCTTCGCCGGAACGACTGCCTCACTCGAAGAAGCTAGTTCACCACCACTTTCTCAAAGGCAGTTAGGGATGAACAATGAACGTAATCCATGTCCAGCAGCAGAGAGGGCAGTCGAATGCGCCAGCTTCTGAACTGGAGGACATTTTTAATTTATGTTCCTGAAGAAGTATGTGCGGAAGTCCCAAGAGTCCGTGAGGCACGAGTAGCTGATAGCTGTTGTTGTACATTTTATAAATGATACACACTGCAGTTATGGTGCGCCGGTGGAGGATAGAATGAATGCTTAGGATAATTGATGGAGTACTAACTGAAGGGGCTGATTTGTCCTGGGTGGGGTCACGCTACGTGAAATTTGTTGGAGCAATTCCATCCAGGCAAGAGAAGAGTACTCCAACATCCTCCTGATTAGAGGCATGTAGTTTAATTTATTAGCTAAGAAATACAACGCGGAAACAGGCCCTTCGGCCTACCGAGTTCGTGCTGACCAGTGATCCCTGCGCACTAACACTGTGCTACACGCACACTAGGGACAATTTACAATTATACCAAGCCAGTTAACCTACAAACCTGTACTTCTTTGGAGTGTAGTAGGAAGCCGGAGCACCCGGAGAAAATCCATGCAGGTGACGGGTACAATGTACAATCTCCATATACGTCAGCGCCTGTAGTCAAGATTGAACCCGGGTCTCTGGCACTGTAATTCAGCAACTCTACCACTGTGCCACCGTGCGCATGGTAGAAAAGCTTTGAGGTGTCAGGAGGCGAGTTGCTCTCTGCTGGATACTCAACCCCTTGCCTACCCCTGTAGCTATAAAATATATGTGGCAGGTCCGATAGAGTCAATAGTTAGAGTGGTTTCCTTAATCAGCACAATTCCGGCCCTTGTATGCTTGATATAATTGGGAAAATAACCACATTTTGTCATTTTTAAAACACTGTCCACGTATATGTTCAGGTTAAATCTTGTGGAATATTCCACCATTTGTAGGAGGACCTCTATTACTTCTGGTACTTCACATAAAAATGATTTCCAATATTATACAAGGGCTTTTGCTGCAACCTTTATATTTGTAATCATGTTTTTGGCACTTGATTTTCAATTGTGTTCTTTCATTGGTAGTACTGACCAGCATGGTACTTTGTCCCCACCTCTTTATTCTCTTTAGTTTGACATGCATGTGATTATGAATGGGCTGGAGCAAATAAGATCAATTTAATTAAGAGTTCAGATGTCCACCCAAATTATGAGCATGAAGTCGAAATAGTTATTATTTGTTAATTGAGCAGTGAGATTAAACTATGGCATTTTGCTTGCTCCTTGGCACTGGTAATCTTTTTAATTGTACACATTGCGGTCTTATTAACACTGAAATAATGTGAACTATTATTCAAAGTGGTGGAGAATAATGTGGTCACATAATTCATATTGAATCTTCCCAGAAATGATATTATTGTTCAGACTTTAATGGAAAATACGTTAAGATTCTGATTTATGTTATAGTTTAGCATCAAATTCTCTGCACATATATTGTAGGAAAATTGGAAACAGCAGTGCAATGTGCAGATTTGTATTGGTGAGAAGGCAGTCATGTTAAACAATCATTTTGCAGGTTTTCACATCTGCCTGGGGAGCTGATTTCAATATGTTTAAACACTTGGACTGGAAGCAGTGGTAATATTGTTGTAAATTTAGGTCTGTACCTGTAACTAAATTGGAGCAGGAGAACTCAGACTTGGTAACCTGAGGTTAAGTGTTGTCCTATAAAAGAAAGCACTTTTCAAAAATAAATTAACCTGTCCTGCAAAATCAAAGATCTAAATACTCATTCGAACTTGATATTAATTGTGGCAATTCACTTTAATTCCCCAACTGATTTACTGCCCAGTATATTCACAAGCTTCAATATTTGTAATGCATCTTATTCCAACTAAATCCAGGAAGAATTTTCTTGTTAATCCCAGCTTGTTTCAAGATGCCAGCTGGAGATAATGAACCATTTACATACTTAACAAACAAATCATAACATTCAATTATTTTATGTTTTTGCTGTTTTCCACATCAAAGCTTTAAAATTATTTATTTCTTCTTTAGAAATAGCAAAAGGAAGCCTTTTTTTTCCTAACAGTGTGATTCAACTCACCATAGACAACTGACAGGGCCTGATAAGATGGTCTATTCTTGAATATTCATCTATTTTTTTAAATTTATTTTCTTTGGTGCTGTTTCATTGAATTTCTTAGCAGGAAACAATTTAATTGTTTTATTGTTTGCAGTCTTGAATTATACTTTTGGTGAAACACCAATAAAATGGCACATGTAAAATTGATTTTTTTTCTGTCACCAAAGCTCTGGCAGATTTATTGCGCAATCGTGAAATAAGGTATCTGGTTCAACCAAAAATTCTGAGCCGAGGTTTCCTTCTTTCTCCCCAGCTACTGATGAACTGATGTAATTGATATTGGCGTGTTCCCGCACACATAAATCTGAAGGCTTTGCATTAATTTACCAATTAATCAATGGTCCGGATTAGGGACAAGCTATGGTAAATGAAGAAACAAGGAACTGCAGATGCTGGTTTACCACAGAAAGACACAAAATACTGGAATAACTCAGTGGGACAGGCAACTGGAGAGCATAGAGAGGTGATGTTTCAGGTCAGGGCCTGATCTGAAAGTTTGAAAAAGGGTCCCAACCTGAAATGTCACCTATCCATGTTCTCCAGGAATAAGTCCAGTCATTGAGTCAGTCCAAGATTTTGTGTCTTTCCTATGGTAATTGCAGATTAGAAAATACAATATTGTGCATTAGGATTTTTTTCCCCCTCTAAGGATTTCATGTTCTTGTTGTCCATTATCTAACAGTACATACTCTCATTTTGTTCCAGGTATCTGGCCTTCAGAAGAGGTGTTGGCTTATTACTGTATTAAGCACAGTGAAATATTTCGGTAGGTAGAAATAGTTGTCTACTAAAATTCCAATTTGACTCTCGTTTATTTTGTATTAGCTCATGTACATTGTTCAAAGTGAATTACACGTTCTTTACATGGATGTTGCAGATTTGCTTGGAGGTACACGATCGCCACTGTACTCACCCCTTCTCAGTAAAATATGCCAAAATCTTTTCATCTTTGACCCACACCTCCCTGGCTATGCTTTATTTTCACTCCTGCCATCAAGAGGAAGGTATAGGAGTTTGAAAGCTGACATCCAGGTTCAGGAACAGCTTCTTCCCAACAACCATCAGCATCTTAAACATTGCAAACACCAACTAAACTATGGTGGCACCACGAACTTCGAGCTTATGTTTTGCATTGACATTAGGGTTTTTTTTTTTAACTTGTTGAACTGGTTTTGTTTATTGTGTTATCCATGAGTACTGTGTTTACAAACCTATTTTGCTGCTGCAAATAAGAATTTTGGTGTTCTGTTTCCGGTACATATGACATATGGCAATTAATCTCTCCTTCTCCCTCTGTCTCCCTCTCTCTCTCTCAAGCCTCTGTCCCACTTGCGTGTCCTTGGCACACTAATTAATCGACCTCGTGGTTGCGTTGAGGCGTGACGGCCCCGTGAAGGTCGCGTGATTTCATGCGCCCGCACAGCCGTCTGGAGCACGTGACGTCATTTGAAGATGGACACAAAATACAGGAGTAACTCAGCGGGACTGGCAGCAGCTCTGGAGAGAAGGAATGGATGACATTTCGTGTCGAGACTTCTTCAGTCTGAAAGAAGGGTCTTGACCCGAAACGTCACCCATTGCTTCTCTCCAGTGATGCTGCTGGTCCCGCTGAGTTACTCCAGCATATTGTGTCTATCTTCAATTTTCTTGGCCCCGCTCTGGGAGTAGAAGTGGGGGCGGATCTGGACCGCAACGGCCGTGAGCCCCAGGCCGAGTTCGGCGATTGTATGCCTGCTTTTGCTGCTGTTGGACGTGAGACGTTGTGTCGCACCAGGGTCTTAGGCCTGTCCCACTTTGGCCGTCAGTTACGCGACAGGCCGTTGGCGCGCAAAGATTTAGTTCGCTCCAAAATTTCGGAGCGCCGCGCGATGTCGGACACAACTACATACCCCTCTGCGCTTCTCAGTGGGACCGGCCCCGCACGGCCATACGATGCCCGTGCGCCCCAACGCGATGACGAGGTTGCGTAATTTGCGTGCCAAGGACATGTAAGTGGGACAGGCCCTTTACATACTTTCTTTCTCTCTCTCTCTGTCTCTCTCTCTCTCTCTCTCTCTCTCTCTCTTATGTCAGACAGGAGAGAGGCTGCACAGACAGCAGCGCATCACATGCACCCAGATATCTATGCGCAGACACAATGAAGCAAGATGTAATGAAACCATCCAGCATGGACATGCACTGACAGCACCGCCCACGTCGCGCACAGGTAGACGGCAGCCCACACGCGTGTAGATAACCACGCACAGACATTAGCAAAAGATATGGGCGGCACGGTGGCACAGGAGTAGAATTGCTACCTTAACATGCCAGTGACGCGGCTTCGATCCTGACTACGGGTGCTGTCTGAATGGAGTTTTATATTCTCCCCATGACGGCGTGGGCATTCTCCGGGTGCTCTGATCCCCCCCTCCCCAACCCCCACATTCCAAAAACATACAGGTTTGTAGGTTAATTGGCTTTGGTAAAAATTGTAAATGGTCCCTAGTGTGTAGGATAGTGCTAGTATATGGGGTGATTACTGGTTGTTGTTGGCTCGGTGGGCTGAAGGGTCTGGCTCTTTGCTGTATCTCTAAAGTCTAAAGATGTAGTGAAATGATCCAGTGAACTATCTTCAATTAAAACATTGCAATTATTCAGTTTTAAATTGGTATAATATTTTAATAGTTTACTTTAATACATGCAAAATATAGTTATTGTTACTATAGTTAGTATGGAAAGGATATTTGTGAGTGATGAGATAACGTTACTAATTGTGTCATGCCTGATATTATAAAGTGGAGATAGTGCAGGTTTTCATTTCAAAAAGTGCTATTTTATGGATTTTGACTTGACAGCTAAATAATCCCACATTAGACACTCTCTCTTTCACAATTGAACTGATTTCAATTAAAATGTAACATTTTGAGCAATCGAGTAATAGTAGAAGTTGCCAGGCCCTTTTTGACGAAGAGAATCCTTTTTGGGCTTTTTGTTGCAAAAGACAATTGCTTGATTGGATAAAATAGACAAGTCAGTTTTAAAATTTGTCTTCTTGAAAAAGAAGTGTGCACAATGCAGTCACTTACTGTCAATTCAGGCCCTTTACTAAGTACGGATATGGTTTGTTCAAATCCTTACAAGATTTCAGTATGTCTGCCGTTTTTTTGTATATTGATATTTTACATTTTCTGATATGGTCATTAAATATGTAAAATATTTTTGCCTATGCATTTCCTTTATTTTAGCTTTATTCTCACTGTTACTCCTCTTGCAAGAGCCTATATCAAATATGTTTGCTGTATAAAGATATTTGATACAGGCTCCTATAGGAGCAAAATTGGCAATTGTATCTTCTAGTACGAACTTTAGTTAGGAAGGCCCCTAAGTTTTAACTCAGTAACATACTGGGTTAGATGACCTTGAATGGTTTCCATTCCCAAGTGGGGGAAAAAAATGTGTCTTCCAATTTCTTGAACTTGAGAGACCTTGACTGGAAGATGCTTGTGGATGGCATATGATGAATATAGAGATGGGATCAGGATAAGATATGTTCGAGAAAGCTTACTCAGTGCCAAGGATCATGTATAAACACTGACAATTTGGTTGAAGTACAGAAAAAGTGACATGTATATGTAGGACATATATGTGAGACCATAATGCACCACAATTACGATTAAATGCATGTTGGGGTGAAGAAAAGGAACAGTTTTTAAACTTTTTCTGTATCTTTCTAGTTATAAAAACTACAAATAATTAAATATCTGTGGTCCTGCTGTACCCCCCCCCCCCCGACAATCAGCTGAGCAAGGGACCCGACCCGAAACATTGCCTATCCATGTTCTCCAGAAATGCTGTCTGACCTGCTGTTACTCCAGCACTTTGTGTCTTCTTTTGTAAACTAGCAGCTGCAGTTTCGTGTTTCAACATTCTTCCAAATTAAAAAACTGTATAAACTGACATCGATTGAAACTATCCAAAAAATAGGTTTGGGAGTGTTTAATAAATCCAAATGAATTAGCCAACAGTTATTAACTTAGATTCTGCACAGATCTAGTGGTTTCAGCTACGCACTTCAATTCAACACATCCTAACCTGCACAGTTGGAATAAGTAAATCCTTTCAATTAGCTTTCCAAGGTGATGATCACATAAGATAGAAGTAAAAGCATTTATCAAATTAACACATATAAAAAGAACACTTAACTGGATCATTTTATTTCCAGACTTCTTAGATTCTCTGCACTTTGCTGAACCACTGAATCTATTTGCTTTGGCATTCTTTAATTACAGTTGTTAATTAATGTGTTGCACAAGTATTTGGCTGAAAGAAACATTCCGACTCCTTCTGTCCCTCTTTTGTTTGACATTTCCTCGCTGATTCACTGCACCATCGCAGGAGGCACAATCAGGACACAGAGCCTCTTGGGGGGAAAAAAGGAACCTTTTCAGATTTGCAGCACAGCAGTGTTAGTGTTGCAGTGAACACTAATGAGAACCCCCACCGCTTAACGTGCCACACATTATTTTTTATATAATTATTTTTAAAAAGCAATCGACATGTGGTGGCCCAGTGAAGCAGCAAGACTTCTGCCTTTCATAGCTTTGTAACTTCCTGCTTGTTGATGTGTCTCTGTAGAGGTTGAATTGTGCTGTAATGTATATCCTTACAAAATCATGTTACCTAATTTGCAACTGGTTCTATAATTTCCTTTTATTTAAAAGTTATTTGTTCTGCAGAGGCCTTGCAGTTTGTGAACTAGGGGGCGGAATGACATGCTTGGCTGGTCTTATGGTAGGTGTGCTCGATTCTCTTCTTCCTCCCCACTCCCTCCCACCTCACCCCACCCCCACCCTTCCATTCAGAAGCGAATAAAGAAAGGAGAGGAAAAATGTGTTCTGAACATTCTAACTGCTGGGTTGTAGGACTGTCATCTGCATCAGTTGAGTTCGAGCGGTAACGTCTTGAGAGACCTTCTAGATTGACTTGCCATTGTGCCGTATTGATTTTGGCCATTGCTTTAGATGAACAGTAACAATTTGTCGTGGAGGACTCAATATCCCTTGTTGTGACATTGCAGGCCCCAAGAAGAACTACTTTCATCACATATCATTTGACGATATATTTTGTCCCAAATACAAAAAAAGAATCATTAAGGAAAAAAATCACGTAGCACTCTAATGTTATACTTACTTTTTTGCTGTATTGTTCTATCAACAAATATGATCCAGACTTCCTCTAATTAAATTATTTTAACGTAAAATAACCATTCTGAAGCTGTCAGTCCTGCTTTTCTTAAGCTCTTGAGTTATTTGTTGAGCAGATATTATGTCCCATTGCCTTTGCATAAAAAAATAACATTCTCTCCAACTGTAAAGAATATTGTTGCCCTGACTGATACTCAATGCACTTGTCGTGCTCATGTAAAATATGCCCAGGTGATTGAAAAATGTGGGAATATGTCACGCACTTATTCCATTTCTCTATCTCTTGCTCACCCTCACCAATTCACACTCTCTCATTCCCTCTCACACTCCCTTACTCCCTCTTGCTGCCCCTCCCTGTCAATAGTGCCCTCCCGCTCTCTCAATGACTCATACTTTCATTCAATAGCTCCCTCAAGCTGCCCCACTCCCATTCCCATGCTGCCTTACATGCATTAGCATCACAGAAATGGGGTTTTTGGCCCTCCACTTCATACATTGACCAGTGGCCCATTTTCGCTAATTCCCTTTGCCCACATTATCCTCCGCTGTATCCTCCGTGCCTTATTGAAATGCTGTGTAAATGTAGTTTAAATGTAGAGATTGTGTCTGACTTCTCCACATCCTCTGATAACCAGTTGCAATATCAGCAACACCCTTTGCCAAAACATATTTTCCTCCTAAATGCCCTTTAAAAAACTTATTTCACTTTATATCTACACCTACCTGTCCGATACCCTCTCCCTGCTGGGGAAAACAAGATTCTGACCATTTTCCCTATATAGGTTTCTACGCTTATATCGGATGACCCCCTCGGACTCTGTCGCTGCAGAGAAAACAAACCCAGCCTTTCCAATTTCTCCCCATAATTAACGTCCTTTAATCCAGGCAACATCATCATGAATCTCTGCCCTCTCCAGAGAAACCACATCCTTCCTATAATGTGGTGGCCAGAATAGCGACAGTACTCTCTGAGGCCTATTAACCAGTGTATTGTAAATCAAAGGTAGACACAAAATGCTGGAGTAACTCAGTGGGTGAGGCAGAATCTCTGGAGAGAAGGAATAGGCGACATTTCAGGTCGAGACCCTTCTTCAGATTGATGACAGGGCAGGGGGCGGGACAAAGATAGAATGTAGTCGGAGGCAGTAAGACTAGTGGAGAACTGGGAAGAGAAAGGGGATGGAGAGAGAAAGCAAGGGCTATCTGAAATTGGAGAAGTCAATGTTCATACAGCTGGGGTGTGAACTACCAAACAAGATATGAGGTGCTGTGCCTCCAATTTGCATTGGCCCTCACTCTGACAATGGAGGAGGCCCAGGGCAGAAAGATCAGATTGGGAATGGGAAGGGGAGTTGAAGTGCTGAGCCACCGGGAGATCAGGTGGTTAAGACGGACTGAGCGGAGGTGTTCAGTAAAACGTTCGCCGAGCCTGTGCTTGGTCTTGCCGATGTAGAGAAGTTGGCACCTGGAACAGTGGATACAGTAGATGAGGTTGGAGGAGGTGCCGGTGAACCTCTGCCTCACCTGGAAAGACTGTATGGAGTCAAGGGGGTAAGTAAAGAGACAGGTGTTGCATCTCCTGCGGTTGCAGGGGAAAGTACCTGGGGAGGGGCTGGGAAGGGACGAGTTGACCAAGGAGTTTCAGAGGGAAAGCAGAAAGGAGTGTGGATGGGAAGATGTGGCCAGTAGTGGGATCCCGTTGGACTTGGTGAAAATGTTGGAGATATGAAAATATGCTCTATGCGATGGCTGATGGGGTGGAAGGTGAGGACAAGGGGGACTCTGTCCTTGTTATGAATGGGGGGAATGGGGAGTAAGAGCCGAGCTGTGGGATATCAAGGAGACCCTAGTGAGAGCCTCTTCTATAATGCAAGAGGGGAACCCCCGTTTCCTATAGAATGAGGATATCTCCGATGCCCTGGTATGGAAAACCTCATCCTGGGCGCAGATGCGGTGTAGACAGAGGAATTGGGAGTAGCGGATAGAGTCTTTACAGGAAGCAGGGTGGGAAGAGGTTTAGTCAAGATAGCCTTTCTTACACAGTGTATTGTAAAGTTTCATTACTCAAGGCATAGAATATAAGAGTTGAGACTTTACATTAGAAGCAAGTTAAATGGCTTTTTCACTACCTTATAGACCTATGTTGCCACTTTCAAGGAATTATAGATGTAAACAAAGGTCCTTTTCTTTTTCAACATTCATTTGTGTTATATGTACAGTATATAACATACAGTATCCCTGTTTCAGCTTGAAAATGCAACACCTCATACTTATCCGGATTAAATTCCAACAACAACTCTCTGCCCAACTCTTCAACTGATCTATATCCTGCATTATTGGACAACCTTTATAGGACAAGCAATTATTTAATCATCCGTAAACTTACTGATTGTTTCTCCTCGATTCACATTCTGATCATTAATATACCTAACAAATAGTAAAGGTCCTAGCACCAATGCCTGCAATACACCACCGGTCACAGACTTCCCACTATCACCAAACCAACTATGGATCGAATTAGGTTGCTCATCGTAAATCCCCTGTGCATTCCTCTTCTAGATATGCCTACCCTGGGGGACCTTGTCAATTAAAATCCATGTAGACAATGTCTACTTCTGCTCTCTGTTAGCTTATAAAAAAAACTCCCTTTCCTTGTACAAAGCCAAGCTGTCTCTCCCTGATCAATCCTATTCCTTAGAAATTTCTGCAATAGTTCCTCTACCACTGACATGACATTTACAAGCATTTAGTCACATGGCTTATCCCTACTGCCCTTTTTTGTGAAATAAAAGAACAACATTAGCTATTCTCCAGTTTTCTGGTACCTTGTCTGTGGTTAACAAAGGTGCAAAATTCTCCAACATGGGCCCAGCAACCTCCCATAGCAACCTGGGATAGGCCCATCCCTGGTGTTTTATCATCCCTTATGCATCCCACGACATCTCATATCTCCACCTGCCTATTACTGACCTGCTCCAGATTATCCATGCATCCCTTCCTGAACTCACTATCCCCTTCGTGACTATAGTCTGTCTCCTTCGTGAATATAGATGAGAATATAGATGAGGAGCATTCAGTTAGGACCCTTCCGTCCTGGGCCTCCTCCACTGTGTGAGGCCACACACAAATTGGAGGAAAAGCACCTCATATTTCGCTTGGGTAGCTTACAAGCCAGGGGTATGAACATTGATGTATCTAATTTCAAGTCCCTCTCTCTCCCCCCTCCCTCACCTCAGTCTTCCACTGGTCGTGAGGGAGCATCCATGTATCCATCTTGTTATCGCACCTTCCCTTGCTAACAGTGGGCCATTATGGACACCACCCTTCCTGAGGTCATCTGTTGCCAGCCCTGATTGGTTCTGGTCTTTTCTCGCCTCCAGTTAATTTAACCCCCCCACCTCAACTTTCAGTCTAAAGAAGGGTTCTGATCCAAAAAGTCACCTATTCTTTTTTCCAAAGATGCTGTCTGACCCGCTGAGTTACTCCAGCATTTTGTGTCTATCCTCATCTCCATCTCCTTGGTCGCTAATAGGATCCACTCTTTCCCTGACTACCCACTTGTTCCTGATATACTGAAATAATGTTTCATGATCCTCCTTAATCTTACAACCAAAGTTGCTGCTTTTTGCTCTCACATCTTCTTTCTTAAGTTCTCGTGTACACACTATGTTCCTAATGATACTACCTCTTACTTGCATAAACCTGCCATATATTTCCAGATCAAAATTCCAATATCTTTTGTCATCCAAATTTCTCAAATTGTACAATTTTTGCCTTTCATCGTGATGCTGGTTCTGAACTCTTAACACGTTTTTAAAAAGAATCTCACTTGTCAGCGCCTTTTACTTTCATTTGCCTCTCATTACTAACTGCTCCCAGTCATCTTTCACCATGTTCTCACTTGCACTGTTGAAATCAGCCTTCCATCTTCATTTCAAGTCCTTAACTTGAAGACCAATGTTATCCCTATCCAACTGCCTTGAAACTTACAGAATTAAGATTGCTGTTCACAAAATATTTCCCCACCTACATTTCCACCACCGCCCCAGTTTTGCTTCGTCTCAGGTCGTGCATGGCCCCTTTTCTACTCAAGCAAAACACAAAGTGCTGGAGGAGTGGCAGGTCGGGTGGCATCTAGGAAGGGAATGATCAAGCGCGATTTTAGGTCGGGGTCCTTCAGATTCAGTTGGGTTTGAGAATCTGTTCTGACTAGTCTTCTCTACACTTATCTCAGAAACCTTTCTTGGAACCATTTAACAAATTCCACCCCATCTAAGTCCCTTGCACTAAGGCAAATCCAGTCAATATTTGGAAAATTAATATCACCATTACTATAACCCTATATTCTTGTACTATTCTACAAATTTCTTGCATATCTGATCCTTTAATTTCCACTGTTAATGTGAAGGCCTATAGTCTAACCCCAGCAAGGTGATGGCCCCTTTCATGCCCAAGTGATACCTGTGGGGCCTCATTCAACAATCACCCCAGGATATCCTCTCAAAGTGGTGCCATTATGTCCTCCCTAATAAGCAGTGCAAGTCTTCATTTTTAATCCTCCTCTGTCATGCCTGAAACTTCTATATCCAGAACATTAAACTGCCAGTCCTGCCCTTCACTCAACCTTGTCTCAGTGACTGCAATAACATCATAATTCCAAATACTAGTCCATGCTCAAATCTCATCTGACTTACCTGTGAGACTTCTTGTATATGTGGTTGAGTTTGCCAGACCCTCCCATGCTCCCTAATCTGCATCTGCCTGCACTGCCCACTAGACTTTATCTATGTTTGAGGTAAGCTACTGTACTTCCCACACCAATGGCAAATTAGTTTACATCCTCCTAAGTAACATGATCAAACCCTCCTGCAAGGATATTGGTCATCCTTCACTTTAGGTACAACCCATTACGCTTGGCCTAGAAGTTATCCCAATGCTCTAAGTCTCTAAAGCGCTCGCTCCTGTAATAACTCTTTAGCTATGAGTTCATCTATCCTATTTTTCCATTTCTATCCACACTAGCACATGACAGGCATTGCAGAGGCCCTGCCTTTTTAACCTGCTGCCTTATTCCCTAAACTCACTCTGCAGGGTCTCATCCTCATTCTATCCATGTTGACAGTAGCGGTGTACGCTACATCACTGGCTATTCTCCCTCCCCTACAGAATGTTCTCATGCTGCTTTGTTTTATTCCATTGGTCCCTCACTCACATTCTTACACTCCCATGCTCGCATTTATTTGCTCACGTGTATTTATTTGCGTTTATTCCCTAGTGTTTGTTTGCTTGCATTTATCTGCTCGCATTTATATTCTT
This sequence comes from Okamejei kenojei, assembly GCA_035221665.1. NCBI lineage: Eukaryota > Metazoa > Chordata > Chondrichthyes > Rajiformes > Rajidae > Okamejei > Okamejei kenojei. The sequence continues at coordinate 59,489,321 of CM069138.1, forward strand.
GCAATCCTGCAAGCTCTTGCTTTCTTTCGCACATTCTCGCTATCAAGTGTACTCTCACTCACACTTTCACTCACATTCTTTCGCTCTCGCACACGTGCCTGTACGTACATGAATGTACACAGTACCCTTACAAAGCCATCAACCTCCAATGCAAAGTTATGTGAAGGACATCAGGCGGACAGACAGAGGCAGGCTGAAAGGCAGAGTGACAGCCTAGTATGATGGCTGTAGTAGATAAACAGAAGCCTGCAAATGAAAGCCTCTCAGAATACCATCATCCACTGTCACAATCCAATTACTGAACAGAATGATAGCAAGATAGAGGCTCCCGCAAATGGAATGATAAAAGTATTGACTGATTTGATTGAATGATTAAAATAATGCAGACATAAAATGAAAAAAGATTGAAGATTGTTACTAAGAAATAGGTGAAGAAGCATGATACTGAAGGCTTGTCAGTTCTGTCTTCACTTCTACACAATACAAGCATATTTGCTCATCGTTCAATGCTTTTTTTTGCAGGTTGCTATTTCTGCAGATGTCAAAGAAGTTCTATTAACTGATGGGAATGAAAAAGCAATCAGAAGTATCCTTATTCATGCCTCTCATTTGAAAACAAAAGTTTTTTTTTATTGCTTATAAATTACTAGAGTTGTACTGTATTGCCTTTCAACTTAAGATCAACAGTGTAAGACCTGATGATTTTTTAGAGCTCACGAAGTTAAAAGGGAAATCTATAAATACAGGAAATGTAAAATTATAAATGAAATCTCTTGCAAATTACATTTGTCACACCCAAAGAGGTGGCTCATTTTCCTCTTCAGGTATTATTTGATGCTCTCTGCATCTCCCATCAGTTGTGTTCTTCTTTCAGGTATGCTTGTCATTCATCTCCATTAAGCCAAGAATAAATCTGATTCATCTTATGTCGAATAAGTTGAGTCACGGATGCTTTTAGTGGTAAAGGAGCACAACCTGAAAGCGGGAATCTTTCATTCATCTCTCTAAAGGGCCTGTCCCACTTTCACGACCTAATTCACAACCGTTTTTACTCGCGGACATTTTTCATCAGGCCAGAAAAAACGCTCCGACCTACTTGATGCCACGAGTACCTACTAGCATCACGGACTGCTACGACCTACCTACGACCTCCTACAACCTCCTACGACCTCGAGACGACCATGCTGCGTGAATTAGGTCGTGAAAGTGGGACAGGCTCTTAAGCTAGAAACTTTCCATAAACTCATGTATACTGTTTGCTCCAAACTTCCTGCAAGCAACAAATTTCATTGCACCCTGGTGTGTATGACAATAAACTAACGTGGATCTCAGACACATGCAATTCACTGGGAGACTGCTCAGTGCTACTTCTGGGAATCTTCCTCAGTCTTTCAACCCTGTCTGGGATTGACAGTACAGTGGCCCCACTTCATTTGCCTTCCTCTTATCGCATGGCAAGTTTCCAGTAGGATTTTCCTCCATCATGTTGCATCTCCCTTCAAAGTCTCGTTGCTTTTCAGCCATGCCAACTCAGTTAGAATTATTTAATTATTAATAGATAATTAGTTTCCAGCTTTTAATTGTTCAGTTCTTTTTATTTGAAATTCATTAAACAGGAAAATCCTTTGGTATACAGAAAGTACAGGCCAAATTTCTACCCACATTCCCCAAACCAGCAGCAGAGACATCTTCACGTGGTAGCTTTGGGAGGGTCTGCCTGTCAAGGCTAGGCCTAGTCAGCCACAGCAGGAAATACAATCATGGATAAAACATTTCTCTCTCCAAACAGAACTACATCAAAGCTGTACCATCATCTCTCGCAGATGGACGGATGCCAACAAGAAAGATTTCTACTCCTCATGTCCAACATCCACTTCCTTTCCGTAAAACTACTCGGAGGTTTCTAAAAGATGTTATCTTAATGCAAGTTGCTATTACCAAGGTAGCATGGCTGGTAGAGCTGCTGCCTCACAGCACCAGAGATTGATTTGATCCTGAACTCAGGTGTTCTCTGTGTGGAGTGCTGGAGTAACTCAGTGGGTCAGGCAGCATCCGTGGAGAACAGGGATGGTGTCTGATTAATTGTTTGTCCATTTGTCAAATATGGATCCAGTGATCACACAGCACCACAAGATATGGGTGAGAAACACCTAATCAGACAAAGATGTAGAAGACATAAAATGTTGGAATAAATTAGCAGGTCATGCAGCATTTCAGGAGAACAAGGAGAGGTGACTTTTAATGTCGGAGGCATTCCTCAGGTCCCGACCTGAAACATCACCTATCCACATCCTCCAGAGATGCTACCTGACCTGCTGAGTTACTCCATTACTTTCTATCTTCCTTTGTAACCAGCATCTGAAATTCCTTATTTCTACAGACAAAGATGTAGCCAAGCAACCCAAGACCTGAAATTAGGATATCAAGTTTGCACTTCAGTCTCACACACAGCCTGTTCTTCAGTAAGAATAAGCTCAGAATTTATCATTACATTGGAATGAAATCAACCAAATCAAAATAAACTCTTTTGTTTTCTAAAATGATAAGAATTAAGTGGAACCATGTGGATATTTAGGAACAATATAAAATAATTACTTAATTATTAATGAGCATAATTAAATCATTTTTGCTTTTAATTGTTCAATTTTTTACAGAAAGTGCATTAAACAGCAAAATCTTTGCACTGTTAACTTTGATTTGTTTCCTTGTTAAATTTGGAACTTTGGACCATTTTAAGCATTACATTTCTCGAATGGGAAAAAGAGGATGTCTGTGATGGTGGTATACTTTTTCTCATAATTTGATAAGAAATTATTCTAACGGTCCACGGTTCAGTATTTAGGAATATGTGCTTCCTTCGTGTGGTGCATTGACTCTTCACACTGCTGTTCCTCCTGTAGCTGTGTATTGTGCGTCTGCAAAGATGCAAGAAATGTTTGCATTGATTTCTCCTGATTCCTTGATGATAAATGATTTAATTTCAGACCAAGTTCACAATTACGGCTTCTTGAATGCATTATCCTTGTTTTTGTTTCAAGATACAGCATGGAAACATGGCCACTATGTCCGCGCTTTTGCCCACTGAGTCCACGCTGACCATCAACTGCCCATTTACTCTAAATCTTTATTCTCTTGATATTATCATCAATTCTCCCCAGATTCTACCACTCACCTACACACAAGGGGCAATTTACAGTGGCCAACTAATCTGCAAACCCGCACATCTATGGGATGTGGGGAAAAACTGGAGCACCCGGAGGAAACCCCAGTTGTCTCAGGGTCAACAGGCAAGCTCCATACCGACAGTACCAAAAGTCAGGATCAAACACAGGTCTGGCACTGTAAACAATAAAATCAAGTATTTATCCCTAAAAGATAGCATTTTGATGTTACCCATCCGGACACAAGTGATCAAATGCTATGATACGTTCCAAAACCATTCTAAACCTGCATATATTTGAGCTAGCAACAATTGAGCCTGTATGGTAGGTTATGGATATTGTGTACTACAGCTACATGTGCCACTGATATAGAGAGTGTATGTTCAGAGCAATAGATGGCACGTGTATGTAGAAGGATACTTGTACTGAAGTTTTTGTCTGAAGACGGGTTTCAACCCAAAACGTCACTGCACCTCGGTACGTGGCAAAAAACTACACTGAATTCGCCAGAGATGCTGCCTGATCCGATGAGTTACTCCAGCACATTGTGTCAATCCAATACTTTTTCTTGGATTTATAATCAAGAATCTGTCAATCTCCACCTTAAAAATATCCATTAACTTGGCCTCTACTGCCTTCTGTGGCAACGAATTACCATGCTCTGACTGAAGCATTTCCTTCCCATCTCCTTTCTAATGTTACGTCCTTTTATTCTGATGTTGTGGCCTCTGGTCTTAGACTCTCCCACTAGTGGAAACATCCCCTCCACGTCCACCTGATCCATGCCTTTCATGGAGAAAATGTTCAGCTTTTGCAACATTCAGGCATGGCCTGATTTATTGTTAGAGTAGTTGCAAATGGAGCTGAATGTTACAAGCACCCCCCCCTCTGACATAATGGAGAATGCATCGCTGACAGAGCAAGTGATGATGGCTTAGCCTAAGGCGGACTCTTGAGGAACTCCTGCCTTTGGTTTGAATTGATTAGCCTCCAGCAGTCACAATGTAAAATCTTCAGAGTCTCTTTCTATCTCTGGATTCAGTTGTTCAAAAATTGGTTTGAAGTTGTTCTGCAAAATTTTAACAGAATATTATTGAACAAATTATTGTTGAGCATGACATAAAAAATAATGTGACCATCTTTTTACTGTAAATCTTCCATCTGTATATCTATTCTGCACATCAGTCTATTTTCAGACACTTGTCGGTTATGCGGCAACTATGGAAACAAAGAGTCAATGTTACAGATGAAAGTCCTTGATACATTGACTTTGTTCCTCTTTCGCAGTTATTGCCTGACCTGCCGAGTGTTTTCAGCATCTTCTGTTTTTATTTTGTAGTCCAATCATCTGCAGTTGTTTTTTTTAAACGTTCTGAGTATTTAAATTTTTTTTTGGCTTTTTTTGGTCATCCCTTCCTCGTGCCCCTTTATGTGATGCCAGTTACATTGCAGAAGGCGCATTCAATCAACATGGGCTTGCTGCAATGGGTGGGACTATTTCTACTCACAAGAAACCAAGGACAAAAAGTTTGAACTTTCTCAAAGATCAGTGGCCCCAGTTTGGGTGACTCATTGTTGGGACCATTAGAGTGCAGCAACCCGCTATGGCCTTGCCAACCATCTGTTGAGGAAGGGTCTAAAGAAGTGTTCTGACTCGAAATCTCACCTATTTTTCTCCAGAGGTGCTGCCTGGGTTACTCTTGCATTTTGTATCTACCAACTATCAACTACCTATCTGTATCAATGTAATTATCACCACTTGAACCAGAGCCTATTACCCTTGGCCATTCAAGTGCTTGTCCAGATCCTTCTTCAATGTATTGAGATTTCCTGCCTCAGCCATCTTTCTCCAGACAGCGCATTCCAGATTGTAGCCATCCTCTCATTGATCCTGCTGAAATCTGAGACACCTCTCAGGAAAAGGTCTCTCACCGTGTACCTTATCCAGGTCTTTCAGAATTATGTATATTTCTATCCGGGTCTCCCTCATGCTCCTCAGCACCAAGGAAAACAAACCCAACCACTTCAGCCTCTCCTCATAACAGAAACATTCCTCTCCTCATCACAGAGCCTGTGCTTAGCCTCGCCGATATATATCGAGATATGGACCGAATGCAGGCAAATTAGATTAATTTAGATAGGCACCTTGGTCAGCATAGACGTTGGGCCAAGTTTCCTATTTCTGTGCTGTATTACATAAGAGTCTCCAGACTTTCATTTTCTCATTGATGCTTAGTTTTGCTCCTTTGGCAGGGTACTAATGTCCACTTTAGGAACACATGTGATTTTGATTGTTTTTTTTAATTGTATAGTGCAGGCAGTATATAATGGGAGATGTAGTATAATTACTGTTCTTCAGTCCAGTATAACATTTCATATTGCAATGCAAAGATTACAGGATTACAAGCATTGGAGCGTACACATCAAAGAGACAAAAGCACTCGAGAGCCATGGTCTGGTTATCTGCTCCAGATCATTAACCAGGCCTGTTAATTACCAAAGATAGACATAAAAAGCTGGCATAACTCAGCAGGACTGGCAGCATCTCTGGAGAGAAGGAATGGGTAACGTTTTGGTATGGTTTGGTGAGAAGAAGGGTCTCGACCCAAAACGTCACCAATTCCTTCTCTCCAGAGATGCTGCCAGTCCTGCTGAGTTACTCCAGCTTTTTGTGTCTATCTTCGGTTTAAACCAGCATCTGCAGTTCCTTCTTACACACTTTGCCTGCTAATTACTAGTCAGGTAATGTAACCACTTTGTTACCATTCCTATTAAAAGCACATTGTACAAAAACTTGGTGAGGGAATTTCATTCACAACAGTTATCTTCCATATGCACTCTTGTTTCAGGAATTGCACCTTTGGATTAGAATATGGCAAATGTCATTCCATTATTTAAAAAAAGATGGAAGAGAGAAAGCAATTAACTGAAGTTCTCTACTGGGGAAAATGCCAATATTTTCTACACTAAGATGTGATTTAGCAAAAGTGGACTGGATACAGCTACTTAAAGGTAAATCAGTGTCAGAGCAGTGGGAGGAGATAGTGAGGGTTCAGAGGTAATATGTTCTTACAAAGCAGGAGGATGAAACTCTTCAAAATCTAAAACCTGATGGATGACAAGAAGCAAGCGGGATGGGATAAGGAGGCAAAAAAAAGGAAGCTTATCGGATACTGTGAGCTGACTACTTCAGAAGCCTAGTGAAGCATTGAAAGATCAGGGGTGAAATTAAAAGGGAAATTAGTGAAGCTCAGGGAGAAAGTAAAATAAAATCAAGTGAAACAAAAAGGTTACTTCAAAAACGTGTTTCTAAAAGAAAGATAATTAAAGAATGAGAAGTTAGATTCCAAGAAAGTAACCTATTTGTGGAGGTGCTAGATATGGCTATGGTTCTTATTAAATACTTTGCGTTTTCATAAGCGTGGGAGTTGATACAGTATAATGAGCACAAATGAAAAATATTGAGGAGATAAACAGAATGAGAGGAAATGTGAAGGGATTTAGCTTTGCAAGTAGATAAAATGCCAGGTCTGAATGAAATAAATCCCAGGTTATTAAAATAACCAAAGGAGGAAATAGCTGAAGTCTGACTTTCATTTCCACTCCACTCAGGCTACAGGTGTGGTTCTGAGATGAGCTACATTATTTATTTTAAAAAAAGGAAGAAATGGTATGGACATGGTAATTACAGACCAGTCAGCCTATCGTCAGAAGCGGGCAAATTATTTGGAAAAAAATCTGAGGAATAGTATCAATTATTGCTTTGAAGACCACAGATCAAGCCAGGTTGCATTGCCTTATACCCATAGTTCTGACACTTGGTCTTGAAACTAGAGAAGTCCTGTAATTAACTTACTGAATGTTTCAACGATGCCATTTCTTCTGGATTTGTTTAGTTTAGTGTAGTTTAGTGTCATGTTTACTGAAGGTACAGTGAAAAGCTTTTTGTTGTGTGCCAACCAGTCAGCGGAAATACTATACATGATTTCAATCGAGCCAGCCACAGTTTATGATCGATGATAAAGGGAATAACGTTTAGTGGAAGATAATTTCTGATTAAAGATAGTCCGAGGGTCTCCTGTGAGGTATATAGTATCTCAGGACCGCTCTCCAATTGTTGATAGGATGGTTCATTTTCCCGCTGGGATAAAACTGTACCTGAATCTGGAGATGTGCATTTTCACACTTCTGTACCTCGTGCCTGATGCGAGAGGGGAGAAGAGGAAGTGACCGGGGTGAGATTGGTCCTTGATTATGCGAGTGGCCTTGCTGAGGCAGTGTGAAGTGTAGATGGAGTCAATGCAAGGGAGGTTGTTATGCGTTATGCTGGAGAATTGGTGCTCTGCTCCATTGCAAGATCCAAAGCAATGGTGATTGCAGTACAAAAATTTCGGAGAAGAAAAGAAAAGGTTGTTTTTAATGGTTCCTCTTCAGTATTATAAGATATTTATGTTTTAGTTGATTTTAGTTAACTCTTTAGATTATTTTTTTATTATTTTCTGTTTTTAATCATTCAGTTTTTGAGCATGGAACTGTACAGGCACTTTGATCCAAAATGTCTGTGCCGAACATGATGCCAAGTTAAACTAATCTCCTCTGTCTGCACGTGATCTACATCCATCCATTCCTGCATGTCCTTGTGCCTGTGTATAAGCCTCTTAAATGCCACTATCGCATTTGCTTCAACCAACACTACCTCTGACAACACATTCCAAACATCTACCATTGCTCAGTAAAAAAAAATGTTTACCCCCGCATATCCCCTTTAATTTTTGCTCCTGTGATCTTAATGACAGTTTTAATACTTCCCCCTTTAGATACAATTTCTGACAGCTTACTCTATCAATGCCTCTCTTAATTGTATATACTTCTATCAGGTCTCCCTTCAACCTCTGATGCAGCCCAGGTTTGTCCAACTTCTTGGATTGAAAGGTTCTAATCCAGGCAGCTTTCTGGTAAACCACTTCTTCTGCACCCTCTCCAAAGCTGAAGTAACATTAGCAAATTTGCAGATGACACAAAGCTGGGTGGCAGTGGGAACTATGAGGAGGATGCTATGAGAATGCAGGGTGACATGGGCAGGTTGGGTGAGTGGGCAGATGCATGGTAGATGCAGTTTAATGTGGATAAATGTGAGCTTATCCACTTTGGTAGCAAAAACAGGAAGGCAGATTATTATCTAAATGGGGTCAAGTTAGGAAAAGGGGAAGTACAATGGGATCTGGGGGTCCTTGTTCATCAGTCAATGAAAGTAAGCACGCAGGTACAGCAGGCAGTGAAGAAAGTGAATGGCATGTTGGCCATCATAACAAGAGGAGGTGAGTATAGGAGCAAAGAGGTCATTCTGAAGTTGTGTAGGGCCCCAGTGAGACCACACCTGGAGTATTGTATACAGTTTGGTCTCCAAATTTGAGGAAGGACATTCTTGCTATTGAGGGAGTGCAGCGTAGGTTCACAAGGTTAATTCCCGGGATGATGGGACTGTCATATGCTGAGAGAATGGAGCAGCTGGGCTTGTATACTCTGGAATTTAGAAGGATGAGAGGGCATCTTATTGAAACATATAAGATTCTTAAGGCTTTGGACACGCAAGAGGCAGGAAACATGTTCCGGATGTTGGGGAGTCCTGAACCAGGGGCCACAGTTTAAGAATAAGGGTTAAGCCATTTAGAACGGGGATGAGGAAACATTTTCACACAGAAAGTTGTGAGTCTGTGGAATTCTTTGCCTCAGAAGGTGGTGGAGGCCGGTTCTCTGGATACTTTCAAGAGAGAGCTAGATAGGGCTCTTAAAGATAGCGGAGTCAGGGGATATGGGGAGAAGGCAGGAACGGGGTACTGATTGTGGATGATCAGCCATGATCACATTGAATGGCGGTGCTGGCTCGAAGGGCTGAATACTCCTGCACCTATTGTCTATTGTCCATCCTCTGTAATGGGGTAACCATAACTGCACACAATATTCGAAACTAGACTAAATGAAGGTTTGTAAAGCTGCAACATGACATTCTGACTCTTATACTCAATGCCTTGACCAATGAAGGGAAGGATACCATAAGTCTTTCACTCTATCTACTTGGGTAGAACACAAAGTGCTGGAATAACTCAGCAGGTCGGGCAGCATCTTAGAACATGGATAGGCAATATTTTGGGTCAAGACCATTCTTCAGACTATCGACTTGTTTCAGGGAGCTATGGACTTGGATACCCAGATCCCTCTCTACATCAATTCTGTTAAGAGTCTTGCCAATAACTGTATATTTTCTTATTACATTCGACTTCCAGAAGTTCAACACCTCACACTTGCTCGGAATTTTAAATATCTCCAACCACTTTGTCTCCCTGATGTGAATGCCAGGTATCTCTCATGCAATCTTGAATCACTCTCCCTCTTCCTTGTGGTCTTTTTCTCTTTCATGGTACCAGACCTTATGCTGCTGCTGCTGCTGCTGTTGCTTGACATTTTGTCAGAAGCTGCTGTTAAGTAAGTGTGATCCCAGAGGAAAAATGTAGGTGCCATTTTACCACATGCTTCTGGATGTAAACCACCCTCATGCTTTTTGAAATGCCTTTACTGGTTTGTTTATTTAGGTACCTTTAAGGACTCCCTTGGCTGTTTATTATATCCTGCCCAATGTTCTCTAAGAATCAAATTCATAAACGTTTCACATTGTTTCTTCTGGGTTTTGTGAAATCTCAGTGAAATGGCAGTAAGCACCACAGTGTATGCAGAGAACCTTCTAACCTCTTGACGGCACATTTTGTGTTGCAAGAGCGTGGCCTTCCAGTGCTGAGTTTAATTCAGAGTTTAGAAATACAGTATGGAAACAGGCCCGTCGGCACAGCGAGTCCACGGCGACCATCAGTCACCTGTACACTAGTTCTATGTTATGTCATTTTTGCACCCTACACACTAGGGGCAATTTACAGCCCAATAAACCTACAAACCTGCTCATCTTTGGAATATGGGAGGAAACCGAAGCACCCGAAAAAAACTCCACCCAGTCACAGGGAGAAGATACAAACAACGCACAGACATCACTAGTACTCAGAATTGAACCAGGGTCTCTGACGCTGTGAGGCAGCATCTCTGTGCCGCTCATATGAGTCTCTCTTTTTCTCACCAATTCTCCAGCTTTATCTGCCAAATTCGACTGTTCATGGGCTTTCTTTCTCGTTTATTATATTGTTTACAGGATATTCTGTTGTGCTTCTGTAAGTATGAATGTCATTGTTTTGTTCACTTGGAAGTTGGTCTGCAGTACACAGATGCTAGCAGCACCATTGTTTATCTCAATTGCATGTATTTTCTTTTGTATAAGTCTAGATACCAGTGACTATACTTTAGTTGGTGATAGTACATCCAAGGTCTGGCACTGCTTGCACAATAAGGCCACTGAATCATTTACAGAAGCTAAAGCCAAAGCTACTTTCCATCCCAGGAATGAAAGCATGTGACATCCTTTTACACATTAGCCATTGGCCACTTGTCATTTAGGAAGAGAAAGGATGAAGGATTAAAGATCAATTATAGATAATAATTGTAGTGTTTTTCAGCACTTACGTTATATATAATTATTGTTGATCCTGGGCTCATTGATTTTATATGCTAACCAGTTCAACATGAAAGTGCCTGAAGGGCTTTATTCTTTAAAAAACAGGCAAACCTTGGCTGCTGCTGCAGAATCTCTGTCCATTATAATTTCCTCAGCTCCTTCTACCCTGTTAATGCACTGTAGGGCTAATCGCTTTGCATTTTGTCAGTTTAAGCAATGAGATGGATTAAATATATAGAGTACGAGTGATTAAAAAAAAAATTTAAACGCTATTTACAAGTAGGTATTTCTATACGTGGACTCGAACTCCATAAATGTAGAGAGAGATTTGGCCATATCCATCATTTTTATTTTTTGGTTTATTAAAATATCACCTCCAAGGATGCTCCAGTTAATTCAATCAGTTGCCTGACACCATCTCAACGTAAAGTACTACTTGATCCTTACCAGCACCTCTCAGGAAATACAATCAAATGCCCAAGAGCATTAAAAAAGAAATAATTCATGTTTGGACTATCTTCTGTGGAAATAGTTTTAAAGCATTATCTGTAAATGTTTGGCTCGAAGGGCTGAATGGCCTCCTCCTGCACCTATTTCTTATGTTAATCTTGCTAACAAGATAGTTTGTGGACTGAGAAATAGATATTTTGTGTTGAATATCATGACAGACTAACATTAAGTGACATTTTCTACGAGCTAGGAGTCTTCCAGGCTTGATTCCACCTTTTGTGAGTTAGTTTATCTGAATTAGGGTGATGGCAGGTACATAGTTATATAGCGTGGAAACAGACACTTCGGCTCAACCAGGGATAAAGGGTGATCTTATAGAGGTGTACAAAATCACGAGAGGAATAGATTGGGTAAACGCATAGAGTCTCTTGCCCAGAGCAGGGGAATTGAGAACCAGAGGACATAGGTTTAAGGTGAGGGGGGAAAGATTTACTAAGAACCTGACGGGTAATAATTTTGCACAAAAGGTGGTGGGTGTATGGAACTACCAGAGGAGGTTAGAAACATTTAGACAGATACATGGATGTGATAGATTTAGAAGGATATGGGCCGAATGCAGACAGGTGGGACTAGTGTAGATGGGGCACGTTGGTCAGTATGGGCAAGTTGGGCTGAAGGCCAATTTCCAGGCTGTATGACTAAGTGCAAACACACAATGATAACCTTTTCTTACAAACAGTCCTGTAGAGTATTGCCATAGCCAAGGTCATCCCTAATTTGCAAGTGTACAGAAGTAATCCACTAATCCTGTGTGCAAGAGGCACCATGTTATGGCAACATTTTCAGAGTCCAGAAAACTTAAGTGATATTGTGAGGAGTTGCCAAGTATCCATAAATTCAAATGTTTTCTCATTTGCTCAATTTCTACATTATCTAATAATTATAATTTTGTTTTTACCCTTAACTGAACAACCTTTTTCAGATGTTGCAGAAATAATTGAAAGAAACAAAAAACACGGACTATTCAGGGCTGGTTCTGTTTCAAGCCGGTAAGATGTACTTTATTTTATTTATTTAACAGTAAACAAATTATGTGTATCTTCTTAAACCTGTAAAATTAAGCACAAAATTACTAGGACAGCGTTTAGGATTTATACACAAACCAATTTTTTTCAATATTGAGAATAGTGTATTATTTAATTTAGTTAGAGCTGCAGCATGGAATCAGGCTCTTCAGCCTTCTCTGACCATCGATCATCCAATCACACTAGCTCTATGTTATCCCACTTTTGCAGCCACTCTCTACATGCCTGGGGCAATTTATAGAGGCCAATTAACTTACAAAGCCATATATATTTGGCATGTGAGAGGAATCCAGAGCAGCCAGAGGAAACCCACACAGTCACATAGAGAATGTGCAAACACCACACAGGCAGCATCTGAGATCAGGATCGAGCCTGAGTCTTTCACGATTGAGGCAGCAGCTCTACCAGTTGCGCCACTATGCCGCTCTATTGATAACAGAATTCAATACATGTAAGGAAGTGAGAGAAAATAATAATTGAAAAATCCCCGTCTACTTATTACCCTCCTCCAGCTAAGGACCTTTGACTCCTCCCATTTCCTCTAAATCCAAGGCGTAGCCATGGGTACGCGCATGGGCCCCAGCTATCCCTGCCTCTTTGTTGGGTACGTCGAACAATCCTTGTTCAAGGCGTATCGTGGCCCTATCCCCAAACTCTACCTCTGCTACATTGACAACTGCATTAGTGACACCTCCTGCACCCATGCAGAACTCACGGACTTCATCCATTTCACCACCAATTTCCATCCGGCACTCAAATTCACATGGACCATTTCTGACATCGCCCTACCATTTCTAGACATCACCATCTCCATCGCAGGTAACAGACTACTAACCGACATCTACTACAAACCCACTGACTCCCATGGCTATTTGGACTACACTTCTTCCCACCCTGCATCCTGTAAGGACTCTATCCCCTACTCCCAATTCCTCCGTCTACGCCACATCTCATGGCCGTCCGAAGGGGCGGTGCGTTAGGTGCGACCGCACCCCCCTTTTTTTCCAGAAGAAAAAAAATCAGAGAAATTTGTTTTTAAATATTTGCGAACATCCGCGCCTGCGCAGTGGAGGGAAGCTGGTGACCAAAGACGCAGAAGCGACGCAAAATGGTGCCGTCTCTCCGCGCGTGCGCAGTGGGCAGGATCAGATCACCGCCATTTTCAATGCATGCCTCGATGTTCCGGGCCTAGTTTGTGTGAGTGGGACCGGGAAATATTGCGTTGCGTTGCATTGCGGGGGGAATCTGTTTATTTTATATCGGGGGTATTAAAAAACGGGATGATTTGGAAAAAAAATGAGTTCCCGTATCTCGGGCGGCGGTGCGGTGTGTGCCTGCCCGGTCCATCGGCTCCATCCGCGGCGCCGGAGCCACGCCAGAGGGTCCCGTCCACTGCTGGCTGTCGGCACGGGGAGACCGTTCTCCCGTCGCCGGGCGGGAAGCGGGTTGGACTGAATCTGAACCCAGTCCTGGCAGCGGCCATGACCCAACGCCAGGCGCTGCTCAGGCCGGGTCCACATCACCAACCCCCCCCCCCTCCCCACCGGTCCCTCGCCCCCTACCCTCGCCTTTCCCACTCCACGCCGCGGACTCTCGCACCCCCCCCGCCGGGCCCTCGCCCCCCAACCTCGCCTTCCCACCTCCCCTCACCCCACCGGCCCTCGCAAACCCCGCCCCCCCATCATTTCTGGTCGGCGGCAGCGACGGCTGTAGTGCGGGGTGACGGAGGGTCGGCGTGAATGACGGGCCCCGCACAGCAGCAGCAGTGGCGACGGTGGCTCCACCTCCTCGTGCACCCTGCCAGCCCTCACAGCGGCCGCTGAGTGCCACTCCGCCAACGACGATAACCGCTTTCAAAACAAACCCTCCCGCACGCCGAGGCTGGGAGGGAGGGAGCGAGGAAAGAAGGGGTCTGCACCCCCTTTGGCGGTGGAAGGGACGGGGACAGGGATGGCCAAGGCTGCGGGGCGATGTTGTCCGAGAAGCGCTGACCTTCCTTCCTCACCACCTCCTCTGCCCCTCCCCCCCCCTCTCTCTCTCTCTTGTACGCCACCCTCCACCCTCCCTTATCTTGGGACCCCTCCTCTCCACTCCACACTGATCCACATTCCCCCCTTTATTCAATCCTCACTGACATCCCCTATGCTTCCCTCCCCATCTACCACCCCCCATCTATTCATCCTTCACTGATCTCCCTGTCCACCTCACATTGATTCTCCTGCTACCTCCACATCCATCCTACACTCGTCCCCCAATTCATCCTGTACTGACCCCCTTCCCATCCATCCTGCACAGACCCCCGATCCACACTGTACTGACCCACCCGCATTCATCCTGTACTGTACACCCAATTCATCCTGTACTGACCCTCCCATTCATCCTGTACGGATTTCCCCCTCTCATCCTGTACTGATTCCCCCCATCCATCCCGTATACCCCCACTGACATCTCCCGCGCTCTCCCCTCACAATTTTACCTACTCCAACCAACACACACTAATTCCCCTGCCTCAATCCATCCATTCTGCACCGATTGCCTTCTCAGCATATGTCAGCGTATGACAGGGCACACGACATGATGAGACACCCAGATGTCGCCCCTGGATTTTGAACATTCCAAAATCCAGAGGTGACAGGGAGTCACCGCGCGTCACTACATGCGTCACTACACATCAGGCCGCGTCACGACTCGACAACCTTTTTTCAGGCTGTCGCCGAAAATGGCACCCAAGTGGGACAGGCCATTCATGCTGTGAAACTTGAGGGCAAGGCTTACAAAGGCGGCGTTGGCGGCAAACTTCTCCCTGGCCAGGTTCTCGATCACATCAGGCTCGAGGTTGCAGTGTTCTAATAAACTGTCCAAGCCCGAGCAGGCTCGGAAGAACCGGCAGCTGAGGTCAGAGTGCGAGCACCATAATCCGCCTTCACCAACCTGCCGCTTGAGCGGCTCCTTGGGGCAATCTGCTGCTGCTTCTCTTGGCGCTGCTGGAGTGGTTACTTGTGCACCCTGGGGTGCTACTGGCGTGGTTACTTGTGCATCCTTGGGCGCTGCTGGAGTGGTTACTTGTGCACCCTTGCGTGCTGCTGGTGTAGTTACTTGTGCACCCATGGGTGCTGCTGGTGTAGTTACTTGTGCACCCTGGGATGTTGCTGGTGAGGCTGCTGTTTCTCCCTGGAGTGCTGCTCGTGTGGTTACTTGTGAACCCTGGAGTGCTGATGGTGTGTTTACTTGTGCACCCTTGGGTGCTGCAGCCTCTGTACCCTCTGCTAATTCTCCCCCTCCCGACGTTGCTGCTCCCTTTGCCAGCCCTTGCTGCTTGTCGCCCCAGCCGGACAGCAGCCAACGGACCAGGCTGCCAGTGCTCTTGAAACTGCGGGCGCTGCTGGTGGCCGCTGCTCCTCGCACAAACTCGCACTTCTGCCGGTACATGACCAGCGAGTCGGGCCTAAACTGCCTCCTGGAGCTGGAGCGACGCACAATGTCAGGCGGGAGCACCAGCTGCCCGCTCTGCTTGGGGCTGTCGGAGGCCAGGTAAGTCTTCATGCTGCTGCTGGTCCCGCTGCCGCTGCCTTCCTCGGAGGCAGAGCTGCCCAAACCATTGGGCTCCACTTTGCACCCCCTCGCCGTCTGGCTCTTCAAGTACTTGGCCTTGCCGGCAGCCACTCTCTCCAAGGCGCTCTGCCGACCCCGCCTTTCTCCCTCCATTTGACTGCGGAGGTAGCTGGGACCCTTGGTCATGAGCCTGAGCGACAGAGAGAAGCTCGCCTTGCAGTGGGCGCGATCTCGCTCAGCATCTTACTTTGATCCAGCCAACGAGGACAAACCTGTTTTCACATCCTCAAAGAAGGAAAGACCAGGACTTCCATGAGCAATGTCAGGCTGTCTGCAATTGCCTTAATCCATATTCACTATGATTTTGCCCATAACTTGGACAAAACCGTGACTAGGTTTGTGCAGTTATATTCTTGGAAAATGGAACTGGAAAATATGATTTATGGCTAAATGGCAATATATGCAGTCTACACGAGTGTCCGTCACCTGCATCACTACGCCAGGACTTCCATGAGCAATGACAGGCTGTCTGCGCATGCCTTAATGCACATTCACTATGACTTTGACCATGACTTGGACAAAGTGGTGAGTAGGTTTGTACAGTTACATTCTCGGAAAACGGAACTATTTCAAGTTGAGGTTGATGTGATGTGAAGTCGTTAGTTAAGGAGGACCATTAAAGCTGCACTGCACACACTGACACAGTCTAACAGTAACAGGCAATCAAATCAACACACAAAGCATTTTAAAAAAAAAGCTTTTCATTACTGCAAAAACCTACAGTATTTTTTTTGCTGTTTTTGCATGCTCCTTTATAACATTTTACATAACATTTTACAACAGTACAACTTGATTATTAAAACAAGGACAACAGTTCTTAATTTAAAAAAAATGTATACAACAATGACTCCAATCATCCCATTCCACCCACTCATTACTCGTGACTCAACCCAAATTATTTCTGAAATATTGGTCATACATTTGGTGCAAAAAGCTCAAAAATAAGGTTCAAAATGCACCAGAGAGCATCTAAAACCCCAGATCTTTCAGGGCCCTTATGCGGGCCCTGGAACCCGGACATGAGGGGTTTCCCACTTGTGATGTGCACTGTGTGGACTATATTTCACATAACATTTTTGGAATCCTGTCATGCCACCCCCCTTTTTGAATAGCTTCGTATGGGGCTGCATCTGCACCCAAGATGAGATGTTCCAGACCAGGGCATCAGATATGTTATACATACAATAACAGGGGTTCCCTTCTTCTATTGCTGAGGCTCTCACCAGGGTCTCCTCTATATCCTGCGGCTCAGCTCTCACTCCCATCCCCCTATTCGTAACAAGGACAGAGTCCTCCTTGTCCTCACCTTCCACCCTATCAGCCGTCGCATGCAACATATAATGCTACACGTTGCTTTACCTCCCCCCTCGACTCCATCTAAGGACCCAAGCAGTGTTTCAAGGTGAGGCAGAGGTTCACCTGCACCTCCTCCAAGCTCATCTACTGCATCCGCTGTTTCAGGTATCAACTTCTCTACATCGGCGAGACCAAGCACAGGCTTGGCAATCGCTTCACCCAACACTGCTCAACCGTTCGCACTAACCAACCTGATCTCCCTGTGGCTCAGCACTTCAACTCCCCTCCCATTCCGAATCCGACCTTTCTGTCCTGGGCCTCCTCCCTTGCCAGAGTGAGGCCCAGCACAAATTGGAGGAACAGCACCTCATACTTTGCTTGGGTAGTTTACGCCCCAGCGGTATGAACTTGACTTCTCCAATTTCAGATATTCCTTGCTTTCTCACTCCTTCCCCTCTCCTTCCCATCACTCCCACAAGCCTACTGTCTCCGCCTCTTCCTTTATATTTCCCGTCCCGCCCCCCCCCCCCCCCCCCCCCCGACATCAGAAGAAGGGTGTCGATCCGAAACAATGCCTATTCCTTCTCTCCATGCTGCCTCACCCGCTGAGTTTCTCCAGCATTTTTGTCTACCTTTGATTTTTCCAGGACCTGCAGTTCTTTCTTAAAAATTGAAAATAAATGAGTACTTCTGAAAATAGCAATAGTGGAAGATATGGATGGAAACTGGAGGAGTATTGAATCAGAGTGAAGCAAACTGGAACAAACAAAACTACTGTTTTGTGATAGTATTAGTTGCCAATTCTTGAGAGGAAGCAGAAAGTGCTATCAATAATCTAGTATATTTTTGCAAGAGATTAACAGGACAATACAATAGATTTTATCATATTTTGGTCAAGGTCTAGGTGTGATAAAAAAAAGAAAGGCCTTGCACAGGTCCTTTGCCAGGTACATGGAAAGAAAATGTTTAGAGGGATATGGGCCAAACCCAGGCAGTGGGACTAGCGTAGATGGGGTATTTGTGTCAGCATGGGCAAATTGGACTGAAGGGCCTGATTCCATGCTGTATAACTCAATGCAAAGATTTGGTTCTTTACTTCCATCTCACCAGCAGGACGTGGAAAGGTGGGTTTGCTGATTCTGAAGGGATCATTGAAGTGGGTGGGAGGGTTGTTGAAGTAGACCAAGTAAGAAAATAATTAAATGAACAAGTGTGAACAAGAGGGTGAAAGATATAATATTGTATACATGAAAAGGACTGCTTCTACCTGTTGAGAAGGTTGCTACTGAATCCAGCTATGGATTGTTTCAGGTACAGTGACTTGCAAAAGTATTCATACCCCTTGAACTTTTCCACATTTTGTCATGTTACAACCACAAACGTAAATGTACTTTGTTGGGATTGTATGTGATAGACCAACACAAAGTGGTGCATAATTGTAAAGTGGAAGGAAAATGATACATGGTTTCCAAATTTTTATTACAAATAAAAAACTGAAAAGTGTGGCGTGCAAAAGTATTCAGCCCCCCTGAGTCAAGACTTTGTAGAGCCACCTTTCGCTGCAATTGCAGCTGCAAGTCTTTTGGGGTATGTCTCTACCAGCTTTGCACATCTAGAGACTGAAATTTTTGCCCATTCTTCTTTGCAAAATAGCTCAAGCTCAGTCGGATTGGATGGAGAGCGTCTGTGAACAGCAATTTTCAAGTCTTGCCAGAGATTCTCAATTGGATTTAGGTCTGGACTTTGACTGGGCCATTCTAACACGTGAATATGCTTTAATCTAAACCATTGCATTGTAGCTCTGGCTGTATGTTTAGGGTTGTTGTCCTGCTGGAAGGTGAACCTCCGCCCAGTCTCAAGTCTTTTGCAGACTCTAACAGGTTTTCTTCCAAGATTGCCCTGTATTTGGCTCCATCCATCTTCCCATCAACTCTGACCAGCTTCCCTGTCCCTGCTGAAGAAAAGCATCCCCACAATATGCATGATGCTGCCACACCACCATGTTTTCACAGTGAGGATGGTGTGTTCAGGGTGATGTGCAGTGTTAGTTTTCCACCACACATAGCGTTTTGCATTTATGCCAAAAACTTCAATTTTGGTCTCATCAGACCAGAGCACCTTCCTCCACATGTTTGCTGTGTCCCCCACATGGCTTGTGGCAAACTGCAAACGGGACTTCTTATGGGTTTGTTTCAACAATGGCTTTCTTCTTGCCACTCTTCCGTAAAGGCCCAATTTGTGGAGTGTACGACTAATAGTTGTCCCGTGGACAGAATCTCCCACCTGAGCTGTGGATCTCTGCAGCTCCTCCAGAGTTACCATGGGCCTCTTGGCTGCTTCTCTGATCAATGCTCTCCTTGCCCGGCCTGTCAGTTTAGGTGGACGGCCATGTCTTGGTAGGTTTGCAGTTGTGCCATACTCTTTCCATTTTCGGATAATGGATTGAAAAGTGCTCCATGAGATGTTCAAAGCTTGGGATATTTTTTTATAACCTAACCCTACTTTAAACTTCTCCACAACGTTATCCCTGACCTGTCTGGTGTGTTCCTTGGCTTCATGATGCCCAAGGAACATTTTGTTTGTTCACTAATTTCTCTAACAACCTCTGAGCCTTCACCGGACAGCTGTATTTATACTGAGATTAGATTACACACAAGTAGACTCTATTTACTAATTAGGTGACTTCTGAAGGCAATTGGTTGCACTGGATTTTATTTAGGGGTATCAGAGTAAAGGGGGCTGAATACTTTTACATGCCACACTTTTCAGTTTTTTATTTGTAAAAAGATTTGAAAACCATGTATCATTTTCCTTCCACTTCACAATTATGCGCCGCTTTTTGTTGGTCTATCACATAAAATCCTAATAAAATACATTTACGTTTGTGGTTGTAACGTGACAAAATGTGGAAAAGTTCAAGGGGTATGAATACTTTTGCAAGCCACTGTAAGTCATCCATCTCTGAGGGCCAGAACCAGCTGATTCGTGCCCCAAGTAACCCACTTCTAACAGCATTAGACCCCATTGTCTGCTGAAGATACGTGATCCAATCCTATCTGTGACCAAACACTTCAAGGGAAAGCTACTCGAAACTACAGTTTACCTAATATTACAGTTCTCTTGAAGATCCTTTGCTCTACGAATTTTGATTATGGCTTGCGATCAACTTCTTTAGACCATTTTATTGTGAGGCCTGTTTAAAAATGCCAATAACATTAGGTAAAGACAGGACCTGGTTTACTGCTTCAGCATCTGCAGAGTAAAATGGGGTAGTAAAACATTATAAAAGTCAGATTTTCATGACGCATTGAGCACAGTCAAATGCACTAACAAGGAGATAATATGAAAAAGAATTTTAGAAAATTCATAGATTTTGAATATTAAATCTTATCGACCGGTATTTTGTTCTCCGATGCTGTCCACTCCCTTCCACAGATGCTGCCTGACCTGCTGTGTTCAGCTAGCATTTTGTTTTTTGTTCAAGATTCCAGCATTTGCCATCTCTCTTGTGTCTCCTGCTGACTGCAATGGTTCAAATAACAATATCAGCTTTCTAACGGTCACGAGTTAAACATTAATGAATGTCTGCTGCAGCCTCCTTCGGAGTGAGCAGATAAAGGGGGGAGAAATCATGAACTACTGCCAAGAAAGAACAATTATTGATGTTAAAAAAAGATTCTAATCCAAGTCAACTCAAAGCTCAAGTACAGCTTATTTTGATCAATTTCCTGTACCAATGATTAAACTTTTTTTTTGTACATATATACGCTGGAAAAAATAGCTGATTACAATGTTTTAATCAGTTAAACGGGTTTTGATGTCTGTGATAGCTTTAATACAATGGAGTTAGTAATCTACTGGATAAATGCTTGACAGAGATAAAAAGTAATATCTTTAATCTCCTTTTACAGGCTTAATACCTGTCAAAAAGGATTTAATATTCAAAAGCCATTTTAGTGTTTTAATTTCTATTCATATTAGCTCCTTGTTGGTGAACTGAGCTGTGGAAATAGTGTTTTCTGAAATTTTACCGCCTCATTAATTTAATCAGAGATTTCTTTTCAAAAAGCAACCCAGTCCACACAGTTTTTCCCGATAAAATTATCTGTCTAGTTTCATATCAGTCAGATTAGTATCACTTAAAGCTGTGCCTATTAAAACGGATACTGAATGCAGGATTTCCAGATAATCTGCAGTAGATTATTCGTCAATGGACCTACAATAACATCGTCATGCTTGCGCGAACCACATCGTGGAATAACAACATACTGAATTTTGATGTTTCTATGGAGACATCTGTGGCAGGCACAAGAAACTGATCAGCATAATTTAAAACTGCCCACCACCCTTAGAACCTATGCCTCTGAATGATCAGATGCGAGAGAGGGATCTCAATATTGATGTGAAGCTGTTTGTTACCAAATGTGTGTTTTTCATTCTGGATATTTTCTACCACTGAAATTTCTACAAAATTGATTGTTTGGTTTGATATCTAAATCAATATATAAAGTTATATTGTTATTGAAACAGTCAAGTACAAATCTAACAGCTCTAAATTCGGGTGATTTATGGGAGGAGAATTGGCAGGAGGGAGGAGGAGAGGGGGGAGATGATAGATATGAGAGAAAGAACAGGTTACTTAGAAATAGGAGGTGGGGGGCAAGATTGAGTGGATTCTCCAAGCCGGCATAGACTCAGTGGGCTGAATGGCTTTCTGCGTCATGAAAAATGTGACATTTTACACTAGATCTTTACGTTAATTGATATCCATGTTATTCTAAGGTATTGTATTCATGTGAGGAAAGATAAGTTACAGACACAAAGTGCAGGAGTAACTCAGCGGGTCAGGCAACATCCCTGGATAACATGGATAGGTGACAGTTCGGATTGGACCCTTCTTGAGACTGATTGCAGGGGTGGGGGAAAGATGTTTAAAAGGAGCTGGTGAGTTCTTGCTGGAATATTAGATGATGAATAAAAGGCACAACAAATGATCCTGTACTTCAAGTATGATTGGGGAAGATTTTAATATAAAGGCTAAAGGTTGGATTAGAATGGAGAAGACCCAAGATGGGGGAATATTTTGGATGTTTAAGAAGGAACTGCAGATGTTGGAAAATCGAAGGTAGACAAAAATGCTGGAGAAACTCAGCGGGTAAGGCAGCATCTATGGAGCGAAGGAAATAGGCAACGTTTCGGGTCGAAACCCTTCTTCAGACCGATGTGAGGATGGGGGGGCGGGAAGAAGAAAGGAAGAGGTTGGGCCAGTGGGCTGAGGGAGAGCTGAGAAGGGGAGGAGAAAGCAGGGACTACCTGAAATTAGAGGAGTCAATGTTCATACCGCCGGGGCGCAAACTGCCCAAGCGAAGTATGAGGAGCTGCCCCTCCAATTTACGGTGGTCTCACTCTGGCCATGGAGAAGGCCCAGGACAGAAAGGTTGGATTCGGAATGGGAGGGGGAGTTGAAGTGCTGAGCCACTGGGAGATCAGGTTAGTTATTGTGATTTGAGATGGGGAGAGGATGAAGGCAGTCTGTAACCCATTCAGGGACTGGATTTAGAATTCGATCATGAACCAGTTGAAGTCAGAATTGTATTTCTGGTAAATGAGGAGTATTATTGGGGGCAACAACCAGGTAATATTGATGGAGGAGTTTGGCTAGAGATTTCATGGGTAAGTGGATGGGGAGATTTCATTTCAAGACATTTTAGAGATATGTCATAGTGGGCCGAGGGGCCTATTTCCAAGTCGACACTGAACTTCGATCACCCATTCACACCAGTTCTATGTTATCCCACTTTCCCATCCACTCTCCATAATTAGGGGCAATTTTAAAGTGGTAAATTAACCTTCCAAATCGCATGTCTTTGGGATTTGGGAGGAAATCGGAGCACCCGGAGGAAACTCGTGTGGTCACAGAGGGAACTTGCAAACTCCACACATGCCACCCGAGATCAGGATTGAACCCAGTTTCGCTGGCGATGTTGGGCAGCAGGTCTATCAGCTATGCCACTGGGTCGTCCTAAGATGTTGTCAGAAGTAGAGATCAGGTAAGTTTTAGTGATCGTGTGAATGATTCGGGTTGTCAGCAATGAGTACTGATAGGGTAAGAATTGTAGGATGGGGATGTGGAGATCGGAGCCTCTTTTGGGAGCATCAGGGTTTGGGAAGTCTTACTTTAGTTTGTTGTTACGTGCACAGTGAAAAGCTTTTGTTGCATGCTAAATAGTCAGCGGAATGTCAATGCATTATTACAGTTGAGCTATCCGTAGGGTATTGATACATATTCCACCATTCAATCACGGCTGATCTATCTTTCCCTCCCAACCCCATTCTCCTGCCTTCTCCCCATAACCTCTTACACCCATACTAATCTTTCAATCTCTTCCTTAAAAATATCCATTGACTTAGCCTCCACAGCCTTCAGTGGCAATAAATTCCACTGATTTGCCACCCTCAAACTAAATAAATTCCCCCTCATCTCCTTCCTAAAGGTACATCCTTTTGTTCTCTGATCCTAGACTCTCCCACTAGTGGAATCATCCTCTCCACATCCACAGCATCCACGCCATTTTTTCTTCATATCAATAAAACAGTTGTTGTCTGAAGAGAGACTGTGTCCCCAATGTTAGAGTACAATGCTGAGTGCTCCGTTGCCCACAGATATACAATATTTTGCAGATGAGTGAAGTTGGTGATAAATAACCAGTGATTATTAACACTCAGTACACAGAATTATGTCTTGTGGAAGCATTATTTCTCAACAATTTTCTTTTCTCGGTATGAGGTTGAAATGTATTATTCACCAGTGCCAAATATTTAAATATTCTATCACGCTCATGTAACCTTAAACATTGGAAATCAATGTCAGGGAAAAAACTGTTTAATAAAAAACGGAAGAATCAGCATGCTACGGGGTAATTATATGTTTACTTTCCCAGTTTATTCAAATGTGCATAATCAACAATTTCATTTTAGATCATTTCACTCAGAAATCATTTGCGAGAATTTTTTTTTCCTAATTCTGTTTCAGAGTAAATTGTGCGTCGTACCACAATATGTCTGTTTAGCCAACAGAACTTAAGGCTATGAAATAAACATCATTTAAAAAATGAATTTCTTCCAATGTCAGTTTTAGGAAATGTTAGCAGTATGTGAGTATCTAGGACATTAGAGAGTTCACTCGATTTTTCTGGTAAGTACTGATAATTCTGCATGGAGCTGCCAGCATTAGCATATGTGCTGTTAATTTTTGGACCCCTTGTACTTCATACGGAATGTAGTGGCGAGCTGTATCTTGCTGGGAAATTAGTTCCTGGATCACATAGGATTGTGGAATTGTTGTGGAATTGAGGGTGGCAATTGTGCCCATTGACTTTTCTGCTTGCTCAATTCCATCAGTCCCATTCTCGTATTCATAGTCCTCAAGATGATGCTTTCTAGTTCCTATCCAATTCCCTTTTGGAACTTCTATTACACCACCTATCATAAGGCCATAAGTGCGAGGAGCAGAATTAGGTCATTTGGCCCATCAAGTCAACTCCGCCATTCAATTATAGCTTATTCAATTATAGCCTCTTCCTCCTAACCCCATTCTCCTGCCTTCTCCCCATAACCCATGACACCCATACTATCGAGCCAATAAGTTTGAGATCAAAACTCTCTTGTATCAAAGAGTTTTTCCTCAGTCTACTCTGGTATGTTCAGCCAAATTATAAATTTGTGTCAGTCTTGAACCATCGTTTATTCCATGAAATTAATTTAGATGATCAGCCATGATCATATTGAATGGCAGTGCTGGCTCGAAAGGCTGAATGGCCTTCAAGCTAGCACCTGAATAGGTACTCCTGTACCTATTTTTCTATGTTTCCAATACTCTCTATGTTAAGCTGTATTCCTCTAGAAAATATTATATCAATCTTTCATGCTCCTCGAAGAATTATCCTGCTTCTTCATCTCCCTCTATCACTAAATTCCCTTAGCCTTGGAAATCTCACCTAAACCATTTTTGCACCCTCTCCAAGACCTTTCCTCCTTTCCTAAAATAAGGTGACAGTAACTAGTTAGAATACTCGATCGACGCTTTACCAATGTTTTAGAAACCTTTACATAACCTGTCTGCTTCTTTGTATTCTGTGCTTGTATTAATCTCAGGATCCCAATTACGTCAATGGGCATAAAGTCAAGAGTACTCCAATGGTTGAGATCATAACTTGGACAAAAGAATGTGGCTGTGATCGTTAGAGCCAGTCTTTCCACTGTCAGGATGTCACTGAAAAAGTTCTTCAGGACACTGTCCTGGATCCAACCATCTTCATCTGTTTCTTCGATGGCCCTTTTCTAGCACAAGATCAGGAGAGGGACTGCTTGCAGAATTGTGCAGAATTTGATTATATTTGCAAGGCTATGCCTGCATGCAATAAGCTCTCATTTCAGGCATGTATAGATAAAAGAAAAATAATATCTGCTGCACAAAATTACCATTCCATTACCATCCCCTACATGAGTTTAACCACTTTCCTTTGATAATCAATGGTATTATCATGGTCGGGTCCTTTGTCAACAGTTTTCAAGAGGTCACCACTGGCCAAAAACCTGATTAGAACTATCATGAAAACTGGCTACTGAGCAAGTCAGAGATGGGTTGTCCAATGGTAAGTAAATTTGCAAGATAGAAGTAATGCAATATGTTTCATTGATGGATTTATCCAATTGTTGGATAAATGCAGCTCCAACAACTGTTAAGAAAATTGACATCATCCAGGAACCATTATGTTGCTCCATTCACCATACTAAATGTTGATTCTTTCCACTACCACCTGCAGTTACTTGCTTAGGCTTCTCTGAACCCCACAGCTTCATTACCGCAAAGGACAGGAGCAGCAGATATCTTGGAACACACCAGCATATTCACTTCAGGTTGCATGCCATGCCGACTTGGAAATGTATTGACATTTGTTATATTCCTGGAATTTGGTCTCCACCATTCACACTGTAAAAAGTTTACTACCAACAAAAGTAAACCCAGTCACCTTTCCTTGAGATTTAAAGGCGTAATAACACTGGAATTAGGAGCAGGGGCGGGACATTCAGCCCATTGACTATCTCTAACATTCAGAACCTCTGGGATAAAAATAATTTCCAGTGATTCAAAAGTGAACCCAGCCACCTTTCTGTTGAGTGAATCAAACATACTCACTGATCTGGTATCTATATACTTTTAAAACTCTGTGTGTGTGTGAGGGTGTACGGCGTTTTGCATTTGATTTGTTACTCCGCACAAATCACACGCAAAAACGCAACATTTTTTCCATTTAGCTAGCGATTTTACTTTTACATTTGCACATCCACTCCTTGGTCAATTATTTCCCCAGATTTTGAGGAAAATTGATCACAAAACTCAAACACAACTCAATTTTTAAGATCTAAACGGCTCTTACCAGCTGCTGACGTAACAGTGGCCACATGCCGACCAATCCAGGCCCACAGATCGTGAGCAGCGACTCCTCATGCGCTGAATTTCTCCACATAAGTTCTGCTGAACTCACAGCTGGCGCAGCTCGCGAAGCCCCGCCCGCCTGCGCGCCCCTCCCATCCCCTGCGTGCTCCATGAGAGTCAGAAGCACACAGCTGGACTCCCACGCCCGCCCGCCCGCCCACTCCAAACCCCCCCCCCTCCGTTCTCAAAATGCTTTGCCGATCGGGAGAAGAGATAAGGCGACGGGCGGCCAGGGTAAAGGCCGGACGCTGTCATTGTACTTTCAATCCCGCCCTCTCTCTCCCCCCCTCTCTCTCCCTCTCTCTCTCTCTCCCCACTCTCTCTCGATTGGCCGGCCCTCTGCTGCTTTTGATTGGCCGCTCCGTTCGCACCAGCAGGGTCTCCCGCTCAATAGACGCCGCAAATCGGAAACCCCAGCTCCAAAAAGCAGGAAGCTCTCCTGCCTCTGTGTCCCTTTCAATGCCCCTCTCTGTGTGTCCCTCTCTGTGTGCCTCTCTCTGAGTGCATCCGTGTCCCCCTCTGTGTGTCACTCTCTGTGTGCCTCCGTGTCCCTCTCTGTGTGCCTCCATGTCCCTCTCTGTGTTCCTCCATGTCCCTCTCTGTGTGCCTCCGTGTCTCTCTCTCTGTGTCTCCGTGTCCCTCTCTGTCTGCCTCCGTGTCTCCCTCTCTGTGCCTCCATGTCCCTCTCTATGCCTCTGTCTCCCTCTCTGTGCCTCCGTCTGCCTCTCCGTGCCTGCAAATTGGGGGCCATGTGTGAGTGGATAGGGCAGGGCATGGGGTAAAAGGAGTGAATTAATAATATTAATATAATATCAATGGGGGTGGTTAGTGTGTGTGTGTGAGTGAGGTAGGTTAGTGTGTGTGTGACACCTCCGGCCGCCCCCTCCCCTCGCAACCGCGCGTAGGGGGAACAAACTCAACGGGTCTGCACTTGGTCTAGTATCTCTCTAAAGATGGCGCCTGCCTGTGGCAACATTTTGCCAGCAGCTCAACAGAAGAGGATTATTTATAGCTTCAATCAACTCACCTGGATCAGAGAAAGGGCAGAAATCGGCACCATAATGGACAAGCTGCTAGTGCACTTGAAGGCACTAGCGATATCGCGATATAGCGATAGCCCCCGACTGCAAGCTGTTCCCTTGATCACAGGAAAGCACCCAACCAGACTGAGGATCACAGGTACTATATCTGAAAACACTGAGAAGACCTCCGGAGCCGACGGGCAGGATCTCCCAGGAGCAACGGAGCTGGAGATGCCGTTTGTGAGGGAACCCCCATTCGCAACGGAGCTGGAGCTGCCGTCTGCAAGGGAATCCCCATTCCAGCGCAGGTTCGCAAAAACAGCAGGTACTAAGTACAGTACCTGGAAACTACAGGGAGGCCTCCATTGTGTCCGGAACGTGGGCAATGGGCAGGACTTCAGGTCAGACAAGCGCAGGGGACTTCGACCCCATCTCCCTACCATCCTCCTGGCCAATGTACAATCCCTTGAAAATAAAGTGGAGGACATAAGAGCAAGGCTGCTTTACCAAAGGGTGCTGATGGAATGCTCTGTGTTCTGTTTCACAGAAACATGGCTCACCTCCAGCTCCCCAGACTCAGCAGTCCAGCCTGAAGGTTTCACCATCAATCACATGTACCGTACACTGGCATCTGGGAAAGGGAGAGGAGGGAGCGTCTGCCTCATGGTCAACTCTGCGTGGTGCTCAGACGTGGCAGTCCTATCCAACTCCAGCTCTCCGCACATGGAACACCAGGCAGTGAAGTGCCGTTCCTTCTACCTACTGAGGGAATTCACCTACATCATCCTGACCGAGGACTACATCCCAACACAGGCAGATGTCCATTTGGCACTGGGGGGCTGCACGCTGTGGTCAACAAGCACCAGATGTCTTACCCCGAGGCATTTACCACCATAGCCGGGGATTTCAACAACAAAACAAAGCCAACCTTAAGAAATCGCTCCTTAACTTCCACCAACATGTCTCCTGCAACACCAGAGGACCAAACACCCTCGACCACTGCTACACGACCATCAAGGATGCCTATCGCTCTATCCCTCGCCCTCACTTCGGTAAATCCAACCAAACTGCAGTGCTGCTTCTTCCTGCCTACAGGCAGCAATTGAAGAGCGCACCCCCAGAGGTGAGGTCAGTACAGAGCTGGTCGGGGTGGGGGGGGGGGGGGGGGGGGGGGGGGGGGAGGGGGGGCAGAGGAACAACTCCAGGACTGTTTGGAGTCTGTAGACTGGGCAGTGTTCAGGGACTCGGCAATTGACCTGAATGAATACGCCACAATTGCTACAGATTTCATAAAGAAATGTGTGGAGGACTGCATTCCAACAAAAACCTTCCGAGTGTTTCCTAACCAGAAGCCTTGGATGAACCATGAGATCCGCATTCTTCTGAAGACCAGATCCCGGGCATTCATGAATGGAGATACAGAGGTCTACAAGAAGTCTAGGAGCAACACTAGCAAGTTTGCGGATGACACAAAGCTGGGCAGCAGTGTGAACTGTGAAGAGGATGTTAGGAAGTTGCAGGGTGACCTGGAAAGGTTGAGTGTGTGGGCAGATGCGTGGCAGATGCAGTGTAATATAGATAAATGTAAGGTTATCCACTTTGGTGGCAAAAACAAAGGGGAAGATTATTATCTCAATGGGGTTAGGTTGAGTAAGGGGGAGGTACAGCGAGACCTGGGTGTCCTTGTACACCGGTCACTGAAAGTTAGCATGCAGGTACAGCAGGCAGTGAAGAAAGCTAATTGAATGTTGGCCTTCATAACAAGAGGATTTCAGTATAGGAGTAGAGAGGTTCTTCTGCAGTTGTATAGGGCTCTGGTAAGACCACATCTGGAGTATTGTGCACAGTTTTGGTCTCCTTATTTGAGGAAGGACATCCTTGTGATTGAGGCAGTCCAGCATAGGTTCACGAGATTGATCCCTGGGATAGCATGTTGGACTTAAAAACTAAATTGTATAACTAACACTTACTTTAAAATCAAGACGAGATGGAACTTAAACCTTGAACAGACATCTTGATGAGGGGGGATCTTATAGAAACATATAAAATTATAAAAGGACTGGATGGAGGAAAAATGTTCCCAATGTTGGGCGAGTCCAGAACCAGGGGCCACAGTCTTAGAATAAAGGGGAGGCCATTTAAGACTGCGGTGAGAAAAAACTTTTTCACCCAGAGAGTTGTGAATTTATGGAATTCTCTGCCACAGAGGGCAGTGGAGGCCATATCACTGGATGGATTTAAGAGAGAGTTAGATAAAGCTCTAGGGGCTGGTGGAATCAAGGGTTATGTGGAGAAAGCAGGCACGGGTTATTGATTGTGGACGATCAGCCATGATTACACTGAATGGCGGTGCTGGCTCAAAGGGCTGAATGGCCTCCTCCTGCACTTATTTTCTATGTTTCTAAGTCCAGATACAACCTTGATAAGGTCATCAAAAAGGCCAAAAGGGACTTCTGCTCCAAGCTGGAGGATGAGACGGAAGTTCGGCAACTGTGGCGGGGCTTGAATGCAATGACCTCCTACAAGGCAAAATCAGGAGTCAGCTCAAATGTCAGCAAAGCATCACTCCCTGACAAGCTCAATGCGTTTTACGCACGCTTTGATAGGGAGAACACTGATGTGCCTTGCTGAGCCCCTTCGCCATCACAGTCACAGAGGCCGACGTCAGAAGATCCTTCAGAGGGGTGAACCCTCGGAAAGCACCTGAACCTGATGGTATACCCGGGCGTGTTTTCAAAACCTATGTGGACCAAATGGCTGGAGTTTTTATGGACATTTTCAACTTCTCACTTCTGAGGTCTAAAGTTCCCACCTGTTTTAAAAGGGCATCAATAATACCGGTGCTCAAGAAGAGCAAGGTGACATGCCTCAATGACTATCGACCAGTGGCACTAACGTCTGTGGTGATGAAGTGCTTTGAGAGGCTGATAATGGTGCAAATCAACTCGTACCTCGACAAAAACCTGGACCCACTGCAGTTCGCTTACTGCCACAACTGATCAACGGTGGATGGAATCTCACTGACCCTCCACTCCGCTCTGGACCACTTGGACAACAAAAACCCATACGTCAGGCTTTTATTCATTGACTACAACTCGGCATTTAACACAATCATCCCCTCCAAGCTGATTACCAAGTTCTCTGACCTGGGTCTCTGCGCATCCCTCTGCAATTGGATCCTCGACGTCTTTATTCACAGACCACAGTCTGTCCGTATTGGTGGAAATGTGTCACGCTCGATAACAATCGGCATGGGAGCACCTCAAGGCTGCGTGCTAAGCCCCCCTGCTGTACTCACTCTATACTCATGACTGCGTAGCCGGACATAGTGCAAATTCCATCATCATGTTCACCGCCGACGCCACTGTTGTGGGACGTATCACTGATGGGGACGCGTCAGAGTGAGGTCTGACCGATAGACCAAATGGTGCCAGCACAATAACCTGGCTCTCAACACCAGCAAAACCAAGGAACTGATTGTGGACTTTGGAAGGGGTAGTAGGATGGGGACCCTCAATCCAGTTTATATCAACGGGTCGCTGGTGGAAAGGGTCAAGTACTTCAAATCACTGGGCGTGCATATTTCCGAAGATCTCTCCTGGTCCGAGAATACTGATGCAATTATAAAGAAAGCACATCAGCGCCTCTACTTTTTGAGAAGAGTCGGTATGTCAAGGAGAGTCGGTATGTCAAGGAGGACTCTCGAACTTCTACAGGTGCACAGTAGAAATCATGCTGGCCGGTTGCATTGTGGCTTGGTTCGGCAACTTGAGCTTCCAGGAGCGGAAAAGGCCGCAAAAAGTTGTAAACACTGCCCAGTTCATCATCGGACTGACGTCCCCACCATCGAGGGGATCTATCGCAGTCGCTGCCACAAAAAGGCTGCCAACATCATCAAGGACCCACACCATCCTGGCCACACACTCATCTCTCCGCTGCCATCAGGTAGAAGGTACAGGAGCCTGAAATCTGCAACATCCAGGTTCAGGAACAGCCCCTTCCCCACAGCCATCAGACTATTAAACACAGCTTCAAACAAACTCTGAACTATAACAGCCTATTGTACTTCATATGTTTATTTATGTGTATGTGTAAATATATATGGTATATGGACACACTGATCCGTTCTGTATTTATGCCTACAATATTCTGTTGAGCTGCAGCAAGCAAGAATTTCATTGTCCTATCTGGGACGCATGACAATAAACTCTCTTGACTTGACTCTTGACTCAATATTTATTGAGCAACGCATACAACACACTACAGCATGTTTCTTCTACTGTATAGCAGCACTGACTGGCAGCACATGTCGGGTTGCGATAATATGAATAGTGTGGTAGTATGCAGAGCTTATAATAATAAAGCAATACATTGGTTAGTAAGTAAATTGACCAATCTACATCTTTCCTTGAAAGAATAAAAAATGAAACACATCTAAAATAAAGTGGTATATATGAATATGCACATTACTGGGTGTTGACTGATTAATACAGTAACCAAAATGGTAATAGCACATAGAGGGAAGTACAGATGGTTCAAACAAAATCCCATTATCTATGAGGCAGCCAACAAATCCGTCCCGAGCGAGTATGGTACAGATCTGCATCTCCTCCCTCCACCATCGGGATTGCCGGGGACCCATGCGGTGGGAGCACTGGTGACCTGGGGGACAAATACGGCGAGACAGGCGAGCGGGGCACTGAACGTGGTGGTCTGGGAGCTGGAGGCACAACTAATGGTTGGTCTGCAGCAGCAGGGCGTGAGGGAAGAGAAAGCCCAACAGTAGGTGGATAGATCAGACGCCTTGCATCAGGATACGAGACTGCAGGATGTGATTCCTTCACAGGAAGTAGATGTTGACGGTTGCGTCTGTAGATCCCTCCCTTGGCACTCACTGCAGCTCTTTTGTAGGACTGTGGATGAAACCCAAACAGCCATAGCCCTTGTTGGTTTGGAGGTGAACAACTTGCCCACTGGAGAGAGGTTCAAGTGGTTTACTGGACATCGAAACCTTGCTTTTGGGTATCGCATTTCAGCTGGAGTTTCTGTGCAGCAGATGGTGAATGAACCTGTGGCTGCAGCAGTTGTTGGGGCACAGGCAGTGCAGCACAGGTCTGTCGGGGCATCAGTCGTTGGGCAGGAGACCCCAGTATTGGGTCACAGGCAATGTTTCTTAAATTGAGCAGGTCCAGGTTGACATCGGATTTGGCAAGGTGTGAGCGCTCCATTAATTGCTTGGCGCTCCGGACAGCCCGATCTGCAAGACCATTTGACTGCGGGAATTCTGGACGGCTGGTGACATGGCGAAAATCCCATAATTGAGCAAAGTTTTTGAAACACTGGCTAGTGAACTGTCTGCCGTTATCTGCCAAAAGGCGGACAGGGGCGACGTGCACGGAGAAATGGAGCGAAAGCTTTTGGATGACTGCATCGGATGTTATGCTTTGGAGCAGGTCGATTTCGAACCAGCCCGAATAGGTCAACGAGAACCAGATACTGTTTGCCACGCCACTCGAATATGTCAGTAGCAAGCGCGGAACAAGGCAGAGGAGGAACAGGGTGTGAGAGCAGGGGCTGCTTCTGTTGGTGTGACGTCAGGCGGTTGCAGATGGCGCAGGCTTGAACTTTCTCGCGCATAAACTCGGTCATTCCGGGCCAGAAAAACGTGCTCTTTGCTCGTAGTAAGGTTGCTTCCACGCTGGGGTGGCCTCTGTGGACGGCATCAAAGTATTTGTCCTGTAGAGCTGGGATGACTGCTTTGTGACCCTTGATTATGACACCATCCTGTAGTACCAGTACATCACGAACCAGGTAGTATGGGAGAATAGGAAGTGAAGGGGCGCTATATTGTTTAATCCAGCTGCTAGCCGGGATGGACTGTGGACAGGTAGCCATTAGAGTTTGTATCCGTTGCCGCTATGCTCTGCCAGGTTGCTTTGGCTTTCTGTAGGTACCGTAGAACACCTATCATTATGTGAACTGGTCGTTTTTCAGACTGCTGTTGTTTGCAGGTTGTTCGGTGGATCTTGGTTGCGTGTCAGCCACATGCATGGCCCATTTGTAGACTAGGGGTTATAATCGCAACTCTTGTAACTGATTCATCATCGTTGCTGGCGTGCAGTAGCACGATGAGTGGGTTTGTTCAGGGAATGGTGATCCAAACAGCTGGTGGTCGGTTACCAAAAATAAAGTCCTGAATTGTGTGCAGGTAAAAAACCACGGCTAGTAATTCTTTTTGATATGGGCGTATATCGCTGTTCCAGTCTGTTCAAACTGGGAACGGGAGGCGTAAGCAATTAGGCAGTTTCTGTTTTTCTTTGTTGTGTCTGTCTGTGTCTATTTCTGACAGACTCCTTTAGCGGAGGTCTGTAGGCAAGCAGCTCCAAATCCATATTGGGAGGCATCACACGTGAGTGTTACCGGGAGGTTTAAATCAAAATAAGCGAGGGTCGGGGCACTGCACAATATAATTTAAGGATTTTGAAAGCCCTATTGTGTTGTGGGTACCAAGACCATGCAGCGTCCTTGTGAGTCAGTTGTCGTAGGGGGGCAGATATTTTGCTGAGGTTGGGAATGAATTTCCCCAAGAAGTTAACCACTCCCAGGAATCTCTGCAAACTTGTCACGTCTGTGGGAACTGGCATCTCGTTGATGGCAATGGTCTTAGAGGGGCAATGGACTTGGAGGCCATCACCGGTGAATACGTGTACGACATAATGGGCCTCCTTGACGTAAAATCTGCACTTCAGAGGGTTAAGTTTGAGATGGATGTCTTGCACAGTCCAGTATTTTTTTCAAATTGGCATCATGTTTAGCCATGTCACATCCAGCAACGAGGATATTGTCGACAATGATGGCACAAGGATACCCCCTAAATAATTGTTCCATTGTACGCTGGGATACTTCGCTGGCAGAGTTGATGCCACAGGGCATTCGCAGAAATGTAATGGCCAAAGGGGGTGCCGAATGTGGTGAGATTGGACGAGTTGAGGTTCAGCGGGATCTGCCAGAAAGAACATTTGGCATCTACAATGGAACACAGAGGCACTACCTAGCTGGGCAGCAACTTCCTCCACCGTGCGCATCGGGTAGTGCGGACGTTTGATCGCTGTGTTCCGCTCTCAGGGGTTGATACAAATTCGGTTTTCTTCTTTGTTTTTCTGTGTTTCTGCAAATATCATGGTGGAAACCCAGTTGGATGGGTCAGTAATCATGGCAATGACACCCAGGGACACCATCCACTGGAGCTCATTGTATACTCTGCCACACATAGCATGAGGAATTTGCATCGGTGACGACGTTGTATTTGATGGGTAGCTTCCCAAGCTTATTGTCAAATAGTTCCTTGTACTGGGAAAGTATCTGCTGGGTGGAATCCTCGGCAGGAGATATTTGATGGACAGCAGGCCCAAAAGTTACCAGTCCTAGGTCCTGGCACACATTAATGCCAAGCAGAGTTGCAACTTTCCCACAGACAATGAAAAAGTTCAGCTTGTGGGCTTGTGACGCTAGGTGGCAGTTCAGCTCAGCTTCTCCAATTGGGTGCACCTCCCCTCCCCCATATGCTAACAAAGTGGCCGAAGTGTTTACAATACGTTGTGGCGTCAGCCTAAACATGAGCCACTTATTATCGAACCCTCGTCAGGAAATACGAGGGCGGGTATGTGACGTCATGGGCTAGAGGGAGTGTACTGGTATTTAAGGTCTCTCACCTCGAGACCTTAAGGAGTCAACAGGTAGCTGAGCCCGAGAGTACAACCTCGCTCCGCTACAGCAACATTGTAATATGGTTAGCGCACCAACTTAACGTGTCACCACTGAATAAACAACAGTTTGAACCGGCCTGACGTCTCACCTTTATTCACCACGTTTGGTGCCGCTACAACGTTCGGCATATCTATTCCGTGTAAATTCGAATAATGACATGACGTTGCATTTGGCTCCACTGTCGACCTTTGCAACAGTAATGGTATTGTTGACATGAAGTGAGACTTCAGGGTCGACTTGCTTATTAGTGGAAGCAACAAGGGTGTGTATGTTATGACTGTTATCTTCAAGCTCGTGAAGAGCGACTGGAGGAGGTGCTGGTAGCTCTTGGTACTCGCTATCAGAATATCCATGTTTTAACAGGTGTACATACTCCCTTGGGAGTGAGCGATCCCCACGAGTTATGCAAGCATTTAAAGAAATGGTTTCTCCTTTTGCAATAATGGCAGTTTTCCAAAGGCAAGGCACAGTTCGCGATCCGCAGGGTGGGATCTGCCACAGTTAGAACACTTTGCAATAAATCTTTGAGACTGTCGAGATGATGTGTGTGGCTGGGAGCGCAGGTTATGGTAGGAGTTGTCGGTAGCATCAACACAGTATGAGCAATGCGATCCGGGCCCCATTGGTTTAGTGTGAGAGGTCGTGATCTCAGCAATACGACAAGCATGTTCAGCTCGGGCCAGGGTTAGTTCAGTATCGTGGAGTAATTCATCACATACTTTATCACTGAGGATTCCAGCCACTAGTCTGTTACGGATGAGTTCATCACACAGATGAGCAAAACGGCAGTGTGCAGCAATATGGGTTTCAGATCACTGATGTAGTTTTCCAATAGCTCACTCTGTTGTTGGTTATTGAGCAAAAATAGAGTACGCTCAGTTGGATGTTGGCTACGAAGGTCAACATAGCTGTCTGATTTAGTGAGCTTAACCTCGGATCATCAATAGTTTCAGCAAGGTCCATGATTGATTGGTGTGATCCAGAGACTGCAGGTTGCATCGTCGAAAAACACTCTGCTGATTTGATAGCCTCTGTGCCAGCGACATTGAGAATTATAGAGGCACGGTCTTCTGGTGGAACGTTGCGATGAGCAGCACGGATGTAATGGTTGAAATTCACGCTCGAGAAATCCGCCAAGTTCAGCGATGTCTGAGTCCAAATATCAGGAGGAATCAGGTTTAGGACGAGTGGCCATGGCAACACAAGAAGGAGGTGTCAAATCGGGTGAAAACCAAATCATGGAAATCAAAATAAAAAACCGATATACTTAAACGTTGGAGTGGGTCAAACATGTCTGACACTGTTAAGTGAATCCAACATATCACTTATCTGGTGTAAAACAGTATTTATTGGAGTAATGCATACAATACACTAGAGCATGTTACTTCTACTGTATAGCAGCACTGACTGGCAGCACATGTCGGGTTGCGATAATATGAACAGTGGTAGTAGTCGGTGCTTATTAATAATAACGATTAGGAAGTCAAGTTAAATTATTTTTTTTAAGACAGAAGTGATGATATGTTTTCACTTACTGAATAAATGCTGCTCCAAAAATGTTGAGAAAATCAAAATCATCCAGGAACCATGATGTTGCTCCATTCACCATCCTAAACGTTGATTCTCTCCACTACCATCTGCAGTTACCTTGCCTTGGGCTTCTCTGAACCCACTGCTGCGATTACATCAAAAAAACAGGAAGCAGAGTTTTCTTGGAACACGCCAGCAGTATTCAATTCAGGTTGCGCGCCATGCGACTTTGAAATGTTATTGAACATTTGTTATTTTCTGGAATTTGGTCTCCACATTCCACACTATAGAAACAGGAATGTGTTAGTACATGACCACTGCCAACAAAAGTAAACCCAGCCACCTTTCCTTGAGATTTAATGGCGTAATAACACTGGAATTAGGAGCAGGGGCAGGCCATTTAGGCCATTGACTACCTCTAACATTCAGAACCTCTGGGATAAAAATAATTTCCAGTGATTCAACACCTTGTGAATTAAGACATTTCATTTTTGCACTGTGGCCTCCCTCAACCAAACATCTTCTCTGCATTTGCTTTGTTGAGTTCTCTAAGAAATGTGTTAACTTCAATAGGTTTAAAATAATTGAGGCCATTGTGTCCTTATTTTCTCCACACATGTCATCCCAGAAATCATTTTGGTGAATGTTCATTGCGCATGACAAAGTATGTCAATTTTTAGGTAAGGAGACCAAAACTATACACAATAATCCAGGTGCATCTATAATGGGTCTATATTGTTGATGTGTGATTCTTGGTACTCAATTTTGCCAGGGAAGAAGGGGGCAATGTTCTAATATGCCATGTAGAGTTCTATTACTTGTTCAAACTCAGTGTTGACCCTCAGTAACTTGTTTACATAAACACCAACATGCCACTGAACATGAACATTTCACACTCTGCCGCCATTTAACAAAACACAGCTTTTCTGTTGTTAACCAGAGTGGTTAACTTACATTTTTAAGAAGGAACTGCAGATGCTGGAAAATCGAAGGTAGACAAAGGAGCTGGAGAAACTCAGCGGGTGCGGCAGCATCTATGGAGCGGTGGAAATAGGCAACGTTTTGGGCCAAAACCCTTCTTCAGACTACTTAAATTGTTTTTTTAGAAATTATATACCATCTCCCTTCTACATATCTATTCACTTAACTTGTCATTAACCCTTGAACCCTCTTTACATCCATCTCCCAACTCATAATTCAACCTAATTTTTCATCATCAGCAAACATGGAATTATGACACTTGGTTCTCTCAGTTTTACTTTTAGACTTTAGAGATACAACCGTTGTACAGAGGTACAACACGTAGCCATAGAGTTGTATCCGTAGCCGTATGCTCTGCCAGGTTGCTTAGGCATTCTGTCGGTACGTATAACACCATCATTATTGTGATCTGGTCGTTTTCAGACAGCTGTTGTTTGCAGGTTGTTCGTGAGATACAACCGTTGTACAGAGGTACAACACGGAATCAGGCCTTTGGCCCACCAAGTCCGTGCCGACCACGATCAACCAGTACGCTAACACTATCCTACACACTAGGGACAATTTGCAATTTCAATGAAGCCAACTGACCTACAAACCTGTACACCAGGATTGGCCAAATTGTGTGCCTTCCACCACAGTGATGAATGCTGTGGTGGATGTTTATGTTAAATTTTTATTGTGTTTTTATGTGTTCTTTTTCATTGTACCGCTGCTGACAAATTCATTTCACTTGCACTTTATGTGCCATTTTGCTGCCCTTATACTGAATATAGATTGACGATTCATTTTGAATTGGACCAAAAGCACTGATCCCTACAACATCCCACCAGCCACTGCCTACCAGCGTGAGAAAGACATGTGTTTATTTCCCCAAGCTTTGCTTTCTGTTTGTTAACTAATTCTTGTAGCCTCCAGAATATTACCCCAATTCCATGAGATGTAACCTTGTTTGCCAATTTCTTTCATACAACACAATATAAAAAATATATAAACATACCACATCCACAAGTTCGCCTTCAATCTACTTGTTACATCCTCAATGAACTCCATAAAATGAGTTGAACATAATGTTTCCTACATAGATCTATGCTGGTTCTGCCCAGTCCTATTATTTGACAGGTGTAACGTATCCAAATTTTCTCTGTCCTTTCTTTCTTAAATAGCATGCTTATATTTACTGACGATTTATTTTCCAGAATCTATAAAATTTTAAACAAGATAGGTATCCACAATCTCTTTATCTGCCTCTTTTAAAACATGGAATGCAGATCATCGGATCCTTGGAATTTATCAGCTTTCATTCTCAATGACTCTTATCGGATATTTGTTGAACTGATAACTTTTTCAGCTCCTTGTTCTTGCGGAAAGCTTTGTCCTATAGATTTTTCTGGCAGAATTTTTTCGCCCTTTTATGAAGCCAGAAATTCTCCTGTCTCTGTAAGGAATACACATTTGCTCTTGCTCGTCTTTCCTTTAGACTTTTGAGATGCAGTGCAGAAACAGGCATTCAGCCCACCGAGTCCCACGCCGACCCAACGATAACCCCGTACACTAGCACAATCCTACACCCTAGGGACAATTTACAATGATACCAAAGCCAATTAACCAACAAACCTGCACTTGTTTAAAGTGTGGGAGGAAGCCAAAGCTACCAGAGAAAACCCACGCAGTCACAGCAAGAACATAAAACTCCGTACAGACAGTGCCCATAGTCAGGATTGAACCAAGGTCCCTGGCGCTGTAAGACAGCCACTCTACCGCTGTGCTGCCCTATTTTCTCATTTGAATTCCTACAGAAGCTCCTGGTTGTCGATTCTCTTGCCATTAGTACCTCACTGGAAGGACTATAGTGGTTCAGGAAGGCGGATTACCATTATTTTCTCACAGAAAATGTTGTTATGGACATAAATGCTTGGCTTGCCAGCAATGCCGACAGAGTAAAAATAATGAATGCGCAAAATGCACTTTCCCATTGTGCCATGCCACTCAAAAAACAATTATGTACATATATACACATAAGTCCCAAGATGAGGCCTTTCCAGTTTAGGACATCCAAGACATACAGTAAATGTAGTTTCCCCCCTACCGTTGTGGATGGATCATTCACCTGTGTTTCTTTTAGGTCCCGCAGTTCTCCTCTTGTTCGTCCTTCTGCTGGGCAGAACAAGGATGGAGTTCACCTGGTCCAACATTTCATTCTCTGGCACTTCTGCCGCCGCCAACATGATCCCACCACCAGTCGCATCTTTCCATCCTACTTATTGTAAAAGATTCTGCATTTACCCTACCTATTCCCTTGATGATTTTTTTCACCTCTATGAAATCTCACCTCTTCCTCCTGCGTTCTAAGGGATAAATTCCTAGCCTTCTCAACCTCTCCCCATTGCTCGGGCCCCCAAGTCCTGGCAACATCTCAGCCTTGTTTTGTCATCTCCATCCTCTCCAGGATCCACATATCTAGCTCTTGACCTACCTGCTCTACTCTTTACAGTATACTGGCTATTTCCTCTCTACTCTTTCAGTCCAGAGGAAAGGTCTCAACCTAAAACGGTAATTGTCTATAACCCTCTACAGATGCTGGCCAACCCACTGAATTCCTCCAGTGTCATCAGTACCTTGTGTCTCATTAGTCATACTATTGCGTTGCAGTCTAGCCCGGTCGAATGTGAGATGCTCACTGAATTTCCCAATTTCAGGTAACTCACATCATCTATATCCATTTTCCTCCTAATCCATACAGATTTTCTCACCATTCCCCTCCTTTCCAAATTCCAGCCCCATTACCCAGTTACCTTGTCTTCCCTCACATGGTTCTATCTGCCCATCATCCACTCACACATTAAACCCACTCCTTTCCTCTTTTTTCCCCCGACAGGATCCATCGGCCCATCATCCCGCCCTTGTATAGTTCCACTCATCACCTTCCTTAGGTACCAGATTCCAGATACATAACCATTTTTTTCTCCATTTATCATCTACCACCTTCTGACTTTACCTCCACACCCCCCTCTTCCGACCTGGTTCCATCTGTACATCATCCAATATTACCTGCTTCCACTTTGACTGCTAATTCCTGCTTCACCTTTCCCCCTGCACCTCTTTATATGGCTATATCCCCTCAACACCTCAATACTGATGCAGGACCTTGATCTGCATTAATTATCCCTCTGCTTCTGCAGATGCTACTTGATCCACCTGCACTTTGTTCTTTGTTCCAGATTACAACATCTGCACTCTCTTGGGACCCCATACCTTTTGCACGAAAACCGAAAATCGGCGTATTCTTTAACTTATAACTAAAGATGGGATAAGTGCTATGAGTAGGTGTTAAGTGTTGGTTGGGGAGGGGGTACCAGGGTTAGGTTTATGTTTATTGAACCTGCAGTAGAACTCGTTCAGGTCGTTGGTCAGCAGCATATCCAAGGAGCGGGCGGGGGGGGGGGGGGCTTTCCTCTTGTAGCTGGTGCAAAGCCCTTCCAAACTGAATTGAAGAGTCACTGGCTGAGAACTTCTCCTCAACTTCTCACTTGGCAGGCTTCACTCCACTTTGGCAGCTCTGATTTCCTCTTCTCAGCTTGTACTTGGCCTGCCTGTTGAGGTCTGCATCCCCGCTCCTGTAGGCCTCATCTTTAGACTGGCAGAACTGTATGAGTTATTCTGTAAACCAAGGCTTGTCGTTGTTGAACCAGATCCGGGTCCTAGTGGGAATGCAACTGTCCTCACAAAAGCTGACATATGATGTCACAGTGTCAATACTCATCGAGGCTTGTGGTTGCTTCCCTGAACA
Organism: Okamejei kenojei; assembly: GCA_035221665.1. Lineage (NCBI taxonomy): Eukaryota > Metazoa > Chordata > Chondrichthyes > Rajiformes > Rajidae > Okamejei > Okamejei kenojei. The sequence continues at coordinate 59,531,066 of CM069138.1, forward strand.
CAGTCCAATCAGAACAGTCAAAGCAGGACTGTAGGTTTTGAATGCCCTCGCTTATCCACCTTTTCATTGTTCTTAGCAGGCTTAGCAGATTTTAGTGTCTGCCTGGAATAAGGTGAACTAAACAATGATCAGAGAGACCCAGAGCCACCCGAGGAACAGAGCGATATGCATTCTTGATTGAAGTGTAACAGTGATCGAGTGTTCTCTCCCCTCTGGTGGGCAGGTAACATGGTCTGTACTTTGGAAGGTCTCGGCTGAGGTTAGCCTTGTTAAAGTCCCCCCAAAACAATGACCATGGAGTCTGGGAAGTCACTCTCTACTCTCATTACCTGGTCAGTGAGCTGCGTTTGTGCCTCACGTACGCAAGCTTGGGGGGGGGGGTATGTAAACTCCAGCAAGAATAAAAGAGGTAAATACCCTCTGAGAATAAAAGGGTTTGCAATTTATAAAGAAAGATTCTAGATTGGGTGAACAGAAGTTAGACAGTACCGTGATGTCGCTGCATCAGTCCTGGCTTGTATAGAAGCACATTCCACCGCCTCTTGATTTTCCCGCTGCCTCTGCTTCGCGGTCCGCTCTATGTAGTTGAAAGCCAGTTAGTTGCAGCGCATTGTCTGGGGTCAACTCACACATCCAGGTCTCGTGAGGGCCGCCCTCACACATGCACAGGGCAGCAGCTCGAGAGAAGTCCTTGTTTGTTTGATGCAGGAGTTGCAGTTTGTCCACTTTGTTGTTGAGAGAACATAGATTTCAGGAGCGGTGTGCATAATCCTCGTCGCCGGAGTCGGTGAGTGCTCCAGAGCGCGTCTCACGGGTTCTCCTCCGTCTCAAGACCTTGAACACAGCCACAGCCCCGCCAACGAGTATGTCCAAATAATCCAGCGAGTGAGAGAAATCCGGAATGATGTTTGGAGGTACCATATGTCTGATGTTAATGAGTACCTCTCTCATATAAGTGATCTTTGTGGGGTTTTCACAGACGACACAAACGAACAAACACATTGAAGTGGGAGCATGTGCAGGGCTCTTCTAGAGTGTGCGCATGTGCGGGGGCTTTTCCAGAGTGCGCATGTGCGGGGGCTTTTCCAGAGTGCGCATGTGCGGAGATTACGGGCGGGAAAGGCCTGCGGAATCAGCCATTTTTGCCAGCCGTTTCTGAGTATATGTATTAAAGAAATAAGTTGCTTAAAGTTTAAATAAAGTTAAGTAAATTACGAGTAGCGTAAAGTTTTATTTGCCTCACAACAATTTAAGCAACTTAATCTTAGAAGTCAAGTAGTCCGTCATCGGGATGGAGAAACTATTGAAACCACAACGCTTGGATCTGGATCCCAACTCACCTGCTGCTGCAAAAGATTGGAAGCACTGGCTTTGTATACTAAATAACTTCTTTGAAGAGTGTGGCAATGATGCACCAGACAGACTCAAGACTCCATCTCTTCTGATGTATATTGATTGCCTAGAGGAATGTACAACTTATGATTCTGCTATTGATGTACTAAGCAGACTCTTCATTAAGACACCCAACGTGATATTCGCTCGACACCTCCTTTCTACTCGGAAACATAAACCTGGTGTGTCACTTGATGAATTTTTACAAGAACTTCAAAGACATAGTAAAGACTGTGCCTTCAAAGAAGTTATGGCTGATCAATATCGACAGGAACTTATTCAAGACTCTTATCAATGGTTTGGCATCGCCATTAATCCAACAGATACTATTAGAAAACAAAACCTTGGATTTACAGTCAGCTGACATTCAAGCTTACTCATTAAACTTGGCTCAGAAAAATTCAGATGCTTATGGCTCATCTAATGTATATTCTGCTGCAACTACTACAAAATAATTTCACCCAAGTACTAATATGGAGCAAACTGAAACAATTTCTACTGATAAAGGTGCCCTTGCTGCAGCATATAATTATTCAAAAAGGAAATGTTACTTTTGTGGGGGTAATATTCATAAGAGAGAGAGATGCCCTGCTCGAGAGGCAACTTGTAATAGTTGTGGCAAGAAGGGACATTATTTTAGAGTATGCAAGTCCAAAGCAACTTCTAAAATTGTGACTGCTGCCATGCATACGCCTTCTTTATGTGCAATCACAGCTGCATTTCCTCAGAGCTTGTTTCATGCAGCTACAATGGTATCCATCAATGGCCATTCACTTAATGTACTACTTGATTCTGGCAGTTCAGAAAGTTTTATAAGTGAACAAGTTGTGTCTCGTCTAAATCTAACTATAATTCCTTCCAATAGAGAAATCTCGATGGCTCTGACAACTCAATACTCAAATTATTGGATCTTGTATTGTAGACTGTATTCTGAACAAAACTAGCTATCAATCTGTATGTCTTGGTATTTTGAAAAAATTGTGTAGTGATATAATTCGAGGTCAGGATTTTCAGAAACTGCACAGATCACTTCAAATAATGTATGAAGGAACTATTCCTGAACTTGTATTGTCAAAGCCACCAGTATTGTGTGTTTTTTTCTGCTCTACCTCTTGAATGTCCTTCATTATTCACTAATTTGTCCTCTAAGTGCAAGCCAATTGCTACAAAATCAAGACATTTTAATAAATATGATAGGAACTTTATCAACACAGAAGTAACTAATCTTTTACAAGAAGGTATCATAGAACCCAGCTCTTTCCCTTGGAGGGCACAAGTTGTCGTGGTTAAGTACCCCTTGGAGAGACATGAAAAGAGACTGATTACTCTCAAACTATAAACCAGTTCACGGAGCTTGATGCATATCCATTACCTCGTATAGAAGAGTTTATCAATACATTAGCTAAGTATAAGATATTCTCTACTTTTGACTTAAAAAGTGCTTACTACCAAATTCCTTTGAAGGAATCAGAGAAGAAATACACTGTGTTTGAAGCAAATTGGAAATTACTGCAGAGTTCCTTTTGGTGTAACTATTGGCGTGGCTGTTTTTCAGAGAGAGATGGACAAACTTGTTGAACAGGAAAACCTTAAAGATACTTTCCCTTATCTTGATAATATAACTATTGCAGGAAAAGACCAAGCTGAACATGATGAAGATGTACAACGGTTTTTAGATGTTGTACATTCAAAAAATCTAACATTAAATGAGGCTAAGTCAATAACATCAGTGTCATCAATTAATATTCTTGGTTATTGGGTTGGAAATGATATAATCAAGCCTGATCCAGAAAGACTCCGGCCACTCAAAGAGATACCTGTTCCAGCCATATTAAACTCTCTATGAAGGGTTCTTGGGATATTTGCATATTATGCTAAATGGATACCAAATTTTTCTGACAAAATTCAACCTTTGAGTAGAGCAAAATCTTTCCCCCTTGACTCTACAGCAATTGGTGCCTTTACTTCTTTAAAGAAACAATTGGAATCTGCGAGATTACACGCCATCGATGAGGATCTCCCCTTTGTTGTTGAATGTGATGCCTCTGATTTAGCAGTCTCAGCAACATTAAATCAAGGAGGACAACCAGTGGCTTTCATGTCTCGTAATCTCCAAGGTAGTGAATTGCACTACCCACCCGTCGAAAAGGAAGCTACAGCAATTATTGAAGCAGTGAGAAAATTGAGTCATTTCCTTGCTCGCCAGCACTTCACTTTGATAGCAGATCCGTGCTCAGTAGCTTTTATGCTGGATAATCGGAACCGAACGAAGATTAGAAACAGTAAAATTCATGCATGGAGGATTGAATTATCTGCATATAGTTATTCAATTGAGTACTTCCCTGGTAAGGATAATGTTGCTCCGGATACATTAACTCGAGCATTTTGTGCCTCTGTTCATTCTTCTGCACTCACTGATCTTCACAATGGGCTGTGCCATCCTGGAGTCACTCGTTTGTTACACTATGTTCGTTCCAAAAACTTATCTTTCTCTACAGAAGATGTGAAGATGATGTGTGCTTCATGTAGAATCTGTGCTGGTTCTTCCAAGGTTCATCCGTCCTGAAGAAGGAAGGTTGATCAAAGCTACTCAACCGATGGAACGTTTGAGTATTGACTTCAAATGGCCTTTACCATCCTCCTCTCGAAATGTTACTATACTTACATTAGCTGATGAATATTCGAGGTTTCCATTTGCTTTTCCTTGTCCAAATATGCCCAGCTGCTACGCTTATCAAATGTTTAGATCAACTGTTTTCATTCTGTGAATTTCCAAGTTATGTACATTCTGATAGGGGCACCTCATTCATGTCAAAAGATTTAAAAGACTACCTTTCTAATAGAGGAATTGCAACAAGTAAAACAACACCATGTCATCCTATTGGAAATGGTCAGGTTGAGAGGTGTAACGGAATCATTTGGAAAGCAGTGAAACTGGCTTTAAATTCAAATGACATGCCAGATCAGCAGTGGGAATGTGTTCTACCAGATGCATTACACTCCATCAGATCTCTACTGTCAACTGCTACCAATACTACTCCACACAAGCGGTTCTTTAACTTCAAGCGGCATTCTTCTAGCGGTACTTCTCTGCCATCATGGTTGACTAGCCCTGGGCCTGAGTTGCTTCATCGTTATGTCCAATCAAATAAGAATGAGCTTTTGTGGATGACGTTGAACTGACTGATGTCAACCCTTCTTATGCAACTATCAAGTATCAGGATGGACGTCAGTCAACTGTCTCAATTTGTGACCTTGCACCATGTCCGTCCTCTCCATCAACTCCGTCATTAGTATGCAATTTAGTATACAAACTTAGTGTACTAAAGATTAGTATACAAACTTAAAGCACATGGTATTGGGGGTTCAGTATTGATGTGGATAGAGAACTGGCTGGCAGACAGGAAGCAAAGGGTAGGAGTAAACGGGTCCTTTTCAGAATGGCAGGCAGTGACTAGTGGGGTACCGCAAGGCTCAGTGCAGGGACCCCAGCTATTTACAATATATATTAATGATTTGGACGAGTGAATTGAATGCAACATCTCCAAGTTTGCGGGTAGTGTTAGGTGTGAGGAGGATGCTAGGAGGCTGCAAGGTGACTTGGATAGGCTGGGTGAGTGGGCAAATGCATGGCAGATGCAGTATAATGTGGATAAATGTGAGGTTATCCACTTTGGTGGCAAAAATAGGAGGGTAGACTATTATCTGAATGGTGGCAAATTAGGAAAAGGGGAGATGCAATGAGACCTGGGTGTCATGGTACACCAATCATTGAAAGGAGGCATGCAGGTGCAGCAGGCAGTGAAGAAAGCAAATAGTATGTTAACATTCATAGCGAAAGGATTTGAGTATAGGAGCAGGGAGGTTCTACTGCAGTTGTACAGGGTTTTGGTGAGACCACACCTGGGGTATTGCGTACAGTTTTGGTCTCCAAATCTGAGGAAAGACATTCTTGCCATAGAGGGGGTACAGAGAAGGTTCACCAGACTGATTCCTGGTATGTCAGGACTTTCATATGAGGAAAGACTGGATAGACTTGGCTTGTACTCACTAGAATTTAGAAGACTGAGGGGGGATCTTATAGAAACTTACAAAATTCTTAAGGGGTTGGACAGGCTAGATGCAGGAAGATTGTTCCAATGTTGGGGAGGTCCAGAACAAGGGGTCACAGTCTAAGGATAAGGGGGAATTTTAGGACCGAGATGAGGAAAACATTTTTCACACAGAGAGTGGTGAATCTCTGGAATTCTCTGCCACAGAAGGTAGTTGAGGCCAGTTCATTGGCTATATTTAAGAGGGAGTTAGATGTGGCCCTTGTGGCTAAAGGGATCAGGGGGTATGGAGAAAAGGCAGGTACAGGATACTGAGTTGGATGATCAGCCATGATCATATTGAATGGCTGTGCAGGCTCGAAGGGCCAAATGGCCTACTCCTGCACCTGTTTTCTATGTTTCTATGTCATTTCTTGATAAATTAATCGAGAACTTCCAACACTCCCATCATCCCCTATGGAAACTTCTATAAGAAATTCTAAAATTGTAAATCTAAATAACAATATGAGTGAAGTTGATGACCAAGCAATATATGTACCATCAGCTATTGAAACACCATTATCTCCTGAAGCTCCAGTGCTGCAACGGTCATCAACACGTAATAAATCTCCTGACCGTCTTAACTTATAAATTGGAGGGGAGAATGAAGTGGGCACATGTGCGAGGCTCTTCTAGAGTGTGCGCATGTGCGGGGGCTTTTCCAGAGTGTGCGCATGTGTGGATATTATGGGCAGGAAAGGCCTGCGGAATCAGCCCTGTTTGCCAGACGTTTCTGAGTTTATGTATTAAAGAAATAAGTTGCTTAAAGCTTAAATAAAGTTAAGTAAATTACGAGTAGTGTAAGGTTTCATTTGCCTCACAACACACATACACCGTGGCAGCCATCGTCAGCGCCAGCTGATGGGGATCTCTGGAGGAAGTTACATCATTAGCTTGGCACTTCTTTGATCTTTATTTTATGAGGTGTTAGGATGAGGGATTACGTGAAGAAGGCACGCCAGAGCGCCTGCACGTCATACTTCAAAACAGCTGTGAGAAATCACAGTAACTACAGTCGAAGTGATATAGTAAGACTCAGATGACTAGAACTACCAGAAGAACTTTGCGATTATGAGGGTCGGGAGCAGAGGGCACGTAATCCCTCATCGTAACTCCTCATAAAATAAAGATCAAACTTCAAACTGGTAAGTTCTCATCTTACTATTTTACTTCAGAGTCACGTGAGTGACTACGTGAAGGTTTCAAAGCTCTGTGATTTCATGCCGTAGACACAGTTCCATACGACACACTGCCTTGGTTGACACAGGATAAATAAATAACGTATTGAACATTGTTTAAATTATACAATGAACGTTTTGAACAATAAAAGAACAGTAATAACCCCTCTTTCGCAGGGGGAATTACAAAGGAGAACTCAAACCGAACCCAAAACATCATGCCCAAATCTTTGCATTGCGAGGACAGGTTTATCATAAACCGTGAAAAAGGTTCCTTAACTGGACTATCCTGCGGTAAGGATTTGGTCTAATGGCACGTCCTGTGCCTTTGCTGCGTACGTTGACGCCGCCCTGGTGGAGTGATTTAAACACATCAGTGTCTACTCCAGCATAATGCAAACCTGTTCGGCCATCTAGCAATAGTTTGTACTGACACCTTTGTGTGAGGTTTTATGTGGCTGATGACCATCGCTGTTTCAGAGCCTCTGAGACTCTTGATGTCCTTGATATATTGGCTCAGATGCGTAACTACACATAGTCTTAGATCAATGGGTATATTTTAAGATTATTTTGGTTCCAGCCAGCCCTGGCCTGCTCTGTTTGATTAAATCATATGCATAAAACGCAATATTATCTACAGAAGAATGCATGTTGTCCAGTCATAACTTTTGCAATATTTGGACCCATAGTGCTGCCACTAGCACCATGAACATGACCACTTTGAGCGTTAACTTCTGGAAAGGCAGAGATGTAATTGGAGCCCATTGCCAAAGCAATGTGAGAACTATGCTCACATCCCAGATTTCCGAATATCTACGTCTGGGAGGGTTTTGTTAAAATACCTCCTATGAATCGGGCCACCAATGGATGAGATCTGACAGAGTGTTGCCCGGACCCTTGCCCTAAGTAGGAGGACAAAGCACTTCGAGCACTATAAATGGCACTATAGCTTAACTGCTCGTCAAAATGCAATGTAGCCAGGAACTCCAATACATCCGGAATGCCTGCAACTTATGATAAGATATATTTGACTGTAAACAGGACATCTCCCATTTCTTAATATGAGATACATATCGTTTTTTAGTACTATCTCTCCAGGCCATCATAATCACATCGACGGTCCTACTCGATAGTCCGAGTCCCTGGAACAGTCTGGTCAGAAGATACAAATCAATAGATTAATACGCTCGTGTAAAGGGGAACTACCTCTTGTCCCAGTGTGAACCAACAAGTTGCTGTAATTGGGATAATCATGAATGCTGTGTCATCAGTCTCAGAACCAATGGGACCATGGCTGTGTGGACCAGTTAGGAACTACCAAACGCCTAAGCGTAGTCGTGCTCTATTTTGATGAGACATTGATTAAATGAGGCAAAATGGGGAAAGCGTAAGAACGTACGTCCCCAACGTAGCGAGAATGTATCCTCCGCTACTGCCCCTAGATCTGGTTCCCATGCCGTATTTAGGTAACTGGTGATTTAACCCGGATGCAACAGATCTATGTCTGGCAATCCATACCGGCTAACAATCATTTTGAAACTTTTGGATTCATCATCCATTTTGTGTTTGTCATAGAATTTACATGACCTGGTGTCTGCAACTTTCACATTATCTCTACCTGATAGGTAGATATCTGAGACCCAGATGTTTCTTGTAATGCACCAGTGCCAGATGAGGTTAGGCAGATTGTCACAGAATAATGACCTCATTCCACTCATGTGATTGATATGCAACAGCTGTGGTATTATCAATCTGAAGCTGCACATGCAAATCATGCATTGTTGAGCAGAATGCTTTAGGCCATAGAATGCACCCAGAAATTCTACGCAGTTTACCCCATGCCTCTGCAGGGCTAATGCTTCTTTCACATTCTATCTGCTGCCACAGCCAGACTCGATATCAGTGGCTCCTCATCCTGAAGCTCACATCAGTTTGTAAACTAAAGGTTATTGAGTCAGAATGTCTCTAGTACATCGCGAGACATTTTTGGCCCTTGGCAAAACCTCAACTTTAATTAGATGGGTGAGGACCTAACCTCTCAACAGGTGTGTGGTAGCTGAATATTATGCATCTTTCAGATCTACGGCTGCCATATAACACCCTTTTGATCCCAGTTACAATACAGAAATGTTTTATTTTAAACCGTTTATACTGGACCTTAAGGGTTAAGTATGTTTAGGCCCAGAATGACTCGACACCCACCATCGTTCTTTTGGCTGGGGAATTGGACACAATTGTTAGGGCTGACGTGCATCATTCACCTGTAGAGTTAGTGGTATTGAAAACCCCAATACCTATTCAAGATCCCCGGATACAGTCCAATATTCCATTACCCCTTCCTAATCTGAAAGGGTATGGTTTTTGAGGTGGCATCCTGGTCTCAGTTTTTGTCTCATCGTCCAGGTCCTCCGTGGATATTAGAGGATCTGTGCAAGGCTGTGACCCATGGGTTGAGCGTAGGCTGGATTGTTATTCGTGAATATTAAAAACTAACAAATGGGCATTACACAACAGGGTCCATATCCTGCTGTGTTTAGATAGTGGCCTTGCCATTTGCCCAAACGCCATTGTTCCTACTCCAACCAGTTTTTTAGGACTTCTGCAGCCTTAATTCATGCGCCCTCATGATGCGCTCCTTTAGAGCGATGCACAGTTAACAGGTGTTTGATATGTCTTCCGAAGGTTCTTCCATTATGAAGTCCTGGAACTGGTGAGAGGTCATTAACTTGCTGGCCAGATTGTCATCCCTGGCTTCACCAGTTCTCGCTGGTATGGCAAATTGCTGACCACATCCGGCACACCCGAAGCATAGCTTATGTGCTTTGGTGTATGCACATAAGCAGTGACACCAAACTTCAGGGTCAGATTCCTACTGCCCTGGCTCTCCCGGCTGATGCTCACGGGAAGTCACACACACAGCCCTAAACAAGGTGCTGGTGTGCTGGGTCCCCAAACTTTAGGGTCAGATTCCTACTGCCCTGGCTCTCCCGGCTCATGCTCACGGGAGGTCACACACACAGCCCTAAACAAGGTGCTGCTGTCTGGGTCCCCATGCACTCATAGGCCTATTCTAGAGATTGCTGCTGAAAAACCGCTGGGGACCCTGGGGCATAACCCCGGCTGGAACTCCTCCTGGTTGTATTATTTCGGCTATGAGGTGTTGCACGTTGTGCAGGCATCCCCAATGTTCATTTTGGGAAAGTCTTCTGGCCTCACTCATCAGAGTTGACAGACCTGGACAATTTACTCTTGGCCTGCCTCCCGACAGGCCACAGTGCTTTAAAGCACCGGAGTTGCGGCTGCGGGCTGAACTGCGGGTGACTCTAAAGTCGGCGTCTTCAAAGCCGTCGTCATCCGCTGACCGCAGCTACGGGTTCATCATGAGGGTTTTTTCCCCCCAACTTTTGAGAACAAGCAAGGCTGGCAGAACTTCATCCGCCACAACCTCAGCCTAAATCAGCTGTAATTTCATTAGGGGGTACACAAAAAGCTGGAGAAACTCAGCGGTGCAGCAGCATCTAAGGAGCGAAGGAGATAGGCGACGTTTCGGGCCGAGACCCTTCTTCAGACTGGTCAGGGATCAGGGAAACGAGAGATATAGACGGTGATGTGGAGAGATAAGGAACAATGAGTGAAAGATATGCAAAAAAAGTATCGGTGATAAAGGGAACAAGCCATTGTAAGCTGTTTGTGGTGTGAAAATGAGAAGCTGGTGCGACTAGGGTGGGGGAGAGATAGAGATAGAGGGAATGCCAGGGCCCCAGGGCTGAGGGAGAGGTGGGAAGGGGAGGAGACAGCAAGGGTTAACAGAATTGAGAAAATTCAATATTCAAGCCCAAAGGATGCAGACTCCCCAAGCGGAATATGAGGTGCTGTTCCTCCAGCTTGCGGTGTTGCTCACTCTGGCCGTGGAGGAGGCCCAGGACCGAGAGGTCGGATGTGGAATGGGAGGGGGAGTTGAAGTGCTGAGCCACCGGAGGTCGGGTTGGTTATTGCGGACCGAGCGGAGGTGTTTCGGCGAAGCGATCGCCAAGCCTCCGCTTGGTCTCACCGATATAGATCATCTGGCATCTGGAGCAGCGGATGCAGTAGATGAGGTTGGAGGAGGTGCAGGTGAACCTCTGTCGGACCTGGAAGGACTGCTTGGGTCCCTGAAAGGAGTGGAGGGGGGAGGTGAAGGGACAAGTGTTGCATTTCTTGCGGTTGCAAGGGAAAGTGCCCGGGGAAGGGGTAGAGTGGGAGGGGAGGGAAGAATGGACAAGGGAGTTGCGGAGGGAGCGGTCTTTGCGGAAGGCAGACAGGGGGGGAGATGGGAAGATGTGGCGGGTGGAGGGGTCACGTTGGAGGTGGCGAAACTGGCGGAGGACTATATGTTGTATTTGCCGGCTGGTGGGGTGAAAGGTGAGGACCAGGGGGACTCTGCCCTGTTTGCGAGTGGGGGAATGGGGAGCGAGGGCAGTGTTGCGGGGTATGGAGGAGACCCTGGTGCGAGCCTCATCAATAGTGGGGGAGGGGAATCCCCGTTCTCTGAAGAATTAGGCCATTTGTGATGACCTGGTGTGGAACACCTCATCCTGGGAGCAGATGCGGCGTAGACGGAGGAATTGGGAATAGGGGATGGAGTCCTTACAGGAAGCAGGGTGGGAGGAAGAGTAGTCCAGGTAGCTGTGGGAGTCAGTAGGTTTGTAGTGGATGTCGGTCAGGAGCGTATCACCTGCAATAGAGATGGTGAGGTCAAGGAATGGTAGGGAAGTGTCGGAAATGGTCCAAGTGTATTTGAGTGCCGGATGGAAGTTGGTGGTGAAATGAATGAAGTCAGTCAGTTGTGTGTGGGGTGCAGGAGGTGACACCAAAGCAGTCGTCGATGTAACGGAGGTAGAGGTCGGGGATGGGGCCCTGGTACGCCGAGAACAAGGATTGTTCGACGTACCCAACAAAGAGGCAAGCGTAGCTGGGGCCCATGCGTGTCCCCATAGCTACGCCTTGTGTTTGGAGGAAATGGGAGGAATCAAAAGAGAAGTTATTGAGGGTGAGGACCAACTCTGCTAGGCGGAGGAGGGTGTCAGTGGACGGGTATGGGTTGCTCCTCTGGTCGAGGAAGAACCGGAGGGCTTTGAGACCGTCCTGGTGGGGATGGAGGTGTAGAAATTTCATTAAATGCCTTGACATTACGATGACCCTGGCAAGGGTAATTACTGGATACTGGACCTGACCAGCGACGACGCCCCCCCCCCCCCCCCCCCCCCCAAGAGGGGACTTCACCTTTTGACGTCTGGACTGGGCTCCTTGCACCATCCGCACACCCTCTTAATTACTCCAGTGCTGCCTCCAGTTTTTTGAACCAGGCTCCCAGTTATAGCTTGGGAGTTTTGGAATAATTCTGCATAGAATGTCCTTTTATTACATTTGTACAGCTGTTTTAAAATGAAATAAGTCCCTTGGTGAGCATAGAATAATGCTCAGTGTTTGTGGATCCGGGGTGGAGCAGATGGCTAGCGGGGATATCTCTTTGTTGAGGGGATACAATGAACCCTTGCTCCGTCAGCTTGCTTCCCATCCTTGCATTACACACGGTGTAATTGCAGTATAGCAGCAGTACGGACCCGGGATGCGTTCCCTCCGACACCTATCCACCTCCCCATACGGACTGACCACAGGTAGGTTTACTCTATAGGCTCTATAGACTCGCCTTATTTTCATAATTTTAATTTTTTCCCCTTAGGAAAATGTCCCTGCTGGCTCCTGCAACCAGCCTTACGGGACCTAAGCAAAACTGCAGCAAGTTTTAAAAACACTTACCTGCGGGTGTTTTACTTACCGCTGATGGAGCTGCGCTCTCCAGCCTGTCGGTGCGCCAAACGCGTCGGACGTGATGACGTGCAGGCTCTCTGGCGGGCCTTCTTCACAGAGTCACTCACGTGACCCCAAAGTAAAATCAACTTTTTATCAGTTGGTTGATTCCAAAAAGTAGGTTCTGAACTCTGTGTATATGGGGGATGATTGTAATGTTCAATATGGTGTTGAGCCATGCAGACCAATAAAGGTCCAATTTTACGTGACAACTATTGGGATCCTGTCTGCAAGCAAAATTTGTTGGAATTAGCTGAATTACTAGGAAGCTGAACAGTAATTACAGAATTGTCTTCAGGATGTTAGTGCAATCAGAAGAAACATGTTGTGGTCGGGGGAGGGTCAAGGAAGAGATTAAGGGCAGAGCTAAAGAATCTGAGATTCAAACAGAAAATTAAAACTTTTGGTGTAAAAATGACCTTCTTTAAGATCTGAAACTTTTGTTTACAGTTCTCACTATTTTGTTTTTAATTAGTAAATCACTTTTGTATGTGTGAATTAGAAACCCGTTCTTGAATAATGAATAAAAGCTAATAATTACATACAATCATTCCTCCTGTTATATCGTAGTTGTATCGGTTCAGAGAATTTTAGCTCGGAGTCACTTGAAATAATAACTGTTTTAAAGAAACTTGAGATTCAATCTGGCAGCTTCAGAAGCGTGTCCTCGGGCCCTGTTCTAATCAGTGTGCATCCATTTGAGCTTAACGGATGAGAATTACACGTGTTCTGCAACCAGTTCTAATGTGTTTTACAGTAAATGTACAAACTTTGATGTTGCATTTGTACACAAGCTGCACATGTGTATGAATAGAACTTCTCTCATGGTGGATAAATTTATAGTATTGAAAGAGAGCAGGTAGCAGGAATACCTGACACCTTTTCAAACTTGCTATGACACCACGCTGGGGTTGCTTTGCATGTGGTGTCTCAATCCAAGCAGAGTAAGTCGATACTGCTTGAGGGCATCTCATTCCGCTTCTCACACTTGGGTCAGGAGCTCCTGACTCCACATCTATAAATTGACTTTATTTTTCTAGTGATGTGATTTCTACTCAGCAGGAGTTGTAAGAGTTTTCCTTCTGAACACTTTTTATGCACATTCACCTTGCTCAAACCAACAGAAACTTGACAATTTAATTTTTAAGCTTTTTCAAAAAATGATTGACAAAATGACCAAGACATTTGGCTTGGAATTTTACATTCATAAAGCGAAGGGTCGAGAATGTGGACACATACATTGTAAAATGTTCTCATAAGTTCATAACTTATAGGAGCATAATTAGGCCATTCAGCCCATCAAGTTCACTCCACCATTCAATCATGGCTAATCTATCTTTCCCTCTCAATCCCATTCTCCTACCTTCTCACCATAACCCCTGACACCCGTACTAACCATCAAGCGTAGGCTTGGCGATCGTTTCACTGAACACCTCAGCTCGGTCCGCATTACCCAACCTGACCTCCAGGTGGCTCAGCACTTCAACTCCCACTCCCATTCCATATCCGACCTCTCTGTCCTGGGCCCCCTCCATGGCCAGAGTGAGCAACACCGGAAATTGGAGGAACAGCACCTCATATGCTAGGGCAGTCTGCATCCCGGTGGCCTGAACATTGAATTCTCCCAATTTCGTTAGCCCTTGCTGTCTCCTCCCCTTCCTAGTACTCCCTCAGCCCTCGGGCTGCTCCTCCTCCTTTTTCCTTTCTTCTCCCCCCCCCCCCCCCCCCCCCCCCCCCCCCCCCCCCACACCCTCCATCAGTCTGAAGAAGGGTTTCTGCCCGAAACATTGCCATTTCCCTTCGCTCCATAGATGCTGCTGCACCCGCTGAGTTTCTCCAGCACTTTTGTCTACCTTCTCATTTATAATCATCCATTGTACCCTTAGTTCTTATACTATGGATACTAATGTTATGTTATTATATAATGGATGTGCCAAAATGTTTTGGAAATAAGTGGAGCTGGTTACAGGAATTACTCCACAGACCAGGTTAAGGGATTTCATATATTGCCTCAGCAAAAAGGTATGATTGGAGAATATTAATACGGTTATATAAATCTATAAAAGAAAGGTTGACACATAACCAAGAACACTAACCGATGACATAAAGAGGAGGCAGAGGATAAGGGGGTCATAATGGGAAGGGGAGTTCCAATGGTTAGCAACCGGGAGCTCCAGCACACCTTGGCGGACAGTGAGCAGGTGTTTAGCGACCGATGCTTGGGCAATGCTTGGTCTTGCTAACGTAAAGAAGCCTAGAGTTGGAGCATCAAATGCAGCAGACGAGGTTGGATGAGGCAAGTGAAGCTCTGCCTTGCCTCCGCTTGGGTCTGTGGATCAAAGTGAAAGAGTAGGTGCAGATGCCTGGGGAAGAGGAGTAGAAAGGATGGGTAGAGAGGGATGAGCGAACCAAAAAGCTGCAGAGAGAGTGGTTTTTGTGGAAAGGGATGGAGATGAGAGTATGTTACTGGTGGTGGGATCATGTTGAAGGTGGTAAATTTAAGGGAGAATTAACTGGTGGAAGAGAAGGCTGGTAGGTTGAAATGTGAGGACAAGAGGACCTCTATCCTTATTCCACCTGTGGTGAGGAGAAATGAGAGGTATAAGGATATCAAGTGTTATGGGGAGAAGGCAGGAGAATGGGGTTGCAAAGGAAGGATAGATAAGCCATGATTGAATTGTGGGGTAGACTTGATGGGCCGAATGGCCTACTGTTGCTATGACATGAAATTATATCAGCAGAACTGAGGTAAACAGAAGAGTCATGGTGGGGCCTCTGTACACGACAGCTCAGGGGACCCATGTTGACTGATGAAAGAGGATACCTCAGATAATAAAGGACCAATAAACATACAATAAAATATCAGTTATACTGGGTAAACCAGACCACGATAGTGCAAGCCAAATTACAAGTTACCCGCCATAGCATCATTTAGGTGAAGTCTTCATGAAATTGGGGGTCAATCACAGTGAATAAGTGGAGCAAGGTGCACAGACCTTAAAACTCACACATTCTGTATATTTTTCTGTTTCTATTATAAAGATTGACGCCAGAAATTTCTTGCACCTACTCACATTTAGTGGAACTTGATCTGCGGTGCAGTGGGAACCACATTTAAACATGTAGATGTTTATAACACCTCTGGTAAGGTCATAGCAGCAGAACAGGATAAGGACCAAGAAAATTCCAGACCATTGAAGACAAATGTGTGGCATTTTACTTTGAATTTCAAAGCTAGCTATTCGTTATCTGAAGTATCAGCTCTTTGCTAACATTTAACAGCATTTCCAATTGTCTAATTCATAAATGGAATGCATGTTGTATTATGCAGACAATTCCAATTGCTATTTGTTATCTGGGTTACGTACTTCCAGGTACACTTGCAATGCTCCAGAACTGGTGCTGAGGATAGGAAAGTTAAACATAAATCTCATGCATTGAATATTGTCTTGTTGTGCCTTTATGGGCGAGGCCAGAATTAATCGTAGTTTTAATTTGGTTCATGAAAATTAGTCATTTGATGTCGTTTGACTCAGTCTGGGAAAAAAACAGCCACTTAAACCGGGCACCTGATGGTGCATGGTCCTTGTGAAACTGCATATCAGCAGGAGTCACCGATACAATTGATAAAAGATACACACTGCTAATAGACCCATGCAGGCCACATGAATAAAGTGATGCAACCTGATTATGTTTTGCCTCTTCCACTATAGCATAATGCGATGGGATAATGAGATGGATGTGTCTCTTCTAGAAGGACATTTTGATGTCATTATCTGCGCTGATTGGTGAGTATATACATTTTATATAGTTAAAGTATTATAAATATCATTTTGAGACGCACAACATATTCTAAGGATAATTTTTAATGCTTTTTTGAATAAGAAAGATTACTTACCAAAAATCTAAAAGTAAACGG
Organism: Okamejei kenojei; assembly: GCA_035221665.1. NCBI lineage: Eukaryota > Metazoa > Chordata > Chondrichthyes > Rajiformes > Rajidae > Okamejei > Okamejei kenojei. The sequence continues at coordinate 59,547,496 of CM069138.1, forward strand.
CTGAAGTCTGGAATAACATAACGGTGACAAATTAATATGCAGCTTCATGTGACAGCTATCAAGTAGTGGTCTATCACACAGTAACTTCTACCACATTATTTCCAAAGATTGATTTTAAGAGGCATTCCATTTTCTGAAATTGCCTCTTTTTCATGCTTGACGTACCAGTAAATGGACAACTTAGGCAAATTGCTAATAATTATGACTCAGTGAGAAGCAGTCTGGAGAAAGCAAATGTATCAACATAAACAGCTCTCTCTTGCAGATTAAAAAGGAATCAGTTGCCCCTTTTCTTTCTTCCAAAAATAAATATCTGACCAATACTACAAGAATTATTCTTGATACAGATAGATAACATCTGATAAAATCCTATTTTTCCTGTAACATTGTCAGACAGTGATGGTTCCTAGATACCATTTACTCAGATATACCGTTTATTGCAGTGTGAAATGATACTGTTTTTATTTGATACTGAACAAAAAAAAGAGATTATCCAGCCATTCCCGTATATCAGCTAATACAGTGCCCTCCATAATGTTTGGGACAAAGACTCATCATTTATTTATTTCCCTCTGTACTCCACAATTTGAGATTTGTAACAGAAAAAAATCACACGTGGTTAAAGTGCACATTGTCAGATTTTAATAAAGGCCATTTTTATACATTTTGGTTTCACTATGTAGAAATTTCGGCAGTGTCTATACTTAGTCGCCCTATTTCAGGGCACCATAATGTTTGGGACACATGACTTCACAGGTGTTTATAATTGCTCAGGTGTATTTAAATGCTGCCTTAATGCAGGTGTAAGAGGGAAGACTCAGCACCGAGTCTTCCTTCCAATCTTCCATCACCTTTGGAAACTTTTATTGCTGTTTATCAACACGAGGACCAACGTTGTGCCAATGAAAGTCAAAGAAGCCATTATGAGACTGAGAAACAAGAATAAAACTGTTAGAGACATCAGCCATACCTTAGGCTTACCAAAATTAACTGTTTGGAACATCATTAAGAAGAAAGAGAGCCCTGGTGTGCTTACTAATCGCAAAGGGACTGGCAGACCAAGGAAGACCTTCACAGCTGATGACAGAAAAATTCTCTCTATAATAAAGAAAAATCTCCAAATACCTGTCCGACAGATCAGAAACACTCTTCAGTAGTCAGGTGTGGATTTGTTGATGACCACTATCCACTAGAAGACTTCATGAACAGAAATACAGAGGCTACACTGCAAGATGCAAACCACTGATTAGTCGCAAAAATAGGATGGCCAGGTTGCAGTTTGCCAAGAAGTACTTAAAAGAGCAACCACGGTTCTCGAAAAGGGTCGTGGACAGATAAGACGAAGATTAACTTATATCAGAGTGATGGCAAAGTATGAAGGAGAGGAGGAACTGCCCAAGATCCAAAGCATACTACCTCATCTGTGAAACACGGTGGTGGGGGTGTTATGACCTGGGCATGTATGGCTGCTGAAGGTACTGGCTCCGTGTGCAGACGTGGCGTCAAAGGACGAGAAGCCGAAGCGGAAAAGGGGAAGCCAAATAACCGAACGGAAACGACGTCGAAAAGCCAAATAACCGAACGCGTATGACGCCGAAAAGCCATATAACCAAAAGAGAGCTACGCCGAAAAGCCAACTAACCGAACAGATGCGATGCCGAAAAGCCAAATAACCGAAAGGGCTGGATGCCTAAAAGCCAACTCACCGAAAGGACACAAAGTCGGAAAGCCAAATAACCGAAAAGGAGCAACGCCTAAAAGCCAGCTCACCGAATGGAAGCAATGCCTAAAAGCCAAATAACGGACATGACGCATCCCACGGGACAGCCCTACTCTCCCCAGTGTCAGCGCTGTGCGGCCACGGCCGCCCTCTGCCCCGACTCCCCCGTGAGGCCGCACTGTGACCGGCTGTGGGTCGGTAGCGCACACTCACGCGGAGTCGCGGCTCCGGGCAGCGGATGAAAACCCGGCAACGTCCCCATCAGCTGCAGCAGAGTTGGGGACGTTCTGGTCCCTCCGCCTATCCAGAGTCACTGACCGCGATGCACTGCCACCAACACCCAACCCCCACACCAGAGTAGGGCTGTCCCGAGGAATGCGCTCTTTTGGCCGCTTACTCTATCTGCAGTCCGTCCTGTCACCCTTTTTTATTTTTATTTTTAGTCTTGTTAGATCAAAATGCTTGTTGTAGGTCTTCTTTTATGTGGTGGGTGGGGGGAGGGGAAGGGGGAAACTTTATTTGCTGCGGTTCTCCTCCGAATCGCATCTTTGTCCTCTCCGTGCGGCCTACCATCGACTGGAGCGGCGTTTCCTGCTGGGATCAGCCGGGACTACAGCTTCGGTGGCGGCACAGCGCTGGGACACCATCATGGAGCGGGCGATGCCTTACCGGGTCACCGTGCGGTAAGCTGCAGAATGCTGTGACCGCCGACTCCCATCATCGCGGAGCTGTGGCTGCGGGCGACCGGCCGAGGGCGGCGCTGGATTTAGAACACCGCGGAGCCTGGGATCCGAGATCACCAGAGTCGGAGCTCCAACCAGCACGGCCATGAGGTCTTCGGGTGCCGCGGTCTCCGGGGAGGTAGCGGCCGCTCCAGACATTTCCATGCCGCTGAGGACTTTTCACCCGACGCCAGTGCTCTATCTTCCCGGCAGGTGGCCCTGCAACATCGTTGCGGCGACTGGCCGCGGAGGCCTCAGACAGGACCCGTTCTCGGGTGGTCTAGGAGGAGGAGGAGGACTGGACTTTTTGATGCCTTCCCTCACAGTGGAAAGTGTTGATTCTGCTGCGGGGGGATGTTCATGTTGAATCCTATGGTGTATTGTGTCTTTTTTCTTCTTTTTTATTTTATATGGATGTATGGTAATCTATTTTTTTTACTCTGTAAAGCACTTTGGCTTCAACATGATTTGATTTAAAAGTTCTATATAAATAAAAATTACTTACTTACTTACTTACTTACACCATGGTGTTCGGGTTCAGAGTGCCCAGTCACCTTCCAGCCACGGGCGGTCTTGTGTGGGAAAATGACCCCCACCCTCCCGTCTCCCCCGGCAGTGATGTGATGGACGTGGGGGTCTGGAACAATCGCTGACGTCCTGCTCCCCGGTGACGTCATGTACGTTATTTGGTTTTTTGGCGTTGCGTCCGTTCGGTAAGTTGGCTTTTAGGCGTTGTACCCTTTCGGTTGTTTGGCTTTTCGGCAAGGTGCCCTTTCAGTTATTTGGCTTTTAGATGTCCCGCCCTTTCAGTTATTTGGCTTTTCGGGGACGTACGCTTTCGGTTATTTGGCTTTTCGGCATCGTTTCCATTCAGTTATTTGGCTTCCATTTATTCGCTTCGACTTCTCATCCTTCGACAACACATCGAGGTACCACTGGCTCACTTAACTTCATTGATGATACAACTGCTGATGGTAGTGGCATAATGAATTCTGAAGTGTATGGACACAACCTATCTGCTCAAGTTCAAACAAATGCCTCAAAACTCATTGGCCGGCGGTTCATTCTACAGCAAGACAATGATCCAAACATATTGCTAAACCAACAAAGGAGTTTTTCAAAGTTAAAAAATAAAGAGATTAAGTGAGAACTTACCAATTTGAAGTTTGATCTTTATTTTATGAGAAGTTGCAATGAGGGATTACGTGAAGAAGCCCGCCAGACCGCATGCGCGTCAATCTTCAAAGTAGCTGTATGAACCCACAGAATAGTTGCTGAACCTAAGCTATAGAGAGATTGAAAGGCTAGAACTTCCGAATGATCTTTATGAGAAGAGGGTTGGGAGTGGAGGGCATGTAATCCCTCATCGCAACTTCTCATAAAATGAAGATCAAACTTCAAACTGGTAAGTTCTCGTTTAATCTCTCTATTTTACTTCAAAGTCACGTGAGTGACTACATGAAGATTTCAAAGCTCTGTGGTTTCATACTGTGACATAATGTGTGTGTAAAAACACTAAAACAGATAAACCATTAATGGCAAGAAAAAACATGAGGTATTAACATCACGATGCTAACTTGCATACATGGCCATTGCTCTAAACTGGCCCGTAGTCCCAATAGACTGTTGAGTTAGACAATAATGTATGCAAGAAAGTGCATAATTTTATCTGCACCATCCAGACATATTCCACCAAATTTTTAATTTGTTAAGCTGCATTATGTAAACCTCATGCTGCATGATGAAAGTGAAACCCATTGTATTGGCTGCTAGTGAGCCATCAGCAATATCTTGAGAGTATTGAAAGAAAGAATTATGTTCCATATCATAGGCACTAGCAACTGAGCGCACTTGTATGCCTAATGACCTCCCTGATCTCTGCCGTGGTGGGTATGCTGTCAACCTCAAATGCATGCAATCCTGCTCATTTGCTTATGAGATTATTTCTGTAACAAGCTACCCTAATGTCAGTATGACATAGACTAGGCCAGAGATTGAGCAAAGATGTGTTCTTAATGCTGAGATCAGCTGCTGAAAGCATAATCATATTAAGATACTGGTCCCATTAGGGAAATGTTGATGAATATTTGCACAACAAATACTGATATACATCACACACTACAATGAGTGTAGGCTATTAGGGTGGTGAAATAAAGGACACCCTGCATAACGTGAGAGAATAGTGAGTGAAGAACTAATCTTTTAAGTCCCACTTATGGTATAGCAGACATGATAAAGCAGCACAGGAAACTGCCAATTGTGCTGTCCCATAAAGTTTCTCTAGGCTCAAACTGGAAGCCACACAACCTTGTTACTTCTGTATAGAATTGACTCACACATGTTGTTCACAAGCTTCTCATATAATCATGCAGCGCTAGCTGGCCGAGAAGACAGGCTCTTCCCAGCCGTCACATGTGAAGGAGTAAATAAGAGTAGCTTCAGCCGTCTGCCATGGCGTGACTGAATAGGCAAACTGGTATTGTTAAATTCCATGTTGCCTTAAATGTAATATAATCAAACTATCTACTGACAATGCATAAGGTTTATCATTTGCAACTCTGCATAATGACCACAACTCGGTGGCATAATGCCCTTAATCTGAGAAGGGCTGCATAGGCTTTCATCACTAGCTTTGTTATAAACATTGGAAACTGTGCCTATGCGTATAGATATGACAGAGTATGTAACTACAAGATCGATTATCTGAGTTAGTTAAATTGCGGATACCCAATCATCCATCTTAAACTGGGTAAGTGAACCCACAATTTGATTAGCCTAATGGTATCCTGATTCGGCCTGCACCATATTTCTGTAATCTTGAGAAATATACCCCTCTAGTCCTTGGTCAGACCACATATCCTCGGATTAGTTGTCACTGAATGTACTTGGAACTGCTGTTCCTCCGTAGATCCTACGGACGGATTTTATGTGAGGCTTCGCTACCCGCGGAAGATGCTTATCTAGCTATTCATACACATAGCTAATAATATAATCAGCAGCTAACGACTAGAGCTGAACCACAGCTCCCCTTAAATGTGAGAAAACTAGTTTCCTGTGAACTCTTGACTAAGAGCCACGATGGATACGTAGTGTTTACCTTCAGAGTGGAGATAGTATCAAGCAAGCTGAATCAAGAATTATCTCGCAGACCTTTGACTGACTACATGTCTAAATCTCCAGGGTATATAACACAATTTGTTGGACGCACCACTCAATCAGGAATAGTGGTATTGAGAACCTATAGATGCTATAAATACATTGTTGATTGACAACATGACCTGCAGGTCGGAAAGGTTATAATATATTGCATATGAGCTTTCTGCTGGTAACTATCTGTCCCAGAGAAAAATGGCAATGAAGATTGCCATGAACCAGTGATTTTGGTAAATGAGGAAAATAAACCATATGTTGAGAAAAACTTCAACTGCTTAATTCTATTGCCCAGTCTGATACTTCTCATAGATGATGAAGCAGTGCTTCTCTGGTGACTATGACTCGTATAGTCAGCCAGTTTCATGATGGTCTACCCTGATAGTGTAACCAAACTGTTCGTACCAGGAACTTACAGAGGTCCTGTGTAAGGCACCTTGCCAATGTCTCTCCATCGATGTTATCCCAAAGACAATGAAAAAACAACTAGACAGCCCATGCTGGTAGTAAACCTTAAGCTGGGCCGACAGACTGCTCCATTTAAGAGTTCACAAAGGTAAATAATGAGACCTACTTACCAGCGTCTCTAACTCCAGTTGCTTACCTTTGATGGAGCTTCAGCGGTTTCATTCACAGACTCTGTCCATCATGTTTGTCATTTCTGTTAGATAGCTGATGTTGCTGGCCAACTCCTCTTGTAGTGGCTAGTCCGTCCCCGACGGAGCAGCAATTTTAGAGGCAAAGCACAACGGTTTCCCTCATGCGATTGTCATACATCATGCATTAAAACATGGGATCCCGGCACATAGTCATATTTGGGGTCATGTTAGTTCATACTGACCTTTGACACTCTCTTAGAGTGGGAGTAAATTGCACCTTGAACCAGGTGTTACCATCCATTGCCTCGAATTGTCTGTACATGCTTCTATATCGAGCATATTTTGCGACACCATCTCCCATAGTCTTTTGGGTGGGAGGCAATGCGAACCTCGAACCAAGGCAGCTGCAGGCATATGACTTGAACTGCCTGTGTATGCTTCTGTGATACGGGGGGCATAATATATATGGCTCCATCTTCATCCTTCATACATCCGAATGGTAGGACTAGCTGTGCAGATCGATGCTCTGTTGGTATCCTCATTTACCAAACAGGCTGCACGTGCTAGTGACTCCGAGTCCTGCTCCTTTCCAGTGCCAATGCAGTATACAGGGAAGGACTGGAGCGCCTCTGGCCCCCATACGGCAGACAGAGTGGGAGAAATGCTGGAAAACCTGCCAGGTATTTGTCAAAGGCCATGACGTTTACATGAATGAAAAAACCCCATCCTAATTAAATCAGAGATTTGATCGCTTTATTGATATGCATAAAGTTGGCGTCTTTGGGAAAGAATTTTCCACAGTCCCCTCTAATGAGCGGAATTACCATGATGCCACCAGGTCTAGCTCCCACAGCTGACTGATAGGCACAGCTCGAACAAGGCTTCTCAAGCCAGGGGTTCTAGATTGCCATGGCAGGTCCAATTCCACCACACCTTTTTATTGGTGTAAGTGATAATAAATGTTCCTTGTAATTTCTCTCTTTTAAAACATAAACTATGTTGGCATGATAATACATATTTATGATATTGCCAAGAATAAAACCTGAGCTGATATAATCAGTCAGAGGATACCAGCATAATGGTGCAGCTGATAGAGCTGATGCCAGAGACCTGGGCTTACAGCACCAGACCTGGCTTCAATCCTGACCACAGATATATCTGTGTGGAGTTTGCAGCTCATAAGATGTATTGGCTATGATAGTCACAAACATGACCCTGTGGCAACTATTATAAATGCCAACTCTATTATAGCCATACATTAAAATAATTCACTATATTTGCTATAACATAGCTGTAGCAGCAACCCAGTTGAATTTGATTGGTGCTACACCAAGCTGAACTTACCCAAGCGTTTCTTTTTTGTTCTTTTAAACTCACCTGTAGTAACACCCGCAATTAATGTAAGTTCGCAGAATTTTTAACTCTGGCTGCCTGCTCCCGAGTGGAGCTGTGATATCGGCAGCTTCTATAAATAGGGCCATCTGCTGAAGACTGTAACGGCTACAGCCGTAAACCAGTTTTGAACGAGCCTGTCGGCTCTGAACTGGGTCGTCCCCTGCCGCCGGCAACAGCCGCATACACCCTCTAACTAGAGCCGCTTGCTTACATCGGCGTCTGAAGCAGCTAAAATATATTCCCTACCCTAGCTCCAGTGGAGCGGCTACTTTTTTGGGACCCGCTATAGAAACGGCCCGAAGAAAACTGACTTACCTGCAGAGCAGCGCGGGGGCTCCCCTGACTAATGCCATGCGCTAGACGCAATGACGTGCATGTGGTCTGGCGGGCTTCTGCACGTAGTCACTCACGAGACTTCTAAGTGAAATGGTCAATTTTTGAGTGGCCGAGTCAATCACCCGATCTGAACCCAATTGAGCATGCCTTTTATATGCTGAAGGGAAAAATGAAGGGGACTAGCCCCCAAAACAAGCATAAGCTAAAGATGGCTGCAATATAGACCTGGCAGAGCATCACCAGAGATGACACCCAGCAACTGGTGAATGGCAAACTTCAAGCAGTCAAGCAGACTTCAAGAAATGACACCCAGCAACTCCATGAATGGCAGACTTCAAGCAGTCATTGCATGCAAAGGATATGCAACATAGAAACTTAGAAAAATAGGTGCAGGAGGAGGCCATTCGGCCCTTCGAGCCAGCACCGCCATTCAATATGATCATGGCTGATCATCCGCTATCAATAACCCGTGCCTGCCTTCTCCCCATATCCTTTGATTCCACTAGCCCCTAGAGCTCTATCCAACTCGCTCTTAAATCCATCCAGTGATTTGGCCTCCACTGCCCTCTGTGGCAGGGAATTCCATAAATTCACAACTCTCTGGGTAATTTTTTTTTTTTCTCAGCTCAGTCTTAAATGACCTCCCCTTTATTCTAAGAGACAAAATACTAAACATGACTACTTTCATTCACATGACATTGCTGTGTCCCAAAGATTATGGTGCCCTGAAATGGGGGGACTATATATAAACACCGCTGTAATTTCTACATGGTGAAATTAAAATGTATAAAAATGGCCTTCATTAAAATCTGACAATGTGCACTTTTACCACGTGTGATTTTTCCTATTACAAATCTGGAATTGTGGAGTACAGAGGCAAATAAATAAACGATGGTGGAGGGCACTGTACAATCACGAGAGGTTTGTACAACGAAGAGTCGTCATGGATGTCAAGCACTGTGATTGTGAAGCTCTCCTTATTTGAATAGCCAGCTGACGTTCACTGTTTGAATTCACACTTCGAGAGTGGCCACTTCAGTTAGGCATTGAAGCAGAGCAGATATCAGTGGAATTTTCACCCCCTGTTGGAAATACAGACCAATTCATTTACCATTTTCATAAGATCAACAGATAAGTTTCCAAGTGAATCTCAGGTGATGCTTGACTCCAATATTAGAGGCCTGTAGTTTGTTTTGTGACTTTGTATTACTGTTTTCTATATTTTTTTGTATTCTTATTTTTGGCTTCCTTTATTTGCAATCAAAATAATGCACTCTTGTACTCTTTTCTGCATTCTTCTGGTGAAAAATGCAAATATATAAGATATATTTGAAATTTTACTCCCTGGAGCAAAGTATTCTGGATTTGCATTATTATTTGTTAAAATCCAAAAAGTCCAAAAAAAAAACAGATATCAAATTCACTCACTTTTGGTTTTAAATAAGCTGTCAACCAATTGAGGTAGTGAGGTAGTGAGATAATAATTTAAGTATCATAATAACTCTTAGAATAGTGATTCTATGTTTAGCTCAGCTGCTGAGTTTCCTTAAGCCCCTGTCCCACTTAGGATATCTGAACGGAAACCTCTGTGGACCGTGAGCCCCACTCAAGGTTTCCGTGAAGTTCCCAGAGGTTCTGGTCACTGTCCATGAGTCACCAGAGGTTCTGGTCACTTGCCTTGAAAGCCTCGACCGAAGAGTGAGCTGCATCTACTGATCAAAGATCTTATAGGATCTTTGCTGCTGACGCGCACACAAACACACACATACACAAACACATCGCGAAGGTGGGGGCCAGGGACAGCGGAGGAGCGCTGTCTGCGCATTGAAGAGGAAAGTAAACGGCTGCCACAGAGCATGGTAAGTCCTTTAGCGAGCGCGGGAGGGAGGGAGAGAAGGGGAGAGAAGGACAGAGAAGGGGAGAGAGAAGGGGAAAGAGATGGGGAGAGAGAAGGGGAAGAAGGGGGAGGATGGGGGAGAAGGAGCGGAGACAGTTTTAATACGTTTAATAAAGTTAGCGGGTATTTTACCTTCCGGCTGATCTTCCCACTTAGGAAACCTGAACGGAAACCTCTGGTGACCTTGTGCCCCACCCAAGGTTTCCATGAGGTTCCCGGAGGTTCCGGTCACTCTCCCTATTGCTGGAAAGTGGTTTCCGCGTAGTCGCGGCTTCTGCTATGTTCCTGCGATTATTTAATAAAACCCAAAACCGGCCACCACTAAAATAGGTTGCCGTTTTGTCGAAGCCAGTGGAGTGGAGTTGCTATTTACTTACAGGCAGTCGAAGCCTTCACTGACCGGCCATTTTGATTGGCTCATTGGAGTTTTCAGGTTTTCAGGACCTAGACGATCCGCCGGAAGGTAAAATGCCCGCTAACTTTATTAAACTTCTTAAAACTGTCTCCACTCCTTCTCCCCCCATTCTCCCCCCTTCTCTCTCCCCTTCATTCTCCCCTTCTCTCTCCTCTTCTCTCTCCCCCCCTTCTCTTTCCCCTTCTCTCTCCTTTCTCGCTCCCTTTCTCTAAAGAATACTGTGCTCTGTGGCAGCCGTTTACTTTCCTCTTCACACGCAGACAAAGCTCCTCCGCTGTCGCTGGCCTCCACCTTCGCGATGTGTTTGTGTGTGTGCGGCCGGCAGCAAAGATCCTATAGGATCTTTGATCAGTAGATGCAGCTCACGCTTCGGTCGAGGCTTTCCAGGCAAGTGACCAGAACCTCTGGTGACTCATGGAGAGTGACCGGAACCTCCGGGAACCTCTGGGAACCTCACGGAAACCTTGGGTGGGCACACGGTCTCCAGAGGTTTCCGTTCAGGTTTCAAGTCTTCTGGATCCTATAAGCTGAAAGTACATGAGTGGGACTGATATCCATAAGTTATTGACCTCACAAGCTATTTATTTCCTAAGGGAACATGAGAGCGTTCCTTCAGAAATATACAAGCTCTCTCCAAGGTAAACCCTGTTCCTACGTTTAGGAACTGTCTCCAAGGTAACCCCTGTTCCATCCATTTTCCTGACCCATCTTCAGGATCTACCTCGGTCACAGCCTACTCTTCCTGCTCCCACCACTGAAACCCTGACACTATCGTTTGCTTCTTTCAATCACAACAGGGCTCCAGAGCCAATATCTGCACCCACATCCAATACTGGGGTCCCAACCCTCTCTCGTTCTCAGCAAATGGAAGATCCCTCAAGTGCACACTCTCTCAGCATTATGGAGGGCACTGAATATCCACTACCTAAATTCACTTGGGAATGATTGACAAATCGAGGGAATGGCTTGAAACAAGGACACGAGCTCCTCCCCTCAAGGAAGACCAAGATCTTCACCTTAAAATGGGGAGAATATTGTAAGAGAGGAAACTAGTGAATAAAATTTAGTGCACACACAAACTCTATTGCTGATGGTTTTATCGTAAGTAAATAAGTGAAACTACATTTGTAACTTTGCACTGATGGTATAAACCAGAGTTGCACCCTCTGCATCAGACAAAGAGTTAAGCAACACCATATGATTTCAGCATGTAATTTAGTAAATGTCATCCTCACCTAATATTAGAGTGGATACTTCAGGTTTCATTGCAAGGATAAAGATAATGCCGCAGGATTAGATCAGATTAAGAATGAAGGCAGTCAGGAAAACTGGGGAAGGGACCTGCAGTCTCCTTGGAAGCTTATGCATAGCTCACATATGGACTTTCCGCAGATTAAATAGGTGAAGCGAGGTCTGGCCAAAAGATTTAAAATGTTAAATATTTTCTTTGTGCAAGAACAGGAGCAGCTGCTGGGTAATCTTGGCTTATTTTGAAATAAACCAGAAGGGTAAGAAATTAAATGTGACATAAATCAATTCAGTTTAAAATTATATTTATATATCCCTGCCATTTATCAAACATCAACATATAGATGAATAAAGACTATGTAAAGAAAATCAGAAAAAATGTTTGTTAAATTTTTGCACATAACCCTTTTCTAACAGATTATGGTGGTGGATAATTGAAATTAATATTTTTCTGTCAATATCATTGACTTAGCAAGATGCCTTGAAAATCCTGCTCTTGTTTCTTTCCCCTCAATGCCAGCTTGTTTCTGGACCTGTACAGAGCCAGCCTCGTTGATGCAATAAAGAGATTACTCAAACCCAATGTAAGTATGTTTCCATTTTCTCCCATCATGAGTTTCGGAATAATTAGTTCCCCTACACAATGATTGGGAATGGAACGGAATGGCATGATTAATGTCTTGTAATACTTTAATACTTATTAGTTCCAACTTCAATTTAGTCGTCTTATCTGCTTGATTCTTTTATAAACTCGAAAAGTTCTTGTGTTTAGCTGACTGATAAGATGCGCTATGTGAAGCGAAAGGAATGAAATTACTCCAAGGATGCATGAGATTATTTTTTAATCAAAGTCTATTTCAAGTTATCAAAACCAATTATGTTTTTTATGAACATTAAATTAGATACTGAATTATTTGCAACTATTAACGTGATCGTGTCAAATTTTATTATTATATTTACTAATCTATAACATAAAATGTATGGAATTTGTGCTTCACTCAAATAAAGATTAAATACTTTTGAGTTAATATAATGTACAGATGTATCACTAGTACACCACAGGAATAGGCCCATCGATCCACAATGTCTTTGCCACTGTGCCAAGACACTGTGCCTGCACATAATCCATATCCCTTCATTCCAAGTATATCCATGTGCCCACCCAAAAACCTTTTAAATGCTAATTCATTAGTGCAAAATGAGTGTTGAAAATATTACTGGTATTCAGAAAGTACAATAAAACTCAGTTAATCCTACTAACACTGCAACACATGTTTAATTCACTACATTTTAATATGTTGCACAGTGGAACGATACATTTCCAGTGAACTTGATAACTTTATAGGGAGCATTGGAACAAGGCCCTCGAAAGTCACAGGTGAGAATAGAAACACTGCCAGGTGAATTTCAAGGAAGCACAGCGACTAGGTGTGACTAGTCCGGAAGAACCTTTCCACGAGCGACAGATGGTGCGGCAATGTCCAGCTGACTGGCACATTGCATGGCATCTGCGCCAGGCCCATCCTTCGCAACACCGGGGACAGGTAGAACCTCAGCAGGTAGAGACACTTGGTGCCCACGTGCCTTGGGTCTACACTCTACCTGATGCAGCCACACACGAAGGTGGCAGCAGGGTGAGGGCGGCGTTGGGCACGTTTTTACCTATGTCGTCTGCTGATTTGTGCATTGCGGCCCGTCGCACCCGGTCCATCCTCGACCCCCAGATGAACTGGAAGACGTGATGTAGGAGGGAGGGGCAGGCCACACTTGCACCAAGTACAGCAGCCCTGAGAGTACCTCACACCTGATGACCAAATGTTTCCTGTTATAGCGAGGGAGCGCTGCTTCTACAGCTCCAGTTTCTTCCCCACCTAGGCTATCCGCTCCAGCCAATTCTTGTCACACGCCTCCGCTCCCCCCCCCCCCCCCCCCCCCCCCCCGAACCAGATCCCCAGCACCTTAAAGAAGTCAAGCTTGATGGTGAAGGGGACGGAAGATCGGTCGGGCCAGTTGCCAAAGAGCATGGCCTCGCTCTTCCTCCAGTTCACCTTGACTCCCGTGGCCGACTCAAAATGGTCGCAGACACTAATCAATCTGCGGACCGACCCTGGATCCGAGCAGAAGACGGGGACATCGTCCATGTACAAGAAGGTTTTGACCTGAGTGCCCCTACTGCCTGGCAATGTTACTCGCGTCCTTCCTGATAGACTCGGCAAAAGGTTCAATACAACAGACGAACAACAGGGGAGAGAGGGCAACCCTGCCTGACTCCAGACCTGACGGGGAAGCTGTCTGATTCCCACCCATTGATTTGGATTGCACTACAGATATTGGTGTAGATCAGTTGGATCCTGCAGGCGTTGCAGGGAAATAACTCCATGGATCCTGTGGTGTGGTTCCCAGAGCAGACTGCCCAGCTTGTTCTGGCGAAATGCCTCATCGCCAGAACTCACCAACAAGCACCAACAAGCACCGCCAGCCCAACTTGGCTGGCGGTGAGGGGAGCCCTCCCAGTCAGATCCTCCCTGCACCGTAGGAAACCTCACAACCAGCGCGCACTGCCCTCAGGACGGCTACTTTCGAGAGGTTTAAACTAAATAGTGGAGGGGAGGGATTGACAAATTGGGAGTATAAAGATGGAGTTGAAGAGGAAGTGAGAACAGGAAAAGTTACAAAAGACTCCCGAATTAATGGGAAGGAAAATTCGAGAAGGGATAAAAGAGTAAGGTCAGGGCCAATTGCGAGTGGTGCGAGAGGGGCGGTGAATACCGAGGTCAAAGTGTTGTATATGAATGCGTGAAGTATAAGGAATAAAGTGGGCGAACTTGAGGCTCAGTTAGAAATTGTAAAGTATGGTGTTGTGGGAATTACTGAGACATGGCTGCAAGAGGGCCAGAGCTGGGAACTGAATATTCAAGGGTATGCCTCCTAACGAAAAGGCAGACAAGTGGGCAGAGGGGGTGGGGTAGTTTTGTTGGTGAGGAAAGAAATTCAGTCCCTTGCAAGGGGTGACATTGAAACAGGAGATGTGGTGTCAGTATGGATAGAACTAAGGAATTGTAAGGGTAAAAATACCAGAAAGGGACTTATCTACAGGCCCCAAAACAGTAGCCTGGACATAGGGCGCAAGTTGAATCAGGAGTTAAAATTGGCATGTAGTAAAGGTAATGCTACGGTTGTTATGGGAGATTTCAACATGCAGGTAGACTGGGAAAATCAGGTTGGTACTGGACCCCAAGAAAGGGAGTTTATGGGGTGCCTCTGTGATGGATTCGTAGAGCGGCTTGTATTGGAGCCTACCAGGGAGAAGGCAATTCTGGATTTAGTGTTATGTAATGAACTGGATTTGATAAAGGAACTTGAGGTTAAAGAGCCATTAGGAGGTGGTGACCATAATATGGTCAAGTTTAATCTAGTACTGGAGAGGGAGAAGGGTAGATCGGAGGTGTCAGTGTTACATAGAAACATAGAAATTAGGTGCAGGAGTAGGCCATTCAGCCCTTCGAGCCTGCACCGCCATTCAATATGATCATTGTTACAGTTGAATAAAGGGGACTATGGAGCCATGAGGGAGGAGCTGGCCAAAGATGACTGGAAAAATACCCTAGCAGGGATGACAGTGAAACAACAATGGTATTTCTGGGAATAATACAGAAGGTGCAGGATCAGTTCATTCCAAAGAGGAAGAAAGATTCCAAGGGGAGTAAGGAGCGACCGTGGCCGACAAGGGACCTCAGGGAGAGTATAAAAATAAAAGAGAAGAAGTACAATGTAGCAAAGATGAGCGGAAAGCAAGAGGATTGGGTAATGTTTAAGGAGCAATAGAAGATAACTAAAAAGGCAATACGGGGAGAAAAGATGAGGTACAAAGGAAAACTAGCCAAGAATATAAAGGAGGATAGTAAAAGCTTCTTTAGGTATGTGAAGAGGAAAACATTAGTTAAGACTAAAGTTGGACACTTGAAGACTGAAAAAGGTGAATTTATTATGGGGAACAAGGAAATGGCAGAGGAGTTGAACAGGTACTTTGGATCCGTCTTCACTGAGGACACAAACAATCTTCTTGATGCACTAGTGGGCCAGAGGAATTGAGGTGACGGAGGAATTGAAGGAAATCCACATTAGGCAGGAAATGGTGTTGGATAGACTGATGGGACTGAAGTCTAATAAATTCACCAGTTATTCACCAGACCAGTTAGCCTGTGGTGAGGAAGATGCTGGAGTCAATTATAAAAGATCGACACATTTGGATAGCAGTAACAGGATCGGTCCGAGTCAGCATGGATTTACAAAGGGGAAATCATGCTTGACTAATCTTCTGGAATTTTTTGAGGATGTAACAAGTAAAATGGTCAAGGGAGAGCCAGTGGATGTAGAGTACCTGGACTTTCAGTAAGCATTTGATAAGGTCCCATAAAGGAGATTAATGGGCAAAATTAAGGCACATGATATTGGGGATAGAGTGCTGACATGGATAGAAAATTTGTTGGCTGACAGGAAACAAAGAGTAGGGATTACGGGTCCCTTTCAGAATGGCAGGAAGTGACTAGTGGGGTACCGCAAGGCTTGGTGCTGGGGTCGCAGCTATTTATACTCTACATCAATGATTTAGATGAAGGGATTCAAAGTAACATGAGCAAATTTGCAGATGATACAAAGCTTGGTGGCAGTGTGAACTGTGAGGAGGATGCTATGAAAATGCAGGGTGACTTGGACAGGTTGGGGGCGTGGGCAGATGCATGGCAGATGCAGTTTAATGTGGATAAATGTGAGGTTATCCACTTTGGTAGCAAAAACAGGAAGGCAGATTATTATTTAAATGGCGTCAAGTCGGGCAAAGGGGAAGTACAATGGGATCTGGGGGTCCTTGTTCATCAGTCAATGAAAGTAAACATGCAGGTACAGCAGGCAGTGAAAAAAGCAAATGGCATGTTGGCCTTCATAACAAGAGGAGTTGAGTATAGGAGCAAAGAGGTCCTCTGCAGTTGTGTAGGGCCCTAGTGAGACCACACCTGGAGTTTTGTGTGCCGTTTTGGTCCCCTAATTTGAGGAAGGATATTCTTGCTAATGAGGAAGTGCTGCGTAGGTTTATAAGGTTAATTCCCGGGATGGCGGAACTGTCATATGCTGAGAGAATGGAGCGGCTGGGTTTGTATACTCTGGAGTTTAGAAGGATAAGAGGGGATCTTTTTGAAACATATAAGATTATTAAGGGTTTGGACACGCTAGAGGCTGGAACATGTTCCCGATGTTGGGGGAGTCCAGAACCAGGGGCCAGATTTTAGGAATAAGTGATTAGCCATTTAGAACGGAGACGAGAAAACACTTTTTCACACAGAGATTTGTGAGTCGGTGGCAGTGGAGGCCGGTTGTATGGATACTTTCAAGAGAGAGCTAGATAAGGCTCTTAAAGATAGCGGAGTCAGGGCATATGGGGAGAAGGCAGGAACGGGGTACCGATTGGGGATGATCGACCATTATCACATTGAATGGCGGTGCTAGTTCGAAGGGCCGAATGGCCTACACCTGCACCTATTGTCTATTGTCTGCTGTCCATTGAGACGGTCGCCCACCTCTTTGCACAGTGTGGATTTGCAAAGCGAGTCTGGATAGGTTTGCAAGGGTCTCTCTCACAATTTATTCCGAACAGCTCTGTCACAGAGGTCTCTGTGATTTGCGGACTGTTCCCAGGAATGCATTCAGAGACTGACATCGAGTGCTGCTGAAAGGTCATCAACTCAGTGAAAGACGCTCATTGGTCTGCCCGTGCGTTGTTCACCACCCAGCGGAGCGAGATGACCGTCTGGGAATGTTGCCGACTGGCCCGCTGCAGACTGCAGGACTCTGTACTGAGGGACGCACTGAAGCTTGGTGCAGCCAACGCCAAGTCTCGGTGGGGTAGGAGCACAGTCTAAGGTCCTTCCGCCGCTGGATTTGGGGGGCAGGGTTTGGTGGAGACGCCCCTCAAAAATAAGGGAAGTTATTCCACGCCAGTGGGCCACATGAGTGGCAAGGGTGGGGGATAAACTTGTGAAATTTGTGCAATGTGTGAAACAGTATTGAATGTATAGCCTCCGAGAATGTCAGATGAATCTTTTGCACGGTTCCTGGATTGTATATATTTATTACTTGAATAAAATCTATTTTGAAAATTAAAAAATAAAGACTAGGTGTGACTGGACATGATGTGCTAAAAGGTAAGTGGGAACCAGGGCCCCAAATCACTAAGGCGAGAACAGGAATCAGCACCTAGAAAAGGTTTACTTGTTGATGTGGGATTATTGCAGAGTCAGCAATAGCTGTTATCACTCCAGTGTTGGATATCATGCTCATCACATTGTTATTTTGCTACCTGTAAAATATCCATTTGAGTGAAGTACTCAGGAATTAAAATAGTTCTGTAAAATAATCACAAAAATGAGAAAAAAATAGTAGAAACATAAAAACACTTGTAAATTGTATACTCTACTCTCCTCAGAGTGATCTAATTCAGATTATTAGGTAGACAAAAATGCTGGAGAAACTCAGCAGGTGAGGCAGCATCTATGGAGCGTAGGAAATAGTCAACGTTTCGGTTTGAGATCCTTCTTCAGACTATTAGTTATTCAGATTATCCGTTATTGCTAGTTCAATTTACTGCGTTGCTGGGTCATTTATGTTACTTAATTCAAATTATTGGCTAGTTGAATATTTTATAGCAAAAGACAAATTTAAGTAATCAGGAGTAATGTGTATAGTTTATATAACATATAATAACAATTGCTTTAATTTCCAAACACTGAGACTAATCTGGTTTTAAGTGAGGTGTGTATTCCAATGTAACAGATTAATCCATCGTTTTTGGATTTAGCCATGTCGCATTATGTTGAATAGATGCCAGGGCTGATATATTTGTCTCAATAATCACTAACTGCTCTTAACTATCTTCTTTTCAGGGAAAAGTGCTCGTGTTTGCTCCTCAGAGAGGCAGTACTCTAAACCAGTTCTGCAGCCTTGCAGAGAAAGCCTGTTTAACAGCCCAGAGGCTGGTGAATTACGATGACCATGTTTGGAACTTTCACCTCAAGGTCAGAGCTCTCCCAATATTAAGGAAGCATCACAATTCATTTTGCAATAGCAAGGGATCATAATAGTTTTTTTGGCAGATTCTGAAATACCTCTGACTGCAATGTACCTCCTGGCATCTCTCCTATATTATATTAATTATGTTATTGTGCAGCAAATCCTCTCAGACTACTTTGCCTGAAGCTGTTCATTATAGGAAGTGCTTATTAACACTTGCTGGTTTAAACCAAAGACAAACACTGAAAGCTGGAATCATTCAGTGAATCAAGCAGCATTTCTGGAGAAAAGGCATAGATGTCGTTTCGGGTCGAGACCCTTCGGTCTGAAAAAGAGTCTTGACCCAAAACATCACCTGTTCCTTTTCTCCAGAGATGCTGCCTGACCCGCTGAGTAACTCTAGCTTTCTGTGTCTGCCTGCATAAATGCTACCTGACCCACTGAGTTCCTCCAGCACTTTGTGTTTTCCTCGAGATTGCAGCATCTGCAGTTTCTTGTGTCTCTGAATATATTGAAGTTTGTCTTAGTTTGTTTTAGTCCTTGTACCTCACTAAATTATCTATTCCCTTCTTCGAAAGGACTGACTTTCTGAGTGTTGGTTGCTCTTTGAAGCATTCTTCACATCTTCATATTTTAATCTTTGTTATAGTCAGAGATTGACAAAGCATAGAAACAGACCCATTGGCCCTACTCGTCCGTACCAACTAGGATGCCCCATTCCCAATTTAGGGAGCTAGGAGATAAAGTTAAAAGTAGGACCTCAAAGGTAATAATCTCTGGATTACTACCAGTGCCACGTGCTTGTAAGAGTAGAATAGGAGGATATTGCAGATGAATACGTGGCTTGAAAAATGGTGCAAGGGGGAGGGATTCAAATTTCCAGGGCATTGCAACTAGTTCTGGGGGAGATGGGACCAGTACAAACAGGACGGTCTGTACCTGGGCTGGAATTGAACCAATGTCCTTGGGGGAGTGTTTGCTAGTGCTGTCAGGGAGGATTTAAACTAATGTGGCAGGCAGATGGGAGCATCAGCAGAGAGACAGAGGGGTGTAAAATGAGGGTAGAAGCAATAGGTAGCAAGGTGAAAAGTAAAAGTGGCAGGCAGAATGATCCAGGGCAAAAATCAAAAAGGGCCATTTTTCAACATAATTGTATAAGGGGTACGAGTGTTGTAAACACAAGTCTGAAGAATTTGTGTCTCAATGCAAGGAGCATTCGTAATAAGGTAGATGAGTTGAATGTGCAGATAATTATTAATGAATATGATATAGTTGGGATCACGGAGACATGGCTCCAGGGTGACCAAGGCTGGGAGCTGAACATCCAGGGATATTCAATATTCAGGAAGGATAGACAGAGAGGAAAATGAGGTGGAGTAGCGTTCCTGGTTAGAGAGGAGATCAACGCAATAGAAAGGAAGGACATTAGCTTGGAGGATGTGGAATCGATATGGGTACAGCTGTGAAACACTAAGGGGCAGAAAACGCTAGTGGGAGTTGTGTACAGGCCACCTAACAGTAGTAGTGGAGTTGGGGGTGGCATCAAACAGGAAATTAGAAATGTGTGAAACAAAGGTAAAACAGTTATAATGGGTGACTTCAATCTACATATAGATTGGGTGAATCAAATTGGCAGGGGTGCTGAGGAAGAGGATTTCTTGGGATGTATGCGGGATAGTTTTCTAAACCAACATGTAGAGGAACCAAAGAGAGAGCAGGTTATTCTACACTGCGTATTGAGTAATGAAGAAAGGTTAGTTAGCAGTCTTGTTGTGCGTGGCCCCTTGGGCAAGTGGCCATAATATGGTTGAGTTCTTCATTAGGATGGAGAGTAACATTGTTAATTCAGAAACAAGGGTTCTGAACTTAAAGAAAGGTAACTTTAAGGATATGAGATGTGAATTGGCCAAGTTAGACTGGCAAGTGATTCTTGAACGGTTGACGGTGGATATGCAATGGAAGGCATTTAAAGACTGGATGGATAAACTACAACAATTGTTCATCCCAGTTTGGCAAAATAATAAATCAGGGAAGGTAGTGCCTTCCCGTGGTTAACAAGGGAAATCAGGGATAGTATCAAAACAAAAGATGAAGCATACAAATTAGCCAGAAAAAGCAGCCTACCAGAGGACTGGGAGAAATTCAGAGTCCAGCAGAGGAGGACAAAGGGCTTAATTAAGAAAGGGAAAATAGATTATGAAAGGTAACTGGCCGGGAACATAAAAACTGACTGCAAAAGTTTTTATAGATATGTGAAGAGAAAAAGATTAGTTAAAACAAATGTAGGTCCCTTGCAGCCAGAAACTGGTGAATTGATCATGGGGAACAAGGACATGGCAGACCAATTGAATAACTACTTTGGTTCTGTCTTCACTTAGGTAGACATAAATAATCTGCCGGAAATAGCAGGCAACCAGGGGTCAAATGAGATGGAGGAACTGAGTAAAATCCATGTTAGTCGGGAAGTGGTGTTAGGTAAATTGAATGCATTAAAGGCCGATAAATCCCCAGGGCCAGATAGGCTGCATCCCAGAGTACTTAAGGAAGTAGCCCCAGAAATAACGGATGCATTAGTCATAATTTTTCAAAACTCTCTAGATTCTGGAGTAGTTCCTGAGGATTGGAGGGTAGCTAATGTAACCACACTTTTTAAAAATGGAGGGAGAGAGAAAACGGGGAATTACAGATCAGTTAGTCTAACATCGGTAGTGGGGAAAATGCTAGAGCCAGTTATTAAAGATGGGATAGCAGCACATTTGTAAAGTGGTGAAATCAATGGGCAAAGTCAGCATGGATTTATGAAAGGTAAATCATGTCTGACGAATCTTATAGATTTTTTCAAGGATGTAACTAGTAGAGTGGATAAGGGAGAACCAGTGGGTGTGTTATATCTGGACTTTCAGAAGGCTTTAGGCAAGGTCCCACATAAGAGATTACTATACAAACTTAAAGCACACGGTATTGGGGGTTCAGTATTGATGTGGATAGAGAACTGGCTGGCAGACTGGAAGCAAAGAGTAGGAGTAAACGGGTCCTTTTCAGAATGGCAGGAAGTGACTAGTTGGGTACCGCAAGGCTCAGTGCTGGGACCCCAGCTATTTACAATATATATTAATGGTCTGGATGTGGGAATTGAATGCAACATCTCCAAGTTTGCGGATGACACGAAGCTGGGGGGCAGTGTTAGCTGCGAGGAGGATGCTAGGAGGTTGCAAGGTGACTTGGATAGGCTGGGTGAGTGAGCAAATGCATGGCAGATGCAGTATAATGTGGATAAATGTGAGGTTATCCACTTTGGTGGCAAAAACAGGAAAGTAGACTATTATCTGTATGGTGGCCGATTAGGAAAAGGGGAGATGCAATGAGACCTGGGTGTCATGGTACACCAGTCATTGAAAGTAGGCATGCAGGTGCAGCAGGCAGTGAAGAAAGCGAATGGTATGTTAGCATTCATAGCAAAAGGATTTGAGTATAAGAGCAGGGAGGTTCTACTGCAGTTGTACAGGGTCTTGGTGAGACCACACCTGGAATATTGCGTACAGTTTTGGTCTCCTAATCTGAGGAAAGACATTCTTGCCATAGAGGGAGTACAGAGAAGGTTCACCAGACTGATTCCTGGGATGGCAAGACTTTCATATGAAGAAAGACTGGATAGCCTCGGCTTGTACTCTCTAGAATTTAGAAGACTGAGGGGGGATCTAATAGAGACTTACAAAATTCTTAAGGGGTTGGACAGGTTAGATGCAGGAAGATTGTTCCCGATGTTGGGGAAGTCCAGGACAAGGGGTCACAGCTTAAGGATAAGGGGGAAATCCTTTAAGACCGAGATGAGAAAGACATTTTTCACACAGAGAGTGGTGAGTCTCTGGAACTCTCTGCCACAGAGGGTAGTTGAGGCCAGTTCATTGGCTATATTTAAGAGGGAGTTAGATGTGGCCCTTGTGGCTAAAGGAATCAGGGGGTATGGAGGTACAGGATACTGAGTTGGATGATCAGCCATGATCATATTGAATGGCAGTGCAGGCTCGAAGGGCCGAATGGCCTACACCTGCACCTATTTTCTATGTTTCTATGTTTCTATCCAAGCTATTGCCTGTGTTTGGCCTAGAACTCTCTAAACCTTTTTTATTCATGTAACATCTCCGTAAGATCATCACTCAGCCTACTGCATGCACTCTGTTGTTAAATGTTGTGCCTGCAATTACATGGAGCTTTACAGCGGACTCTAATCTGATTCCAAGGTAACATTCACGGAACTGAACATGATTAATCACTGCAGGACAATCAGCAGGAGAAGCATTGGCTATTTTTTTTTGCATATTCTCCCTACCGCAAGAGAGCCTTGACTTTTCTCCAGACAAGCTGAGTGCGATAGAATAAACATAGAAACATAGAAACATAGAAATTAGGTGCAGGAGTAGGCCATTCAGCCCTTCGAGCCTGCACCGCCATTCAATATGATCATGGCTGATCATCCAACTCAGTATCCCGTACCTGCCTTCTCTCCATACCCTCTGATCCCCTTAGCCACAAGGGCCACATCCAACTCACTCTTAAATATAGCCAATGAACTGGCCTCAACTACCCTCTGTGGCAGAGAGTTCCAGGGACTCACCACTCTCTGTGTGAAAAAAGTCTTTCTCATCTCGGTCTTAAAGGATTTCCCCCTTATCCTTAAGCTGTGACCCCTTGTCCTGGACTTCCCCAACATCGGGAACAATCTTCCTGCATCTAGCCTGTCCAACCCCTTAAGAATTTTGTAAGTTTCTATAAGATCCCCTCTCAATCTCCTAAATTCCAGAGAGTATAAACCGAGTCTATCCAGTCTTTCTTCATAAGACAGTCCTGACATCCCAGGAATCAGTCTGGTGAACCTTCTCTGCACTCCCTCTATAAAATGCCTGTTCCCAACCATCGTCCCTCCTACACCAACCCTCAACAAAATGTTTCCTGGACATGTTCCACCCGCCATTTAACGGTAATCTATATATATTTTCCATGAACTAAATGTATCTCCTTAACTGTGAAGCTAAATTCTTGCTAAACCATCTTTCTAGTTCCTTTTGATTACACACTAGTACAAGGTGTTTTTTTTAATGTCAGAATCTGTTTGGCAGAACTGTGGCAGAACTGACCCATGCTTTGTGTTTTGAACAGTGAAAATGCTAGGAAATGGGAAGTGGGCACCAGCTTCCTGCAGTTTGAACAAAGTAAATACAATCCTGAAAATGTTTTGGTTTTGGAGATTCCTGGCACCAGAATTATATTCTACACTCTCTATCGTCCCCTTTGCTTTATCTATTGTTCTTGAGTTTGACTTGATTGTATTTGTGTACAGTAAATCTGATCTGTTTGAATAGCATGCAAAGCAAAATTTTGACTGTACCTCGGTACACATGGCAATAATAAACCTAAACCTAAACCAAACTAGCCAGTTAGGGGGAAGGGGCGGAAATCCTAGGGAGGACAGGGGGGACAGGGGGGACACGATCCCTCCCCCCCCCCATTCTTTGTAATCCGGATTTTAAAACTGACAAAAAAAGCTGTTAAAAATCTCCGCTTTCCGCGAGACAGTGGGGGTGGGACTGGTGATCGAGGGCGCTGATCGGACGAGAGAGACATCAGTCAGCAGGCAGTGGGGGGGATGATGATTCAGCGCGATCATTGGAGGAGAGAGGTGTCGGTCAGAGGCGGAAGTAGGGGGGTGGGACTGAGAATAGAGCGCGGAGATTGGAGGAGGGAGTCGTCCTGGTGGAGCAAAGATCAGAGCGGAGCTTGAATCGGTCCATTCGCAGGGCTTGTCATCGCCTGGCCCGGCGCAGCTTAAAATCGACCTCGGGATCTTCCACCGCCCCGTGGTCAAATTGCCGCGTCTAGGCGATCGAGGCTCCCAATATTGAAGCCCCTGCTGGGCGATGAAAAGCCCCGCGAACGGGCTGATTGAACCCGCACGATTCGGGGCGGACGAAGCTGCTGCTGCCGGAGTTCAGAGTCGGTCACCAACCAGGTCAGTTGCCGATGTTACCGGCCTTAGGGCCCACGGCCGAAACCTCACGTGTGTGCGAGCGCGCGCCTGCCAAGACGTTCTAGCCGTAAACTCCAACCAACGTCTCAGCTCCAATGTTTCACTTGCATGTTTTATTATCACTCTCCTGGTTTCTGACTACAAGGCGACTCTCTTGTTAATTGTGGACTGATTAGCCACATAATAGCCTGCTGGTGCTTGGTCTTGAATCTTACAAATATCCTTGAGTGAAGGTTTTCATTTCAGGGAATCATCGTTCACCACTCCATTGAACTTTTTTCATTTACTACTTCAACTATTTCATCTTCAAATGTAACCAGTTAGCATAATGTAGCAGCAATATTTTTGAAAGTACAAGTTATAGGATCAAAACCTGAAACGACGACTGTCCATTTCCCTGCACAGGTGTTGTCTACTCAAAGTTTGTCCAAATTCTGCATCATGGTGTCAATCACAAAATCCAAAGTTGTTCTAGCTCCAAGAGCATTTCACAGAATTTATTGTAAACAGTCTGGATCAGATGCACAAAGTTTTGGTTTTATGGGCATACTTCCACATGACTCTTAAGTTCAATATGTCCGTTTATGATGGCATAATGTCTAGAATTGCCAACGGTTTTTAAATAAAACTTCAGTAACATGGAAAGCTTGACATACAATCGAGCAAATGATTACTTGACTATCTTGCCTGTTGAAAGATTTACAGTATATTGACTGCGTACTTTCAATGGTCAATAATTACAGGCATCACCTTTTTCCAATTAACCTTATTTTACTGTCTCTGAAGCATGCAGGAACAACATCTCATATTTTGATTGGGCAGCTTACAGCCCAGTGGTATGAATATTGATTTCTCTCACCAGGTAGCCACAACATTCCCTCTCTCTCTATCCCTCCCCCACCCAAGTCGCACTTGCACCTCATTTTCACTCTACAAACAGCTTACAATGTCCTGGATATTACTTTTTTGCATATCTTTCATTCATTGCTCTTTATATCTCCACATCACCATATATATCTCTCGTTTCCCTTATCCCTGAACAGTCTAAAGAAGGGTCTCGACCTGAAACGTCACCCATTCCTTCTCTCCAGGGATGCTGCCTGTCCCTCTGAGTTACTCCAGCTTTTTGTATCTATCTTCGCTTTAAACCAGCATCTTCAGTTCCTTCTTACACTCTGAAGCATGCTCATTTCCCAATAGTTTCCTATTATGCCTTCTTAAATAATACTGTTTATCCGAGAAAAATATTTCATCAGTCAACAAACTCTTTATGCTTACTATTATTGTCATCTTATTGTCAATACATTCAATTCTAGACTTTAGGGTGGAAAGAGGTCTAAACGATGAGTCTCTTTGATCTGGAATTAGGAATGGACACAGAACCGATCTCGTTTAGCTCTTCCTTTGTGTAGTAGCCATTTAGCTTAACTCAGATAATTATAACTAGCTCTTAAAAATAGCGGAGTCAGGGGATATGGGGAGAAGGCAGGAACAGGATTGGGGATGATCAGCCATGATCACACTGAATGGCGGTGCTAGCCTACTCCTGCACCTGTTGTCTATTATCTATTGTCTATTGACTATTGTCTATAGTTACTTTAAATTTTACCTGCCTGTATTTATGTGGGTGGGATTTATTGCGTAGTGGGAGGCGTGTTTGCGGCTGGGATTCTCGCGCAGACGCTCGCAGTTTTTTGTTTGAAGTAGACATGGAGGAGAGGTCACAGCTTTCGACCAAGCACGGGTTCCACCATGCATGAGTTTGACTACGGGTAAGATCAAAATGTACTTAAACAAGAAGTTTGGTTGAATATCTTACTGTTTTTACTACGACAATAAAGAAACTATTAATTAAGAGACTGTGTTTTGAAGATTTATAAATTAAGAGACTTTTTTGTAGCTTTTGACGGCATTAAATGTCTTGTGGAGAGTTTGTGGATGCATATCAATTCTTATCTCCGTACCCCTGTCTTCAATCATAGTAGCTAGAGGAATGATTCCTTGAACGATATAATAATCTTCCACTACATCTAATCGAAAGCTACCTTACAGCCAGGAGGTAGAAGATTGGTACCATAGAAGAGGGACAGAAGATTGGGCTAGATCTCTGGAGAGAGAGTACTGCCAGAAGAACTGGTTCCCTAGATGAGGAACTGAAGACTGGTTCCTTAGAAGAGGAACTGAAGATAGATCTCAGCCAGAGATTGGCTTAGAGAAGCCTACCTGACCGGTAGGTTAATCGACAAAGTCACGCAACTTATCTGAAGATTGAAAACTTCACTGATCGAGAGGGTGAGTAGAACAGCTACTGTATTATGCTGTATATTTGAAAGCCGGAACGCTTTGATTAGAACAGCTTCTTACCGAGATGCTGTGAAAGTTCGACAAATGTCATATTTTAAAAGTAAAATTACAGGCTCTGATAAAGAGTCTGGAGAAGTATCATAAGCAAGTTCTGCTAAATTTTGGAAGGGAGCCAAGGGCGAGTAAATCTGAAATCCAGGTACTGGCCTTGAGCGCCAACCTCATGACCAAGGCTGAAATCCAGGAGCGCCACCAGAGAGAGCCATGGAATCTTCAACAAGTAAGTCAGGTGGAGAAGAAGCCTACCTGAAAGAAACCCAGAAGGATAGAAACAAGTTATGGAAGCAGATGATCAAGAAAATTTAAATCCAGAAGAAACTAATGGAATCAAAAGAAAATGCGAAGATAGTGCAATCTAATCTGGAGCAATTATTCAGCCTTGGTCACGAGGTTGGAGAAAAGCAAAGCTCATTGCTGAGTTTACAGCTGCCTCAGGAAGAACTCAAAAGCCACACCCAGTGGTTCCAAGAAGATTGGAATTTTTCGATGAGTTTGTAGATTATGTGCAGAAGTGGTTAGAAGAAATCGAACAATTTACGCACTCCACTTTTGCTGAAATGGAAGAGGAGATTATACCACATGATAGTATCTCAAATGTTTCTAGACGAAGATCAAGACATAGATCTGGTTCTATAGCTAGTTCAGCATGAAGGGCCTCTTCTCGAATGGAAGTCGAAACTGATTTAGTCGCTCTCTCAATACAAGCGGATGCCTTGGAGAAGAAACATGCGATTGAGCGACAGCTCAAGGAGAGCAGCTGAAAGGAGAGCTGAGGAGACAAGAAGAAGAGCTGAGGAGACTTAAAGAACAGCTGGAACTAGCCACAAAGTTGGCGGTTGTCAAATCGAAGAAGGAGATAATGGAAAGTGAGGGTTCAAGATGCGGCTCTAAAGCATCTGATGGGATGAGCTCTTATTTGAGAAAAGAAACTGCTCAAAAGGAAACAACAGCAAAATCAAATCTGCAGCCAGAGGTTATTAGCATGGAGAACTAGCACGGAGCCAGTTGATGGGCGACAAAACTTAATCTCAGCAACTGGGTACTAGACTGAAGCAAATTGCTTATGGGGCGTCTGTCGAGGCTCGAGACAAACCAGCAACTCAGTACTCTTTTCTGAGGCCTCATTCAGAGGCTCGAGCAAGCCAAGATTGGACAATGCCTGTTTATGATACGAAGAGATCTAATCGGGGACAAACAACTAGTCATATGACTCGTGACAAAACTTACTCAGACCAATATTCTTTTCAGTGGCCTGTTTATTGTACGTCTGCGCCAAGCCAAGGATCTCAAGGTGAATTCTTTGAATTGGTGAGAAATCAAACTGAAATCAACAAGCTCATAGCTCAATAAAATCTCACTTCCCACCCTACCACCAATAGAAATTCCTCGTTACCTTTGCGGTATGAAGCTTTCATAATGGCGTTTCATGAAGGAGTAGAAATGAAAAAGAGCGCTTACGATTTCTGGTGCTTTACACAAGTGGGTATGCTAAGGTGCTTGTAGAAAGTTGTATAAATAGGCCTGGAGGCCAAGGCTATCGAGAGGCAAGAAGGTTGCTTAAAGAACGTTATGGTAATGAACGGAAGATTGCTAACGCATACATGAAGAAGGCCTATGCTTGGAAAGATATAAAGTCAGAAGATGTGGAGGCATTAAGTGAGTTTGCAATATTTCTTAGAGGTTGTTATAGCTCGATGAAAAACCTCGACCACATGGAGGAAATGAATGTTGTTAGTAATACTAGAGTCATCATTCTAAAACAGCCCTTTAGACTTAGAGAAAACTGGAGAGATAAAGCAGGCCAAGTAATGGAAATAAAGAATCGAGTAGCCATGTTACCAGACCTGGTAGCTTTTTTAGAAAGGGAAGTACGGTTCTTGTTAGATCCACGCCACGGGAGTATTCAAGATCCTAAACCAATTGCAACTGCCAAAGGTTCTATCTTTACTAAAACTAAAGGAAGATCAGGACCTAAGGGAGGCAGTTTTACTACCGCTATAATACCTGTGGAAACGACAGGTGGAATGAAAGGAGATATTTCTATTATCAAGCAAAAAGGATTTTGTTTGTTATGTGATGAAGTTGGTCACACAATAAGGTGGTGTCGAAGATTCAAGAAGAAGGAATATAAAGAAAAGATGGATTTCTCAAAGGAGAAGGGAATCTGTTTTGGATGTTTGAAAAAAGGACACATGGTTAAAGACTGTGAGAGTCCTATAACTTGTGATAAGTGCAAGCAAGATCATCCTGAAGCACTTCACACTGTAAAGAAGCCGGAACAAATAGAACAGAAGGAGAAGCCAGCTACTAGTGATGCTGTCACCTAACCTCAGATAACTGCCCACATTGGGGCCAGGGTAGAAACCTGTATCTTCTCTATCTTACCAGTACAGGTGAGGAATAGCAAGACGAATACAGTGTTGCAAACATATGCATTTTTGGATCATGGAAGTTCGGCTAACTTTTGTACAGAAAGCTTGATGAGAAGGCTGGACATTATAAGAGAAGAGGTTAAGATTCCATTGCGTACCATGAATGAGGAGAAATCCTGCGATAGTCATTACATTACAAGTATGGAAATATCTAGTCTGGATGAAGACAATTTTATACCAATATCCGAGGTGTTTACACATGAGACCATGCCTGTTTGGCAGCAAAATATATCCAGACATGAGGACTTGAAACAATGGCCTTACTTGTAGGTTGTCAAGATACCTAAAATAAATTCTGGTATCGACCTACTTATCGGAATGAATGATTTGAAGGCATTGGAACCTATACAGACTGTGAGGAGCCAAGGTGATGGATCGTTTGCTGTGAAACCCCTACAAGGATGGGTTATTTATGGCTCCTTGAGAAGGAACAACGAAAGCAGGAACCAGAAGAACTACCCTGCCGCTGCTGTTAATCAAATATCTACTGGTAAACTAGAAAAGCTATTGATCAAGCAGTACAATCATGACTTCAATTAAAGTACCAGTAAAGAATCAGCAGAAATGTCCAGGGAAGAGTTAAAGTTCTTGGATATTATGAACTAGATGATAGATGAACACTATTGGACTTGGACTTGGAAAACTTTATTGTCATTCAGACCTTGCGGTCTGAACGAAATTTTGTTGCCTGCAGTCATACATATAGTAAATAACAAAACACACAATAAACACATATTTAACATCCACCACAGTGAGTTCACCAGGCACCTCCTCACTGTGGTGGAAGGCAAAAATCTTGCTCCGGAAAAACAGGTCACCAACCTGTGACCTGCGAGCTCCCGACGATGTCTTCCACTGGGCCCGCTGCCGGGCCTCCGAAGTCGCTGCCGCCGCCACCGCCGCCAGAAAGCCGCCACAGCTCTGAGTTGGGCTGCCGGAATGCCTGAACCCACACAGCCCCGAAGTCGGCCAGCCCCGTGCTGGTAAGTCCTGGTTGGCTCTACCTCCGGAGCCTCGGGTCGGTTGCAGTTAAAGTTGGAGGCCGCCAGCTCCGCCATTAGGCCTCAGCGCAGACGGAGACGGAGACGGGGGATACGACAAGAAAAGTCGCGTCCCCCCAAAAGGAAGAGACTAAGAATGTTTCTCCCCCCCACACCCACACACACACACACACACACACATACACTACATAATAACTCAAACTAACGCTAAAAACAAGACAAGAAAACAACAAATAAAAAGAAAAACAGACGGACTGCAGGCGAGCCGCTGCTGCCAGGGCAGCGCCGCCACTGCTACTATTGCCTGGACTTACCTTTCAAACAAGAAAGTGTTAGTCTGCCGAATAATCGTCGTATGGCAGAGCAACGCACCCAGAATCTGAAACACAAGTTTGGCAAGAATACGAAATTTCATGAGGAATATACGTCTTTCCTAAAGGATATGATTGACAATGATTATGCCGAAATGGTACTGACAAACTAACTAAATCGAAGCGATGGAGAGCTTTGGTACATTCCGCACCATGGGGTATATCACTTGAAAAAAGGGACCTTGACTTTGACTGTGCTGCAGTTTTCAAAGGAACATCACTTATCTGTAGCAATGTTACAAAATTTTGAGATTTTAAAAATCAAGTCTGCAATTTATCCCATCAGATAAAGCATAAAAAGAAGTTTAATTTGACACCTCATTCACTTTCATATCTTCAGTATTAAAAAAAGTTATGGCTATTTTCATACTCGGAAATTAGCATCTTGCTCTCTGTTGCTTTTCCATTGACTTAGCACAAAAGCTGTGATCGAGGACAGTCAAAAGCCCATACCTTTCTTAAAAATTAAGAGAGCTGAAAGACATTCTCAGTTATTATAGATTGAAGTATTCTGAAACAAATATGAAACAATCTTACTTGGATGACCTGAAATTAAAGCATATAATTAGTTAGTTGCCCAATTGTAGCTAATTACAAAATTAAATTACTAGATCTAAACATCTATCCATTTCTTAAGAAAAGATTAACATTTTTAAATAGCCTAAGTGTCCAAATAACATTCACACAAGAATTCACAATACAACATGATTTTTAAATCTCATTGTCATGAATTTTTAGGCCAAATGGAAGGAATTTAGTGTTTAATTCCTGTAAATTAATGGCCATTTAATTCATCTTGCGAGTGGGATTTTGTGGAACGCGATTGATTGGAACGTTGCGGTGAATTTAAACCCCATATCGGCAGGAAAAATACTGCCGGTTCGTATGGGGCCTAAATCACCTTTTTGCAACGTAAAATTTGGATTAAAGGCATCCTAAGAAGCATGTTTATATGTAAAATAAAAAGCTTTCCTTTACCTGTCCCGTATGTTCACGGCATTAGAAGCTGATTTTTATTTTACTTCAGCGCTGAAATTGTTCAGGATTTTAAAAAAAAATTCACAGAACGGCCGTCGGAACAAATCGTCAGCAAAAGCTTGCACCCGAGAAAATCTATCCAGGCCAGTTAGGAGAAAAAACGCATTTTAACCCCGCCCCCCCCCCCCCCCCCAAAGGCGCCAAAGTCACGCACACGGCTAGTGACAGAACTGCAGCGCCGCTGAAGGTAAGTTTTGTAACATACCTACTGCATGGTCCAGACCTTACCAACTCACTCATTGGAGTTCTCATTAAATTCAGACAATTGCTTTGATGGCTGATATTAAAGTGATGTATCATCAAGTTAAAGTATCAGAAAAACACATTGACTACTTGCGATTCTTATGGTGGCCTGAAGGGGATGCACAACAAGATCTTGTTGAATACCGGATGAAGGTACATCTCTTTGAAGCAGTGTCATCACCAATTTGTGCACTTTGCATTAAAGAAGACCACAGAGGATAATAAAGCTCATTTCCCAGAAGAAGTGATAACCACTGTGAAGAATAATTTCTATGTGAATGATTACTTAAAATGCATGTGTACGAAGCAAGAAACAATTCAAATGGTAAAACATCTGACTTCCCTCTGCAATAAGGGAGGATTTACGCTTTCCAAGTGGATCAGCAATAGTCGTGTTGTTTTGGAAAGTATTCCACCAGATGATAGAGCCAAAGCGACACGGGAGTTGGATTTGGACAAAGACAATTTGCCAATGGAAAGAGCATTGGGACTGCACTGGCGCGTTGAAACAGATATGTTCAAGAACCTCGATCCAAGAGTGACCGTGTACCAGAGGGGGTATCCTATCCATGATTTGTTCTGTTTACTACCCTTTGGGATTTCTTGCACCATTTACAATGCCAACCAAATTGATTTTGCAGGATCTTTGTAAGGAAAAACTTGGATGGGATGAGAGTATAACGCAAACTTCCTTTCACCGATGGACAGAATGGTTAGCAGATTTCAACAAGATCTTAGAATTAAAAGTAGACCGGTGCATGAAGCTTACAAGGTTTGGTAACATCAGAAGTGCACAACTGCATCATTTCTCAGATGCCAGTGATAGTGGCTACAGTACTGTTTCATATCTAAGACTGGAAAATGATAACAAAGAAGTGCATGTTGCATTCTTAATGGGAAAGGCCTGAGTGGCACCATTGAAACAAATGACAATTCCCAGAATGGAACTTGCCACATTCTTAGCTGTTAAAGTTGACATATTGCTGCAAAAAAGAACTACAGCTTCAACTGGAAGAATCTATCTTCTGGACTGATAGTACTACAGTGCTTAAATACTTCAACAATGTGAACAATCGTTTTTTGACTTGTAGCAAACAGAATGTCTTTTGTGTTGGGAATTACTAATGTTTCACAATGGAAATATGTTAACACAAAGGAAAATCCTGCGGATGAAGCTTCTAGAGGACTAACAGCGGACCGCTTATTAAGCAATAAGAGATGGATCAATGGACAAGAGTTTCTCTGTAAGCCAGACAGAGAATGGCCAAAACTTGAGTTGGGATTTGAAATCTCTGCTAAAGATCCTGAAATTAAACAAAACATCAGTGAATGTTATTGCTAAAAATCCTATTATTCTCTTGAAGGATTTTCAGACTTCAACATTATTGTTACAACATATTCATGAATTGATCGGACATGGAGGAAGAAGTTTCATGCTGTCAAAGCTTTGGACTTTTGTGTTTTGGACTATATACTGGGTATCA
Source organism: Okamejei kenojei (assembly GCA_035221665.1). Taxonomy (NCBI): domain Eukaryota; kingdom Metazoa; phylum Chordata; class Chondrichthyes; order Rajiformes; family Rajidae; genus Okamejei; species Okamejei kenojei. The sequence goes on from CM069138.1 coordinate 59,580,998, forward strand.
TGACTAACGTTAATGGTTTGGTGCGTACGGTACGACTTCAGACTAAGAATAATGTTTTAATAACACAATAACCAAGTTATGCTTGCTTCTAGAAGGCAAAGGTGAAAATGGAAGAATCGCTAAAGAAGTCTGAATGTGGATATATAATGCATGCTATTTTTTGTTTTTTGATATATGTTAAGCTTTTATAACTACCTTTTTTGATGTCTGTTAGTAATTGCCTCGTTATATACTCAGAACAATTAGGGGCCGGTATGTAGTAGCCATTTAGCTTAACTCAGTATGTTATAACTATAACCAGTTACCTTTAAATTTTATCTGCTGTAATTATGGGGGTGGGATTTATTACATAGCCGGAGGCATGTTTGAGGTTGGGATTCTCGAGCAGACACTAGTAGATTTTAGTTTGAAGAAGAAGCATGGGGAGAGGTCACAGCTTTCGACCATGCACGGGTTCCCACCATGCACGAGTTTGACTACAGTAAGATCAAAATGTACTTAAAAAATAAGTTTGGATGAATATCTTACTGTTTTTACTACGACAATAAAGAAACTATTAATTAAGAGTCTGTGTTTTGAAGATTTATATTTTAACGACATTGAATGTCTCGTGGAGAGCTCATGGATGTGTAGCGATTCTTATCTCATTGCCCCTGTCTTCAATCACAGTGGCTAGAGGAAAGATTCCTTGAACGATATAATAATCTGCCACTACATTTTGTGCTCTTTTCTACTGTAATAAAGAATTCTGTGTGGAATATTGTAATGTTTTGCAGAGAAGGGCATAGTTTTATTTTACTATTCAGGGATTGCTGTCACGTTCAGCTGAAGTTGTATGAGTAGCCTTAATAGATAAATTCCTGAAAGTGACAACAGAGTAGGAGTGGGGCTTTCACATTTACTTAATACTGATTTTTTTACAGCATGAAATGTATTCAAATGTTTAATAATATATCATAATTTCAGTGGCAATACAGCATGAAAGACTACAGTCAAAACATTTTGAGCCCTGATGCATTAAAAAGCTTATTTGTGCAATTGGTTTGATTTAACCTATTTTATTTTCTTTATCCGTCTTTCCCATGCTGTTCAATATTTATTGGCGGAGTGGATTGATTTACAAGCAGGTGATGTGTCGTCAGGGCTCTGTCCATAGTGTTCAAGACATGGATTGCGTAGACAGCTGGAATCTTCTTTCCAGGTTGAAAAAAATAAATACTAGAGAGGGTAGCTTTAAGGTGAGGCAAAATTTAAAGGAGATGTGCGGGGCAGGTTTTTTTACACAGAGGGTAGTGAGTGCCTGGAATGCACTGTCGGAGGGATGTGGTTGAGGCAGATATGATAGTGGCATTTAATAGACTTTTGGATAGGCATATGGATATAGCCTATCAGGGAATGGAGGGATAGGGAATTTGGGCACTCAGATGAGATTTGGTCTCGGCATCATGTTTGGCACAGACATTGTGGGCCAAAGGGCCTGTTTTTGTGCTGTATGGTTCTATGTTCTTTAAACCACATCTCTGAGCTATCAGGAGGTTGCTTTGCTATGACTCCCATTCCCATTTCTTCGATCATTATTGAGAATTTTACGATTTCCACAGTCAACTAAATAAATAAAATATTTCTGTCAATAAAGCCCCAGAATATCACACCAGCTTTACAATCTATAATTGAAATTTGACCAGACAAATTCTGCAATGTTCAATTGTACAAATGCCATTGTATTCTATAGAGCATTTGATCATGAATGTCTATTCTTACACATTTTTATCCTTTCCCTAAATGTTTTCTTCAGTTACTTTTGTACTTGTCAATTGGCATAACTAACTACTTTTATTTGGGTGCGTATCCCAGTTATATATTGCTCAGTGGGATTTATGATTCTAATCTGCAATTTTGCCTGCGGCAAGCTAATTTTATACTCCTGTCCACTGTGATCGCGGTTCAAATTCCAAACGGTGCTCTCATATATTCATGTATCCCTCGGTTAAAAGATTTGGAACAGCAGCCCTTCTCCATCTTTTGTCAAATGAAAATGTGTTAATTTCCTTGAATATCTCTTAGCATTGTGGAATTATAGATCCTAATCCAGTGTGTTTGTGAAAGTTAAATGTCTAGAATTCCTTGCAGTGTGAGTTTTGTTCGCCTACATAAGTAACGTGAAATGCTTTGACATACAAATGTGAGCTGTAAATGACTGCATGACTATCTTGTCTGTTGAAAGATTTATATTGACAGGGTATTTCCAATGGTCAATAGTCACAGGCATCACCTTTATCCAATTAACCTTATTTTATTGACTCTAAAGCACACATCTTTGCTGCATGCCCATTTAGTTAGGCTTTCTGTATCACAGTTCAACTCAAAACATTGTTGGATTGAAAATTGCCAGACATGTGATCTGAAAATGGGCTATTGAGGACATTGACAGGACCAAGCAAGTATCTCAGTCAAAGAAATTTAAGGATTGAGGATGGAATATCAGAAACAATATATCCAGCATTCCGTGATGTGATAAAACAAGGGAGAAAAGGAAATTCAGTGACGTAAATTAGACTAGATCAGGTAACAAGAAGATTAAAAATGGCTGTAGATAATTAGAATAAGGAGACAATGTGGATATAAGAAGTTAATTTTAAAAGTGTCTCAGAATAATTTTAGTTTGAACAGGGCCAGGGAGTTTGACCATCATCCAAGGATATAAACCTCAACAGGGGAAAGGTCCTTATGATGTTAAGTATCAGCCCTAATATGTTACCTTGAATTCAGTTTACTTTAAAACCATAAATGCAGCATTTTCTTGAAACTCATGACAACTTTGAAGGGAATATGATGCCAAACATGTAATGGAGCATTGCAAATCAGGCAGCATTTGCTGGTGAGTGTAATTCATAAAGCATTTATTTCCGCTGCAGATAGCTGGATGATCTGCACATTAATAATAATGCTTTCTGTCATACACTTGTAGAGATTTGTTAAGAGAATTCAGCGACATACAGAATCTCCTCAAATTTCTGAGGGAGTTTTCCTCTCGGTGAACCAGAGTTCGTAGTCTTGCATAATGTATAATTTGAACAGAGAAGGGGCCATTATTCTTCCACATATAATGGACTTTTCCCTTTTGACGTTCTTACGTTCAGAACAATTTTATATCTTCTTCAAAAAATACTAAACCTGCAACATACTTTCCCATTTCTAAACTTCCAATTTTACTGTGGAACCCCTTTGCTCTGTTGCATGGAATAATGTTTCCTAAGTAAATCATTTAATTGTAAACGTCGATTAGCTTTGGAATCAGTGTGAAGTATGCCAATCAGAATATTTCCGGTCTTTTAAATGGCTTTTGTTTATTTTAGAGTTACAGCATGGAAATAGGCCCTTCAGGACTAGGGACAATTTTACAGGGGTCAATTAACCTACAATCTCACATGAGGTCGGTGGGGGCGCTGCGAGTCGGCTGCCCTGCCAGCAGTGTGTTCATCATTGCTACTTTTATGTTTTTTTTAGTGTGTCCAAATGTGTGTTTTAATGTCTCTTGGTGTGTCTTGTGTGTGGGGTGGTGAGGCGGGGTAACGGGGGGAATCGCTTTCGATCACCTCCTCCACGGCGCAGTGACTTTTTCCATGTCACCTCCCTCGCGGCCTAACACCATGGATTGGTGCGGCCTCTCCCGGAGTCGGGCCCAGAGTTTCAGCAGCGGGTGCAGTGTGGACTTTTCATTGCGGAGCAGGCGAGCCCTTGCTGGGGTCGCCAGAAGGGAGAGCTCTGATCGCTTACACGCAGACTGTTACAACCTGAAGCCACGGTCTGCGGAGCTTCTAGCCTCGGGTGCGGTGTCCAGAGCCTGGGACCACTCGCTAGGGATCGCCGGAGAAGAGCTCCGAACGCCGGCCCGCGGTCGATGACATCCTGAAGCCGCGGTCTGCGGAGCTTCTAGCCGCGGGCGCGGCGTGGACTTATCATCTGGAGCCTGGATTCCCTCGCCGGGAACAGCCAGGGAAGAGCTCCGAACGCCAGCCTGCGGCCTACAACATTCTGAAGCCGCGTCCTCTGGTAGGAAAGTGCCGATTCGGGACATCCAAGTCTAGAGTGTGTTCGACCCTCCTGACGTCGTAGTTTGAACCATCCCGACAAGAGGGCCTGCACATCGGGCCACCCATAGCGATGACTACGGAGGATTATGGCCCCGACCACGGGTGAACAATGGAGGAGGACTGACTGTACTTTGTACCTTCCACCACAGTGAAGAATGCTGTGGTGGATGTTTATGTTTAATTTTATTGTGCATTGTGCGATCTTTTTTGATTGTACCGCTGCTGGCAAATTCATTTCACTGCACTTATATATGTGATGAATAAAACTGATTGATTGATTGATTGGTGTTTGGGATGTAGGAGTAAATCAGAGCACCCAGACGAAACCCACACGGTCACAGGGAGAACGTGCAAACTCCACACTGAATGCACCCGAGATCAGGATTGAACTCGGGATTCTGGTTTTGTGAGGCAGAAACTCTATCAGCTGCGTCACCTTGCCAGTTGAAAGTACAATAACTGATCACTTTGCCTACAGAAGCAATTGTAGAGAAATAGGAACACTCAGGGTGAGGCTGTTAAAAATATGATAGAGGACAAGGATCTTTCAATTACTTTCATCGGAAATGGAGCCAGTGAAGCTTGGGAAAGGTGGATGAAATGGTTGGATGAACTTCTCGATTATACAAACATTTGTGATTTGCAGTATTTTATTAAAATACATTCTAAAAGTACAGGTGAAGCAGTAAAAGCAGGTTTCATTGGCCATACTGAACCATCCAGAGCGCAGTTCTCACTATCCACCTTATTGAAGACCCTTGGACTATCATTAATCAGCCTTTACTGGACCTTATATTGCACTAAACGTTATTCCCTTTATCATGTATCTGTACACTATGGACAGTACGATTGTAATCATGTATAGTCTTTCCCCTGACTGGTTCACATGCAACAAAGCTTTTCATTGTACCCTGGACCACATGACAATAACTTAAACTAAACTAAACTACCCAGTTATCTTCGGATGGGTCCACTGCATTGATATTAAGAAGAGAATTGCAGGATTTAGGCCCAACACTGATGGAAAAAACTGCATTATGTTTTCAGTCAGGATACGTGACTTCGAGAGGAACCTAGAGGTGATAGGGTCCCCATGATGACGTTGTTCTTATCCTTTCATACTGGTGGAGTTTGCAGAGCCAGGAGGTGACTTTCTCCAGCTCTCAACATCAGCCTTGCAGCAACAGCAGTGTTACTGGGTCTAAAGAAGGGTTCAGTCCCATATAATAGTAAGATTAAACGAGAACTTACCAGTTTGAAGTTTGATCTTTGTTTTATGAGGAGTCGAGTTGTGGGACTACGTGAATAGAAGCCCGTACAGCCGTTGGTGCGTCAATCTTCAAAGCAGCGGAATGAATTCACAGCTAACAATGACCAAAGTATAACGATAAGATGATAAAACTAGAACTACCAGATGAGATCTATGAGGGTGGGAGCGGAGGGCACGTAGTCCCTCAACTCGACTCCTCATAAAATAAAGATCAAACTTCAAACTGGTAAGTTCTCGTTTAATCTTACTATTTTACTTCGGGAGTCACGTGAGTGACTACGTGAAGACTTCAAAGCACTGTGAATTCACGCCGCAGACTCAAATCCAACGTTCACACTGCCTGGATTGACTCAAAAGTCGTTAACAATCAATCATGCATCAGTAATACATTTGTTAAATGAAATAACAGTTTATTTACAAACAAATCATAACAAACCCCTCTAACTCAGGGGGAAAAATGTAACAGTACTGACACCAGAATCAGCAAACACCCCGAGCCTTGAAATCGGCTTGTGACAAAACCTCTGAAAAGTTAGCTCACTGGACCATCCTGCGGCCGCGAGGACCTTGAAATCGTTTGCACCGACACCTTACTGTGTGGTTTTTTGTGACTAATAAACAAAGCCAACTCTGTTCCTCTCAGAGGTTTAGTAATCTCAATGTAAAGAGATAAATGTGAGACTATACAGAAGCGATCATCTGCGGGGTATGCTGAAAACACCATCTTACATCCTGTCATGCCTCTTTTATTATGTTTAAGCAAATCATAGACATAAAATATAATGGCATCAGCCGACACATGCATTCTATCTAGCCGTAGCTTTTGCAATGTTTGTACACGTTGGGCTGAAACCAACACCAGAAGCATGACCACCTTCATAGTTAATTTGGCTATAGATAGGCTTGTAACCGGAGCCCACTGGCGAAGAAGCATAAAAACCTCACTCACATTGCAAATACCGGCATACCTGAGTTTAGGAGGATTAGAATTGAAAACTCCCTTCATGAATCGTGAACTAACGGATGTGTCCCTACTGTATGCAATTCTGCATTCATAGGTAAATAAGAAGACAGAGCACTTCTGGCTGAATTAATTGCACTGTAACTTAATTTTTGGTCAAAATAAAGAGTTGACAAACTCCAATACATCCGTGATCCCTGCCGTGTGATATACAATATCCTGCTGTAGGCAGAATTGCTCCCACTTCCTTATATAGGTGATATATTGCTGCTGTGTACTATCCCTGCAGGCCGACGTGAGAACATCCACCGTCCGATGAGACAGTCCTCTCCCCAGGTATGGCCTCCTTAAAATCTGCAAATTAACAGATCAATACGATCCTATAAAGGATGTTGATCCCCAGTGACTGGATTTACCAGTAGATTTTTTATCCTTGGGCATAAGCATGTAAGGCTCCCTAGCCATTTGTAATACAACGGGAAACCATGCTCGTGTAGGCCAATCTGGCACTACCAATACCCCCTGAAGCGGAGTCCTCCTTGATCTTTTGCAAACATCTGCTGATGAGACAGAATGAAGGAAATACATACACAAACATTCCTCCCCCAATGCAGCGAAAATGCATCCACTGCTACTGCCCCAGTATCTGGTTACCATGAAACATATCTAGGTAACTGATGATTTAATCGAGATGCAAACAAGTCAATATCTGGCAATGCATACTGATCAATCATTTGGTTAAACACATCCTGATTTAACATCCATTCAATGTTGTCATTAACTGACGTGACCTCTTCCTGGCAAATAAAGTGCTGAAAGCCAGATATTTTGGTCAATACACCAGCTCCAAATCTGGTTAGCCAGTCTATCACAAGACTGTGACTTAACTCCACCCATGTGGTTTACATATGCCACTGCTGTGGTGTTGTGAATCTGAGCTGCACATGCAGATCCCTCCTTGTAGAACAATAAGCTTTGAGCCCATACCAGGTGCCCAACAACTCTAAATAATCAATCCCTCTTAATTGAGGAAGCGATGTCTCATCCACATTCCATCTGCCTCCACAACTAGAAGACATATCTGTTGCACCCCAACCCAGTGCACTCACATCAGTCTGTAATATCAGTGACGGTGATTCCACGAAACCTTCCTTAAATTTTTTTAAAACATGTACTATCCACCATTGTATGTCAGCAATCGCCCCAGCTGACAACTGCATAGGCCTATCAAAAATAGCCCCTTTGTATTCTCAGTGTCTGTTTCCTTTGATGGTTGTAATTGTTGATAATGCAGAGGACAATACTGCACAGCTGGAAAGGCTGCAACAACTTCCCAATAAAACTGGCTACTTGTCTAATCAAAGGCCGTTGTTCTCCAACGAGATTAACACAGTCCTCAATTAACTGATTCAATTTATCCCTGGGCAAAGTTACCAACATGTGATTGGAATTAATGGTAAATCCCAGATAATCAATAATTTGGACTGGTGATAATTTAGATTTACCTGGGTGAATAACAAATCCCATTTGTTCAAAAGTGATTTTAACAACTGAAACTGATGATTGAGTTTCAGCATGAGTCTTTCCAACAATCAGAAATCATCTAAATAGGCCATTACCACATGCCCCTGAGCTCTAAGCAATGCTAACACAGGTTTTACCAATTTAGTAAATAATCTAGGAGCTGAAGTTAATCCATTCGGCAATGTCCTGAATTGCCACAGCTCAGTCATCCAAAATAAATTTCAAATATCTTCTATCATCACCAAGAATAGACACTGCGTAATACGCATTCTTTAAATCAATGGTTGCCATATAATACCCTTTGGACACTAGATGTTTGCCCGTGGTAAAGTTCTCCATTTTGAAATGCCTATAACAAACAAATTTGTTCAAATTCGATAAATCCAGAATAATTCTACATCCCCCAGTCTTTTTAGATCTGGGAAATATACTTGACAGAAATTGTTGACTTTGATAGACAGAAGGCTCAATTACCCCTTCTTATGTAACGACTGAATCTCTGCTTGAATAAGCACATTTTCCTCATCTGAAAAATAAGTTTACGACTAGGAAAATGTTGATTAGGTAGACTGTCATAGTAAAATCAAATTTTTCACCCCTTCAATACACTAAGTATGAACAAATCTGATGTCAACTGCTGCCATTGTTTGAGAACAATTTTAACCTTCCCCAATTTGAACAGGAACATCAGTTAATTCATCGTCTGTCAAATGTTATATTCCTTGCCAGCATCTTTCCTTGCGGCCTTGTTGTCCTCGACTTCTTGTAGAGAACCTTTTTTGCCTTGCTTCCAGCTGGCTTAATGAGGGCCATGGTTATAACAACCTCATAACAGTCTTTGACCCTTTTTGCAAGGTTACCGCCAAACAACAGATTTCGTGGTGGTACACTGGTCGGTTTGCACAACTCGCCAAATTCGGGTTAGCACTGGCCTAATAGCGGCCCTCCCGACATTATTAATTTCAAAATGCATTACAAAGGAGTTCCAGTTCATCCTGGTGTGCTTCAACCATATCATTTGTATCAATAACTTTCACCACAGCTGTAATACCTGCTTACAACAGTTTAAGCACTTTTTTTAAAACTTCATCTCCTGGGCCCTAGCAGGCAAACCCATCTATGCAAATTTGGTGATTAACCACCGGTACCTTCAGGAGATCACAATTAACAGGAGCTTTATAGTTTTTTGCTACTTCATCCATAGCTAGCTCCTGTAACTGGTGGGAGAGCATATACTGAATGGCTTCGGCCAATTCTACATCAATCGCCTTTCCTGCCTCTCTACACTCAGCAAACTTCCCAGCAATGTTCGGAATTACCTCCAACCGAACACCTTGCTCTCCCCCAGCATAGAAACAGTGTCAGCAAACGGCCCTGATAGAACATCCTCCTCACAGGCAGGATAGTTCTGCAGCCCTGAAACAGGTGCTGCTAGCACAAGCTCTCCATCAGCCTGGCTTGGGCACCACTCCTCCTCAAGGAGCTGGAACATCCTCCTCACAGGCAGGATAGTTCTGCAGCCCTGAAACAGGTGCTGCTAGCACAAGCTCTCCATCAGCCTGGCTTGGGCACCACTCCTCCTCACGGAGCTGGTCCCTGTCGAGCATTCTTTTGAAATAGAATCTCGACGTGGGAGAGCCGTGAGCAAACGGACTCTCCTATGGAGGGTATAACCTCCAGGCCCGACTCATCTACGGGCCACAGAGACTTGCCAGTGGCCTTCCACCCTACTGACAAGCCTCCACTGCCCACCGGCAGTGGGTCCGCAACCACTGGCTGTGTAGCCAGCACCGGACCAGGTGTACCAGACGGGCCTCCATCCTCAACACTCTCCTGCCACTTTACCTTTCTACCCCCGGAGCGCCTCGCCGACACCTTCTTCACTTTCTGCAACATATCTACCAAAACTCCCAACCGTCGCAGAAAATGACCTGTGGTAAAGTATTTCAACAAACCTTACCTCTGTTTAAACCTGTTAACGAAAACTGCAGATGCTGGAGAATGGAGGGTGAAGTCTGAAGAAGGGTCTCGACCCGAAACGTCGCCCATCTCCTTCGCTCCTTAGATGCTGCTGCACCCGCTGAATTCTCCAGCTTTTCGTGTAACCTGTTTAAACTTACCGCTCGGAGGAGCGCTGCTGCTCCAACCGGCCGACTGCACCAGCGTCTGACGTCATGACGCACCAACGGCTGTACGGGCTTCTATTCACGTAGTCACTCACGTGACTCCGAAGTAAAATCACTTATCCATGTTCTCCAGGGATGCTATCTGGCCCATTGAGTTACTCCAGCACTTTGCGTCTTTTATTCTTACTGTTGTCCAGTTCAGTCCCTGATAGATATTGACCCAAGATATTCATATTGGGAACATGACAATGTAGCACTGTGAGATATTTGAGGCTTTTCTAGGCATGAGAAGAGTTTTGCAATGGTGGTTAAACATCATAATGTGAACATTTGGTTTTTAATTTTAGGAACTGTGAGGTGAAGTTAATTCAAAATGGATCAAGTTCGGAAGATAGCAGAAGAATGTATTGCACTCAATTTATGTATGAGGTACACGGGTCATTTATGTGGTACTCAGTTCAGACCTGGCAGAGCTGAATCATAATGGCAGTCGCCAACATCCAGTCAAATGATGCCACACATGAATTTACAAGCCAAACACAAGTACAATCTGAAGAAGGGTCTGGAGAATGGTCCTGACACGAAACATCACCTATCCATGTTCACCTGCGATGCTGCCTGACCCATTGAGTTACTCCAGCACTTTGTGTCCTTTTTTGTAAACCACGATGGTACAGTGGTAGAGCTGCTGCCTTACAGCGAGAGAGACCCAGGTTCGATCCTGATTATGGGCGCTGTCTGTATGGAACTTTACATTCTCCCTGTGACCGCAGGGATTTCTCCAAAGGCGTACAGGTCTGTTGGTCAATTGGTTTTGGTAAATATTGTAAATTGTCCCTAGTGTGTAGGATAGTGCTGGTGTACAAGGATCAGCATGGACCTGGTGGGCCAAAAGGCCTGTTTCCATGCTGTATTTGTAAACTAATCTAAACTAAACCAAAGCATTTGCAGTTCCTTGTTTCTACAAGTACAATAGGTAGTGCAAAGAGAAAAATAACTGGAGTGCAGAATATAGTGTTACAGCAAAAAAAATTACAACTACTTTGAAAAGATGGAGGATTCTAGCATGGAGTTGTCAGAGGCGAGTTGCTACTTCTGATTTCAGAGCATCGAAAGAATGCCTAATGGCAGGAATAATCAGCTGCCACTGAATATGTGACAGGTGACCTGATGGTGTTTATGGAGCACACAGTTTGTTTTTGTGTACAGTATGTTCTGCATGGGTCGACTCTTGCTAATATTTCCAGACATGTTGTTTTCATTCGGGCTCCATTTGATAGTGTTATAGAAGAAGGGTTTCAACCCAAAACATCACTTATCCATGTTTTCCAGAGATGCTGCCTGACCCGCTGAGTTACTCCAGCACTTTGCATCCATCAATGTCAATCTTACATTGGAGGACAAGGGACATATTTGACCCTGGCTTTGCCTATCAATTTCCAACACACTTTTGTTGATCTTAATATTTTGTCCTTTCCACAAAACCAGGACTGATCGAAAACCGGGTTGTGGCTGTTTTGACAATTAACTTGTGTCTTGCCAGGAATGGAGATTGAACTTGACTTTACAATATTAACAGAAAGTCCAACATGTTTGAAATATCTCTTTTCTACCTCTGATGCAATGATCCTTTTTATTAGAAACATAGAAAATAGGTGCAGGAGGAGTCCATTCGGCCCTTCGAGCCAGCACCACCATTCATTGTGATCATGGCTAATCGTCCCCAATCAAAAACCAGAGCCTGCCTTCTCCCCATATCCCTTGATTCCACTAGCCCCTAGAGCTCTATCTTAAATCCATCCAGTGATTTGGCCTCCACTGCCCTCTGGCAGGGAATTCCACAAATTCACAACTTTCTGGGTGAAAACGTTTTTTCTCACCTCAGTCTTAAATGGCCTCCCCTTTATTCTAAGACTGTGCCCCCTGGTTCTGGACTCGCCCAACATTGGGAACATTTTTCCTGCATCTAGCTTGTCCAGTCCTTTTATAATTTCATATGTTTCTATCAGATCCCCCCTCATCCTTCTAAACTTCAGTGAATACATGCCTAGTCTTTTCAATCTTTCCTCATATGACAGTCCCGCCATCCCAGGGATCAATCTCGTGAACCTACGCTGCACTGCCTCAATCACAAGGATGTCCTTCCTCAAATTAGGATTCACACCACAAAATGCAGGAATAGATTTTGATCAGATCAGATCTTGATGTAATGTGTCAAATTATTTTGAAATATGATCACACTTATAGAGTGCCTTTGATTTTTGATAAGTGCTGGAACATAATCCAATAGCCTAACTTTTTAGATTTTTTTTTAATCATTCAATTTCAGAGAAAGAATATAGACTGGCTAAAGAAAATAAAACATGCTGGAGTAACTCAACGAGTCAGACAACATCTCTGAAAAGTTCCTAGTGTCTACAATATAGTGTGACTGGTGATTTTCAATCCAGTTCAGCTCATTAGTCATCTGCTAGGAGATCAAATGGAATGGCCCTCTAGCGCTTTCCTGGCATAGGTTGCCAAGTAGACCTTCTAGATTAGTTACCTTGTTGCCAAGAGTAACATTTAGAACTCATCAACTGGAGATGTTGCATTTTTCTTTTGATTTCCTTCCCCACTCTCTGCCATTCTCTTCTGAAAGCCTGAATTATACCATTCCATAAGCAATTGCCCCCCATCCAATACTTTATCAGAAATACAAAAGTTAGCCTTTACTAATCTCAACTGGGGGCTGCAGAGTTGTAGCCAATTTCACTCTTGTCCAATCAATCCATATCCTGCTGCAATCTTTCACAGCCATCTTCACTATCTGCAAAACCACTCACTTTTGTATCTTCAGCAAACTTGCTAATCTTGCCCAGTATGTTCTCTTCCAAATCTTTGATGTAGATGACAAACAGCAACCCTGAGGCACACCACTAGTCACAGGCCTCCAGTCTGTGAAGCAACCTTCCACCATCACCCTCTGCTTCCTTCCATGTAGCCAATTTGCTATCCATTCAGCTATATGTCCTTGGATCCTACGTGATCTAACCTTCCAGAGCAGCCTACCATGCGAAACCTTGTTGAATGTTTTACTGAAATCCTTGTACCGTAATTCCATAATTCAGTTTTACGTGGGTAGTATTACAGTTCTCAAACCAGGACACAAAACACATCTAAGTAGATTGTGACAAGGTACTGGGGGAATAGGAAACGAAGGAAGGAACGGGGAGGAGGGGAAAAATAAAAATAATGAGTCAAAGAGGAAGAGGGAAGCAAATTAACCAAGAACTTAAATTATAACGTATCTAAATTATTCTGTTTTGCTTTCTCAGATGAAGAATGAGAAAACAGAGAGATATGATGAGAACCTCCACTATCCTGTGCTCATCACTCTAACTAAACAGGGAACAGCGATCTGCCCTCACCCAAGCTGACCATGGACGGACTGATGCTTTCTTCGGTTCTTCTCAAGGCCTCACTCATCAATAGAGAAGCACAGCTCACTATCGCTTTCTCCTATTACAGATTATAGAAGGAACAGATTGTTTCGTGGAAGAGTAGGAGAAATTCACCACTGTAAGCTTACCCCACCAAATCGGCAAAATTTGTAATGTCCCACATCTCCCCAATTAAAGCAGTTTGCCTCGATGAAGGTGCTTGTATACATGGAATTGTTTTTATTTTACTGATTGCTTTGCTGTTTAAAATGTAAAGTATTATTTTTAAGATTTTTTTTCCTAATGCTGTTTTCTTACCTGAAGAACATTATACGCATTTATTTTTAAATAAAGTTTGTTTTAAAAAAAAAATCTAAATTCTTAATAACGAATCTGCAAATACCTATTTTTTTCACTCTTTTGGAATAACTCTATTTGCTGCAAAGATGCTTAAAGCCTGGGTGGTTTACACTTCCGTTTACTTTACCTATCAGCGTAAACTTAACATTTAGTGAGACAAGGCTTGTCCAACACTCTGCCCCTCCTTTCCAATTATACATGATTAGCCGCAGTGTGTTGTGTTAAGATGAAGGGGTGTACTGAGTGGTCATTATTTGTTGAGATGCAAGGAATCCAGGAGTTTCTAACCTTATTTAGAGAATTAATCACTTGTTGCAATACTTGGTTTGATAAACTCACCCATGGTAATGTTTTTTAAACTAATGCTTTGGGATTATTACTGTTAAGCCTCCATTTGATGAAATTGTTAAATATTTCCATATATATACATATATTCTCAGGAAAATCTCTATACCTGCCCACATTCACATTGAGGTGGCATCAAACCAGTGAAGAATGTATTTCAAGGGTGTTTTATGTCCAGGCAGAACAATGACATTCTTACTGAATATGTAAACATAGTTCTCTGTAAACAATGTAAAACAAATAACGATAATAGTGCAAACAGACAAAACCAATGCCCCCATGTTCATGTAGCTTATTTGGAGGATGTAGTGTTTAATAGCCTGATGGTAGTAGGGAAGAGGCTGCTCATGAACGTAGATGATAGTTAATTCTAAATATCCAAAGCTGTTTGATTGGACCTTTTGAATGAAATCAAAACTCAGAGATGTTGTCCACAATTGTAATTTTCTTTTTTGCTTCAGCATTCCTGTTTTGTGTTTTTCAGTGCACTTTCCTTATTTGGCTTTCTCCTTTCTTATTGTTAAGCAAAACCTGAAAGAAGGGCTTAGCAGTTAATACTGGGATCTACTTGTAGCAGTGTATACAGTAGCAGAATCCAAGAAGCTGAGCAAATGATGGAGGCTTAGTGTTGCAAACTGAGAAGGAAAATTGTTTTTAATTAGCACCTTGGTAAGAACTGCTGATTATTAGTGATTGGTTTTGTGAAGAGCTTTCAGCTGAGTAATTTGTGCAGCCTTTACAACAGTTTTGTCAGAGCTCCTCTCCTGTTGTGAAACACAAACAGCAGATGATAACGGCCAAGATGGGTTTTTCAAGTAACAATTTACATTACTGAGGAAGTATCAACTACATTCAGGCGCACTGGATCATAAAGAGTAGAATTGTGTTTAAAGCTTTATGGAAGAAACATTTGAGTATCAAGATACATTTTAAGTAAGAAAAGACACAAAGTGCTGCCATAACTCAGCGGGTCAGGCAGCATCTTTGGAAAAAACATTTTGGTTTGGTATCCTACTTCAGACTCAATTATTAGCAATTGGTTTAGTCTGAAAAAAAAAGTCCTGGCCCAAAATGTTACCTACCCATGTGTGAAGAAGGGTCTTGACCCAAAACGTCACCTATTTCTTTTCACCAGAAATGCTGCGTGACGCGCTGAGATACTCCAGCATTTTTTGTCTATCTTTGGTCTAAATCAATGTCTGCAGTTCCTTCCTATACTTTTTCCAGAGATACTGCCTGACATGCTATGTTACTCCAGCACTCTGTGACTTTTTTTTGGAAACCAGGATCTGCAGTTCTTTGTATCATCTTTTAAATAAGATTTTGCAGCTATTTCTATCATTTTGAGTTCATCTATTCTCATACATACACTGATGTGTGCATATACATCTGTACATTTGGACATAAAGAATTTGTCCTGATCCAGCCTAATAAAGCAGCAGAGGCTGATAAAGTTTTAACCTTAAATCCATTCCGAGGAAGGTTAAGTGAGCATAGAAACCTCAAAGTAAATCTACACTGAGAATGAAGCATCATGCACCCCATGCCGGACAAGCCATAATGTCAAATTGGTGGCAGTGCTTCCAGTATAAAATTGGAAGGCAGGGTAAATGTCTGAAATTCAATGCAGTTTCAGAAACGCAGGACCTTCGGTGATGGATGTCATTAAGTGCTGTCAACATAATAAACTTTAAACTGTTGGCTTTATGAATTGCCGGGCAGTTTTTGCTCTGCCTCAGAAGGAGATTGCAGTGTCTTAAGTGTGACAAACCCTATTAAGGATTGAGGCCACTTTTCAAGCATACTTGGCTTTTCTACGTGATTGTTGCCTATTAGTCAGCATCTGGGAAGATTTTCCTGTGGCAATCTTAGTTCAAGAGCTTTCTAGGCTTTGACCTGCCTTTTCAAAGCATTCTCTGAGGAGTTTTCTACATGCTGAATTCCAGAGGATTTATGGCTACTTTTTATTAATTCCATTTCAATTTTCTGTTAGTTATGTATAGAACATTGTTTTCATTGATCTTGGGTGATTACTTGCCTGCTGTTCTTTTTGATACATTTGTGAAAATTATGATTGTGAATATAATTGTATAATGTTGCAGGATTTTTATTTTGGGTGGATAGAATAGCTCATCTCAGCCTTCTATGGATCTAATATAAAATGCTATTGTCCTGTGAAATGAGCAAATGTCATTAATTTAATATTAAAATATATTTTACAGTGTCAATCCAATAAACATATGGAAGATATTCAACATGGAAATGTGAAATAGGCAATTGATTCTATTCATGAAGAAAACTTGAATGCTGCAATCACAATTAAATTATCAAGGTCTTCTCTATAACTGGAATCTATTCTACATTCCAGTATCTCACTGATGATAAACATGTAAAGTTAATTAAATTTGTATTATCTTTGTCTTTGCAGTAATGCCGTTTTGGTTATATTTTCAACCATGATGATACATCTTGCACAATTGACCTTGCTCTTTCACCTTGGTTTCTATTTAAAAAAATGTCTTTTGGAAGATTCTTTGTTACTGCCCATTTAGTCATATGCATTGCATCTCTCGAGAAGCAAATGTTTGGTACCTTGAAAATCCCATTAGAGGAGCTGCAGAATTTAATCTTAAAACTATTCTTGGCCAGTCTCCTATGCATTTGACAGCATCAAATCATTGAGTTAAGATGAAGCTTTATACTTGTGACACAATGGGGGGGGAAAAATAGTCATTTTTTAAATTTTCACTTTGGCTGGTGTGTGGAATTAACTTGTATGCTTGGTAATTTACATCCACACAGCGGGCCATGCATGTCGTGTTTACAATGAAAGTGCAGTATTTTGGTAGTTTACCATCACGCTAGTTATGTGAGAACATTTCATTCATGCATACAATTGCTTTGTGAGATTGACAGTCAGAATCAGATTATTACCATCCATGATGCTGAATACTAAACTTAAGTATTACAACTGAAAGTATTACAAATAAGTGTGAGTGATTCATTCATGTTTTTTATTTTTATTTTGTAGCATGTGGGACATCTGTTTATGAGGATTGATGAAGCTTTGTAGGGATAAAAATTTGTGTTCGGTAAGAGTAGCGTTCCATACCTGTAAAATGAACCTTGCAAATATTATTTTTGAACCACTGCAGGAGGTCGTTTGGGTCATTAAACCTATGCTAGCTCTCAGAAAGACTTCTCCACAGTCACATTCCTTGTTTGTGCTCCATACTCTTCCTTTCTTCAATTTCCCATTTCAAATATTTACTTTTTAAAAGCTATTATGAATTCTTTCGACAATTTCTGATAAGAAAATCTATTTTCTGACAATCCCCTGCATTTTAAACACAAGCTATAACCTCTCATTCTTCTGATATCCAATGACATTGGTGCCTTCATAGCAGCTCTCTGACGGATTATCTTATCAGTACCAATAATTTTGGATACCGTTAGCAGTTGACCGTCTGGCTTTAAGGGCAATCCTGTTCAAAATTGCTGCAGGCTTGATAAGCTTTTCAAAGGTATGGTTGCCATAAACGACACTTTATGATTGGGATTTTGTAGTCTGTTGGAAAGCAAGGTGCATGATACTGATCTCAAGGAAATCTGCCCAAAGAAGTCTAGTGATCTTTGTGGTATGTATTTCCCTTTTTCTGATGTTGATTACTGTCAATTGTTAGTTCAAATGGATCCCTAACATTCAGCAGCTACACACTGGGCAATTGCACTGAATAATTCTCTAAAATTGCAAAGAAAGAATGAAGGAGTGTAATTTTAGTGTATTTTTTAAACATGATGCAGAAACGCTGCTATATGGTATGCAGAGAAGCTGGTACGTGGTATGCAGAAGATAGACACAAAAAGCTGGAGTAACTCAGCGGGCCAGGCAGCATCTCTGGAGAGAAGGAATGGGTGATGGTTCAGGTCGAACCCTTCTTCAGACTCGACCCGAAACGTCACCCATTCCTTCTTTAAACCAGCATCTGCAGTTCCTACGCACATGGTATGCAGAGACAGGTACATGGACAGGAAAGGTCTAGAGGGATGCTGGTCAAACATGGGCAGGTGGATTAGTGTAAGTGGGGCAGCTTGGTTGGAATGGGCAGTTGGGATGAAGGGCTTGTTGTATGACTAACTATTAAACACATTGAAACAAGTGTTTACTTTAAAAAATAAAAGGTTGTGGTAGAAGCTAAAATAAAGTTTATTTTAATGAATATGATTTATTATATTTAATGTATGTGATTTATTATAAATATATATAATTGTATATTTTATTATACATTTTTAAATACATATCAGTTGAGTTAAGTTTATTGTCACATACACCAAGGTACAGTGAAAAGCTTTTGTTGCGTGCTAACCAGTCAGCGGACAGTCAATACACGAATCGAGCCATTCACAGTGCACAGATACATGATAAGGGAATAACATTTAGTGCACGGTAAAGCCAGTAAAATCTGATCAAGATAGTCCAAGGATCACCAATGAGGTGGATAGTAGTTCAGGACTGCTGTTTAGATGTCTTATGATGGTTCAGTTGCCTGATAGCTGCTGGGACGAAACTGTCCTTGAATCTGGAGGTGTGCGTTTTCACACTTCTATATATCTTTTGCTCAATTGGAGAGGGAAGAAGATGGAGTAGCTAGGATTTGAGGCAGCGTGAGGTATAAATGGAGTCAATGGAAGGGAGGTTGGTTTGAGTGATGGTCTGGGCTGTGTCCATAATTCGCTGCAATTTCTTGCGGTCATGGATGGAGCCGTTCCCAAATCAAGTTGTGATGCATCCCGATGCATCCCGTGACTGAAATACAGTTTACACAATGTTTTATGGTGTACGACACCATTGGAAAGTTAACTGAGCATATGTTTTCTGGTACATTACAAAGGGAATATTTTGTAGTTTCCTGGATATTTGTCAATTCCATAGATTTCTCTTGATTGCAATGGAGAAAGCTGCAAAACTGCAGAATCTGTGGAAGAGAACGGAATTAATTCATCAATCAGCTTGGGATTTCTGTATTAAAGGCTGCCCAGAAATCTATAGCTGTTACTATCAGTGGACACTGATTCAACCAATGTCCTAACCTATAATTTGCACAGTTTAGTTTAGAATACAGCATGGAAACAGGCCCTTGGGCCCACCGAGTCCGCACCGACCAGCGATCCCCATACACATTCCTACACACGAGGGACAATTTAGAATCTTTACGAAAGGAAATTAAACTATAAACCTGCACATCTTTGGAGTCTGAGTGGAAATCAGAGCATCCAGGAAAAATCCACGCAGTTACTGGGAAAACGTACAAATTCCGCCAGAGTCAGGATTGAACCCGGGCCCGGTGTCTTAAGGCAACAACTCTACTGCTCTGCCACTGTGCCACAGGGTCAGTATTATTTGTTAGTGTTATAATAATTGTTGCTATTTCTATAAAAGGATTATCTTTGGACTTTGTTAACTTATTCTCCAATTTTCAAAGATTTATTTATCTGAACATTTTCATTGTGTTTGTGCTAAATTAGGATAGTAAAATCTTTGGATGAGCAATCAGTCTTGGATTTGAACTGAAAACTTTCTTTACTTGGGATTGTGATTCTTTGGAAATCTTTAAACCAAATGGCAGTAAATATTCATCGAGTTATTAAAGTAGACATGAAAAAGATTTCTGGAATCTAATGGAACCAAGAAACGAGGAACCAGTGGAAAAATTAACAAGGTCGAGGATTGGCTCTGATCTTACGTAGCAGGCTTCAGTGGTTAAATAGACGACTCCTGTTTCATATGTTTCAACCCTGAATCTTTCCTTTGGTGCTGTATGAATGTGTCGTACACCATTAAACACATTGGGACATTTTACTATACATAGGACCTCTGTAAATTGAAAATGCATAATTACATAATTCCAACTAATCTGCTATCTTTGGAGAAAAATGACGGGTGATGTTTTGGATCAGAACACTTATTCAGATCCGAAACATCGCCTATCCTTTTTCTCCAGAGATGCTGCCTGTTACTCCAGCACTTTGTGTCTGTCTTCGGTATAAACCAGCAGCTGTGGTTCCTTTCTGCACAATCTGCTTTCTTGCCTATTTCTTCATGAAGATGCTGACTGCAATCTTAATAGTCACCTGCTTTATTTAATGCCATTGGATGATTTCTGTGAACTCCACATCTGCCATCTAATGTTGCTGAAAGTGAGGAACCCTGGGATCATTGGGATTACCACTGTACTCCTCTACTGTATGTAATGAGATCATGGACTTGTGCTTCAGATTAGGTTCTGCCATGTCTACCAACATATTTTTTGCAGTCCAATGTACGGTTTAAAGAGATGCAAATAACATTTGATTGATCAGCATTAAATGTTTCCAGTTATACATATAAATTCTTCAAATTCCTGGGCATTGAGAACTCAAACGGCCTGCCCTTGGCCCGGCACCTAGAAGTGGCAGGAAAGAAGGTCATCTCGTTGCCAATTGGCCCACTCCAGAATGCAGGAGTACGTGCCGAGGGATGCGCTGAGCTCAGTGCAGCCAACGCCAAGGCTCTGCGGGGGTTGACTACAGTCTAGGATCCTGCTGACGCACACTGGGGGGACAGGTAAGGTAGAGACACCCCTCAAACAAGTGAACGGTTTATAACCCCAGAGAGCCACATGAATGTGAAGGGTGCCGGGTATAATGATATTTCTGTGAAGACTGCCAAATACAACACTAATTAAATGTACTGTATGTATAGCCGCTGAACATATCAATGGAATTATTGCACAATTCTTGTTTTGTATATATTTTTTATTCTGAAGTTTGCTTACAATGTAACAAGAAAGAAAATGCTCAAGTGCCTCTACTTTCTTAGACTTTTGAAGAGATATGGTATGTCACCAAAAACTCTAACGAACATCCACCGATGTACGGAATAAAAGTATCCTGACAGCAGACTGGTCGCAGCATTGGACAATTCCAATGTAGAGGGATGCTGGAGGCTGCAGAGAGTAGTGGACTCAACCCATTCCATCATACCCTTCCTCACCATTCAAAGCATCTACATGAGATGCTGAGGACTAGCTCTCAGGTATTCAAAGCTGGTGAAACAGGGTCATAAAAGGCTGTAAGCTCAGAACCCTGATCTACACATTCCATATCCATGAACACGTAGCCATGAACATCAACCCCATCTTGAAATTCGCTGACAATACCACCATCATCAAGCAGCGCGAATATGGTTAATGATGAGTCAGAGTGCAAGGGGATTGAATGGTGGCAGAACAACAATTTTGCTCCGAATGTTCGCAAAAGCAAAGAGTTGATTGTTGACTTTAAGAAGGGAAAAACGAAAATCCCCGAACCTGTCTTCGTCGACAGGTTAAATTCTTTTCCCAAACGAACATGTTTCTGCGGTGTACGAATTTACCAGCAGTGTCATTTCCTGCAGTGGTGACGTGACATCCCTTATTGTTTATCTCTTCAGCAATATGTTATAAACACTTGAAGACAACTCCTTCCCTCAAAGATTACTAAGACTATGCAACTTATTTTGTGACAGAAGTATTCCATCTATCTGTCTGTCTATCTATCTATCTATCTATCTATCTATCTATCTATCTATCTATCTATCTATCTATCTATCTATCTATCTATCTATCTATCCCATCTATTCGTCTGTCCGTCTGTCCATCTATCACACTAAAACCCTCATCCTGTTTGTTTGTCTGTTTGTTTGTTTCTACCTCTATTTATGCAAAAACGGTACATGATAGCGCTACGGTTTTTGCCCCACCTTACTCACCATTGTCCTGTACTGTTAATGAAACAAGTTTTAAAAGTTATGTTTTTTTTAAAACTTAAAACTTAAGTTTTAAAGCCTCTACTGGCATTGTAAAGGGTACCCGACGGGTCCTCAGCTACGTCTGCACAGTTGGGACCTTTCCAGATTTTTTTTGCCATCTTTTTTCACAACGGCGAAACAGCATTTAAAAACAGCATTTTACTGCTACTTCGGCCCCGCAGGGATCCGCCGTCTTGGCGCTGAGGCGGGGGTGGCAGTGGCAGCCGCCAGCGGCTCCTGGGATGGGGCAAGGCCGGGTGGGGAGAGGTTGCGCTGATCCGAGGCCTGGGTGCTGAGCCTGGCTCTGAGGCCAACGGCTGCTGCTGCTCTCCGGGCATGCAAGGAGGGTAGGAGCAACAACTTCAAGATCCGGGGGAGGTGAGGAGGGAGAATGGGGGGATTGAGGGAGAGGAGGGAAAGTGGGGGAGGTGAGGAGGGAGAATGGGGGAATGGGGAATAGAGTGAGAGGAGTGGGGGAGGTAGGGAGTGGGGAATAGAGGGAGGGGAGGGCAGTGGGGAAGGTCAGGAGGGATAATGGGGGAATAGGGGGAGGTGAGGAGTGAGTGAGGTGGGGGATAGAGGATAGGAGGGGGGTATGGATTGGAGAGGAGTTATGGAGGGAGGGAGTGACTGAGGGCAGGGGGAAAGGAGAGGGAGTGAGAAGTGAGGGAGGGTTGGGTAGGGAAGGAGGAGAGGGGAAAGAAGAGGGAGGGTGAAGAGGAGGGGGATGGATTACTGGGATGAGAGAAATGAGCCATGCCTGCACAGTTGGGGGCTATGTGTGAGTGGTGGAATATTGCGTTGGGTGAACGGGTTGCATTGGGGGAACGGGTGAATGGTGGAATATTGCATTGGGGAATGGTTTAAGTTGGGGGACCAGGCCTCCCATGTGACAGGGTCCCAACAGGTCCCACAGTCTAGTCTTCTAGTATCTTCTATAATCTGATCTTGTGTTCTTCCGGTTTGTGCGTTTTTTCTTTTTGTGTAAAAACGGCACACGATAGTGCTACGATTTCTCGCAAACTCACTCACGGTTCTCCTGTGGAGTGAGTGCAAAAAGTTTTATTTCGATCAGTAGTATATTGTACAAGTTAGCAAGGCTTAAAAAAGATTTAAACCACATGCGCGCAGATCGATCTCCTCTCCTGCCACTCAGCTCCACGCAGATTAATCTCTTCTCCTGTCACTTCGTGGGATAGTCCACCCCTTCCTGTGCCATCGCATCTTTACTGAGCTGTGGATGGCTGGCGGAAGTCTCCAACCGTACACAATTTTTGGAGGGACCGTAAGCGGCACGGGGCAGGGCGGGAGGTTTCGCCAATGGAAAGCAGAGAATTTGATCCCGGTGGAGGAGAGCGTCCAGCGCTCGCTGTGAGTCTAAAATGCACTGCAGCTCCAGTCCCTTCCCCTGTGGTCCCCCTCACTGGCTCCTGCCCCTCTCCCCCATGATATGCCCCTCTCCCCCATGGCTCTTCCCCGTCTTTTCTCAGAGTTCTGATGCTCCTCCGGGGCATGCAAGAGGGGAGAGGAGTGACAAACTCGAGATCCTGGGGGGGGAG
This sequence comes from Okamejei kenojei, assembly GCA_035221665.1. Lineage (NCBI taxonomy): Eukaryota > Metazoa > Chordata > Chondrichthyes > Rajiformes > Rajidae > Okamejei > Okamejei kenojei. The sequence goes on from CM069138.1 coordinate 59,604,487, forward strand.
GGGATAGAAGGAGAGGAGGGCAGGAGGGAAGGAGTGACTGAGGGTAGGGGAAAGGAGAGGTGATGGATTGGGGAGGGTAAGAGAAAAGGGAGGAGGTGAGGTGGGAGATTGGGGCGGAGGGGGATAGAGGGAGAGGAGGGGGGAATAGAGGAGGGGAGTGGTGGAGGTAGGAAGTGGGAAATAGAGGGAGAGGGGGAGCAGTGGGGAGGTGAGGAGGGATAGTGGGGGGGGATAGGGGGAGGTGAGGAGTGAGGGAGGTGGGGGATAGAGGGATAGGAGGGGGGTAGTGTGGGGAGAGGAGTTATGGAGGGAGAGGGAGTTACTGGTGGTATGGGAATGGAGAGGGCGAGAGGTGAGGGAGAGATTGGGGAGGGGAGGAGGAGAGGGCAAAGAAAAGGGAGGGTGAAGAGGAGGGGGATGAGGGGAGAGAGTGCTAGGAATGAGTGGTGGAATATTACGTGGGGGGACCGAGCCTCCTGTGTTGCAGGGACCCAACGGGTCCCACTTAGTCTAGTATCTATATATAACTAAAAGTCTCATCTTGACCACCTCCTGTCTGTGCTGTATATTGATTTTAGAAAAAACGCTACTGTATATATCACTATGATTTTTGGCCATCTTACTCACAGTCCTCCTCCGCTGAGGCAGCCCTGAGGATTTTTCCGATCAATTAAAAATAAAAAAGTTATGAGTGTTTAAAAAATCTTGAGATCAGTTGATTGTCAATCACCATGATGAAACAGGCAAGAGATTGTCAATCTTTTGCTTGTCAATCACCATGATGAAGGGGGGCAGGACTATAAAACCATGGATGCCTGGACAACAGTCAGTCTGGAAGATCGTGAGGGAGAAGCCACAGCTGTGATTCTAAGATGTGAATCAACTGAACTGTGAGTCCGCAATGTATTTGCAATAAATGATTTGTTAGCCCTTAATGAAAATGAAATGAAAATGCAAGAAGGGTCTCGACCCGAAACGTCGCCTATCTCCTTCGCTCCTTAGATGCTGCTGCACCCGCTGAGTTTCTCCAGCTTTTTGTGTACCAAATGAGAATGCAATCTGTTTGGCCTGCCTGTGCGTGAAACTGCAATGGAAATGGAAATGAAATTAAAATGCACTGAGCTGTTTGGCCTGCCCTGTGCTTGAAACTGCAATAGAAATGGAAAAGAAATGAAAATGAAATGAGTTGTTTGGCCTGCCCTGTGCTTGAAATTGAAATGGAAAAGGTAAATGGAAATTAAATGAGTTGTTTGGCCTGCCCTGTGCTTGAAATTGAAATGGAAATGAAATGAAGTGATTTGTTTGGCCTACCTGAAACCACTAATTTCGGCCCACAAGGCCCTGATTAACCAATCCCTTTAGCCCCAAATTCCAATATAAGCCCAGGAGGTGCATTTTGGCCCAAAAAACCCGTGCCAGGCCAGGAAAAGTCCAGAAAAGGTGCCTTTCACAGAGATTTCACTCTGATTTTTTTTAAGAGCCCCTTCGGCCCATCATCCCTGTACTAGCCCAGGAGGAGTCCCTTCAACCCATCAGTAAGTATTCCCCCTGCAAGTATTAATCCTCACCCCGGTATTTTTCTCCCTCCCTTCATTGGCTCCCAGTGAGATCCAGGCCAGGATAGACTTTCCTCCTTCAAAGAAATATAGAAATATAGAAAATAGGTGCAGGAGTAGGCCATACGGCCCTTCGAGCCCGCACCGCCATTCAATATGATCATGGCTGATCATCCAACTCAGTATCCCGTACCTGCCTTCTCTCCTTACCCCCTGATCCCCTTAGCCACAAGGGCCACATCTAACTCCGTGTTAAATATAGCCACTGAACTGGCCTCAACTACCTTCTGTGGCAGAGAATTCCAGAGATTCACCACTCTCTGTGTGAAAAATGTTTTTCTCATCTCGGTCCTAAAAGACGTCCCCCTTATCCTTAAACTCTGACCCCCTTGTTCTGGGCTTCCCCAACATCGGGAACAATCTTCCTGCATCTAGCCTGTCCAACCCCTTAAGAATTTTGTAAGTTTCTATAAGATTCCCCCTCAATCTTCTAAATTCTAGCGAGTACAAGCCGAGTATATCCAGTCTTTTTTCATATGAAAGTTATGACTTCCCAGGAATTAGTCTGGTGAACTTCTCTGTACTCCCTCTATGGCAAGAATGTTTTTCCTCAGATTAGGAGACCAAAACTGTGCACAATACTCCAGGTGTGGTCTCACCAAGGCCCTGTACAACTGCAGTTGAACCTCCCTGCTCCTATACTAAAATCCTTTTGCTATGAATGCCAACATACCATTTGCTTTCTTCACTGCCTGCTGCACCTGCATGCCTACTTTCAATGACTGGTGTACCATGACAGTGGATGCCCAAAATTCTTTAGATTCTCCTGAGGATTGGCGGGTAGCAAATGTAACCCCTCTTTTCCAGACAGTAGTCTATCGGTAGTGGGGAAACTGCTAGAGTCCAGCACATTTGGAAAGTGGTGAAATCATTGGACAAAGTCAGCATGGATTTACGTCATGTCTGACTCTTGTGGAAATTTTTCGAGGATGTAACTAGTTGGATTGGATGTGGTTATATCTGGACTTCCAGAAGGCTTTCGATCCCACATAAGAGATTATATACAAACTTAAAGCACATTTTCATTCTGGCTGGCACAGGAAGCAATTATCCTTTTCACAATGGCATCCGCAGTGCCATGCGGATGACACTTGCCCAAGGTGACTCAGTGGGCCCAACCACTTATCCATTAGTCACCTTGCAGCCTCCTAGCATCCTCCTCACAGCTAACACTGCCCCCCCAGCTTCGTGTCATCCGCAAACTTGGAGATATTGCATTCAATTCCCTCATCCAAATCATTAATATATGATTGTAAATAGATGGCTGGGGTCCCAGCACCGATACTGCCTTGCGGTACCCCACTAGTCACTGCTGCATCATTCTGAAAAGGACCCGTTTACTCCTACTCTTTGTTTCCTGTCTGCCAGCCAGTTCTCTATCCACATCAATACTGAACCCCCAATACCGTGTGCTTTAAGTTTGTATAGTAATCTCTTATGTGGGACCTTGTCTAAAGGCTTCTGAAAGTCCAGATATAACACATCCACTGGTTTCTCCCTTATCCACTCTACTAGTTACATCCTCGAAAAATTCTATAAGATTTGTCAAACATGATTTGCCTTTCATAAATCCATGCTGACTTTGTCCAATGATTTCACCACTTTCCAAATGTGCTACTATCCCATCTTTAATAACTGACTCTAGCATTTTCCCCACTACCGATGTTAGACTAACTGGTCTGTAATTCCCCGTTTTCTCTCTCCCTTCCTTTTTAAAAAGTGGGGTTACATCAGCTACCCTCCAATCCTCAGGAACTACACCAGAATGTAAAGAGTTTAAAAAAATTATCCCTAATGTATGTTGGTTTAGAAAACTATCCCGCATACATTCCAATAAATCGTCTTCCTCAGCACCCCTGCCAATTTGATTCACCCAATTTATATGTAGATTGAAGTCACCCATTATAACTGTTTTACTTTTGTTGCACGCAACTTCAATGCTGTGATCTGCAGAAAAAGATGAAAAATGTCTAAAATTGATACTCCACCCTCTCCCCCTTTCTCTCGCACAGAGTCTCTCACCTGTTTTGGGCAGAATTTCTGGCAGTTTCTGAGTTGCCAGCCCACCAGGCCTGAGTAACTGAGCTGCCAGCCCACCAGGCCCGAGTGACTGAGCTGACAGCCCACCAGGCCCGAGTGACTGAGCTGCCAGCCCACCAGGCCCGAGTGACTGAGCTGCCAGCCCACCAGGCCCGAGTGACTGAGCTGCCAGCCCACCAGACCTGAGTGACTGAGGTGCCAGCCCACCAGGCCTGAGTGACTGAGCTGCCAGCCCAAGAATCTATTCGGCCCACAATGTCCATACTAGCCCTCTGGAAACCAGTCCCTTCTGTGTACAACACCCATACTAGCGCTCCAGAAACCCCCCCCCCCCCCCCCCCCCCATTGGCCACATTGGAATTGGTGGAGAGGTGGAATATTGCATTTGGGGACCAGCCCTCCCGTGTGAACATGGGACCCGAGGGGTCCCACAGTCTAGTATATTACTAAAACTCTCATATTGTTTGTTTGCAGATTTGTGTTGTACCTCTATTTGTGCAAAAACGATACCATGCGCATCTTTACTGGCATCACAAAGGGCACTGAACGGGTCCTCAGCCGCATCTGCGTAGCTGGGGCCTTTCCAGAATTCAGATCGCCATCTTTTTTTCACAAAGGCGACACGGGTAAGTTAACTTCCATTTTAATATTTGCCGCCTGGGGCCCACGGGATCTGCCGCCTTGGGACTGAGGATGGGGCTGCTTCTGTGGGTGTGTGCGACAGCCGGCTCCTGGAGCAGGGATGGGCCATGCCGACGTTACGGGCCCTGGGTGTTGAGGCTGGTTCTGAGGCCGACGGCTGCTGCTGCTGCTCCGGACCCGGGGCTCCGGGGGTGGGGAGTGGCCGCGCTGATCCAAGGACTGGGCACTGAGCCTGGCTCTGAAGGCGGCAGTGAGGCTGCTCCGGGCTCGCAAGCAGGTAAAGAAGTGGCACCATCGAGATCCTGAGGTGATGAGGGAGAGTGGGGGAGGAGGGGGAATAGAGGGAGAAGAGAGGGGGGAGTGGGGGAGGTAGGGAGTGGGGAAGAGAGGGAGAGGAGGGCAGTGGGGAGGTCAGGAGGGATGGGGAGGTGAGTGGGGGAGGTGGGGGTTAGATGGATAGGAGGCGGTAGGGAGGGAAGAGGAGTTATGGTGGGAGGGACGGAGGGAGTGACTGAGGGAGAGGTGAGGGAGGGATTGGGGGAGGGGAGGAGGAGAGGGGAAAGAAGAGGGAGGGTGAAGAGGAGGAGGAGGGAATGCTGTGGGATGAGGGGAAATGAGCTGTGCACAGTTGGAGGCTATGCGTGAGTGGTGGAATATTGCGTTGGGCGAACGGGTTGTGTTGGGGGAATGGGTGAGTGGTGGAATATTGCATTGGGGAATGGGTTACATTGGGGGACCAGGCCTCCCGTGTGACAGGGACGCAACGGGCCCATTTAGGCTAGTTTATATTATAATGCTGCGAATGGGGGATGGTATTAGGTGTACAGACATGGTGCACAGTGCAGTAGTAACATCTGACACCAATTTGAAATGAAAAGTATGCTAGGGCAACCGGAGAATACTGAGTGGACAAGTTTCTTCAAGAGAGGGAGGGGTGCACAGTCTATAGAAAAAGATAAACCCTGTACATGCTCCTGTTTCTATGTAAGTATCCAGACTGGAGGACACAGAGTCATACAGTGTGGAAACAAGCCCTTCGGCCCAACTTGCCCATACTGGCCAACATGTCGCAGCTACACTAGTCCCACCTGCCTCCGCTTGGTCCACATCCCTCTAAACATCCTATCCATGTACATGTCTACCTGTTTCTTAAACGTTGGGATAGTTCCAGCCTCCTCTGGCAGCTTGTTCCATACACCCACCACCCTTTGTGTATTGTGAAAAGGTTACCCCACAGAGTCCTATTAAATATTTTCTTCTTCACCTTGAACCTATGTCCTCTGGTCCTTGATTCCCATTTGGGCAAGAGATTCTGTGCATTTACCCGATCTATTCCTCTCATGATTTTATACACCTCTATAAGATCACCCCTTATATATGTGGATGGACAGTCTGTCGGTGGCTGTGAGGAGAGGACTCTTGTCAGTGGTTTGCAGTGAAATGAGGCTCCTTCTGCCATCTATGTTCACCATTATTGGGCGGGAGTAGAAATGTTTGGAAGAAATAATGTTGATTGTCTTTTGCACAAGTTATTCAACTATTTTTCTTACTTAATTGACAGCAGCTTGAGAAAGCAATGTGACCTGGAACCACAGTTTGGCACACGGTGTATGCTTTCTGAGGTATTGTCAACAACATAAATCATATGCAAAAGAGCAGCATCAGATTTTCTGTGATGCTCCCTTGTGAGACCTAAACACAAATAGGATTCTTAGTATTTAAATTTGGCGGCCATAGGTTCTAACCACAAAATAGTGGGTATCTGTAATGAGCTGTCAGCGGAGGTAGTTGAGGCAGGTACTGTAACTATATTAGCACTTAAAAGACATTTGGACAGGTACATGGATAGAAAGGTTTAGAGGGGTGGCCAGTGGCACAGTGGTAAAGTTGCTGCCTTACAGCACCAGGGGCCCGTGTTCGATCTTAACTATGGGTGCTGCCTGTACAGAGTTTGAACATTCACCCTGTGACTGACGTGGTCTTTCTCTGGGATCTCCGGATTCCTCCCACGCTCCAAAGACGTACAGATTTGCAGGCTAATTGGCTTTGGTAAGATTGTAAATCGGGTGCATAGGATAATGTTAGTGTGCGGGGATCGCTGGTCGGTGCGGACTGGGTGCGCCGAAGGGCCTGTTTGCATGCCGTATCTCTAAATTCGGCTAAACTAAACAAAATCTGGGTCAATTGTGGGCAAATGGGGCCAGCTTAGATAGGGTCTACATGGAAGAGTTGGGTCAAATGGCCTGTTTGCATGCTCCCATTCCTGTCAATGTGTCGTCAACACCAAGTGTGTTCTGATTGATTTTTCCATTGTCAGAGGTAGTACTATTTGCACTTTGAGCAATTTTCTTCCCCAATTGGGAATGTCAATATTTCTCTTCTCACTAGCTAAGAAACTCAAAACCTTATGATGTTGGCACAAGTGACTAATGATGTGACAGAAGTGTTGCGTTCCGGGAAATAAAAATGGTGTTTTCCTTGTGTGGGAGGAGAAACACTGACCAAACAAGCAGATTCCTCACTCCAACCAGGTAACAAAGAACCCCTCAGGAATTATCCTTGCAGCCTGAAGCAGTCCAGAGTCTATTGGTTCAATCGCCCACCTGCTGGTTAAGCCATTGGTCAATGGATTACTGTCCTTGAAATAGAATGTTCAGCAAAGCCAGCAATGTACCTGAACAAACAAAACTGAGCTACCATTAATGCGTGTTAGTTCAGAGTTTAATAAATCTGAAGTGACAACTGTAAACGAATCAAACAAGAGAGTGACTGTCTACACACTGCAGAACTCCTCGAGACCAAGCGTCAAATTCCAGTTCAGAAATTTGTAATGCGTCAATGGACTACAGGCCGGCACTTAGTTTACCTTTAAAACAAGATATTTGGACATTTAAAGGTGTTTTTTTATAAACTTGCTAGCCTCAATGGATCCATTGGTTTCTTTATTTACTCTGTAAATGTGTGCAGCAGTCTCTGAAGATTGTATCTATAGTGCGAACAATAATGTAGTACAGTTTATTATTTATTGATAGAAACATAGAAAATAGGTGCAATATTTAGGCCATTCGGCCCTTTCCTGCCATTCAATATGATCATGGCTGACCATCCATAATCAGTAACCCGTTCCTCCCTTCTCCCCATATCCCCTGATTCTGCTATCTTTAAGAGCCCTATCTAGCTCTCGCTTGAAAGTATCCAGAGAACCGGCCTCCACCGCCCTCTGAGGCAGAGAATTCCACAGACTCACAACTCTCTGTGAGAAAGTGTTTCCTCGTCTCCGATCTAAATGTCTTACCTCTTATTCTTAAACTGTGAACCCTGGTTCTGGACTCCCCCAAACATCGGGAACATCTTTCCTGCATCGACACGGTCCAATCCTCTAAGAATTTTAGATGTTTCTGTAAGATATCCTCTCATCCTTCTAAATTCCAGCGAATAAAAACCCAGTCGACCCATTCTTTCATCATACGTCAGTCCCGCCATCCTGGGGATTAACCTGGTGAACCTATGCTGCACTCCCTCAATAGCAATAATGTCCTTCCTCAAATTAGGAGACCAAAATTACACACAATACTCCAGGTGCAGTGTCACTAGGGACCTGTACAACTGCAGTATGACCTCCTTGCTCCTAAACACAAATCCTCTCGCTATGAAGGCCAACATGCCTTCTTCACTGCCTGCTGTACCTGCATGCTTACTTTCAGTGACTGATGCGCAAGCACACCCAGGTCACGTTGCACCTTCCCTTGTCCTAATCTGACATAATTCAAATAATAATCTGCCTTCCTGTTCTTGCCACCAAAGTGGATAACCTCACATTTATCCACATTACATCAATAGTTAAGAGAGCGCAACAGCGGTTGCACTTTCTGCGCCGGATGAGAAGAGCTCACCTCCCCCATCCCGTCCTCACCACTTTCTACAGGGGCACCATAGAGAGTATTTTGACCAGCTGTATCTCTCTGGTTTGGGGACTGTAAAGGCTCCGACTGGAAGTCCGTGCAGAGAGTGGTGAGGACAGCTGAAAATATTATCGGGACTTCTCTCCCCTCAATCGAGGATATTGCGACCAAACGTTGCGTGTCTAAGGCCAGCAGTATTATAAAGGACCCCACACATCTCCATCACAAACTGTTCACTCTGCTGCCCTTGGGCAAAAGATATCGTAGCATAAGGAGCAGGACATCAAGGTTCTGCAACAGCTTCTTCCCACGAGCCATCAGACTCCTGAATGCCATGTGATGGGCTACCACCATTGTCTATTTTATCCTTTTATCCATTTTATCCATTTTATCCTTCTGTTTATTATCGTGTTGCACGGGGAGCCAAATGCAACGGAATTTAGTTTGGAATTGCATATATCGATGTATTTCTAAATGACAATAAAGTTTGTTTGATTTGATTATACTGCATCGGCCATACTTCTGCCCACTCACCCAACTATTCAAGTCACCCTGCAGTCTCATAGCATCCTCCTCGCAGCTCACACTGCCACCCAGCTTTGTGTCATCCACAAATTTAGAGGTGTTACATTAAATTCCCTCGTCTAAATCGTTAATTTATATTGTAAACAACTGGGTTCCCAGCACCGAGCCTTGGGGCACCCCACTAATCACTGCCTGCCATTCTGAAAAGGACACGTTAATTTCAACTCTTTGTTTCCTGTCTGCCAACCAGTTTTCTATCCATGTCACAATACCCTTCCCCCAATACCATGTGCTCCAATATTGCACACTAATCACTTGAGTGGGACCTTGTTAAAGGCTTTTTGAAAGTCCAGATACACCACATCCACGGGCTCTCCCTTATCCATTCTACTTGTTACATCCTCAAAAAATTCCAAAAGATTAGTCAAGCATGATTTCCCCTTCATAAATCCAGGCTGACTTTGACCAATCCCATCACAGCTATCCAAATGCGCTGCTATAACATCTTTAATAATCGACTCCAGCATCTTCCCCACTGCCGATGTAAGGCTAACTGGTCTATAATTCCCTGTTTTCTCTCTCCTTCCTTTTTTTAAAAGTGGAGTTACATTGGCTACCCTCCAGTCTACAGGAACTGATCTAGAGTCGAGAGAACATTGGAAAATTATGTTTTCCAATGCATCCATGATTTCTAGGGCCACCTCCTTGAGTACTCTGGGATGCAGACCATCTGGTCCTGGGGATTTATCAGCCTTCCGCCCCAGCAGTTTACCGAACACCATTTTCTTACTAATGTGGATTCCCTTCAGTTCCTCCCTCCCACTAGATCCTCGGTCCCCTACTATTTCCGGGAGATTGTTTGTGTCTTTCTTAGTTAAGACAGAGCCAAAGTACTCGTTTAACTGTTCTGCCATTTCTTTGTTTCCCATTATAAATTCTCAGCTTCTTCCCGCAGGCTATAAGACTGATAAACGGACTTTGCCCCCTGCCAAAGTATCGCGCACCAACCACCAACCTGGACACACTGAAGCAGAGCCATTGTCGTGCCGCTGCCGATTGGAACTCATCTATATATGTATTTTTATTTTTATTTCTATTTATTTTTTACCGCACACTGAATGGACACTGGTTGAGCAACGTTTTTTCGTTTCCTCTGGGTATGTAAGTACTCAGGAAAAATGATAATAAAGATATACAATACGATACAATACAATTCACCAGTCTCTGACTGTAATGGGACCTACATTCGTCTTCACTAATCGTTTTCCTTTTTACATACCTATAGAAACGTTTACAGTGAAATTGTTAGAAAGATACAGCATGCAAACAGGCCCTTCAGCCCACAGTGTCCATGCCGACCATCGATCACCCGTTCGCACCAGTTCATTGTTATCCCACTTTTGCATCCACTCCCTTAACACCAGTGGAAATTTACAGAGACCAATTAACCCACACACCCACATGTCTCTCGGGATGTGGGATTTTGGTGTTCCGTTTCAGGACATATGACAATGAAACACTCTTGACTTTTGGAAACCAGAGCACCTGGAGGAAACCCACGCAGGCACAGGGACAATGTGCAAACTCTACACAGACAGCACCCAAGGTCAGGATCGAATCCGGATCTCCGGTGTTGTGAGGCAGTAGCTCTACCTGCTGCGCCACTGTGCCACCCTTATCTCTGGATTATTGTGATGGGGAGGGGAATCTTTTCAAACAACTGCTTATTTTCAGTTTCTCTTTGTCACTTGTCTCGCCAGCTTTCTCCTGTTCTGTCCCCAGCTGTAATCCCACTCGTTTCAGCAGCCCCCACTTACCCTATCCTGCTGACCATATTTTTTTCACAAGTGATCTGTAAATATTGGTTCAATGTTAAACCTGGAACCATGAGTGTCACTCAGCTCAGTGATCAAGATAAGAGGCGTTTACGCCTGACCTGTTAATTTTGTGTGAGGCAATTTTAGTTTCCAAATCAATACATAAAAGTAATAAGATTTCATTCTTTAGTATTCCGATACTTATCAAAAGACATATAAAAGTTGAGTGTGCTCTGATTCCAATCACATATTGAAAATCTAAAGCATAAAACTCTGTGATTTGAGGTAAAGATATTTGGAATCCTGTACTTATGAGCAGGAAGGCATTATTCTGTGCTATCCACAGCAAATAGATAACAACCTTCATTCCAAAACCACACAAAGGATGGCAATTTAAAGCTAGGTTATATTTTATTGCCTTTTTTTTCTAGAAATATGTATCTGTTGCTGGTCCATTGCAGTTGGACCTGGATGAATTAGAATGTGCATTTCTAATGCGGTTTAGGTGGTGTTTGTATTATAGAGGTTCTTGGAAGGGGAATTGGTTCTGCAGGGTGTCTGTTCATGTTGAATTCACACTGATTATCTTGGGAGTAAATTCCACAGCAGTGACTGCAACAGATAAGCAAACATGCATGGGCACTCATCTGAGAGGTGTGATTTATGACTTTATTTTCCAGCCACTGGACCTTTTCTAGGGCTGGGCAGGGTGTACAGGGCAACCATTTAAAAACTGTAAGGTGGTCACTGACCGGCTGACAGGAGAGTTGCGCAAGCCAAGGGGACTGCGCAGTAAAATAATTTCTATGTTTCCCAGAGACCTGGCAATCATCACTGGCTTACATATTCACCGTTGGTCTATTGCTTCTCGTGGTACAAAAGAACACATTCTAATTCCACAAACAAATTGTGCAGTAAAATCACTTCCTATTGTTTGTGGAAAAAGAACACATTCTAATTCCACAAACAAATTGTGCAGTAAAATCACTTCCTATTTTATATGTGCATCCTTAAACAAAAATAAAGAAACGTCATACAATAATGCCATTTATGAGAGTTTTGGAAAGGCACATTGATTTGAAGGGAAGCGAATTATGTGCAGGCAGATAAGAGTTAGTCTTGGCATCTTGTTCGGAAACGACATTGTGGGCCAAAGGGTCTGTTATTGAGCCGTACTGTTCTACACAACAACAATATCATCAAAGATGGACACAAAAAGCTGGAGTAACTCAGCGGGACAGGCAGTATCTCTGGAGAAAAGGAATGGGTGACCTCTTCAGGTCAGAAGAAGGGTCTCGACCTGAAACGTCACCCATTCCTTCTTTCCAGAGATGCTGCCTGTCCCGCAGATTTACTCCAGCTTTCTGTGTCTATCTTTGGTTTAAACCAGCATCTGCAGTTCCTTCCTAAAAAATATCATCAAATTGGATTGAACAATAAGTGTGCGGTGTCCGTTAAACCTGTCCCATTAATGCATGTTCTACACCATATTGTCTGCTTGGATAAGAGCCCTTCTCAGGGTGTCCACTAACTTTGGAAGATTCAGAGCCATGATGTAAATTTACTAATTGCAATGGAATTGGATGGCAGTGTGAAGAATCCTCAATGTAATTCAATTCCTAAATCTTCAGGCATTGAAATGATGGAGGTGACGTGTAATAAAAACATTGGCACGGTCTCTTGCATCTCTAAACTAATTTGCAGAGTAAAAATACCTTTTTACTCCCCTCATTCTTTCCTCTCCCATTTATTGAATCCTAATTAATTTACCTAATCTTCTGCACCATTATCGCTCCATCTTTTTCCCTTCTTCCCTTAAACCTTGTACTTTGTACCTTCCGAAGAGTCCACCAGAGACTATACTGGAAGTTGGACAATTTTAGACCGGACAATTTTTACATTTTTATCAAGCCAATTAATCAAGCCAATTAACCTGCAAACCTGTACGTCTTTGGAGTGTGGGAGGAAACCGAAGATCTCAGAGAAAACCCATGCAGGTCATAGTGAGAACGCACAAACTCCGTACAGACAGCGCCCGTAGTCGGGATTGAACCCGGGTTTCCGGTGCTGCATTTTGTTAGAAGGCAGCAACTCTACCGCTGCGCCATCGTGACTGCCCTAACCTTCCAATTCTCACAACACTCTTTTCTTTGGTTCCCTCTCTCATTCCCCTTCAGTTCACAGTTCCTCACTCACCTCCTTTGTCTATTTGACGTCCAATTCCATAGTTCCCTGAAAGTGGCAAAACGGGTTGACAGGATGCCGAATAAGGCCTATGGCATGCTTGCCTGCATAGGATGGGGAATAGAATAGAAAAGTTGGGATGTTATTTTGCTACTTTGCCAAACCCATCTTGGGTCACTTTTGAAGTAGTGCATGTAGTTCCTGTCACCATGCTGTAGGAATGATGTGATTGTGAGAAGAAGAGTGCAGAGGAGATCAGGTTATGATAAAATAGTAAGATTAAACGAGAACTTACCAAGTTCGAAGGTTGATCTTTATTTTATGAGGAGTCGCGGTGAGGGATTTCGTGAAGACCCCGCCAGCACGCATGCGCGACATTCTTCAAAGCAGCGGTGTGGATTATCACAGAACGCACCATGACTGGAAATAGTAAGATTAAGATCGTAGAACATACCAGGTGACCTTATGATAGTGGGTGGGAGTGGAGGGCACGAAATCCCTCACCGCATAAAATAAAGATCAACCTTCGAACTTGGTAAGTTCTCGTTTAATCTTACTATTTTACTTCGCAGTCACGTGAGTGACTTCGTGAAGATTTCAAAGCTCTGTGATTTCATGCCCTGGTCATCGTCCATGCTATCACACTGCCGCAATACTGATGGAGGAAGGTAGTTAATGCATTCCAGACTGAACAGGCTGAAAAATAATGCACAGTCATTAACACAAATAAGAACAAAGCAAAAAAAACCCTAATTCGGGGACAAATCATTGACGGAACGGCTCCCAGCATGGCTTCCGCGAAGGTCGCCGGGCCAACCAGCGGCTTATTGTGGAACCGCTGGAAGGTTGCTTTACTAGCCCAGCCCGTGGTGGCGAGGATGTGGTCCATGGGCACCTCCATGGCCCTCGCCGGTGATGTGGATCCAGCCCTGGTAGAGTGAGATTTAAAAAATGTTAGTACCAATTCCTGCTGTACCCAACAACGCCGAGGCACCTTACGATAGTCTGCACAGTCACCCGGTGATGTCGAGAGTTGTGGCTGACGAGGAGCCCCTGCTCCATCTTCCGGATGGTTCCTGTAGTGCAGATGTAGAGGCGGAGATGGATGACTATGCAGAGGGTGGCATCAGTGGGGTACGCCCGAAACCCCAACTGCAGCCTATGATCCCCAGGTCTGTGCTGCTTCAATAGGTCCTGGACAAAGAAATTCACCTTTGCAGGGGTGGAGGCCATGCTAATCAGCCGCAGCTTTTGTAATGCCTGGACTCGTTGAGCTGTAGGCAGTGCCATCAGCATCACCACTTTGAAGGTGAGCTTATTGAGTGGGAACTCTGTCATAGGAGACCAGCTCCTCAGTAGGGTCAGAACGATCCCTACGTCCCAGGTGATGTTGTATCTGGGCCGTGGAGGGTTGGTGTTAAACTCTCCCCTCATGAATTTAGACACCAGGTGGATGGAGCCTATACCGATGTCTAGGTATGAGGTCAATGCACTCCTGGCGCTGTTGATGGCACTGGAGCTAAGGCCCGCATCGTAATGAAGGCCCGCTAGGAATTCCAGGACATCAGGGACCGTTGCTGAGTTGTAGGTCGTGTTGGTACAGGAGCGGAATGTCTCCCACTTCCTGACCTGGGTGAGGCACTACCTCCTGGTTGATGCTCGGCAGGACCCTGAGATGAGGTCCATGGCTCTTGGTGTAATAGGTCGCTGTGATCCAAATATTTCTCTTAATGCACCAGTCCAGATTGTACTTTCCAATTCGTCCCGAGATAACGACCTGATACCACCCATATGAATGATGTAAGCCACCACCGTTGTGTTGTCTGTTTGGAGGCGGAGATATAAGTGCCGTGAATTAGGACAGTAAGCCCGCTGTCCCTGGAAAACTCCTAACATCTCCAGATGAGTTATCCCTGGTGTCTGGAGGAGGGGCGGAGGCTCGTGAGGGTCCCATCTGCCACCACAACTGGACACGGTGTCAGTTGTACCCCAACCTTGTGCGCTTGCGTCAGTCTGTAGCACGACGGTTGGGTTGCTAACAATGATGTATCTGTGACACTCACTAATTATGTAAATCCACCATTGCAGCTCAGCTCTAGCCAGATTTGGCAACCGTATTGGTCTATCAAAGTCCCGAGCATTTGCTTGTAATGCTGCTATCTTTAATCTTTGTAAATTTTTTGTAATGTAACGGTCCGAATTTGCGCAGCTGAGAACGTAGCTACCAGGTTCCCAATTTCTTTTGCCATTTGTCGGATAGTCGGTACCCTGGCGCAAGCAAGGCTATAGCACGCTTCTTGTATGTCTAAAGCTGTGTTGGTCAGGATTGTGATCATCAGTAAATTTGTGTCAATGGTGAACCCAGGTAATCCATAACTTGAGAGGGGTTCAGGGTGGATTTGTCTGGATGGGTTACAAAGCCTAACGTCTCGAATAAAAATTTGGTCTCTGGAACGGCCAGCGTAGCCAATTGGTGGGTCTGTCCCACGCTAACGATATCGTCTAAATATGCCATGACGATAAAATTGTTATTGGATGAGTGCCAATATGGTTTTTACTAATTTGGTAAATAGTCTGGGCTGTGGGTAACCCATTGGGTAAGGCTTTGTATTGCCACAACTGTCCCTTCCAGACAAAGTTCAGGAACTTCCTGTGAGATTTTGTGATGGGGACTGTATAGGATGCATCTTTTAAATTGATGCAAACCATAAAGCACCCCGTATAGGTATCTGCTCAGCTGTTTCGGAGCAAGGTAACCATGTGGAGATGGGATATGGTACAAAAAGTGTTCAACAGGGTTAGGTCTATGATAATCCGACTCCTCACCATCTTTTTTGGTTTTCGTAAAGATGTTAGACACAACTCAAGGGGTTCGTGTGTCGTTTTGCCAATCACCCCTTTTGCTGCCAGCCGTAAGATTTCAGCATGTCCCTCCTTTATCTCAGTCTGAGCGAGCGTAAAATGCGCCGAGGTTCATGCTGTGTTGGGGGGAGGTTTACCATCAATAATGCTACAACATAACCGTGAACACTTTGTGGGATAACGTGGCTGTGGTGATTGCACCCCAAGCACCACGAAATGCTCGCAACCGACCCCCAACTTGTGCGGGTAGAAGTGGTACTGCCTTAGAAGAACCGGACCCCTTACCTCCATGGTTAACGGTGGTCTTGGCGTATGGTGTTTTGGGGGAGCGTTGCGGTGGTGTCGTGGCGGTGGCCCCCTCGTCTGATATGGGTGAACTTTAGCCGGTGGAGGTTTCATAAGGCCCACGGGCTTGGCCTCCTCGTCGAGTTTTGTGACTTGCTTAGAGAGAACTTCCCCAAACAGCTGATGAGGTGGTGGAGTGGTGGAGGAACGGCACAACCCTGCAAATTACGGGTTGAGGCCGGATGGAGCTCTTACGAAGGCAGTTAATTTTGAACTGCGCATTGCAGAGAAGTGCCAGGGCATCCTGCGGCTCACTGGGTACACTTAAAGTGATGCAGTTGTCGGGCGGTTTGAATGCGTCCATGGTGTCAGTGACTACCTGACCCAGGGACTGGTGTGTGGGCAGATAGTCAATGGTTCCCGCCAGTTTGGGTGCAGCGGCTCCCCATTGTGGGCAGCTGTGGCAATTTTTCCGCCCCCACGACATCCATTAGGTCCGCACCTAGGACTGGCTCTCCGGCCTCCGGCATCCCTGGTTCGTCATGTAGTCAGCATCCAGCAACTTCTGGTACGCCTGGCTGGAGAAGGCGATATGCTGGGCGGTCTCCCGGCGTGGCTTGTGGAGGCCCGAGACTCCCGTTCATCCCGGTCCATATCCCGTTGGACTAGTTGCTCCACCAAGAGCGCCAACCTGGCCATGCGACCGTCCCCGCTACTCGCGGCGGACAAGCTGACTTCCCCAGGCTCTGCAATTTCTCAGGGGCTTCTACCAGCGGACCACACCTCCATAAGATGCAAACTAGGGTCCGAAGGTAAGTTGTCGTGGGCTACCGCTCCTGCATGCCCATACGACTCCCGCACGGGCTTTCCGCTAGTCGGCCTTCGAGCGGACTGTGGCGGTCCACCTGCCTGGTAGGAAGGCAGTGGAGATGAGTTGGCGCCGGTCCCCGGTACCTGGCTCCCCGAAGTCCGTGCAGGCTTACCTCCACTATCGCCCAATTTTACGTGGAGGCGCATGGTCGGCAGCTGCCAGAGCTAAGCTTAACCGACTGTCTACTGCTGCCACCAACGCCCTTGACCGCAGCCTGACGAGGTGTTATGCCGGCAGCACCTGCTCCTGCAGGGCTGCTCGACGCAGCAGTAGTCCTGCCAGACTGCCCTACGGCAGATATCCCTGGCAGTTGTACGTGGTGGAGTGCGGCTGCTGGGCTCCCCTGTAGCACAGCCGTTCCCCAGACCGGTCCCCGTGGGTCTACTGTAACTCGGGGTGAGGTCGCTGGCGACGAGCGAAGCTCCTTTCCACGTACCTGTCTGTAACCCCCCCCCCCCCCCCCCCCCCCGCCGCTTCCTGGGGGATGGGGGCACGAAGTCTGGGTCGGCAGGATCCAGCTCCGGTGCGGGAAGCCCTTCAGGTGGTAAGTCGGGCACTGGAGTAACGGGAGCGCCCGACCTCCTCATTCTTCACCCCCGACCTTCCCGATGCTGCCGGCGGGTCACGCAGCTCCGGGGGAAAAATGGCCTCTGGCCTGTCGGTGACCCGCGGCTCTTGGGAAGTCTGCCTTCCTTCCCGTTCCTCCTGCAACCAACAAAGGTTAGTATACTTACTTTTGCCGGTCTTGTTGAAGGAGCTGGTGGAGAGAGCGCACTCCCCCCCCCCAGCTTGTCGATGCAAATGCGCGCGACGATATGTCGCGCATGCGTGCTGGCGGGGTCTTCACGAAGTCACTCACGTGACTCCGAAGTAAAATAGAGACTCAAAAGACTGCAGATGCTGGAATCTGGAACGGAAACCAAACTGCTAGGATAGACGCACAATGCTGGAGTAACAGTGGATCAGGCAGCATCTCTGGAGTAAATGTTTCAGGTTGTACCGTTCTTCATGCTGATTGTAGTGGGAGGGGGTAGGGGGAGAGGGGAAACAAGAAGCAAGAAGAAAGCCAGGATCATTTAGGGCGGCTTCTGATGACCTCAAACAAGGAGGTTCCCTGATGGGCTGATTGCTGGCTTGAGACAGCATTACCCAAAGACGGATACAACATTGTGATCTGTGGCACTGGTTAACCATTTTTTGGTGGAGGAAATGGGGGGCGGAAGGGTGTGGCGAGGGGGGGAGAGGGACGAGAAGAGAGGGGAGGGGAGAGGGAGGGAGGTGTATATAGAGGTTACCTAAGAGTAGAGAATTCACCATTCATACCGCTGGGTCGTAAGCTACCCAAGGAAAACATGAGGTGCTGTTCCTCTAATTTGCGTGTGCCCATTTGTGTACCAGAACCTACTGGATCTCATTGAACCATTTTAACTCCCCTTCCCATTCCCACGCTGACCTTTCTGTCCTGGGCCTCATCCATTGCCAGAGTAAGACCACATGCAAATCTATTGGGTACGGGAAGAAACCAAAGGACCCAAGAGAAACCCATGCATTCGCAGAGAGATCATACAAACTCCACACAGACAGCACCAGAAATCAGAATTGAACACAGGTCGAGGCAGCTGTGAGGCAGCAGCTGCCTGTTAGCTCACTGTGCCATCCTTTGTCCCCTCATTCCATTTTCGACTGGTTGAGCTAGTGCTTCCCTCCCTCTATCTTGTCAATCCCTTTCGGAATCTGGTACGTCTCAATGAGACGTGTTATTTTTCAAAACCCCAGCGGGCGGAAAAAAATACAATCTTATTCAACCGCTTCTTCCGATTATCCAACGCCTGTTCTTGTGCTCCTTGAGTTCACACGCAAAATACCATGCATGTCATAAATTTGAAAAGATTAAATTACTCAGTAGGTCAGTCAGCCACTGCGGGGAAATGTAATAGGCTTTCGATTAAAGATCATCGACCTGATTCTGTGACAGTTTCTGATTCAGGGACAGGCATGATTGAATGACAGAACAGACTTGATGGGTCTTTATGAACTTCCCAGTTGTTATTAGGCAGATGAACCATCCTATCAACAACTAAAGTGCGGTCCTGAGCTACTCTCCACCTCATTGTAGACCTTTGGACTATCTTTAATCGGACTTTACTGGGCTTTATCTTGCACCAGACGTTATTCCCTTTACCCTGTATCTGTGCACTGTGGATGACTTGATTGTAATTACTTACTGTCTGTCCACTGACTGGATAGCACAAAACAAAAGTTTTTAACTGTACCTCAGTATACGTGACAATAAACTAAACTAAAAAACGAAACTAAACTTAACTCTCTTTGTCTCTCCACAGGGTCTCTACTGGGTATTCCAAGTGTTTTCTGTTTTTATTTCAGACACCAGGGAGATGATTGTCAATGTGGAGTCAGCTTGTGAGTGCCTTGCCCAAGCATTTGGCAGTAAAGACAACCCTTATCACCACAGGGTACACAAAAGGCTGGAGAAACTCAGCGGGTGCAGCAGCATCTAAGGAGCGAAGGAGATAGGCGATGTTTTGGGTCGAGACCCTTCTTCAGACCCTTATCACCACACCCCTGTACCAGCTGGGAACAGCCATCTCAGTGCAAGACTGCGCTAAGTAAAACAATGGAGCAGCAGATACGCTTGCGCTGCTTTAATCACTAATTGATTCATTTTTAAAAATCATTTATTTTCATAAGTTCTTAAGTTGCGGAGCAGAATTACGGCTATTCGGCCCATCAAGTCTACTCCACCATTCAGTCATGGCTGATCTATGTTTCCCTCTCAACCCCATTCTCCTGCCTTCTCCCCATAACCCCTGAACCCCTACTAATCAAGAATCTATCAATCTCCACCTTAACAATATCCATTGACGGCCTTCACAACCTTCTGTGGCAATGAATTCCACAGATTCACCACCCTCTGACTAGAGAACTTTTGTGAAAGTATTCATCAAACATGGCATAAAATCACATTTCTTTAGTTGCCTTACACTGGAGAGTATTCTTTTCAGGTTCGCTAATCAGAAACCACTGGTTAAACTAACACTCACCTACTGGGCATCCAGCCGTGCTGATCCACCTTTGCGACGATGAGGTTTGTGCTTATCCGAGCTTGATTAATTCCCTGCAAGCCTAAAATTAGCACATAACAACTACACCTGTTTATCAAGTCAGTTCACTTCCCTTCCTCTGTCCCACGGTGAAAAGGAGTATTAATTAAAATGGTAAATAAATGAACTCCCATTCTAAGTCAAACCTGCAGGCAAAGAGGAGATAACTCAAGCTCTTGAGAAGAGGGATTTCAGTTAATTTCCAGACCCCACTGTCACTGCAAGGCAGGGGTGGGGGTGGGGGGGGGGGAGCTAATTTGTCTGGGAAATTGAAAAAAGACAGGTTTTGCCTGGATGCTGTGTTTTTTTTTGGAAAGCAAAATACCTCATTTGTTTTTCTCTCCCAATCCTTTGTCTGGTGATTGTGTGTAGTCGGGGCTGTCATGCACTTATGTAATTGTGAGCGGAACTCTACCTTCCTGTCATATTCCTCATATTTAAAAGGAATTATAGGATGATGAGCTGTAAAAACCTGTGTGATTAAACAGGTATCCCCCGTCTTGCTTGTGAGGCCTTTGCGATATTGAGATGAGGTAGGCTGCATCTTAAATTATATAAATGCTAGGTTTTTTTTCATTTAAATTTAATTCTTACGGAAAGTTTTGAAGTCATATAATCATTTCTTCAAACCGAGTCCCTGAAAATAACAGAAAAACATTAATGCCTTGTACATATTTATGAGAAAATTTGTCTCTCCATATGACATATCAGGCATAGTTGCATTGACAAATAAATTGTACAGAATTAGTGGTACATTAAAGGTTTACAATTTTATTATGCAGCAGACTGTCATAAAATGACATAAAATTGTAGGAAATAAATGTAAATTATTTCTGGTGATAATAAGCAGAAAGTCAAATTGACAACTTTGGATTACTCCCACACTACCACCATCACCAATCCTCGCCGAAACATACTTCCCTCTTCCCAACACAATCATCACCCTCGCTCTCCTTCTTCCCCTCCCACCTGCCTTTCCCTATCCTCCCCACATTCATCTTCCCTGAGAATTGTTCAAGGAAAAAAAAGACTTGTAGATGCAGAAGCATCCAAAATCCAGTGGGCCCCAGCCCATTTCTA
This sequence comes from Okamejei kenojei, assembly GCA_035221665.1. NCBI lineage: Eukaryota > Metazoa > Chordata > Chondrichthyes > Rajiformes > Rajidae > Okamejei > Okamejei kenojei. The sequence goes on from CM069138.1 coordinate 59,625,433, forward strand.
ACTGAATCACTCGGGAATGTATTAACATGATTCAAGTGAAGCTGATTCTCAATCAGCTTTTCAACAGACTGTGAATTTTTTTTATCATTGCCGATATTGCAGCTTACTTGACATCTGGACTAACAAAGCTTCTCCTTTTTAAAGCCCTAAACTAGAGAGAATTCCACTAGATTTTTTAAAGTTCATATATCAGTTTGCAAGATGCGGTGTTCAACTTTGCTTTAATCCTCTAAGCATAATAAAATTGGACACCATTGTGTTAGGCTATATGACCACCACAGAATTAAAAAAAAATAAGTCTTTGCTGTAATAAAGTGATCCTTTATGATAAAATCCTGGTTTAAGAATCTCTTGAGAAGCATATCCCTTAAACTCACAGGATTTTGCTGTGCACCACTGTGCAGGATAATTATAAGGAGCCAGTTCCCTGGTATGAAGGAATTCCATACCTGCAGCAAAAGATGCATAAAGTATAAGGAGCCAGGGGTGCTGGAAAATAGCTGAACCATATTGTGAATGCAAGGATATCCCTGGGTTCAAACCCACAATCCCTACGCATGCTGAGAGTCTAATCACCAGGCCATTCTTGGCACTGTTGTCAAATCAGTCCCTGAATAGCAAAGGCTCACAATTCAGACTATGAATTAGTGGGGGAATAAATGTGCACATAGACTTCTTTTTTGCAACAATACCTAACTGGGCCATTCAGATGGAGTAACCAAAGGACAAAAGAACGACGGAAATTGGAGTAACTTTTTTTTTGGAAGCTTCGGAGTTTTAGCAATGATTGCAGCTCCATAATAGCATTGCTGCCTCACGTTCTTTAAAGGATCAATTGTTCAGCTACAAAAGTCATGAAAACTGAATATTTTTTTGATGTTGTATTGTGCGAAAAATGCATCAGTTAATCCTAAATAAAAGCCATATGTGTTTGTTCACTGTCATCGTATGCATTGTGGACAGACCCACACTTTAGTCCTTGGCACAGTCCTTAAATGGTTTAACTTTTTAAATGGTACAAGCGTGTTGAGCAACAACAATCTCAGTTGTCTGCTTTATATATTACTTTTTTTTTCTTGACTGTTTAGTCAACAGAAAAGAAGTCATTACTTTTTCTCATTCAGTAAAGCAATTCAATTTTTCAAACATGTTTTCTTTTATTAGAGATTAAAAGAGAAATCTTATTTGAAGGTCATGCAACCATCATTGTTAAGTGCAAATTCAAGTTCTTAACATTGTAATATATAAAATTCATATTCATGACCATCTAAAATGCTTTTCCGCATTCTTATTTTCTTTTGCGTAGAATATCATTCAAGTAAGTTGCGATATGCCGCTGCAATTAAAAAAGATTACTCCAGGTTATAAAGACTTGCAGATCACCTGAATCTTTGTGGGACATAATATGTTTATAAGGTACATTCAGAACTAGCTGAACTGTTTACTCTCACGTTTGCTTTCTGTTAGCATACGACGGAGACAGACTTTTAATAATTTTTGCCATGCCAGACCACATCCGAGAGTATTGTGGGTGAAGTAATTTTTAGGACTCAGGGATTTGCGCCTGTTACACTGCCATTGAGTGGCATCGGACAAACCAGCCTACACAGACAGTGAAAGTCTTTCATAATAAATTCAAACAGGAGCCTTTGTTGTGCCTGATATTTGCAGTTCTGAAAAAAAAATTGGCAGGATCTTTCTAACCCCCAGCTCAAGTGGTTCATTACTGCAGTTCCCCCACCCCCCTCCCCACTTCAGTCCTTGGCCTGACCATTCCCACTACTCAAGGTCTGTAACTTCCTCAGAAAGGAAGAAGGAAAACATGGCTCACAAAGGTCTTGTTAGCACTTCCTATGTGAAATTAGCAGCTTTATAAAAGGTACAACTCCAATTACCTCACATTGTGGAGGCGTGCACAAACCCAACAATGAGGCTTGTCAGCAAGTGACATTCTGTCTTTCTAGAGTTACTTCCCTAATTAAAAATGAAGAAGCTATTTTCTTGCGAGTGCATCTATTTATGGTGCCTCACAATGCTTTCAACTTGAGCATCCTTCCTAAAGGAGGAGCGTTGTGCACAAGTGCTCTTTTAGCAGAGCTGTCTTTAGGAGACATTCCAAACTGCTACACCCTGGCAAAAAAAAAAGTGTATTGCTTGGCATTATTGTTCACACTTCAGAATTCAGCTTTTGACAATAAAAGCCTGGCCCAGCAAGCTCTGGGAATGATGGGAGACAAAGGCGAGGCATTCCTTAGCGTCTAATGATGGAAAATAAAGAAAAACATTTATTGGCTTTGACAGTTTCACAAGACACACAAAAAAAATCTCCTCGTGACTCCAGTTTCCAGAGCTTTTACGATAAAAGATGTCTTAACGTAAACTGAAACAGCCAAGATCTTTTGTTAGAAGCTTTAGGAAAAGGTCCAGCCTTTGAAACTGAAGTACAAATCAGTTATGAGAAAATTGGTTACTACTGGACTAATGTAGGTACAGATGAATTTGTGTGACCGTTGGGTGTAGTTGAACTCCTTGTTGTCTGGTGAATAAAAAACAGAATGTGATGTGTAGTTAATGATTATAACAATCAAACAGGACACCATTGTGGCTTTGTTTAAATATCCATTACTAATGAGATTCTAAATTGTCTCTAGGTCACATGATGTGCTTTTAAACGCCTGTCTAAAGAATTTAGAATAAAGATGATTTGCAGTTGTAAATCAACATACTAAAGTGTGCAAATTATTGTTACACACTGAAATGTGTGAATTATTGTTATAAACATCAGGTTTAACGATGTTTTCTATACGGCCCCTCAATTGTACCACATCTTGGTACGTACTGAGCCATGGAGAGTGAGCTCATCAGATTTGAGACTGTGAAGTGGCTTGGGCAGAATTTTATTTTGATTTTGGTGGGAATATTTACTAAGTTGAGATGCCTGTCAATTTTTATGGAAGTTCATTTTTATACAGTCTTTAAACGTTTGTGAATGGGAGCTGACAGAGCTTTAAAAAGATCGAAATTTAAAGACACAATGTTAAAGTGAAGTGTTATGTGTTTTACTTAATCCTTTGACGCTTATACCAGGCAAATCACTTCATGCATGGAGTCATGATGTTTCATTGTTGACTGACCTCTGCAGCTTTCAAATAATACTTCAAGTTTTCATATAAACTGACCTCAGTAAATAAGTATTTTAAACAGTGCCACAGTGGTGCATCTGGTATAGATGTGGTCTTAGAGAACCACAGATCAGGGTTCGATCTTGGCCTAGGGTGCTGTCTGTGTGGAGTTTGCACGTTCTCCCTGTGTTGACTTGGGTTTCTTCCGGGTGCTCTGGTTTCCTCCCGCATCCCAAAGATTCACAGGATTGTAGGTTATTTGGCCTCTATGGTGTAGGGAGTGGATCCAAAGGTGGGATAACATAGAACTAGTGTGAATGGGTGATTGATGGTCGGTGTGGACGCTGTGGCCTGAGAGGACTGTTTCCATGATGTATCTTTCAATCAATCAATTAAACTAAACGGTTATCAAACTGAATTTCTATTGATGCTTGCCTTCATTTGTTTTCCCTCGCCTCTTCTTCATTGGTTAGATGCTATAGCTTGGTCAGCCTTGGGTGAAAAGTTAGCCTGGGGAGGTTGATGTGAGATAATTTTCCAAAGCAAATCACTTATAACCTATATTGAGATTGAGATAATGAAAGGCCACACCACCTTCCATGACCTCAAAAACCCCAATATCACCTAAAAACAAATAATTTCTAATATGCAAGGATTGATTTTTCTATATGCAACAAGGTGCCAAGTTTTCTGATACTCGACCCCACAAATAACAATGTTACAAACAACCAGAAAATTGCTAGAAATTAAGTTCTGGTTTAGTCTGTGCCTACCAGCGATCCCCGCACACTAACACTATCCTACACACACTTGGTCTTGACCCGAAACATCACCCATTCCTTCTCTCCAAAGAGGCTGCCTTTCCTGCTGAGTTCTCCTGCATTTTGTGTCTATCTTTAGGCTAAAGGGCCTATTTCCGCTCTAAATCGTGAAACTAAAAACTAAGTTCGAAAGCCCACTCAAATGCACATTGAAGGTTCTGTGCTTTCCTAAGCCTTGGGAGGAGAGTCATCCAAGGAATCGCTACCGATGACCAGCTAATGTAAGGCTGCCCTTTTTATAAGGGTAGTATCCATGGTCTCTACTGTTCCACCAAGTTCTCCATCCTTGATGCACGATTCTTGACACAGCAATTTCCTATTGAGAATCAACACTTTCTCACTAAGATATTCAAAAATCGATTCATTCGTGAATCTCAAGGGAATCGATGGATGCGGAGTTAGTACGTTGAAGTAAAAGATCAGCCATGATCTGATGAGTGGCAGAGAACATGCAAGGGCCAAAAGGCTGAAACCTGCTTCTACTTCTTGTTGTGTCCTGGAGTCACCACTAGAGGGCTCTGCCTCAAAATTAATGTTTCCTTCAGGAGGGTCCCTGGGTGATCTGCAGGGGCTTTGCAGCAGCCATGTTAGGCTTGTAATACACACACTTCGTGTTCTGTTCACCAAGTGTAGATTGTGAATTATTTAGCCCTCGAACACTACATCTGGCGACAAGGATGGCTGGTTTAACCCTTGCTGCCCCATCTCCATTCTTGGAAACTCCAGGAGAGCCTCCTGTACCATGGATACGTTGGTATGAAAGTTTCAAGACTTACCTGATCGCAAGTGGCCTGGACGGCGCGGCCATTTCGGACATTCGCCGCCGAGCGATTCTGCTGAATTGCTTCGGAACGGACGGACAGCGAATCTTCGCGCAGCTCGACAGTTCTGCAACGAATGAGTACAGCGCTGTTAATGCACTGGGCAAATATTTTGTCCCAAAGACCAGTGTGCTGATAGAAAGATACCGGTTTCGCCAGCGGTCACAGGGACAGGGCGATCCAGTGAAGCAATTTGCTTCTGCATTGATAGCACTGGCTGCAAAGTGCAATTTTGGAGCACTGACGGAGGAGCTGGTGAGAGACCAGCTGATTGAAAAAACTTCTGTCCCGCGGATTAGAGAGCGCCTTCTCATGGAGGAAGATGCTCTCACACTCGAAAAGGCACAAGCATTAGCTGTGCAAATTGAGTGCCATGCATAACGCCGAGGTGCTCATGCAGATGGCATGCTCGGAGGGAGCATTTAGTCCTGCATCCTTTTTTTTTAGTTTTGGGGGGTTTTGCTTTTTCCTTTTTTTCCTTTTCTTTTTGTCTTTTTATTTTTGTGTTTTTTTCTACATTTATACGTTTTCTTTTAAAGATTTAACTATATTTACATAGAGACCGGGAGGTCTATATTCAATATCTATTTTGACACTGGTCTCATATTTAGGTTATACCTGTTATTAATGTAATCCTGATCCCTATGTATCAATATCTATGTTATGTTTATCATTACTCTTTTTGCTCTGTTTTTTTAATGTTTTATTTTTGTTTTCTTTGGAAAAAAAACCAATAAAAAGATTAAAAACAATAGAAAGAAAGAAAGAAAAGTCCTGCATCCCATAAGATGAACACAGCACCAGTGCATGGCATTCAGAGGCAATCAAAACACAGTCGCTCAAACAAGCAGTGTCCGAATTGTGGCCGGACACACGCTCCCGGGGAACGTTCAGAGTACGGTAAACGATGCAACTTGTGCTCAAGCTGCACCACTTCGGGAAAGTATGCCGGTCATCAAAGGAGAAGGTGTCATCTGTCCGCCAAGTAGACGATGTATACTCCATAAAGGACAGGGCTGACCAGGATGTTCGGTCAACAGGGACTTTCAAAGACTGCAAGGTCGAGATCACTGGGACCTCGGTATCGCTTCTCATAGATGTGGGGGCGAAGGGGAACACAATCGACGACTGCATGCAGTGTTAGCTCGTCTCGCACAACACAACTTGACGCTCAACGCAGCAAAGTGCACATTTGCAGCATCTGAGATTGATTTTCTCGGGTACAGAGTGACAGCGTCTGGAGTTGAGCCTACTCAGGACAATGTCCAAGCCATCAACGCGCTCCCCGCCCCAACTAACGTGAAAGAGCTTGCGTCATCTCTGGGCACCACCAACTTCTACCGCAAGTTTGTGCCGCAGTACGCGCAGATAGCAGAACCGCTACAGAAGCTGCTACGGAAAGACACTCAGTGGGAATGGACAGATGAGCAGGACTTCGCGTTCAACACGCTGAAAGACAAAATAGCATCTCCACCTGTTCTCACACACTTCGACCCAAGTGAGGAAACGTACGTCACAACAGATGCTTCCGGTATAGCGATCGGAGCAGTGTTCTCGCAGAGTATCGATGGAACCGAATTGCCGATCGCATTCGCGTCCCTTGACTGCCACAGAAGGCAAGTACTCCACCGGGGAACGCGAAGCATTAGCGTGCATCTACAAGTGTGAACACTGGCACGGGTGTGAGCACTATACGGGAGACCATTCACTCTCTGTACAGATCACCAAGCGCTAACTACGTTGCTGGACACGTCAACCTCAGGACACGGTCCGCTCCGGATCTACAGATGGTCCGATCGCCTTCACCAGTTCAACTTCAAAGTAGAATACCTTGCATCGCAGACATGCTCAGTCGCGTCCCAATGGTGACACTCGCAAGCACAAGCGATAGCGACGCTTCAAGCAACATTGACAAATAGGTTCTCGCGGTAATTTTGCACGTGATGGTGAATCTCGTGACGCGGGGAGAGCTGAAAGCAGAATAGACAGCTGACGGCACACTGCAAATCGTCTGCCAGTATCTCAGGACAGACTGGCCCAAGGAGATAGCAGACGACTTGGTTCCGTACCACCGGGTACGCCACGAGCTGGCGGTGGTTTACGATACATGTCACGCGCGGAACTCGAGTGGTTATACCCAAATCAGTGCAACACCGCGTGTTACAATGAAGGACACCCGGGCATTGTTAAGATGAAACAACGGTGTCGCGAGGCAGTGTGGTGACCAGCAATAGATCGTCACGTAGAAGATTTCGTTAAAAATTGTGAACCATGCACAATTAGTGAGAAAGCAACAAGACCATATCCTGCCCCTCTTCAGCCAATCCCACGGCCGGACAAACCATGGAGGCACTTGCAACTCAATATTTTCTGAGAGGTGCAAGCTGCGCCAAGAAGCCAGTGGTTTCTACTTGTAGTACATGATCTCCACAGCAAGTGGCCTGAGATCGCAACTGCTTCCTCAGTCACAACAAGCTCGATCATCGCGATTCTCGAAAAGCTGTTCACTAAGTGGGGACTGCCGGAGGTCATAACGACTGACAATGGCCCTCAGTTCATATCTGAACTGTTCTCCACTTTTCTCGTGAGTTACAAAATTCAACATCAGCGGACGTCAAGACGCAACCCCCAATCGAACGATTCGATCGCGTGATCAAGGAAAGCATAAAAGCGGGCATGTCGGAGGGGAAAATGTTCAAACAGTCAATCCATATTCTCCTCTGATCCTACAGATCCACACCACACAAGTCGACTGGGAAAATGCCAGCAGAGCTGATGATAGGGCGAAACCTGCGAACAAAACTGATTGCTCTTCAACCATCATCGCACCTAAATCCAGACACAAGAGCGACGGCGGAAATGATAGCACACATACAAGCAGAAGGGAAAGCGTACTGTGATGCCAAATGGTGATTACGAGCGCCGCGGTTCAAAGTTGGCGACTGGGTACGAATCAGCCGCCCTAACAGATAGCAGAAGCTTGCAAGTGCACGCTCCAAGCTGATACAGATTAAACGGAGATTCGGCGAGAACGCGTACCTCCTCCAAGATGACACCAGATGGAACGCGAGGTGTCTAATTGCAAGTAGACAGGGACAGGAAGAAGACGAACTGGACACTTTTTCCTTCCCAATATCCAATCAAGACAGTGATTGTGGTCAGCATGCAGCAGAGCAAACGGCAGAGCAGTCTATTCTCGCTCGACACTCAGAGACAGAAGAGGAGACCTCAATATCTGTGGAAATGTGTTGTGTCCTGGAGTCACCACTAGAGAGTTCTGCCTCGAGATGAATGTTTCCTCCTGGAGGGTCCCTGGGTGATCTGCAGGGGTTTAGCAGCAGCCATGTTAGGCTTGTAATAAACACACTTCGGGTTCTGTTCACCAAGTGTAGATTGTGAATTATTTAGCCCTCGAACACTATACTTCTTAAGAGCTTGCGCCATGACTGAAATTGAAATTGCATGCTGCTTAATGCATGAATGCACTGAAGATTTGGGATTCATTTCTCAATGGTATTCCAAGCACCTCTCAACTGCACCTTGAAATTATTTTTGCATATATTACACATGCAGGCACCACCATGTTTAGGTGCCAATTCCAACGTCTGGTTGGCCCGCGCACTAAATGAACTGCAGTAGTTCCCGCAAACTGACATTCCTCACCTCGCCCATTCAACTTTGTGTCCCGGGGCATCTCTTGCAACTGACCCACTGGAGGCAATACCCTGGTTCACCATCTTACCGGCTCTTGCTTCTCGCATCCAACGTCTCCAGCTCCCTCTTGGTTCCATCATCTGCCGAGCCTTCGGGCAGGACTTCGGGGTCCGGCCAGCTGCCAAGATTTTCTGCCATATGGGCAAGAATATCCCTTCTCCATTGCCCTGCAAAATACAGGTGAAATACGAGAGCACAACCCCATTTTAGCCCATATTTCATGCACTACACAATCTACAGCCGAGATGTAGAAAACAAGAACTGCAGATGCTGGTTAATGCACAAAAGGACACAAAGTGCTGGAGTAACTCTGCAGGTCAGGAAGCATCCCTGGGAAACAACTTATTCAAAGTTATTTATATTTTATGACAGTCCCGAAAGACAACATCATATTGAATCATAATTAATTAGCAGTTTGTAAATTTTAAAAGAAGATCAGTTCATTCTAGTAATTCTAAGTATTTTGAACATTTGGGCAGTAAGCAAATCAGCTTTCAAATTCATATTTTTCACGTAACTTCTCAAAAAGTTCCTGTTTGTAAATGTACTGGCAGCCCCAGAATCCCAATCAATGGGCACGGAATGTCTTTCACACTCTGTTCATAAACTATCCTCATCGCAATGCTGAAGCAACCTAAAATGGTTACACTTTGTCGCAAGAGTTGGAACTCAATGTCTGGGTGGCATTTTAGGCCATAATTCACTGCCCAGCAAAATCTTGTCTACCTTATGTTCTTATATCTATGTTCCAATCGTTGGTTCATGTTGCACATTTTACCCAATGTTCTGCTTTCTTCCTTCCTGGTTTGTTTAGTTTATAGATACAGCCCTTTGGCCCATCGAGTTCATGCCGACCAGAGATCACCCGTTCATACTAGTTCTATATTATCCCACTTTCGCATCCTACACACCAGGGGCAATTTACAGAAGCAAATTAACCTACAAACCTGCACGTCTTTGGAAAGTGGGAGGAAACCGGGGCACCCGGAAGACACCTACGTGGTCACAGGGTGAACGTGCAAACTCCGCAGAGACAGCACCCTGAGTTAGGTTTGAACGCTGGTTGGGCGCTGTGAGGCAGCAACTCTACCAGAGCACCACTGTGCTGTCCACCCTCTTGCTGTCTTTGCTGTCTTTGAGAAGTATAGCCAGCTGAAAGGCATCACTGTTACAAGACTTGGGGGATCCTTTGGAACTGGATCCCGACGTGCTTATTATTTAAAGTGGAAGACCACACAGTGATTGCAAGATCCTCGTTGATCTTTAGCTTCATCTTCAACTGTGAACACTTTCATTCCACTGCAAAAAACTAGCCCAATGAGATTGAGCAGCAAATATTGTAAAGTAACATTATATAAACCCCACAAGTTGCCTTCAGTATGTCAGAAAGAGACCTGTGAAAAACTTTCATTGGAATATAAGCATTGTATTAAAGTAAAGCACTTCCTTTGTTTTACATTCTTTGTGTTGGAAGCAGCATTGAGCTTAAAGATTTTTTTGGTAAAATAAGGTCATGTTTGCTTTGTAATGTGCATTTAATATATAGAAGGTAGGTCCATGCTAATGATCAAAAATATATTGAAATAAATGCAAACAATTGTTGCATTTCTTTTCCATTTGCAAGGTATTAATCTTTTAAAGGATACAAAGTGCTGGAGTGACTCAGCAGGTCAGGCAGCATCTCTAGAGAACATGGATGGGTGATGTTTCAGGTCAGACTGAGTTCCTTGTTTCTACATTAATATTTAAAAACTTGTTTTAGTTTACACTCATTCAAAACATATTTATTTTGCAAGCTTAAAACAAAATGAAATATTTCCATCAAATGTAATTTGTCTCAAGACGACTTGAGCAGTCTGTGAAGCTGATTATTCCTCCTGCAATTTCCATCTACTAATAGTTAATAATTTGGCAACAATTATTATTACCACGTGGAATTGAAGTATGTGTGAGGTAACTGTGCAAGAATGAGATAACTCTCATCAATGGCACTGTGTGGTCCTGATCAATGTGTGTGTGTACGATTGCTGCATGAGTATGATCCTGGTGTGCGATTGATTACTGCACATAGCTGCAGCAGTTCAGCGTTATTATTTACTCAAAGGCATTTTAAGGATTGAGTGAAAATATAGAACCCTCTCAGTGGTGGAGTGGTCACAATCAATTTGAAGTTAACACCCCAGGCAGGGTGAGTCCAGATTTGATTCCTACCCTCTGTGACGTTGGCTTATACGACCAGAGTTGTGGTGGAATTCCTCCACTTGACCCCTAGTTTAGTTTAGTTCATTATGTCACGTGTACTGAGGTACAGTGGAAAGTGTTTTCTTGCGTGTTATCCTGTAAGTGGAAAGATTATTCATGATTACAATCAAGCTGCCCATAGTGAATAGATACAAGATAAAGGGTATAAAGTTTAGAGCTAGATAAAGTCCAGTAAAGGTAGATAAGAGGTTGGGACCACTCTCTAGTTGGTGAGAGGACGGTTCAGTTGCCTGATAACAGCTGGGGAGAAACCGTCCCTGAATGTGGAGCTGTGCGTTTTCAAACTTCTGAACTTCTTGCCTGATGGGAGAGGGGAGAATTGGGAGAGACCAGGGGTGAGACTGGTCCTTGATTATGCTGGTGGCCTTACCGAGGCAGCATGACGTGTAGATGGAGCCAATAGAAGGGAGGTTGGTTTGTGTGATGGTCTGGGCTACATCCATAACCTTCTGAAATTTCTTGCAGTCTTGGATGGGAACAGCTCCCTTGTTTTAAACAATGGCCCCGGGTTTTCAATTTTCCAACAAGACAAAGCCTGCGCCCCACACCGACCTTGTCAAGACACCTCAGTATCTAATACCCTTTAGGCAAGCCCCCTCCTAAACGCCAGCTGATACAAGCCTAACTAGTCAAATCTTTCTACAAAAGACTCCCACTCCCTGATTTCAGGTATTTTAGTCTGGTAAAGATTCATGGATCTGCTTCCAATGCATTAAAAACCATTCTTAAATAAGAACGCCAGTACTGTAAACAACATTCCAGCTGTCGCCTGACCAATGCCTTGTATAATTAAAGCATAACTTCACAGCTTTTGTGTTTAATTTTCCTCAAAACAAATGATGACATTTTGTTCGCTTTCCTAATTGTTTGCTGTATTTGCATTGCTGTCTTTCATAAATCATATACTGAAGCTCCCATCTCAGAGCCCGGAACTAACTAACGCAAACACTTATAGATGAGCCACAAGGCACTCTATGCTTTGTGATTTCACTCTGAGCGCAATATATTGCTATCTCATTGCTGCCTTTGTAAAAAAAAGAGAGCACATAATCAGTCTGGGAGTTTGTATGAATAATTTTTTGTCCCTCTATTGTGAAATTTACCTTCAGGAATCATACACACATGCAATCAATTACAAATTCAAATGCATTAAAAATAATATTAATAATCAAATTTAGTGACCATTTAAATGATTTAAATATTATCTGTTGGAGGGAGAAATAAGATGATATCTACAAGGTTTGCAGCTTGAATCTTTGACTGCCATTTGTTTTTACCAATCTGAATAATTTTTGGAACAATTTAATTCATTAGGATTTGGCTTCATTGTCAAACCCTTTATTCTTCAAAGTTAACGTTATCAAAGAGAAGCCAAATTAATTGGCAAAGAATACAGTTTATGGCTGCCTTGATAAATTGCACATAAATGCTATTACTTAGGCTTTTGAAATCAACTAGCCTGATTCTCTGTTTGCAGATTACTGAAAGAGATTAGAAGGTATTATAAATCCGAATGGAACTGAATGATTTCAAGAAATAATTAGAACAAAAAGCTAGTAGTTGCAGCCCAAAAATACAACCCATAATTCTAAGTCTGTTTACATCTGGTTCAGTTTTGAAAGAGCTTGATTAAAAAAAGTTTCTTGATGTTTCATAATTATATATAAATAAAATATACTCTGGGTAATTTTGGTCTCCTATTTGTTCCCTATGATTCCATGGAAGTCAAAATTAATTATTTATTGCCAAAAATATAATTTAATGAAAATATATTTTATTGTACAGCATCTCACATGTTCATTGATAATTTGTGGTTTTCCTTTAATTCCACTATCTTGCCTCCAGATCACAGGTGCAAGGTAAAGATGTTGCACAAATGTGTAAATTGTCATTTTGAAATCTGTGTGCACATCGGTTTTGAAAATCCGGTTAGATAGAGCCATAGAGTGATACAGTGTGGAAACAGGCCCTTCAGCCCAACTCGTCCATACCGGCCAACAATGTCCCGCTACACTAGTCCCACTTGCCATGCTTGGTCCATATTCGTCCAAACCTGTCCTATCCATGTACCTGTTTAACTTGTTCTTAAATTATGGGATAGTCCTAGCTGAACTACCTCCTCTGGCAGCTTGTACTAGCAATGTTACAAAATTTTGAGATTTAAAAAATCAAGTCTTCAATTTATCCCATCAGATAAAGCATAAAAAGAAGTTTAATTTGACACCTAATTCACTTTCATATCTTCAGTATTAAAAATGTTATGGCCATTTTCATGGCCATCGAAAATTATGGCCATTTTATGGCCATCGAAAATTAGCATCTTGTTGCTAAATTGCTTTTCCATTGACTTAACACAAAAGCTGTGATCGAGGACAGTCAAAAGCCCATAACTTTCTTAAAAATTAAGAGAACTGAATGAAACTTTCAGTTATCATAGATTGAAGCATTCTGAAATAAATATAAAACATCTTACTTGGATGACTTGAAATTAAAGCATATAATTAGTTAATTACCTAATTGTAGCTAATTACATAATTGACCATTGTGACGGAAATAGTAATAAACACCCAGACTGCCTTGAAAATTCAAAAATGTGATATTCTTAAGATCAGAACTTTATTATTATTGTATTATATGCTGTAAGTCCGTAACAAATAGTTAAATAAATTACAATTTATAGCAATAGACCAAGTCTTTATGGAGAAGATCAGTTGCTAGCTGGTATATTGGCATATCATAATCAGTAGCATCATCATACTCCTCAGATTGTAACCAATAAACAACTCTGTACATCTTATTTTTCCTCAACTTTTCAATTTTGGCATTGTAAACTACAAGATTTTGCTCTTCAAACCACACATATGCCTTTCTGCCCGTTACTTTCCCATTAAAAATGTCTTGTAGATTCAATTTCTTAAGAAAATGATTTTTTATTTAAATAGCCTAAGTATCCAAATAACAAACTGATCCCATTCACACAAGAATTCACATAACATGATTTTTAAATCTCACTGTCATGAATTTATATGCCAGATGGAAGGAATTTAATGTTTAATTCCCATATGCTAATCTAGAAACATCCACTCAATATGAACAAAATTATTATTTTTTGCACAATACATGTGGTTAAAACTGTTGCGAATATTTAGTATAAAAATATTGACTATGGATTGACAATAAAACAAAATATAGACAATTTAGATGCTCTTATGACATGATTGTCCAAAAAAAAGAACATGTAAATCATCTTGCGAGTGGTTGTTTCTGGAACGCGATCGATTGGAACATTGTGGTGAATTTGAACCCCATATCGGCAGGAAAGACACTGCCGGTTCGTATGGGGCCCAAATAACATTGTTGCAACGTAAAATTAGATTAAAGCCATCCCAAGAAGCAAGATTATATGTAAAATGCACGACTTACCCTTTGTTTTGTCCTGTCATTACGATCCGTCATGTTGTAGGCGTTGAGGGCATTCAAAGTCGCTTTTTATTTTAATTCAACTATTAAATTGTCTAGTGATTTTTTTTTTAAACTGGGAACGGAAGTCCGGTCGATTTTTCATCATCAGCTAGCAGCCAGAGCAAATCCCTCTCCGACAAGCAGTACAAAACTGCATTTTCACTCAATCCTTCATCGAAATGAAGGGTGGCCAGAACTCTAGCACTTCAGTGTTGGTGGCTGAGTCATATGTAGTGTTCGTCCTGGTGCAGAACACTTCCCATTTCCTGACATATGTCAGGTACTGTCTTCTCGTGGGCTTCCTGCACGACGCTGAGATGGCATTGATCGTCCTGTCGGAGAGTCCGTATCCCAGAAATGGCCTGTTCAGAAACTGCAAATCAACAAGTTCATACAGTCATGGCACGGATACTTTCCCGCACGGGGTGTGCCAACCTCCTTGGCCGTTGTTGATCTAGATGCAGGGTTCTGAGGCCATCTTTGTACTGTTGGGAACCATGGTACCCGTTGCGGCGTCTTGTTTAATTATTCTGGGAAGGAGGATGAACGTTCCCACACACGACACTGTGCTGAAAAACAATAAAGGTATTATTCATACCTAAAATAATATGCCCCGCATTGGGTAATTTATTTTACAGAACTTAATTTTTCCCTGCAAACGTCTCAGGATCGGCCACGGGTTTATTATAAAGCATTGAATGCGTTCATTGCTCCACCCCGCTGTGGCAAGGATGTGGTCCATAGGAACTCCCATCATCCTAGCGTCCGATGTAGATGCAACCCTGGTGGAGTGAAATTTGAAACATTAGTATCCACCACTGCACGTAATACCACCCTAACCATCTGGATATGGTTTGCACTGTGACCTTAGGTGAGGGCATTTATGGCTAATGAGAAAGCTCTCTCCATGCCCATAAGTGTCTTGGTGACTATACATTGCAAAATATGTGTCACTATGCAGGGCCGACTATCTGCAGGATAGGCCAGAACTCTAATATTGGCCAGAGGAACCGGGTCAGTCTTTTTTAAGTACCCCTGTATGTAGCAGGTTATCTGCCATTTGTGACAGACATGACGTCCTATACTAGCTTGTGTAAGGACTGGACCCGTTGTGCTGATCCAAGTGCCATAATCATTCCATCTAGGATATTAGTTTGTCCAGAGTGAGCCCCGATATTGGTGTCCATCCTCGTAACATGGTGTACTACCTATGTCCCATATATGGGTGTATCTGGGCCTGGGGGAGATAGAGTACAAATACCCCTCATTTCGTTTAGGTACTAGTGGGTGTGATCCTATAGCCAGGTGATCACTCCTCTGCCCAGATATTAGATAGGGCACTCCTTGCACAATAATGACACTGTAAACTCAATCCTTCATCGAAAATGAAGGGTGGCCAGAACTCCAGCACTTCAGTGTTGGTGGCTGAGTCATATGTAGTGTTCGTCCTGGTGCAGAACACTTCCCATTTCCTGACATATGTCAGGTACTGTCTTCTCGTGGACTCCCTGCACGACGCTGAGATGGCATTGATCGTCCTGTCGGAGAGTCCGTATCCCAGAAATGGCCTGTTCAGAAACTGCAAATCAACAAGTTCATACAGTCATGGCATGGATACTTTCCCGCACGGGGTGTGCCAACCTCCTTGGCCGTTGTTGATCCAGATGCAGGGTTCTGAGGCCATCTTTGTACTGTTGGGAACCATGGTACCCGTTGCGGCATGTTTAATTATTGTAAGACTCGCCTGATGAGGCAGAAGGGGAAAATGCATAGCAAAACAAATCCCCCCCCGAATGCAGCGAGAAATCGTCCATCGCTGCTGCCCCTGGGTCTGGTTCCCAAGCAACATATATTGGTAGTTGGTGAATTAGTCTGGATGGAAAAAAGGTCGATATCTGGTGTCCCATACCGGTCTATAATATCTGTAAACACTTTCCGATCCAACATCCATTTAATGTTGTCGTTGAATTTACGTGACCTGGTGTCTGCCACTGTATTTAGCTTACCTGGAAGGTACGTGGTTGAGATCCAAATCTCTCTCCCAGCCACCAGTGCCAGATATTATTAGGCAATTCATCACATGATATCGACTTTATTTCATCCATATGATTATATATAGGCCCCCACTGTGGTATCAACAATTTGTATCGTACATGCAACTAGTGCTCATCTGAGCAGTAGGCCCTGAGTCCATGAAACGCTACCAGCATTTCTAGATAATTAATTCCTAGTGCTTTAAACAGAATAATTTTTGTGCACTCATCTGCCACCACAACTTGCGGTGGTATTAGTTGCTCCCCAACCTTTAGCACTGGCATCAGTCTGTAAAGTACCCTAGGGATATAGAATGGGGTGATGGGGTTAGAATAATGCTGAGCATTTCTATCCACCAGTTTAATTCTGATTTTGCTTTCCCTGGTAGTTGCATAGGCCTATTGAAATGGCCTGCATGATTTTTGAGAGCTAAAATGTCCCTCTTCCAGGTTTTAATAATGGAGTGGTCCAATTGTGCTGCTGGGAACGCAGCCACCAATTTCCCAATCACTCTTGCTCCTTGCCGAATGGATGGTTCCCTGATGCCAGTGAGGCTTTTGCATACTCCCATCAAGTCTATCACTTTGTTTGGTGGCAAGGTGATAGACATATGAACAGAGGCAATAGTGAACCCCAAATAATCCATGGTAGCGGAGGGTTCCAATTTTGATTTATCTGGATGTATGTTAAATCCCTGTGTTGTGGCTGATACCGCCAATGTAGCCAGCTCCAATTTTCACCTACAATGAGAATATCATCAAGGTAAGCCATGACGTTATGGTTATGTTTCTTTAAGTATGCTAAAGCTGGTTTTAATAAATTTGTAATAGCCTGGGTGCTGATGACAACCCATTGGGTAAGGCCTTATACTGCCATAGCTGTCCCATCCAGATAAATTTCAGGTATTTACGATGATCCTGTGTGTGACAAACATGTCTATTTTGAAATGGGCATACTGAACGGAAGTATTTAGTTCGGTCAAATCTGTAATGATACGGCAACCGCCATCTTTTTAGTTTTTTATAAATATATTTGATACGAACTCTTGAAATTCTCTGATTGTTTTCTCAATTCCCTTTTGTGTTTAGTCTTAACAGTTCAGCATGGCCTGCTGTTCTCTCTTTTTGTGAAGTATGAACTTCCTGCTAGGCGTATGCTGAACTGGGACGGTAGTTCGTATACAAATTCAATTTTGTAATTCTGAATACTTCCGAGTATGTAAAAGTTCAGAGGTAAAAGTGCAGCACACATGATGAAACAAGTGCAACCATCCCCAACTTTTGATTGAATCGGACATGCAATGTTTTTTAAGACAACCAGACCCACCTACCTCCATGGTTACCGGTGTTATGTGGGTTGTCTCCGCACTTGTTTCTTCTGGTATTGTGTTGCTGCGTTGTGGGGTTGGCACATTTTCCATGAAGGCTGGGCTGGGCCATGGTCTGAAAGACCGCTGTGCAGGTGGGCCGGCCTTCGAGCTTTCACCACCAGATGGTCTTCCATAGTACCGATGTCTGGTGGGTGTGTAGGGCTGCTGCCGCTGTTGATAGTGGGTTTTAGAGGTGCTTGGCACCTTGATCAGGCCTATAGCCTTGGCTTCCTCATGCAGGTCTTTCACCTGCTTCGGGAGGTCCCCCAACAGCAATTTTGGCGCCTGTGTGCTACTTGTCTTGCATAATTCCGCACTTCTTGATGATGCTCTTCCTGTAACTGTTAATCTCCACTGAGTATTACACAGTCTGCTAGAGCATCTAGTAACTCTTCAGACAAATCAACCCCATCAGTTGTCCTGGTACTGCTGTGATTTTAGCAGCCAGCAGTTTCCTCTGGAGCTTCCCCTCCTGGCTCCTTATAAATGGGCTGCTGTTGCCCCAGATGGGGTCATAGACTGCTGGTACTTTAAGAGAATGGAGTTCTCTGGAGCAATGTACTTCCCAGCCATAAAGTTAATGGCTTGCTCCTGTAGCTGGTTTGTAGCCATGTATTTTGTACTGGCTTGCAGCTTTGTATAGGCAGTCCTTCCTGAGTTGGTACAGCATGTGTTCCCACAATTCTTCTGCTGCTCTCTCTTCTGGCACCCCTCACGGTTGACTGTTCAGCCATTGCCCCTTCTTCAGGGTCAGCCCAGCTCTGACCCCTAATGCTCCCCTCCGAAGAGGGTGAGACATTTGGCAGTCCTTGAAAGGATCCTGCCGTGGGTCTGCGAGGAGACCCACTGTGACTCTGCCCCTGCATAAGCAGGTCACGCTGGAGCACTGCTCCCCATCCGCTCCTGCGGGAAAGACGCCCGCCGTCCCTATCCGGGAATGGGGTGTCTTCAGGTCCGGACCCAGCTGAGTCAACGGTCCTGTCCGACTTCCGGGTGGTTAGCCGCCGACCGCGGCGCACCTGTGGTCTGTAGCGGCGAGAAGCCGGGAGCTGCTGGCAGCACCTGCAGCTCTGGAGAAACGACACGCTGCTGGCTGCTTCCACAGCAGCGGTATCAGCTGCTGCTCTCCCTTACGCGACTCCATGGTGCTTCCTCCTGAAAAAGAAATCACACCGAGTCGCCACGCTCACCAGAAAAGGTAAGACTTACCTTCAGTAAGTTTTGAAAACTTGAGCTGGAGGAGCGGCGCTCCTCCCGACTGTCGCTTCCGCAATGCGTTCGACGATATGTCGCGCATGCATGCTGACGGGGTCTTCATGTAGTCACTCACGTGACTCCGAAGTAAAATTTGACACGTAATTCACTTTCATATCTTCAGTATTAAAAAAGTTATGGCTATTTTCATACTCGGAAATTAGCATCTTGTTCCCTATTGCTTTTCCATTGACAACACAAAAGCTGTGATCGAGGACAGTCAAAAGCCCATAACATTCTTAAAAATTAAGAGATATGAATGAAATGTTCAGTTATTATAGATTGAAGTATTCTGAAACAAATATGAAACAAACTTACTTGGATGACCTGAAATTAAAGCATATAATTAGTTAGTTACCCAACTGTAGCTAATTACAAAATTCAATTACTAGATCTAAACATCTATCCATTTCTTAAGAAAATTTTAACATTTTAAATAACCTAAGTGTCCAAATAACATTCACACAAGAATTCACAATATAACATTTAAATCTCATTGTCATTAATTTATAGGCCAAATGGAAGGAATTTCGTGTTTAATTCCCGTGATTTTGTGGAACACGATCGTTTGGAACGTTGAGGTTCCGGTGAATTTAAACCCTATATCAGCAGGAAAAATACTGCCGGTTCGTATGGGGCCTAAATCACCTTTTCGTAACGTAAAATGTGGATTAAGGTAATCCTAAGAAGCACGTTTATATGTAAAATAAACAACTTTCCTTTAGCTGTCCCGTACCTGAAATCCATCCCGGTCATCAGCGTTGACGGCATTAGAAGCGGCTTTTTATTTTACTCCAGCGCAGAAATTGTCCAGCGATTTAAAAAAAAAAATCACAGAATGGCCGTCAGAACAACTCTTAAGCATTTGTTAGCTCCCCGAGAAAATATATCTAGGACAGGCGATAGAAAACCGCATTTTAACCCCGCCACTCCCCCCTCAAAGGCGCCAAAGTCACGCACACGGCCAGTGGCAGAACTGCAGCGCCGCTGAAGGTAAGTTTTGTAACATACCTACTTGGTGTTAAAAATTTACCCCTTGATTCCTATTAACTCTTTTCCCCTTCACCTTGAACCTATGTCCTCTGGTCCTCGATTCCCCTACTCTTGGCAAAAGACTATGTGCATCTACCCGATCTATTCCTCTCATGATTTTGTATACTCTGATAAGATCTGCCCTCATCTTCCTGCGCTCCATGGAATAGAGACCCAGTCTATGCAACCTCTCCCTATAGCTCACACCCTCTGGTCCTGGCAATATCCTTTTAAATCTTTTCTGAACCTTTCAAGCTTGACAATATCTTGCCGATAACATGGTGCCCAGAACTGAACACAATATTCTAAATGCGGTCTCACCAATGTCTTATGCAACCGCAACATGACCTCCCAACGTCTATACTCAATACTCTGACTGATGAAGGTCAAAGTGCCAAAAGCCTTTTTGACCATCTTATCTACCTGCGACTCGACCTTCAAGGAACCATACACAGGGCTCTCGCTTAACTTTCTTTCCCTGTTGCCAGCCGGGCAACCTTGGCAGCTTTTTAGTTTGCCAAATGACAGTTTAGGTGGTCATTTAAGATGGCTTGCATGGTGCATGCGATAATGTGCTCGGACGAAGTGCGTAGTTACCAGTCGGAATTATACTCAATGAAGCATTCACATATAATTTCTGCTTCAAATAAAGTCACAAACTAAACATATTCACCAATCAAGAAATGATATATCCCTCAATGACATGAGGCAAAATTATGACAGTATCTCAACTCTTTTTACACATTGCAATTAATGCAATTTCTATGAGTTCTTTCCACTTCCAAACAAATATGTGGTTGGATTATTCAGCGTAAGATCAACCTATGTCAATAAATCCTGGACCATGGTAACATATATGCGTACGTATAGTTGTGAATGTTGCTCATTAAATAACTACAGTACTGATACTCCATGTTAAGAGCATTGATTTGCCGTTAAAATGAATTCTGTAATAACGTGTCAATGGCAGCAGTGACAATCGAACACTGCGGTTTTAATGTTTCACAATTTAATGAATCCATCTTTATGGATTAAAACAAATAATAACATTGGGAATAAAAACACATTTGATTGCATTCCATTATCAAACATAGTCAATGTTCGCTCTGAAGACATTTCCAGCACAATAGGGTCAGAGAGGGGGGTGTGTGTGAATCAGTGCGGGGTGAATAGATGGCGGGGGTGGGGGGGGGTTAGAAGGCAGTCGGTGTAGAATGGATGGATTGAGGCAGGTGAATTAGTACGTGTTGGTTGGAGTAGGTAAAATTGTGAGGGGAGAGCACGGGGGATGTCAGTGGTGTTGAATGGGAGGGTTCAATACGGGATGGATGGGGGTAGACAAAAGTGCTGGAGAAACTCAGCGGGTGAGGATATATGGTGCGAAAGAAATAGGCAATGTTTTGGGTCAAGACCCTTCTTCAGACTGTTCCCCCCATTCTTCTTGAATGGGTGGATCAGTACAGGATGGATGGGGGGTGGGGAGATCAGCGCAGGATGAATGGGGAGGGGGGGTCAGTACAGTGTGGATCGGAGGGTCTGTGCAGGATGAATGGGAGATCACTACAGGATGAATGAGGGGAAGGGTGGAAGGGGGGAAGGTGCAGGGTAAATGGAGGGTGGGTCAGTACGGGATGAATGCGTGGATCTGTACAGGATGGATGGGGGATCAGTACAGGATGGATGGAGGAGAAGTGCAGGATGGATGGGAAAGGGGTAAGTACAGGGTGAATTGGGGAACCTGTAGGATGGATGGGGGGGGGGTGGCAGGAGAATCAATGCGAGGTGGATTGGGTGATCAGCGCAGGATGAATAGATGGGGGGGGGGGGGGGGGTAGATGGGGAGGGGAGCACAGGGGATGTCAGTGAGGATTGAATAGCGGCAGGAATGGGGATCAGTGCGAGATGGAGTGGAGGGGTCCCAGGATAAGGAGGTGAAGGGGGCGTACATGAGAGAGAGAGAGAGAGAGAGTGAGAGAGAGAGAGAGAGAGAGATAGAGAGGGAGAGGGAGAGGGAGAGGGGGGCGAGGTGGGGCGGAAGGAAGGTCAGCGCTCCTCGGACAACATCGCCACGCTGCCTTGTCTGTTGGGAAATCCTCGCCACCGCCTCCCTCCTCCGCCAGCCAACAGCAAGGTGCGGGGCCGAGCGGTGCAGTTCAGAAATCCTATAGCTATAAGATCTTTGGTGCACCTGCTTCAGACGAGTAGGAGCGAATGACGGGCTTTGCACGGCGGCAGCAGCGGCCGAGATTGCGGCTCCATCTCCTCCTCCTCCCGCGCCCCGCCTGCCCTGATAAAGGCCTCTGCTTGTAAATCTGCAGATCTGTTTGTTTCGAAAGCGCCATTAGCGGATTTACAAGCAGAGGCCCTTTTCAGGGCAGGCGGGATACGGGAGGAGGAGGAGATGGAGCTGCTATCGCGGCCGCTGCTGCCTGACTCGTGGAGTTACTCCAGTTTTTTGTGTCTATCTTCGGTACAAACCAGTATCTGGTTGCCAAGCCGGGCAAAATGACTCAGTGTTTAGGTTGCCCGGCGGCGCTTGAAGTGGTCAATGGCACCCGGTCAACCGCTAATTTCGAGCCCTGCATACACCTCTACTCCTAGATCCCTCTGCTCTACAACACTACCCAGAGGCCAGCCATTTTCTGTGCAGCCATCAACCACTCCTCTGCTCACCTGGTCAATCGTTCCAAATCCTGCTGCAATCGTTCACAACCATCTTCACTATCTGCAAAACCACTAACTTTTGTATCATCAGCAAACTTGCTAATCTTACCCTGTATGTTCTTATCCAAATGAAGATGACAAACAGAGACGGGCCCAACACCGAATCTTGAAGCACACCACTAGTCACAGGCCTCCGGTCCGAGAAGCAACCTTCCACCATCACCCTCTGCTTCCTTCCATGGAGCCAATTTGCTATCCATTCAGTTATCTCTCTTTGGTTCGCATGCGCTCTAACCTTCCAGAGCAGCCGATAATACAGAACCTTGTCGAATACCTTGCTGAAGTCCATGTACACAACTTCTACAGCTCTCCCCTCGTTAACCTTTTTGGTAACGTCTTCAAAAAAATCAATCAGATTAGTAAGACACGACCTCCCATATACAAAACCATGCTGACTATCCCTAATCCTTGCCTATCCAAATGCCTGTATAACCTATAGCTCAGAATACTCGCCAGTAACTTACCAACTACAGATGTTAAGGTCACCCGCCTATAGTTCCCAGCATTTTCACTGCAGCCCTTCTTGAGAAGAGGCACAACACTTGCCACCCTCCAATCTGCCGGCACCTCTCCTGTATTTAAGGACGTCTCGTAAATTTCAACCAGGGCTCCTGCAATTTCCTCTCTAGTTTCTCACAATGTCCTTGGATAAACCAGGCCCTGGAGATTTGTTTATCTTCAAACATGACAGTGCCTTCAGTACTTCTTCGACTGTACCCCTGATTGCTCCCAAGACACTTCCAGTGACTACTCCACTTTCCTCCATCCGACTATCTTTCTCCTCGGTAAATACAGAGGAGAAATACTCATTTAGGATCTTGCCCATCTCCTGTGGCTCCACACAGAGGTGACAGCTTTGATTTCTGAGAGGTCCCACTCTCTCTCTAGTTACCCTTATCTATATTATACTAAAAGTCTTGTCTTGTTTGGACGTCTGTCTGTCTGTCTGCGTGCGTGAGAGCGATCTCAAGGAACTACGTCAAAACGGTATACAATAGCGCAAACATTTTCGCACCACCCTACTAGCCTTCATGCAGTGGTCGTGCGTATCACGTTTCGTTCAGATTTGATGTCATATTGCACAAGTTATTGATATTTACTGGTTTCAAAAAGCCCAGTTGGAGAAGAATAACTGTGACTCTGCAGTGACAGGTTTCTGGCAGCTTCCAGGTACGACGTCACAGTGGTACTTCACAGTCGTCCAATCACAATGGCATTCATTTACATACGCTGTCGTGAACATTCCACAAGCCGACAATGACATCACAATGGGATCTCAGCTGCCACTCCCCACAGCCCACCCCACAGCCCACTCCCCACAGTCCACTCCCCACAGCCCACTCCCCACAGCCCACAGCCCACAACCCACTCCCCAAAACCCACTCCCCACAGTCCACAGCCCACAACCCACTCCCCACAACCCACAGCCCACTCCGCACAGCCCACTCCCCACAGCCCACTCCCACAACCCACTCCCCACAGTCCACAGCCCACAACCCACAACCCACAGCCCACTCCCCACACCCCACTCCCCACAGTCCACAGCCCACTCCCCACAACCCACTCCCCACAGTCCACAGCCCACAACCCACTCCCCACAACCCACAGCCCACTCCACAGCCCACTCCCCACAGCCCACTCCCCACAACCCACTCCCCACAACCCACTCCCCACAACCCACTCCCCACAACCCACTCCCCACAGCCCACTCCCCACAGCCCACAGCCCACAATCCACAGTCCACTCCCCACAGTCCACTCCCACAGCCCACTCCCCACAGTCCACTCCCCACAGTCCACAGCCCACTCCGCACAGCCCACTCCCCACAGCCCACTCCCACAGCCCACTCCCCACTCCCACACAGCCCACTCCCCACAGCCCACTCCCCACAACCCACTCCCTACAGTCCACAGCCCGCTCCCCACAGCCCACTCCCCACAGCCCACTCCCCACAACCCACTCCCCACAACCCACAGTCCACAGCCCACTCCGCACAGCCCACTCCGCACAGCCCACAATCCACTCCCCACAGTCCACTCCGCACAGCCCACTCCCAGTCCACTCCCCACAGCCCACTCCCACAGTCCACTCCCCACAGCCCACTCCCCACAGTCCACTCCCCACAGTCCACTCCCCACAACCCACTCCCCACAGTCCACTCCCCACAGTCCACAGTCCACTCCCCACAGTCCACTCCCCACAGCCCACTCCCCACAGCCCACTCCCCACAGCCCACTCCCCACAGTCCACTCCCCACAGCCCACATCCCACTCCCCACAGTCCACAGCCCATTCCCTACAGCCACAGCCCACTCCCCACAGTCCACTCCCACAGTCCACTCCCTACAGCCCACATCCCACTCCCCACAGTCCACAGCCCATTCCCTACAGCCCACAGCCCACTCCCCACAGTCCACTCGCTACAGCCCAACCCCCACAGTCCATACCCCATAGTCCACAGCCCACTCCCCACAGCCCACTCCCCACAGCCCACTCCCCACAATCCACAGTCCACTCCCCACAGCCCACTCCCCACAGTCCACTCCCCACAGCCCACTCCCCACAGCCCACTCCCCACAGCCCACTCCCCACAGCCCACTCCCCACAGCCCACTCCCCACAGCCCACTCCCCACAACCCACTCCCCAGTCTGCACTCCCCACAGCCCACTCCCACAGCCCACTCCCCACAGCCCACAGCCCACTCCCCACAGCCCACTCCCACAGTCCACTCCCACTCCCCCACAGTCCACAGCCCACTCCCCACAGGCCCACTCCCCACTCCCCACAGCCCACTCCCCACAACCACTCCCCACAGCCCACTCCCCACAACAGCCCACTCCCCACAGTCTGCACAGCCCACTCCCCACAGCCCACTCCCCACAGTCCCACTCCCCACCACTCCCCACAGCCCACTCCCACAGCCCACTCCCCACAGCCCACTCCCCACAGCCCACTCCCCACTCCCCACAACCCACTCCCCACACCCACTCCCACAACCCCACAGCCCACTCCGCCACACAGCCCACTCCCCACAGTCCCACAGTCCACTCCCCACAGCCCACTCCCACAGTCCACTCCCCACAGCCCACATCCCACTCCCCAAAACCCACTCCCCACAGTCCACAGCCCACAACCCACTCCCCACAACCCACAGCCCACTCCCCACAGCCCACTCCCACAGTCCACTCCCCACAACTCACTCCCCACAACCCACTCCCCACAACCCACTCCCACAACCCACTCCCCACAGCCCACTCCACAGCCCACTCCCCACAGCACAGCCCACTCCCCACAGCCCACTCCCCACAGCCCACTCCCCACAGCCCACTCCCCACAGCCCACTCCCCACAGCCCACAGCCCACTCCCTAAAGCCCACAGCCCACTCCCCACAGCCCATAGCCCACAGTCCACTCCCCACAACCCACAGCCCACTGCACAGCCCACTCCCCACAGCCCACTCCCCACAGCCCACTCCCCACAGTCCACAGCCCACTCCCCACAGCCCACTCCCCACAGCCCACTCCCCACAGCCCACTCCCCACAGTCCACAGCCCACTCCCCACAGCCTAGCTTCCAGGGGGGGTAAGGAGAGAGACAGAGAGAGAGGAGATAGAAATAGAGAGAGGCAGAGAGAGAGAGAGAGACAGAGACAGAGAGAGATTGACGGAGAGAGATACAGAGAGACAAGGGGGTTAGTGTCTGTGGGCGGGGGGGATTAATGTGTGGGGGGGGTAGTGTGTGTGTGTGGGGGGGGGGTTTGTGTGTGGGTGTGTTTAGTGTGTGGGCGGGGGGGGTTAGGGTATGGTGGGGTTAGTGTGTGTGTGTGTGTTGTGGGGGGGGGTTACTGTTTGTGTGGGGGAGGGCTATGTCACAATTGGAATCCGTCAGCCATGCTTGCCCAGTTGAGGGCTATGGGTGAGTGGTGGAATGTTGTGTTCGGGGACCAGCCCTCCCGTGTGAAGCCGCGCCCCCCCCCCCACCCCCCCACCGCGTTGTACACATCCTGGGCTTTCTTCAGTACACTTTTAAAAACATGCCACTTAGCCGATGTTCCTTTCCCCTCAAATAACCTGTTCCAGCCAGAGCTTCTCCCATAACCTCAAAGTTGTCCTTACCTCAGTTGAGCATTTTACACATGGACCCTCTCCGTACCTATCCATAACTATCTTAAACCTAATCGAAGTGTGATCCCTGGTCCCAAAAGGCTTCTCCACACACACTTCATTAACTTGCCCTTCCCAATTTCCCAATACTAGATCCAGCGTTACCCTCCCACATACTACTGAAGAAAACTCCCCTGAACACTTTTGAGGAATTGCATCACATCTAAATCGTTCACGCTATGATTTTCCCAGTCTATATTGGGAAAGTTAAAATCCTCTTCTACAACAACTTTATTTGACCTGCAGCTGCTATCAATCTCTCGGCACATTTGTTCTTCTAATTCCCGTTGACTATTCGGAGGTCTGTGGTACACCCTCAACAAGGTGATCGCCCCTTTCTTGTTCCTCAGCTCCACCCATATCGCCTCACTATACGAACCGTCCATAATGTCACCACTGAACACAGCAGTGACATCCTTCTTAACCAACAATGCAACCCCCCTCTTCTTTTTCCCTCACCCCTGCCTCTCCTGAGGCTCCTATACTTCAGAACGGTGAGCTGCCAGTCTTGCCCGATCCTTAACCAGGTTTCAAACGTGGGTACAACGACCCAGTCACTCGTACCTATCCATGCCCTAAGCTCATCTGCCTTATCTACCTTATCTCAAGCACCTAATTGAATGGAAAATTGTGAATGGGAGGTCACTCAAAATTGTTTTATTGCTTTTTTAAAGCTGTAAATCTTAACAAATTAATGAAAGCCCAAATTATATTTAATAAAAGTGTAGAATGATTGTAATGTAATAAAAAGTAAAGATAGTTCTTAACAGATCTTAACATGTTGTCAAACAAAGATTGAAACTGTTACAACAAAAATGGAATACATTTTTTTGCAGGGAGCAACTGAATACAGCAGATTCGGGAAGATCAAAATGTTGTTGCTGCCAATTGCCTGGTAAGATTGTAAACCTCCCTCAGACATTTTGGTGATAAGGAATTATTTTACACTGTCTCGTTATATTATCAGCCAGTCATTTTGCATGCAAAACCTGGAAAACATCACCAGGAGATTAAAAACAATAACTATGCTTACTCAACCATTTGCACTGTGCAACAAATTCTAAGACAAGCGTAAATGCTAGTTCTTAGAACAAGTGCCCCTGAGCAATGTTTTTATTATTACATACAATCTTTAACTTATGCATTAAAGATAATCACACGTCAGAGGTTTGCATGTTTCAGTTCAGACCCTAACATAAAAACCTAATTTTATTCAGTAATGTGGGATGATGAGGAATTTGACCAATGAATTTTACCTTTCATCATTAACTAAATGTAAAGATGTGGCTGATGTTCTGGGTCCCACTCTCCTTGTACTCTGGTGACTAAAACATAGATGTAATACCATACTTTCTACAACTATGTAAACAGAAAGGTACACATACTTCAGTATACATTGACGGTGCCAAAGTGGAGATGGTTGAAAGTTTCAAGTTCCTAGGAGAAAATATCACCAGCAATTTGTCCTGGACTAGCATATGAAAGGAATGGACAAAAAAGCACATCAACGCCTCTACTTCCTTAGAAGCCTCAAGAGATCCCCAACAACTCTCACCAACTTGCGTCGTGGAAAGCATTTTAACGAGATGCATCACAGTGTGATTTGGGAACAGCTCCATCCAAGATTGTGCCCAAGGTTAGAAAGAGAAGGGAGCAAGGACGATGAATCGAGAAATACTATGTAGGAAGGAATTGTAGCTGCTGGTTTAAATTGAAGATCGACACTAAAAGGTTGAATAACCCAGTAGTACATGCAGCATCTCTGGAGAGAAGGAATGCGTGACGTTTCGGGTCGAGACCCTTCGTCAGATACAGATACTGTGTTACCTTGTTACATTAAAATGGAGCTTGTAGCAGGAGAGGTGAAACTGAAGGAAGATTGAATTAGAATAAAGGGCCTGTCCCACTTATTCGATTTGTTCAGCGACTGCCGGCGACTGTCATAGTCGTAGCAGTTCGCAGAAAAAAACGGCGACTGGACCCCCTACGACAATGTCTACGACAATGTTTATGACGAGCTCCAACACCTACCACCTAGTCGACGTCAAGCTATGACAAGCTACCGACAACTGGTGACCCATTAGGACGTCCACCTATGACTGCACCTACGAAAACCTACGTCCACCGCGACAAGCTACGAAAAGATACGACCCTGTCGGCAACAACTGAAGACAATTTACGACAATTCAGTTGCCGGTACCTGTTGCTGGTTGACGTAGGATGATGCAGGTACTCGCCAATGGAATTCACTGGTCAGCACTGACGACAACCTTCGTCAACTGGCGACAACCGACGCCATCCTGGCGATAACCTACGTCATCCTGGCGACAACCAATGTCATCCTGGCGATAACCTACGACAGCACCCACGTCAGGAGGTCAAGCTAAGCTGGTTGGCATCAAGCCCATTGTTGCCGACTGTCGCCAATAATTTTTAAACATTTCAAAATCCAGCGGCGACCAGAAAAACGCTACTACTATGGGTGACTGATCACGACCACACAGGCGACACCCCGGCGAGCATGTGGCGACAGCCTAGTCGCCTGTAGTCGCCTGCAGTCGCCTATAAAATCGCCTAAGTGGAACAGGCCCGTAAGAAAGAAAACTGCCTCTTGAGGGAAAATTCAATAAGGCTGTATTTCCGAAACAGGCTCGTGCTTGATATGTGTTTGAATAAAATAGCATAGAATAGAATGCTATTTATTGTCATTCAAACAGGTTTGAACAAAATTGTATTTTCTACAGGTTTTTTTTACATTACAAAAAAAAAACCTAAGACCCACACTTAACACAGTTTACACAAACATCCATCACAGTGAGTCTCCAACACCTCCTCACTATGATGGAAAGCAATCTTATCTGTTCCCTTTGTTCTTCTCCCGCGGTTCAGCAGTCCAACTGCAGCGTCTAGGCAAACTGGGGCTCCGATGTTAAAGCCCCCGGCGGACGATGGTAAGTACTGTGGCCATTAAGCCACGTCAGGCGATGTTAGCCCCAGCTCCGTGTCCTTTAAACCCCGCGGTTCAAACAGTCCAACCCGCGGTCCAGCAGTCCAACTGCAGCGTCTTGGCGAACTGGGGCTCCGATGTTAGAGTCCCCGGCGGACGATGGTGAGTCCCGTGGCTGCTAGCCCATGCCGGCCAATGTTAGGCCCTGCTCCGTGTCCTTTAAACCCCGTGATTCCAGCGGGAGAAGTTGTCGTTGTGGGAGCACCTGGCGCTCCTGATGTTCCTGTCCACTGGGCCTGCAGCTGGAGCTTCCGAAGCTCCAAAGTCAGGTCACAGCCGAGCACCACCACAGCTCTCCCCGCTCCAAAGACGGCCAGCTCCGCGATGTCAGGTCCACAGGCTCCGCGACTGGAGCCCTCAAGTCGGTCCCGGCCGGAGGCCGCCGCCGGCTCCACGATGTTAGGCCCAACAACACCGGAGACCTGACAGGGAAAAAGTTGGGTCCCCGTACGGGGAAGAGACTAATGGTTTCCCCCACATACCCCCCTTCCACCCCCCACAAATACACAGCTAAAAAATAATAAAAACTAAACTCAGGACATACATTTAACAAGACAAAAATTAAAAAAACGGACGACTGTAGACGAGCCGCTGCCGTTAGGCGTCGCCACACCATAATTGCAGAGCAGAGTTATAATGACAGTTATCTGACTCACTTTGACATATAAATAATCTGTGAATTTAGGCTTTGATTTCATCAAAAGTGTAGAGTGGATTGACTGTTTGAACAAGATGTTTAGTTTATTTAGTTTAGAGATACAGCGTGGAAACAGGTCCTTCGGCCCACCGAGTTGGCACCGACCAGTGATCTCTACACATTAACACTATCCTACACACACTAGGGAAAATTTACACTTATACTAAGCCAATTAACCTACAAACCTATACGTCTTTGGAGTGTAGGAGGAAACCAAAGAACCTGGACAAAACCCACGCGGTCTTGGGGAGAATGTATGGACAGCATCCATAGTCGGGATAGAACCCGGGTCTCTGTTGTAACAGCAAGCGCTGTTATCAGCAACTCTATCTCTGCGCCATCAAGAAAGCCTACAAATATAACCCGAAATCTAATCAAGGCAACCTAGCAAAATTAATCTATCAGACTAATAAACATGCAGTGATCTGAATTTCTATATTTGTTGTAAATTCAATTTCAGTGACAGGTAGGTAGGGATAAATCTGATTATATTAAGAGTTTTGCAGTCAAAATCTTTATAACAATGAAGTCATCTGTCACAGCCAGATGCATTGCAATGGAAACAAATAAGAAGACAGTCATGATTTGCTACTAAAATTAGTAACAGAATACTGAAAAAGGGTATCATCTTTATCTGAAGATCAACCTTGCGCTAATCTAAAACAAAAAGCATCAAAATGCCATTCTTCATCCTCTTTTATACTTTGTAGAGGGGGCAATGTTAACTCTAATAGCTGGTAGGCTCTGGGCATTTGGTCAATCAGGCAATGCCAACATAGTTTTTTGAAAAGAACATTTGCTGGAGATTTTTGAGGATAGAGTGAAACCAGCTGATGCAGCATATTAAGACTCCCTGATTTGATAAGTGACAGGTACTGTAAAGATAAGATATATTGGCTAACAGAAGCCATCATTTAATCTTGGCACAATTTAGTTCAGGAACAGGTAAAGTTGGATCAATAAAGTCTTGACTCAGGTGGGATCTGGTTTACAGATGCCTGGCTCCAAGAATCCAAATTAAAATCACACCAATGAGGTTTACGAGGACATTGCCAGAAGTCAAGAGTCAGAGCTCGCGAGAGATTGAGCAGGCTGGGACTATTCCTTGGAGCGTATGAGGATGAGGGTGATCTTATAGAGGTGTATAAAATCATGAGAGGAATAGATCAGGTAGATGCACAGAGTCTCTTGCCCAGAGGTGGGTAATCAAGATCCAGAGGACATAGGTTTAAGGTGAGGGGGGAGAGATTTAATAGGAACCTGGGGGATAACATTTTCACCTAAAAGGTGGTAGGTGTATGGAAAGAGCTGACAGAGGAGGTAGTTGAGGCAGGAACTATTGCAACGTTTAAGAAGCAATTAAACAGTCACATGGATAGGACAGGTTTAGAGAGATATGGGCCAAACACAGGCAGGTGGGACTGGTGTAGATGAGACATGTTGGTTGGTGTGGGCAAGTTGGGCCGAGGGGTCTGTTTCCATGCTGTATGTGAATGTGACATGCAAGTATACATATCAGTGTGTCGGAGGTGATTAGGGGTGGGGTGGGGAGGATCGAGGAGGGTTAAATTGCTGTTTCACTTAGCTTCTTGGTCGACATGGGCATGTTGGGCTGAAGGGCCTCTTTCTGTACTGTATGACTCTACACCACGAACTAATAAAATAACATAGTAATTTCCTACAAAATAGTCACTTTTACCTTAAAGTCGAGAGCAGCCTGTCGGTTTGCAAAATAATTTTCTATCCATGGCATTGGCAAGCTTTTATTGAAACTTGGGGCAGGACAGGATTATAACTAAACTTGGGTAATACATTGCTGGGGTTGTTTTTCCAGTGTTCTCCGTCATGTAAATAGTTTTTCTCACACCCAGCAGGTGTCCAATTCAATTAAATAGAATCGGGTCTGCTCCTGGATTAGTCGGTCAATAGCTGACATGGGCATTGGTACCAGTGGAAGCAGAATGTTACCAAAAATAAGTCCAGGAAACAGAATCTTTCACTGGATTAAACAGTCACCCTTGCACTTTTTAAAAGTCATAATCGTGACTAGTTTAAAGCACAAAATTTCCGTGCAGGGTCTGTCCCCTGAGGTCAATGGTTTCCTTCCTCAAAAGGTTTATTTCAGTCTTGAAGGTGACTGCGGTGTTTTGTTGTAGTAAAATGCTCCGAATATTATTATGAAATAATAACATTAAATAGGCATTGTTAGAGGGCAGGTATTGGTCAGAGATGTTGTTACAATGAAGGGAAATGAATGGTTGCACACACAAACATGCCCACAATTGCTCACAGTCACTGACCAGAGTTTACATGCAGGATCCCTTTTAATGTTGGCCGAGAAGCAACAGAATAACCAGCATTTAATAATATTAAAACATTTTTTAAGAGGTTTCGTTTTTCTCTGGTGATCGCAGACGCCACATTAGAACTTCCCATCTGAGTTACAATACAGATGGTATCAAAGGGTATAGCCGCAACCTTTGCTCTTTAATCCAAAAATCCATAGTTTAAACAGATCAATAAAATAACCAGGTGACATGTGCTTTGGCAAATGGACAGTATCCAATGGCCAATGCTTGTAAAGATAAAACTGCACCTTTCTGCAGTAGGATAAATAACATTTGAAGTGATTCAGTTCAATTACATTTTACACATCATTTTCAGAATATCCTCAAGTGCCTCTGAGTTCCAGCTACTTCGAGCACAGCAAACTCCTATGAAATAAATCATCATTTTTTTTATTATGTTGATTGGGAGATGCATAACTATCAATGCTGGGTGTTTACCTGAAATGAATGAATAAATAAATAAATAAATAAATAGTGTAATAAGTTTATTGGCCAAGTATTCACATACAAGGAATTTGCCTTGGTGCTCCGCCCGCAAGTGACAACATGACATACAGTGACAGTTAGGAATGACACATAAAACATTAAACATTAATAATAAAAAATTATTGATTAAACATGTGAATTAAATCAAATACCAGAGGAAAAGGCGGCTACAGATTTTTGGTTATTGAGTAGAGCTACTACTCGCGGAAAAAAGCTGTTTTTATGTCTGGCTGTGGCTGCTTTGAAACTGAATTAATAGTATTTAAAATACAACAGATATCAGGGATAACGCCTGCCTTGCTTTCAAACTAGTTTAGTTTAATGTAGAGAAACAGCATGGAAACAGGCCCTTCAGTCCATCGTGTCCATGACGACCATCGATTCTGCTATCCCGTTTTCTCGTCCACTCCCTATACACTTGGGGCAATTTTACAGATGCAACTTAACCTACAATCCCGCACATCTATGGGAGTTGCTACTAAATGGGAGCACCTGGAAACAACTCACAGGGAGAACGTGCAAACCATTACAACCGTACCCGAGGTCAGGATTGAAACCAGGTTCCTGTGCTATGAGGCAGCAGATGTGCCACTGTGCCATGTGGGCTACAGTCGTGGGATATTTTACATCAGCCTGAGAGAGCAGATGGGGCCTTGGTTTAATGCATAATCTGAAAGATAGCACTTGCAAGAGTCCAATACACCCTCAGTACTGCAATGGAGTATTCATCTACTTTTATACTCTGGAGTGGTATTTGAACCTGCAACCCATTAGCCAAAATGAATGTGCAACCCTCCTGATTCTGAGGCAAGAGGGCTACCATCTGAGTCACAGCTGACACACAATATAAAATATTATATTTTATCCAAAAGCATTCACAAATGAAAAATGCAAACCTCTGACTTGTGATTATTTTTAATGTGCTAGTTAAAGATTATCTGTAATAATAAACCATCATTCATGGGCGCCTGCACTGAGAACTAGCTTTTAAGCTCATCCTAGAATATGTTGCACGGTGCAGAGGGTTGAGTAATAATTAAGCATAGTGATTGTTTTTAATCTCACTGCAGGTAATTATCACGTTTCTGATCTGTGCCACAATCACTACCATCCACAGAATGAGACAAATTAGTGTTTGCATATTAAATTGCATGCCATCATTTTTAAATACTATCTTTTCCATTTCAGTTAGACATCCCGCATTGGAAAAAAATTAGATGTGATGCATTTCAGTCAGTATTATGCAGACAACATTAATATTTCTTTACTTAATTTTTAAAGAACAATGTCATGCTTTTGACAGCTTCAGCAATTTTCTTGGTAAATGAATGGAATGATATGCAGCTTTGTATGATGAAATTGTTTTGCAGTCCCTTATATTGGCCTTGCCCTGACGCTGGCATAAGCAACATTATTTAAAACTGTTTATGTTAATACTGGATGCTATTTACCAAGCTGCAAATTGCTCTGTGTACAGAAGACAACACATCCGATGTTCCAAAATTTAAATCACAACACTAGTCAGGCTCATTGCCAGGGTGGGATAAGTGTAGCTGCCAGTGTTTGTGATTTGTTATCAGAACCTCTAATATGTTTTGTGGCTGTGGTTTCCCATGTGGCAGACTTGTAATCTCAGCCATGCTTTAGTTGGCAGGTGATGAGCAAAGGCCAGATGCATCCTCATAAAAAGGCAAAAATAAAAGAGCTGGAGGGACAACTATGTACAGAACTGGGCCACCCTTGCACAACTCCTTGCTGGCTAATATTTATACTCCAATGAGAGTTGCCTCATTTTGTTCTCTGAAAGCCGAGGCACCAAGGTGAATGGTGGGCCCTGCTGTTACGCACTTACTTGTGATACTCCTCTGAGTGATTCAATAGCACCACAAGATGTTCATTTACTACATCAGATGTTGGTGGAATCCTGTCACGGTTTGTTAAATAGTTATGTTTATAATTTAATTTAAAAAATAATAAATTATTTAGATATTTAATTGCTGTGTGAAGTTAAATATGCATATGTCTGGATTTCAATTCCTATTTCTATGAGCATATATTTTCCTTTAGTGTCAAAATTATTTCTGGCATTGTGACCCACTGAATATTTTGTTTCATCTGATTGTTGATTTACAGCATTGACGCCCAGTTATATTTTTCCCAACGTTCAATGTCCTTACTTCAGAATCACCCAGTTAGCAGTCTAATTAAGCAAGATCGGTTGCCAAAATTAGAGAATTTGTTGCATAAAATTATTGAAATAAGATTTAATTTACTTTTGAATGTAAACAACATTAGTTTGAGAGGGAGAATTGAAAGGAATTAATGGGATTCATTTGTCTTCAATAAACAGTAATAAAAAGGCCAAGGAATAGAATAGTGTGGCTTCAGTATGGCAAGAGTGATTAAAAATTGATGTAATGTTTTAATTCATTAGTCGGCTGGATCTAGTGTAATTACCACGGTGTAACCCCCCCCCCCCACCCACCCCCCCCCATCTGCCTGCTTATCAGAACCAAACAATCCACTAACTAACCCTAGCCTTACCCATTATCTGATATTTTAAAGCAGAAAACATGTAAACAAACCTGCCTGGATGTAACAAACTATTTGCAGCATGCCACACACATACACTGAGCTGTGCTTATTTCAGAATTAATAATCTGCCTCCAGCTCTCTGCATAACATGCTAATTTTTAGCTATTTTAATTTCACATATACATGAATACATTTTATGTCATTTTGCATTAGGCTTTTAGATGTGTTTTTGCCAATTATTTTGACCAATTCAAACCTGTAGGAAATAAGGCTGATTTCATGTGATTAGATTATGTTAAATATGTAAAACAACTTTAGGCATTCCAGTAAAAATGATGTACCTATATAAAAAATAATTTCATATAGTTTTCACAAACTATTAAACCGCAGTGGCAGCTCATTAATGTCCAGTCAGGAATACTGCATAAACCTCCTTTCAAATAACATTATTCTTCATTAAATCATGTAGTCGAGCGCAATTAGTTTTCCTTCCATTTTCACGAACACATTAACGGCAGGAATTGTGGCTTTAACTCGCTGTGGTCCGAAAGCCAGCAAGTTAACCTAATCAAACCCTAGACGCACGCAGTGTCATTCTCCACTTTAAAAGTCAATCTATGTGTCCTTATAATAAGAAAATCTAACATAATTCCTTGCGTTTGCTTTTCCACCTTCCATCTCCTGTCTGTCGTGAAGTCACACGTCTAACATTCTCATTCTGTACCAGCAATAACTTTGTGATGTTGCATCCTCACTGGAGAAGCGCCGTCTACTTCAACACCGAGGTCAAGTGCTGTCTATGCTCTAGTAGGCGGAATGCCGGATAGTGTAGATTGATTTAGACTTGCATGCAGAGGCCTCGGTGCCTTTGGGTTTGTAGGTGGTGACACCCATATCATGTAAAATCTGCAACCTTCATGTACACAGTGAAATCAGCCTTTACCGACTATTATTTAGCGTGAAATTAAATCCTCCAGGACTCAACCATGACAAGATGAAATTAATGTTGTGTTGGTAAACAAAGAGCGGCGACTTCTAGCAGTGAAATGTATTTTAACGCGCAATGCGATCCAGGAGAATGCCAAAATATTCGACTTTACATTTTTGTATTGTTTTGTTTATTAACCTGCTTTGTATCGCGCTTATTAATATATAATTTTGCAGCGTGTCTAGGATGCAAACACTATCCTTTCATATATTTGTTCAAAATACAATCCTTCAAACATGCTAGATATTACTGAACTGACCAAAGGTGATTTACAGCTTTATAATATTCTTCACCCACCGTTGTTGCCGACTTCTAAGGAGAAAGAACAAGATACTGTCTTGGCGCAAACTTATAATTTTCACAACCAGTCCGGTTTTATTAATCCCCACAAATAACCTGCAAAAGGGCGGAATGGGAGACGACAATTGGCTGCTTGGGAAAGATAATGTGAATCAAACTGTTGTGTCTTTTTTCCACACTGTTCCACACATTTGAAGGTTGCTTTTAGTATCTGTGTCTTTGTAGATTTTATTTGGTTTTTCCTCCCCCAACGTGTTTGCGTGCAGCAAAACAAAGAGGTGTTTTGGGCAATTTAATGCGCGTGCATGTAAATCTTTCTGAGTGTGACATAGATAGATACTGTTTCCAACATTGTTCTGATCCATACTTTAGGCCGGCAGCCAAAGCATTTTATCTTTTAATGCATTAGAGTGATCTTCCAATTAGCTGCAGTCTATAATACCCTGATTTTGGGTCGGGGAGGGGGGTGGGGAAAGGCTTGATAGTTCTGCTCGAGAGGCAGAATGAGGGGGCTTATTATGGAAAGTGCAGAGGTTGCGCAATAGCCGGGCTCTGTTGTAAAGTTTGCAGATAAGAGGAAACTGGCCCTTGAGCATCCATTCTATTCTGTATATTAACACTTCTAATCTGCAGTGCTGATAAAACGCTAGCCGTTTGCATTTGGAGGAATTAATTCTTGAGTTACTGTTGTAACCAGGCGACAGTGATTAACCTCTAAACTGTCCAATATTCTCTGCAGAATTATGCTCCTGGATTATAAACTACTTAGTTTTGTCCAACCAAATTAACAGTTTTCTTCCCCCCTCTGAGAAATGAGATCTGGAAGGTGATGCCTCATCGAAACACTGCATCTTTTGTGGAATGCCAGTCAAAATGCAATCCATGACAGAACGGCACACTTATAATAACAATTTAAATCATTTCCAATCCTTTCTTAGGCGTTATTCAAAAAGATCATAATAATTTTCTCGTGGCCAAAGCACAAGAAATCAATTATTTCCCCCACAAAGACTTGAAAGCATTTAGCATATGCTGCAAGAAAAGCTCTAGGTTATAACAATTTGAAATTGCACTCATTACACGCAACACAATTAGTTACCACTAGTCTGCCCGGCGCTTTAATTCCGAATGGCATATCTATATTATTACAGAAACAAGCATGCAAACAGCATTGTTTGGGATTTACCGGAATCAATAGGATATCGTGTCTTACATTCGGCGGGCAGTGTCATTCAATCTGCTGCGGATTAGAGATAAAGTCTGCATCCGAATTAATGAAGGCAGCGTGAAACATCACTGGTGACACATAAATAAAGAAGGAAATGTATACATGTTTTTTTTTTGTACCTGATTTGTTTCGTGTCATTTGCTGTAATAAAGCGCGTTATTGTTTCCCCATATGTCGGTTTTTATCGCAGTGATTTCCCTATAAAGAATGTAGAACTCTAGGATGGGAAAAAGTGGGACAATTAACTCCTAATTATTTCAGCAGAGTGATTGATGTAACATTTGCAACCTCAACCAACTAATAATAAACACCTTTCTTAATGTCTGGGAAAGGTGCATTAAAATCGATAAGAATGTCATTGTATTTTCTTATTTAGCAAGCAGTGCCTATTTTGGCGGCACAGGAAAGTAAGGTGATAAATAATTGTTTATTTTTAAAAGATATTGGTTGAAGAAAAGGGCAAACGTAAACCAAATGTATTTTGATACTACATTGACT
The DNA here is from genome assembly GCA_035221665.1 of Okamejei kenojei. Lineage (NCBI taxonomy): Eukaryota > Metazoa > Chordata > Chondrichthyes > Rajiformes > Rajidae > Okamejei > Okamejei kenojei. Next base: position 59,664,299 of record CM069138.1, read on the forward strand.
GCATTTCCACAATATTTCTGATACCATTCAAAATGTTCTCACAGGGTGAACAATGGCATCCGATATACTTATGCATTGGTATTTTTTCCCTCGGCCCTGCCTTTGTGCGTGTGTAGAGTTTTTGTCATTCGGAGAACTTCAGCAGTGGATCTTTTCAAATGCAACACAATGCTTCTAAATAAGTCACATTTGCTTAGGGCCTGTAAAAATGTAATTCATACAAAGCAGACTAAAATGTTTGCTCATCAGTACAATGGAGTAACTGGAACTGAACTGTTCTAGAGCATCTCATGCTATCAGCTGTGGCCCTAGGCAGGGGAAGAATGAAGTAAGGTCACTCAATTATGTGTGGTAATCACTGTAAGCATATTATCTGAGACCCAGATGTCTTTGCTGACCCCACATGACATAGCTATTAACCCCACAGCAATAGGAATGGTGGGGGAGGGGAGGAGGAGGAGGTGCCAATACCCTAAGTAAACCAACCTTTTCACTCCAGGGTTGTGCATCTATTTATAAAGGGAGCAAGGGGGATGCCCACAGTTTCAGGCAGAGCCATCCAGCAGCATTACCTCACACTGTTTGAGGCTGTTTTGGTGGCTTGGCCTGTCTGTGGTCCTTTTCACTGGGCCCAGTCATGTGGGATAAAGAGCCACATCATGAAAGAATGCAGCTGACAAATAGGGCAATGTGATATGTGAAATGGGAAGGAAAGACAAGTCAGTTGTAACGATTGAGCTCACCATGTAAGATTAGTCTTGGAATGTTCACCTCTCCCAATGAAAGATAAATCTGGTCATTCCCAAAGAACACTGTATTATGCTCAGAAACATTATACAGACAGTATTTATTCTGATCGTGGCTCAACAGAATGTCAGATTTAATCAACTTCCAGCAATCTGAAGAGCACCAGAATGATCTTAAATAACAAATCAAAATTAAACATATATTCTTTTGAAGGAGCTGCACATTGTAGTTAAGGAGAAGCAGGAAGGTGTAAAGCACTGATAAGTGCCTGGCAGCTGGATGTTTATAGTCATGGAATCATGCAACATGGAAACAAGTCCTTCGGTCCAACTTCTCCATGCCGACCAAGTTTTCTAAATGAGCTAGAATGATTTGCCATCATTTTGCTCATATCCTTTGAAAACCTTCATATCCATGTATTCGTCTAAATATCTTTTAAAGGTTACCATTATACCAACCTTTTAGTTTGGTTTAGCTTAAAGATACAGTGCGGAAACAGGCCTTTGGCCCACTGAGCCCGTGCCGACCAGCGATCCCCACACACTAACACTATCCTGCACACACTAGAACAATTTACAATTTTACCAAGCCAATTAGCCTATAAACGTGTACGTCTTTGGAGTGTGGGAGGAAACTGGAGGTCCCAGATTAGTCAACATCAAACCCGGGGCTCCAGCGCTGCAAGGCAGCAATTCTCCTGCCGTGCCGCTGAGCCGCCCACCTCTGCAGTCTGCTCTGCCAGTTTGTTTAATGTGCAAACCATGTAGAAACAAAGGACTGCAGATGCTGGTTAATAAACAAAAGGACACAAAGTGCTGGATAAACTCAGCAGATCAGGCAACATCTCTGGAGAACACAAACAGGCGACGTTTCGGGTCAAGGCCCTTCTTCAGACGAACGGTCTCGACCCAAAACATTGCCTCTCTATGTTTTCCAGAGAAGCTGCCTGCCTTGCTGAGTTTCTCCATCACTTTATGTCCTTTTGTGTTTTTCAATATTCGCACTGCCCTTGGTGTGAAAAATTGCCACTCAGATTTTTTTTTAAATGTTCTCTTTTCACCTTGAACCTATGTCCTCTAGTTTTGGATTCCTCTATCCTGGGAAAAATACTGATCATTCACTTTATCTATGTTTAAGAAGGAACTGCAGATGCTGGAAAATCAATGGTAGACAAAATTGCTGGAGAAACTCAGCGGGTGAGGCAGCATCTATGTAGCGAAGGAAATAGGCAACGTTTTGGGTCGAGATCCTTCATCACTTTATCTATGTGTCTCATGATTTTGTCCATCTCTGTAAGGTCACATCTCAGCCTCCTAAACTCTGGGGAAAGAACTCCAAGCTTATCCAACTTGTTCTTATAACTCAAGCCCTTGAGCCATGGTAACATCTGGTGAATCTTTGCCACATCATTTCCAGCTTAATTACATCCTTTTGCTGTTTAATAACATATATTTGTGGTCGGTATAATGTGCGTTTTCTACAACAGTATCACAAGATGAGTATTAATTGGCATCCTTGCTACATGGCATTTAATACTTGCATTATGCCATTTCCTCCAATGTTGGTGAGATTATCGATACGATACGAGGCGATAGAACTTTATTTATCCCAGGAGGGATAAATGGTGTGAGGTCAGTTTAGAAGCTTGCGATTGGGCAGAGTGTTTAAAATCAGACTATGTCAGACCATAGCAACAACCTGGAGCTCAATGCTCTTAAGACAGTGGAATTGATTGTAGACTTTAGGAGAGCTCCCCCTCCCCTCACCCCACTCACCATCAACAACACCACAGTCACATCTGTGGAGTCTTTTAAGCTCCTGGGAACCATCATCTCCAAGGACCTTACGTGGGGGGCTACCATCGACTCCACAGTCAAAAAGGCACAACAGAGGATGTACTTCCTGCGGCAGCTGAGGAAGCACAATCTGCCACAGGCAATGATGGTCCAATTCTACACGGCCATCATAGAGTCTGTTCTCACCTTCTCCATCATGGTCTGGTTTGGCTCAGCCACCAAGCACGACACCTGGAGGCTGCAGCGAATCGTCCGATCAGCAGAGAAGATTATTGGCTGCACCCTTCCTTCCATTGGTGAACTTTACACTGCAAGGGCCAGGAAGCGAACGGGTAAGATCACCTCTGACCCCTCTCACCCTGGCCACAAACTCTTTGAATGACTTCCCTCTGGAAGGCGACTCCGGATTGTCAAAGCTGCCACAGCCAGACATAAAAACAGTTTTTATCCACGAGTAGTTGCTCTACTCAACAGCCAAAAATCTGTAGCCTCCCTTTGATCTGGTATTTTGTTGGTTCACATGCTTGATCAATGGTGTTTTATCATTAATGTTTTATAATTATTAATGTTTAGTGTTTTCTGAGTCTTTCGTAACTGTCACTGTATGTGAATACTTGGTCAATAAACTTACTTACTTACTTATTTATGTCTGTAACCTAAATAGGATTATTGTATATTAGTTTATATCTTGAGAACAAGCTGAGAACTCTCCATTCCTTAGTTGAAATACATTATGTAATAATTTAAGACATCGGATCCGAGCAAGCCTTTTGGCTCCTGGAGCCTGCTGCACCATTTAGCAAGGCTATGCCTAATCTTGTACCTCAATACAATTTTTCTTTTCTATCTCCATATCCAGTATTCTAATATCCAGAAATCTTTCTCTCTCTCTCTTGAATCCAATTGATTACTGATCCTTCACCTCTTTCCAGGATTGAGAATTCCCAAGATTCACCAATGTCTGATTGAAAAAATCTATCCTCATCTGAGTCATAAATGGTCGACTCCTGATGATAAGACTGTGATCTATTGTTCTCAACATGCCAGGAGAATCAACCTCCCAAATATCAACCCTGTTGAACCCTCTTTTAGCACATTTCAATGGTTTTGCCTGTTTGTACTAAACTATAGTTTAGTACAAACAGGCAAAACCATTGAAATGTCTGGAGGCCAAGTCCAATGGATGTCTTGTATTAATCCTGCTAACCTTGATCCAGTCTGGTGAATCTTCGCTCAATCTTCTCTATAGCAAGATTATCCTTCCTTAGATAAGGAGACCAAAACTGTGTGTCCATTACTCCAGGTCCTTACTCAAATTATCGTGGAATAAAGGTCAGCATACTATTTACCCTCTTAATTGCCTGCTGAACCTATGTGCTCTGCTGCAGATTCCTGTTGGTTTCCTGCGCTTTGACATATTCATTCTGCACTTATGTTTCCTTTCACAGTGACTTGTGCACAAGGACACTTGTCATCAAATTGCAGAATGATCTGCGTGGGAATGGTCAGACTCATCATGCAATGGTGAAAGCAACAAGTGTCCTAAATTTTCTGAGGCGCACCTTTCATCGTTGTTCAACTTCTGTCAAGGAGAAGCTATACTTCACCCTCGTTAGACCTCATTTGGACTACGCAGTTGCAGCATGGGACCCATACACAAATAAATATATTTCTTCCATCGAACGTGTCCAAAGACAGGCAGCTCGATTTGTTACTAACACCTATGAGAGAGAAGCGAGTGTTACCAAACTTCTGAATTCTCTGGGGTGGAACCCTCTCCAAGACAGACGTGAAGCTCACCGTTGGACCTGTTTTTACAAAATGTTAAATGGTCAGCTCGACATAGATTACAAGACCTACACCAAACCCAAACCAATTAGGAGCAGACGAGAGCATTCAAACCAATTTGTGATTCCAGCTACCAAGACAGATGTGTACAGCAATTCATTCTTCCCCTGCACAATTAAAGCATGGAATAATCTCCACCCTACTCTAGTTACCCAACCAGATGCAACTAAATTTAAGGTAGCTCTTCCCAAAAACCATTTCTGGCTTAAGTCCTCCCTCCACCACCTCCAGTTTAAATTCCATTTGGAATATTTTGGAGGACCAAGAAACCAAGAAGAAACATAAACATTTCCCAATCTGTCACCAATTAGAAATCTTCATCATTCAATGTTTGTCTCCCAAAATCCACAAGCACAGATTGTTTTCATGTTGTACTCCAATTGTGCCCCAATTTGATCAGCTCACTCATCTGCAGTACATCCCCTTGCATTCTTCTCACTATTATTCCCACTTAGTTTTGGGTTCTTTGCAAACTTTGAAAGATTATATTATCTCCATTTGGCCAAAGCAATGATATAGATTGTGAAATGTTTGTGCCCAAGCACTGATCCCTACAGTATGGAGTTTGTATGTTCTCCCTGTGACCACTTGAGCTTTCTTCGGGTACTCCGGTTTCCTCCCACATTCCAAAGATGTGCAGGTTTGTAGGTTGATTGGTTTCTATGATTTGTCCCTTGTGTGTAGGATAGAATTAGTGTATTGGCATTACTGGTTGGCACGGACTTGGTGGACCAAAGGGCCTGTTTCCACGCTGTATCTCTAAACTAAACTAAATCAAGCTAAAGGTACCTCACTCTGAACAGCCTGCCAACCTGCGAGGATCAGTTAATCAGGCTCCATTATTGGCCTTCTGAACGGTCCTTCCATAAGAAAGGATACAGTTTGATTCATCTCTAGCCCAATGAGGACATTGGACTTTGTCTAAGAAACTGATGCTCTACAAGGTGCTCCAATGATGAGAACTATAATCTGCACTCTGCGTCTTCCCCTTTGCTCTATCTATTGCTCTTGAGTTTGAACTGATTATATCAACGTATGGTATATATATGTTTGGAAAGCATTTCTCTGTACCTCTGTTTCACATGACAATAATAAATCTAAACCTGATCCTAAATCTACCTAATGTTAACCAAATTTCAATCCATGCAGATATATTATCCAGACTCCATGAGTTCTAACTTTCTTTGTCACATTCCTGTATTCAGAACACTCCATATTCAGAATATGAATATTGAAAATCCAAATTGATCAATAGATCTCTTTTTTCTCTCTTCTTCCTTGCTCTCTTAGGTTCCCACCTGCAGGAATCTTTACAGGGTCAATTGGAATTAAGAACTAAGCATCCAATTGGAATTAAGAATTAAGCATCCATTTTCTCTGCAGCCACATCTTTCAAAATATTGGGATGCAGCTCATAAGGTCCTTGGGTGTATTAGCTTTCAGGCTTATTTTCGAGTAGTTTTTTCAATATCACACTTATTTGTTTTTCTTCCTTAATTGCACTTGGTTCTCCAGTATTTTTGGGAGATTTTGTTATATCTGAAGCAAACTATACCCACCAACTGTTCGTCCTTTCCTAGTTCTTTGTGTTTTAATTGTGTGTGTTAAATGTATGTTTTTGTGTTCTTTAGCTTGTTTTATGTGGGGAGTGGGGGTTGGGGGAAACTATTTCTACTCTCTTACCTCGATGAAGATGCGATTTCTTTCCATATCGTATCTCCGTCCGCACTGTGGTCTAGCATCGAGGAGTTGGCGGCCTTTGCTGGAACCCGATTTTGAGAGCTCCACCGCAGTTGCCTGCAGACCTACCATCGCAGAGCTCACGATCCCTTTGCCAGGGGTCGACCTCGGAGCTCCAACCGTGGGTGCTTGCGGACTTAACATCACGGAATCCATGGTCTCTGGCCAGAGACCGACTTCGGGAACTCCAAGCCGCGGGAGTTTCGACCGCCCCAACGAGGGAGTTCTGATCACCCTGACGCATGGGGTTCGACCGCCGCCCGTGGGACATTCGATCGCCCTGACGGATGATTCGACTGCTCCAACCGCGGGAAAATAAAGAGGAAGAAGATTGGACTTTTTTGCCTTCCACCATAGTGAGGAATGTGGGGAATCCACTGTGGTGGATGTTTATGTTTAAGTTAACTTTAATGTCGTTGTGTGCCTTGTTGATTTTTTTCCGTTGGCCGTATGGTACTTCGCGAATCACTGTACCTTAATTGGTACGTGATAATAAAAGACCTTTGAAATCTTTGAAACCTTTGAAACTATTCGTTGAATTGCTCTGCCATTTTCTTAGTGCTCATTATTAATATTTTTGGTTCTATCTGTTAGGGACTCATATTTATTCTCTCTTGTTTTTGACCTTTTACATGTCTATAGAAGCTCCAACAACTTGTTTTTTATGCTTCTTGCTTGCTTATTCTCATATTCTATTTCACCCTTCTTTATCAAATTCTTGTCATCCTTAGGGACAGCACAGTCGCGCAGTGGTAGTGCTGCTGCCCTATAGAGCCAGCAAATCGGGTTTGATCCTGACTATGGGTGCCGTCTGTACGCAGTTTGTACGTTCTTCCGGTGACCATGTTAGTTTTCCCTTGGTGCACCGGTCTCCTCCCACATTCCAAAGACATGTGGATTTGTAGGTTAATTGACCAGTAAAATTGTAACTTGTTCCTGGTATCTTGGATAGTGCTAGTGTATGAGGTGATCACTGGCTGGCGCGGACTCGGTTGTACGAAGGGCCTGTTTCTGCGCTGTATCTCTAAAGCAGTGATTCCCAAAGTTTTGATACCCGTGTACCCTTCGAAATTTTTTTGTAAATCTTATACCCTCATTAAAAACAATCGTATTTCATTGTAAAAGTCAATAAAAATTGTTGTGCGGGAGTCTGCAAACTACTTAAATGCAGCAGCTATCACAACTTGAGTAGGAGAATTCATACGAAATATATAATTTATTTGCAAATATATATGTATAAAATAATTCGAAGCCACAGTATTTTTTTCTAATAATGAATCTATGTTTCAGCAGTACATAGCTGACAATTGCCGCGTACCGCCTGAAGACCTTTCGCGTACCACTGGGGGTACGCTTTCCCCGCTTTGGGAAACACTGCTCTGAAGTATAATGTAAAGTCTGACTGAGTTCAAAAATAATTCCTATCTTCCTGCACCTACAGGAGAAATGCAAAACAGATCTGATCTTAAGACCAGGTGCTAAGACAATTCCTGCCTCCACACAGTTCCACAATGGCTCTAGCTACAACACTATTGAGGGCTGAGATTAAATCAAAGCTACATTTATCATTGAAAGACTAACTCTGACATTGGCACATGATCATGCCTCAGTAATGCTTCCGTTAGATGGTACAGCAAGAGCTAGAGTGCTTTTCCAAGTGAGGATCAGTGCCACTACATTGCTGTCAACCAGTCAAGATGTTAGTTTGAGCCAGACAGCCGTGACTGCTGTGTGAGGAAGAATGCCTATTGTGAATTGCCTTGGGGTCACGGGGACGTAGTTCTATGAAATAAAAGGCTAGAAATTACTCTTGCTGATATTAGTGGGAAAATACTTAATGCATTTATATGACATTCTTTTGTCCACTAATTTAACAGAGGTGTTAACCAGTTCATTTTAAGTGGGTTAATGCTTCTGTTAAAATAATAGACAGAGAAATGTCATCTGAATGATGCATTAAGCATGTGTCTGCTAACATTGTCAGTCTCAGATTATTTCAGTTGTTTGGCATCAGAAAATTGCACAAGTAGGACAGAGGTGCGGCTGTGTATGCGTGTGTGTGTTTGTATGTATGTGTGCATGCGTGTATGTGCATGCTTGTGTGTGTGTGTGTATGTGTCTGTGTGTATGCATGTATGTATCTATGTGTGTGCATGTGCACATGCATGAATGTGTGTGCGTGCTGTGTGTGCGTGCGCGTGTGTGCATGTGTGCATACGTATGGTGTGTGCATCAGGATGTATGTGTGAGTGTGTGTGTGCACATGTGTGTGTGTCTGTATGTATGTGTGTTTGCACGCGTGTGTGTGCACATGAGTGCGAGTGTGTGCAAAAATACTTACATAAGGTTTCAAGCCTACTATTTAGAACGGTGTAGAGCCCCAGGAAGAGTTTATTAAAACTAATTGTGTTATAAATTATTACCATCAAAAATAATTGCGTGCAAATCCCAATAGACAACAACTGACACCATATATTATGAACATTAAGACATCATGCCATGTAGTAACAACCTGTCCCTTTTTCTGTTAATGCAACAAAGATTACAACAACAGAATTAATCAGACTTGTACAGTCTGTTTTCACCCAATTACTGGATACACTACCTACAGAACACATTTCAACATTGGAATCAACTGATGCTCTTTTTAGTATGCTGGAGTAACTAAACCGCACCCCTGGAGAAAAGGAATGGGCAACATTTTGGGTCGAGGCCCTTCTTCAGTCAGGACAGAGGGAAACTAGAGGTATTAAAAGGTACAAAGAACAAATGAATGAAAGGTTATGAACAAATCAAAGCCAACAACGATGATCAAGGAAAGCTGGAGCCCACAATGGTCCATTGTTGGCTTTGGAGAAAGTGATAATAAGTGGATACAAACAACGAAACTAAGCAAGACGGCAGTGAAACTAGTAGGGCTACTAGGGTTGGGGAGGGACGGAGAGAGAGAGAGGGAATGCAAGTCTTACTTGATATTAGAGTAATCAATATTCATACCGCTGGGTTGTAAGTTTCGGTATATAGTTGAGTAAAGAAAAACTTTCCCATTGTTATCCATTCTTTAAGGACAGAGTAGCAGCCTAATAGAGGCTGCTAATAACGGCAAATAATTAAAAGCCTTCAGTCATTATAAATGGTTTTGTCACTGATGATTCAGTTGTTGGTGTGGTGACGACAGGTAAACACCTTTATGATATTTCATCCATGACTCAGTCATCAATTACTGATGTTAAAAGGAAGAAAATGTTGAGGATCTCAGCAGCTATTGTACACTTAAAAGGTTATACTTAGGATCTGAACTTGCATGTTTTATATAGGATTAAATATTTGCCTCCATGGTAAGGGACCCAATTTTGCTAATGGTGTTAATCTGCACTTTGGCAAACAATAAGATAAGGAGAGGAATAAAAGTGAGGGATCGGGGAGCTGCCTGAAGGCAAGACATTGCCTAAAACAACTTTCACTCACATCCTTTCATTAGTTTTTTCTAATTCCTGTTTTAACAATGGAAATCCTGTAAAGTTCAGACTTTAAAGTAAGGCACTAAAATTTCATAATTAATGTCAAAATTGATGCACGTTAAATTTCCGACTTGCCTTGTTACTGCATGCATTAAATATCATTAAATGTAATTAAGACTGCATGAATTGATTAATTTGAAGGGGTGTCACTCCATGGTGACATTTGCACAAACTTGGCTTCCTTTTGTCCTTTGCTTTCTTCCGTGTAATCGTTAACAAATTAATGAATTCATCGTGGAGTTAAAGAAGGTACTGAGAAACTAAGACAAACACAGTTGGTTGATTACTATTCCACAAAATATGAAGATACTAGGAACTGCAGATGCTGGAATCTTGCATAGAACACAAAATTTGAAGAAGGGTCTCGACCTGAAAAGTCACCTTTTCCTTTTCTCCAGAGATGCTTTTTGTGTCCATCTTTGGTTTAAACCAGCATCTGCAGTTCCTTCCTACCCAAGTGCTCGAATAACTCAGTGGGTCGGCAGCATCTCTGGAGGACATTAATGGGCAAAGGAAACAATTCAAGGATCTTCTCTGAACCACATGTTCCCATTTAATACCTGACCCCTGAGGTGAAGGAGCATTCAAGATGGGCATTGAGAACTCTGAGTACCTTCATTAGGAGAACAAAGCAGCCTTCCAGGTGCATTAGGGCAGCACGGTGGTGCAGCTGGTAGTGCTGTTGTATCACAGTGCCAGAGACCCTAGTTCGATCCTGACATCGGATGCTTTCTGCGTGGAGTTTGCGCGTTCTTCCTCTGATAGCGTGGGTTTTCTCGGGGTGCTCCAGTTTCCTCCTGCATCCCAAGGACTGGTGTTTGTTGGTTAATTTCCATCTGTAAATTGCCCTAGAATGTGGGGAGTGGATGCAAAGGTGGTATAATATAGAACTAGTATAGGGGGAGGTGATCAATGGTTAGCGTAGACTCAGTGGGCCGAAAGGATGTTTCCATGCCGTGTCTCTAAAACTAAAACTAAAACTAAAAGGAAGAAGTGCACCACATAAACCTTTATTTCTTAATTTGCAAACACTGTCTAGAATTTAATTGCCAGTCAGTAATGCCGAACACACCGTTACAGAGTAGCAGGATTACATTTACTTTGGCTCAAAAAATTAATTTCACAATCAAATGAAATTTGGCAGCTGAGGACTATACCCTGACACAATTGGAATTCTTCTCTCTCTGACAGCAGTTTGATAATGAGCATGACTTGCTTCTGGTTATGTCCTGTGGGTTCTGCAGTGGGCCATGACCTGGGGCTGGAGGTACACGACATGATTGACATGGGCTGTGTGGGAGGTAATGCACTTCCTTTATTGCTTTTGGAAGACTACGGTGTTCCCCTTATGCCCCTGTTTCACTCCCTAATGGTCGAAGGTGGTTTCCGCATAGTCGAGGCTTCATCTAGGTTGCTTCGATTGTTTCAACAAAATCAAAACAGGCCTTGACTTAAAATAGGTTACCATTTGGTCAAAGCCAGTGGAGTGGGATCGTTATTTACTTACAGGCAGTTGAAGGCCATCTCCTTCGCTGACCGGCCATTTTGATTGGCTCATTGGAGTTTTCCAGACCTAGAAGACCCACCGGTAGGTAAAATGCCCGCTAAACTTTATTAAACTTCTTAAAACTGTCTCCACTCCTTCTCCCCCCACCTTCTCTTCCCTTCTCTCTCCTTCTCTCCCCTTTTCCCCACTTTTCTCCCCTTCTCTCTCTCCTTCTCTCTCCGCTTCTCTCTCCCCCCTCTCCCCTCTTCTCTCTTCCCTTCTCTCTCCCCTTCTCTCTCCCCTTCTCTCTCCCCCCCCCCCCCCCCACCTCCCGCGCTCTCTAAAGGACTTACTGTGCTCTGTGGCAGCCTTCCTCTTCATCCATTGGATCCGACCGGCTGTGTGCAGATGTTAGTGTGGTAAAGGACATTTTTGTTGGTCCTTCCCAGTGGATTTGGTGGTCTTGAGCTTGTTGGTAGTCTGTCTCGAGCAGTGAGGCCCTATGATTTTGCAGTCGGTGTATGTACTTGTCAACTTGTCCATCAGGGGTGGCAGCAAGGACCATCTGTGTAGTTTTCTTGGACTGGTGTCACAGACATTCAGGAACAGGCAACATTCTTTAGGAGAGTTGAGAGATAGTTTAGTTTCGAGATACAGCGCAGAAACAGGTCCTTTGGCCCACCGAATCTGCGCCGACCGTACACTATCGTACACACACTAGGGACAATTTTACCAAGCCAATTAGCTTGCAAACCTGTAGGTCTAAAATGTGGGAGGAAACCGGAGCACACTGAGAAAACCCATGTGGTCATGGGGCTAACGTACAAACTCCGTACAGACAGCACCCGTAATCAGGATCAAACTCAGGTCTCTGGTGCTGGAGATGGTGGTGCTGGTGCTGGAGATGGCGTCCAGCACCAGCTGGTGCTGGAGATGGCGTCGCGTGCACAACGCGAGGCTCTGTGTCTCCGTAGTTTTAGCAATTTTTTTTTAGTCCCGTTAATAATTAACTTAGTTTTCGCCCGGAGCACTCGAGCGAAGACTCTGTACGGCCGTCAGGAGCTACTGGAGCTCGGCCGTCTCCACGTAACGAGCCGCAGAAGCGACTTTCAACTGCCGCCGGAGATCGTCAGGTCACCGGGGTCTAGCGGGCCAGCTCCCCCGACAGGAAGTGCCCGGAGGCGGCGCAGGGACCGCAAGCAGAGACGTGGGAAGCGCGGAGGCTGTCGAGCGAGGCTGAGATCAAACCCGCACCAGCCAGCTCTGCCCAGCATTTTCCTCGCGAATGTCCGGTCCCTGGTGAGTAAAATCGATGAACTGCGGCTGCGGATCACCACACACAAACGGATCGCCGACTGCAACGCCATGGTCTTCACCGAAACATGGCTCACTGACAACATCCCGGACAACACCATCGAGCTGGAGGGGCGCACTGTCTTCAGGGCCGATAGAACAGCGGAGGACTCCGGTAAGACCAAGGGCGGCGGACTGTGCATTTATGTGAATAACTCATGGTGTACAGATGCTGTCAGGATTGGTAGTCACTGCTCTGCTGACCTGGAATACCCGATGATAAAGTGCAGGCCCTTCTATCTGCCCAGGGAATTTACATCGACTGTTATCACTGCAGTCTATGTACCCCCAGACGCTAATGCCAGGCTAGCAATGGAGGAGCTGCAAGCTGCTATCAGCAGACAACTAACTGTACACCCAGAGGGGGCTTTTATTGTTGCAGGTGATTTTAACCACTCCAACCTTAAAACTGTACTCCCCAGATTCCACCAACATGTCTCCTGCCCAACCAGAGGTAACAAGACTCTGGACCTAGTATTCACCAACATTGCTGAAGCATACAAAGCCCTCCCCCTCCCCCACCTGGGACAGTCTGACCACCTCTCTCTGTTCCTGCTCCCCAAATACACACCTCTGATCAGACGTGTGAAACCTTCCGTGAGGTCAGTGAAGGTCTGGCCTGAGGGGGCTGTCTCTGTCTTACAGGAACAGTTTCAGCAAACAGACTGGAGTCTGTTTGCCACCCAGGCCACCTTCAACTCCCAAGTGGACATCAACTCATACACCTCAACCGTTCTGGACTACATAAAATTCTGCACGGACAACGTCACTACACACAAAGTAATAAGGACCTTCCCTAACCAGAAGCCGTGGATGAGCAGGGAGGTCAGACTCCTGCTGAAGGCTCGCGACGCCGCTTTTAAATCTGGCGATGCTGAGGGTTACAGCTCATCCAGGGCCAATCTGAAAAAGGGAATTAGGAATGCTAAACTTAATCACAAACGGCGGATTGAGGAGCATTTCCGAAATAACTCTGACCCCAGGCGCATGTGGCAAGGAATCAAATCCATTGCCGATTACTATAAAGTTAACACTCCCCCCCCAGACAATGCCTCCCTTCCTGACGAGCTAAACTATTTCTACGCCCGCTTCGACCGGGACAACAAAACTCCAGCCATCAAAGGTGCTCCACCCCCGCATGAACAACCCCTCAGTCTCTCCACCTCTGCTGTACAAGATGCACTGAGCAAGGTGAATGAGCACAAAGCTGCCGGCCCCGATGGCATCCCCGGGCGGGTGCTCAGGGCATGTGCTGGACAACTATCCCTGGTCCTCACTGACATCTTCAATCTGTCACTGGCCCAGGGTGTCGTCCCCACTTGCCTCAAGACATCTACCATTGTGCCAGTGCCCAAACAATCAGCGACAGGGAGTCTCAATGATTTCCGGCCAGTGGCACTCACCCCTGTCATCGCCAAGTGCTTCGAGCGGCTGATCTTGGCTCACCTCAAAGCCAGCCTCCCCCCCACACTGGACCCCCATCAGTTTGCCTACCGGACCAATAGGTCAACAGAAGACGCATATCTGCGGCCCTACACTCTGCCCTGACCCACCTGGACAGCAATAACACCTACATCAGGCTGCTGTTCATCGACTTCAGTTCCGCCTTTAACACTGTCATACCCGCTAGCTTGATCACCAAACTCAGCGGTCTTGGCATCTCCACTTCCCTCTGCAATTGGACACTGGATTTCCTCACTAACAGACCCCAGTCTGTTAGGATCAACAACCTCACCTCCTCCACTATAACACTGAACACTGGCGTGCCACAAGGCTGTGTGCTCAGTCCTCTCCTCTACTCTCTCTTCACCCATGACTGCATCCCTAAGTTTAGCTCCAACGCCATCATAATATTTGCCGACGACACCACGGTGGTAGGACTGATCAGCGATAACGACGAGTCAGCCTACAGGGAGGAGGTCCAGCACCTGACAACCTGGTGTGCCAATAACAACCTCGTCCTTAACTCCCAAAAGACGAAGGAGATCATTGTCGACTTCAGGAAGAACAGAGGGGGCAGACACACCCCCATCCATATAAACGGGACTGAGGTGGAGCGGGTCTCCAACTACAAATTCCTCGGGGTACACATCTCGGAGGATCTGTCCTGGTCCCTCAACACCTCCAAGCTGGTCAAAAAGGCGCAGCAGCGCCTTTATTTCCTGAGGAGGCTCAAAAAAGCCCACCTGTCCCCCCAGATCCTGACCAACTTCTACCGCTGTACCATCGAAAGCATCCTGACCACCTGCTTTACGGTATGGTACAGCAGTTGCACCGTAGCAGACAGGAAGACACTACAACGGGTGGTGAAAACCGCCCAGCACATCATCGGTGCCCCGCTCCCTGCTTTGGATGCCCTCCACCGAAAACGGTGTCTGAGACGGGCTGGGAAGATCATCAAGGACCCCTCCCACCCTAACCATGGACTGTTTGTCCTCCTACCATCGGGGAGGCGGTACAGGAGCCTCAGGTCCCGCACCAGCAGGATGAGGAGTAGCTTCTACAATAACACCATCGCACTGCTGAACTCGGAGTCCCGCCGATAGATTCCCACATCTGTATTTATTTATCTGTATTTATCTAAACATTGCTATCACTACGTACTGACACTAAACTGCATTTCGTTGTACCCATACTTGTATCTGTGCAATGACATTAAATTTGAATTGAATTTGAATAAGGCAGCAGCTCTGCTTGGTTAAAGAGTTTTTTGAAGTACTGCTTCCAATGGATGTCTCTGACCCTGATGAAATTTCCCTGCTAAATTCCATCTGCATTATTGACCAGGGATTACTTTCTACCACATATGTAGCATTCTGCATCTTTTTATCACGTTCTGCTCAGTCAATACCTATTTGCTTCACTGTCAGCCTATTCCTAAATATCACTGTCAGCCTTTCTTAAATATTTATATGCACCGTCAGCATGCTACCTTGTATGTGTGTACATCATATATAAAATGCACTACCGTTATTTTAATAGCATCTCCCGGGGCTGCAGTCTTTAAATACAAAATATCTCCAAAGTCTAATATCAGTAACTGGAGGGGGATTCTGAGAGTCAGATATCAGTATTTGGAAAAGCAAAGACTGATCAACGATAGTCAGTATGACTATGTGCGAGAAAGTGAGTCCCACAAATTTGATGTTGTGCTTTGAAGAGTATTGATAAGGGCAGTTCAAAATACATTGTCTCTATCAACTTTTGCAGGCCTTTGACAAGGTACCGCATGGTAGGCTAATCCAAAAGCATTTGCAAATGGGATCCAGATATAAAATTGACTAGGTAGAAGAAGTTAGAGGGTGGTAATCGAAGGCTGTTGTTCAGATTTTAAGCCTGTGCTGCAAGGATCTGTGCTGGGTCTTCTCTTGTTTGTCATCTATATTGGCGATCTGGATGTCAATGCTTTTAACATGATTAGTAAATTAGTGCATGACACCAAAATTGTTAGTGGAGGAAGTAAAGTAAGGCTATCTAGGATCGCAACAGTATCTTGTTTCTATCATGACATTTGGGCAGATATATGGATAGGAAGGATTTGGAGGGATATTTGCCAAAAGCAGGCAAATGGGAGTAGCCTAGAATGCCAACTTGGTTGACATGGACAAGTTGGACTGAAGAACCTGTTTCCATGCTGCACAGCACTATTTCTCTCTGTAACTCTGTGACAACTGTGAAGTGATGCATTTTGGCAAGTAAAACCAGGTCACGACTTACATAGTAAATCATAGGGTCCTGGGGAGTGTTTTAGAACAGAGAAACATTGGAGTACAGGTATATAGTTCCCGAAAAGTGAAGAGATCGATTGCTGAAGGAGTTGCTTAGCAACTTGCCTTCATTAGACATGGCACTGAGTACAGGTATTGGGAGGTAATGTTGCAACCGTACAACTCCTTGGTGCGACCACACATGGAATATATTGTACAGTTCTGGTTATAGAACCATACAGTATGGAAACAGGCCCAACTCGTCCATGCCAACCAAGATGCCCCATCTAAGCTAGTCCCATTTGCCCGTGTTTTCCTCTAAAACTTTCCTATCCATGTACCTGTCCAAGTGTCTTTTAAATGCTGTTATAATACCTGCATCAACTATCTCCTCTGGCTGCTCGCTCCATATACCAAACGCCTTCTGAATGAAAAAGTCGCCCCTCAGGTTTGTATTAAATCTTGCCTCCCTCACCTTAAACATGCCCTCTTGTTTTTGATCCAGCTAAGGGACAGATGTCATTAAGCCAGAAAGAGTGCAGAAAAGATTCACAAGAATGTTACTGGGACTGAAGGGTTTGAGTTACAGGGAGCTGCTAGATAGGCTGGGACTTTTTCCCACAGAGTGCAGGAGGCTGAGGGGTGAACTTCTGAAGACATAAAATCATGAAGGGCATAGATAAAATGAATGTCACAGCTTTTTTCCCACGCTAAGAGCATCGGAAATTAATGGACATAGATTTAAGCAGTAACCAGAAAGATTCATAAGGTACCTGAGGTGTAATTTTTTTCACAGAGAAGATGATTGGCATATGAAATGTTAAAAGACATTTGGACAAGTAGGTGGATAGAATGGTTTATATGTTAGTATTGATTAAAAATATTATTACATCATTAGAAATCAATGATATAGGTCAGGTAAAACAATAATTGGTGACTCCAGTATTTTGTGTCTATCTTTGGTAGAAACCAGCATCTGCAGTTCCTTTTTTAACATATAATGTTTGTATGCAGTTAAATCAACTCGTGCACAGATAAGCAAGAGATTTTGCTCAAACATAAATGAGTCTCTGCTCCACCTGTGGTATAATTGCTACCTCCCAATTTGTGGGAACAAATTTGTGGGAACCAATTCAAAATGCTTATAAACTCCTTTCAACTATTTTTCTTGAAAAAAATCTTTAACTTCCTTGCCTTTTCGTGCTAAACAGTGTTCCAACTTATTAAATAATGAATTGGACCCCAGTCAATTTTATTCTGGGATTTTGTTCCACGTTCTCTTTCCTGAGATTCTCATTGCAAACTCTCTCTGTAGAAGATCTTCTGGTACTCTGGCCTTTGGCCGCGATAAATCATTGACTTTGCTTTAAGTGATTATCATTGCTTTTGAGAAGGAAAAAGTCATTTGCCATCAATGAGAGGTAAACGGAGTGCAATAAATGTGCAGGTTGATGATTATTATGTGGCCTGAGTGAAAGGTTCTAATGAGTGAAGGTTACCATTCAAATTCTATTTGCTTGAATATTCAACATTATACTGTAGGTAAGCAGGTTACTGTTTGATTACCAACAGTTGATCCTGATATTGGGTTACAAAATATTCCTTCTTCATCCCTGTGACTCTCCTCTCTTTTCTCTCTCTCTAATTATATCAGCCATGATCGAATGGCGGAGCAGATTCGTTGGGCTGAATGGCCAAATTCTGCTCCTATGTCTTATGATCTTATGATTTTATGATTTAATGATCTCTCTATGATGATCTCGGGAGGCACGGTGGCACAGCAGTAGAGTTGCTGCCTTACAGCATCAGAGACCCCAGTTGGATCTCATCTATAGGTGTTGTCGTTACGTAATTTGTACTTTGTGCTCCAGTTTCCTCCCACACTCCAACGGTGTACAGATTTGTAAGTTAACTGGCTTTTGTAAATTATCCCTAGTGTATAGTATAGAACAAGCATATGGGTGATTGCTGCTCGGCAAGTACTCAATGGGCCAAGGATTTAGTTTAGGCACCTCTAAACTAAACTAAACCAAACTCTTTCACTTTCACTGTTTAAGGATCATAGAGAACGTAGGGCACAGAACCTTACCAGTACAAAGATCAGTATTAATGATTTGGAAGAGGGAATTAGGAGCAACACTAGCAAGTTTGCAGATGACACAAAGCTGGGTGGCAGTGTGAACTGCGAAGAGAATGTTAGGAGGTTGCAAGGTGACCTGGACAGGTTGAGTGAATGGGCAGATGCGTGGCAAATGCAGTATAATACACATAAATGTGAGGTTATCCACTTTGGTGGCAAAACCAAGGGGGCAGATTATTATCTCAATGGGGTTAGGTTAGGTAAGGGGGAGGTATAGCGAGACCTGCGTCTCGTTGTACACTGGTCACTGAAAGTTTGCTAATGGAATGTTGGCCTTCATAACAAGTGGATTTCAGTATAGGAGTAGAGAGGTTCTTCTGCAGTTGTATAGGGCTCTGGTAAGACCACATCTGGAGTATTGCGTACAGGTTTGGTCTCCTAATTTGAGGAAGAACATCCTTGTGATTGAGGCAGTGCAGCGTAGGTTCACGAGATTGATCCCTGGGATGGCGGGACTGTCATATGAGGAATGATTGAAAAGACTAGGCTTGTATTCACTGGAGTTTAGAAGGATGAGGGGGGAATTTATAGAAACATATAAAATTATAAAAGGACTGGACAAGCTAGATGCAGGAAAAATGTTCCCAATGTTAGGCGAGCCCAGGACCAGGAGGCACAGTCTCAGAATAAAGGGGAGGCCATTTAAAACTGAGGTGAGAAAAAAAGTTTTCACCCAGAGAGTTGTGAATTTATGGAATTCCCTGCCACATAGGGCAGTGGAGGCCAAGTGGATTTAAGAGAGAGTTAGATAGAGCTCTGGGGGCTTGTGGATATGGGGAGAAGGAAGGCACAGGTTATTGATTGGGGACGATCAGCCATGATCGCAATGAATGGCGGTGCTGGCTCGAAGGGCCGAATGGCCTCCTCCTGCACCTATTTTCTATGTTTCTATGTTTCTATAGACAGGCAACAGTTTGTTTTAAAGGAAGAACCACTCATATTTATTCATCTCAAATGTCTGGACATAACTGGGAAAATCCTTTTTTAAAGAAAGAAAAATATAAGATCACATTGTAACACTCAACAGACGCATATCAAGTAACTCTTAAGGCTGATGGCATTGAATGTAAACCCAGAAAGAATTGATTAACTCAATTGATTCACGGCATGGTGAAAATCTATTCTTTATCTTGGTTATTCATAGCAATCATTAGGGGTTTTCAAATTTAACAAAGACTGTACTGGAAGATATTTTATAATTGTTGGTTTGATTTTATTGTAATTACACTTTGCTAACACTGTTGAGGCTGGCCTACTCTGCTGGAAGTCAGTCTGAGCTCCAGCTCACAGTGTGTGGTGACGTTGTCAGGGGTCTGTTCTCAAAGTGACGTGAGTGACGTCTGCTTTGAAATAGCTCTGAAGGTGCCACTGTGAGTAATAATCATCAGATTTCCCCTTCAGGTAGTTGTCAGCTGCATTGCCTGACATAGGACACACCTGCGAATGGTGCTCTGAATTAGATCATCTTAGCTAAGACGAGCCGAGGGACAAAAGGTAGGAGAAGACATTAGCCAGATTCTTCCCTCCTCTCGCTTCACTGCTAATCTATTCTGGCAGTCTGTGTCAACGTAAAAAAAAAAAATCAGGTTACAGATTGGTTGTGATAAATCCACAGAGGAATAGCCCATTGATCATTCTCATGCCCATCTCTGGTGTGTAAGAAATTGTAAATTGTGTCCTTTGTGCTTCACATCTTGTCTCTGACTTCCATGCCTTCTTGAAATACAGAATTAAGGAAGAAGCTGGTGGTCAGTATCTGCTCATTTATCCTCCCATTCCACTGCTGGACTCAGCATTGAGTACCGACTTTACATCCAATCCTCAACACTGTACCAGAAAAGTCTACTGCAAGTATCGCATGGATACAAAAGGAACTGAAGATGCTGGTTAACAAAAAAAAGACACAATGTGCTGGAGTAACTCAGCGAGTCAGGCAGTATCTCCGGAGAACTTGGATAGGAGTTGTTTTGGGTTGGAACCCTTCTTCAGACTGGAGAAGTGTCCTGACCTGAAACATCTCTTATCCATGTTCTCCAGAGAAGCTGACTGACCCGCTGAGTTACTCCAGAAGTTTGTGTCTCTTCGGTGTAAACGAGTATCTGCAGTTCTTTCCTTCAAACTAGTGTCCCCCTATATTTAGGTTTAAATTATTAATACATATCAAGAAAAGCAAGGGAGCAAGTACTGAATGCTTTGGAACATCAAGGTTATCTTGATTTATGTCTAACTTTGCAATAAAATCACCGGGCTTAACAATATTACGTAAAGATGTGAGAAACTACAGAATTAATGCAGAATCACCAAAAAGAAGCTGTTTGAATGGAAATTAAATATGGTGCATGAACACAATTGAGTTCCTGGTTTCTCCCATTGGGTCCTTGTTAAATTTTGCATTGGTTGTGAGAAATGTGCTAAATTTCAGCAAGTTAAGTTCCGATCCCTTCGGATTTTAGTCAGAGGAGTCCAACCGCAGGGAAGCATTTTCTCCATGCATAACAAAGCAGATCGTTAAAGAGCCTTCTCCATGCACAGTTTAAGGACTACTCTGCTCAATTAGACATAAGAAATAAATAACCTTAAGCAGTTATAGAAACTGCAAATATGTGATCCTTTCTCTACACATAGCATAGAAAATAACAGCAAAAAACTTGGAAGCAAAAGGATACAGGTTTCCTGCCATAGCTCTGTGAAGTCTTTCCCTGAGGTCCAAAGCTAATCTCACAAAACAACAGGCAACCGTCTTAACATTTACACTCTCTGTTATTAACCCACGAACAGAAATATTCTGAAAGAACTTCTAATCTAAATAGAGCCGGAATAGTTCCATAATATATTAGTCCCAACAATATATACATTTATTTGTTTATTTTTAAATTTAAGACCCGAACAAAGTATTTATATTCTAGTTTTTTTAGAGACACAGCGCAGAAATAGGCCCTTCGGCCCATCGTCCGTGCCGACCAGCGATCCCTGTATACTAGCACTACCCTACACACTAACACCAAATTTTCTCAACCACCCCAGCTCCACAGACTCTGAGCTGCTTAGATTAATGTTCATGGCAGATGGGCGGCCAAAGACCTGAGACAAAAGAAAAATAGATGATTCTGCCTATCACTGTCCAGGCCTTGTCCTGCTCCACCTCTTTTCTCAGCCTTCCCCCCACAACCTCCTCCCTCCCCCCCAAACACTGCAGTTAGTCCAGGGAAGGATCCTGATCTGAACCGTTGCCTATACGCATTCTCCAGAAATGCTGCCTGATGCGCTGAATTACTCCAGCACTTTATGTCTTCTTTTTGTGAACTAGTTCATTGTATCTGCATTACATGCACTACTGAAGATAGATAAGGCAGAGAAGACCTCAAGGTGGAGTAGAATTGAGGTTATTGGAATGAAAGTGATGTTCTCCATCCCATCCTGAGAGTTTTTCTCTACCTTGTGATAATGGACCAGTGATTCCTAATAGTCAATGAGGATATTGCATTTCTTCATCGAGTCTTTGAGCACATCCTTTAATCTTACAATACATACAATACAATACAATACCGTTTATTGTCATTTGAACCTCATTGAGGTTCAAACGAAATTTGGTTTCTGCAGTCATACAAACAAGAAAAAGAACCAAGAACCAAGAGATTCCTAGATCTTTTCTGAATACCTGGTAATATCTTGCTACGACAGAGCTCAGGGGCTATACCACCAAATCCTGTCCAATGGGTTCTGTTATGCGGAAAGAGGAAATTGTTTAAAAGTCATAAGGTCTTGAGGATTCATTCCACGGTGGACGTGCAGAGGAAATTTCTAATTGTGGGAGAATCTCCAACTTATGGCCCTGTCTCACTGTGCGAGTTGACCCACGAGGTACCCCGAGTGACAGACTCGTGGCTGTGCACGAGACTTCAAGTTTATGATCAAGTGTGTAACCGAGTTCCCACGGGTATGTCATTGCTGCGATGTTCCAAGTTCCTCTCCCGAGTTACCAAGTTCCTCTCCCGTTACTCTTGAGCCAACCGTGAATGAAGGTATGTTTTAATAAAGCAACAATGTTAAAATACATCTCCATCCTGTGGTTTTGAGTTATTTCAGCGCGGCGGCATCTATTGATATGACCTACAATGGGAAAATGCGCATCCTCCAGTAACCAAGCATTTTTTGTTGTTTTATGTTTTAAAATACTTTTTTGCAATGGATCTCTATTTTAAATAATTTTAAAAAAGGAAGCAGCTCGGGTGACTGACATTGAGCGGCCGCCGGGACCCGACAGCAGACACACACACACACACACACACACAGAGAGATATACACACAGACAGCAGGACTGGCCGCCACTTCAGAGGAAGGAAGCAGCTCGGGTGACTTTGAGCGGCCGCCGGGACCCGACAGCAGACACACACACACACACACACACACACACACACACACACACACACACAGATACACACAGACAGCAGGACTGGCCGCCACTTCAGAGGAAGGAAGCAGCTCGGGTGACTTTGAGCGGCCGCCGGGACCCGACAGCAGACACACACACAGATACACACAGATAGACAGAGAGGGAGAGAGAGAGAGACACACACACACACACACAGATACACACAGACAGACAGAGACACACACACACACACACACACACACACACACACACACACACACACACACAGATACACTCAGACAGCAGGACTGGCCGCCACTTCAGAGGAAGGAAGCAGCTCGGGTGACTTTGAGCGGCCGCCGGGACCCGACAGCAGACACACACACAGATACAAACAGATAGACAGAGAGGGAGAGAGAGAGACACACACACACACATACACACACACACACATAGAGAGAGAGATACACACAGACAGCAGCTGGCCACCACTTCAGAGGAAGGAAGCAGCTCGGGTGACTTTGAGCGGCCGCCGGGACCCGACAGCAGACACACACACAGATAGACAGAGAGGGAGAGAGAGACACACACACACACACACACACACACACACACACACACACAGATACACACAGACAGCAGGACTGGCCGCCACTTCAGAGGAAGGAAGCAGCTCGGGTGACTTTGAGCGGCCGCCGGGACCCGACAGCAGACACACACACAGATACACACACACAAACACACACACAAACACACACACACACACACAGACACACACACACAGACACACACACACACACACAGACACACACACAGCCACACACACAGCCACACACACAGCCACACCCACACACACACACACACACACATATGTGGCGTTTCTGCTCGGGACCCCTCTTCAGACAATCCAATGTCCCATAATATATTCTTTAAATATTAAGTTTTCTGTTGAAAGTGTGGTGCCGTGGTTACGGGTTGTCGGAAAGAAGATGATGAGGTCTGGTACAAGTTGACTTTGTTTTCAGTAATCAGGCCTCCGTGTTGGCCGATGTCTGGTTGATCGAGCGTTCATACAGTTGCGAGCGAGCGAGGTCCATATATAGGAGCAAGGAACGCGAAGCCTCTGAGGGTTCATTGTTCCCCTGGTTTGGATTGCTCCCAGGAGAGTGGGCACAAAGAAAAATTTAGGCATTTTTCTGTGGAAGGGGGAGGGCAGTATAAAATCGAAAGCATTGTACAGCAGCACTCTCCCCAACACGAAACACAGCGCAGCGTAAACAATTAAACAGCTTCACTTTTAAAAGCAAAGACACACGTTAAATTACACGGCCCCAAGAAATCGCCTCTCAATTGCTTCGGGGTTGGAATTGAAATATATATATAATATATATAATATGTATATACATATTATACTACTTTGGTTCAGTCCCTTTCAGATTATAAAAAAGTTCCCACGATAGACTCACGAGACACTATGGTAAACGCACGGGCCATTACGTTACTGCAACGAGTTTAAATGTTTCCATTTTTAACTTGAACAGTTAATTTGACTCGTGGAAAAAATCAAACATGTTTGATTTTTTTCACGAGTTAACAAGTTTCCCGAGTACCTGCCGTTAGCGCCACGAGTGGACAAGTTGAACGCGCGAGTTCCGACGTTCCCGCTACGTGATCACCAAGAGTGAAAACTCGGGGTCACTCGTGGGCCAACTCGCACAGTGAGACAGGGGTTTTAGGGTCATATTTTAAAATAAGGGGCACTCATTTAAGACAGATTTGATTTTTTTTTTGCCTGAGGGGGTTGTGAGTTTTTGGAATTCACTTCCTCAAAGGACATTTTTAAAGGTATACTAGATAGATTTTTGATAAACACGAGGTGACAAGTTACCACAGATAGGGCAGAATGTCGTCAATCGGCCATAACCTGATTATATGAGGATGTTTGAACATCAACAGAGCCATTTCCGTTCCGCTGACCCTTTTGGTGACCTCCAGTTAACGTAGAAGGTGGGTCACTATGCATAGGCGTCTATCTACGGGATAAGCCAGGAACTCCAATGTGAGGCCAGATGACCCAGGCCTGTTTTATTTAAGTAACTCATAAATGTGAAAGGCGTCCAGTCTAGTTTGTGCAGAGACTGGGCTCGCTGCGCCGTTACAAGTGTCATCAGCATTAGTATTTTATACGTGTTAGTGAGACGGATGTGGCTGGTGCCCAATCTCTGAATAGGTCAGGACAATGCCAATATCCCAGGTCTGGGATATCCAAATGTTTCTTTCTATGCACCAGTGTCAGATTGTATTGATCAATTAATCACAAGATATTGACTTAATTCCACCCATATGATTAATGTATGTCACCATGGTGGTATTATCAATTTGGAGGCAAACATGCAGATGATGCATGTCTGAAACAGTAAGCCCAAAGTTTGTGAATGCTCCCAACATCTTTAGATGATTGATACCCTGAAGTAAGGTTAACTCATGTGTATTCCATCTATCACCACAACTGGAGGTGGTATTGGTTGCTCCCCAGCCGTGAGCGCTGGCGTCAGTTTGTAACACAACCGAAGGGTTTGTGACTGTGATGGGATTTAGAGCAATGTCGAACATTGCTAATCCACCATCGCAATTCCAATTTTGCTTTGGCTGGTAACTGCATTGTTCTGTCAAAATGGCCAGCATGGTGTTTCGAGTGCTGCAGTTTTGGCCCTTTGTAGATTTTGGTAATGTAAGGGTCCAAATTGTGGCTGGGAAAGGCAGCCACAAGCTTCCCAATTACCCTGGCTATTTGCCGAATAGATGGTTTACTGACGCAAACGAGGCTATTGTATGCCTCTATCAAGTCTGTTGCTTTGTCCTTTGGCAAGGTGACAGACATATGAACAGAGTCAATCGTGAATTCCAAATAATCCATAGTCACAGAAGGCATTTAACTTGGATTTGTCTGGATGGATAATAAACCCCAATTTTGAAATAGGAGGTTGGTGGCTGAGACAGCCAATTTAGCCAATTCTCAAGGTTATCCCCACAATAAGATGCCATCGAGATACGCCATGACAATATGTTTCCGAAGAAACGCCAAAGCTGGTTTCAATATTTTTGTAAACAGTCTGGGGTTGATGTTAATCCATTAGGCAGTGCTTTATACTGCCAGAGCTACCCCATCCAGATAAATTTCAAATATCTGCGGTGATCTTTGTCTATTGGTTCTGAGTAGTATGCATCTTTTAGGTCGATGCAAGCCATGAAGTACCCCTTGGAAACTAGTTGTTTTAGCAGTAACAAAACATTTCCATTTTGAAGTGGGTGTACTGCACAAAAGTATTCAGTTGTGTCAAATCAAATGATGCGGCATCCACCATTTTTTTTGTTTTTAGGTGAAGATGTTTGATACAAATTCAAGAGATTCATGTTTGGTTTCCTCTATTACTCCTTTTGTATATAGTCTTAACAGTTCCGCATGACCTTCCACTTTCTTTTTTTTGTGAAAGCGCAAACTAGGTGCATGTTGAACCGGAAAGGAGGAGTTTGTCAACAAATTCAATTTTGTATCGCTGAATACTGCGCAGTATGAAGATCAGAAGTTATAGAACTACATGTATCCCTGAACAAGTGTAACCTTGCCCCAGCGTGTGAAGAAGTTACACACGCTATGTTCTGAGGCAATCAGACCCACCTACCTCCATGGTTATCGGTGGTGTTGTGTTGGTTTTCTCCTTCCTTGGTTCCTGGAAGGTGGAGGCATTGTGGTGTGGGGTTGGCGCATCTTCCAGGAAGGCCGTTCTGGGACATGACCTGAAAAAGACCTTTGTGTAGGTTGTACTTTGCCTTTGAGCTTTCACCAGCTTTTCTTTCGGTGTGATAACGCAGCCTACTGGTGGATGCGTAGGGGTGCTGCCGCCAAATATATGAGGACCTGGTAGCGGCCGGCACCTTAATCATGCCATCAGCTTTTGCCTCTTTGTCGCAGTCTTTTACCTGTTTGGGCAGGTTGTCCCCGAATAACAGAGTAGGCGGCTGTGCACTGCTGGTTCTACACAACCCCGCGAACTTGGGGTTTAGTGTACGTCGGATGACATTCTTCCTGAAATAGTTGATCTCAAATTGGCCATACAGGAGAGTGCCAGGGCTTCCTGTTGCTCCTCCGACATATCTCCCGTCTACTGACTTGGCAAAGCTGTCATACCCGAGGCCAGTAGTTTGAGGATTTACCGCAGGCACATTGAGGGAAATACAGTTTCCTGGAGCTAGATGAGTTGTTAAGTAATTTATACTGGCTGCCTGCTGACAACGGTAGCCCCTTTTGTGAGGGCATCGCAAACTTGGATGCCATCTCGAGTAGCTCCTCTTCTTGCACCCCTAGCATGTTGTGTTCTTCTGCCAACACCCCCTCTTCAGAGTCAGCCCAGACCTGACTCCTTATGCTCCCCTGCGAAGAGGGTGAGACATTTGGCAGCCCTGTAAAGGGCACTGCCGTGGGTCTGCTACAGACTCCTGCTGGAGTGGGTCACGTTGGAGCAACTGCTCCACCATCCGCTCCATGCGGGATTATCGACTACCCGCGAACGGCGATTCTCTGAGCCCGGACCCTGTCGAGTCAACAGGCTTGCCCGACTTCCGGGTTGTTTTGCCACCAGAGGTGCTCCTGCGGGCTGTTGCGGCGTTAAGTCGGGGCTGCCGCTTGTAACGAGCGGCTGTGGAGAAGTCGGCCGCTGCTGACTGCCCGCGTTCCCGCGGTCCTCCTCAGTCAGTTTCTCAAAGCGGCCCGTTCCATGGTGGGGTACTCTGTTCCACAGAGTGCCTGAAAAGCCGACCTCAGGTTTAGTTGATCCTTACCTGTAGGTCCGTTCCGGTGGAGGAGCCACCTCCCTGCCTATCGCTTCGCAATGCGTTCGACGATATGTCGCGCATGCGTGCTGGCGGGGTCTTCACGAAGTCACTCACGTGACCCCGAAGTAAAATTGGGGTCATGGAATAATTAGCAAAAGCAAGAATCCAGGCTACTTTGTACCAACCAAGTAATCTAGAAATACTTGGTTTGCCCACTTCTGTTAAATTAGATCAGATGTAAAGGGGACTAAAGAAGGGAACATTGACAACATATTCCTAGAAGTTCCTATCCCACTTGCCTGCATTAAATCTATATCCGTCTGTGTCTTGCTCATTCAAGTATCTGTCCAGGCGCCTCTTAAATGTTGTTACTGTTTCTGTCCCCATCATTTCCTCTGGCAGCTCATCCCAGTTAGTTTTAGTTAACAACTACTCTTTGCATGAAATCTCCTTAAACTCAGATCACCTTAAACTCAGATCACCTTAAACGTATGCCCTGTAATTTTAAAGGTGCTTTCAGGTTGCTGTTCAAGTCCTTTCCAATGCACGGAATGCACAGCCATGTAAGATAGTCAAACAAGTGTTAGATTTTAGAAAGATTGATAATCTAATAGGCCTACCAAGACTGGATATTTCTAGGAATTGGAATTAACCCATCCAGTAGTCCTATATTTGGCTTATTGACAGCTATAAGTTTTCCACAGTACAAAAACCAAGCTGAGATTTGCATGAAAGTTCATTTAAATCACTTGTTCAAGAAGCTTACAGTAAATTAAGTACCGGAAGTGGCGGCGCTGCCTGGCAGCTGCGGCTCGCCTGCAGTCCGTCTGTTTTTTCTTGTTGTTGTTGTTTTTCTTATGTCTGTTTTAGTTTAGTTTAGTTTAGTTAGTTTATTAGGGTTTAGTTTCTTCCTTCGGGGGGATACAACCTTTTCTTGTCGTGTCCCCTGTCTCCGTCTGCGCTGAGGCCTAATGGCGGAGCTGACGGCCTCAGGGCTGTGGCGGCAGCGTCCCGACTGGCCTGACCTGGCAGCAGCGGCAGTGGCCCGACTGGCCTGACCTGGCAGCAGCAGCGGCCCGACGTGGAGCTGTGGCGGCACTCCGGCGTTCCGGTAGCAGCAGCGGCCCGACGTGGAGCTGCGGCCTGACTTTGGAGCTGTGGCGGCACTCCGGCGATCCGGTAGCGGCAGCAGCACAACTTGGAGCTGTGGCCCGACTTTGGAGCTGTGGCCCGACGTGGAGCTGTGGCGGCACTCCGGCGTTCCAGTAGCGGCAGCGGCCCGACGTGGAGCTGTGGCCCGACTTTGGACCTGTGGCGGCACTCCGGCGATCCGGTAGCGGCAGCAGCCCGACTTGGAGCTGTGACCTGACTTTGGAGCTGTGGCGGTGTTCTGCCGTTTCTGCGGCGGTGGCGGTGCGGCTTCAGAGGCCCGGCCGTGGGCCCAGTGGACGACATCGTCGGGAGCTTGCAGGTCACAGGTTCGTGACCTGTTTTTCTGGAGCTCCCGCAACAACAGCTGCGTCCGCTGGACTGGAGGGCGGCAGCTTCGGCAGCTTCAACCACCCCGGGCCGCGGAGTTGAACCGGCCCTTTCGCGGAGCTGGATTCAGCTGCGGGACTGACTCGCTTACCAACACCCGGCGGGGTCACAACATCGGAGGCCTGGATTGCCTCAGCGCAGAGGGAGAACAAGGAGGGAAGAGACAAAGACTAAGACTTGCCTTCCATCACAGTGAGGAGGTGTTTGGTGAACTCACTGTGGTGGATGTTAAATTTGTGGTTATTGTGTGTTTTTGTTACTTTTATTATATGTATAACTGCAGGCACGAAATTTCGTTCAGATCAAAAGGTCTGAATGACAATAAAGGTAATCTAATCTAATCATTCCTGCACAAAATATGAATGGAAAATATATATTGCCAGCTTTTATATTTATCGCAAATATTTTGTCATATAATAAATCTGAAGCTGTAATTACGGAGAGTGTAATAGTCCTTTCAGCACAAACTCCATTTCTATTTCTATACATCCATTTCTCTTTCCTCAAATTCTGCCAGAACTGCTGAGTATTTGCAGCATTGTGTTTTTAATAAAACTGAACATATTAAATACTGGGGTTCTTTTCTCTGGAAAAGTAAAGGCCTGGGACAATTTTATATAGATCTTGAAGATTGTGCAAGGATTTAATGGAGTACGTTTCAAGGAGATGTTCTTACATGTGGTGAGACCAAAGTTAGAGTCCATAAACTGAAACGGACACCGAGAAATCCGAAGGGAATTCAAGAAAAACCCCAGTTAATGAAAGAGTTTACATATCTGTTGTGCCACTCCGTTTTGGGACATATCACACAGCACACTCTTGACTCTTGAGAGTTGCGTGGTAGGAATACAGAGCGTGTTAACAATCGATTGTATAAATAGAATATATGAATTTAAGAGAAAGGCAGATAAGCAAATTGACTGAGAGAGGGAAGAAGAGAACATGGATAAGGTTAAAGGAACATGGTTGGAAGAAGTTTACATAGATCATTCAATGCTACCATTTATCATTTGGGTCCAATTTCCTATGTCAGTATTGAAGACTTGGATGCAATTGCAACCTGCATTTATGAAACACAATTAATACAAAAATAAAATGTCCCGGACCAGTTCACAAAGTCAGAGTCAAACAAGTGGGCATCAAGTGAAACACGTTCCGCTCATCTCCACTGTAGAGGTGAAGGACAGAAATAACAAACAAGGGATCCATCACCATTAAACTAGCAATAGCCATATCTGTCCAAGAGACCTCAATGTCATCCACACAACGTAATAAATGAGGATTTTACAAAGGATACAAGAAGAATTAGTGTCTTCAGAGATAGTTACTCCAGCATTTTGTGTCTATCTTCAGTCAAGAAAGAGCTATTTAGTTTATTCCCAGTTGAAGTCAGACAAGACAATTAAAACCCATATACTGAACCTGCAATGACACCACTGCAAGCACAACGTAAATTAGAAAACTGAATGAAATTTTTTTTTAAAGTTGCATACTTTTGAAAGTCTCTGCACAAAAATAAACATTCAGATTTGTGGGAAGCTCTAAATCTTAGATGTTTGATGCCTGAAAATGCACCAGTGGGGGAATGTGGTCCTTGTAAACACGTGACAATGCAATGACTGATTTGCAAAAATAAAGAGTGCTTGAAATGAAGGCCTCAGCTAATCCTAATGTAATTATCTGTCTTGATCACCTGAATGCAAAATGATAGTTGTTCATCTGCATCAGTCATGGAGATGAAGACTGAGTCAGTCTACTTAGGAACCGATGGCCATACTTGTTCTTTGCACTGTGAGTCTGTAATCAGATAATCTACTGAGTTCCTGTTTCTTATCACTGACTGTGGTAGATTAACTGAAGATGAGTCTGTCCCAACAATTACAGGAAAAAAATTGAGTCCTGGGAAGTAGGATGGTATGGTATGAACGATATGAATGTTGTTAGAAATTAGATTTAATAGCGATGAAGATAGGACTAGATTTGACAGCAATGAGGCTGGGACTAGATTTAACAGCAGTGTTTCCACCATAAATCAGATTTACCATCTATGTTCACCTCAAAGTATGGGAGAAAGCCTGGAGATGATGAAATCAAGCCTTGGCAAATACTGTAGGTCGAGAGAAAGTAGGCATTCAACTAACCACTTTGGAGCTGCTATGTATGTCCTGCACTTTACTGTGATAACCAGGGCAGTTAGTTGAGCAGCATTGAAGTGCAAAAAGTATTCTTTCTCCCCTGATCAACAGGACCTCAATCTCACAGACAAAGGAAAAGACAAGCATGAATGGCCACCTGTTTCCTTAAGAGTGTCTCACCATTCTACATAATCATTGCTAATTTGTCCCGTGCCTCAACTTGTCCTCTGTGGCAGTTTCAGATTGCCTTCAATTTCCTGATAATTTTCAAAAAAATGTATCTACTCTTTCCTTAAATACCTCCAGTGATCCAGTATCTGCAACCCTCCGGGGTAGAGAATCCCAGCAATTCACCACTCTTGGTGAGAAGAAATTCCTGTTTTCTTACCTCAGTTTTTTATGACTGACCTCTTTATCTTGTAAATATATCCCCTCAGTCGCGACGTTCCTTCTGGCAGTGAAGCACAAGGGACTGCTAAGAAGAGCAGTAACATTCTGAAATCTAGAGCCCCTGCAAATCTCCTTCAAGTTCAATACATTAACACTCAAAAGAATCTTTAAAATCCGATCAGACTAATAAGCCTCCTCGGAGAAAAATCAACAATTAATCTGTTCCTAAACTATTGGAGCATTCTTTGTTCGAAGCAGTTTTGCTACCGCTCAATTTCTGCTTTAATTATTACAATTCAGTTATTTGCGACACTATTCTAATAGAAAAGAATGACCTAAGCCTTTCTGTCTTGTTGCTTTTCCTCAGCACCGCAAGGCTACTGTATCAGGAATTGCTGAGAAAAGGGTACAACGAGGCAACACTGATCAAATAATATATTTATGCCCTCGTAATTCTGGAAACTTTTTTTTTGCTGCTGGCTTGTCTGGATTTGCTCCACAATGATGAGAAAACGGACACTTAAAACATCACACAACCATTAAGGAAAATATTTTTTCTCTCCACAGTTGCCAGATCCATTACTAGCAGAATAAGGGGTGAGTGAACAGCTGGGTGTCTCTTCCACTACTTGGGAAAGGATTGGCAGAAGAGCAATGCATGGTACTTTTAAGGAAGTGCAGCTACATAATCTAATGCTTGCCAAGGCATTAATTTCCGAAAGGTCAATAAGGAAAATAAATGTTCCTTTCTTCATTGCACACAAATAGAGGAACTCAGAACCTGAGCTTAAAAATCCAGCCTGTGCGTTTGAAAGATGATGGTTTATATCAGATATACAACTTTTTTTTTCAGAAAGATTCCATTGGAAAATATGTGGCACATCACAAATTGATATAAAGTGTGTAAAGTGTGTATCCGATTGCATGCCGATTGAAAATCTGGAGTGAAGATGGGATTTAACGTCATCTTTGAGTCAAGTGTAAGTGGTTTACAGTAACCCAGTGAAGAAGATGGATGTTAAGTTGACTGTTCTGTTGAAACAGAAGGGGTCAACTCTAGATCATTGAAATCCATTCATATTTTTGTGAATGTTAATCCCAGGTCCAGGGATATTATCGCTGGTCGAGCTTTCTCATGCTCAATTTGACAGCACTTTGTAGAATCACTGATGAACACTACATGATCTATTGTTGCCTTTATAAAGACCTTCAAAGGAATAATGAGGTGAGTACCTTGCGTAAAGTGACAGGGACCTCATCAACAACATATCAGCATCTTTGGGTAAGATATTGACCAGAAAAAAAAGGCATCCTGATCTCTTGCTTATTTGGAATGGAGGAAGAGGGGGAAAGAGCATTTTTTCACCTACTTATGTGTTATAGGGAAAATACAATATTCTTTGATGTTACGCATTTCCTTACAAGATCAAATGAGACTACTGAAGCAGTGAGCCAGCTGTACTTCCTTAAAAGTACCATGTCATAGAACTTAAAACATAGAACATAGAACATAGCACAGTGTTTGTGCTGAACACGTTGCCCATTTAAACTGATCTTGTCTGTCTGCACATGTTCCATATCCCTCTACTCTGCACTTCCGTGCACTTATTTAAAATCTTCCTAAATACCACTAAGGTATCTGCCTCCACCACCACCCCTTGCAGTGCGTTCCAGGCCCCACCACTTTTTGTGCAAAAAAACTTGCCCTGCACGTCTCCATTAAACTTCCTCCCCTCACCTTATAGCTATGCCCTCTAGTGTTGAACATTTCCACCCTGGGTAAAAGGTTCTGACTGTCTATCTTATATATGCCTCTGATAGTTGTATATACAGGTATGTCATCCATACTTTTGCATTTGGGATGTTTTATATGAGATGCAGCATTAGAACCAGCCTAATATGTGTGAATCAAAGGACATCACCATCGCTGAATCAACCTGTTGTGGGGTTTGTCAGCACCGACCAGGAAACAAACTGATCCAACATACGAATACTTAAAAGCCACTACCGTATCTCCCTCTGAAGAAGGGTCTCGACCCGAAACGTCACCCATTCCTTCTATCCAGTTTTGTTGCCTGTCCCGCTGAGTTACTCCAGCATTTTGTGTCTATATACGAATGCGACTGCAGATCAACAAAAACTGAGGGTTTTTGTGTAGCAGTTTAAGAAGGCCCACCATATCCTTCTCAAGGGCAACAATGGTCAATCGATGTCAGCCTTTATCATAGCTTAGGTTTCTTCTCATTGCCACCTGAGTGATGGGTGTAAATGAGAAGGAACTTGCTGCTGAATTCTTATTCATGTCATCAGGTAAATTGATGAACACGTTGTCCTTGGCAAACAATACGTCTGCTACTTGCTCAATGCATCCATGGACAGAGATTATTTCAATTTTCAGCTGTCGCCATGGTGACTTGGAAGGAGCCTGTGTCAAAGCATTTAACGCCGAACTGACCTTCACCTTCACTGGAAGAGCCATTTTTGTGATAGCTGTTGTCTGCATAAAGATTGTCTGCATCTTATACGGACCATCTCAAGTGTGTCCTTTCATTTGCTTTTTATTTCCCTTTATGAATTCTGCCTCCTCTTTTAAATATTAGGGCACCATTCTGATTACTGTGTCAGCTGCAGTCCACCCCTGAATCACTACAGAGGCGAGGTGGTGCAGTTTACATCCAATTCCAGAGACATGAGTGCTAAGTTCTGATCTGAAGTTCAGTGCAGCACTGAGGGAACGTTGTATCATCAGTTGCCCTTTCACTTGGAAGGTCGGTGAAACCGCGGTTCAAATTTAGTTTAGAGCAATGGAAGCCTGTTCTGAGCTAACGTCATTTCAAAGACGTTTCCTCAACTATGGTTTGATAATGGCAAAAAAACTTATACTTAAATTCTGGAAAAACGCACCATCGTTTAAAATGTGGATTACAAATATGTCAGAAATATTACATCGCGAGGAAATGAGACGTGTTCTAGCAGGAAAACCAAAACAATTCTTTAAGATATGGTCGTCTTTCATTGATTTATTACAAGTGTAATATGTGCAACATAACCCTGGAAAGTAACCGTTTTAGAACTAGGTGAGGGATGTGTAACGTAACGAATTAGGCACATTCCCTTTCTTTTCTGTTTAGTTCTATCTTTTTTGCATTTTCTTCTGATTTCTTTTATTTTCTTATGGCCCCTTTATTTTCAGGGCTTTTTTCCTTCTTTTTTTTTAACACTTCTAAGGTCGCAGTCTATTTATCTAATTATTAATCATTAACCGTTAATTATTGCGCCCTACACATCACTACTATCCTCAAGCTTTTCTTTTTTCTTTCTTTCTTTTCTATCCAAAAATAAAGTGGTACATGAAATGTATTATGTTATATACCATGATTATTATGTACGTACATTGCTTCTAATAAAAATATTTAAAACACACAAAAACAAATTTAGTTTAATTTAGTTTCGAGAAAAAGCATGGAAACTGGCCCTTCTGCCCACCAAACCTCCACAGTGACCTTTGATCACCCATTCACACTAGTTCACTGTTATCCCACTATCTCATTCATTCCCTACACATTAGGCCATTTAACCTAGAAACCCGCATATCTTTCAGATGTGGAAGGAAACCGAAGCACTCGGAGGAAATCCATGTGATCACAGGGAGAATGTGCAAACTAAACATTGTCAGCACCCATGGTCAGGATCAAACCTGTATCTCTGGTGCTGTGAGGCAGCCACTCTACCAGCTGTGCCACTGTACTGGTGAGTGAGAAAAATATCAGGACAGTATTTTGAAGATGTTCAGTGGCGTTTTAACCGATATTATTCTCCAATTGTCATTCCATGATTATTAAAATGCAGTATCATTTGTTGCTTGTGACAGCTTGGCATGAAAAAAATAGCTGCTGCATTTCCTACATAAGGACCGTAACCATGCTTTGAGGGTATATAATTGACTGTAAAAAATCACAAAGTGCTGGAGTAATTCAGTGAGTCAGGCAGCATCTCTGGAAAACATGGATACGTGACTGAAGAAGGATCCCAACCCAAATGTTTGCCTATCTATGTCCCCCAGACATGCTGCTAGACCTGCTGAGTTACTCTGGCACTTTGTTTTTGTTTGTGAACCAGCATCTGCAGTTTCAGGTGTCTATCATTGAATGTAACTTGTGTTGAATTATTCTGTTATAAATGCTGTTATAAATAGGTCCTTTTTTTTGTTGGAAGTAACTTGATACCTGAAATAAAGTGTCTTGTCAGAAAGATGG
Source organism: Okamejei kenojei (assembly GCA_035221665.1). Taxonomy (NCBI): domain Eukaryota; kingdom Metazoa; phylum Chordata; class Chondrichthyes; order Rajiformes; family Rajidae; genus Okamejei; species Okamejei kenojei. Next base: position 59,700,162 of record CM069138.1, read on the forward strand.
AGCCAACAAACTCGTTGGTGTGCAAATTCATCAGCACTTGTGAAATACATGTAAATTAAAGATATAGTTTACATTAAAACTGAAAACTCCAGCCGTTGATTATGAAGATGGCATCCAAAAGATAGATCAGTGAATTAGCCCTTGTCGGTTATACAATGGGTGAGCTGCACTTGGAGAAGAAAGTAGAACAAAGCTCATGAAGTTTGGCATGCGAGCAATTTGAATAAATGTAAATGTTTTCTCATGTTTGTGATTCACAACACAGCCTTAAAGGGTAAAAAACCCTGCAGTGCCGGCTTTCAACATATTTGAATGTTGAATAGTGTTGATAAAAAAATATTGAAGTTTGAGTTCTGAAACTGTTGGGGTTATTCTTCACAAACAATGAGGGATAACTGATAAGGGACAATTTGCTGGCTCGAAGGGCCAAATGGCCTCCCCCTGCATCTATTTTCTATGTTTCATTTTCTATGAAACAGATTAGAAATGCTTTGACAAATAACATTGTATCAAACTGGCAACTAATGAAGTGTCAATCGATACAAGGAACTGCAGGCAGTATCTGAGGAGGGAAGTGGATAGACAACATTTTGGCTTGTGGCTCTTCTTCAGACTGATGGAGTAGAGGGGGGATAGCTGGAAGTATGGGGACGGTGTGAGTAAGAGCTGGCAAGTGATAGGTATATCCAGGCATATCAGTGCTGATGAATGGCAGATGGGTCAGTGGGAGGAGAGAATGATGGTGTCTCTCAGTGACATTCAGAACCACAATCCTGTTATTTTTCTCTAAGTCTTGTCCTAACATTTCCTGGGCAGCTTTGTCATTAAAAAAAAAACCCTTTAAATAATTGGGATGTGTTTCTCTCAATCAGACTTCACATTATTTAACACCATGTTCATGTATTCAAAGAACAGATCTTATTGTTGGGCTGAGACGTAGATTTGTTCAACCAACTGTACTTTGTTGTCCACTGTGGTAGAACAATGGTTACATTACTGCCCTTGTGTGCAGAAGGAAGGGAGAGGTGTTCCTGATCAAGAGTTTGAATTCCACCCTAGTAACTGGAGAGGTTAGAAACCATTAATCAAATAAACCTGGAATAAACATAGAAAAATAGAAACATTAGGAAAATAGGTGCAGGAGAAGGCCATTCAGCCCTTCAAGCCAGCACCTCATTCATTATGACCATTGCTGATTATCTAAAATCAATACCCTGTTCCTGCTTTTTCCCCATATCCCTTGATTCCTTTAGCCCTAAGAGCTAAATCTAACAAATACTTACCAGCAATGGTGATCATGGAATAATGAAATTATGAATAAACATCCATATGATTCTTACAGGGAAGGAAGGTTTCATCCTTGACTGATCGTGACGAGATCTTCCAATGTGGTTGACAGGTATGCAATTCATCCCCTCTGGTGTAAGGGTATTCAATTTAGTTTAGTTTAGTTTAGCTTATTGTCTAGTACCAATATATATTGTCTAGTGAAAGCCTTTTGTTGCATGCTAGCCAGACAACGGAAAGACATTACGTGATTACAATTGCATTTTCTGGTAAATTTTGCTGCATTCTATACTTTTTCTAGGATAGTCAAGAATTGTCTTTCCATTGACTGGTTAACACGTAATCTTTCACCATGACCCTCCACAGATTTTACCTCCTGAATATGAGTTGAGTGGGTTTAATTGAGTTTATTTTATTGTCCCTTGCAGGTACAGGGAAAGTTTTGTTGCATGTTAATCAGTCAACGGAAAGACAATACATGATTGCAATCGAGCCATCCACAGTGTACAGATACATGATAAAGGGAATAATGTGAATAACGTTTAGTGCAAGATAAAGTCCAGTAAAGTCCGATTAAAGATAGTCCGATGGTCTCCAATGAGGTAGATAGTAGCTCCAGACTGCTGTCTAGATGTTGGTAGGATGGTTCAGTTGCATGAAAACAAGGGACAATATTGAGATTGTCATGATGTCCATATCTTTTGACCAAATAAAAATGATTGTAGTTTACAACTAGAGAAGTTAGAAGGGAAAAATCTAGGTTATCAACAAAATATCAGCAGTAAATAATGGTCAGCTAATAACGTAAACTGAAGTTGTTAATTATCATGAGCATCTACGTGTCCTGATCCTTTTGTTGTTACATATTTTGTTGTTTATTCTCATGATGTAGGTGTGACTGACAATACCTGCATTTATTGTTGGGTACACTGGTTGCCCCATATCTAGTGAAGCTGCTTAGGCTTGGCCACATTGGATGGTCCGCAGCCATGTATAGGCCAGACCAGTACAATCAGTAAATTTCCATTCGCAGTTGGAATCTTCATCCATTAGTGGATCCAATTATGGCATTTGCAACAGTTCAGCAGTTTCATACTAACTGCTGTAGATGTACAAGTTTGTAGGTTAACTGGCTTCAGTAAAATTGTAAATTATACTTTGTGTGTAGGATATTGCTAGTGTATGGGGTGTTCACTGGTCAGTAAGGACTCGGTGGACTGAAGGACCCGATTCCACGCTATATCTCTAGGGTCTAAAGGATGTTTGAGCAAGTCAGCGTGATTTATTTGGGAATTGCACAACTAGTTATTACTGAACATTGAAGACACTGGAACGATTAAACAGAATATGTACAGATATCAAGAGTGGTCGCGTGGAATTAATGGATAGAATGCAACAAGTATCTGGAGAATAATGGTCACTGAGAAATAATGAATCAAAAACAAACAAAAACTTTAAAAATATTAATTGCTTGAATAGTAATGAATTCTCTGGAGGAATTTCCTGGAGAACAATGAATGAACAATTGCTGGGATTTTCCTCCCCAGTGCCAGTGCTGGAAGTAAGTTGGGTGGATCCTCTCCCCACTTGGTGACCGGTGATTGACCCCAGCAATATTTCCAGCTCATATTGTTTTTACATCATGCATTGGCTGGCTCCCAGCATGTTTCTTGCCTGTGCTGCAATAATTGTACTGGGGTCTGGCACCTCCAGACAGGTTTCTTACATCTAAAAACATTCTATGGCCACGTTAAGTTGCATTTTCTGGTACATTTTCCTGCATTTTATATACTTTTCAGGCTAGTCAAGAAAACCATTAATTCTAGATTTTCCAATTTTCCGATGACCTTTCAGTACGATTCTCCACAGACTTTACCTCTGGACTATGAGTTGAGTGAGTTTAGTTGAGTTCAGTTTATTACCCGTGTGTTGAGTTACAGTGAAAAGCTTTTGTTGCGTGCTAACTAGTTAGCGGAAAGACAATATATGAGCCAACCACAGTGTAGAGATACATGACAAAGGGAATAACGTGACTAACGTTCAGTGCAAGAAAAAGTCCAGTAAAGTCCAATTAAAGATTGTTTGAAGGTGTCCAATGAGGTGGATAGTAGCTCAGGACTGTTAGCTAGTTATTGGTTGGATGGTTCAGTTGTCTGAGAAGACAACTGGGAAGAAACTGTCCTTGAATCTGGACAGTAATTCCCCGCATGGGTCATGGTGCTTCACTGTACTTTCTGATCCCTTAATAAAAATGGATAGGTTTTTACTTGTACTTATTCCAATAAAGTGACAGGCAAGGTTATCTTCCAGCGCTCTACAGGAATAGGAGAGACCTCAAACTGGTCCACTCAATGTTATTCTTCAAAAGTGGAATCTTTGAACTAATAAGAAATAATCTGCCACAAAGATATTCCTTTAACCTAGGTGGCACCTGTGGCAATTGGCACTGATATCTACGTTCACATCTCATGCAAATTATGAGCATGGAGCCTATGATTTTGTGTCCATTCTCCAAGCTTATTGTTTTTAAGAGCTTCATCCTGGAAAGAGTGTATGCACCAATATGAAAAAAAAGACATTGTTGTGTAGGAAGGAACTGCAGGCGATGGTTTACATCAAAGATAGGCTCAAAATGCTAGAGTAACTCAGCGCGACAGGCAGCATCTCTGGAGAGAAGAAAAGGATGATGTTTTGGTTCAAGACCCTTCTTCAGACTGAGAGTCAGGGGAGAGGGACAATTACATTGTTGTTCCTGCCTTTGTTGAAAGTCCTGTCTGTATGAAAATGCACTAAAGACAATGTTGTCTTTCAATCTTAATTTATAAAATCCTCATCCTTCTTTTCAAGCCTGTTGGTGGCTTCAATATTCTCAACTTCCATAAACTCCATCAGCCCCATGACGTTACGTAACTTCCACATCTCCAATTCTGGGCTGTTTAACATTCCCCCTCTTCATCTATTCATCATTGGTCACTATAACCAATGTCTGTCATGACCTGTTGTACGCCCAAATGGTCCACAATAGCGCTACAGTTTTTGGACCACCTTACTCACCATTGTCCTGTGGTGTAGTGTATCAAGTTTTGTTCAGATTTATGTTATATTTTCCAGGTATTTCACATTTTTAACATTACAAAATCCCACTTTGAGAAGAATTTCTTCCATCTGCACTGGCAGTTACAGCTAAATATCCTATAGCGGAGCAAGATGCGCCACTCAGCGAAAAAGCGTAGTATCACATGTGTGATTGTCAACGCTATTTTATAGGGCATTTTATAGGGCTTCCCCCACACTGTCATGGCGTCCACATCTACAGCTCACTGTTCGGTATAAATAGCTCTAATCGCCGATGTGGACGACTCAACCTGTCTTTCTTCAGGTTCCCCAACAACAAAGAAAGGTGAGGAAAAATTATTGTTTTCTGTCGATATTATTCTGTCCTGAAAATGTTATTTTCCGTTCTCCCATTAACGGTCATTGGGAAACTAGGTTTGTCGATACATTAGAAAGTTATTAGAGTTATTTTGAATAGATCTTTACTTATCACAATAATAAAGTAATCAATTTTAACACTTTTGTACATTTTTGGTTTTGTTCTTGTAAGGGAGGGGTCTCCAAAATATGACCAGCGGGACACATTAGGCCCACCAGGAGATTTTTCGAGCTCAGATTCGAGTTTGGGAACGCGGAGGCTGTTACCGGTTATGTCCCTCGAATTGTCGAGACATCACAAGCAAAGATCACAAGCCCGCCATGAAGAAGGGTGCAATCAAAGATTATAGAACTCCGCTCTATAATCTTTGGGTACAATGGAGGGGAGGGGGGGTTCGATGGTGGAGGTCGGAATGGGATGGCTGCGCGTTATAACGTGCCATCATTCCACTCTCCCTCTCCCCTTTCTCCCTCTCCCCCTTCTCCCCCTTCTCCCCCCTCTACCTCTCCCCCTCCCACTCCCTGTCTCCCTCTACTTCTCCCACTCCCTCCCCCTCTACCTCTAATCCACTACCTTTACCTTGGCCCTTGTGGCTAAGGGGATCAGGGGGTATGGAGAGAAGGCAGGTACGGGATACTGAGTTGGATGATCAACCATGATCATATTGAGTGGCGGTGCAGGCTCGAAGGGCTGAATGGCCTACTCCTGCACCTATTTTCTATGTTTCTACCCCTCTACCTCTACCCCTCTACCTCTACCCCATCCCTCTACCTCTACCCCTCTACCTCTACCCCACCCCTCTACCTCTACCCCTCTACCTCTACCCCTCTACCTCTATCTCTCCCTTCCCTATGCCTTAGGTTCAAAAGAGGATAGAAAGAAAATACGTAATGGTCTTTGTAAGAAGATTTTAATAAGCTCTTCTACATTTAAGGTAAATTGACATATTAGCGGCAAAAAGCATCTTCAATATACAGGTCTCTCCACACAACTGAAAACAATTACACTTAAGTGATACATCATCCATTCTGCAGGCAGGTAGTTATAATCATTTTTTTTCTTATTAGTTAATCCTAAATGATATTTTCTGTAATTTCAGATGACATTAAGAGACATGAAGACGCAGTGAGCAGCAACAAAAGACACAACAAGAAAGAACTTAATAATTCTCATCTTCGACATTTAAATTGTTCTTATATTTTAAGAGTCATTCACATTTTAAACTTCATTTACTTATTTTTCTACTTTCCATGCCTGTGCAGGCCCGTACGAAGCTTTTCAAAAAGGGGGGTGGCATGACAGGATTACAAACATTTTAATGTGAAACAGCGTGAAGTCCCTCAAAGCCGGGGTCCAGGGCCCGCTTAAGGGCCCTGGAAGCTCAGGGGTTTGAGATGCTCTCTGATGCATTCTGAGTTATTTTGGAGCATTTTTGCACCAAATTTATGACCAATATTTCAGAAATTAACAGGAATCTAAGAGGTAGCTTTTTCACACAAAGGATGGTGGGTGTATGGAACGAGCTGCCAGAGGAGGTAGTTAAGGCTGGGGCTATCCTAATGTTTAAGAGACATTTGGACATGTACATGGATAGGACAGGTTTAGCTGGATATGGACCAAACGCATGTGAGTGGGACTAGTGTAGATGGGACACGTTGGTCGGTGTGGGCAAGTTGGGCTGAAGGGCCTGTTTCCACACTGCATCATTCTATGACTAAAAAGTTAAGAAGAAAAATGCATGTACATAAGTAGAGCAGATTTGAAAGCAGAGTGAAATGTAAAGGCAGAGAGCGGTTTATGGGTGGAAAGGAACATAGGAAAGGAGGGGGAGAGTGGGCTTGGCATATGGGTGAAGGGAAAATAGACACAAGGTGCTGGAGTAAATCAACGGGTCAGGCAGCATCTGCGGAGAATATGAATAGGCGACATTTCACAGAGTGCTGGAGTAACTCAGCAGGTCAGGCAGCATCTCTGGAGAACATGGATAGGTGACATGTCACAGAGTGCTGGAGTAACTCAGTGGGTCAGGCAGCATCTCTGGAGAAAAGGTACAGATTATGGTACCCGGACAAGACGCCGAAGCAAAAGACGTCGAAGCTAAAGAACGGAATGGAAACGAGGCCGAAACGCCAATAAACCGAAAGAGTCCGAAGACAAAACCGAAAGGATGGGACGCGTAAATGCAAACTAACCGAAAGGGCGGGACGCCTAAAAGCCTAAACCCAAGGAACCGAAAAGCTGCGTCGCCTAAAGTCTTGCCTTAAGTAGGTGTGAAGTGGTGAATGGTAAGGAGAGGGTGCAGGGTCCATTATTTGCAGACTAGGGTCTGGCTGTGTTTGTTGGGGAGGGATTAGCAGGGTTATGTTTCTGATTTTCAAACCTGCAGTAAAACTCATTCAGGTCATTACTCAGCTGACGATTGTAGTTGGTAATTCCTTGCATGCCCTTCCAAAGAGCGGGGGGCTTTCCTCAGCTGACGATTGTAGTTGGTAATTCCTTGCATGCCCTTCCAAACTGAAGAAGAGTCACTAGCTGAGAACTTACTCCTCAACTTCTCAGAGTACCTTTCCTTGGTGCTCTGATTCCTCTTCTCAGCTCTTTATCGATTAGGCTATCTTTTAACTCTTTAACGATTAGGCTATCGGCTTCACGTATATTTGCCCCAACCCCCTTGATCTCGAAATGGAAATGCTACATCTATATATAATGATCCCATTAAAATGTGTATTTATGTCACAAACTATGGAATTCATATTTTCAGTATTGTTATCAAGGAAAAGAAAGGAGCTCCAATTGTTTGATATTATTTGATATTATTTAATATTATTCATATGGAGTAAATATAATAGCTCTAAAACCTACCTTAATTTTGCAATGTCACTAACAATAATCCCCCTTTCCCTCTGCCCTCCACCTCTCTCTCCCTCCCCTATCTCTCTCTCCTCCTCCCATTCTTCCCCCTCTTACATTCCCCACTCTTTCACCTTCCTCCCTCCCATGCAGGGTTGGAGGGCCCGCGGGGGGGGGGGGGGGTATGCGAGGGCCCGTGGGGGGAGAGATGCGAGGGCCCGCGGGGAGGGGCAGAGTCCGCGAGGGGCTCAGGTCCGCTGCGGGGGGGGAATGAAAGGCGTGGGGGCAGTAGTGGGGGGTGATGTAGGCGGAAGATGGCATGGGCCCAGCTGGGGATGGGGGGGGGGGGGGGGAATGAAAGGCGTGGGCCCGGCGGTAGTGGGGGGTGGTGTAGGCGGAAGATGGCATGGGCCAGCCGGGGATGGGGGGGGGGGGGGTGGTGGTGTTGTGGGCCCGACGGCGGGAAAGGTGAAGGCCAGGCCAGGCCGGAGCGGCGTCGAGGTTACGGCCGCTGACAGTCGTTCCCACTCCCGCCAGGCGACGGGAAAATGGTGGCGTGGGCCCGGTGGGTGGGGAGGCGAGGGCCCAACGGGTTCAGATTCAGCCGTTCCCGATCCCACCCGGCAACGAGAGAACGGTCTCCCCGGACCACCCGCCAGCAGCAGACCAGCTCCCTGGACGCCAGGCGATGGACGGCACCGCTGCCTATCACCCTCCCCCCCCCAGTTCGGAGAAATTGAGTTTGCCACCCAGGTTAAGAAACAGATTCCCCCTACCGCAACGCAACATTGCACTACTTACCCAGACAGCATTGTGTATTGCTTGTGTATACTACTCTTATAACAAATGTAGAACACTTTGGTCAACGAGAGTTGTTTTTTAAATGTGCTATATAAATAAATGTGACTTGACTTGACTTGACAGACACGAGGCATCGAGGAGATCCCTGACTCTGATCTCTGAAAGGCTCCTCTAGTATCATTGGTGTGGACTGAAAATTGATCTGATCTGATCCCGCCCGGACCCACTGCGCACGCTCGGTGAGACAGCGTCATGTTACGTCCCTACTGCATCACCTGCTTATCCCAACTGCGCAGGCGTGGATGGCCACGATTTTTTTTCAGCCAGTGGGACGGAGCCAGCATTTTGGATAAACGCAGATTGTGCTCCAATTCTTTTTTCCTCTGGAATATTTCTTACTCTGTGAAAATAAGGAGGGCGCAACGCACCCAACACACCCCCCCTTCGGACGGCCATGCCTGCGTGTTCTTCATCATAATGGAAACCTAATGGGTAGGAATGGATGCTCTGTGGGAGAGCCACTAAGAGTGCATGGGGGGAGGTTGTGGGGAGATGGACTGAATGCGTGGGGGGGGGGGGGGAATGGCAAGAGGCAGAGTGGGAGGGTGAAGGGAGCAGGGGTGACGGAGTGAAGTGCCAGCCTACCAGGCGTGAGTGACTGCACTGCCAGCCCACCAGCTGTCAGTGACTGCACTGCCAGCCCACCAGCTGTAAGTGACTGAACTGCCAGCCCAATAATCCTTTCAGTCCACCCTCTCCCCCTTCTCTCTCACAGAGTCTGTCACCAGTTTTGAGAAGAATTTCTGGCAGTTTCTCAACTGCCAGCTTGCCAGGTCTGAGTGTCTGTACTGCCAGGCCTCAGCGGCTGAGCTGCCAGCTGAAAGAATCCATTCGACCCACAATGTCCATACTAGCCCCCTGGAAACCAGTCCTTTGGCCCACAACACCCACACTAGTGCAACAGAAAGCTCCCCCCCCCCCCCCCCCCTCCACTGGCCAGCAATATTGGAATTGGTGGAGAGATGGAATATTGCGTTGGGTAACAAGCCCAACAGGTCCCACTTAGTCTTGGTATTGTACATAAGTTGGAAATGTTGTCCTTTGTTTGAAATATGTTGAATTTGACCTCACTTTTATTGATTAGGTGATATGCAAAACACTGCAACCCTGTATATGTCATTCACAAAATGATGTAAATAAAAAGAGTTTTCCTTGTTTATGAAGTTCAATTTAGAGTTATTTGAAATTGTGGGGGTTGGTGCAAAATACTGCTGACCCACAAATGTGTCGTTATGAGACATTCACATTTTTAAAATCCATGTCTCAAAATAAAGCAAGAAGGTCCCCATGTTATTTGACCAACTTATCGGCTGAATTTAAATATGTAGGTATGTATGCACTAGTTTTGCTCCTAATTCCCTCTTCCAAATCATTAATATATATGGTAAACAGTTGCGGCCCCAACCGAGCCTTGCGGCAAAAAATTCCAGAAGATTAATCAAGCATGATTTTCCTTTCATAAATCCATGCTGACTTGGACTAATTTTTTCACAGCTATCCAAATGCCCCATTATTACATCTTTAATAATTGACTCCAGCATCTTTCCCACCACCAAAGTCGGGCTAACTGGTCTGTAATTCTCCGTTTTCGCTCTCGCTCCTTTCTTGAAAAGTGGGATAACATTAGCTATCCTCCAATCCACAGGAACTGATCCTGAATCTATTGAACATTGGAAATTGATATATATATATATGCATGTATATGTACATATGTATGTGAATATATGCAAGTATATAGAAACATAGAAAATAGGTGCAGGACAGGCACGTGCCGTGAGTACTTACTCAGGGTAGGCAGTCAGCCGGCTTTTTAAAAAAAATCTTAAACCGCGCATGCACGGATTGTTCCCTTCGTAAAAAATAAAAAATAAGTAACAATTCAATTTTATCAAGGCTTCTCAATCTCCTTCATTTTCTAATCACTGAATGGGTGGGGGACGGAGGATGAAGGCAGGTGGAGAGATGGTGGGAAAAACGGGAGCACACCTTATTGAATGACAATACTAATTCAAGGGTCCATTTGGAGGGAGAGTTCCTTTCACAGCGTGTGGAGAGTCTGTGCCAGGGGTTAAAGATGCGGGGAGGGCAGGAGTGTTGAAAAGGAGGAGGGTCAGAGATCATGTCAGACTCACTCACCGCTGCCGCAGCGCTCTGGGCACGGACAGCAGAACTGGCCGCCACTTCCGAGGATAGAAGCAGCTCGGGTGCGAGCGGCCGCCGGGACCAGACAACAGAACCGGCTGCCACTTCAGCGCCTTCTGCCGGCCCGCTCACCTCTGGCAGTTCTGTCCGTCTGAACATCTCTCATGTCAACCGCATCCCGCAAATCCTTAAATTCCCACAGCTGAGTAACCTCAACTGGTCCCGTGAATGCGCTATCGGAATTTAAAGATTTGCGGGATGCCGGCCGGCGAGCGGCAGGTGAGAGATGTTCAGACGGAGAGCACGGCCAGAGGAGACGGGGACAAGCAGACGGGGCTGAAGTGGCAGGGTCCCGGCGGCCGCTCAAAGTCAGTCACCTGAGCTGTTTCCTTCCTCGGAAGTGGCGGCCAGTTCTGCTGTCCGTGCCCGGAGCGCTGCGGCAGCCACCCAAGCTAATTCGCTCCCTGGCCACAATAAAACCATACAGCAAATACAGCACGGAAACAGGCCATCTCGGCCCTTTTACTCCGTGCCGAACACTTACTCTCACCTAGTCCCATCTACCTGCATTCAGACCGGAGCGTGGCAAGTGGGTTACTGACCCCAGACCTCTCCTTCACAACGCCAGACACCCCAAACACTGTGAACGGAGCTCTCCCCCCCACCCCGGGAAATACAGTATTTATAAAAATTAAGCACCAAGAAATGCACTTACCACGTTATTGGTACATTAAGTCCATTCTTCACTCTTTGTTTCCTGAGAAACGATTAAAATAATGGCAATCCATATTCGAAAATCCCGCCAAGAAACTCGCGCTGGGCATGCGCAGTATACTGCTGCGCCTGCGCAGTACTGCAAAGGCAGAATTTCTGCTGCTTTCAGCTCCCCTTGAAACTGACGGCTCAGGCAGCGCTGACGCCCCGTGGGCTGCACAGCCCTTCCCGTGTTACAAGCGCTGCGGATGAAAGGCACGGGAAATTATGCCTACTTAAGAGATCCATCTCTTAGATAGGCATAATTCTCCCATGCCTTTACTATTTATATTTAATAATTGCCATTTCATAATCTTAGTCAAGGTAGGCAGTGCCTACCTTGCCTACCCTGACGGCACGTGCCTGGTGCAGGAGTAGGCCATTCGGCCCTTCGAGCCTGCACTGCCATTCAATATGATCATGGCTGATCATCCAAACTCAGTATCCTGTACCTGCCTTCTCTCCATACCCCCTGATCCCTTTAGCCACAAGGGCCACATCTAACTCCCTCTTAAATATAGCCAATTAACTGGCCTTAACTACCTTCTGTGGCAGGGAATTCCACAGATTCACCACTCGGGTGAAAAATGTTTTTCTCATCTCGGTCTAAAAGACTTCCCCCTTATCCGTAAACTGTGACCCCTTGTTCTGGACTTCCCCAACATCGGGAACAATCTTCCTGCATCTCTCCTGAACAACCCCTTAAGAATTTTGTACGTTTCTATAAAATCTCCCCTCAATCTTCTAAATTCTAGCGAGTACAAGCCTAGTCTATCCAGTCTTTCTTCATATGAAAGTCCAGCCATCCCAGGAAACAGTCTGGTGAACCTTCTCTGTACCCTATGGCAAGAATGTCTTTCCTCAGACTAGGAGACCAAAACTGTACACAATACTCCAGGTGTGGTCTCACCAAGGCCCTGTACAACTGCAGTAGAACCTCCCTGCTCCAATACGCAAATCCTTTTGCCATGAATGCTAACATACCATTCGCTTTCTTCACTGCCTGCTGCACCTGCATGCCTACTTTCAATGGCTGGTGTACAATGCCACCCAGGTCTCGCTGCATCTCCCCTTTTCCTAATCGGCCACCATTCAGAGAATAGTCTACTTTCCTGTTTTTGCCACCAAAGTGGATAACCTCACATTTATCCACATTATACTGCATCTGCCATGCATTTGCCCACTCACCCAACCTATCCAAGTCACCTTGCAGCCTCCTAGCAGTGAGAATGAAGAGCACGGGACTTCGGGCCCCTATCCCTACTATCCTACTGGCAAATGTACAGTCCCTTGAAAACAAAGTGAAGGGCTTAAGGGCAAGGCTGCTTTATCAAAGGGAGCTGAGGGAATGCTCTGTGTTCTGTTTCACAGAGACATGGCTCACCCCCAGCTCCCCAGACTCAGCGGTCCAGCCTGAAGGGTTCTCCATCCACCGTATGGACTGTACACTGACATCTGGGAAAGGAAGAGGAGGGGGCGTCTGCCTCATGGTCAACTCTGTGTGGTGCTCAGACGTGGCAGTCCTGTCCAACCCCTGCTCTCCACACCTCGAACATCTGGCGGTGAAGTGCCGTCCCTTCTACCTTCTGAGGGAATTCACCTCCATCATCCTGACCGCGGTCTACATCCCACCCCAGGCAGACGTCCGTCTGGCACTGGAGGAGCTGCACGCCATGGTCAACAAACACCAGACGTCTTACCCCGAGGCATTTACTACCATTGCTGGGGACTTCAATAAGGCAAACCTAAAGAAATCACTCCCCAACTTGCACCAACATGTCACCTGCTACACCAGAGGACCAAACACCCTCGACCACTGCTACACCACCATCAAGAATGCCTACCGCTCTCTCCCTCGCACTCACTTCGGTAAATCCGACCATACTGCGGTGCTGCTTCTCCCTGCCTACAGGCAGCAATTAATGAGCACACCCCCAGAGGTGAGGACAGTACAGAGCTGGTTGGGGGGGGGGCAGAGGAACAACTACAGGACTCTTTGGAGTATGTAGACTGGGCAATGTTCAAGGACTCGGCAACGGACTTGAACGAATACGCCACAGTCATTACAGACTTCATTAAGAAATGTGTGGAGGACTGCATCCCCACCAAAACCTTCTGAGTGTTTCCCAATCAGAAACCTTGGATGAACTGTGAGATCCACACTCTTCTGAAGACCAGACACCGGGCATTCATGTCTGATGATACAGTGGTCTACACGAAGTCCAGATACGACCTTGGTAAGGCCATCAAAAAGGCCAAAATGGACTTCTGCTCCAAACTGGAGGATGAGACAGATGTTCGGCAGCTGTGGTGGGGCCTGAATGCAATCACCTCCTACAAGGCGAAACCAGGAGGCAGCTCAAAATTTGGCGATACATCACTCCCTGATGAGCTCAAAGTGTTTTACGCACGCTTTGATAAGGAGGACACCGATGTGCCTTCCCGAGCCCCCTTCCCGGAAATTTGACCTGGAACTCCCGATGTGGTCGCTCGTTAGGGATGCATTCATCCATGATCTAATTAATTATCGGCAGCATGTGGTCGACATTTCAGTCTCAGTCACAGAGGCCGACGTCAGGAAATCATTCAGAGGGGTGAACCCTCGAAAAGCATCTGGACCTGATGGTATACCTGGTCGTGTTCTAAAAACCTGAGCGGACTAACTGGCTGGAGTTTTTACGGACATTTTCAACCTGTCACTTCTGAGGTCTGAGGTTCCCACCTGCTTCAAAAGGGCATCAATAATACCGGTGCCCAAGAAGAGCAAGGTGACATGCCTCAATGACTATCGACCAGTGGCACTAATTGCCTCGTCCACATATGTATATATGCATGTGTATATATGTATGTGTATATATGTATACATGTGTGTATATGTATGTATGTGTATATGTGTGTGTGTATGTATGTTTGTGTATATATGTGTGTATATGCATGTTTGTGTTTATATATGTGTGTATATGTATATATATATGTGTGTGTATGTATATATATATGTATATGTGTGTATATGTATGTATGAACATATGTATGTATGTATATGTGTGTATATGTATGTATGAACATATGTATGTATATGTATGTATATATGTATGTATATATGTAGTAATGTATGTATGTGTGTGTGTATATGTATGTGTGTATATATATGTGCGTATATATATATGTGTATATATATGTATGTGTGTGTATATATATATTTATATATATATGCATATATTTATGTTTATAATTATATATATATATATAATTGCCTTTATGGTTTATGTACATCATCTGACATATAAGATAAAGAAAGTAATAGTGATGCTTTAAATCAAAGTTGGTTCTGATCCATGAGAATGAACTTTATTTATCTCTAACTTGCCACTCACACACAGGCGCACACACTCATATAAATATATATACAAGTTAAATTTAATTTTGTGCACAGTGTGTGTAAAGCAATACAAGGGAAACTGCACAATACAATGCAAGGGAAACTACACAAAGGAGGGGGCTGGGGACAAAAGATGGGAGGGAAATGGGGGAACAGGGGGAAAACATTTACAAAAATATTAACTAAAATATGTGAAGTGATAGATTAACTATATCAAACACTACAACACTGATTACACCATTGATGATAGAGCGGAGTGCACAGCGGGAGGCATACTGGAAGTCACGTTTTGCATAAACAAATGGCGCCGTGACATTCTGTTACATACCACATGTCAGTCCATTGGATTTCGGGGGAGTGGTCTATCTTGCTCCTCTAGTATCTTTGGTTACAGCTATGATGTCACAATGGGATTGTAGCCCTGCTCGATACAATGTTGCAATCCCAGGACACTGAGTCCTGGCAGCCCTCGCAAGTGCAATTCTATTTTTTTTAAAGTTTCAAATGAGGGAGGGTGAATAAGGTGAAATGAGCCACCCCTGCACAGTTGGGGCCTATGGGTGAGTGGTGGAATATTGCGTTGAGGGAACAGGTTGTGTTAGGGGAACGGGTAAGTGGTGGAATAGGCCCCCCGTGGGGGCTATGGGTGAGTGGGGGAATAATTGAAGAAGGTTTCGGCCAGAAAAGTTGCCTATTTTCTTCGCTCCATAGATGCTGCCGCACCCGCTGAGTTTCTCCAGCACTTTTGTCTACCTGGTGGAATATTTTGTTGGGGGAACGGGTTGCGTTGGGGGAGCAGGCTTCCCGTGTGACAGGGACCCAACGGGTTTCCACTTGGTCTAGTCTCACCTAAAAGTTACATACATAGGCCAATGTTAAAGTCTCTCTGATAATACTCCAGTGAAGTTTTTTGGGGTTTATGTTAAAAGGTGCAAGTAATTAACATTGTTGTTTGGGTCTTGGATGAATGTTGACCAGTTAAATGAGGTGGAAAAGAATGGCAAATACCCATGGAATTGTACTTCAGGCTTGATTATACAAATGAGACACAATGATTATGGTGATATATGGAGATATTAATTACGGCAGTAAAAAAGTAGATGTGAGATTTTGTTTTGTTAACAAATTTGCATTAGAACTTCAGCAATTATCAGGTGCAAAGTAAAGATTATATTGGTCGGAACCTGTTTAATATTCCCCAACTGCCATGCGGACTTCCCTCCTTATGCAAAGGAATTATTTAAAAAATATTTTAAATTAAATAATATGTTTGAATTCTTGAAGAAAGTATCAAATACCAAATGGACAATAATGGAGTTGTAGCTGGATTTCCAAATTACATTAGATGACTTGTTTTGTGAATGGCCACCTGTCAATCTTAGAGGAATGTAAAATAAAGATAAATCTTTGGAAAAGACAAGACATTGGCTGAAGGATAAAATTCAGAGGAAGTTATGGCCTAGGAGAAAGTATTAGATTGAAGCTGTATGAAAGGTGCCTAAAACCTGTATTATATTTTTTAATCAATAGCTTATTCAGAAATTGAATATAATTTAATCACTTTCACCAAATATGCCTACAGTGAAATATAAGCAGCGTCTCTGCGCAAACTTCAATTAAGTATAAACTATCACACATCGACTGAATGATAGGCATTTTACATGTTCCAGGAATATGAAATTGAAATTGCTTCATTTGAGAAAGATCTAAGAGCCTTGGTCAACTCGGCCCTTAATATCCAACTGCAACACAATAAATGAATCCTGAACAATTGCATAAAAGCAGCAACAAAAAGGAGGAGTTGTGTTGCAATGTAACAATATATTCTGGAAGTCGTTGAATAAACTTCAAATTATTTGTGAAAGTGATGGCTGATGACTCATAGAAGTGGACTCCCCATTTGTGGAGGGACAAATGAATGAAATGGAAAGGGACATCCTCTTTCACCATGAGCCCAGAAAGCCCTCTCAATGTATAGTTAAGTGGTAACCAGTAGAGGCTGCAGATTAAGTCAAGAGTCAAGTCAAGAGAGAGTCAAGTGTTTCATTGTCACCTGTATGGACAAGGGAACAATTGAATTCATATTTGCAGCAGCATAACAGGCTTGTAAACATAATAGTAAGATTAAATGAGAACTTACCAGTTTGAAGTTTGATCGTTATTTTATGAGGAGTTACGATGAGGGATTACGTGAAGAAGACCCGCCTGGCGCATGCTCGGCATACTTCAAAGCAGCGGCGTGAAAAACACAGAACCAATAGCCGGAGTAAGATAGTAAGGCTTACATAGACTAGAACTACCAGATGATCATTTATATTATGAGGGTTGGGAGTAGAGGGCATGTAATCCCTCATCGTAACTCCTCATAAAATAATGATCAAACTTCAAACTGGTAAGTTCTCGTTTAATCTTACTATTTTACTTCAGAGTCACGTGAGTGACTACGTGAAGATTTTGAAGCTCTGTGATTTTCATGCCGTAGATCATTCCATACGACACACTGCTTGAGTTTACACAGTAGTGAGTAAATAATATATATTGCTTGAAATTATACAATAAATATTTTAATATTTTAATAATAATAATAAAAAGAAAAGTAATAACCCCTCTATCCCTGGGGAAATTACAACAAATGATATGCAACAAAGCAAACAATTTGAACAGAACCCAACACAGCATGTGCAACCCTGGCACTGTGACAACAGGTTTATCATAAAATCTAGAAAAGTTCCTCTTTAGACCATCCTGCGGTCTCCAGAATTTGGTCGAGCGGCATGTCCTGCAACTTTGCCGCGGACATTGATACCGCCCTTGTGGAGTGAGATTTAAACACATCAGTGTCTACTCCAGTTAATCCAGAACCTGTTTATCCATCTAGAAATAGTTTGTACTGTCACTTTTTTTATATGTTTCTTGTGGGTAATGAACATTGGTGTCTCACAATCTCGGAGACTCTTAATTCAATATATATTAACTCAGATGCTTAACCACACACAATGTTTAGTTGACAGAGTATGTCTTAAAGATTACATTGTTTCCAGCCTTTCTTGGCTTGCTTTGCTTGCTTAGATTATTGACATAAAACATCATTTTATCTACAGACAACTGCATACAATGTAACCGTAACATTTGTAATGTTTGTACTCATTGTGCTGATATTAATGTCATCAGCATAACCACTTTAAATATTAACTTCTGAAAAGACAGTGACGTAATTGGAGTCCATTGCCGAAGCAATGTGAGAACTATACTGACATCCCAGATTTCTGTATATCTGGGTTTGGTAGGATTTTATTAAAATTCCTCTCATAAATCGGGATATTAACGGATGAGACCCGATAAATTGTCGTTCTGAAAATTATCCTAAATAGGAGGACAAAGCACTCCGAGCTCCATTAATGGTACTATAACTCAGGTGCAACATAGCAAGGAACTCCAATACATCCGATATGTTTGCAGTATGATAAAATATATCTGACTATATACAGAAGATTTCAGATTCCTTATATGAAACATATATTGTTTCTTAGTGCTATATCTCCAAGCTGCAGTTATGACATCCATGGTCCTATCCGACATTCCATCAGAACCTGCAGATTAACAATTAATATGGCCATGTAATGGATGACGTCTGCTGTTACTGGATGTACCAACAATTACTGCACCTGGGATTTGTCATGAATGTCTGAATCATCATTCTGAGCACCAATGGGAACAATGGCTGTGTAGTAATGGTCCCTAGATAAGGGACGTATCAGATATTGAACTGATAAGAACAGATACTACACTTGATCTTAGCCAAAAGGCCGAGAAGCAATAACAGTTTGGAACCACCAAATGCCTGCGGCGGAGACTTGCTCTATTTTAGTGACACATTGCTTAATCAGGCAAAATGGCGAAAACATAAAAGACTATACTTCCCCAATGTAGCGAGAATGCATCCACTGCTAATGCTCCTGGGTCTGGCTCCCATGAGACACATTTAGACCACTGGAGATTTAATCCAGACACAACAGATCAACATTTGGTACTCATACTGTCTGACAATCTTTTTTTTTAACTTTTTGAATTTTAACATTCATTCTGTACTGTCATTGAACTTTCGTGATCTGTTGTCTTACCACAATATTGTGTTCTCCCACAGCTGTGGTATTGTCTACTCCCAATAACTCCAAATAATTCATACCATGTGTTTGGAGAATTAAATCGTTTTGACAGTCCATCGACCACCACAACTGGTGTCGCTGTCCTTGGCTCCCCATCCGAGAGCACTCCCATCAGTCTGTAATACCACTGAAGACTACTGAACAAGCACATTTTTACTTCTGTAACTTGTGCAACATTGAGAATCCATCATTGCAATTCAGCTCAACATTTTTAGTTGGTAACTGCATGGACCTAATCAATGACCTGCACGCTTTTTACGCTTATTCTCTGGTCTTTGCAGACTTTGATCACTTTATTTTACCACTATCACTTTACCAGTAACCGTAGCTACTTCTTGGGTGGTGGGATAATGTTTTTTACCAAGACAAGTACAGGCATTTGTAACATCCCCAAACTTAATTGTTGGTAAAGTTACTGACATATCAGCTGTATTAATGACAAACCCCAAATAATCAATTGTTTGGGATGCCTATAACTTACATGTTGTTTGGATGTACAGAACCTGAGCCTTTCAATAGGCTTATGGTTGCTGAACCCAGTTCTTCAGCTGTCTCCCATTTACAATTAACATATCCTCTAGATAAGTCATTACAATGTGATTCTGAGCCTTCATTAACACCAGTGCTGGTTTCAATAATTGTGTGAGCAATCTGAGGGTTGAATTTAACCCATTAGGTAATTCCTTCAGCTGACCAATCCAATTAATTTAAGTACCTGAATAATAAGGCATCTTTTTTAGGTCTAATGATAGCCATATAGCAGCCTTGTGATAACAACTTCGTTACAGTGTTGAAGTGTACTTTTTTTTAATTGCCTACACTATAACTGAACTATAAATTTAAGTTTGTGAGCCCCAGAATTACTCTGCAACCCCCATACTTGTGTCTGAGATATATTATCGCTACCTGACGAGTTCCTGGTACATTCAAACACCAAGCCGATCAGATTTAATGCAGAATTACAAAACAATTGTAATCTTACAACCGACCAGAGGTTGTTTCCCAGAAATTCCATGTGTGATGGAATGACGTTTCTGTACTTCCGTAAATGAACCAGAAGATCTCCTTCTCTTAATTTAGGGGTTCGTATTCAACCTGTTTGTTTTCTCAAAGCAGGGATGAGAAGTTTTATAAGGCAAATATCCTTAATTGTTTGGGCAGTTTTTCATCAATCATAATTCTGGTTATAGCTTGCCCACATAATCCTGCATTTTTTGGATATAATGTTAGCCAAATGGCAATTTTAATCATACAATTGGGTTCGAATATGCATTGCAGAGTAACGCAAGCATGTCTTAAAAGTATTGGACATTATCGACCCATGTATGTCTTCCCCAAATGCAGTGATGCCAACTGAATATCAGCTAGAGGACATGCTGGAACACATTTCCTGTCCTCGCATTGTTACACTCATGGGTGCCCAATTACTGAGTTACTTTTGGCACCCTGAGCGAGGCACAATAGACGGGTGTTTTATATATTTTTTACTGTTTCAGTCATAACAGTTTCTTTGAGTAGGTGAGAAACCAAATAATGTTGGCCGCCAGGTTCATCCATAGCCTCACCAGTCCATACCGATATAGCAAAACTTGGTGCTACATCGGGAACACCCGGAGCATTTCTATTGTGCTCTGGTGTATACTCATAAATAGGGACACCAGCTTCAGGGTCAGTTTCATCCTGCCCTGGTACTCCCGAGTCTTTGCTCTAGGAGACTTCATCCAGACCTAAACAAGGCACTGGTGAATGAGATTCTCATTTTTCATAGGCACCATACTCAGTGTATGGAAACTCCTTTCGGAGCCTGCCTTAGAATCTCATGGGTCTTAAAACCCTTAATTGTTCAGAATTTTGAGCATTTTATCTTACTCTAAATACTTCATCCAGACCTATGTAAGGCACTGGTGAATGAGATTCTCATTCTTTATAGGCATCATACTCAGTGTATGGAAACTCCTTCGGAGCCTGCCTTAGAATCTCATGGGTCTTTAGAACCCTTCACTGGTTAGACTTTGAAGCATTTTATCTTGCTCTAGGGATCTCATCCAGACCTAACCAAGGTACTGGAGAATCAGAATCCCATTTCCATAGGCACCATACTCAGCGTATAGAAACTCCTTTGGAGCCTGCCTTACAGGAAGACATACCTGGGTCAAGAACCCTTGACTAAGTCAAGTGTGGAGCATTTTCTCCATTTCCAGCCTCCCACACATTCTTGTCCTCCCTTGGAGGAGAGTTACTTCTTGACTATTTTGTATTTATGCATAAACCATATATGTTTAAAATTGTAATTCTGACAGGCACATTCTGCTTGCAGAATATTTGTATTAACCTCAGTACCACACAGGGTTATATACATTTCCATAAAGAAATTTCATCTGGTAACATATACTCAAGAGCAGACATTATTTAACAATTACTGGGTATTTGGAGCCGGCATTTAGCGCAGCCGTTATCTCCAAACCCGATCTAAATAGCGGTAAATAGCGGGAGCCGGCTTTTAAAGCAGCCCTTATCTCCCGATCCGATCTAAATCGGAAACTGCGGTTCCAGCGCGTTCTATTCAATTACCGCAGTTTAAAAATACATTCACTCTAGCTGGCTCCGTATTTCGAGCCAGAGTTACAGAGTTTAAAAAAAAAAAATCAAAATACATCAGCACTCTAGCTGGCTCTGCAGACTTACAGAGTTTAAACCCACTAGCAAGAAAGTTCAACAGCGACTTACCTGCGGGTTAAACTTACGCTGGTGGGAGCTGCGCTCTCCACCCTGTCGGAGCTTCACATGCGTCGACGTAATGCCGAGCATGCACCAGGCGGGACTTCTTCACGTAGTCACTCACGTGACTCCGAAGTAAAATATACTGTACATGGATAATATATAATAAACAAAAACAATAATAAATGAATAACCCCAATAGCCGTGCCAAAAATAAAATGTTCTTAATGTAACTAAAGGCAGTCATAGTCAGAGTAATACAGCAAGGAAACAGGCCCTTCAGCCCTACTTGCCCATTCCGACCAAGATCCCCATTTACCACAGTCCCACTTGCCCACTTTTGACCCATATCGGTCAAAACCTTTCCTATCTGTGTACACGTCCAAATGTCTTTTAAATGTTGTTTTAGTACCTGCTCAACTACCCCCTCTGGCAGCTCGTTCCATAAACCCACCACACTCTGCGTGAAATTGTTGCTCCTCAGGTTCCTATTAGTTGACTTAAACAAATACAGCAAAGTTACTCTTCTATAAATGTCTTTCAAATGGTCGTAGTTCACCATTGAGTTTAGTGTAGTGTTGTGTTGGGAAGACGATATCCTTGAACCTGGTGGTCATGAACCTTCTTCCCTACGGTAGCGGCCAAGTGACCTGCTAAAGACCTGCATCCAGAACAGGAGGTTTAATGAGTCCAGGACATTTTCGTCATCTCCCTTACCCTCAAATCACCACTTGCCTTGTATTCTGTTAATTGCAGTTCAATCTTAATCTACCTAGGAACATTTTCTATCAAGCAGGACTTGGAAATAACAATCATACATCTTACCACACTCTCACTCTTAACACGGTTGCTAACTAAAGCCTATTTCTTCCACAAAATGCCAGCTATTTCACCAGGCTACATCATCCAACAATAATGGAACACATTCACAAAGCCATACATCCCCTTCCTTGTCGAAAAATTTGGCCTACAATTCAAGGCATTAAGAGCACTGAGGCAGGGAACAAGCACAGAAGACCAGTGGTTACCCTAGCAATTACTGAACTGCAGCTTCAGAGGCAGTAGCCACAGAATCCTCTAACAGCACATAAAGTGGCAGCGTGTTAAGAACTCATCTTCCTGCTCACTTTCCACTCCTCTCTCACCCCATAGTCTCCCTCTTGCACAACCTTGCACCTCCTCTCCAAATCTGTCCCCATTAGCCAAGCCTTGACCCTTTCTCACTTCATGCGGCAAAGATATCCCAGCTGACCAAGATGAGCCGCTTGAACGACTATGTAGCAAACTGATAGAGATCATTTCACAATTTCATCTGACATCTGTAGCCACTGGATCAGATGATAACTCTTCCTATGATTTAAATGATATCTTTGTGCCAGTTTCGTCCATGAAACTGAGGAACTCAGAAAGGGAAATGCACAAAGGTAATTAATGCTCAGTATTATTTACCTTGGATAGATAGCAATATGGAAACATTGTGGAAAGAAGTTGGTCTCATACGCAGTACAATAATTCGCAAAGTCAAAAGTCAAGAGCATTTTTAATTGTCATACCAGTGGAACAATAAAATTCTCACTTTCAAATTAGCAGCATAACAGGCCTGTGAACACAATACACATGTAATAAAAAAACATAAACTGCTGGAGTAAATCAGCAGGTCAAGGGGCATCTGTGGAGAACATGTGAGGATCAGTGAGTTTCGGGCAGACGAGAGGGGGTCCGTCACTGAGTTGGTTCTCTAGAAGTTGATGATATTTCGCTCAATGTGCATCGCTGTAAACAACCGTAGAGCTCAGCGTCCTGGGCAGCAAATTGTTATTTTTGATTATGCTGGCTGTCATAATTGAACAGTTGCTTAGTTTAGTTTTGAGATACAATGTGGAAACTAGCCCTTCGGTCCACTGAGTCCGTGTCGACCACCGATCCACATATACTAACATTATCCTGCACAGTAGGGACAATATACAATCTTTACTAAAGCCAATTAACCTACAAACCTATATGTCTTTGAAGTATGGGAGGATACCAGAACACCCAGAGAAAACACACTTGGTCCTGGGGAGAACATACAAACTCTGTATAGACAGCATCCGTAGTCAGGATTGAACCTGGATCTCTGGTGCTGTAATGGCCCTGTCTCACGGTGAGAGTCCACCCATGAGTGACCCCGAAAAAAAACAGACTCGTGGTTGTGTACAAGATTCCAAGTTTATGTTCAAGAGTTTAACCGAGTTCCCACGGGTATGTCCAAGTTTGCCGTTTACTTCTTATTTCTGCGGTTCCAAGTTCGTCTCCCGAGTTACCAAGTTCCTCTCCCGAGTTACTCTTGAGCCAACAACGGCTACCGACATGTGGAAAAATCATCACGTGGTAAAAGTGATGTCATACAGTTTTTTTTTTTCACTATAAAAAGACCTAGTCTGAAGAACGATCTCGATCGGAAACATCACCTATTTCTTTTCTCCAGAGATGCTGCCTGACCAGCTGAATTAGTCCATCATTTTGTGTCTCTCTTTGGTTTAAACTAGTATCTGCAATTCCTTCCTTCAAACGTTTAGAGCAGTTTGTTTCAAGAAGCAATCCTTCCAAAATTGCATTCAAAAGTCCATTTGAACTGCTTTTGTTCAAGGTCTGGCATCAATCATAGGCTGTTTTTTTTGCCCGGGGGAACTGCAGATGCTGGTTTACACCGAAGATAGACACAAAATGCTGGAGTAACTCAGCGGGACATGCAGCATTTCTGGAGAGAAGGAATGGGTGACGTTTCTGGTCGAGTCCCTTCTTCAGACTGAAAAAAAAAGTTTCGACCCTTCTCTCCAGAGATGCTGCCGGCTTGGCTGAGTTACTCCAGCTTTTTGTGTCTAGTAAGATTGTTTTATTCCCTTAATTTATCTCTCATCAAAACATTTGTAAACTTCTAACAAAAAGATTAGGTAAATTGAACATAAACGTTATTTTTTCCCCTGACAGCAAGATCCGTAGACCAGAGGGATAGCAGTGTGTCTCTCTCTACTCACCCAGTATGTCTGTCAGAGCAGCCGTCCCACCATCGCGACTTAAACTGTATAAAAAGCAGCGGCTCAAAACATTGCTGATTGGGCTGATCTGACCAGAAACCACCCCTTTCACACTCTCCCCAGCCCTGGGAAACAACGTTTTCAGAGCCCTACAGCCACCCCAGCCTGCCCGCAACCTCTGAATGAAAGACAAAGCTCAAACTCTGCACCGAGGTCAGGATCTAACGTTGGTCTCTGGTGCTGCCAGGATGATAACAAATTATCAATTAAAAGAATTGAAAGCAAAAGCTACTGATGATAATTTTTTATCAGTTAATAAACAGCAAAAGTAACTTGAGAACGATTAATTGATAAAAGATTTCCTGTCTGAATTGGTTTAATTCTGGTATTTTTACCCATCTTTGGTATTTGCATAATGAGGTGTGGAAGGGACAGCTCTGACCTTTAGTCATTCTTGTTATGCACTCAACATGCAGGACTAAGTGGTTATTTTTTTATCTTTATCCTGAAATAAGAGAAATAAACAAAAAGATCGCTATTGACATGCTCTGAGTCGTCATCAATCCATGCAGAAATTTCCACGTGGTTAATATAATTGTTAGTGGCAGCTTTTTAAATCCTTCTTCCCCATTTCGTCACAATAACAATTTTAATTTTGTGCATTGTTATTCTTGTTACCCTGGATAAAAGATTTTTATCCCACAAATAAGAACCAATAATAATGAGGTGTTTGCTTCAGATTCTTCTGATTCTCTCTGCGTTTCTTTCTCCTGTCCTCCTCTCTCTCTCCCTTCTCCCCCTCCCTCTCTCCCCTCCCTGTCTCCCCATGGGCAATCACTACCAAAGTGTCTGCCCACACAGTCAGTACACCTATCATATACCTGTCTACCGTACTAAGTCACCCCAACTCCCTCCATTCCCCCTGACTCCTATTCCCCCCCCCCCCCCTCCACCTTTCCCTCCCAACTCCAGACCCATCCCGACCCCCTGGGCAACTGAAGGGAGCGACAATCAACTGCCACGGATACAAATAATGTCAGACACAAGAAAGGGCAGATGCTAGTTGACAAAAAGTGACAAAAATGGTGCTGGAGTAACACAAGACGCAGCAGAATTTTCGAAAATGTCATCCCGTCACCCGTTCCTTCTCTCCAAAGATGCTGCTTGTCCCGCTGAGTTAAAGAGTGCCCATGGTAGACTCACGAATCGTTAAAGAAAACTCACGGGTTACTACATTCTTACAACGAGTTTAAATGTTTCAAATTTTAACTTCAAGAGTAAATTTGACTCGTGGAAAACTTTAAACATGTTTGAAATTTTTCAAGAGTTAACAAGTTTCACGGGTACCTGCCGTTAGCGCCACGAGTCGCTAAGTTGTGTCCACGAGTTCCGAGGTTCCCGCTACATTAATTGTATGTGATTATCATGAGTTTAATTTGTTTTAAACTCGGGGTCACTCGTGGGTCGACTCGCACCGCGAGACAGGGGTTTAACTCTACCGCTGCGCCACCGTGCCGCTTGGCTGATGCCTTCTGAAACCACAAGATTTTTTTTCAAATGCTAAAAAGCAGGTTAGAGATCAGAGGGGAGGGAAGTGGAGTAGAAATGTGGGAAGCTGGAAGATGTATTTTCATTTGGATAAAAACAAAATAAATTAAAATTAACTTTAGACAAGGGTCATACAAATAAAGCACAAATTATATTTCTAATACAGCCTCTCTGACTGGAGTTTTGATTTTGTTATTTAAATGATCAGTCCCCTTGCTTAAAAACCCTACTCATGCAGTTAGTAATTACTGAGTTAACGATATATAACTTAATATAGTCTGACTGAATTGAAGATAAGAAGCCTGTGTGTATTCCATTTGCCTCTTGCTTGGAAGGTAAAATCCTTTATCTTATCTTCATCTCCACACAACAACTAGGCTCTCTCCAATTCAGCCCTAATCTCCTTAGTAAATAATACTGATATTTTTCACCACAACCAAAAGGGGCCTGCCAGATCCCTCTGATAACACCTCTCATTTACAAACCATTCTCTGTCAGACTTGGGGTGATTTCTGTTAATCTCTCCAACTCATCAGAAAGGAGATTTTTATTTAATATTTTCCTGACAGGTTTGTCATTGCCAAATAGAAAGAGAAAAAAAATGCAATCCCCTTTAACACTCACAATTTCTTTCAGAAGATAACCCATGAGAAATGGAGGATATCTGTTCAATTAGGCTGCAGTTCCACAGGAATGAGAAAGAAAATGTGTCGCTGGTTTGTATACATTTATTGACAGATATACTTCCAATTACTGCACAAAAATCTGTCTGCTTGCTGATGATCTGCTTAAAATGCATAGCCAGGATGAGGCAAGTACCCTGTGTGCCTTTCTGAGTTTAAATTATGTTCAGAAACACTAAATCCTTGCAAACTAACAATTGATTGAAGAATCCTTGCAAACTAACAATTAGAAGATAGAAGAGAGAAGATAGAATGGTATGGCACAAGAACAGGCCCTTTGACCCACAATGTCTGTGCCGCACATGATGCCATGACCATCACTTATCTACCTGCACATAACCCATATCCTTCCATCCCCTGCCCAACCAAAAGTCTTTTAAATGACACTAACATCTATTTCATGCAGGTACAGCAGGCAGTGAAGAAAGCAATGGCCTTCCTACTGTAGTTGTACAGAACCCTGGTGAGACCACACCTGGAGTATTGTGAGTAATTTTGGTCTCCTAATTTGAGGAAGGACATTCTTGCTGTTGAAGGTTCACCCGGTTAATTCCTGTTAAAGTTAACCGTCTTTCATTCTAGTTAATTGGGCACTGTAAAATTGCCTCTTGTGTTTAGGAAGTGGGTATGAAAGTGGGATAACATAGAATTAGTGTAGGGGTAGCACAGCGGCACAGTGGTGGAGTTGCAGCCTTAGAGCAGTGCTTCTTAAACTATTTCAGTGTCATTCACCCATGAGACTTTATCACAAAATTTCATTCACCTTCGACTAAATTTTCTGATGATTTTAGTAATTTTCGCCTTATTCTCCCTTGTGTATAATTTTATATATCATTTATTTTGTCACATGAGAAAATAACATAACATGTCACATGAACAAATAACAATAACTTGCGGGCGGAGCACCAAGGCAAATTCCTTGTATGTGAATACTTGGCCAATAAACGTATTAATTAATTAATTAATTAATTGATTCATACATTCACTAATTTATTAAGTGTTTATTTTATTCAACTTTTTGAACATCCAAAAAATATGTAAAAAAAACTAGGTGAAAAAATAAGTTTAATTACCAATGTAGTTGAAAAGCATTCTATTAGAATGATAAAAAAACATTCCAACGTTGAAACACTGCGCTTCAGCCCCATCCCACCCTTTCGAGCTTTGATTACTACAGATTTTTTCTTGGAAAACTAGCTGAAAAAACCATGGAGTGTGTGATTTAATATATTGGCATCCAACTAACATAACTTTCTATAACTTTCCCTGATGAAAGCTCACAATACCACCAAATATCAACTTGCCATATTTGGTATATTTCTCTCCAGAAACTGGCTCTTCCAAATCCAGATTTATTTTAAATGTTGTGCATGTGTACTGACATGTATATGTCACATGCATGCTCAAAACATCATCACAACATTGTCTGTTGCTCAGTTCTGAATATCTGGCACCCTCCCATCCTCCCAACTAGGAGTGACCAAAAAATTAAGAACAAAAAAATTATTAGAATTTTATAGCTTACATAAAGTAAAGTTAGTAAACAACTGTCTTAGAATTTAGAATTAGATTCTTAGAAACAATGTTTTCTTATTGTGTATGTTTACCACAAATAAATGACAAGCAGTATACTTCTACACTTACATGTATCATTTTTATCATCAATGACAAGGATGTTCCTGTACTCCTGTGACAGGCTTCTCAAACCGAGGTTCATTTTCCTGCTCCAAAGCAACTCGCATTACCGAACCAACATACTGAAGTGAGTTCCGTTTTTTGGATTTTGGTTCTCCCAAGGTCGAAAATCTTTGTTCAGACAGGAAAGCAGTTGCCTAAAAACGAGGCTCAAATCTCCTTAATATAGCGAGAATTCATGTTGCTTGATGCAAATAAGTGCTGGTAGATTGAAGTACAATAAATATATATAGAATTCTAGTTCTAGCAGAAAAGTAGCTAAATTGGCAACACAAAGTAAAGTTACAGTTCAACGGTTGCCTCTGGTGATCCTCCAGTGTTGCCATTTATAAATGTATGATCCCACTAGCTCGTCTGGTCTTCCCAAAAAGGTTATATATTACAGTACATTTGGGAAATATCCTGCTACTTTGAAATTAGAAAACCATAGGGAGAAAAAAACATATCAAATTTCCATCTCCACTGCCATTAAAACCAATAAGAGCTTACTAACCACTTTAATGGCAATGCCTTTTTTTAAGTATAGAAAAATATATAAATATCTAAATAAATTAAGTCATTCACCCTTCATTCACCCCTCTAATTTCATTCATCCCAAAATAATTTAATTCGCCCTGGGTGAACCATTCACCAGTTTAAGAAGCACTGCCTTAGAGCACCAGAGACCCAGATTCAATCCTGACTACCGAGTTTGTACATTCTTCCTGTGACCACGTGGCCTTTCACAAGGTGCTCATATTTCCTCCCACATCCCAAAGAAGTGCAGATTTGTAGGTGAATTGGCTTCAGTAAAATTATAAAATTGTCCCTAGTGTGTAGGATACCAGTGATCATTGATCGGTGCGGACACAGTGGGCCGAAGGGCCTGTTTCTGTGCTGTATCTCTGTGCCGTAACTAAACATAGCTAAATATTTGTGGTTTATATATCAACATCAAACAATTTGAACAGTTGGATACTAGATTGTTGGCAGGATGAGTAAATGAGGTTGTTTCAATGTATAACTCAGAATATTCTGCATAAGATATTTTTTATTTTAGTTGTGAATCCTGCTTTATTACAGTTGACCTCTTAACCAGAAAAAACTTTGTACAGCTTAGCTGGTGTGTCATCTCACTATAGATCGGAATAGTGTATTAATTCATACAGTAAATTGTAATTTGAAACTGCTTGTAAGTACTAACAGATAAGGCAATTAGGACATTATTTATACATACTGCACACTCCCTATGATGTTAAATGCATTTGCTTTCACTGCAATAAAACATTAATAGAGAGAGGAAAAAAGCAAAGATGTTAAAAGTAATCAAGACCACGGTGGCCTTGAAAGAAATCACAAATTTAATATCATAAATGATAATTTTTTGATTCTCGTAAAGGCTGAGACAGATAGAAGTGGGTTTCATAGAATGTGAAAAAAAAAATTATTATATAAATGCCAGCTTTGAAGGAAGGAAAAAATATTAAGTTGAGGATCCTTTATTCCTCAACAATATGACTTAAAAACATACACCCAACATGAATATTTAATTAGGCTTTGCTTCACAGTAGACCCAGTTTAGCCCTCTGACCCTAATTAGACATACTATTGAATTACTCTCGTAGCTCCAACAGTGTGACAAGACTGAATGCGCTCATGAAAATAGCTATGAAGCTCTATAACAATGCCATAGTGAACAGTTGGGAGATGACTGACAATTTCTGGGCGAGCACCCCTAATTTATAAGCTTTCATTTTCTCCATGAATGAATTTCATTATGGCCAGAGATCTCTCTTGGATGGATGCATCATGTTCGAATGTTTTCTTGCAATTCAACTACTCAAATGTGCCGTCAGCCGAAAATAAAATGCAACTTTGCTCACGGAGCCTCTTTGCTAAATAGATTGTTCTTAGTGTTTGGCGGGGGGGCGGGGGGGGGGGGGGGGGGGGGGGGGTGTACAATAAAGGCAGGAGGTGATAATGGTAATATTTTAACTCTTACTAGAACTGCTTTTATTTAAAAACAATGTTTTTAATGATTTGATATATTACCTCAGACGTATTTATCTATCATTCATATATTTTGTGGGAATATCTTAAACAGAATTGTCCAATGATCAGGAGTAATGAGTTCTAATGCATCAGAGCAGCTGAGGGAATTTAAGTTCAATTAATTACATAAAGCAAGGGTGGTAGGGTGGCACTGCAGTAGAGCTGCTGCCTAATGCCCCTGTCCCACTTAGGAAACCTGAACGGAAACATCTGGAGACTTTGCGCCCCACCCAAAGTTTCCGTGCGGTTCCCGGAGGTTTTTGTCAGTCTCCCTAATGGTCGAAAGTGGTTTCCGCTTCTTCTATGTTCTATAGAAGAAGCGGAAACCACTTTCGACCATTAGGAAGACTGACAAAAACCTCTGGGAACTGCACGGAAACCTTGCGTGGGGCGCAAAGTCTCCAGAGGTTTCCGTTCAGGTTTCCTAAGTGGGACAGGGGCATTACAGCGCTAGAGACCCGGGTTCAATCCTGACTATGGATGCTTGTCTATACGGAGTTTGTACATTCTTCCCGTGACCTGCGTGGGTTTATCCGGGTGTTCCGGTTTCCTCCCACACTCCAAAGAATTACAGGTTTGTAGGTTAATTGGCTTTGGTAAAATTGTAAATTGTCTCTAGTGTGTAGGATTGTGCTAGTGTACGGGGATCGCTGGTTGACGTGGACTCGGTGGGCCGAAGGGCCTGTTTCCCCGCTGTAAATCTAAACTAAACTAATCTAGTGTCAATAATGGTTAGCTTGAAACGGGGTTTACGGTTCACCAATGTTGGCTACGGAAAGAATTCTATTGTTGTTATCCAGTCTTTGCAGCCTCGTGACCTCGTTGTGATTGTACATTAACAGCAATATGACTGATGTTTAGCTGCCCTCTGAAACAACCAGCTAGATTAAATCTGCCTGTGCCAGCAACACCCACAAATTGGAAGAAATTTGATGCAAAAGAATATAGAATGAATCTTTAAAACTGATAGCAGTTGCCAGGTAGATGGAGTATGGCATGTACAGCGGCAATGGAATTTAAGATGGTTTAGTTTAGAGATACAGCCTGGGAACAGACCCTTTGCCCCACCGAGTCCGTGCCAACCAACAATCACTCCGTACACTAGCGCTATCTTACAAACTAGGGACAATTTACAATTTTACCCAGGCCAATTAATCTACAAACCTGTACATCTTTGGAATTTGTGGGAGGAAACCGGAGCACCCGGAGAAACCCACGGCGTCAGAGGGAGGACGTACAAACTCCGTACAGACACCATCCATAGTCAGGATCGAACCCAGGTCTCCAGGGGTGCAAGGCAACAACTCTACTGCTGCGCCACTGTGCCACCCTTGGTGTTGCCAGTATGCATTCTCTTTGCATGTACTCCAGTCCTCCTCATCAAGTGAGCAAAGATCCTCTTGCCCTTCTTCATTTAAGCTTGTTGCACAAGCGAGTGATGTAAAATTGCAGTGTGGCAGCACAATGCAGGGACTGAACAACAACAAGGCTGCAGACCGACCTAAATGTTTGCCTGAGTCCCAATTGTATGCTTGATGAGCTGCAGAGTTAGGGCGATGGTAAACTATTATGTGCATCGATGGGTCATGAATTGATTGGAAACAAATCACTTGTTGCAATATATAAGGAATCTGAGGCAATGTAATTTTGAGCTGAGATGACGCACTAACGTAGACAACCTTGATGCAAGAGACGGATGGGCTCTTTGTCCTTTAGATGCTCTGGGAGCCCTCACTCCCGAGAAGCTCTTGTGTTGCTCCTTGTGGTCTCCTAATCCTGCTGCTGCTTCCATTGCTTCTATTTTTGTTGCCAAACTGATTTAGAAAGGATGACAGCCATCATAACATGTCCGCGACTGAACAAATAATCTAGAACCTGGCACCAATGATAGAGAAACATGAGATAAAATCTTACCTTGCTGTTGGGGAATTTAAATTCAATAAATTATCTAGCATCAATTAAAAACAACGGTATTGCAGTAAAAGCCCAGCTGGTTTAGTGAATGAAAGGAAATCTGCTATCCCTACTGACCTAGATACAGTGAACTGCAGATGCTGGGTTACATGAA
This sequence comes from Okamejei kenojei, assembly GCA_035221665.1. Lineage (NCBI taxonomy): Eukaryota > Metazoa > Chordata > Chondrichthyes > Rajiformes > Rajidae > Okamejei > Okamejei kenojei. Next base: position 59,732,793 of record CM069138.1, read on the forward strand.
AGGACACAAAGTGCTGGACTAGCTAAGTGGGTCAGGCAGCATCTTTACAGAACACAAATAGGTGATGTTCCGAGTCGGGACTGAAGTCTGAAGAAGGGTCCCGACCCAAAATGTCTCCAATTCATGTTCTCGAAAGATGCTGCCTGAGTTACTGCAGCACTATGTACCTTTACTGACCTGTAATGCATTTAAAAATGGAAAATGCTGAGATGGCAGAGTCCACCACTCTCTGCAGCTTCTTGCAACCATTCAGGATATTTTCTTCAGTACATTTGTGGAAGTTTGTTACTGTGTTCAGTGGCGTGCCAAACCACTTTAACCTCCATGAAAGTAGAAGCACTGCCATGCCTTCTTTGTGATTGTAGCTATATGTTGCGCCCAGGACAGATCATCTAAGATGTTAATGGCCAGGAATTTTGAAGCTGCTATCTCTTTCCACTGCCAGCCTACCAATGATCAGTGGTGATAGACACAAAATGCTGGAGTAACTGAGCGGGACAGGCAGCATTTCTGGAGAGAAGAAATAGGTAACGTTTCGGGTCGAGAGCCTTCTTTAGATTGAAATGTTATGGGAAAGGGAAATGAGAGTTTTCAACCTGAAATGTCACCCATTCCTTCTCTCCAGAAATGCTGATTGCCCCACTGAGTTTCTCCAGCATTTTGTGTAGGGTCTTAACCCGAAACGTCACCCATTCTTTTTCTCCAGAGATGCTGCCTGCTCTGCTGAGTTACTCCAGCAATTTGTGCCTATCTTCGGTTTAAACCAGCATCTGCAGTTCCTTCCTACACAATGAAAACTGATGCATGGTCTTCCGACTTTCCCTTTCCCAAATCAATGGCTGGTTCCTTGGTTTAGTTGATATTGAACAAGAGGTTGTTGTTGTTGCAGCAAAACAAGAATTTCACTGTACCTCAGTACATGTGATAATAACAAACCATTGAACCATCGGACACCACTGATAAGTTCATAAACTCATAAGTTCTCAGAGCAGAATCAGTTCATTTTGCCCATTATGCCATTCAATCATGGCTGATCGATCTTTCCCTCTCAACCCCATTTTCCTGCCTTCTCCCAACGACATTTAACGCCCTTACCAACCAAGAATCTGTTGAACCCTGCTTTCAAAATATCCAGTGCCCTGGCCACCACAGTCCTCTGTGGCAATGAATTCCACCAGGTATTCTATCTCTCTTTTGTACGCTGAACCCCATTACCACCGTGATTTGGTCAAATTATTGGTGGCATTGAGACTACGTGTAATGTATTCATACATATTCATGTATATGTTAATGAGTTGGTGTTCAATATAAGCAGGGACTAAATCTCTCGTGATCCAGGCAACCAGTGTGGAAGTTGTTATTCATTCTGCCGTCTGGAATATAACAAAATTGGTGACGAGGATGGGATAGAGTTTGTGAACTCATCCTTTAAATACAGTGCAGGACTGTTTTGCAACATGTGGTATTGTTTAACATTTTAAACCGTAAATACGGAGTTGTGTCACAGTTGTTTGCGAGCTGGACACAATAGGCCGCAGATCCTTCTAAGGAGTGGACTGTAGTTTAAAACAGCAGCTGTAAAAATCGTCGAGAGTTTGTCAGGCTATCTCTATGTTGTGTATACGTGGCAAAATGCCATCCTTGGGATTGTATAAGATTTTTTTTTTGTCGAGTTCTTCAAGCTGAATAGCCTTTGTGCAGCTAAGTTTTAGGTGAATTGTTACACCAGAACAGACAGGAAATTGGGGTTTTTGAACAGACAAAAAAAAAAAGAGAACGTCATGATGGCAGCGTCCACGGGCTACATCGGAAACCTTGGCACTTTTGATGAGAGTAGAGAGCCGTTCAGCTCCTATATGCAGAGAGCAAACATGTTTTTTACAGCAAACAACAGAATGGAGATTAGTGTTGAAGGAGAGATAGTGACTGAAACAAATAAAGCCATTTGCGAGACATGGAGACATGCCATTCAATGACATTATGAAGAAGTTGGAGGAGCATTTCAACCCAAAGCCTCTGGAAATTGCAGAAAGCTATAAATTTGACACTAGAAACCAGAAGCAGAATGAGACAATCAATGAGTTGCCTTGAAAAACCTAATTTTGCACTGTAACTTTGGAACCTTTTTCGGACGCGCACTACATGACAGATTTGTTTGTGGTCTAGTGGATGAACGAATTCAGATCAAACTCATGAACACTCCAGATCTTACATTTGAGAAAGTATGCAAGATTGCTACCACAATGGATGTTGTGCTTTGTGGCGACTACAAAGTCACAATGAACTAAGCCATTGATGACGAACAATATCCGTTATCAACCTCGCAAGATCTGTATGCAGAACTTAGCGGAGCAAGAGTCTTCACTAAACTGGATTTGTTTAATGCTTATGCTCAACTCAATGTCGACAAGGAAAGTCAGCAGTACTTGACTATCAACACACATAAGGCCTTGTATTCATGTACAAAGCTGCCCCTATGGTGTGAAATCATCCCCGAAAATTTTCCAGTCTGTCATGGACAAAATGTTACAAGGCATTCCACACTGTGTGTGCAACCAGGGTGACCTACTGATATTCACAGATGGCTTGGTAGAACATCTGGAAATCCTCAAGCAAGTTCTCACACGACTGAACTGCCACAATGTCAAACTGCGACAAAGTAAATGTGCATTTGCGCAGTCAGAGATGGTCTCAAAGTAGATGCCAATGGATTTCACCCTGTTCAGGTGAAAGTTGAAGCAATAGTGAATGCTCCAAAACCCAACAATGTGTCAGAGCTACGATCATTCCTTGGGATGGTGCAATTCTATGCACGATTCCTTCCCGATTTAGAAACTGTGCTCAAGCCACTACATCATCTGCTACAAAAAGATGTGAAATCAAAGTGGGGAAAGGAACAGCAACGTGCATATGAAATGCAACAATGTGTAAGGAAAACTTGACAAGTGACAAACTCCTTGTTCACTACGATACGACACACGAGATGAAACTTGCTTGTGATGCTTCAAGTTGTGATGTAGGTGCAGTGATCTCCCACGTAATGAATGACGGACAGGAAAAGCCTATTGCTTTTGCATCCAACACCCTATCACCGAGTGAACGCAATTATGCACAGATAGAAGAGGAAGCACTCAGCATCGTTTTCGGAATCAAGAAATTCCATCAGTTTCTTCTCGGCAGACCATTCACCCTAGTGACTGATCACAAGCCACTACTAATGATACTTGGTCCCAAGTCAGCTATACCTTCCATGGCAGCATCAAGGATGCAATTTTGTTGGCCCAGTATGACTACAGGGTTGAATACAGAAGCTCCAAGTGCAACGCCATTGCAGATGCGTTGTCCCGGTTGTCCCATGAGAACTCTGACGTGGGAAGTGAGAACTCAATCTACACACTGCAAGTTGTAGATGAAGACTTTCCGGTGACTGCAACAGAAATTGCAACAGAAACTGAGAAAGACACTGTGCTGAAGTGGGTCTATGAACAGATATTGAACGGTTGAACTGAAATCGAGAGTGAATTGAATTCAGTTCTGAACTCAGAGCTGAAGCCTTTCCATAATCGATGCCATGAATTATCATGTGAGCAGAGGTGCATTAAGTGGGGTTACAGAGTGGTTGAACCAGAGTCTTTGAGAAACAAAATTATGAAGGAACTTCATGCCAAACACCCTGGCGTTGTAAGCATGAAGTTAATTTGAAGTTATATTTAAGAGGGAGTTAGATGTGGCCCTTGTGGCTAAAGGGATCAGGGGGTATGGAGAGAATGCAGGTACAGGATACTGAGTTGGATGATCAGCCATGATCATATTGAATGGCGGTGCAGGCCCGAATGGCCTATTCCTGCACCTATTTTCTATGTTTTTATGTTTCTAATTGCCAGAAGTTTTGTGTATTGGCCTGGTATTGACAGTGACATTGAGTCTCTGGTGAGCAAATGTAGCGTCTGCAAAAATTGCTGGAGTAAACCACCAAAAACACCACTGCAACCCTGGTCATGGCCAAGTAGACAAGGGTAATGATCATTTTCTGGAAAAAGTAGATAGTCATTCCAAATGGATTGAGGTTAAGCATATGTGGACAAGCACTACTACTGAGTGTATCATAGATGAGTTAAGACCATCCAGCCTCCAACGGGGCGGCAGAAAGGTCTGTTAGAGTTGTCAAAGATGCTCTCAAGAAACAGGTTTTGCAGGGTAGTTCAAAGCTCAGCATGAAATATCGTTTGGCTAGTTTCTTGCTGAAGTACAGAACCACACAACACACAACAACAGGTTACTCACCTGCAGAACTGTTGATGAAGAGAAGGCTAAGAATATGCCTAAGTCTAGTTCAACCCAATTTGGCCTTGAGAGTTGAGCAAAAACAGTTGTCAAAAAATGCCATTTTGACTCCCACAAAAAGGAGAGGTACTTCAAGCCAGATGAGTAGGTTCATGTTCTCAGTCCTCCCAACAAGTCCAGTTGAGACTAATGGGATGTTGGGAAAATAGTGGAAATATGTGGAACAAAAAGATATTTAGTTGAAGTTGGAGACAGGATCAAAAGTGTTCATGTTGATCAAATGATTCCAGCCAAAGACAAACCACAATCTGAGCATGAAGTCCTAATCCCTGAGTTTTTATCTGAAAGTGAGTTGGAAGAGACCACTGTGATTGAAACACAAAGTTCAGTTAGTACAGACAAAGAAACAGATTCCTCTGGTCAAAGTCAGGGTACTAAAACAGAGCCAAACAAGCCTGAAGTTGAGTCAACACCTAAACCTGTTATACCTGTTACTGTTAGACAATCAGACAGGATCCATAAACCAGTTAGGTTTGTAAGTTAAATAACTCACTGCACAAGTAAACCAAAAATGTGTAGATATGTAAAATAAATATATATGTTATCATTTAGAATTTCATAAATACTGATTTAAATTGAGTATCACAACAACAAAATTGTAACTGTTTACTTAGATTTAATACTTAAAAAAAAGGAGAGCAGTGTAATGTATTCATACATATTCATGTATATGTTAATGAGTTGGTGTTCAATACAAGCAGGGAATTTTGGGCAATACATCTCTCTCTCATGATCCAGGCAACCAGTGTGTAAGTTGTTATTCATTCTGCTGTCTGGAATATAACGCTATGTTTAGTTACACATTCATGAGCACAAAGAGAGCAAGCAAGTGTTTAGCTGCCAGTCAATTAAAAAACTTTGAGAAATATCGGCCTTGCTTCCTTTCGGTGAATGAATAAAAAGTTCTGTCTTTGATCTGTAAACAAAACCGGAAGAATTGAAGAAAATGGATTTCCTACTTTCAAGTCTCAAGTCAACTGTCCTGCAGAAAATGAGGTTAACATTTGGCAGGTTAAAATTGCAAAGGTATCCTACTACCACTACAAGGTGAGATTTGTAGTGGTACTACCACTACAAGTAGTGTTGAGGCTCTGGCCTGCTTCTGGCAGATGTATCAGGCATACCAAGAAGATTGCACAGTTATTGATGATGACAGTCAAAAATCAAGCATAGGATAGGATGGCAAGCTTCTAAAAACAACCCTCCACTGATCTATTTCTGTTAAGTGGGGAAGTTGATGTATATTTAGTATTTTAAACCCTGCAAACGCTCTTGATATATTGATCTTGAATTCATGGAAAGGTTACAAGAGGAACTTTTTTTTTTAATGTAGTTGCCAATCCTCTTACATCTAATCTTGATCTCTCTTAAACGCAGTCACAGCCTTTCTGGCTCTCCTCTATTTTATCAACATTACAATGGTTAGTGATTTACTGATCTTTCCTCTTCTGTTCCTTTTAATGTGCTCTCCCAGCATGCACATTGTACTGAAATCAAAATGATGCTGTGATCTGTTACTACAAGGGGTGTATCATGAAAATCAGAGCCTGTGCATTTCTGTTTGCCCGAGATTCACCTCTTGCAAGTGCCGCCCCCCGCTGGGAGTAATGGATCATAAGTCACCTCTTAAGACCCCTTGGACTGCTTCCTATTCAAACATTATTTCCCAGGAACTCAAAAACTGTGAAATCTCCTGCGTCTCTCACTTCTCCTTTCCTCCTGCAATCTGCATACTTTTAAACCCAGCAATTGGCACCATGTAACCACTGCTTCTGAACTTATTTCATTTTTAAACCTCACTCAAGGCCTGCGCTGTTAAGATTGATCTTTCACCCAGGTTTCCAACTAAGTTTAAAAAAAATCATCCTCCCATATAACTTTAAAAGGGAGGATTAACTTTCCATTGGAAACTCAACATTAAATAATAATGAAGAAAGGATGTTTTTATTCATACTGATTTCCCTTCATTATATCTGCTAAGGGCTGCACGGTGGCGCAGCGGTAGAGTTGCTGCCTTACAGCGGCAGAGACCTGGGTGCCGTCTTTATAGTGGTTGTACATTCTCCTGTGACCGCATGGGTTTTCTCCGGATGCTCCGGTTTCCTCCTACATTCAAAAGGCGTACAGATTTGTAGGTTAATTGGCTTCTATACATTGTCCCTAGTGTGTAGAATAGAAATAATGTATGGGTGATCATTAGTTGGTGTGGGTGTGATGTGGGGCCTTTTTCCATGACAAATCTTTAAACTAAACTAAACAATAGCTGTTGACAATAAAACCAGGGAACCGGTGAAGGAAAGTCATTGAGCCGTCAGCTTTCGGATGTTGATCAACAAGCACAAACGATTTGTTACAATCAGTGAGGTATAATGAAATAGTAAGATTAAACGAGAACTTACCTGTTCGAAGTTTGATCTTTATTTTATGAGGAGTAACGATGAGGGATTACGTGAAGAAGGCCCGCCTGGCGCTGGAACGGCATACTTCAAAGCAGCGGCATAATAAACACAGAACACAATAGCCGGAGTAAGATAGTAAGGCTCATTATAGATTTAGAACTACCAGATGATCATTCATTTTATGAGGGTGTGGAGTGGAGGGTACGTAATCCCTCATCGTTACTCCTCATAAAATAAAGATCAAACTTCGAACAGGTAAGTTCTCGTTTAATCTTACTATTTTACTTCGGAGTCACGTGAGTGACTACGTGAAGAGTTTGAAGCTTTCTGTGTTTTTCATGTCGTAGAATTCTTCCATACGACAGTCCGGCTAGGTCAACACATACATGAGAAAACCAGACTAGTTTTAGTTCTTTCCATAATAAATTTTTAATGATAAAAGAACATATAATAACCCTCTTTATACCCGAGGGAACCATTACAAAGTGATAAAAGATATAAGTGATAACATAATTGATCATATTAATCAATAGTGAAACAAAGCAGGTGACTATAGTGAACCCAACACCGCGTGTCCAAAGCCTGTCATTGTGTGAACAGGTTTATTGTAGAACTTTGAAAAAGTTTCTTCTTTACTCCACCCTGCGATTTCTAAAATATGCTCGAGCGGTACGTCCTGCACCTTCGCTGCGGATGTAGCTGCTGCCCTGGTGGAGTGAGATTTGAACACATCAGTGTCTACTCCTGCTAAAAGTAACACGTTTTAACCACCTTGAGATTGTTTGTACTGAAGCTTTTGTGTGTGGTTTCTTATGCGTAATCATTAACGTTTTTTCATTACCTCGAAGAGTTTTGGTAATTTTTATATATTGGTTCAAATGTCTAACCACACACAATGTTGGATCAATAGGATAAGCTTGAAAGGTTACCTTTGCTCCAGTTCTTCCTGGTCTGCTTTGTTTGATCAGATCGTAAACATAGAACACAATGTTATCTGCAGTCACATGCATACAGTCTAAACGCAACATTTGTAATGTTTGCACCCTTTGAGCTGAAACCAATGACATTAACATTATTAATTTGAATGTTAATCTTTCCAATGACAAACCTTCGATTGGAGTCCATTGCCTAAGTAAAGTAAGTACAATGCTAACATCCCAAATCTCTGTATATCTTGGTTTGGGTGGATTTTTGTTAAAGATTCCTTTCATAAATCTGGATATTAACGGATGTGATCCAATTGATTTCTGATCAGATATTTGTCCTAAATAAGATGATAAGGCACTACGTGCACTATTAATGGCACTGTAACGTAAGTGTTGTTCAAAATGCAATTCGGCAAGGAACTCCAATACGTTTGCAACGTTCACAGTATGATAAGATATGTTTAACTGTCTGCAAAATCCTTCCCATTTCTTTATATGTGTCATATATTGTCTCTGTGTGCTATCTCGCCATGATGCGGCTATAACATCCATAGTTCTATCCGACAATCCAAGCTCCTGTAGTGGTCTGGTCAAAACCTGCAGATTAACAAATTCATATAAGCATGTAATGGATGAATTTCTTTGGTTACTGGTTTTATCAATAAATCACTGCTGTTAGGAATTGACATATATGGTTCTTTAATCATGTTTAACATCAATGGGAACCAAGGTTGTGTCGGCCAATTTGGGATTACCAACAATCCTGTGGCAGAGTCTTGTCCTATTTTCTTCAGACATTGCTGAACCAAAGCAAATGGTGGAAAAGCATAAAAGAACATATTCCCCCAGTGTAATGAAAAAGCATCTACTGCTACTGCATCTGGGTCTGGTTCCCAAGACACATATTTAGGCAACTGATGATTTAGTCTTGATGCGAACAGATCAATGTCTGGTAACCCATATCGAGTCACAATTTTACTGAAAATTACTGGGTTAAGCATCCATTCTGTGTTATCTTTAAATATCCTTGATCTATTATCTGCCACCACATTGTCTTTACCTGGAATGTAGTTTGCCAAGATCCAAATTTGGTGATTAATACACCATTGCCATATCTCATTGACCAGACAATCACATGATACCGACCTGACTCCGCCCATGTGATTAATATATGCAACAGCTGTTTTATTGTCTAATTGTATTAATACATGTAGATTATTTTTTGTAGAACAATATGCCTTTAGTCCATAAAAAGCCCCCAATAATTCTAAATAGTTAATACCATATGTTTGGAGAAACATTTCCTCTTGGACAGTCCATCTACCTCCACAACTGGAGAATGAATCTGTTGCCCCCCATCCGAGAGCGCTAGCATCTGTTTGTAAAATCACTTCAGGCTGTTGTATCAGAATGTTTTTAGCAGCTTGTGGGACATTTTCAATCCACCATTGTAATTCCAACAAAGCTTCTTTTGTTAATTGCATAGGCCTATCAAAATGGCCTGCTCTCTTTTTTAGAGCTCTTATTTTGTCCCTTTGAAGGTTTTGGTAATGTAATGCACCAAATTCCACTGCAGGAAATGCTGCTACTAGCTTACCAATAATCTTTGCTACTTCTCGGATGGAGGGATAAGGTTTGTGAATGAGACCCCTAGAAGTCACCAAAATATCATCAATTTTATCTGTTGGTAAAGTTACTAACATAGTAACTGAGTTAATTACAAACCCCAAATAGTTAATTGACTGTGCTGGCTGCAGCTGGGATTTAATTGGATGAATCAAGAACCCTAACTTTTCAAACAAAGCTTTAGTTGCTGAAACTGATTTCTCAGCTGATTCCTGATTGTCATTGATGATTAAAATGTCATCGAGATAAGCCATAACGATGTGTTTTTGTGCTCTTAATTGAGCTAAAACTGGTTTCAACAGCTTTGTAAAGAGCCTGGGAGCTGAACTCAACCCATTTGGTAAAGCTCTGAATTGCCACAGCTGTCCCAGCCAATTAAATTTTAAATACCTTCGAAAAAACTGATGTATTGATACAGAATAATAAGCGTCCTTTAAATCAATTGTAGCCATATAACAACCTGCTGATATCAAATGTCTTGCAGTATTAAACGTTTCCATTTTAAAATGTTTGTATTCTACAAATTTATTAAGATTTGTAAGGTCCAGAATAATTCTGCAACTACCATCTTTTTTATCTCTTGGAAATATATTTGACACAAATTGATGCTCGTGTTCAACAGTTTTTTCAATAACACCTTTTTTAAACAATTTGTCAATTTCCCCATTTATTCCTGCTTTTTCCTTTGCAGAAAACACGAAAGCATAAGCAGGTTTATTCTGTACTGGAGAGTTAACACCTTCTTTAAATGTAATAGTAGCTCCTGAAACTGTTTGTAAAATAAACCGATCAGATGTGATAGTAAGCCATTCATCATAAAACATTTGTAATCTCCCTCCAACTGGAGATTTGTCCACAGTTTGTTTAAGCATAGGATAAATCTTTAGTACCTCTCCATATGAACGTGGTGGTCTCCTTCTCCCCGTATACGGGTAAACATTAGGCTGTGTCGGATGATAATATTTCCTTGACATACTCCTGCCTCTGTTTCCAAAATCAAATCCCCTTCTTGGCGAAAAATACCTTTTTTGTCCAAGGACGAAAGGTCTCATGTGGCTAATAGATTTAGCTTCTTCATCCATATCTTTTATTTGTTTAGGCAGGTTTTCTCCAAACAGATAACCAGGAGCTTGAACACCACTTGCTCGACACAGACTTGCAAACCTTGGGTGAAATATGGCCCGAATCGCAATCTTTCTCATACAATTAATTTCATAGAAGGAATTGCATAATAAGCCCAAAGTATCTTTTTGAATTTTATCCATCTCCAACCCCTCCATTAGTCTTCCATAAGCCGTAATGGCAGCAGAAATTAATTTGAGGATTCTTTGAAATCTCATTTCTCGTCCTCTCATGCTTGGGGTCATAGATGTCCATATAGACGGATTAACCGTAGGTACCTCCAATGAGGCACAATTATCCGGTGTTTTATATAATTCTGCTGTTTCAATCATCACAGAATCTTGGTGAGATACCATATAATTAATGTTGGCAGCTAGGTTTTCTTCCCTAGCCTCACCACTTCCTTCATCTGTAATAATATTTTTATTAAAAGGAATCCATCATAACAACGGTATTACAACTTTTCCAATACACAACCAACTTATTTCAATAAGTATACGAATGTTACGAATAGTACTTATAAAATTCTATTTTTTTTAAAGTAGAAAAAGAAAAGAATAGATTTTAATGAAGAAAGACTGGATAGACTCGGTTTATACTCTCTGGAATTTAGGAGATTGAGAGGGGATCTTATAGAAATTTACAAAATTCTTAAGGGGTTGGACAGGCTAGATGCAGGAAGATTGTTCCCGATGTTGGGGAAGTCCAGGACAAGGGGTCACAGCTTAAGGATAAGGGGGAAATCCTTTAAGACCGAGATGAGAAAGACTTTTTTCACACAGTCTCTGGAACTCTCTGCCACAGAGGGTAGTTGAGGCCAGTTCATTGGCTATATTTAAGAGTGAGTTGGATGTGGCCCTTGTGGCTAAGGGGATCAGAGGGTATGGAGAGAAGGCAGGTACGGGATACTGAGTTGGATGATCAGCCATGATCATATTGAATGGCGGTGCAGGCTCGAAGGGCTGAATGGCCTACTCCTGCACCTAATTTCTATGTTTCTATGTTAATCAATAAAAGTGGTGATTAAATAATAATTTTGATTATAAAAAAAGTGGAAAAGAAAAAAGAGGAGAAAAAATATATATGTATATGTATATATTCTTGTTATTTATATTTAATTAAAATAAAGTATTATATAGAAAAAGAGAGAGATTATACTATACATCTTAATAGTGAATAACTATTTCAAATACAATATTAATGGAGATATGTATACAAATCAAAAAGAGAAACAAAGAGTTATTTTCATCTAATCCTGCCGGGTATCCATTGAGTTGTGATGCCAAGAACAGCTACCCCTTCAAATATTCTGTATATGGAGACCATATCTGTTCAAAGAGTTTGTGTTTGTCCATTAGGACAAATCTGATTCTTTCCAAATGCAACGTCTCCAACATTTCCACTGTCCACATTTTAATTGTGGGGGATAATGTTCCCTTCCAAAATTTGAATATTAATTTTTTCCCTATTATCAAACAGTAATCCAAGAAATTTCTTTGGTTTACTGTTAATGTTAGATTTCAATCCGGAACTCCTAATATTATTAATTTTGGATCTGGGTCTAGTTTAATTTTAAGAACTTCAGAAATAACTCTAAAGATTTCTATCCAATAATAATTAAGTTTTATACATGTTACAAAACTATGCGTTAAATTAGCTTCCAAGTTCTGACATTTATCACAAATAGGAGAAATGTTAAAATAAATTCTATTTAATTTCGTTTTTGAGTAATGTAATCTGTGTAATACCTTAAATTGTATCAATATATGTCTAGCATTTAATGAGCAACGATGTATACATTGTAGACTTTCTTCTCAAATTTCCTTCGTTATAGATAAAACCCATTTCATTTTCCCATGTTTGTCGATATATTTCCGAAGTTGGGATTTCCTTATCCAAAATAGTATTATATATATACGCTATTAATTTTTCTGTATTTGGGTGTTTATTAAACAATTCATCTAATAATCCTGGTTTTCTATTTTTATAGTCTTGCATATTTGACTTAATATAATTTCTAATTTGTAAATACCTAAATATGTTATTTGACTGCAATCCATAGATATCCTGTAACTCTTGAAATGAGAGAAATTTTCCTTCCTTGTAAATGTGTTCTATCCTTTTAATTCCTAAATCATTCCAATGTTTAAACCCCTTGTCCAATACAGAGGGCTTAAACAAAGGATTATTCATAATTGGCAAACAAAGTGACAAATTATCCATATGTAGGGTCTTAACTATTTGTTTCCAAATACGTCTATAACTATGAATTATAGGGTTGTTACCATACATTTTTTTTTGTACTTTCCTTGGTGCAAAAAGAATCGAACCTACATCAAAAGGCAAACAGTCTTCCTTTTCCATCTTTAGCCAGCTTGGTTCATGATCTAAATTTACCAACCAAAAATTCATATTCTTAATCTGAACTGCCCAGAAATAATATAGGAAATTTGGTAGTGCTAGTCCACCATTTATTTTAGATTTACATAGATGTTTTTTACTTATTCGATGGTTTTTATAGTCCCAAATAAAACTATTAACCAAAGTATCTATATTTTTAAAAAACATTTTAGGGAGATATAAGGGGATTGCTTGAAATAAATATAACAATTGTGGTAAAAAAAAATCATTTTTATAGCATTTATTCTACCGATCATTGATATAGGTAGTGTTTTCCAATATAAAATATATTTCTTTAGTTTATTTAATAATTGCGGGTAATTATATTTAAATAGACAGTTATACGATTTAGATACATTAATTCCTAAATATTTGAGTTTGTCCGTAACTATTTTAAGTGGGAATTGTTCTAATATATTTAATTTTATTCCAGTTATAGGCATAATTTCACTTTTATTCCAATAAATTCTATACCCAGAAAATGTACTAAACTTAGTTATAACATTAAATAGATTAGGAATACTAATCTCCGGTTTTGTAATATAAATTAAGATGTCGTCTGCGTATAGAGATATTTTATTCGTTGTAGTTTTGGTATTATATCCATATATTTCTGGTTCTGATCTAATCCTTTCGGCTAATGGTTCTTTTACCAGAGCAAATAATAATGGTGATAACGGGCATCCTTGTCTACAACCCCTAAAGAGTTTAAATTTTGCTGATAGCATTTGATTTGTTAATATTCTTGCAGTTGGATTCGAGTATATGATTTTTACCCATTTGGAGAATATATCCCCCAGTTGAAATTTCTGCATTATTTTAAATAAATATGGCCATTCAACCTGGTAAAATGCTTTTTCAGCATCTAAGGATATGACAGCTAGTTCAGCATCATTCACTCTTTTTGAGTACATGACATTGAATAGACGTCTCAGATTATAGGATGAATAGCGTTTTGGAATAAAACCTGTTTGGTCATGATGTATTAATTTATTAATCACTAAACTTAGCCTCCGAGATAAAATTTTAGTTAGTATTTTTTGATCTGTATTTAAAAGAGCTATTGCTCTATATGATCCAGGGTCCTCCAAATCTTTATCAGCTTTAGGGATAAGTGTAATTGTAGACTCGTTTAATGATTCTGGTAACTTTCCTTGTTCATAAGCATATTTATATATTGTATGTAAACGTGGAGAGATCAGATCATGAAACTTCTTATAAAATTCAACACTTAAGCCATCAGGGCCTGCCGCTTTTCCGTTATTTAATGATCCAATTGATTCTTCAATATCTTTTACTGATATATCAGCGTTTAACAAGTCTCTACCTTCCTGATCTAAACTATTAACCTGACATTCCTGTAGGAATGTTTCCATTCCATCTGATTGTCCTGCTAGTTTAGATAAGTAAAGATTTTGATAATATTGTAAAAATGTATCATTAATATCTTTTGGTAAAGTCAATATTTCTCCTTGATCAGATCTAATTTTACGTATCATTTTCTCCTCATCTAATTTCCTTCAGGTATAGCAAAATCTTTTGCTATCCCAGGCACATCTGGCCTTTTCTTTTTTATTTGTGGTGTGCATTCATAATCCACATCACCACTTGCAGGGTCTGTCTTTTGCAGCCCTGATCTACTTGGAATTATATCCAATGAGACTTCCTCCGCCCTGAATCCTGGGTCCGAAGTTTCAAATTCCCAATTTGGCACATAGCCATATTCTGTATATTCAAGCCCCTCAGGGTCTTTTTGGGAAACTTCTGGGTACTGTGACCCTTGTCTCATAATTTTTTGGAGTACTTTCTCCATATGCTTCATTTTTAGCCACATAGTCTTATTATCCGGAGGACTTTCATTATCAGAGTCATTATCAGAAACCACGGGCCTCACAGATTTCTTTTTACATTTTTTAGGAACATTTCCCTCCGTGGTTAGTATTTCTGGAGAAATTAAAATCTCACTAACGGGTGATTCAGCGGCCACCGGTATCGGAACCGGATCCGCACTAATCTCTTGTCCCGTATTTTTAGCTTCACCCCGGGATGATCTTTTTACCCGCGAAATTTTCCTTTGCGATTTCTCCATTTTCTTTCCCATTTTTCTGGCTAAATCAGTACGCCAGCGTGACTCTGATTTTTACTTTTACTTTCACTTTTCTGCTGGTTTTACCAGCGTAACGTCTTTTTTAGAACGTCCCCACTTTCCCTACACTTACCTGCGGGTCCGTTCCGACCGCTGCGAGGAGCTGCGCTCTGCAGCTTCCTGCTTCTGCCGTCAGCGTCGACGTAATGCCGTTCCAGCGCCAGGCGGGCCTTCTTCACGTAGTCACTCACGTGACTCCGAAGTAAAATTAAGGACTTCTGATAGTACTTGAACCAACTCCAGGTGTCAATAGTACTCACAATTTGTTTCTAATTCTCTCCTTTTCTCTTCTTAAGTGCTGTGCTAGGAAAGATTTGCCAAGATTCACTCTAAGTTGTGAGCATGTATAATAAGTGAACTTAAGCTTCTGAGGATGATGAAAAAAAATCATTGCCCTGAAACCCTTCCACAGATACAGCCAGATTATAATGAGGATGAAACCATTCTAGTCCTTCAATGTGTTTAACTATCACAATTGATTTCTCCCCACCCCATACTATCCACACCCCAACCTGCCACCACAACCTCCCAATTACCCACCAAGCAAAGAATGCAGAGGAAAACAATATCCTGGTAACAAATATGAAACAATTCCTTGTGCTTGGGTCTATTTCCTATCCCTTTAATTCCTGCACAATGCATGAGATTTATCTCCAAATTACCACCCAATTCAAATTTATTTTCAAAAGATGTTTTGTCAAATTTGTTGTTATTGTCTCTCTGGTAACAGATTCTAACGGAAGTCTAACGTACAATTTTCAGATATAAACTGACTTTGCATGCAGACTTTGTAATTAACACAATTATGATTACAGCAACCTGCTATTTTGTGTCTGAGGCTGAAGCTGTAAACCTCAATTGAGTCTTTACAACAGATGAAGAGTTATAGCAAGTACCATTGTCTTCGGAGTACAATTAAAGTGAACAACTGAAAAGTAATTTGAGAAACAGGTAGCTCCTGTATGTAATAAGAGCAAAGGTGGACACAGTAGTGGTTTGCAGAGGTGTAGATTTTCTCTTTTGTGGCGGCAGCTATAATTTTGAATGCAAATCCATACATGTTATATGTTGCCAAATATTCACCTGCTCATAGTCTAGGTAATATATTTGTTAATGTTTCAAGGCATGTTGTTGCAAATTTTTATTGTTTATTGAGCAAGGAAAGATTTTTCAATGTTTGAGTTAAATCCATCATCACAATAATGGATAACTATAGTCAGGTGAGCCGAACCTGGCAACTATAGACCAGTAGGCTTAACCTGGTAACTATAGACCAGTAGCATCTTTGTTTAGTTTAGTTTAGAGATATGGCGTGGAAACATGCCCATTGACCCATCAATTCCAAGCCACCAGTGATCACCCATATCCTACATACTGGGGACAATTGACAGAAGCCAATTAACGGACAAACCTGTTAAAACATGGAAATGCAGATGCTGGTTAATATATAAAAGGACACAATGTGCGAGAGTAACTCAGCAGGTCAGGCAGCATCCATGGAGAATATGGATAGGTGAAGTTTTGGGTGGGTCTCAACCCGAAAATACATCTATCCATGTTCTCCAGGGCTGTTGCCTGACCTTTACATCAGCACTTTGTGTCCTTTAATCTACAAACCTGCCTGTATTTTGAATGTGAGAAGAAACCGGAGCATGTGGTCACAAGGAGGACGTACATACTCTGTACAGACAGCATCTGTAGTTGGGATCAAACCCGAGTCTCTGGTGTTGTAAGGCAGCAAGTCTACTGCTGCACCACTGTGCCACCCCATATCTGTAATACGAAAATTACTGGAGAAGATAAACCATTGAACATAGAACCTAGAACAGTACAGCACAGGAACAGGCCCTTTGGTTCACAATACATGAGCCAAATATGATGTCAAGACCAAACCTTATCTTCCTGAACATAATCCGTATCCCTCCATTTCATGCATATCCACGTGCCTATCCAAAAGTCTCTTAAATCATATCTGCCTCTACCATCAGCCCCCACAGTGCATTGCAGGCACTCAGTACCATCTGTGAAAAAAACCACCCTGCACATCTCCTTTAAACTTTCCCCGTCTCACCTTAAAGCTATACCCTCTAACATTGGTTATTTCCATCATGGGAAAAAATTATGGCTGTTCACCCTACCTATGCCTCTAAGGGATAAGATACAAGGCACAATATCAACATTTAATAGACAATTGGACAGGTACAAGGATAGGAAAGGTTTAGAGGGATTTGGGTTAAATGCCTGCAAATGGGCCTAGTGAGGATAAGGCATCTTGGTCATCCAATATAAGGATGTAGAAACAATTGGGAAAATGAACATGAACTAATAAATATCTCTCAACACCAGTCTAGATGTAATATTTCCTGGCAGAGAGAGAGAGCAGATTGACAGTGTATGTAAACTGACGTGTTTTGTTCACTTTAGTTTAGTTTATTGTCACATGTACCAAGGTATAGTGAAACGTTTTTTTGTTCTGTTCTATGCAGACAGCAGAAAGACGATACACGATTACAATGAAGCTGTCCACAGAGTACATATAGAGGACAGATACAGGATAAAGGGAATAATGTTTAGTGCAAGATAAAGTCCAGTAAGGTTTGATTGAAAAATAGTCTGAGGGCCTCCAATGAGGTAGATAGTAGGTTAGGGCCACTCTCTAGTGGTGATAGGACAGTTTAGTTGCCTGATAACAAATGGGGGGAAAACTGTCCCTGATTCTGGAGGTATGTGTTTCACACTTCTGTACCTCTTGCCCGATGGGAGAGGGGAGAAGAGGGAGTGACCGGGGTGAGACTCATCCTTGATTATGCTGGTATCCTTACCAAGGCAGCGTTAAGTATAGATGAAGTCAAAGGAAGGGAAATTGGTTTGTTTGATGGTCTGGGTTGTGTCTACAATTCTCTGCAATTTCTTGCAGTCTTGGATGGAGCTGTTTCCAAACCATGATGTGATGCATCCCAATAAAATATTTTCTACGGGGCATCTGTAGAAGTTGGTGAGCATTGTTGGGGATATGCCGAACTTCCTGAAGCCACCTAAGGAAGTAGGGGTGCTGACCTGTTTTCTTGGCCTTGCTTTGATATGGCTAGTCCATTTAAGTTGCTGGTGATACTGGAAGTAACCGTTTGCAAAGGTGGCGAAAACAGCCAGTCAAAACTTCCAAATTTGTTTTTAATGGCATGAGAGAAAATGGATTGAAGGGCTTCATGACAGGGAGCAGGGGGGAATGGCTGAATTACATTGCAAAGAAGTAATGAACTTCTTGTTGAAGCAATGAACTCGATGGCTTAAACTCGATGGACAAAATGGCCTCCTTCTTCACCATAATATTTCTATTATTCTTACATTCTATGAATTCCGCTGATCTAGGTAAAATTTGATAAGAATTGTTGCTATTTTGGGACAAAGCTCAAATATGCTATTTTCTTGAGCAAAACACAAAGTGCTGTAGTAACTCAGAGGATCAGGCAGCATCTTTGGAGGAAATGGATGGGTGGCATTTGGGACCCATTTACAGACCTTATTGTCTTGGTTTATTTGTTTGGATCAGACAGGATATTTCACCATACCCCTGCATAACATAAGGTTGAAAAATACACAAAAATGTTTGTAACTTTTACTTTTAACTGAGGTCCACGATAATGGCATTTAAGAGGCTTCATATTCGGCACAGACATTTTGGGCTCAGGGGCCAGTTTCTTAAATGTACTGTTCTATGTTCTATGTCTGACCACTAATCTAAGAATTTAACATACCAAAAAACGAACTGAACTCAGCAGATCAGGTAGCATTTCATGGCCGTCCGAAGGGGGGGGTGCGTTGGGTGCGACCGCACCCCCCCTTTTTTTCCCGAAAAATAATCCATCTGCGCCTGCGCAGTCAGGGGAAGCTGGTGACCGAAGATGCAGAAGCGACGTAAAACTGACGCAGTCTCTCCACGCGTGCGCAGTGGGCGGGACCAGATCACCGCCATTTTCAATGCATCGCCTCGAGGTTCCGGGCCTAGTTTGGGTGAGCGGGGCCGTGAAATACTGCGTTGCGTCGCAGGGAGGGGGAATCTCTTTGTTTTATATTGCGGGTGTTAACCTACCCGCGAAAGGTCCAATCCGACCCGTGGGTTGGTTTGGAAAAAAAGTTCCCGTTTCTCCGGGCGATGTTTGCCCGCCCGGTCCATCGGCGGCGTCGGAGCCTCGCCAGCGGGTCCTGTCCGCTGCTGCTGATCGGTCGGTCCGGGGAGACCCTTCTCCCGTCGCCGGGCTGGAAGCGGGAAGGTCTGAATCTGAACCCAGTCCTGGCAGCGGCCGTGACCTCACACCAGGCGCTGGGTCCTCACCCCCCGCCCCCATCGTTTCTGGGCGGCGGGGGCGATGGCTGTAGCGCGGGGTGGGAGGGGCGGAGTGAATGACGGGCCCCGCACAGCAGCGGCAATAGCGGCAACGGCGGCTCCACCTGCTCATGCACCCCGCCAGCCCTCACGGCAGCCGCTGAGTGCCACTCCGCCAACGATGACAACCGCTTTCAAAACAACCCCTCCTGCACGCCGCGGCTGGGAGGGAGCGAGCGAGGAAAGAGAGGGGAGGCCCCATTCCACCGTCCGAAGCACCTGCACCGCTCGGCCCCGCACCTTCCTGTTGGCTGGCGGAGGAGGGGAGGCGGTGGCCAGGAGTTCCCAACAGCCTCCCCCTTTGGCGGTGGCACATGGCAGCGGACAGGGACGGCTAAGGCTGCGGGGCGATTATGCCGTCTCTATCCGAGGAGCGTTGACCTTCCTTCCTCACCACCTCCTCTGCCCCTTCCCCCCTTTCTCTCTTTTGTACGCCCACCTCCATCCCCCCTTATCCTGAGACCCCTCTTCTCCACCCCACACTGATCCCCATGCCCCCTCTATTCAGTCCTCACTGTCATCCCCTGTGCTCCCCTCCCCATCTACCACCCCCTCCCATCTATTCTTCCTGATCTCTCTATCCACCTCGCATTGATTCTCCTGCCACCTTCCTATCCATCCTGCACTGCTCCACACCATTCATCTTGTACTGAACCCCCCATTCATCCTGCACAGCCCACCCGATCCACACTATACTGACCCACCCCCATTCATCCTGTACTGATCTGCCCATTCATCATGTACTGATTTCCCCCCCATCCATCCTGTACTGATCCCCCCCCCATCCATCCCGTATTCCCCCACTGACATCTCCCGTGCTCTCCCCTCACAATTTTACCGACTCCAACTAGCACACACTAATTTCCCTGCCTCAATCCATCCATTCCTCACCGATTGCCTTCTCAAAACATTGCCTTCCCCCCCCCCCCCCGCCATCTATCCATGATTCACCCAGCCACCCCCCAAAATAAATAATAGAATAAGGGAAGTGGGGGGTAAAGGGGAGGGGGAGTTCAGTCTACACTCGCTGAATCTATCCCTGCGGAAAGTTAGAGATGGTGATTGGATTTGGAAGCGGACCAATACATCTGTAAATAAAACTGGACAGACATCTTTTCATTTGCACTATTGATTTTATTGTATTAATTTTAATATATTAATGTTTAAAATCCATGCATTGAAGGAAGAATATTTTACAGCCCATCTGTGGTCCTTAACTCCAACCCTAACCCTAACCGGTCATCACCCTCAGGGCATCATACGTCAGTGTATGACAGGACGCACGACATGTCGCCCCTGGATTTTGAACATTCCAAAATCCAGAGGTGACAGGGAGTCACTGCAAGTCACTACATGCATCACCACGCGTCACGATCCAACCACAACTTTTTCAGGCTGTTGCCGAAAATGTCACCCAAGTGGGACAGGCCTTTCACGCTGCAAAACATGAGGGCAAGGCTTTCGAAGGTGGCGTCGGCGGCAAACTTCTCCCTGGCCAGGTTCTCGATCACCTCGGGCTCGAGTCCGCAGTGCACGAAGAAACTGTCCTAGCCCGAGCAGGCTCGGGAGAACCGGCAGCTGAGGTCAGAGTGCGCCATAATCTGCCTTCACCAACCTGCTGCCTGAGCGGCTCCTTGGGGTGACCTGCTGCTGCTTTTCTTGGCGCTGCTGGCGTGGTTACGTGCACCCTGGGATGCTGCTGGTGTGGCAACTGGTCTTTCCAGGGGCGCTGCTGGAGTTGTTACTTGTGAACCCTGGGGTGCTGCAGCCTCTGTACCCTCTGCAAATTCTCCCCTTCCGACGTTGCTGCTCCTGTTGCCAGCCCTTGCTGCTAGTCGCCCCGGCCGCTAGAGCCGGGCAGCAGTCAACGGACCAGGTTGCCACGGCTCTTGAAACTGCGGGTGTCCGCCGTTCCTAGCACAAACTCACACTTCTGCTGGTACATGACTAGCGAATCGGGCCTGAGCTGCCTCTTGGAGCTGGAGCGACGCACAATGTCAGGCGGGAGCCCCAGCTGCCTGCTCTGCTGGGGGTTGCCGGAAGCCAAGTAAGTCTTCATGCTGTTGTGGCCCTGCTGCTGCTGCTTTCCTCTGGGGGGGGGGGGGGGGCAGAGCTGCCCAAACCATTGGGGTCCACTTTGCACCCCCTCACCGTCTGGCTCTTCAAGTTCTTGGCCTTGTCGTCAGCCATTCTCTCCACAGCACTCTGCCGACCCCGCCTGACCCCCTCCATTTGACTGCAGAGGTAGCCGGGGCCCTTGGACATGAGCCTGAGCGGCAGAGAGATGCTCGCCTCGGGCGGCATGCTTGCAGTAGGCGCGATCTTGCTCGGCACCAATGACAGGCTGTCTGCACTCGCCTTAATGCACATTCACTATGGCTTTGCCCGTGACATGGACAAAGTGGTGAGTAGGTTTGCACAGTTGCATTCTCAGAATACAGAACTATTTCATGTTGAGGTTGGTGTGATGTGAAGTTGTTAGGTCAGGAGGACTATTAAAGGTGCACTGCACACACTAACACAGTCTAACAGTAACAGGCAATCAAATCAACACACAAAACTTACAGTATTTTATTTGCAGTTTTTTGCATGCTCCTTTATGACATTTTACAACAGTACAACTTGATTATTAAAACAAGGACAACAATTCTTAATTAAAAAAAAGGATACAACAATGAGCCCAATCATCCCATTCCACTCACTCATTACTCTTGACTCAACCAAAATTATTTCTGAAATATCGGTCATACATTTGGTGCAAAAAGCTCCAAAGTAAGGCACATAATGCACCAGAGAGCATCTAAAAGCCCAGAGCTTTCAGGGCCCTTAAGCGGGCCCTGGAACCCAGACGTGAGGGGCTTCCCGCTTGTGATGTGCGCTGCGTGCACATTATTTCACATAGCATTTTGGAATCCTGTCATGCCACCCCCCTTTTTGAAAAGCTTCGTACGGGCCTGCATTTGTGGAGGAAAATTTGCTCAAGATTCCAGCATCTACATTTTCTTGCTTTTCCAGTTCAACCATACTATGTTGTTGCTGAATTAAAGCTAATCTTTTAGGTCATTTAAATGAGAGACTTTTTTTTCTTTTCATGATTAATTCACAATGTTATGTTCAGTAGAACATAGACCATAGAACAGCAAAGGAACAGGTCCTTTGGTATACAATGTCTATGCTGAGCGTGATGCCAAGACTGCACCTAATCCATGGTGTTCAAGCTCCACTTTGATGAATCGAACAGGTAGCCATGCTTACACTTAATCCTGTACCAATGGAGACCTACACTGTGCGAGATGCCATCTGTAAAGTCGGCCATTAAAACAAGGCCATGACTACCTGATTTCTCAGGTGAATACAAAGAATTTTAGCTTAATTTAGTTGAGTTCAGATTGTTTGAGTTACAATGTGGAAACAGGCACTTTGGCCCATGAGTCCATGCTGACCAACGACCACTTATACACTAGTCCTGTCCTATACATATGTGACAATTTACAGAAGCCAATTAACCTACAAACCTGCACGTCTTTGGAATGTGGGAGGAAAACCCGAGTACCCGGAGAAAACCCATCAGGTCACAAGGAGAATGTATAAACTCCATACAATCAAAACCAGTAGTCAGATTCGAACCCGGGTCTCTGGCGCTATGCGGCAGCAACTCTACTGCTGCACTACTATACTGCCCCCGCTGTGCCACTGTGCTGCCGTTTTGTGGTGCCATTTTGAAGATGAATGGTGGACAGTGCTTATCCCCACGTAGGATCTTTAGCAGGTTGCAGTGTACTTAAATACTATTGGGTTATCCTGAGATTCTGAGGAGCAGGTCTGTAATAAATATATATAAATATATATAACTGAAAATATTTAGAATGAAGTCTGAACAGGAGTAATGGTCTAGGGCCCATTTTATGCATGAAAAAAATAAAATTGTCCAGTAAAATATATAAGCACCTTAATATATAAGCATCTTATCTATCTAGACTAATTTTCAAATTAAATGCATATGCATTGGGGTATGCTGATTTTAAATTAAGTTCATGTTATTTCAAGCCAATTTTACTCTTATGAATGTACGGTCTGTATACTATAGACCTTTATTCATATATTACATTTTAAGAAGACCGACATTCCCTAAAGTGAGTTGATTTGACAAACTGTAAATACTGATGCAGTTCCTAAATGTTAATTTGTAAAACCAATAGCACTAAAGGCTGTGGTATTATTAGCTCCTGGATTGCCTATTTTTAAATAAGTACTTTAGTAGCTAAAACTAGTGCATTATAGCCATTTACCACTGTTACTGTGACATTTCTTGGTAAACCATGACCTTTGATAATAAATGTATTGCTGATGGCTTCCTTTCCAATGAAACATCCCTTCACTCTAACACAGTGATTAGAAATGCTTTCCAAAGACAGTTTGTTGAGAGCTTTCTGTCTATTTCTGTCACCAACATTTTCTAATATCATCAGTAAAGGTATAAAAGTCAAATAAAATATGATTAGAATATTTCACTAAGCCTCTTTAGAAAATAAAAATGAAACTGCAGGAGTCTGTATTTCCTGAAATGATGTTGTAAATCATGCTATAAATTTATATCCATCGTCTCTGTGCTGTTAATCAGGGTGTTTCTTGCTAAATGAAACGGGATTTAATTAGAAATTCTACTAACCATGGAATAAAATTAGATATGTTCTCCTCATTCAGTGGATGCAAAGCCTAATGTGGAACTGGTCCAGTCAGAGCAGCTTCAGTAAGGTTTCCATGTTACTTGTTTTGGTGGAAGATGGCATTAAGCGAATGTGTAGGAAGGAACTGCAGATGCTAGTTTACACCGAAGAGAGACACAAAATACTGGTGTAACTCAGCGAGACAGGCAGCATCTCTGGATAGAAGGAATGGGTGACTTCTGGGACGTACATGTGACACCGAGGCCGTAATTAGGCCTTGCTGTTATGCTCGCTGTAGTTGAAAACCAGTCAATGCTATGTTGTTCACAGGTGAATAATGTTCACTTAGATCAGATACTGATGCATGCCTGCCTCTGTGGAACTGTAAATCACGAGTCAGAAGAGAATGCAAGAAAATTGGAAGCAAAATAAATTCAGCCACTTCCTTTCAATCTCCGTGCCAACGTACTCAGTAGACAGCCTTTTATTGCCAATTTTATCAATTTAGCCAGACTGGAAAAGGCATAATTAAAGGAAATCCTTAAACAGAAAAATCCTTCCTCGGAGCTGGTATTACAGAGGAAAATGTCAAATACATTAGAAGGCTGATATTTCTCCTTCTGTATATTTTTTTTTCTGGAAAGACTCTTCGGCATTGCAGGTAATGGCACAATAGGATTTGATGTGAAGATGTGACATCTCATCTTAAATTCCTTCCCCATGTTGCTTAAGTTGACAGGGATGACATGAAGTGTGGCTGATAAGGCTCTCGTTCCTCTCCAAGCTGACTGATCACACATGAAGTCTTGGCAAGAGATTACCAGGTTATAGCAGAGTCAGAATGACATCACATCAACTCAATTTCAGATCCTGTACACACCAGTGCCTATCACCACTCCAGGTCGCTAACATCCGTGACACACAAACAGTACTTTCAGTGTTGAAGGTCCTCCTCACCTTGCTTTTACCCTATGCCTGTCACTCTGGGTAAATCAGGAGGGAAATTTGTCATTAGATGCAAAGCACCATTAATACACAGCATCCTGACAGTTGCAGGATGATTTTTTTTAGGTCCAATTACTCGAAAATCTGTAGATCCTCTGCTATTTGCATAAAAACTTGCAATTTGAACTGACGCTGAAGGACAGCAATGCCTGTCAAGAATAAAAAATATCACAGAAAAATGAGCACGAAAAATAGACTCGGGGGCCCTTTTGAATATTGCTTCAAATCTTTGAGGGTTGTTCACACTAATAATGAATTTTAAATAACTTATTCACTTCAGGAGTAAGTGGCTGGCACATGGTCCTTACAGCTGGTTTCTTGAGATAATTGATTTTCAAATAGGTTAAAATATGGAGAAAGAAGCATATGACAACAGTAGCAGGTTCCAGGCGATTTCAAATACCATATCAGTTTAATTATTGCTGCAGCTTTTGCTTGACATAGGTTCTTTTCCCTGCTGGAATTAGAATATCCAGGAGACAAAAAAATGTAAGAATTATGAATTTTTCATGTTCTCCCTACCTAGTTTGAGGGTCCTACCTTAGGGCACTGTTGCCAGCACACTCAGAATTTTTTCAATAGACAGTTAACACGACATACAAGACCAGTCTGCGTGACATAGATAACTCGGGGGAATAACAACAAAGTAAATGAGATGCATTAGTCTCGCAAAGTGATTTGAGAATGCACTTCCCAGAACTTTGTGCTTAATTTATGGATTTTATTTTTCATGCTGTATGTATTGCGATGATACAAGGAATAAGATGCTTCCACTTCACGTACAAATTTCAGATGCTAATATTCAATGCAGAGGCAAATGATTTACCAGAGGTAGCACTCAGCATCTCTTTGTTTCCTATTAAGAAATTACATCTTCTCACTTCACGCACAGGAAACACGACCTCCGCAGCACAGAATAGGCAAGGCGAATAAAACTCTTTTTGTATTCAACTCTAATCTTTAAATATTACCTTGCAAAATTAAATTTAGAACTGTTCCGTACGAATTGACTTTCATGCGGTAACTTTCATGGAGTGCTATGCTTGCATTTTCCTTCCCAATTACAACATTTTTCAGGCTAATTAGTTTGTATTTTATATAAGTTACGGTGAATGGGCTTTTGATTCTGTTAATCTCATTTCAACAGGGTCTTTCTAATTTGAAGCTGGAGTGAAAAGTAAATATTTAATGACTATTGACTGCCAGGTTCACATTGAACAATAGGTATAATGTAATCATATTAATAAGCATACATTTGAGGCACATGATTCAGAATATGATTAAATGTAATTATGTTAGCGTTTCTTCCATTTGCACTCAAATGTTTGATGGCAATAAAACCGCTAAATTTGGTAAGCGGAATTAAGAAAAAGACAATACAGAGGAAAGATCAGATAAATACAATGTGTGTTTTGCATGTGCAGTGAAGGGAATCAAGCCTTCGATGCTTGATCATTGTTTTTACAGATACAATGTGGAAATAGGTCCTTCGGCCACTGATTTCGCACCAACCAGCAATCCCATTTATAGCACACATACACACTAGAGCCAATTTACAAATTAGCAATTTAACCTACAAACCTTGTCTTTGTGCGTCTTCAGAGTGCGGGAGGGAACTAGTGCACCCAGGGATTGCCCACATGGTCACAGGGAGAATGAATGAATAAATAAGTTTATTGGCCAAGTATGTACACATAGAAGGATCTTACACGCTCGTTTCCTGGCCCTTGCAGTGTACAGTTTGTCAATGAGTGGATGGTTGCATCCAACAACCATCTCAGCTGATCGAACGATTCGTTGCAGCATCCAGATGTCGAGCTTGGTGGCTGAGCCAAACCAGACCATGATGGAAAAAGTGAGGACAGACTCTACGATGGCCATATAGAATTGGACCATCATTGCCTGCGGCAGATTGTGTTTCCTCAGTTGCCGCAGGGAGCTGAAAACAAAACTGAGGAGGGGTCTCGACCAAAAACGTCACCCATTCCTTCTCTCCAGAGATGCTGCCTGTCCCGCTGAGTAAGAATGTCAGGGATTATGGGGTGAAGTCAGGGAGTATAGGGTTAAGAGGGAAAGATAGATCACCCATGATTTAATCGTGGAGTAGACCTAATTGCCTAATTCTGCTCCTAGAGCATATGAATTTAAGAACATGTGCCAAAGTTCTCTCTATCATCCATTCCATTGCTGTGTCCTGCTGAGATGCCAGGTTTAGGTTTATTATTGTCACGTGCACTGATGTACCTTGAAAAGATTTGGTTTGCATGCGATCCAATCAAATCACGATACATCAATATAATGAAACCAAACTCAAGCACAATGGGGCAAGTGATGGGAAAGATGCAGAATATAGTTCTCAACATAATATGTGCAATAGTGACAGAGACAAAGCCCACTGAGGTAAAGGTGAATCAACCAGCATCTTATAGAAGGACCATTCAGAAGCATGATAATAGAGGGGAACAATCTGTTTCCGAGTCTGGTGGTGTGCACTTCAAGCTTCTGTATATATGTAGTTGCACTGACATGAACATTTCCAAGGTTACCTTTTGAAATCTCAACCCCTCCAGTGTGTGAATTTGGAAATGGGTAGGAGTGCGTGCGGCATTTGTATTTTTTAACTTGATCTTATTGGAAACTTTGGCTTATCTTTAGATTCAAGATATTATAAGCTGTATTTCACACAGCCATTGCTTCTTGGTATTGATCCATGTATTTTTGTAACATAGATTGAGCGGTAACATTGATGTTGTCTCCAAAAATGTTTTATGCTCTTTATTTATATGGAGATTACATAGTCCCCCCATTTCAGGGCACCATAATGTTTGGGACACAGCAATGTCAGGTAAATGAAAGTAGTCATGTTTAGTATTTTGTTGCATATCCCTTGTGTGCAATTACTGCTTGAAGTCTGCAATTCATGGACATCACCAGTTGCTGGGTAACTTCTCTGGTGATGCTCTGCCAGGCCTGTATTGCAGCCATCTTTAGCTTATGCTTCATTTGGGGGCTAGTCCCTTTCAGTTGTCTCATCAGCATATAAAAGGCATGCTCAATAGGGTTCAGATTGGGTGATTGATTTGGCCACTCAAGAAATGACCATTTTTAGCTTTGATAAACTACTTTATTGCTTTAGCAGGATATTTTGGATCATTGTCTTGCTGTAGAATGAACCACTGGCCAATGAGTTTTGAGGCTTTTGTTTGAACTTGAGCAGATAGGATGTGTCTATACACTTCAGAATTCATTATGCCACTACCATTAGCAGTTGTATCATCAGTGAAGATAAGTGTGCCAGCACCTTCAGCAGCCATACAGGCCCAGGCTATAACACCCCCACCACTGTGTTTCACAGATGAGGTGATATGCTTTGGATCTTGGGCAGTTCCTTATCTCCTCCATGCTTTGCCCTTACCATCACTCTGAAATAAGTTAATCTTTGTCCCATCTGTCCACAAGATGTTTTTTTCCAGAACTGTGGTTGCTCTTCTAAGTACTTCTTGGCAAACTGTAACCTGGCCATCTTCTTTTTGCAGCTAACCAGAGGTTTGCATCTTGCAGTGTTTCCTCTTTGACCACTGGGTGGCAGCGCGATGGTAGCAATGCCAGCAGACTGTGTGTCATTTCGACTTTTTTTGGGTTAATTTTAGTGTTAGGCTAAAATTGATGGCCAAGCATAAAAAATGTGTCTAGAAATCGATTTTCGTGACCCACGTCACGGAACTATATGAAATTTTGCACAGATTTAGAAGAAATATAATTGAGAAGGATGTCATAACTCGTCAGTGCCAAATGTTGCACATTAATTAATTAAACTAATTAGAAAATGAGATCAGGAAAGTAAGCGCCATCTAGTAGCCAATACCAATATTACACCATGGGCAGCCTATTTCCATGTTGCAGTCCATTTAAACTATATATTATTAATCCTATATATATACATATATATATATATATATATATATATATATATATATATATCTACATGACGTAAATATGACTGTAATCATATATAATTAAGTATAATTATATTATATAAAAATAATATGATGAATAACTGAGTGTTTTTTTAATGACACTGTCACAGAGGTCCTGCTCCTGAACCAGCCTAATTTATGGGTGAGGGCATTTCTTGTGGGTTCCTCCCTTTACTGAACCCCACTGACTGCCAGTGTGCAGAATGAGGGTCACGGCCATAGTTGGACTGGGGCAGTTCCAGGCTGGCGGACAGTCCTGCAAGGCATCTTCCAGTCGCTTGAATAGGAAATGTAATGAGACTGCAGCAGAGGTCCCAGGTTTTAAGGGCTCATGAACCTGCCTAATTAAAGGGTCAGGGCAGATCCTCTGGGTTCCCCCGTTTACTGAACCCCACTGACTGCCATAGTGGGGAGAGTGGGGGTAACGGCCATAGTGGGACTGGGGCAGGGCCAGGCTGGGTGATAGACCTGTAAGAGACCTGTCTTATTTCTGATGTAAATGTCACATCCTGACCAAGAATCAAATGCTCTGATGTATACTCAATGAGTATTCATTTTAAGCTACAATGAGCCTATATTTATGTTAGAGACCCCCCCGATGGTTCAAATGAGTGCTATTACCATTAACCTAAAATAACCCTAAAAGTGTTGCATTGTTTATCTGTAGTTTGTGTGTGTGTGTATGTATACCTGTCAAACATGTATCTGTGGATGTGTGGATGTAAGTGTATATGTATGTGTGGATGGATCGATGTGTGGATGTATGTGTGCAAGGATGTGTACATGTATGTCTGCGTGCGGATGGATGTGTGGATGTGTGTGTGTGTGTGCGGATGTATGTGTGCATGTATGTGTGTGTGTACATGCATGGACGTACGGATGGATGTGTGTGTGGATGTGTGTATGTATGTATGTATGTGTGGATGGGTGAGTGGACTGTCATTCACCAGCATGCCATTATCATAAGTAATTCACTCATTGTTTAAATAATTTGACCAAATAAACAGTGAAATGATCAACATTAAAATAAAACTTTATATAATCATTTATTTCCCCAATTTATTTGTTTACATTACATCTGATCTTCATCTGAATATTCTTAATCAGATTCCAAGTCTTTTGATAAGTTTTGATAATTCCATTGATAAGTTAGTTCAAGTTCAAGTGGAGGGTCAGGCAGAGGCTACAAAAAAAATCTCATAGTCATTAAGTCTGCATGGAAAAATTCATAAAATTTCAACCTCTGCTTAATGTTAATGAGAATAACACTGTTACTACCAGATAGATTAGTTTGTTCAAATATACCAATTCATTACTACATAAACATCAGCCATTTCTGACCATTTCTCACTCCAATGGAAGCCTATAAAGTACAGTGAATATTCCTCCGTTATTCTCCCTTTGTCGGGGCCTGGAAACGGCCACTACAGACGTCACTATGTACAGCCTCCCCCCCCCCCCCCCCCCCCCGCAGAGATGATCCAAACACACTCCGCGGTTCAGCGTTCGCGAATCAGCCGCTTCTTAATTGAAACCGCGGCTTCACTATGTTAAGTACATAGGCCCATAGGCCTCGCGGTCGGAGCACTTTTTCCTTATCGCAGGCAGCTCCGAGAATAGATGTTAAAGAAAACTTATTAGACTTCAACAAGCTGGCATTAGTGAAAATGTTTAATTTACTTTGTTATGGATACACATAGTTTCGGCCCACAACTTCATGAATGAATGAGTGAATTAATGAATGAGTGAATAAATGAGTGAATGAATGAGTGAGTGAATGAATGAATGAATGAATGTACAGCCTCCAAATCTCATTTTTCACATTATAAAAGGGTGCAATTAAATTAATTAAAGTCCACACGGATTAATTTTCATAAATTCAGACTTTAGATCTTACCTTTCAGTTCCAGTTGATCCACAATGTTTCACTGGTTTCACAACTTTGTGTTACAGCACCTCAGCAGGTACTTTGCTTTCAAGGCTTTGTTCCACTTCTATCCACTTAGCTGCACATTCTTCAGACTTCTTAATGTCCCACTAAATTGTATTACCCTGCCGCACGTTTCCACAACATGTAATCCACAAAACAACAAAGAACCTTCATTGGAATCTCCAGTAAAACAGGCATCTGTAGAAGCGCTCTCAGCCATGTTGTGTGCTCCCTGCCTAGCTAGCTTGAAACAAAGCGCGTGATTGGCCAACTGGCGTCCGACTTAATGTTAAACGTGCTTTGATTGGACTAAAAATACACGAAAACTTTCCGGTTTTTCTCTAATTTAATAAAAATGTGCAAGTTTTGTTCTTGACGATTTTCAGGGATGATTTATATAATATTTTTGCACAATATGTGAAAGTTTCATGTAGTTCCGTGAGTTGGGTCACAAAACTGCACAAAAAGCTCCTCGGCCCACAGCCTACGTGTCTAAAATGTATGTTTTAATGTTACTCGGTATGTTTTATGTGGGGGGCGTGGTGGCGGGGGGAATAGGGGGAAACCTTTTTCTGTCACTTAACTTGACGGAGATGTGATCTTTCTCTGTTCCCTTCCTGCGGCTTAACAAATTGGATTGGTGCAGACTTTCCTGGAGACCAGCCCGGAGCTTCAAGCCACAAGTGCGGTGCGAACTTACCATCGCAGAGCGGACGATCCTTTGCCGAGGATAACTGTGGAAGTGCTCCGACCGTGGGGTCTGTGGATTTTAACACCATGTAGCCGTGGTCTCCGGTAAGAAGAGGCCGACTCGGAAGATCCATGCCGACGAATGTTCCGATCCGTTCCGACGCCGGAGTTTCTATCATCCCGATGAGAGGGCTTGAACAGCGGACCGTCGGCAGAGGCAGTGCTGAGGTTTCAAAAGCCTCGACCACCAGGGGTGAACAAAGGAGGAAGATGACTGAACCTTATTACCTTCCATCATAGTGAGGAATGTTAATTCCACTGTGGTGGATGTTTATGTTAAATGTATTGTGTATTGTGTTATTTTCTACTTGTATGGCTGTATAACTCAAATATCACAGTACCTTAATTGGTGCATGTGACAATAATGTGAATTTGAACTTTGCCAAACAATATTACTGTGGATCATAGGCAAGCTGAAATGAAAATAGAATGTGCTGGAATTATTCAGAGGGTCAAGCAGCATGTGTAGGGTGAAAAACGGAGATCATGTTTCATCAAAACTGAAAAAGTTTCCTCAGCCTAAAACATTAACTCTGTTTTTCACTCTCCACAGATGGTACCTGAGCTGTGACGAACTTATTATTATTTTATGTTCATTTTCGTTCAACCACTTTTCCAAGAAAAACCCTAACATTTGCATGTTTGATGCTTGCTACTGGCAGGGCAAGGTCCATCCCAAGTTAGAGATGGAAAGATCAGATAAGGCTGACACTCTTGTATTCAGTAACCCTTGCCCGAAAGGCAAGTGTATGGGATGTAAGATGAAGCTTCACCAGAATCATTCCTGGGCTGCATGAGGACGATATTTTTTCTTCTTGAGGACAGCATGGTGACACAGTTGGTAGTGCTGCTGCCTCACAGCACCAGAGGTACAGGTTTGATACTGACCTCAGGTGCAATCTGTGTGACGTTCACTCATTCTCCCTGTGGCCGTGTGGGTTTCCTCCAGGTACACCAATGTCTTCCCACATCCCAAAGACACATGTGCTGGTATGTGAATTGGCCTCTATAAATTGCCTCTAGTGTGCAGGGAGTGGATGCAAAAGTGGTATAACATAGAATTTTACTTCGGAGTCACGTGAGTGACTACGTGAATAGAAGCCCGTACAGCCGTTGGTGCGTCATGACGTCAGACGCTGGTGCAGTCGGGCGGGGGGAGCAGCAGCGCTCCTCCGAGCGGTAAGTTTAAACCGCGGGTTACATGGAAAGCTGGAGAATTCAGCGGGTGCAGCGGCATCTAAGGAGCGAAGGAGATGGGCGATGTTTCGGGTCGAGACCCTTCTTCAGACTTAACCCTCCATTCTCCAGCAGTTTTCGTTAACAAGTTGAAACGAGGTAAGGTTTGTTGAAATACTTTACCACAGGTCTTTTTCTGCAACGGTTGGGAGTTTTTGTAGATAAGTTGCAGAAAAGGAAGAAGGTGTCGGCGAGGCGCTCCGGGGGTAGAAAGGTAAAGTGGCAGGAGAGTGTTGAGGATGGAGGCCCGTCTGGTACACCTGGTCCGGTGCTGGCTACACAGCCAGTGGTTGCGGACCCACTGCCGGGGGGCAGTGGAGGCTTGTCAGTAGGGTGGAAGGCCACTGGCAAGTCTCTGTGGCCCGTAAATGAGTCGGGCCTGGAGGTTATACCCTCCATAGGAGAGTCCGTTTGCTCACGGCTCTCCCACGTCGAGATTCTATTTCAAAAGAATGCTCGACAGGGACCAGCTCCGTGGGGAGGAGTGGTGCCCAAGCCAGGCTGATGGAGAGCTTGTGCTAGCAGCACCTGTTTCAGGGCTGCAGAACTATCCTGCCTGTGAGGAGGATGTTCCAGCTCCGTGAGGAGGAGTGATGCCCAAGCCAGGCTGATGGAGAGCTTGTGCTAGCAGCACCTGTTTCAGGGCTGCAGAACTATCCTGCCTGTGAGGAGGATGTTCCAGCTCCGTGAGGAGTGATGCCCAAGCCAGGCTGATGGAGAGCTTGTGCTAGCAGCACCTGTTTCAGGGCTGCAGAACTATCCTGCCTGTGAGGAGGATGTTCTATCAGGGCAGTTTGCTGACACTGTTTCTATGCTGGGAGAGAGCAAGGTGTTCGGTTGGAGGTAATTCCGAACATTGCTGGGAAGTTTGCTGAGTGTAGAGAGGCAGGAAAGGCGATTGATGTAGAATTGGCCGAAGCCATTCAGTATATGCTCTCCCACCAGTTACAGGAGCTAGCTATGGATGAAGTAGCAAAAAACTATAAAGCTCCTGTTAATTGTGATAAAGGTACCGGTGGTTAATCACCAAATTTGCATAGATGGGTTTGCCTGCTAGGGCCCAGGAGATGAAGTTTTAAAAAAGTGCTTAAACTGTTGTAAGCAGGTATTACAGCTGTGGTGAAAGTTATTGATACAAATGATATGGTTGAAGCACACCAGGATGAACTGGGACTCCTTTGTAATGCATTTTGAAATTAATAATGTCGGGAGGGCCGCTATTAGGCCAGTGCTAACCCGAATTTGGCGAGTTGTGCAAACCGACCAGTGTACCACCACGAAATCTGTTGTTTGGTGGTAACCTTGCAAAAAGGGTCAAAGACTGTTATGAGGTTGTTATAACCATGGCCCTCATTAAGCCAGCTGGAAGCAAGGCAAAAAAATGTTCTCTACAAGACGTCGAGGACAACAAGGCCGCAAGGAAAGATGCTGGTAAGGAATATAACATTTGACAGACGATGAATTAACTGATGTTCCTGTTCAAATTGGGGAAGGTTAAAATTGTTCTCAAACAATGGCAGCAGTTGACATCAGATTTGTTCATACTTAGTGTATTGAAGGGGTGAAAAATTGGATTTTACTATGGCAGTCTACCTAATCAACATTTTCCTAGTCGTAAACTTATTTTTCAGATGAGGAAAATGTGCTTATTCAAGCAGAGATTCAGTCGTTACATAAGAAGGGGTAATTGAGCCTTCTGTCTATCAAAGTCAACAATTTCTGTCAAGTATATTTCCCAGATCTAAAAAGACTGGGGGATGTAGAATTATTCTGGATTTATCGAATTTGAACAAATTTGTTTGTTATAGGCATTTCAAAATGGAGAACTTTACCACGGGCAAACATCTAGTGTCCAAAGGGAATTATATGGCAACCATTGATTTAAAGAATGCGTATTACGCAGTGTCTATTCATGGTGATGATAGAAGATATTTGAAATTTATTTGGATGACTGAGCTGTGGCAATTCAGGACATTGCCGAATGGATTAACTTCAGCTCCTAGATTATTTACTAAATTGGTAAAACCTGTGTTAGCATTGCTTAGAGCTCAGGGGCATGTGGTAATGGCCTATTTAGATGATTTCTGATAGTTGGAAAGACTCATGCTGAAACTCAATCATCAGTTTCAGTTGTTAAAATCACTTTTGAACAAATGGGATTTGTTATTCACCCAGGTAAATCTAAATTATCACCAGTCCAAATTATTGATTATCTGGGATTTACCATTAATTCCAATCACATGTTGGTAACTTTACCCAGGGATAAATTGAATCAGTTAATTGAGGACTGTGCTAATCTCGTTGGAGAACAACGGCCTTTGATTAGACAAGTAGCAGTTTTATTGGGAAGTTGTTGCAGCCTTTCCAGCTGTGCAGTATTGTCCTCTGCATTATCAACAATTACAACCATCAAAGGAACAGGCACTGAGAATACAAAGGGGCTATTTTTGATAGGCCTATGCAGTTGTCAGCTGGGGCGATTGCTGACATACAATGGTGGATAGTACATGTTTCAAAAAATTTAAGGAAGGTTTCGTGGAATCACCGTCACTGATATTACAGACTGATGTGAGTGCACTGGGTTGGGGTGCAACAGATATGTCTTCTAGTTGTGGAGGCAGATGGAATGTGGATGAGACATCGCTTCCTCAATTAAGAGGGATTGATTATTTAGAGTTGTTGGGCACCTGGTATGGGCTCAAAGCTTATTGTTCTACAAGGAGGGATCTGCATGTGCAGCTCAGATTCACAACACCACAGCAGTGGCATATGTAAACCACATGGGTGGAGTTAAGTCACAGTCTTGTGATAGACTGGCTAACCAGATTTGGAGCTGGTGTATTGACCAAAATATCTGGCTTTCAGCACTTTATTTGCCAGGAAGAGGTCACGTCAGTTAATGACAACATTGAATGGATGTTAAATCAGGATGTGTTTAACCAAATGATTGATCAGTATGCATTGCCAGATATTGACTTGTTTGCATCTCGATTAAATCATCAGTTACCTAGATATGTTTCATGGTAACCAGATTCTGGGGCAGTAGCAGTGGATGCATTTTCGCTGCATTGGGGGAGGAATGTTTGTGTATGTATTTCCTTCATTCTGTCTCATCAGCAGATGTTTGCAAAAGATCAAGGAGGACACCGCTTCAGGGGTATTGGTAGTGCCAGATTGGCCTACAGGAGCATGGTTTCCCGTTGTATTACAAATGACTAGGGAGCCTTACATGCTTATGCCCAAGAATAAAAATCTACTGGTAAATCCAGTCACTGGGGATCAACATCCTTTATAGGATCGTATTGATCTGTTAATTTGCAGATTTTAAGGAGGCCATACCTGGGGAGAGGACTGTCTCATCGGACGGTGGATGTTCTCACGTCGGCCTGCAGGGATAGTACACAGCAGCAATATATCACCTATATAAGGAAGTGGGAGCAATTCTGCCTACAGCAGGATATTGTATATCACACGGCAGGGATCACGGATGTATTGGAGTTTGTCAACTCTTTATTTTGACCAAAAAATTAAGTTACAGTGCAATTAATTCAGCCAGAAGTGCTCTGTCTTCTTATTTACCTATGAATGCAGAATTGCATACAGTAGGGACACATCCGTTAGTTCACGATTCATGAAGGGAGTTTTCAATTCTAATCCTCCTAAACTCAGGTATGCCGGTATTTGCAATGTGAGTGAGGTTTTTATGCTTCTTCGCCAGTGGGCTCCGGTTACAAGCCTATCTATAGCCAAATTAACTATGAAGGTGGTCATGCTTCTGGTGTTGGTTTCAGCCCAACGTGTACAAACATTGCAAAAGCTACGGCTAGATAGAATGCATGTGTCGGCTGATGCCATTATATTTTATGTCTATGATTTGCTTAAACATAATAAAAGTGGCATGACAGGATGTAAGATGGTGTTTTCAGCATACCCCGCAGATGATCGCTTCTGTATAGTCTCACATTTATCTCTTTACATTGAGATTACTAAACCTCTGAGAGGAATAGAGTTGGCTTTGTTTATTAGTCACAAAAAACCACACAGTAAGGTGTCGGTGCAAACTATTTCAAGGTCCTCGCGGCCACAGGATGGTCCAGTGAGCTAACTTTTCAGAGGTTTTGTCACAAGCCGATTTCAAGGCTCGGGGTGTTTGCTGATTCTGGTGTCAGTACTGTTACATTTTTCCCCTGAGTTAGAGGGGTTTGTTATGATTTGTTTGTAAATAAACTGTTATTTCATTTAACAAATGTACTACTGATGCATGATTGATTGTTAACGACTTTTGAGTCAATCCAGGCAGTGTGAACGTCGGATTTGAGTCTGCGGCGTGAATTCACAGTGCTTTGAAGTCTTCACGTAGTCACTCACGTGACTCCGAAGTAAAATAGTAAGATTAAACAAGAACTTACCAGTTTGAAGTTTGATCTTTATTTTATGAGGAGTCGAGTTGAGGGACTACGTGCCCTCCGCTCCCACCCTCATAGATCTCATCTGGTAGTTCTAGTTTTATCATCTTACCGTTATACTTCGGTCATTGTTAGCTGTGAATTCATTCCGCTGCTTTGAAGATTGACGCACCAACGGCTGTACGGGCTTCTATTCACGTAGTCCCTCAACTCGACTCCTCATAAAATAAAGATCAAACTTCAAACTGGTAAGTTCTCGTTTAATCTTACTATTAGTGTGACCTGGTGACCCATGGACTCAGTGGGCAGAGGGCCAATTTCCATGCTGTATCTTTCCATCAATAAAACAATCAATTGACTAGAAGGAACACAAAGTGCTGGAGTAACTCAACGGGTCAGGCAGCATCTCTGGAGAAAATGGATTGCGTGATGTTTCAAGTCGGGTCCCTTCTTCAATGTTGGAGATGAGGGGGAAGTTGGAAGAGAAGAGGAGCAAGGCCTGAGATAAGTAGGTGATAGTGATAGGTGGATTCATGCAAGGAGGGCTTTTGATAGGCAGGTGGTCGACAGAGATGAAGAGGCAAAAAGTGTGAGATAAGATTGAAGAGTTGTGAATAGTGAAGCCTGAGGAAGGAATGGAGGGAGACAGGTGGAAGAGGGGGAGGGGGAGGGGAGAGATATGCAATTCCAGGTGGGGCATTGGGAAGAGAGAGAGGGGAAGGGATGGTGGGGAAGATGTGGGAGACTCTTTGGTTACCTACCTAAAATTGGAGAATTCAATGTTCATTCCTTTGCATTGTAAGCCACCTGTGGAATATGTGGAGAACATGGATAGATGACGTTTCAGGTTGGGACCCTTCTTCAGGCTGATCGTAGGGGGGGAAGGAAGAAGGCTGTAAGAGAGGAGGGGGAGGACAAGGTGTGGCAGGTAATACGTGGTGGGGCAGCGCAGCTAGTGGCAGCAGCGGCTCGCCTGCAGTCCGTCTGTTTTTCTTTTATTGTTGTTTTCTTGTCTTGTTTTAGTGTGTAAATATTGAGTTATGTAGTGTATGTTTGTGGGAGGGGTGGGAGAAACGTTTTTAGTCTTTTCCTTTTGGGGGGATGCGACTTTTCTTGTCGTATCCCCTGTCTCCATCTCCTTCTGCGCTGAGGCCCAATGGCGGAGCTGGCGGCCTCCAACTCTAAATGTGACCGACCCGAGGCTCCGGAGGCAGAGCCAGGACTTACCAGCGCGGGGCTGGCCGACTCGGGGCTGTGGCAGGTTCCGGCATTCCGAGTCGGAGCTGTGGCGGCTTTCTGGTGGCGGTGGCGGCGGCAGCAACTTCGGAGGGTGGCTGCGGGCCCAGTAGATGACATCGTCGGGAGCTCGCAGGTCACAGGCTGGTGACCTGTTTTTCCAAAGCTCCTGCGGCAACAGCTGCGTCCGCTGGACTGGAGGGCGGCAGCTTCGACCGCCCCGGACCGCGGAGTTGAACCGGCCCGCTCGCGGAACGTGGTTCAGCCGCGGGACTTCCTTATTTACATCACCCGGTGCGGTCACAACATCGGAGGCCTGGATCGCCTCAGTGCAGAGGAAGAGGAAGAACAAGAAGGGAAGAGACAAAGACTTAAGATTTTTGCCTTCCATCACAGTGAGGAAGTGTTTGGTGAACTCACTGTGGTGGATGTTAAATATGTGTTTATTGTGTGTTTTGTTAGTTACTATATGTAAGACTGCAGGCAACGAAATTTTGTTCAGATCGAAAAGTCTGAATGACAATAAAGTTTCCATTGATCCATTGATACGTGAACCCAGGCGAGGGGGGTTTAAATAAGCCGATAGTTGGGAAAAGTACAGAGATTAAAACAGAAGGTGTGAGACAAAAGGATTGAAGAGTTTCAAATTGTGAGAGGAAATAATGTGAATAGTGGAGTAGGGGTGGGGGAGAAATAGATGTGAGTCCAGGTGGGGTACAGGGGAGGGAGTGGGGAAGAAAAGAAGGGGTATGGGGGATAAAAGGCAGGGGGTGGAGGGGGTTGTTTGAAGTTAACTAAGATTAGAGAATTCAATGATCATACTGTTAAGTTGTAAGCTACCCGTGGAATATGAGTTATTCCAGCACCTTGTGTCCTTCATTGTAAACTAGCATCTGCAGTATCTTGTTTCTACAATCAATTTCCTGCATTCTGACTATTTTGAAGAATGAGAAATGATCTCACAGGAGGGGAATAGATAGGATAGATGCATAGTCTTTACCCAAAATAGGGTAATAAAAAACCAGAGGATATAGTTTGAGGAAAGATTTAATAGGAACCTGAAGGGCAACTTTTTCATGCAAAGGGTGGCATGGTGGGTACATGGAACAAGCTGCCAGAGAAGGTATGCAAGGCAGGTACTGAAGCTGAGAAATAGCAGAACACTCAAAGGGCTCAATGGCCTTACTCCTGCCTCTATTTCTTATGTTCTTATATCTTGGTAATTGATATTGATGGAGGAACAAAAACTGACCTTATCATCTGAAATGTAGCATCTCTGATATGAAAACCCTCCCCCAGAATTAAAGTGATCATCCTCTGTTAGCAATAGCTTCATTGTACATTTGTACATCTAATGGGATGTGGCTGGCACTGTCAAAGTCAACTTTTATTAACCATGATTTTTTTTAGACCATAAGATCTTAGGGAGCAGAATTAGGCCATTCAGACTATCGAGTCTGCTCCACCATTCAATCACAGCTGATCTATTTTTCCCTCTGAACCCCATTCATAAGATCATAGGTGATAGGACTAGAATGAAGCCATTTGGCCCATCAAGTCTACTCCACCATTCAATCATGGCAGATCCATCTCTCCCTCCTAACCCCTTCTGCCTATTCCCCAAAAACTCTGACACCTGTACTAATCAAGAATCTATCTATCTCTATCTTGAATATATCCGGTGACTTTGCCTCCACAGCCTTCTGTGGCAAAGAATTGTACAGATTCTCTGATTAAAGAAACCATCTCCTTCCTAAAAGAACGTCCTTTAATTCTGAGGCCATGACTAGTCTAGACTCTCCCACGAGTGGAAATTCACCATAACCTTTAATCATAATCTCCCCATAACCTTTGGTGCCTTTCAAATCAAGAACCTATCAATCTCTATTTTAAAAATACCCAATGACTTGGCCCCCCCCACTATCCATGACAAAGAATTTCTTAGATTCACCACCCTCTGGCTACAGAAATACCTCTTTGTTTAATTTTGAGAGGTTGGTGAGTGAGTCACACTCCTGAATTGATGCAGTCTTCTGGTGGAGGAGCTCCCACAATGCTGTTCATAAGGTCATAGGGTCATGTGACAGAAGCAGAATTAAGCCATTCAGCCCATCAAGTCTACTCTGCCATTCAATGATGGTTGATCCATCTTTCCCTCTCAACCCCATTCTCCTGCCTTCTCCCCGTAACCCCTGACAATTCAAACTCAGATTAGATTCAGCTACAAAGGTGGAAATACACCCTTACCATGGGAAACGGACTACTCTATCTCTGCTTCTCACAATATTACATAACTCTATCCTGTCACCCTTCAGCCTCCTTTGTTCCAGGGATAACAGAGCCTGCTGGCCAAGCTCTCATCACCTAAGCCCTCCAATCCAAGAAACATCCCTGTGAGTATTTTCTTCACCCCCTCCAGCTTAATCACATCATTCCTCTGGTGTGGCAACCAGAACTATCAGGTAAACAGGACAGATCAATAATTAACCATGGGCCATCTGGAATTTCATGGTTGAGTTTCACGTTAAATCAATCTTTTGGGGTTTGTGCTACATACACGTGCTTTCAATGCTAACTTTATAATGCCGTATCGTTAAAATCGACACAGCATCACTGTGCCATCCCAACCTCCCCCAGCAAAGGATATAGAATAGAATGGTTTGATTTCCTCACAGGATTGCTATTTTGTGATTATTAATCTTGTAAACGTATGAACAATTTTCCAGCTTGATCTTCAGACGTTGTGATTTTGTGTTTGGCCCTTTACCAAAACCAGGTCAGGTTTCATTTGTAAACCATCAATAGGCCTCTGCGAGTTCTGGCTAGCTTTGTGCTGCTTCCTCCTAAATTACCTCTCAGCAAATAAGTTCCCTTTGATTTCCCAACTGCGTTGTAAAACCTGATGTCTTATCATCACTCTATCTTCTGTCTCTTTAATTTTTTAGACTTTAGACTTTGGAGATGCAGTGCAGAAACGGGTCCTTCAGCCCACTGAGTCCACGCCGACCTGCAATCACCCCGTTCACTAACACTCTCCTACGCACTAGAGACATATTTAGAACTTACCAAAGCCAATTAACCAACAAACCTGCACACCGATTTGGAGTGTGGGAGGAAACCGGAGCACCCAGAAAAAGCCCACACAGTCACAGGGAGAATGTACAAACTCGGTACAGACAACACTCGTGGTCAGGATCGAACCCGGATCTCTGGCGCTGTAAGGCAGCAACTCTATTGCTGCGCTACTGTGCCGCCCTGAACTTCAGACTTGTTGTTGTATCTTTATCCAGAATGGTTTCTCATTAAAATCTGGAGATGTTGGTCTTGAATTTGGAGTCGGTTCACCACTGGAAACACCAGGATTGGTTACCTGGAAGAGCAATCTGTTCAAACATTAACATCATGAAGTTTACAACTTGATTCGAGAGTCAAAAGAGACAAGTGTTTAATTGCTGGGACTGAGACAAGGACATTTCTACTTGCTGCAGATGTACAGGCACATTAAATGCAATAACATGACAAATAAATATGCGATAAATTATCAGTTCTACTAGGTAACCTAAACCATAGTATTGCAAGCCAAAATATGTAGTGCAAGCTTTTGCAAGTCTATAGATATTCAGAGCCTAGGTAGTAGGGTTGTTGGATTGAGGTAGGGATGTTGACTCTCTTTGCTGCTGATGTAGACAGGTGCATGGATTTGTCTACCTATCTCTCTCCCTCACTCTCCACCTCTTTATTCTTCCGGACATGCCCTTTGAACACAGTAATTTGCCTTAATGTTGCTACAGTGCTCCTGTGTAACCCCTTTGTAAGTTTTGCTCAGTAAAAGTCATGATATAAATCAAAAGTGTTTTTGTTTACAGACTGGGGACCCGGCGTGGGGGTGCCGCCGATAACAAAGTTTGACCCGGTTTGGGGGGGCTAAGAAGGGACCAATATTAGTCCGTCTGAACAAGAGTCCCGTCTTGAAACATCGTACGGGTTCACAGTGGATTCTGGAGGTTGGATGAGATCACAATGGGTGCAGGAGATCGGTCATGGACGTGCCGTTGAGAGAACAAAGAGGGTCCTGGCATTGGGTGGTGTGCCAAGAATGAA
The DNA here is from genome assembly GCA_035221665.1 of Okamejei kenojei. Classification (NCBI taxonomy): domain Eukaryota; kingdom Metazoa; phylum Chordata; class Chondrichthyes; order Rajiformes; family Rajidae; genus Okamejei; species Okamejei kenojei. The sequence goes on from CM069138.1 coordinate 59,775,448, forward strand.
GTTGGCACTACATTGACTAGCAATGTTACAAAATGTTGAGATTTTAAAAATCAAGTCTCCAATTTATCCCATCAGATAATGCATAAAAAGAAGTTTAATTTGACACCTAATTCACTTTCATATCTTCAGTATTAAAAAGGTTATGGCTATTTTCATACTCGGAAATTAGCACCTTGCTTTTCCATTGACTTAACACAAAAGCTGTGATCAAGGACAGTCAAAACCCCATAACTTTCTTAAAAATTAAGAGAACTGAATGAAATTTTCAGTTATTATAGATTGAAGCATTCTGAAACAAATATGAAACAATCTTATTTGGATGACCTGAAATTAAAGCATAAAATTTGTTAGTTACCTAATTGCAATTCAATTACTAGATCTAAACATCTATCCATTTATTAAGAAAAGGTTAACATTTTTAAATAGCCTAAGTGTCCAAATAACATTCACACAAGAATTCACAATATAACATGATTTTTTATTCTCATTGTCATGAATTTATAGGCCAAATTGAAGGAATTTAATGTTTAATTCCCGTTAATTAATGGCCATTTAAATCATCTTGCGAGTGGGTTTTTGTGGAACGCGATCGTTTGGAACGTTGCGGTTTGCGGTGAATTTAACCCCCAGTCGGCAGGAAAAATACTGCCGGTTCGTATATTTTCTAAGTCACCATTTCGCAACATGAAATGTTGATTAAAGGCATCCTAAGAAGCACGTTTTTATGTAAAAATAAACTGTGTACCTTGTTTTGTCCCCTAAGTGAGATCCATCCCGTTGTCGGCGTTCACGGCTTTAGAAAATGATTTTTAATTTACTCATGCTAATAAATGATCCAGCGTAGTTTAAAAATAACTCCATAAAATAAATGTCGGAGTGATTTCTCTTCAGCAACTAAACCATCTGAGATTAAATGATTTGAATAGTCTGTAGTAAACAGCATTTTAATCCCGCCCCCTCAAAGGCACCAAAGTCACGCACACGGGCAATGGCAGAACTGCAGCGCAGCTGAAGGTAAGTTTTGTAACAGACCTACATTGACCACTTAGAAACTTTGTTGATGTCCTATACATGGCGACTCTTTGCATACTTTGTGTATGGTATGGAAAACAACAAATTTCATTGTGACATGTCACGTGTGATAATAAAGTTTCATTAATTCATTCATTTTCTTTTTTGCTTCAAGTTCCAAACAATTAGTGAATAAAATGTTGTGCCAAGCTGTCTGCTTAATGAATGGAAAACATCATGTACTGGGAACTTGCTAATACCAAAGTTCCCTGGAAACTAATGTGTCCTTTGGATTGCTTCATGTGATGTCATTTTTCTGAGACTTGGTTATCTATGTAACCTGGAATTAAATAAATTTGCAGCAGAGGTCTGCGTGCCATTGGGGTGGGATGTAAAAGTTTCACATTACATCTTTACAGAATCCATTCTGCTCCAGTGTAGTTTATCTTTTGTTGTCATCTGGCTAGAGCTGCTGATGGATAAGAGGCAGGTTTGTTTGCAGCAGCCAGCTCAGCCAGTTTGAACGTTTTCCGTGCTTTCTCACTGAAGGTGATCTCAATTTGTCCCTTTGTCTTACACTGTCAGTCAGTGTTCATCCTCCACTTTTCAACCCATCATTCAGTGAAAGGTGCCAAGTAAAAATACAACTATCAAAAGTCAGTTACTGACAGTATTATTAGTTTGAGTGAAGACACAACTAAGTGCCGATAGATCTCTGCCCAGATCCATACGTGGATCTATCTGTATTTGTTTCAAGCTGGATTGTGCCGTTCTGAATGCCAGCAAAGTTATTGATTCATTTCATTTGACAGAAGCTGCAATGAATTCAGTGATAGAAGAAGCTGACTTGTTAATGTATGGATTGACGGGTTGTTTTAAAGCTAAGTCACAGCCTGAGGTTACACGTTTGTGTGGAATGGAGGCGACAGATAGAAGAGCTTCTGAATCTCTCATATCCTGACAAGTTGCAACCCGAAAGGCTACACTTAGCCCATTAAAGATTTGCACAGTGACATTTCAATGCAGCTGCTGCAATGTGCATCACCTTGCCATTTACCATTTGTAGAGCATCAATTTTGTGAAGGGTGGCTTTTCAGAAGGAAAAAATATATAAAATGAATTTAATTCACGGAGGTGAGCTCAGCTTGGTGCATCCATTGCTGATAAATGCAGTTCCTTGAATGTCAGCAAATGTCATTTGAGAAGCCATTTGCAGATGCCATAATAGCTCCACTAACCCACAAAGCGAAGGAAAACTGAGAAAAGAGACTGGGTGTACACTCTTCCACATGAATAAGTAATCTGTAGACACAGACTGTATACAAGAAAGTTGGTAAACTTGATTATTGTTAGATAGAGTTGTTTATGCTACAGTGATGCACACCATATTTCCAGGAGCTTAAAATAATCTGATTAATGAAATAATATTTTAGGGAGTGGTGACTCTCATATAGCTTTAGATTCTATCTCTGCATTCCATTATGTCAAACCTCACTTTCTGATTTTGTTTATCTCAATTTATCTCAGATTTCCTCATGCCGCAGACAATGGCTGTTTGGCCCATTGAGTCGATGCTGGCCTAAAAACAGAAGATGCTGGAAATGCTCAGCAGGTCAGGTAGCAAGTGCGGAAAGAAAAATAGTTAACGTTTCAGCTCTGACACCCTTCATTATGATGAGGGTGTCAGACTAAAATAGTTTAAAGGGGAATCATTATGGACTAGCGAATCAAAAAAATATAGATATTGCTAACTTCTAGCATGTATTTTTAAATTTCAGATCTCCAGCATTCATCTCTCCTTTAAAACCCCCCATTGTCCTACAAACAATTATTTCTTAACATGTCCAGTAAAAGGTGTAAAGTAAACATTAAAAGGCAAAAAAAAGCACTGCTACATTTTAGATTCTGTAACAAAATTCTTAAATGTAGCAAAGAGTACCTTGTTGCATCTGTTTGTTCAGTTTTTTAAACATTGATGAGGATTAGAATCGCTCTCTGATCTACTGTCTTGATAATTGTTCTAAAAATTACTTTCAAGGAATAATTGTTAAAGTGATCCATACATTGCAAAAACATGTCAAATGGACTGTGCTGCTATAAAACTGCCAAAGTTAAGCCCCTGTCCCACTTTCACGACCTCTGCCGAGTTTGCCCTTGACTCATACTCGCAGCATGGTCACCACGAGGTCATAGGAGGTCTTCCTCATGCTCGTGAATAGTCTCCGCCAGTGGTCTCCTATGTGGCATCAAGTTGGTTGCGGCATTTTTTCTAGCTTGATAAAAAATGTCCACAGGTAAAAAAAAGGTTGCATGGAAAAAATCGATACTTTTTACTCATAGGTAGGTTGTAGGTAGGTCGTAGTAGGTCATGATGCTGGTCGTAGGTAGTCATAGGAGGTCGGAGGCAGTCGAAGGTAATAGCTCAGGGGTGAAAAAAAGATCAGTAGAACAAAAAGGTTATTTAAACAGCAGAACGTCACCTCTGTCACTCCAAGCCATGTTTATTCATAGCTGGAGAGTTTTTTTGGAGAGGAGACTTGTGTTTTAGAGATGGCACCAAAAAGGCAGCAGCGCAGGCGGAGGGCACAACCCTAGAAAAAAAGGGCCATGCAGGGTTTGCCCATCCAAGAGGAGGAGTGGCAGGAGGTGATGCCACAGGAGGTGCTGGTGCAGGAGGAGGTAGCCCTGCATGAGAGACCTCTGGAGGAGGAGACCAGGGTGGTAGTATATGTCCTCACCGCCTTCACTGCCTCATTTGAAGGCAGCAAAGCAGCCCTTTCTTCTGTGTCTGACGCAGTCTCAGAGGCAGATTCCCCATTGGTGGTGAAGGAGGGCTGGAGGAAGGTTATGCCCTACACCTTCACCAGGCAGCAGGAGGGCGACCTTGAGGAATGGTTTCAGCAGAATGCCATCCTGTACGGAAAGGAAAATGAGGGGTACAGGGACAGGGACAGGAATGGCATGCTTGCCATCCACTGCCCCACATGTGCTTAAAGTTCCATCTTTTGTCAAAGCCCAGCGCCACTCTCTTCCAGTCATCTGGTGTCAATCACATCATCTCCATTCACCCATTGAGACCTCTTTTTGTGCTTCCTCTTCACCCTTGCTCTTCCCCTTCTGCCTTTCCTAAAAGGCTGCTGAAGCAAAAGGGCAACTGCAACAGCAGTAAAATGTACATGGTTGAAGCCAGTCTTCAACATAGTCGAAGGAGGTCGAAGGAGATCTTCTTCATAGTCGTGGGAGGTCTTCAACATAGTCGTAGGAGGTCGTAGACGTAATCGTTGAAGGTCGTAGGAGTTCGAACACATAGTCGTGGAAGGTCGTAGGTTACCGCGACCTTGATATTTTTTAGGTCATTTAAGGTCGTCAGAGGTCGCGATTTAGGTTGTGAAAGTGGGACAGGGGCTTTATGCAGAACGTATGATGCAATTAATAACAGATGAGGGGCTAATCAATAACACAGTTAGTAGACAATGGAATTACAATGTGCATTTAAACTGTGTTCTTTACATGGTTTGATGCACTAGTGATCTGCTGGGTGTTTCAGTAAAGATCCAATTTGAAGGATCCACTGCTAGCATTAAATCTGTAGAAACAAGGACTGCAGATGCTGGTTTTCAAAAAAAATACACAAAGTGCTAGAGTAAAGCCCCTGTCCCACTTAGGAGACCTAAACAGCAACCTCTGGTGACCTTGTTTGCCACCCAAAAAAAATCAAGGTCGAGGTGACCTGCAACCTCTTACCACCTCCCACGCATATGTTGAAAACCTTCGACTATGAAGAAAACCGGCTTCGACTAGACCTATTTTTAGTCGAGGCCGGTTTTAATCATGATGAAAAAATAGCAGCAACCAAGATGAAGCCTCGACCATGTGAAGAAAACAATACAAGAGTACATTATTTTGATTGCAATTAAAGGAAGCCAAAATTAAGAATACAAAAAAATATAGAAAATAATTATGCAAAGTCACAAAACAAATTACATGCCTCTAATATTGGAGTCTAGCATCATCTGAGAGTCACTTGGAAAATTATCTGTTGATCTTATGTCAATGCTGAATGAATTGGTCTCTATTGAAAGTTCCACTGATATCTGCCCTGCTCCCATGCCTCACTGAAGTGGCCACTCTTCAAGTGTGAATTCAAGCAGTGAATGTCAACTGGATATTCAAACATGGAGGGCATCACAATCACAGTACTTGACATCCATGGCTCTGCACACATGACCACTGTTTGGAGGTTGGTCGTACAAACCTCTCGTGATTGTAATTTCCAAACATGTCGGCTTTTCCAAAGTGTAACATTAGAAGTTCAAAAGATGACAGTGCATTTGGGGGAACCTCACAAAGCTTTGGTTCCTGCAATGCAATTCTACAGGAATCTTGACTCGATTTAAAGAGAGCTTTGCTCTTTGCTTGATTACTGTGGCAAGGGAGCTTTTCTTCCTGGAAATTATGTTTCAATTTCCCTTTTGTTGTGAAGGGTAGACATTAAAATAATGTGATTGTTATTTGCTTTTCACAGAACCAAGTGAAGATTGTTCATCAGAGCAAGACTCAATGCAAATGAATTCCACATTATTCACTACTTGTCAATATTGTCATTAATTGAAATATTTCCCTTTGTAACTGGGGTCCCCAGCTCATTGTTCACTTGACAGAGACTCACTCACCAGACCCAATTTTTTAAATTCAATATATTTTAAATATAGATAAACCATTAAACCCACTTATTGGAATCAAAAATAAACATAGAACACAACACATTACCATGCGGATTAGGCCTTCAACTCTCGATGTCTATGTCAACCATGATACCAATTTAAACTGCCTGTATGTGGTCTATATCCCTCATTTTCATCCCTGTTATATTAGATTAGATTAGATTTTATTACTTGTCATTCGCACCTCAGAGAGGCTCGAACGAAATTCTGTTTCTACAAACCATACAGAGCAATTCATAAAAAAACACACACAAACAATTCAATTCACACAAACATCCATCACAGTGAGTCTCCCCCTCACTGTGATGGAAGGCAAAGTTCTTCTCTCTCCCCCGCGCCATTTCTCCCCCGGTCGAAAGCGCCAGGCGGGCGGTGTTAACTCCTACGGCCATTGAGGCCGCGCCGGGCGATGTACGGCCCTGCTCTAGGCCCAAAAGTCACAACATTGGAGCCCCCGGCGGGCGCTGGAATGTCCCGCGGCCATTAAAGCCACGCCGGGCGATGTACGGCTGGAGCTGGAGCTCCGGAGTCAGGCTGCAGCTGGAGCTGGAGGTCCGGAGTCGGGCCGCAGCTGGAGCTAGAGCCCCGGAGTCGGGCCGCAGCTGGAGCCCCGGAGTCGGGCCGCAGCTGGAGCTGGAGCTGGAGCTCCGGAGTCGGGCCGCAGCTGGAGCTGGAGCTGTAGCCCCGGAGTCGGGCTGCAGCTGGAGCTGGAGCTGGAGCTGGAGCTCCGGAGTCGGGCCGCAGCTGGAGCTGGAGCAGGAGCCCCGGAGTCGGGCCGCAGCTGGAGCCCCGGAGTCGGGCAGCAGCTGGAGCTGGAGCCCCGGAGTCGGGCCGCAGCTGGAGCATGAGCCCCGGAGTCGGGCCGCAGCTGGAGCCTCGGAGTCGGGCCGCAGCTGGAGCTGGAGCTGGAGCCCCGGAGTCGGGCCGCAGCTGGAGCTGGAGCTCCCGAGTTGGGCCGCAGCTGGAGCTGGAGCTCCGGAGTTGGGCCGCAGGTGGAGCTGGAGCTAGAGCGCCGGAGTCGGGCCGCAGCTGGTGCTGGAGCCCCGGAGTCGGGCCGCAGCGGCGATCCACCACCGCTCCCCACACTCCGAGGCCGGCCAGCCCCACGATGGTAAGTCAGCAGCTCCGCAGGCTCCGTGACTGCAGTCCCCAGGTCGTCCCGGTCGGAGGCCGCTCCACGGTACTAGGCCCCAACGACAACTGAGACCCGACAGGGAAAAAGTCGGGTCTCCCTTGCAGGGAAGAGATTTTAAAAGTTTCCCCCTCCCCACCCCCCACCCCCCACATATACACAGTTATAAACAATACAAAAAAACACGAACAACTACATTTAACTAGACAAAAAATAAAAATAAAAGACAGACAGGCTGTAGGGGCCGCTGCAACGTGAGTCGCGCCGCCGCACTATAAGTACATATACGTCTGTACAAACACCCCCTTAAACATTGTCGTTGTATCTCCTTCCACTTCACCTGACAGTGCATTCCAGCCACCCACCGCTCACTGCGAAGGACCACAAATGTTAGAAATATGTATTATTTTTAAATAGACATTTTAACAAAATTGTGAGCAGCTTAGAGATGAATTGGGGAACTGGGCAGGTAATGGTGAAGGCAGTATCATATTAATAACATTGAAGAGATCCATTTGGGGAGGAAAAACATGGAGATACTGTGAAAATTTGGGAAGTCTATCATGGGCAGGACCTATACAGTGAATGGTAGGGCTCTGGAGAGTGTTGTAGAGTAGAGTGATCTCGGAGTGCAGGTGCATGGTTCCTTGAAGGTCAAGTCGCAGGTACAGTAAATTATTTGGTCAAAAGGCTTTTGGTACATTGACCATCAGTCAGAATATTGAGTATAGAAGTTGGGAGATTATGTTGCAGTGTTATAAGATGTTGGTGAGATTGCATTTAGAGTATTGTGTCCAGTTCTGGGCACCATGTTATGGGAAAGATGTTGTCAAGCAGAAAAGGGTACAGAGAAGATTTATGAGAATGTTGTCAGGACTAGAGGGTTTGAGCTATAGGGAGAGGTTGAGTAGGCTGGGACACTATTTCCTGAAGCGCAGGAGGATGAGGGGTGATCTTATAGAGGTGTATAAAATCATGAGAGGAATAGTTTGGGTAGATGCACAGAGTCTCTTGCCCAGAGTAGGTGAATCAAGGACCAGAGGGCATAGGTTTGAGGTGAAGGGGAAAAGATTTAATAGGAATCTGAGGGGTCACTTTTTCAGACAAAGGGTGGTGGGTGTATGGAACAAGCTGCCAGAGGAAGTAGTTGAGGTAGGGACCATCCCAACGTTTAAGAAACTATTAGACAGCTACGTGGATAGAACGGGTTTGGAGGATAGAACCAAACGCACACAGATGGGACTAGTGTAGCTGGGACATGTTGGCTGGTGTGGGCAAGTTGGGCTGAAGGGTCATCACTCTATGACCATATGAGAGACAGATAGAACATTGAACATAGGCACAAGAACAGGCGATGAACAGGCCCTTCAGCCCACAATGCCGTACATTTTGCCAAGACAAACTCTTATCTGCCTGCTCATAATCTACATCCCTACATTCCCTGCATATCTATATGCCTATCCAAAAGAGCTGAGTGTGTGAAGAACTGGAAGAATAATATTGAAAGCCAGTATAATTTTTAAAAGATGGTTCTGGAGTAGGAGTGGGAGGGCCAGCCAGGGCTTCACAAGCAGCATTCGTGTCTCTCAGTCAGCAAGTCTAGGTTCAAGTTCCACTTGAGTAACTTGAGATTAAAAGTCTAGACTGACTCTATTGCATAACTAAGCAGTGTTGCACATTTGGATGTTTTCCAGATGAAATGTTTGATTGAATTGATTGAAAGATACTACATGGAATCAGGCCATTGATCATTGCCCATTAATCGCTGACCATGGATCATCCATTGACACTAGTTCTATGTTATCCCACTTTTACATCCATTTCCTACACACTCATAGACAGGCCAATTAACCTACAAACCCACATGTCTGGGATGTGGGTGGAAACCAGAGTACCCGGATGAAACCCACATGGTCACAGGTAAAAGGTGCAAACTCCACACAGACAGCATCTGAGTGTCTGGCACTGTGAGGCAGCACCTCGACTTGCTGTGCCACTGCCACTTATGAAGCTTCATTATTTTGCTTTTTAAACTGGAGCCAATGATCAAGGATCAAGTGGCACAAAGCAAAGGAGAGCTGATTCTCCTGATGTCATTGCCAACACTGGCCTTTCAAGCATTATCTTGAAAACAGACCATTTGATTGTTCATTAACTTCCTACACTACAACAGTATTTTTGCCTCTAACTTACTTAATAGGACATTAAGTGTACTGTGAGGTTCACAGTCTTTGAAGAGCTCCATGTCAAGACAAGTCTTTCCTATTTTGTTAAGACTGGAATCGTACAAATGGCCATTGATTGATAACCTCTCAGAAATGTGAAAAACTGAGAATCAAATACACAGGACTAGATGTTTAAGAAGTCCCTTGTGCCAGTAGGTGGGGAGCATTTCACGACATTCATTGATTGCTGAGAGTGGTCGACGCTCAACATCAGGGGGGGGGGGGGGGTACGTATACGTATATCTTGGCCTGGGTAACCTTCAGGACAGCTGGGCACAGGACACATCATCAGTAGTGTACCCTTGCATCACTGGGTGTTTCGGCCTTTTATCACTATACTATACACCTCCACAAGGGCGGGCCCGCTGCAGGATGATCAGCCCTCAGCGTGTGTCCCGTTTTCAAACTGCCTCAAAGATTCACCATGACGCATTTGGGGCCCAGCATGGGTCTTTCCGCTTGAGCCAAATCCAACAGCTGCTTCTTTCAGCCGCGTCTGAGAGTGATCTTATGGTCTTCTGCAGAGCCTGACCGTGGAATCCAAGCTCCTTCAGCAGTCTGATGGTAGATGACGCAACAAATCCTCTGCATCCCACTTCAACTGGATAAACGTTGATGTTCCAGCCACGCTGCGTTGCCTCTGCTGCAAGCTCTGTGTAGCGCAGCTTCTTACGCTCATAGGCCTCCACAACAGAGTTTCTCCCATGGAACTGTGAGCTCTATGATGTAAGCAGTCTTCTGTGAAAGGGACCAGAACACCAAATCTGGCCTGAGGTTGGTTGAAGCAATTTCAGGTGGAAAGATTAGTTGTCGGCCGATGTCCGCCAGCATCCTCCAGTCACGGGCCCTGCATAGGTTTCCTTCTTCTGATCTAGTGGAAGGATGTTTCGGTGTTTTCTGTCCTTCTCGGACAAAGGTTGTCGCCCTTAAGTGGGAGGGGTTGCTTGCTCTCGGAGGCAAGGAGTTGGTCGCACACAGCCTGTTCTCAAGGGCTGTTGCCAGGCTTTTTAATACCTGATTATGCCTCCACGGTATCTCCCTTGCGTGAGGCTGGTCTTGCAGCCTACCATGATGTGTTTGAGGGTCGCTGGAGTTGGGCAGAGGGCACAGGCTGGATCCTCGCCGTACCACTGATTGAGGTTCTTTGGTGATGGAAGGACGTCGTATGTCGCTCTGATGATGAAGCTGATCTTGCTTGATTCCATTTCCCAAAGTTCTTTCCAGCTGATCTTCCTCCGCTCCACACCTTCCCACTGCATCCATTGCCCCTGTTTGGCAAGAGAGACCGCCTTTGCACTTCTTGCGGCCTCCTCCTGTCGCCGCACCTCTCAACCACCAATGTCCTCCGCTCTGATGTTGTGGCCTTTCGCCAAGTTGGTTTACTTGTCGTAAGGCCAAAGCCTCCTCTTCCCTGCTGCACTTGCCCCACGACGTCTTTGTGCCTCAGGGCTGATGAAGCTTGCTGTACTGCATCAGATGGTGTCCACTTCCGGCCGGTTACTAGGGGCGGCGCAACAGCACTGATGGTCTTGTCTCTAGAGTCCCTCAGTGTCATCTGGAGTCTTACTTTGGAACACTTGTATTCCTCTGTTAGACTAGTGAGAGGTAGTTCCAGGACCCCTTTGCCATAGAGGCCGATGTTAGTTAGACATCGTGGGACACCGAGCCATTTCTTCGCGTATGAAGTTATGGTTCGCTCCATCTTCTCCACAGTTGTTATTGGAGCTTCATAAACGGTCAGTGGCCACATTGTCCGAGGAAGGAGTCCAAACTGTAGGCACCAGAGCTTCAGTTTCCCAGGCAGTAGGGTCTGATTGATGATCTCCAGGCCGTTGACAATTTCTTGCCTTAGCTGTTGCACCTGCTCTTTGTCCTTGAGGCTTGCGTTGTACCATCTGCCCAGGCTTTTTACTGGCTGCTCAGACACTGTTGGTATTAGGTCGTCACCGATGCAGAACCTTGTGTCTCTAAGCACCCCCTTAACTATGGAGATGCTTCGAGACTTACTTGGTTTGATTTTCATTCGGGCCCACTTGATGTTCTCCTGCAGCTTTCCAAGTAGCCGCTTGGTGCATGCTGCAGTAGTGGTTATTGTTGTCATATCGTCCATGTATGCCCTGATGGGTGGCAGACGGAGCCCAGCTCTGGTTCGTTCACCGCCCACCACCCATTTTGAGGCCCTGATGATGACTTCCATGGCCATTGTAAAGGCCAAGGGTGAGACTGTGGCAGCCTGCCATGATGCCTACTTCCAAGCGCTGCCATGTTGTACTGAATTCAGCTGTTGTGAAGCACAGCTGCAGGTCTTGGAAATAGTTCTTGACCAGTGTGGTGATGAGCTCTGGTACATGGAAAAAGGCAAAAGATTCCCAAAGGAGTTCATGTGGAACTGAACCAAATGCATTGGCCAGATCGAGGAAGATCACATGTAGGTCTCTCTTGTCCTTCTTAGCTGCTTGGATCTGGTGCCAGATCATGCTTGTATGCTCCAAGCAGCCTGAAAAACCTGGAATTCCTGCTTTCTGTACAGATGTATCAATGTACTTGTTTGTTACCAGATAGGTGGATAGCTTTGTGATACAATGCCGAAAAAAGATTTTTCCCTCGACGTTGAGGAGACATATTGGCCGGAATTGGCTGATGTCTGATGCATCCTTTTCTTTAGGTATTAGTATGCCGCCGGCCCTTCGCCACACCTTAGGTATTGTTTGCTTCTTCCACACCACCCTCATGAGCTTCCATAGAAAGCGTAACACATCCGGTGCATTCTTGTAGAGCTTGTATGGTACTCCGTTTGGCCCCGGAGCTGATGCTGCTCTTGCTCGCCGGACAGTGTTCTCTACCTCTTTCCATTTCGGAGGGCTGGTGTCCAGGTTGAATTCAGGTGGTTGAATAGGTGGGATGTCATGTGGGATGACTAACTTCTCATGCCTTTTCGTGTCTTGGTGGGCCTTTTCCAGGTGTTCCTCCAATTCTTGTTTTGATGTTTTCAAAGTTCCACTTTTTTCCTTTGCGAAGAGGTCTTTGATGAACTTGAAAGGGTCTTTGTAGAACCGTGTGTGTTCTTGTGTGTTCTTTATTCTTGCGAAGTTTCCTCATGTTCTCTGCTTTTCGCAAGGTTGCCAATCGGCTCTTGATGTCCTCTTGGAGTAGCATGAGACCTTCTCTCTCTGCGTCAGTTGCTTTTTTCCATTGCTTTTTCAACTGTCTCCTCTCTCTGATTAGCCTCTCGATCTCCTGCTGCCTCCTGGACTTGATTGGTGTTGGTAACTTCTTTCCACCTCTCCCTTTACTTACCCCAAACCGTTCTTCTCCATAGCTGTAGATTATGTTGCCCATCCTTTCAAGCTTTTCCACTGCTGTGCCCACTTGTTGCTCCAAGATTTGTATAAGGTCACTGTTGACCGTCTCCCACTCTTTCTTTTCAATAGCTTTGGGCCACTTCACTCCAGGTTTATGCCCTTTGATCTTTCCCTCCAATGGAGGTCTTTGTAGTTGTTGCGTGGGCTCCTCCACCGGCATTTCTGTGCTTGTATCACCCTCTTCAGTGACATGGGTGCTGATGCTCTGCGAACTTTGGTTTGTGTCCCGTCGCTGTGCTTCATTCGACTGATTTGACTGGTTGCTTCGTAAGAAGTACTGGTCAATGCGAGGCCATGTCTCTGCTCTCTCAAGCACTTTTTCCTCCCTTGGTGGATCTTCAAGCCCATCATTGATGTTCTTTTTTTTTTTTACATATTCCAACATCTGACATGACCTGTCCTGATTTTAAAATCTGAAACTGTTGTAGATAGTCAGCAGAAAACGCAATGGAAGGAGAATGAGGGTTAACATTTCAGCTACTTGTTGCTTACAACTCAGTGGTATGGGCAGTGAGTGACTATGTGAAGACTTCAAAGCTCTGTGGTTTCATGCAGTAACCTAATCTGTGTATGAAACACTTAAACAGATAAACCATTAATGGTAAAAAAAATGGGTTATTAATACCATGATGCTAACATGCAACCACGGCCATTGTTCTTAACCGGACCATAGTAACCGGACCCAATTGACTTTGAGTTAGACAATAACTCATGCAACACTGTGCAGAATTCTATCTGCAAATATCCAGACATATTCAACCAAATTTCTTAAGTTATTAACACACACTGTGTAAGCCTCTTGCTGTATGATGAAATGGAAATATCCATTCTATTGGCTGCTAATGAGCCATCAGCAATATCTTGAGACTTTTGAATAACAATAAAGAAAGTATCTTTCATCTCATAGGTACTAGCAAGCTCAGTGCACTTGTATACCTAATGACATCCCCAATCTCTGTTCTGTGGGTATGCTGTCAACCTCAACTGTACGCAATCATGCCCATTTTGCTTATGAGATCATTCCCATAACAAGCTACCTAATGTCAGTTATAACCCAGAAACCGAGCCAGAGATCGTGTAAAGACTGTGCTGAGATCAGTGCTGAAAGCATAATCTTCTCAAAAATACTGCTCCCCATTAGGAATACAGTAGAAGAATATTTGCATAATAATTCACTGATATACATCACAAACTACAATGAGTGTAGGCTATTAAAGTGGTCATATAAAAGACACCCTGCATATGTTTTTAAATATATGGTCCCTATATAAGGAACGTATCAGATATTAAACTGATAAGAACAGATACTACACTTGATCTTAGCCAAAAGACCGAGAAGCAATGAATAACCAATCATTTATTGTCCCACTTATGGTACTATAGAGAATGACAAAGCAGCACAAGCAATGTCAATTGTGCTATCACATAAACGCTTCTCGAGGCTCAAACTGAAACCCACGCAAACCTCTGTTACTTCCATTTAAAAGTAACTCACATATTTTGTTCACAAGCTTCCAATACAATTGTGCAGAGCTAGCTGCCCGAGAAGACAGGCTGCCCCAGCATCACTCGTGACTGAGTAAATAAGAGTTGCTTCAGCCGCCTTACCATGGCCTGAATGAATAGGCAAAATTGGCACTATTAAATCTCATGTTGCCTCATTGATAATATCGCAAGAGGTGTCTACTGATAATCCCTAAGTTTTATCAGCTTCAAACTTTGCATATTATCTAGATGACACAATGGCCTTTGATCTGAGTTGGGCAGCATTGGCTTCCACCAATGGCTATGTTATCACAACACCAGATAATCTGTGCCTCATGTGTATAGATATGGCAAAGTATGCATTTCCAAGATCGATTCTCTGAATCAGTTAAACTGCTGAAAAGCAATCATCCATCTTAAACTGGGTAACTAAACACATGATCAGATTAGCCAAATGCTAACCTGATTTGGCATGCTCCATGTTTCTGTAATCTTGAGAAGTATCAGAAATATACCCCTCTTGTTTTTGGCCAGACCACTCATCCTCCGATGAGATGTCACTGATTCCACTCGGAACCACCGTTCCTATATTGACCATACAGACGGAAAATGTTTGGCTTCTCTTGCCGCAGAAGATGCATTATCTAGTTATTCATACATTTCGCTGATAACATATAATCAGAACTTTATGACCTGAGCTGAATAACACAGTCTCCCTTTGATGTAGGAATACGAGTTCCCTGTCAACTCTTGACTATAAGAGTCACCACGAATTCTCAGCGTTCTTCCTCAGAGTGAAATTTTAGCATAATGCAAGCCTGAATCAGGAATTGCCTCGCAGTCCTCTGACTGAAACCACTTGTCTGAGTCGCTAGAGTACACAACACAACCTCTTCGACCTGCCACTCAATCAGGAATACTGGTATTGAGAGCCTACGGATTATTATAAATACATTGTTGATTCACAACATGAACCTGCAGGTCAGATAAAAAATATTATATGCCAGACCAGCTTCCTGTTGGTAGCTATTTATCCCAGAGTGGATGGCAATGGTGATTCCAATGAACCGGCAACTCTACTAACTGAGGAGAAAATAAACCATGTGTTGAGGAAGACTTCAACTACTTCATTCTACTGGGCAGTCTGAATGCATTAGGGTCAATCACAGATGATGAGGCAATGCTTCCCTGGTCAATATTGACCCATATGGCCAACCAGTTCCATGATGGTCTACCCTGAATACTTACAGAGGCTACTATGCAAGGCACCCTGCCAATGTCTGTGCATCAAATTTGCGGACCCTGTCTGTCATGTAATTTCTTCAGCTGGTGTGAGGTTGGATAGCTGATGCAGCTGGCCAACTCCTCTTGTAGTGGCCTTATGCGAATCTCGTACATCATGCATTAAAGCATGCGATTCAGGCACATAGTCATCTTCGGAGTCATGTTCGGAGTCAGCTCCATACTGATCTCTGACGGTCCCTTAGTGGGAGAAATAGTGCATCCCGAACCAGGCGTTGGCACATGCGTATGACTTGAACTGCCTGTGCATGCTTCCGTAACACGGAGCACATTTTGTGACACCATCTCCGATAGTCTTACGAGTGGGAGGAATATTCCAACCATGAACCAGGAATTGCTACAAGAATATGACTTGAACTGCCTGTGCATGCTTCCGTAACATGGAGCATATTATTTGGCACCATCTCCAACACTCCTTTCATCCGAGTGGGAGGAATATTGCAACCCTGAACCAAGAGCTGAGTCAGGCATATGTGCATATTATTTGGCACTATCTCCAACACTCCTTTCATTCGGGTGGGAGGAATATTGCAACCATGAACCTTGGCTGACATGCCTCCGTAACACGGAGCAGATTTCGTGCCACTATCTGATTCATCAGATGTTCCAATTGAGACAAACGGCCAATCACATCTTCCATAGATGTGGGGACTGAATCCCTTTGATCCAAATCGTCCGACAGGACTTGCCCCACAGACTTGGCTTTGACTTTGCCCGAACTCGGGGTTGTCAAGCTGCTTCCTCTAGGAGCCGAACCAAGACTAGCTGTGCAGATCGGTGCTCTGTCGGTATCATCATTATACTTTACCAGACAAGTAGTACCTGCCAGTGACTCCGAGTCCTTGCTTCCTTCTGGAGCCTCAACGGAGTATTTCAGGGATGAAATAGAACGCAACCCTCTACCTGGTGTTGTTTCCTCAGGCCTCTGGCCCCCATATGACTCGGATCAGCCGGCATTATAATCAGAGTCACCTCTTCCCGATAGTCTGCTAGACAGAGTGGGAGAAATACTGCACTAGGTATAGTGCGAGAAATACTGCACTAGGTATAGCTCCACAGGTGTCTGATGGACACAGCTGAAAAAAGGCTTCCCAAGCCAGGAGTTCTTTTCTGGAGCCTCAATGGAGTTCCTCCGAACAGCCACCCACTCCAGTGGAGTCCCATACTGTGTCGAAAAGTCAAGTCAAATATTTCTACACCATATGGTGTATGATAATAAATGTCCTAACTGCTGCGATAGTCACAAACGCGACCGAACAGCAACTGCTATTAAAACTGCCAGCTCTATTTTTAACTACCTTAACCAGTTATTCAGATTTTGACTTAAATTAAAGAGCTAAGTATAATATCCAATGCCCCTACGAATAGAGCACACACTATATGCTGATACTAGCGTATGCTGTTTCAGCAGCATTCCTATGTTTACATTTTATAGGCACTATGGCAGACTAAAATGCTGATACCAGCATATGCTGCCTCAGCAGCATTTCTATGTTAAATTTATAGACACTATGGCAGACTCTAATGCTGAAACCAGCATATGCTGCCTCAGCAGCATTACTTTAAAAAAAGTTTTAGGCGCTATTGCCAGACTATAAAGGTGAACCAACGTATGCTGCCTCAGCAGCATTTCCATGTTTAATAATCTATATAGGTGCTTATGGCAGCCAATCGCTGCCCTGGCCGCGGCTAACACAGGTCGCTGTAAACTTAGCAGCGATACGAAACATAGCCGCTATATTAATACACTGGCTGCTGCTATTTTTAGCAGCGAGCTCCCAAGCCGTACCGGCATCCCCAACTCCTAATGGAGTTCCATGGTGGCTAAAATCTGGCCGGCAATAATGAACCTGAGTTCCTCTGGAGCTTCCACAGCGGCCTCCGATAAATCGGCCACCTGCTCCTGTACAGAGCTCCAATGGCGACAGCCGCCAAACCAGCCGCCTCCATCAGCTACTCTGGGACTGCTATCGCAGCGGCCCGCTGAAAGTAAAATTCACTTACCTGCCAGAGCGGTTGCGCGCCATTGCGAACTGCTCTGACCCGACGCATGCATTCTTGCGAATTGACGCGCATGCGGACTGGCGGGGTCTTCACGTAGTCACTCACTCATATATAAAATGATAATTATAAAGGTATACTACATTAAATGACCAAAGTTGCCTGGTTGCACATAACTACCAGCATTTTTTCAAATGATCTGGTGTTAAACTATGCTGTCTGTCAGACAGAATATGCTACAGTTGTGAAAAACTTCTTTCTACCCCTGCTGAGGGCACTGGTGCATATCTGAAACAAGCTACAAACACTACATTCATGTTGATATCTTGTGAATTACAACTACCTTTGAGAACTTTAGCTATGTTTTGTATTTCTTCAAGATCTTTGTTAGTTAAAATCACCCTCTCACATTTTCCTTGTATGTCTTTACCTACATCGCCAGGACCTTTAAGTACAAAGTTCAGCAAGTGAAGATGTAAACAATTGAGCAATAGTTGAGCTTTTTGACTTCTCCAATAATTCCGGTCAGGAAATACTCCTTTGATGGTTGACCTGCCTCCAGTGTACTAATGACCATATTGGCAACATATCTCCCCACCACATCAGTTGTCTCGTCTATTGATATCCATATTTTGTTGCATCTCTAATTTTCTGCACAACAACGTTGAAGTTGCTGTCAACATAATTTGTCCATAATGATGACTTGCTCGGTATATGTTCCTCTGTATATTTCCCTAAAAACCCTCGGTGAGAATTGTTTTCCAATTTCCACAGTGGAATTCCAGCATCAATGAATGCGTTGCACAGATCACTCGAAAATTCAGATTTGCGACTGGAGCCAGCAGTAAATGAAGTGAAGGGACAAGTTTGCGTATTTCCTACCTTCAGTTTCTCTTCTGTTGCCGACTTGTGTTTAGCTGTCTATACATGCTGGGAGACGAAATATTTATTCCCATGATTCACTGCTTTCTCACATGCTTTGCAAAACAGCACACAGTTGTCTGTAGAGAATATATCACTCCCGTACACTCTCACCAAATTGTTCCATTTTTTACTAGGCGTTGACTTGACTTTAGGCATTTTGACGCTTGCAGGGGTAGATCCTACAGGAGCGGGGATGCAGACCTCTACAGGCAGGCCAAGTACAAGCTGAGAAGAGGAATCAGATCTGCCAAGGAAAAGTACTCTGAGAAGTTGAGGAGCAAGTTCTCAGCAAATTACTCTTCAGTGTGGAAGGGTTTGCAAGAAATCACAAGCTACAAGAGGAAAATCTGGCCAATCATCAGCTGACCAACGACCTGAACGAGTTCTACTGCAGGTTCGATAAACAGAAACTTAACCCTGGTACCCCCACACCCCATCCCCTACCAACACTTCACACCTATTCACAGCTTGACTCCAGTTTGAAAAGACTGGAACCTTCCCCACCTACTCCTCCCCAATCACCACTTCACACCTACTTAAAGCATGACTCCAGTTTGCAAAGACTGGACCCTTTCCCAAGCATCCCTCTCCAATCACCACTTAACACCCACTTACAGCTGGGTTTTGACCAGATGGTGTACATTTTTTTGTAAGTTACGTTAAAACGGCAAAAAAGGCTGATTTAGGCAATCTTGAAAAAGGCATTATCTTCCTGAAATCATCAAAAAGACATGAAAAGGCACATGGCATTCATGGCAAAATCTTGGCTCTAGTGATAACATTGACAAAGAAATGTAAAACAATGCAAAATGCTGCCAAACCTGCTGAGTGCTTCCAGCACATCTTGTTCTTATATCCCTTTTCTATGGTATCAGCTTGACTGTCAACTCTTTCTTATCATCGAAGTATTGCAGCGCAGTCACTGCCGTGACAGGCATTGTACCAGTGTGCACCATTCATTACCTCATTTAATTGCCGCAAGACAATTTCCAATTTAATTTCTGAATAATTTTCCTTCAATAGTCGCATAAATAAAAAGCAACATCAATATTGCATATTCCATTTCAAACCTGGATGGAATCTGCAGATCACAATTGATGGTGCAGAATGGAGCTACTGTGCCAAGTAGAATGGTATAAAGCACACCTTAGTCAAAGTGCTTTATAGACAAGGAAGCATTTCTGGAAATTACTAATCAGTTTAGTTTAATTCAGAGACACAGCGCGGGAACAGGCACTTTTGCCCATCAAGTCTGGGCTGACCAGTGATCCCCCTATGCTAGCACTATGCTACACACTTGGGACAATTTACCATTTTACTGAACCCAATTCACCTGTACATCTTCGGAGCACCCGGGGAAAACCCACACATTCATGGGGAAAACATACAAATTCCATACAGACAGCACCTGTAGTAAGGATTGAACCCAGGTCTCTTGCGTTGTAAGGCAGTAACTCTACCACTGCGCCACCGTGCTACCTGTTATTTTGCAGACGATTGCGGCAAATAGGCTTTGCATTCCATCTCTCCTGAACTGCACAAAATTATCTGACTGATAATGTTTTCGGTAGATTTTTGCTTGCGAGATATATGCTAGGAATGTGATAGGGTGAGCTTGCCTACTCTTCAGAAGAGTATTTCACATCTGCATAAGATAAATTTAGATATTTCGGCTGGAAGATGGTACGTATAACGTTGTAGCACTCTTCTGGTACTCTGTCACGGTGTCAATATAAATTATCTGCTTAAGTGCCTGGAGTGGAGTTGAATTCCCTGACTCAGGGATAACAGTGCTACCGCTGAGCCAGTGTTGTCACTGTGATGATATGTCAAGGCTGACAATGAAAAATGGCCACATGGCTAGATACCAGAGGATTGCCAGTAACCTTAAATTCCATGCCAGTGCCTTCAAGGGAAAAGGAACATAAATTGAAAAGAAAGAAAAAATAGAATGCGATTATAACAAAATAGATTATAGACATTTGTTATCAGATCAAAGTGAGCTGGATAAAACCATTGTGATAAACTATTCCACAGCCAACTCCACTGTAATAAAATTCCTCTCACTGTTTCTTCCAGCAAAATCTTCTTAATAATCAGAAAGTCAGTGATAGTGAGCAAAAGACCTCAGTTAATTATTTAAAACCAGTCATGTTCTTCGTAAGGTAAATAAGCAAGCATCGTATTTAAAATTAGGAGTTATGTGGAGGATTAGGAAACTGTAAAGCTGTTTACTGTCTTTATTGTAAAAATATTAATTTGCAGATAAATGACGGCATTTTGTAGGCTGCACCTGGTAAATTGTCCGTTCACTTGCATATACCCATTGCCTTGTCTTTTCACATGTTGCTGTTGAATTCTAAACCGCTGCTATCATAATTATTTTAATGCTAATGGGTCCCATTAATTCATTTTGTTCTATGTCCAAAGAGGCAGTTAATGTCATATGCTGACTTTGCCAGTCACTTGACATTCTGGTCAGTATGTTTGCTTTTTTTGTTTTTGCTGTTGTTAGCTTCTTGTTTATTCAAATTTTAAAAATATATTATACGACAGTTATATGACATTGCTTATATTGTCAAGTGATATTTATTCTGATCAGCACACGGGTTTTGAGTTAGTGAACTTGTAAGTTATACCATTTCACTGATTACACTGCAGGCATTTCACAGAAATTGCAAGAAAGCTACATTTTTCAAGGCAAGGAAGCATTTTTGGAGGATGAGAACATAGCAGTAGGTATTTAACTATTGCCAAATGTTAGTGTAGAATTGCCAAAATGTAGGCATATAACAGGGACAACTAGTAGCAAAATATTAAATATGTCATGAGTTAATAAAGGAGAGTCATCATATATTTGTACACTGGCCAAATTGACTTATTTTGAGGAAGTAATATTGTATAATTTTAATGATGGTTTAGTTTAGTTTCATTTATTATTATTGTCACATGTTCTGAGGTACAGTGAAAAACTTTTTGTTGCTATCCAGTCAGTGGAAAGATTGTACATGATTACAATCAATCAGTACATAGTATATTGATAGAGGATAAAGGAAATTATGTTTAGTGCAAGATAAAATCCAGTAAAGTCTGGTTAAAGATACTTTGAAGGTCTCCAATGGGGTAGATGGAACGACAAGACCGTTCTTTAATTGGTGATAGGATGGTAAGATGGATGAATCGAATATGGTGGATGACATTTTGTGGATATTTGGAAGATGTTTGTTAAAGCCCTATTGTAGAGGTTGGTCAGCATCATTAAATCCAGAAGAATAAAAGGGTCTATGACAGTAAGTTAAAGAAGATGGTTTAACTGACAACGGAAAGTTATGGTAAACAATTGTTTTGATGAGTTAGACAAGGAAGTGCAGCTTTAAATGTTCAACCTTGTGAATGTCACAAACATTGGAAGTATGGTGAACAAGGGAGGAAGAAAATAGTAGACCTCAAAAGGACATAGATGGGCTAGTAAAATTGGCAGACACATGGTAAAAAAAAACTGTTAAATAACATAGTTTGGTAGCAAGTATAGCTCAAGGCAATATCGGTTATATGGTAGAATTCTAAGTCTATTCAGTGATAGGACAGATTGAGAGAGTGGTTAAATAATGCATGGGGCAGTAATGAAGCAACAGAATGCAAAGCAAAAAGATTGTAGTGAAATAAAAGCACATAATTCTGAACATAGTCAGCAGATAATAATTGAGCTGAAATGAAAAAAGCCATTGACCTAAAACATTAACTCTGCTCCTCTCGTCACAAAATGCCGATATGTCCTATAATTTGAATTTTTATTTTAAGTTTCCAGGCAACTGTAGGGTTTTTTCTCTTGCTCTTATAAGGTTATAATAAACCTTTCTCAAATGCTGGTTCACCCATAGATGAGTAGTTTATCAAATTCAAGTTACTGCTCATTAGGAAGCATGTCATGGCTGAGAGAAGGTGAGAACAGATTTAGCAGCATGGTTCCAATGATAAGTTAAAATGTTGCAGGGCCATGAGGAAAGAGTGGTGGAATGGGGCTGACTGGTTTGCTTCACGATGGCTACCCCAAACTGGAAGGGCGATGCAGATTCTCCCCACCCGATACTGATTCTGTGTCGGAGTTTAGGAAATCAGTGTTTGCCAATCAACAGCAACCAGTGCCAATGTGATTGCTCTCCACCTCAGTGCGGTGGTGCAGTGGTGGAGCTGCTGCCTTACAGTACCAGAGACCCGGGTTCGATCCTGACTATGGGTGCTGTCTGTACGGGGTTTGTATGTTCTCCCTGTGACCACATGGGTTTTCATCGGGTTTTCCAGTTTCCTCTCACATACTAGGTTTGTAGGTTAATACCTACAAACTTTGGAAGGGGTAGGATGGGGAACCGCAGTCCCGTTTATATCAACGGGTCGATGGTGGAAAGGGTCAAGAGCTTCAAATTCCTGGGCGTGCACATCTCTGAAGATCTCTCCTGGTCTGAGAACACTGATGCAATTATAAAGAAAGCACATCAACTTCTACAGGTGCACAGTAGAGAGGATGCTGACCGGTTGCATCGTGGCTTGGTTCGGCAAATTGAGTGCCCAGGATCGGAAAAGACTACAAAAAGTAGTAAACACTGCCCAGTCCATCATCGGCTCTGACCTTCCTACCATCGAGGGGATCTATCCCAGTCGCTGCCTCAAAAAGGCTGGCAGTATCATCAAGGACCCACACCATCCTGGCCACACACTCAGGTAGAAGGTACAGGAGCCTGAAGACTACAACGTCCAGGTTCAGGAATAGCAACTTCCCCACAGCCATCAGGCTATTAAACTCATCTCAAACAAAACTCTGAACATTAAAAGCCCATTATCTGTTTATTTGCACTATCTGTTTATTTATTCATGTGTGTATATATTTATCTAATGGTATTTGGACACACTGATCTGTTCTGTATTCATGCCTACCATATTCTGTTGTGCTGAAGCAAAGCAAAAATTTCATTGTCTTATCTGGGACACATGACAATAAACTCTCTTGAATCTTGAATCTTGAATCTAATAGGCTTCTGTAAACTTGTAATAGCGGCCTGACCCGCTGAGTAACTCCAGCATTTTGTGTCTGTATTCGGTATAGACCAGCATCTGCAGTTCCTTCCTACACACTAGTTTTAAGTTATCCCATTTTCACATCCACTCCATACACATGAGGGACAATTTACAAAGGCCAATTAACCTACAAGCCAGCAAATCTTTTGGATGTGGGGAGAAACTGGAGCACTCGGAGAAAGCCCACGCGGTCACAGGAAGAATGTTGAAACTCCACACTGACAGCCCACGACCTCAGGATCAAACCTGGGTCACTGGTGCCGTGGGGCAGCAGCTCTACCAGCTGAGCCTCTGTGCCCTTACCAATAAATCTAATAAAGAACTTAACCAGGGTTAGAATATGGAATTTCCTCACACATGCGCCAGTTGAATTGAGTGGCAGTAATGCAGTGAGGAAAATGTTAGGTAAAGGAATAGAAAGTTGTGCTAATAACGTTTGATGAGGCAGTGTGTAAGAGTTATCCGTATGGCACGTACATTTGCATAGAGCATTGGTTCGAATGCTTCGGTACTGAAAATTCCATGTAAAAATAATTGTATGTAATTACAGTGCAGACAATGACCTTATTAATGGCTCACTGAGCTATATTTGCTAGGACCTAGAGTTGTACTGTTTCATTTCCTGCTGATCCCTGCTGCCTGTTTTTAAAAAAGGGCTAAGGTTACATAAACAGGAGCAAAATAAATCTAACCAGTTTAACATCTGAGCAAGTCTACATTTCACATTCAGCTCCTTTCGCATTTTCGTGCTCCTTTCACAACTTTCTTCAGTTGTCTGGTTGTTCACTAATCTATGAAAAAAAATCGAAACAATATTTTCAAGATGTCAAGTTATTTGTGGTGCCTAGTGTGAAAGTGCCATCGTGTCGAGTAATCTTACTTAAACACGACAATCTAAAGAACGATTGGAATAATATATAATAGGTAACCTATAGGCTTTGTTCTCTTTAGTCTGGTTCACCCCGGTAACAAACATAACAATTTCGGCAACATTAATTTGTATAGTTCTCATCATTTCAACACAGGCAGGGCGTAATGACGGATTGGCATGTAAGCTAACATCAAATAAGACACAAACATTTACTTTGCCTTAACTTTGCATGGCTGTAATTACTGTATAGTGGGAACATGACACAGACACAAAGTATTTTAAATCTCTTTGTTTGTGTAACTCAATACCACGTAGAAACACCCATGTTCGTGGGAGATTGCAATGTTCTCATTTCCTGGCACTTTGTGTAACAAGCTGGGCAAGGAGAGCTATGTTGGAACAAATCTGTGCCATGTATTAATTAATAAATCAAATAAACAGTTGTCGCCTTTAATCAAGCTAAAAGAACCAGGATCAGACCGGGGAGATTGCTTCATTCATTTTTTGAAAAAGAGTATTCAATGAAAATCCAAAACAAGTGCATATATCAGAAAGCAATATGCAGGAAAACCAGATTTCACCATTCAATTTGTTTTTCACAAATGAATACAGTTTTTTCTAATTCTGTATTTGCCAATTAAAGTATTAGCCTGGGCTACCCTGGCATATCTCTCAGCTTCCTGCCTGCAAATGATTGAGTGAGGCTTCAACTAATGAAAAGCAGCTTCATTGTAAAGGTTAGGCAAACATGACCATTATAAGTGTAGGAGGGAACTGCAGATGCTGGTTTAAACTGAAGATAGGCACAAAAAACTGGAGTAACTCAGCGGGTCAGACAGCATCTCTGGAGAAATGGTATAGGTGACGTTTCGGGTCAAGACTCTTCTTCAGACTAAGAGTCAGGGGAAAGGGAAATGAGAGACATTGATGGTGATATAGAGAGATATAGAATAATTGAATGAAAGAAATGCAAAAAAGTAATGCTGATAAAGGAAACAGGCCATTGTTAGCTAAGGGGTAGGTGAAAACGAGTTGCAGACAATGAGACTCAAAAGACGACTTTGAAACTAGCACAAAGTTTTGGGGCAGGGACGGAGAGAGATGGGATGCAAGGGTTACTTGAAGTTAGATACTGGGTTGTAAGCTACCCAAGTGACATATAGTATGAGGAGCTGCTCCTCCAAATTATGTTTAGCCTCACTCTGACTATGGAGAAGGCCCAGGACAGAAAGGTCGATGTGGGAATGGGAAGGGGAATTACAATGTTTGGCAACTGGGAAATCAGGTAGGCCCAGGCGGACTGAGCTCAGTTAAGTTGGATTAAAATGGTAGATTTTAAAGACTGGAGTTGGACCCTTGTGTGGTGTTAACAAGAAATAGCAGAGAGTTGTGCATCGAGCCCAGTCAATCACACAGACCTGACTCCTCATCATCAACTCTACCAGCATCTTGGGAAAGCAGTCAACATAAAGAAGGATCCTTCCCACCTTTATAGTTCCTTCTTCTCTCTGCTCCCACCAGGCAGAAGTTACAGAAGCTTGAAAGCTCGTACTACCAGACTCAGGAACAATTTATTCCCCTCTGTAATCAGACCACTGAACTGTCTGTGTACACATAAGTAGGGTATAGTCCTAATTTTCCAACCAACTTCATAGCGGAAATTGAACTTTTTCTCTATAACCGTCACGCTACAATGCTGAGAACCATATTCGGCACTCTGGTACCTTTCTCCTCGCTCAACCTGTCATAGAGCTTGATCGCAGTGTTCGGTCTTCATAGGATCCTCAACAAGGCAGTGTACTGCCACACGGACATAAAAACAGACAGATTTGGTTTGGAAACCTGTCGTAACATGGTCATACTGTGTTTAGCATGATTGTAGTCATGTATAGTATTATCTGATTTGATTGGAAAGTGTTGCTCAGCATTTTGTGTTTAAACTATACCCTGAACGTGGCTTTCACGCGGGGACCAGTTGCCCTCTAAATTACGGCACAGCAACAGAAACAAAGAAAATCTTGCAGAGCAGTGTTGAGCTTATCAAATAAGTAGGTTTAAAAGTTTCAAACATTCGCAGCTTCCACAACATTTTTATATTCCTACCACACAATGGTTACATGTGGATTTTACACTTTGAAACAATTAATCGTTGATCAAAGTTCACTATAAATCACTATGTCTATATGATCAAACCCCCTGTTTCCTGTTATTAGAAAACAATGTTTCCATTTACATCACAAATGAGTGCAATAAGGACACGTCTTTTTTTTGTTACATGTGGATTTTATACCTGATAAATCTATTTATCGCCTCTCCTAACATCCTTAACAGCCTGTCTCACTTGGGCGACCTAATTGGTGAGTTTAGAAGAGTTTGAAAAAATGACATGTTGAAGACCTCCTTCGACTATGTAGAAGAGTTCCTTCGACCTTCGACTATGTTGAAGACCAGCTTCGACTAGCTACGGCGAGCTACGACTAACTTCGGGAAAATTGGACACAGAATAGTGGAGAGTAAAGACTACCTCCTTCGATATCCTTTGACCTCCCTTCGACCTCCCTTTGATTATGATGAAGACTATCTACGACTACCTTCGACTACCCTCAATTACCTACGACTAACATGCCGACCTACTACAACTAAACCTACGAGTAAAAAAAGTGTTGATTTTTTATTCCGTGGTGACTTTTTACTCGTGGGTATTTTTTAACATATTAAAAAAAACGCCGTGACCAAGCTGAGGCCTTGAGTACGCAGAGACCACTCTCGAGTATGAAGGAGAGTTATGAAGACCTCCTACGACCTCATGTCGACCATGCTGCGAGTATGAGTCGAGGGCAAAATCGCCAGAACTCGCGGATTAGGTCGGCAAAGTGGGACAGGCCCTTTAAGTTCCCTTCATGTTAGCATTCTTGCCCATCATACTTTACCAGTACCTCAGCTCTTGGGTTAAACATATTACAAACTACTCATCTTTCTTATAATTTAAAAAAATTACTACATCAGGGATCATGCAAACAAAAGCTTTTCATTGTACCTTGGCACATGTGACATTAGTAAACCTAAATTTAACTGATATTCTTTCCACAGATGCTGCCATACCAGGTTAGATTTTCCAGCACTTTCTGTTTTTATGGCAGATTTCTGACATCAGCAATTTTTTTCTTGTTCATTTACATTACACTATAACCAACTTGGTTACAATTAGCTAAACTCCCTCCTTTGTGCCATTAATTTAAATGATCATGCTATGGATAATGTGGCTTGTTTGTAGATATAGGGATTCATAGTGTAGAAAGAAACTGCAGATGCTGGTTTAAACCGAAGATAGACACAAAATGCTGGAGTAACTCAGTGGGACTGGCAGCATCTCTGGAGAGAAGGAATGGGTGACCTATTCCCTTTCTCCAGAGATGTTGCCTGTCCCACTGAGTTACTGCAGCATTTTATAATAATATTTTTATTAGAAGTAATCCATCATAACAACGGTGTAACAACTTTTCAAATACACAACCAACTTATTTCAATAAGTATACGAATGTTACGAATGATTCTTATAAACTTCTATTTTTTTAGAAAGTAGAAAAAGAAAAGAATAGATTTTAATCAATAAGAATAGTGATTAAATAATAATTTTGATTATATAGAGAGAGAAAGGGAAGAGAGAGAAAAAGATATGTATGTATATATTCTTGTTATATATATTTAATTAAAACAATGTATATATATATATATATATATATATATATATATATATATATATATATATATATATATATATATAAAAGAGATTATAGTATACATCTTAATAGTGAATAACACAATTTCAAATAGCGATATCAATAGAGACATGTATACAAATTTTAAAAAAAACAGAGAGTTATTTTCATCTAATCTTGCCGGGTACCCATCGAGTTGTGATGCCAAGAACAGCTACCCCTTCAAATATTCTGTATATGGAGACCATATCTGTTCAAAGAGTTTGTGTTTGTCCATTAGGACAAATCTGATTCTTTCCAAATGCAACGTCTCCAACATTTCCACTGTCCACATTTTAATTGTGGGGGATAATGTTCACTTCCAAAATTTCAATATTAATTTTTTCCCTGTTATCAAACAGTAATCCAAGAAATTTCTTTGGTTTACTGTTAATATTAAATTTGAATCCGGATCTCCTAATATTATTAATTTTGGATATGGGTCCAGTTTAATTTTAAGAACTTCAGAGATAACTCTAAAGATTTCTGTCCAATAATAATTGAGTTTTATACATGTTACAAAACCATGCATTAAATTAGCTTCCAAGTTCTGACATTTATCACAAATAGGAGAAATGTTAGGATAAATTCTATTTAATTTCGTTTTTGAATAATGTAATCTGTGTAATACCTTAAATTGTATCAATATATGTCTAGCATTTAATGAGCAATGATGTATACGTTGTAGGCTTTCTTCCCAAATTTCCTTCGTTATAGATAAACCTATTTCATTTTCCCATGTTTGTCGATATATTTCCGAAGTTGGGATTTCCCAATCCAAAATAGTATTGTATATATATGCTATTAATTTTTCTATATTTGGGTGTTTATTAAACAATTCATCTAATAATCCTGGTTTTCTATTTTTATAGTCTTGCATATTTGACTTAATATACTTTCTAATTTGTAAATACCTAAATATGTTATTTGACTGCAATCCATAGATATCCTGTAACTCTTGAAATGAGAGAAAATTTCCTTTCTTGTAAAGGTGTTCTATCCTTTTAATTCCTAAATCATTCCAATGTCT
Organism: Okamejei kenojei; assembly: GCA_035221665.1. Lineage (NCBI taxonomy): Eukaryota > Metazoa > Chordata > Chondrichthyes > Rajiformes > Rajidae > Okamejei > Okamejei kenojei. The sequence goes on from CM069138.1 coordinate 59,804,346, forward strand.
AAACCCCTTGTCCAATACAGAGGGCCTAAACAAGGGATTATTCATAATTGGCAAACAAAGTGAGAAATTATCCATATGTAGGGTCTTAACTATTTGTTTCCAAATACGTCTATTGCTATGAATTATAGGGTTGTCACCATACTTTTTTTTTTGTACTTCCCTTGGTGCAAAAAGAATCAAACCTACATCAAAAGGCAAACAGTCTTCCTTTTCCATCTTTAGCCAGCTTGGTTCATGATCTAAATTTACCAAAAAAAATTCATATTCTTAATCTGAACTGCCCAGAAATAATATAAGAAATTTGGTAGTGCTAGTCCACCATTTATTTTCGATTTACATAGATGTTTTTTTACTTATTCGATGATTTTTATAGTCCCAAATAAAACTATTAACCAAAGTATCTATTTAAAAAAAAACATTTTAGGGAGATATAAAGGGATGGCTTGAAATAAATATAACAATTGTGGCAAAAAAATAATTTTTATAGCATTTATTCTACCGATCATTGATATAGGTAGTGTTTTCCAATATAATTTTTTTTTTAGTTTAGTTAATAATTGAGGGTAATTATATTTAAATAGACAGTTATACGACTTAGATACATTAATTCCTAAATATTTGAGTTTGTCCGTGACTATTTTAAGTGGGAATTGTTCTAATATATTTAATTTTATTCCAGTTATAGGCATAATTTCACTTTTATTCCAATTAATTCTATACCCAGAAAATGTACTAAACTTAGTTATAACATTAAATAGATTGGGAATACTAATCTCCGGTTTTGTAATATAAATTAAGATGTCATCTGCGTATAGAGATATTTTATTCATTGTAGTTTTGGTATTATATCCATATATTTCTGGTTCTGATTTAATCATTTCAGCTAATGGTTCTATTACCAGAGCAAATAGTAATGGTGATAATGGGCATCCTTGTCTACAACCCCTAAAGAGATTAAATTTTGCCAATAACATTTGATTTGTTAATATTCTTGCAGTTGGATTCGAGTATATGATTTTAACCCATTTGGAAAATCTATCCCCCAGTTGAAATTTCTGCATTATTTTAAATAAATATGGCCATGCAACCTGGTCAAATGCTTTTTCAGCATCTAAGGATATGACAGCTAGTTCAATATCATTCACTCTTTTTGAGTACATGACATTGAATAGATGTCTCAGATTATAGGATGAATAGTGTTTTGGAATAAAACCTGTTTGGTCATGATGTATTAATTTATAAATCACTAAACTTAGCCTCCGAGATAAAATTTTAGTTAGTATTTTTTGATCAGTATTTAAAAGAGTATGATCCAGGGTCTTCCAAATCTTTATCAGCTTTAGGGATAAGTGTAATTGTAGATTCATTTAATGATTCTGGTAACTTTCCTTGTTCATAAGCATATTTATATATTGTATGTAAGCGTGGCGAGATCAGATCATAAAACTTCTTATAAAATTCAACACTTAAGCCATCAGGGCCTGCGGCTTTTCCGTTATTTAATGATCCAATTGATTCTTCAATATCTTTTACTGATATATCAGCATTTAACAAGTCTCTACCTTCCTGATCTAAACTGTTAATATGACATTCTTGTAGGAATGTTTCCATTCCATCTGATTGTCCTGCTAGTTTAGATGAGTAAAGATTTTGATAATATTGTAAAAATGCATCATTGGTATCTTTTGGTAAAGTCAATATTTCTCCTTGTTCAGATCTAATTTTATGTATCATTTTCTCCTCATCTAATTTTCTAAGCTGGCGTGCCAGTAATTTTTGTGGTTTATCCCAAAATTCAAAGTGTAATTGTTTAGTCTGTTGAAAAAGTATAATAATTTGATTTGAGTATATTTTATTTAGCTTATATTTTAATGATGCAATTTTATTATTTAGCCCCTTAGTAGGGGATATTGCATTTTCAATATCTAATTGTTTTATTTCATTTTCCAACTTTTGTTGAGTCTTTCGATTTTCCTTATTAAAGTATGCGTGTGCTGATATTATCGCACCACGCATAAATGCTTTAAATGTATCCCAAACCAGTGATGGTGAAATTCCAGGTTTGTCATTAGTTTCAAAAAAATAATTTAATCTGTTTTACCAAGTAATCATAACAAGCCCTATCATTTAATATTTGGGGATTGAGTCTCCAGTTAGAGGTTTTAATAGTTATGTCTTTTCATTTTATCTTAAATGTTAATGGAGCGTGATCCGAGATAATAATATTATGATATTTTGAGTCATATGTAAATGGGATTGGTTTTGAATCTATTAAAAAATAGTCTATCCTTGAGTAGGTTCCAAATACAGGGGAAAAGAATGAATATTCTCGACCAGATGGGTTATCTGTTCTCCAGATATCCTTAACGTTTGCTGTGTTAATAAAATAATTTATAAATGTACTTGACTTAGAAGTGGTTTTTCTTTTCATTGATGATCTATTTAAATAATTATCTAAGGTACAATTAAAATCACCTCCAATTATTAGATTATGTTGAGTGGATATAGGGATATTGTTAATTATTACCCATATCACACATCTGAGGTATGCTTTTACAAAATTGTATTCCCTTCGTTTTTACTGCCAGCAGGGGTAACAGGGGAATATTTTCTTGTATTCCCCTTTCTTGCGAACGCCTATGGACTTTACCTGTTAAAACAGCGGGGAATATAGTCTTATATTCCCCTGGTCTCACATCCGGGAACTTGGCAACGTGACGGCAACGTGACGCTGCGTGGGAAATTTAGAATATTCAAACGGCAGACAGGAAGACTGCCGCGTCCATTTTGGTTAAATTTTACGTGGAAGTCCGCCGAGCTGAGATGTTCAAATTTTCCTCTAGATGTCTGATATGGGTAATAATAACAATATTGACTGTCCTCTTTCGGGAGATACGACATATATTGCCCTCACTAGATCCATATTGCCCTCGTCTTCGACTCGGGCAATATGAATCTACTTCAGGCAATATATGTCGTATCCCCCTCAAGGCCAGTCAATATTCTATTAATATTTTCTTGAAGAATAATGGATTATCAAAATTAGGACCATATATATTCATAAGGATTACCATTTTAGAATATAATTCACCTGTAATTATTATATATCTACCCTCAACATCTTCTATTATTGAGCTTTGTTTAAAAGGTATGCCTTTACGAATAATTATTGCTACCCCTCTAGACTTATGTGTAAATGAAGAGTGATATACTTTGGAAATCCATTTTGCTTTTAATCTATACTGCGCGTCTTTTTTAAGGTGTGTCTCTTGGAGAAAAATAATATCAGATTTCAATCTATTTAATTGAGCTAAAACCTTACCTCTTTTGATTGGTTCGTTAATTCCCTTAACATTCCAACTACAGAAGGTGATTCCATCACCCCCAATCCTAGTGTTTATGTCATACATTTTATTATTAAGGTGGTTTATAATGGAGTAGATGTCTCAGCTCATCTAACCCAATCCTATACCTAAACATCAGATCGATGAAATTTAATATCTGTGACATTGTCTTATACACACGTCTCCTTGAACTAACTATATAATACCAATCATACTTAAATCCATATGGTATACAATATGAAATGAAATACATAATATAAAAATAATAATAAAAAATGTGAGTAAAGTAAGTGATGTTAATAAAGTGTAAGGGGAAAAAAAAGTGACTACAACTATAGTTAGTGCAGTTAGTATTGGTGTAAGCCACACTAGCGTGGCTACTAATCTACGGACTTCCGTGAGAAAAAAAAAGATGTTAATAATTCCAGCTCCGTTTTTGTCTTAAGGGCTATATATGTCGGGGTGGGGTATTAAATTTATATACTTAATAATTAATAATACTACTAATATCAAATATAGTTAGTGTTGTAGCACTATATTAGGAGAGCTAACATACATTTTTTAGGGGTAGTTAATACAAAACTATATTTATTAATAATCCATCCATCCCTCCTTGACCCCAAGATAGAGTTCATGTCCATTGTTCCTCCTCCTTCCCTGCGGATCCTCCTTCAGTGTGAATCCTCCTCCTTTTCTATGGGTGGACAGTATCATCAGATAAGTGATCAATAATCAGTATCATCAGGTAAGTGATCAATAATATTCAGTGTCCTTCATCTTCATCTGCTTCTTCCTCTATTTCTTCCTCTTCCAGTTTCTTCTGAATGTCTCGAGCGAATTCAAGAGCTTCTGTATGTTTGGTGAAGCGGTGCTCCTTGTTATCATAAGTTACCCTTAATGTTGCCGGGTACATCAGGCCATATCTCAGATTCTTTATGTTCCTCAGAATACCTCTTGTTTCTGTAAATAACCTCTTGTTACGGCAGCATTTTGTGTCTATCTAGGGATTCATAGTGTTTGCTAAAAAGTAGATTCCTCCCCGGCTGAAAAATGTGTACTCTATATCCAGATGAAACTAAAAGAGCCAAAACTATGATGTCATGAAAGATGATAATAGATTCTCATATTCACAAATTAAGCTATTTAACCTAGTAAATTCATGCAAATTGCTGTATGTTCGCAAACAGATGCCTCACTGTATTTGAATATTTTAAGTCTTATTTTTGGGAAACTTTGATGCCTATAATTAGCATACTGTGCAGACATTCACATTAATAAATTGTACAAATTTACATATGCAAATTGTACTGATCAGAAAATAGCCTATTCCCTAGAATAAAGAATATAAACCTTGATGTAATTGAATTTGGAGAGTATGCCCATTATGTTATCAGTGATAAAGTAATAATTAATTATACCAATTAGATTTGAAGTAAGTGTACAAATGAGGTTGCTTAATACTACCATCAGTATTTCAAATGTAAATAATGAAATAGTTTTTAAAAATGTTCACAATATTATTATTATTATTATTATTATTATTATTATTATTATTATTATTATTATTATTATTATTATGATTTGTTACTGTAAAATAATTAGCTAATTTGTGGAGATAAGTTATTTTTATAAATATGAATCCATCTAAACCACCCAGTCAGCTATGTGTGATCTGTCATGGATCGATGCATTAAAGTTCCATCACTGATTCTGAACTCAGTTTCATTATTATGAAATAGGACCATTCAACCATGTTCCAGCATTTCAGAGCGTGAATTGAGTAACATTAATGTTAACTAACATGACATTTGAATTACAATAAAACCCAATGTTTCAATGGGCGGTAGTGTTGCTGCTGGTAGAGATATTGCATCACAGCATCTTGGACCTGGCTTAAATCCCGATTGTGTGGAGTTTACACATTCTCCTGGGTTCTTCTCACATCCCAACAGTTTTGCAGATCAATTGGTCTCAGTAATTTGTCTCTCGTGTGTAAGGAGTGGATGCAAAAGTTGAATAACATAGAATCGGTATGAATGGGTGATCGATGATCGATGTGGACTCTGTGGGTTGAAGGACTCTGGTAGGTCCCTGGTTCCTTGATCAATCAATCAATCAATCAATCAATCAATCAATCAATCAATCAATCAATCAATCAATCAATCAATCAATGCTCTCTCTTTCTGTTTGCATGAGGACAAACCATTTCTGCCTCTGCCTCTGCCTCTCATCCTGTTGGCTCGATTTTTCTTATTCTACTTGTTTTGTCTGCGTGCTGGGTATGACCCATGGCCTGACCATTTGTCACATACTCCGCCAAAGATCCTATAGCGGAGCTATAGGATCTTTGCACTCCGCTAACCAAGAAGCTTGATACGCTGGCTACTGCTCCCATTAACCCATTCGGCCTTGGCCAATCTGAGACATTCCCTTTGTTCTATGCATTGTTTTACCTCACCGTCTTCTGCCCTCGAGGAGTTAGTTCAAGAAGCCGATAGTGAACTCCTGTGTAGGAAGGAACTGCAGATGCTGATTTACACTGAAGATAGACACAAAATGCTGGATTAACTCAGCGGGACAGGCAGCATCTCTGGATAGAAGGAATGGGTGAAGTTTCGTGTCGGTACTCCTGTTCCTGCTTGTGATAAAGGAATGTAAATGTAATTTTCCGATTAAGAGTAAAGAGTGTTTTTATTGTCATATGTCCCGAAGCGGAACAATGAAATTCTTGCAGCAGCACAACATATATGTAACCATATTAAAACCAATAATAAACAACAACAAAATTTTCAGTATATATATTAAACAAATTAAATGGTTAAGCAGTGAGGAAGAATAGCCCTGGAGACTTTGCAACATAATACAGGCTGAAAATCAACAGCATCCTTTCCAGAAAGAACCATTTTGGCCACTTAGGCTATTTCTTAAAATGTCATTGATCTTGTGCAGATAAACACCAGCAGAAATGTTGTTTATTTCCGCATGGCGTCTGACTTCATGTGGCGGTCCAGTTTATTTAAATGTGACCAACTTGTAGAATGCTAATCTTAGACATAGCTGACGGTGTCGACATCTTCCTGATGCTGTCAAATAGATGGTCTTTCAGGCATTAATTTTTAACTGATGAGGCCTTATTGGCATCCATGCAGCAATCCCACAGCTAAAAGAGAGGAGAGGGAAAAAAAAAGCCTTTTCAATTAAAATTCCTCCTGTTTTTCAGCTTGTGTGAAGTAATGCCATGTTTATTACCAGGTGGACAGGCTTTTGGACACATATTCCAAATAAAACCTGCTAATCATTTGGCTCATAAATCCTCCATCTCCTTAACCAATATAAATATCACGCTTCAAACTTTTCAAATCTGCAAAGAAGCGTGATTATAAGTTAGTATAAAACAGCATGCTTCCAAATAAATGAGTCACTGTAATACAGTGGATACCTGTGTTTGTCCTTCTCAGCATGTAATGGATTGTGGGAAATGAGATACACACCTAGCAGGAGTGTGCTGTGAAACTGGAACAATTATTATATTCCTGTGGTTTCTTACTTCAATCTCCCATTCATATCAACGAGATGAGACAGTATATACATTTCATGCAGACTTTAGCTAGTAATAAGAAAAGCTAGGTCTGGCACACAACTCAATCCACACTCCCCTGAAGAATAAGAACAAAATATACTTCTTGCAATCCAGGTTTGATCTATTACACAAAAGAACGAACATTTTCAGCAATTGATTCAATTGGATTTGTAATTAAACGACAGGAATTAGATATACCCATAGATTAAAGGCATAATTACCTTTTCAATTGTGAACTTAGTGGTTGGAATATTTATTTATTTATTTAGATCTCTAATATTGGGTGTGAATGGATGATAACAAATTCTGTGGGCTTCACATTTTTTCCAATCTCATTATGGGTTGTCTGTTAGGGACAACATTTTTTATGGATTATCTGTCCTCAGGTAGATGGTATGTTTGTCATGAATACTCAGAATGCGCAATGGCTTCATGGTTTGTCCATAAAAGCCTGCATTCATTGAAGCTGGAGTCTTGCTGAGACCTTCAAAGCACAAGTCCATTCCTATACTGATCGCCCAATCTACAGCAAACTGCAGATCTTCCTCTGGGCACTGAAAGCACTTTGGTAACTGACCTGTGGTTGACTTTGTGACATAGTGGCACTCTAGTGCACTCGAAGCAATTCAGGGAACTACTGGCTGGTGAGCCTGACATTTGTGGTGGGTATAGTACTGGAGATGACTGAGGGACTTTGGGGGACCAGCATTTGGATAGGCAAGATTGGGCATAACCAACACGTGTGGGAAATCATGTCTCACAAGAGCAGCAAGAGTGGTGCAGCGTTGGAGTTGCTGTCTTACATCACCAGAGACCCGAGTTCGATCCTGACTATGGGTGCTGTCTGTATGGAGTTTGTACGTTTTCCCTGTGCGTAGGTTTTCTCCGGGTGCTCCAGTTTCCTTCCACATTCCAACGATGAGCAGGTTTGTAGGTTAATTGGCTTTTGTGAATTGTGCCAGGTGTGGGGGATAGAACTAGTGTATGGGTGATGTGTAGAGAGAAACTGCAGATGCTTGTTGACATCAAAGAGAGACACAGAAGTATCTGAAGATGTGTTTCGACCTGATACGACACCCATTCCTTCTCTCCAGAGATGGTGCCTGTCCCGTGGAGTTACTCCAGCATTTTGTGTTTATCTTTAGTGTATGGGTGTGGACTTGGTGGGCCGAAGGGCCTGTTTCCACATTGTATCTCTAAGCTAAAATATACTAAACTACGTTTGCTGGTGAATAGATACAAAATGCTGGAGTAACTAAGAGAGACAGGCAGCATCTCTGGAGAGAAGGAATTGTGACATTTTCAGTTGAGACCCTTTTTCAGACCAGAGTCATGGGAAAGGGAAAAGAGAGATATGGATAGTGATATAGAGAGATGGTGAACAAATGAACAAAAGACATGCAAAAAAGTAATGATGATAAACTAAACAGGGCATTGGTAGTTGTTTGCTAGTTGAGACCGACAAGCTGGTGCGACTTGTGGATGAATGGGAAGAGAGGGAATGCTGGGGTTACTTGATGTTAGAGAAATCAAAAGTCATACGACTGGGTAATAAGCTGCCCAAGCGAAATATGAGATGCTGTTCCTCTAATTTGCGTTTGGCCTCACTCTGATCGTGTATATTTGCAGAACATCCCAAGAGAATTGATAAGGGCATGGTGGTGTATGTTTCTATATGGTCTTTAGCAAGGCCTTTGACAAGGTCTGGTTAGGTGGTCTAGAAGGTTAGTCCCATGGGATCCAAGGTGATCTAGCCATCTGGATTCAAAATTGGCTTCGTGAAGGAGTTAGAGGATGATAGTGGCGGGTCGATTCTCTGAGTGGAGGTCTGTAACCATTGTGTGCCACAGAGATCTGTGCTGGGTCCACTGTTGTTTATCATCCAAATCATTAATAAAGATAACAATGTAGTCACTACTTTCGTAAATGATGGATGACTCCAAACTTGGTGGAATAGTGGACCCTGATGAAGGCTTTCAATGTTTACAAAAAGATCTGGATCAACTAAAAAAGTGGGAAAGCAATGGCTGAGGGAATTTAACCCTGACAAGTGTGAGGTGATACAATTTGGTAAGTCAAACCGGGGTAGGACTTACACGATAACTGATAGGGCTCTCGGGAATGTTGTAGAGCAGAGAGACTTTGGGATAAAGGTGTACAGTTCCTTGAAAGTGGTGATACAGGTAGACAGGATGGTGACTTATTTTACTTCGGAGTCACGTGAGTGACTACGTGAAGAACCCCGTCCAGCCGTTGGTGCTTCATTACGTCAGACGCATTGGTGCAGTCGGCCGGTAGGAGCAGTAGAGCTCCTCCAAGCGGTAAGTTTAAAACACAAGGTAAGTTTCAAACTTTTCTTGCGTTCACTTTCTGTTTTAGCGGTAGGGTGTAGACCGTTAAAATGTTACAGAAAGTGAAAAAGGTGTCGGCGAGGCTATCCGCAGGGAAAAGGTTCGAGGACCGTGATAGTATTGTTAGCAGATGCCCGCCTAGGTCACCAAGTCCGACGCCAGCAATGGAGCTAGCGACACCGGACCCGCTGCTGTGAGCAGCGTAGCCACGCCGGTAGGGCGTAAGGCTACTGCAAAATAGGCCCGTGGACCCAGAGTCGAGCCTGGAGGTTTTACCCTCACAAGGAGAGACCGTTTGCTCACGGCTCTCCCAGGTCGAGGTCTTATTACAAAAGATGCTCGACAGGGCGAACTCCGTGAGGAGGAGTGGTGCCCACGCCAGGCTCGTGGAAAGCCTGTGCTAGCAGCGCCTATTATAGGGCTGCAAGAATACCCAACTTTTGAGGAGGAGGGTATACCGGTGCAGCAGTTTACTGACGGCGAGTCAGTGGCTGGGGAGAGCCACAAGGGTGTGGAACTTGAAGTTATTCCGAATATAACAGAGAAATTTGCAATCCTGAGAGAGGCAGGAGAGCTTAGGGGAAGAATTGGCATCAGCCATCCAATACATGCTCTCTCATCAGCTGCAAGAATTGGCCATGGATGAGGCGGCTAAAAAGTGTGAAGCCACTATCAATTGCGGTTTACTAAATGTACCAATGGTAAACCATCTCATATGGACACAGTTGGGGGTGTCAGCAAGATCCCAAGAACTAAACTTTCAAAAATTATTGAAATTACTTTCAGCAGGGCTTACGGCATTTGCTATTACGGTAGACAAGGGGCACGTCGGAAGCTCACCAAAATGCTTCTGGGACTTCTGTGTAGTGCCTATTTTGAAATTAACAATATAAGAAGAAGTGCTATTCGGCCAATTATTAATCCTAATCTGGCATCATTGTGTAAGCCACCCAGCGTACGACCGCCTAATCTTTTGTTTGGCGGGGATCTCGCCAAGCGCGTTAAAGAACTCCATGAGGACGCTAGAACTATGGGCCTCATCAAGCCAGGTGGCAAACTAGGAAAAAGGGGTTTTCCTTACCGGCAGGGTACCATTACGGACGCCGGGGAAGGGACCAGCCACTCAGCTTCGCAATCTCCGAGCTGGCAGCCTGCCACAGGCATGAGGGGTAGGATGACTTTCCCTACAAAGGGCCGGGGGCATCAAGGGTAGCCAGGACGTATGCAGGTGAGAAATTTCCCTCCTAAAGAAAATAAATCAAGTGAAATAGATGTTCAAATTGGGGGCAGATTGCACTTGTTTCTCAAAAAATGGCAGGAGATAACATCAGATTCATTTATACTGAGCAGTATAGAGGGGGTTAAAATTGAATTTTACTATACTGTGTGTCCACCTAAACAGCATGTTCCAAGTCAGAAACATATTTTCAGAAGAAGAGAATGTGCATATACAAGCAGAACTTAACACAAAAAAGGGGTTATTGAGAAGTCACATCGTCAAAACCGTCAGTTTGTTTCAAGTATTTTTCCTAGGTCTAAAAAGACTGGGGGAAGTAGAATCATTATGGACCTGACGAGCTTGAACTCCTTTGTTTGCTATAGGCATTTCAAATAGAAAACGTTTTCTATGGCTAAACATCTGGTTTCCAAAGGGTGTTATATGGTCAGCATTGATTTAAAGGATGCATATTACTCAGTGTCTATTCGTTGTGATGATAGGAGGTATTTAAAATTATCTGGATGAGTCAGTTGTGGCTTTTCAAAGCGGTGCCTTATAGGTTAACTTCAGCTCCTAGATTATTTACCAAATTGTTAAAACCTGTTCTAGGATTACTCCAAGCTCAGGGGCATGTTGTAATGGCCTATTTAGACAATATTTTAATTGTCGGGAAGATTCGGGCTGTAGCTGAATCATTTGTTTCAATTGTTAAACTCACTTTTGAACAATTAGGGTTCGTCATTCATCCAGATAAATCCAAATTATCACCAGTTCAAATCATTGATTATTTGGGCTTCACCATTAATTCGAATCACATTTTAGTGACTTTGCCTAGGGAAAAAATGGCAGCAGTTAATTGAGGATTGTGTTAATCTCCTTAGTGAACAACAACCTTCAATTAGACAAGTAGCCAGTTTAATTGGTAAATTGGTGACTGATTTTCCAGCTGTGCAGTTTCAACCGCTGCATTATCAACAATTACAACGAGCAAAAGAACAGGCACTAAGGACACATGCGGGTCATTTTGATAGGCCTATGCAATTGTTAGCTGGGGCAATTTCAGACATTCAATGGTGGATCATAAATCTCTCAAAAAGCTCCAGGGAGGTTTTGGTTGAACCACATTCCATAATATTACAGACGGATGTCAGTGCACTGGGTTGGGGTGCTACAGATAAGTCTGCCAGTTGTGGAGGCAGATGGAATACTGATAAGACATCCCTTCTTCAATTAAGAGGGATCAATTATTTAGAGCTTTGGGGAACCTGGTATGGGCTTAAAGCTTATTGCTCTGCCAGGAGTGACTTGCATGTGCAGGTTCAGATTGACAACACTACAGCAGTGGCATATGTCAACCACATGGGTGGAGTCAAGTCACAGCCTTGTGATAGACTGGCTAATCAGATCTGGGGCAGGTGCATTGACCAAAACACCTGGCTTTCAGCAATATATTTACCAGGTAGATTCAACACAGTAGCTGACATTAGGTCATGCCAATTCAATGATAACATAGAGTGGATGTTAAATCAGGGCATATTTAATCAAGTGATTGCTCAGTATGGAATGCCAGATATTGACTTGTTTGCATTTAGACTAAACCATCAGTTGCCCAGATATGTTTTATGGGAACCAGATCCTGATGCAGCAGCGGTGGATGCATTCTCGCTGCATTGGGGTGGAATGTTTGTTTATGCATTTCCTCCATTCTATCTCATCAGTCGATGCTTGCAAAAAATCAAGCAGGACTCCGCTTCAGGAGTATTGGTAGTGCCAGATTGGCCTACACAACCATGGTTCCCTCTCATATTGCAAATGGCTAGTCAGTCTCACATGATTATTCCCAAACATAAAAATCTACTGGTAAATCCAGTAACTAGCAATCAACATCCTTTACACGATCGTATTGATCTGTTAATTTGCAGATTTTAAGGAGGCCATACCTGGGGAGAGGACTGTCTGATCGTACCGTGGATGTTCTCACATCGGCCTGCAGGGATAGTACTCAGAAGCAGTACATCACCTCGATAAGGAAGTGGGAGGTATTCTGTCTACAGCAGAATGTCTCATATCAAACTGCAGGCATCCCAGACGCACTGGAGTTTTTGTCCACTCTTTACTTTGATCAAAAATTAAGCTATAGTGCGATTAATACAGCCAGAAGTGCTCTGTCTTCTTATTTACCCATGAGTTCAGAGTTACATTCAGTAGGGACACACCCGTTAGTTTCTCAATTTATGAAGGGAGTTTTCAATTCTAAACCTCCTAAACCCAGGTATGCCGGTATTTGGCATGTGAGCGAAGTTCTTATGCTTCTTCGCCAGTGGACTCCTGTTGCAAGCCTATCTCTAGCCAAACTAACCATGAAGGCGGTCATGCTTATGGCGTTGGTATCAGCCCAACGTGTGCGAACATTGCAAAAGCTACCGCTAGACAGAATGCAAGTATCGGCAGATGCCATTACTTTTTATGTCTATGCTATGCTCAAACATAGTAGAATAGGCATGACAGGATGTAAGATTGTTTTTTCAGCATACTCCACAGATGCTCGCCTGTGTGTAGTATCGCATTTGTCTCATTACATTGAGGCTACCAGAGTCCTACGAGGAACAGAGACTGCATTATTTATTAGCCCCCAAAAAAACACACAGTAAGGTGTTGGTGCAAACAATTTCAAGGTGGCTAAAGCAGTTTCTGGGAAGTGCTGGGATTGATACTGATAAATTCAAATCTCATTCCACCAGGGCGGCATCAACCTCCGCGGCAAGGATGGTCCAGTGAGCTGACCTTCCAAAAATTTTATCATAAGCTGATCACAGCCGCAGGATGGTCCAGTGAGCAAACCTTCCAAAAATTTTATCATAAGCTGATTACAAGGGTGGGGTGTTTGCTGTTTCTGTTTTGAGTTCTGTTATAGTTTCCCCCTGAGTTAGAGGGGTTGTTATTGTTTCGTTTGTAAATAAACCGTTAATTCATTTGACAATGTTATGATTGATGCATTGTTGATTATTTAATGACTTTGAGTCAATCAATGCAGTGTGAACGCCGGATTTGGGTCTGCGGCATGAAATCACAGAGCTTTGAAAGCTCACGTGACTCCGAAGTAAAATAGTAAGATTAAACAAGAACCAGTTTGAAGTTTGATCTTTATTTTATGAGGAGTTACGATGAGGGATTACATGCCCTCCGCTCCCAACCCTCATAAATATCATCTGGTAGTTCTAGTCTCTGTTATCTTACTATTATACTTCAGTCATTATTACCTGTGATTTCACTCCGCTGCTTTGAAGATTGACGCACCAACGGCTGGACGGGGTTCTTCACGTAATCCCTCATCGTAACTCCTCATAAAATAAAAATCAGACTTCAAACTGGTAAGTTCTTGTTTAATCTTACTAGTATATTTTTATCCTCTGAATGGTGTCCCCGGATGCGTCCTGAATTTGTGCACCAATAAACTGGCCATAGTCTTCACCAACATCTTCGAACTCTCACTCCAACTGTCCCCATCTGCTTCAAGGAAATATCCATAATTCCTGTTCCCACAAAAAATAAATGACCTGTCAATGGCTACTGGCCAATATCTCTTACATCGACCACAAGAAAGTGCTTTGAAAGACACATCTGTGCCAGCCGTCTGGACAATGTAGACCCCATGCAATTTGCACACAGGAAAAATAGGTCTATGGAGGATGCCATCTCTCTGGTCCATATCATAGAATATAGACACAAGGGACTGTAGATGCTGACTTGCACAAAATACATAAAGTACTGGAGTATCTCGGTGAGTCAGGATCAGTGGGTCAGGGTCATAACTGCCAGAAGGCAGGGGCTGCGTGTCGCGGCCTGCAGAGGGAAGCCACCGAGCTGGTCCCTGCTCATCCTCCAGGGATCGGAGAATCGGAGAAGAGGATGGAAGGAGATGGCAGACCTAAGAGCAAAGGCCGGTGAGAGAATTAACCTGGTTCTTATATTCTGCGCCTTTCAGGTCGGTTGTGGGAGGCTCCCTGGGGAACAAAGGCTGCAGGTGGCCGGATGAGGAGAGGGTCGATGGTTTGCTTAAGGATCCAGTCCGAACCAACGGCTGGAGGCCCTGCAGCAGCCTGAGGCTCGCCTGAGTCGGGCGCCGCTCCAGAAGACCGAATGTGTGACCAGATTGGACTTTGAAAATGGCATCAAAACCCAACGACTATTGCATTTGATCTCAGTGGACTATTTCTAAGCTCTTTGTACTAATCAGGGATTGTGTTTAAGTAAGTTTAAAAACTGTATGCAAAAAAAGAATTTCACTGTATGTCTGTACATATGAAAATAAAGAGTCATTAGACCATTTATTCCTGCTAGCCTGGCCCAGTAGAGCCAAAATATACAATGCTAAATTGTGGAATACTCATATCCTAGGTTGGCCTTCCCGTCTGTTGACTGGCACTACTCTTCCTTTTATTTCCATAGAAATTGCAACTGCAGAGTCTAATGAGCATTATACTCAATTAATTAAATGTGCTTCTCCAGGGGAGGTCTGTACAATAATGTTAAACTAGAGGGAAGAGAGTGCTGGAAGCACACGTTAACTCTTCATGAAGAGAAGGCCAATCATTGTAATCAACAAATTCTGGTAATCAGAAGTAAGCATCTGGAAACCAACACAATATCATTGTGTTGATAACCATCACAATATCCCTCCATCATCCTGCTCTACCGTTCCTTGATCCTTGATCATCGATGCCGGCTCTGATTTGTTCTGAACCTTTTCATACCTCTATTCCCTCTCCCCTGACTCTCAGCCTGAAAAAGGGCCTCGACCCGAAATGTCACCAATTCATTTTCTCCACAGATTCTGCCTAACCCAATGACTTACTCCAGCATTTTGTGTCTATCTTCGGTGTAAATCAGCATCCGTAGCTCCTTCCTACATAATGTCATTAACTCCAGCTTTTCTGATATTTTTATGCTTTATTCAGTCTGGGTCAAATCTGGAACTATTAAAAACTGGCAACGTCGAGGTATTTCAAAACAATGTCACAATATTCAAAAGGGCACCAGGTCAGGCAGCATCTCTATAGACCATGGATAGGTGACATTTTGGGTCTAGTTTGATTGTTGGGGAGGGGGAAGAAAGCTGGAAGAGGGGAGACACAGGAGAAAGCATGGGATGCTGTAGGTGACATAGGCGAGCATGAAGGAAGGGGGGAGGGTGGGAGTTTGATAGGCAGATGGTTGGAACAAAGGCCAGAGATAAAAGCAGGTTTCAAAGGTTTAAAAGGTATTTTATTGTCACATGTACAAAGGTACAGCGATATGCGAATTACCATACAGTCATACGAAATAAAAGCAACAAGACACACAACTACATTAAAGTAAGAAAGTGGAGAAATATGTGGGAGTACAGGTGAAGCTGTACAGGTACAGGGGAGGGGGGGAAAATAATGGGGGGGGGGTGGAGGTGAAAGGAGGAGTCGCCCCCCCCCCCCCCCCCCCCCCCCAGCCGGCCTTCTACCCTTTCTGGACCTTTTCATTTCCAACTCGTCATCTTGACTTCTCTACTCCCTTCACACACCCAAACCACACCCCCTCTGAACGCAAAGCCCTCCACTTACTACGCAACAATCCCTAGAAAGTGCACTTTGTGTTTTTACTTTAGACTTTACTTACTGTAAGACTTTAGAGATGCAGCGTGGAAACAGGAACTTTGGCCCACCGAGTCCACACCGACCAGCGATCACCCGCACACTAGCACTGCCCTACACACTACAGATAATTTATAATTTACAGAAGCCAACTATCCTACAAACCTGTACGTCTTTTGAATGTGGGAGGAAACCAGAGTGCCTGGAGAAAACCCACGCGGTCACAGGGAGAACGTACAAAGTCTGTACAGACAGCACCGTAGTCAGGATCTAACAACTCTACCGCTGCGCCACTGTGCCACCCTTTTGTGTCCTTTTTAGTGTTTTAACCAGCATCTACAGTTCCTTGTTTCTGCAGTGTCCTAATATTTTAAGATACAACAGGAAAAGGCAGAACTAATGTGTTTCACATTCTGAGTCTGCAGTTCTATCACTTGCTGTTTTCCATAGGTGGCTTGGAGATGAGATGCTGGCACACGCCAATTAAACAAAGGAACGGGGTGCCAGAGCAACCAACATCATTAATAAACTTGCAAATGATTTGACTCATTCAACATGTGGCGATACCTTGGCTGTGGACTAATAGAACAATTCCAACAAGCAAGAGGAATTCAATTAAAAAATATATAGTTGTATAACAATGTAATTATTACTGGTGATAGTTTAGACAAATAGATTTAAATACTGCAGAGAAACCTTTTGAAATTTTAAAGGCAAAGCTCATTCCTTAATCATTAGATAATATGTAATTTTTAATTGTTCACAACTAAATTATTCACAAAGAAGTTAGAGTATTAATTAATAGGAGAGCTATAATTATATGGGAATAGCTTCATAACTTCCACCTCTGTGTCATAAAATGTAGACTGACATTTATGCAGTTTTATTGGAATTAGAGGCACTTATGTATTATTACATATCAAGCTCAAAACAACTGGGAGTGATTCTTCCTCTGAGGCAATCCCATTTGTTATAGAGGATGACTTGCTTCAGGTCAAATTTAATTTTAGTTTAGAGATACAGCACAGAAACAGGCCCTTTGGCCCACTGAGTCTGTGCTGTCCAGCCATCCCTGCACACTAACACCATTCTACACACTAGGGACAATTTACAATTTTTACCAAGCCAATTAACCTACAAACCTGTATGTCTTTGAAATGTGGAAGGAAACTGGAGCACCCGGAGAAAGTCCAGGCCGGTCACGGCGCTAACGTATAAACTCCGTACAGAGTTTGTACGTTATCGCCGTTTGCTCATTCTGCTGTTTACTCAAGGCTTCTGCGGGCTCTCAATGCATGAAGTCAAGGTTCTCAATACCATCCGCAATGCACCTTCTCCATTTTGATTGGCAGGGGCAGGTAATTCCCAAGAAATAATTGGGATGTTGCCTTATTTCAAGGAGACTTTGAGCATAACCTTGAATCCTTCCCTGTATTCACCTGGTGGTCTCTTCCCATGAGAGAGGTCAGAATAGTGGGTCTAATTTGTACTGTATGGCATGCAAACAACGTGCCCTGAACTGTGGAGCCTACTGATGTAATTTGGACCACAATGATAGATTTTAGATTTTATAGTTTAGAGATACAACGCGGAAACGTGCCCTTTGGTCCACTGAGTCCGCGCCGACCAGTAATCTCCCTTTACACTAGCGCTATCATACAGCACCAGGAACAATTTACAATTTCACAGAGGGCAATTAACCTACAAACCCATACATCTTTAGATTGTGGGTGGAAACCGGAGCACCCAGAGAAAACCCGCGCAGTCACAGAGAGAATGTACAAACTACACACAGACAGGATCCATAGTGTAGAAAGTATCGAAAGTAATGGAGTAATTCAGCATGAAAACATAACCTTTGACTCAACTGTCCATGCCAACCAGCGATGCCCCATCCAACATTGTCGCATTTGCCCACGTTTGTCCTATATTCCCATCAACCTTTCCTATCTATGTCCCTCTCCAAATGACTTTTAAATTCTATCATATTATATGCCTCAACTACCTCCTCTGAAAGCTTGTTCCATATATCAACCACATCAGAAAGTTGCCCCTCAGGTTCGTATTAAATCTTGCCCCTCTCTCCTTAAACCTCTCTTGTTTTTGATTCCCCAACCCTTGGTTAAAAAAAAACTCTGTGCATTCACACTATCTATTCCCCTCAACTGCTTAAATATCTCCTTAAAAACAGCAGAAATATTTGCCAGTTCTATCCAGCACACAATGGAAACCACAGTACTATTTTAGATAGACTTAAATAACAACGTGAGATTTGAAAAGGATGCCAGAAAAATTCATATTCTTTCACAAACAACATTAACCCAAGGACACAATTCACATTATCTGCTTTCTCCACAGAGACTCTGCAGCCTGACTGGCTGCAAAGTATAAGAACACTTTCTAGGTACTGATAAACTCAGAGCGCTTCCACGTCAAAACAACCTTCACGTTTGAAGGATTGCTCGCAGATTGAATTAAGTAAACTTAAAATTAATAAACTAGGCAAAGGACGAATCATGAAGACAAAGAATTGCATCAACAATTTGCCATGGTCATGATACTCGGAAAACATTTTTTTGTAGGCGATGAGGAGGTGATCATAGAGTCATAGAATCATAATGCTACACGGAATTATGGCCTTTCTGCCCACCTTGTCTGTGCTAGTCAAGCTGGTATACTTAGCTACTTCCATTTGACAGCATTTGGCCCATTGGTCTCTATACCCTGTCCATTTATCTCTCCAAATATCTTTTAAAGGTCACAATTGCATCAGCTTGTACAGCTTCCTTTGGCAGTACATTCCAGATATGGACCACCCTCTGAGAGAAAAGGTTCCTGCTGAGGTCCCCTTAAATCCTTCCCTCCTTGCCTTAAGCCTATGTCCTCTACCATTAAATCATCTACTCTGGGAAAAAGAGGAAAGAGACAGTGAGTGTTCACTTTATCTATGCCCCTCATGATTTTGCATATTTCAATAACATCACTATCGGCCTCAGCACTCCAAAGAAAAAAGTCCTAGCCTGTCCCACTTTTTCTGATAACTCAAGCCCACAAGCCCACACGCCCAAGTTATATCCTGGTGAAGACATAAAAACAAATAACTGCAGATGCTGGTTTATATCAAAGATAGACACAAAGTGCTGCAATAACTCAGCAGGTCAGGCAGCAACACTGGGGAAAAAGATAGGCGACGTTTCAGGTCGGGACTCTTCTTCAGACCGAATGGTGAATTCCTGGTGAATCTCTTGTACACCCATTCCAACTGAGTGACCAGAATTGTACACCATATTCCAAGTGTGATCTCACCAATGACTTGTACTGCGTATCATGATGTGTGAACTTTTGAACTCAATACCTTTTCACCACTTTTAGAGAAATGTGCGCCTGTACACCCAGATCTCTCTGTACTGGGAGTGATCAGAACAGATCTGGGACGTTATACTTATCATCTTGACTTGCATAGTGTGGGTGTGGAGAGGATGTTTCCACTACTGGGAGAATCTATGACCAGAGGTAGTAGGCTCAGAATTAAAGGACGTTCTTTTAGTAAGGAGATGAGGAGGAATTTCTTTAGTCAGAGGGTGGTGAATCTGTGGAATTATTTGCCACAGAAGGCTGTGGAGGCCAAGTCAGTGGATATGTTTAAGGCAGAGATAGATAGATTCTTGATTCTTGATTAGCAATGGGGTTAGAAGGGAGAGATAAATCAGCCATGGAGGAGTAGACTTGACGGGCTGAATGGCGTAATTCTGCTCTTATCACATAATCTTATGATCTTCTGATCTGTTAAACAAAGGTCTATTCTGAACTCTATCATGGCTTACCAGCTGAATTACCAACTGGGCATGGGAAACAACTGAAGTGTATTCTCAAAGCCTCCTTGAAATAATGTAACATCCAGCAACTCACAGGATTCCCTGACCAATTCTAAAATGAAGATGGCTTTGAGAATCACTAGCCCATTCATCAGGACCATGCAGAAGCTCTGCATAAATGATCCCTAAATCACTCAGACACCTGCCCCCTCAGCCCCCTGCACCAACTATGGCAGAGTCCGCAGGCCTCCCATTAGTTGCCATCATTTGCCCCAGGACCCAGTGAACTAGTGTCATCATCAATTTCGAGATAAAGAGAAACAATTCAGGATGTTTAAACAATTGATGTTTAAGAATTGTTTGATAAACATAGCACTCCTTCAAGTACGCAGTTAATATACTAAAAATCTATAACAATGATAAATATATATATCTAACAACCAGAACTGAAAATAGTAAGAATAACATAGCTCCAGCAAAATCCATGAGTCAGTTTACTCTTCAATATGTAACTATATTCCAAATTTGCAGCTGAACTGAATGACGGTGGGAAATAAGACTTCCAACATATTCCAACAGGTTTACATTATCTTTATCCAGGGTAACTGTAAACTGCAGTTAGCAACAGTTGCTAATTTCACTGTAAAGTTTATGAAATAATTTGTGGAACGTTACTTACAAAAGAGCACAGGGCTGCCAACTGTCCCAAAACTCTTCTCAATACTTTTAACAAATAGCTTCAATTCAACAAGCATGTAACCAAGAAAGAGAGAGTGCTGACCACCAGCTACAATTGGATTATGTGCTGAAACAGGCACTGCAATATCATCATCTGATAATTTTTATTTGTTCAAAGAAATATTAGCTGTGAAAATATACAATTAAAAGCAATCAAAAAGAGATTGATTGAAAAAGCATGTATATGTTGTAAAGTGAGCTTCCATGAGTCAGGTTTCCTTTTGCTCCCATCTTCTGGTGCTCTGGAAACAAACACAGAAAAGGTTGAAAATATTTAGTGGTTCTGGCAGCATAAATGGAGATAGAGAGAACGTCATGTTACAGGCTTTTTCCCCTGACGTTCTGGCAGCAACAGAAGAAAAATGAGAAAATCAAAAAAATGAGTGACGTTTTATTTGACCTTCTGAGAAGTATTCACCATTGAGATAGATTAAAGATTATTTTGTTGCAGCAACAATAAATTATCGATAGCATCTCATTTTAATGGAAGTTGATTTGATGCAGAGAGTAAAAGGACAATGTGTCTCTTGAGCGTGACACTTGCACATTTAAGGAGATAGCTTGGTGAGCAAGGTGCTCCACTTTGTGGAAAACAGAATTAACATTTGTGACTGATTAAATGTGTCAAGCATAATAAAGTGTGTAATAATGTATGATCCCTTTGATAAGAAATAATATTTGAGAGAAATCTCTGTAATTCAAAACATTTAAAATACAATTAAATTAATGTAATATGATTTGATATCTCCAGAAATCATAATTTGTAATTCACCAATTAATCTTCATAGAGACTAAACTTCAGAATTAAAATTAGCATTGCAAACATTTAATGAGAGAATCACAGTATCAGTCGTCCTTTAAAAATTAAATAATTTGAATTTAGTTTTGCTTTTGATGTTGGGGTGGATTAGCTGGTAGCAATAAGCAAGTCTGACAAAGTGTCAGAGCATGAATAACAATCATTGCTACCATTGGTGTCTCAGGCTGGCTCTTTACAAAGTGTCATCTATTTCAGAAAATTGCATTGCTTCAGTGAAAGGTTGAAGCTGCTGAGGTAACGGATGCTATCCCATTTAAATCAATAATGTTTTATTATTAATGTTTAATGTTTTATGTATCATTCTTAACAGTCACTGTATGTCATGTTGTCACTTGTGGGCGGAGCACCAAGGCAAATTCCTTGTATGTGAATACTTGGCCAATAAACGTATTCATTAATTCAGTCATTCATTCATTCATTCATTCATTCAAAATTGCATGGTCTGTTCCAGTGCAGTGGCATTCCATTGTAAATATAACTACACTCATTCTGAAAATAGTGTTCAAAACTAAATGTAGGATTATTGGTGATGTTTGTGATAACTCTCTATGAGACAGTGATTGTGTTAGTCTGTTTTGAGCCTGCACCAAGTAACATAGTGATCCCTGCCATCCTGTAAAAGCTAACTTAAGACAAACGCCACAATGTTCTGAAGAAATATTGTCAATATTACCACTGCAAATAATCCAAATCCACAATTGAACCAATACCAGTACTTTTTCCCAGAATAACATCCCCACTACTTAGATTCTGATCACACAATCAAATTCAGTTTTTGACTTCCATCTGCATCATCCTCCTGAGGTCAGCACTCTACTTCAAGTTACATAATGGGAAGTAATTCCCAGGCGGATATCTCAAGAATGTCCTCAAAGTCACTTTGAAAAGAAATGTAACATCCCCATTGACACATGAAATCTCTGGCCCAGGAATGGTGGTGAAGCATAGGGAGAGATATTTTGAACCGCTCTGAGGGAAGAATATGAAGACCAATACAAAGAGCAAAGAATCACATAAAACTCTCAACAACACACTCACCATCTCTTCAAGGAGTACCTTTATATCTATTTCTTGCATTGGCGAACCTAGCAATGATTGCTTTCTCTAATTATCCTTCAGAAGGTGGGGATGAGGAACTTCCGCGATCCTTCTTTAATTTAGTTTAGTGATACAGTGTGGAAGTAGGTCCTTCGGCCCACCGAGTCCTCCACCCTACACACAATACAATACCATACAATACAATACGGTTTTATTCGTCACATTGCACATAAAGTGCAAGTGAAATGAATTTGCCAGCAGCAGTACAATGATAAAGAACACACAATACACAATAACAATTTAACACAAACATCCACCACAGCATTCATCGCTGTGGTGGAAGGCACAAAAATTGGCCTCCTCCATTTTCCCCCGTGGTCGGGACCTCCACCCTCCGTAGCCGCCGCTGAGGGCGTCCAGATGTGCTGACAAGGTAAAAAGTCCAGGTAAGTCCTGAATCGGTGCCTCCCTACCGGAGACCGCGGCTTCAGGTTGGTGTAGGCCGCAGGGCCGACGGTCAAAGTTTGTGCCACAGCCAGAAGCACTACAGACTGCAGGGCTGGCAGTCAGAGCTCCTCTCCAGGAATCCCTGGCGAGGGACCCCGCTCCTGATGGTAAGTAAGTCCCTGCTGCACCCGCAGTAGAAGTAGGCCATGGGCCGGCATTCGGAGCTTCTTCTTCCCCCAGGTCCCCAACGTGAGACCCCGGGCTGCAGACGCCACGCTGCTGAAGCTTTGAAGCTTAAGGCTGCCGGCTGCCGCGGGCCAGCGAAACAGAGTGCTCCCCTCCGGCGAGGGCTCGCCCGCTCCACGCCGAGAGTCCGCGCTGCGCCCGCGACCTAAGCCCCGGGCGCATCTCCAGGAAAGGCCACCCGATCCTCGCTGTTAGGCCACGGGGGAGGCGACCTGGAAAAAGTCGCCCCTCCGTGGAGGAGGCGACTGAATTGGTTTCCCCCTTACCCCCCCACACCACCCCCCACACAAGACACACAAAGAAACATTAAAACCACACATTAAAACATACTAAAAACACATTAAAACATACTAAAAAAACGAGCACACTGCTGACAGGGCGCCGGCTTGCAGCGCCCCCATCGACACTAGGAACAATTTACAATTTCTATCAAAGCCAATTAATCTACAAACCTGTAATGTTTTTGTAATGTGGGAGGAAACCGGAGCACCTGGAGAAAATCCATGCGGTCACGTGGAGAATGTACAAACTCCGTACAGACAGCACCGGTAGTCAGGATCAAACCTGGGTCTTTAGTGCTGTGAGGCAGCAACTCTACCACTGTGCCACCATGCCACCTTCTGATGAAGGTGCTCCCACTGTGCTCTACGGTGGGCAGGACCAGGACTTAGACTCAGCAGTGATGGAATAGCGATATATTTTCAAGTTAGAATGGAGAGAGACTGACAGGCACTTGTAAAGTATATGGTGCATTGTCCATTCACCTGCTGTCCTTGCCTCTCTTAGCAGCAGAGCTTGTGGCTTTGGGAGTTGCTGTCACAGTTTCTCAAGCCACAGTACATCCATTCTATCCTAGAGTATCAATGCTAAACGCTACAGCTATAGTGTGCTGCTGGAGGAGGGAATGAATATTTAGGGTGTGCATGTGGTTTGCTCCTGATGGTGTCAAGCCTCTTGAGACTTCAGGCAAGTGAAGAGTATTCTGTCGTGCTCACCCATCTCCATCATCTGTGGGTGGGGGGAACGGCTTTGATGTGACTGGAGTTGAGACATTCACCATAGGATGCCCAACCTCTGACCTCTTCCTGCAATCAAATGATTTATCTGATCTGTGCAGTAACATTTCTGGTTATTGTAGACCAGAGGATCTGATGATGGGTTTTGCTATCGGTAATGGCAATGTACGGCAAAGGTATAAATGGTCAGGCTCTCTCTTGGCTGTAGATTAATCAACGTCATTTATTACTTAAGTGATGATAGATATTGGAATGATCAAAGGCGGCATGGTCTTGCCGCTCCATAACGAGTGCAGGGACTGGACTGGATTTTTAAAATAACGTCAAAACCTGGCGATTCTTGCCTGTAGCCTTGGTGGACTATTTCTATCCACTTTGTACTAATTGGGGGTTGTGCTTAGATATGGCGATGCTTTACTGAACTGTACGTAAAATAAGGAATTTCACTGTTCGTACAGTATGTGTAGTATAGAAAAAAAGTCGATAAAAAAACATTGACCATTTTCGATTTGCTCAGGACCTGTTGCAGACCCAGTGTGGCAGCTTTATGCTTCACAAGTTGATTATCTCAGTCAGTGACTGGGTCATCTAGGCAGAGTTCCTCATGAAGGACATCACTGAAGCAGAAATGTTGTGAGTTGGAAGTTTTGTGGTCAGTTTATTTAAAAAAATAAAAATTCAGATTACTTACTGTGGTTAAATTACACAAATCACATGGTAGAATTTTAATTTGCATCATTTCATTGTTAGTTTTGGTCTCTGGGTTACTAATCTGGTAACTTATAGACACCTCCATACCTCCAGCCCACACAACTACCTACCTGTGGCAGTCTGCAGATCTCCTATCAGACCGCCTCAAATCCACAGCTCTGGAGTGGAAGAAACAATCCTTGACCCAAAAGTTTGTCTAAAAGGAAGAATAAACATTAATCAATAATCTCTGACTAAATTTGATCTCTATACCACCCACTCCCCTGACATCAGTCTGAAGAAGGGTCTCGACCCGAAATGTCACCCATTCCTTCTCTCCAGAGATGCTGTCTGTCCCGCTGATTTACTCCAGCAATTTGTGTCTATCTTCGATTTAAACCAGCATCTGCAGTTCTTTCCTACACAAGAATAATCATTAAATGCACTGGACCGGAAAAGAATGTCCGACAAGAATGTCTGACTGTTATTTATAATTAGTACTAATACTTCCTCTACAATTGACTTGGCACAGTGACGCAGCTGGTAGTGCTGCTACCTCTCAGCGGCAGAGACCCAGATTCGATCCTGACTTTGCATTAGACTTTAGACTTTAGAGATAGAGCTGAAACATGCCTTTCAGGAGTCTGCGCCGACTAGCGATCACCCATATAATAGTTCTATACTACACACCACGGACAATTTACAATTTTACCAAAGCCTAGTCACTGGGATGTGGGAGGAAATGGGAGGAAACCCCGCAGTGAAGGGAGAACATGCAAGCTCTGTTCAGATAGCATCCGTAGTCAGGATCGAAGCTGGGTCTCTGGCGCTGTAAGGCAGCAACTCTACCGCTGAACCACTGTGCCTCCCAATTAAATTACCTAAAGTGCGATCTAAAGTGTGGAGTTTGCATGTTTCCCCCTGTGACCGCGTGGGTTTCCTCTGGATGCTCCAGTTTCCTCCCATATCCCAAAGGCCCACGCAGATTTGTAGGTTAATTGGACACTTTAAAATTGACAATGTATAGCGAGTGGATGAGAAAGTGGAATAACCCGTGTGAAGATCGATGTTCGGTGTGGACTTGGTGGACCGAAGAGGCTGTTTCCATGCTGTATCTCTAAACACCACACTTACACCCCTATTATTGAAACTAATGTGGCCATTATTCCAGAACCATGTGCCTCCATGTGGCAAAGAGAAATAGTCTAGCTTCTGTTGGATTATCAGGATCATCATTTGTATTCATAATTAACTGTATAATCGGTGCATTTATTTCATCTTAGAAGGAGGGCAATATTCAAAGCTGCACATAATAGCCCATCCAGAAGTCCTGACATGACCTTACCTTGTTGTGTTTTTTGTGCTGATGGCTCTTCACCCACTGGTGATGGGCAGAAATTCTACATTATTGATCCAGTGACAATTGAATTAAATTAAAAGACACAGCATGGAAACAGTCCCTTTGGCTCACTGAGTCCACATTGACCATCGATCATTGGTTTACTCTAGGTTATCCCACTATTGCACCCTACACACAGGGTGCAATTTACAGAAGTCAATTAACCTATAAACCTGCACGCTTTTGCATTGTGGGAGTAGACTGCTGCACCTGGAGGAAGCCCACGCGGTCACAGAGAAAACGTGCAAACTCTACGCAGACAGCACTCAAGGTCAGGAATGAAATGTGTCTGGCACTGTGAGGCAGCAGTTTTACTGCCAAATGCCAAAACGTGCCTTTTTTACCAGGATTTTATATGTTCTCTTTCTTATTATTCTTTAAGCTATAGGGTGCACAGCAGTCTCCTCCCACAATGCTTGATGCTGAAATCCTCTTGATAGACAGACATTGTCGGATTAAGAGCCTGTTCTCATGCTGTACTGTTGTTCTATGTTTAAGTGGTTGAATGGTTCAGAGGGAAAAGGGAATTATGCTGGTCAGATGCATTTGCAACTCTTGTGCTCACTGGTACCATTTGCAAGGGAGATAAATTATGTCAAAGTAAACAGGTTAACTTGCGACATTAAATGTTGTAGATAATGCACCCATCTGTAGTTAGATAATGCACCCATATCTCCTGTAGTTAGATAACGTGTTGAATAATGATTCAAATTTCATGAAGTTCGGCAACTGGTGGAAGATAAGCAGGGAAGATAGGACTGTTCGATTAACTTTTTGTAACTTGGTCAGCATCAGAAATGTGGTGACACTTGTGTACTGCCTAGGTGAGGCTTGATATAGGATTTTACCAAGTTGAATGCAAAACAAAGCATTTCTCTGTACCTAGGTACATGTGACAATAAAGTATGGTAGACACAAAATGCTGGAGCAACTCAATGGAACAGGCAGCATCTCTGGAGAGAAGGAATGGGTTGAGACCTTTCTTCATGCTAATCATTGAATAAAGTGAACAGCTGTGACATAGATAGGATTGATTTTCTTTGGTGCTGTGGAGTTGAGGATTCCATTCACACTGTCAACTCTTGAGGAGGCATTTAGCGATCAGGAGATGAGCACTGCATTTCTGAGTACTAGGGAGCACCCAGAGGAAGTCCATACCATCACAGGGAGAATGTACAAACTCCGTACAGACACCATCCTTGGTCAGTATCAAACTCGGGTCTTTAGTGCTGTAAGACAGCAACTCTACTGTTGCGCCAATGTGCTGCCCCAGCTTTAAGTTTTGAAGCTCCTCAGTTTAAGCGACTCATTAGTGATGACTCCACATATTGGTGCCAATGCACCAGACTATTGATGAATAGACATTTTTTGGTGACTATCCTTCAATTTGCTGTATTGTGCCACTTTGGCTGCTTGGCAACCAATAGATAACGAACTGTTTTTATAGACAGCGCTACCTGACAACATACTTTACAGAGTCAGTGAGACAAAAGACATGAAGACATGTTTCACTTTATCTTATCAGTCATAGGAAAAATCATATTTTCAAATAATTAAAATTATTGCAGGGTGAAATTTTACTGCACATTAGAAGTTGACTGGCTGATACAGAAGACCACAGACGCTGGAATCTGGAGCAAAAACCAAATGTAAATTCTAGCTTTTCTGTTAGTATTCATGATAACATTTAGAGCTCTTTGAGAAGAATCAACGTTGATGATTTGGAAAAGGACAACAGGTGCTGGACTAATGCAGTGGGTCAGGCAGCATCTCTGGAGAATATGGATAGATGATATTTTGGGTCGGGATTCTTGATTCTAATCTATTTGATTTTGTGGTAAAGTGATAAATGTGGTCAGGCTTGGCCAGGACATTGCTTTAGAACATGAAGCTGATATATGTGCAAGAAGGAACTGCAGATTCTGGTTTAAAATGAAGATGAACCCAAAAAGCTGGAGTAACTCAGCTGGGACAGGCAGCATCTGTGGAGAAAGAATGGGTGACATTTCGGGTCTAGACCCTTCTTCAGACTGGTTAGGGATATGGGAAACAAGATATATAGACGGTGATGTGGAGACATAAAGAACAATTAATGAAATTATGGAAAAAAGTAACATGATAAAGCAAACAGGCCATTGTTTGCTGGTTGTAGGGTTAAAATGAGAAGCTAGTGCGACTTGGGTGGGGGAGGGATAGAGAGGGAGGGAATGCCAGGGCTAACTGAAGTGAGAGAAATCAATATTCATATCACTGGGCTGCAAGCTGCCCAAAAAACTATGAGATGCTGTTCGTCGAATTTCCATTTAGCCTCACTCTGACAATGGAGGAGACCGAGGACAGAAAGGTTTGCGTAGGAATGGAAAGGAGAATAAAAGTGTCCAGCAATTGGGAAATCAGATAGGTTCAAACAGCCTGAGCTAAGGTGTTCCGTGAAATGATCGCCCAGTCTGCGTTTGGTTTCGTCGATGTATAAGAGTCCACATCTTGAACAACGCATACAGTAGATGAGGTTATACACTCTTATACATCGGCGATGCTGCCACCAATTGAATTACTCCAACACTTTGTGTTTTCATTTATAATTACCCGCAGTTGATCACAGTTGGATATTACCAGCTATGATGGTGGAGTTCTTGAAGCTAGAGCCAGTGGATCTTATCTTGAAGTGTGTAGAAAGGAAATGCAGATGCTGGTTTACCGATGATAGACTACAAAGTGCTGGGTCCCAACCCGAAACGTTGCCTATCCTTTCTCTCCAGGGATGCTGCCTGACCCGTTGAGTTACTCCAGCACTTTATGTCTATCTTCGATCATTTCTTGAACACTTTGTGGTTCCTTCACTCTTGTCCCTCCCTGCCCCGACTCCCCCCCCCCCCTCTTCATCAACTGGTCTAGACCATGGTTGCTTCTGCTTTTGGAGATTCTTAACAAAATTCTTAATTCACATAACAGCTTTAGTACAAGATGTTCATAATGGTTTTACTTGACTCTATTAATTACATTGTTTTAGATTTGTAGCTATACATACACTTCATTAGGTTTGAATGTTACCTCAGCAAAAATTCTGTTGTGTATAGGTTAAAAGGACAATCCGAGGACAATCCTAAAGCCCAGCAGGAAACGCAGTGGAATATTAGAAGTGCACAATGCACAATATGTGACCTTGCTTTTTCTATCCCTCAATCATTAATCCCCTTCAAGCCTAGAATTCAATCCTAGTCTAATGCAGTGCATAGAAGGTGCAGAAAGACATTTCCTGAGGTAACATTCATATCCAACAAAGTGCCTGTACAGCTAAGGATCTAAAATAGTAAGATTAAACGAGAACTTACCAGTTTGAAGATGGATCATTATTTTATGAGGAGTAACGATGAGGGATTACGTGAAGAACCCCGCCTGGCGCTAGAACGGCATACTTCAAAGCAGCGGCATGAAAAACACAGAACACAATAGCCAGAGTAAGATAGTAAGGCTCGTCATAGATTTAGAACTACCAGATGATCATTTATTTTACGAGGGTGGGGAGTGGAGGGCACGTAATCCCTCATCGTTACTCCTCAAAAAATAACGATCAAACTTCGAACTGGTATGTTCTCGTTTAATCTTACTATTTTACTTCGGAGTCACGTGAGTGACTACGTGAAGATTTTGAAGCTTCTGTGTTTTCCATGTCGTAGAATTCTTCCATATGACAGTCCGGCTAGGTCAACACATACATGAGTAAAAAACCTTTTACCAGACCAGTTTTAGTTCTTTCCATAAATCTTTAAATGAAAAAAGAACATATAATAACCCCTTTTTTACATCGGGGGAAACCATTACAAAGTGATAAAAGATATAAGTGATAACATAATCAATAATGTCAATCGGTAGTGAAACAAAGCAGGTGATTATAGTGAACCTAACAGTGTCCAAAGCCTGTCATTGTGTAAACAGGTTTATTGTAGAGCTTTGAAAAAGTTTCTTCTTTACACCACCCTGCGGTTTCTAAAATGTGTTCGAGTGGTACGTCCTGTAACTTCGCCGCGGACGTAGCTGCTGCCCTGGTGGAGTGAGATTTGAACACATCAGTGTCTACTCCTGCTAAAAGTAACACCTGTTTTAACCACCTTGAAATTGTTTGCACTGAAGCTTTTGTGTGTGGTTTCTTATGCGTAATCATTAATGTTTTTCCATCACCTCGAAGAGTTTTGGTAACTTTTATATTTTGATTCAAATGTTTAACTACACACAACGTTGGATCAATAGGGTAAGCTTGAAACATTACCTTTGCTCCAGTTCTCCCTGGTCTGCTTTGTTTGATCAGATCGTAAACATAAAACACAATGTTATCTGCAGCCACATGCATACAGTCTAAACGTAGCATTTGTAATGTTTGCACCCTTTGAGCTGAAACCAATGCCATTAACATTACTAATTTAAATGTTAACCTTTCCAATGACAAACCTTCGATTGGAGTCCATTGCCTAAGTAAAGTAAGTACAATGCTGACATCCCAAATTTCTGTATATCTTGGTTTGGGTGGATTTTTGTTAAAGATTCCTTTCATAAATCTGGATATTAATGGATGTGATCCAATTGATTTCTGGTCAGAGATTTGTCCTAAATAAGATGATAAGGCACTACGTGCACTATTAATGGCACTATAACTTAAGTGCTGTTCAAAATGCAACTCGGCAAGGAACTCCAATATGTTTGCAATGTTCACAGTATGATAGGATATATTTGATTGTCTACAAAAATTTTCCCATTTCTTTATATGTGTCATATATTGTCTCTGAGTGCTATCTCGCCATGATGCGATCCATAGTTCTATCCGACAATCCAAGCTCTTGTAGTGGTCTGGTCAAAACCTGCAGATTAACAAATTCATATAAGCATGTAATGGATGAATTTCTTTGGTTACCAGTTTTATTAATAAATCACTGCTGCTAGGAATTGACATATATGGTTCTTTAATCATGTTTAGCATCAATGGGAACCATGGTTGTGTCGGCCAATTTGGAATCACCAATAATCCTGTGGCAGAATCTTGTTCTATTTTCTTCAGACATTGCTGAACCAGAGCAAATGGCGGAAAAGCATAAAAGAACATATTCCCCCAATGTAGTGAAAAAGCATCTACTGCTACTGCATCTGGATCTGGTTCCCAAGACACATATTTAGGCAATTGATGATTTAATCTTGATGCAAACAGATCTGGTAACCCATATTGAATCACAATTTTACTGAAAATTACTGGGTTCAACATCCATTCTGTGTTGTCTTTAAACACCCTTGATCTATTGTCTGCCACCACATTGTCTTTACCTGGGATATAATTTGCCGAAATCCAAATTTGGTGCTTAATACACCACTGCCATATCTGATTGACCAGACAATCACATGATACTGATCTGACTCCCCCCATGTGATTAATATATGCAACAGCTGTTTTATTGTCTAATTGTATCAGTACATGCAGATTCTTTTTTGTAGAACAATAGGCTTTTAACCCATAAAACGCCCCCAATAATTCTAAATAGTTAATACCATATGTTTGGAGAAACATTTCCTCTTGGACAGTCCATCTGCCCCCACAGCTGGTAATGAATCTGTCGCCCCCCCCCCCCCCCCCCCCCCCCCCCCCCCCCCATCCGAGAGCACTAGCATCTGTTTGTAAAATTACTTCAGGCTGTTGTATCAGAATGTTTTTAGCAGCTTGTGGGACATTTTCAATCCACCATTGCAATTCCAATAAAGCTTCTTTTGTTAATTGCATAGGCCTATCAAAATGGC
Source organism: Okamejei kenojei (assembly GCA_035221665.1). Taxonomy (NCBI): domain Eukaryota; kingdom Metazoa; phylum Chordata; class Chondrichthyes; order Rajiformes; family Rajidae; genus Okamejei; species Okamejei kenojei. Next base: position 59,836,451 of record CM069138.1, read on the forward strand.
CTGCTCTCTTTTTTAGAGCTCTTATTTTGTCCCTTTGAAGGTTTTGGTAATGTAATGGACCAAATTCTACTGCAGGAAATGCTGCTACTAATTTACCAATAACCTTTGCTACTTCCCGGATGGAGGGATAAGGTTTGTGAATGAGACCCCTACAGGTCATTAAAATATCATCAATCTTATCTGTTGGCAAAGTTACTAACATAGTAACTGAGTTAATCACAAACCCCAAATAGTTAATTGACTGAGCTGGCTGCGGCTGGGACTTAATTGGATGAATCAAGAAACCTAACTTCTCAAATAAAGTTTTAGTTGCTGAAATTGATTTTTCAGCTGATTCCTGATTACTATTGATGATTAAAATGTCATCCAGATAAGCCATAATGATGTGCTTTTGTGCTCTTAATTGTGCTAAAGCTGGTTTCAACAGCTTTGTAAAGAGCCTGGGAGCTGAACTTAACCCATTTGGTAAAGCTTTGAATTGCCACAGCTGTCCCAGCCAATTAAATTTTAAATACCTTCAAAAGAACTGGTGTATCGGTACTGAATAGTACGCATCCTTTAAATCAATTGTAGCCATATAACAACCTGCTGATATCAAATGTCTTGTAGTGTTGAATGTTTCCATCTTAAAATGTTTATACTCGACAAATGTATTAAAGTTTGTAAGGTCCAGAATAATTCTGCAACCACCATCTTTTTTACTTCTTGGAAATATATTTGACACACATTGATGTTTATGTTCAACAGTTTTTTCAATAACACCTTTTTTAAACAATTTGTCAATTTCCACATTAATTTCTGCCTCTTCAATTGCAGAAAACATGAAACCATAAGCAGGTTTATTTTGTACCGGAGAGTTAACACCTTCTTTAAATGTTATAGTAGCTCCTGAAACTGTTTGTAAAATAAACCGATCAGATGTGATGGCAAGCCATTCATCATAAAACATTTGTAATCTCCCTCCAACTGGAGATTTGTCCACAGTTTCTTTAAGAATTGAATACATTTTTTGTACCTCTCCATATGAACGTGGTGGTCTCCTTCTCCCCGTATACGGGTGAACATTAGGCTGTGTTGGATGGTAATATTTTCTTATCATATTCCTGCCTCTGTTTCCAAAATCAAATCCCCTTCTTGACGAAAAATACCTTTTTTGTCCAAAACCGAAAGGTCTCATGTGGCTAATAGATTTAGCCTCTTCATCCATTTCTCTTATTTGCTTAGGCAGGTTCTCTCCAAATAGATAACCAGGAGCTTGAACACCACTTGATCGACACAGACCTGCAAACCTTGGATGAAATATGGGCCGAATCGCAATTTTCCTCATACAATTAATTTCATAGAAGGAATTGCACAATAAGCCATCTTAGTATCTTTTTGGATTTTAACCATTTCCGACCCTTCCATTTGCCTTCCAAAAGCAGTAATGGCAGCTGAAATCAGTTTGAGGATTCTTTGAAATCTTATTTCTTGTCCTCTCATGCCTGGAGTCATAGGCGTCCATATAGACGGATTAACCGTAGGTACCTTCAATGAGGCGCAATTTTCCGGTGTTTTATATAATTCTGCTGTTTCAACCATCACAGAATCTTGAAGTTGGTGAGATACCATATAATTAATACTGGCAGCTAGGTTTTCTTCCATAGCCTCACCACTTCCTTCAGGTATAGCAAAATCTTTTGCCATATCAGGCACATCTGGCCTCTTCTTTTTTATTCGTGGTGTGCACTCATAATCCACATCACCACTTGCAGGGTCTGACTTTTGCAGCCCTGATACACTTGGAATTATATCCAATGAGACTTCCTCCGCCCTTAATCCTGGGTCTGGAGTTTCAAATTCCCAATTTGGCACATAGCCATATTCTAGATATTCAAACCCCTCAGGGTCATTTTGGGAAACCTCTGGGTACTGTGACCCTGGTCTCATTATATTTTGGAGTACTTTCTCCATATGTTCCATTTTAAGCCATATAGCTTTATTATCCGGAGGACTTTCATTATCAGTCATTATCAGAAACCACGGGCCTCACGGATTTCTTTTTACTTTTTCTAGGAACATTTTCCTCCGTGGTTTGCATTTCTGGAGAAATTATAGTCTCACTAACGGGTGAATCAGCGGCCACCGGTATCGGAACCGGATCCGCTCTAAACTCTTGTCCCGACTCTTTAGCTTCACCCCGGGACGATCTTTTTACCCGCGAAATTTTCCTTTGAGACTTCTCCATTTTTCTTTTTTATTATCTGGCTAAATCAGTACGCCAGCGTGACTCTGATTTTAAATTTTACTTTCACTTTTGCTGGTTCTACCAGCGTAACGTCTTTTTTAGAACGTCCCCTCTTTCCCTTGCACTTACCTGTGGGTCCGTTCCGGCCGCTGCGAGGAGCTGCGCTCTGCAGCTCTTGCTTCTGCCGTCAGCGTCGACGTAATGCCGTTCTAGCGCCAGGCGGGGTTCTTCAAGTAGTCACTCACGTGACTCCGAAGTAAAATAGTAAGTAACTAATAGAGCAAATTAAAGTAAAGCCATAATCAACATATTGTACTAAACCTGGAGGTGTTCCCAATGAGAAGACAAATCTTCATCTTGAAAAAAGTTGAGCTTTGGTTACCCATACTAAACCTATTGTAAACAGGCATGCAAGGCGACTGGGATGAGATCGAAAAGTTTCCTTCCTGTGTTGGTTTCTCAGTTCACGCTATGCAGGGTTGGTAACAAAAGGCTTTGCCTACAGTGTGAACACTTGCTGCTCCGGCACACAGTGAAGTCCCAGCCAGAGTATATTCTGAGCTGTCGCTTCTCTCAGAGCTTCCAGCAATTAAAGTTCAACATGGAGAAATATTGATTTATCAATTGACGAGAAGTGGTTGGTTGTGATAAGTTGAATGCTACCTTGACTTTAACCTGAAGGCATGAGATTACATCAGGTTTGGAATAAATTCAGATAAACCCCCACGACCGTTTTTGCCTGAGTGTTGTCTAGAAATTTAAAGTGCATAACACTCCTTTCAGCATTGTGCATTTGAATGTCAATTCGTTTCCAGTGCAAAATTCAATAATGGCCATTTCCAGATCACTTTCCATCGCGCTAGAAATTCAACCAAGCTACTCTGGGCATGAGGCACCCTTGTGTATGCCCAGCACTAATCCCATGGCCTTCTATGGACCACTGGTCTGCTGTATTATTGAAGTTTGGTCTCCTACGGAACACACCTCAGAGCATTGGAGAGATATCACCAACTCATTCTATGTGGAATTCTCTGCCACAGAAGGCAGTAGATGCCAATGTCAAGTAGATGTTTTCAAGAGAGAGTTAGATTTTGCTCTTACGACTAACAGAATCAAGGGAAATGTGGAGAAAGCAGGAATGGGGTAGTGATTTTAGATGATCAGCCGTGATCATATTGAATGGCGGTGTTGGCTTGAAGGTCCAAATGGCCTACTCCTGAATTTATTTTTTATGTTTCTGTCCACCAAATCTACTACAGAAGCAGCAAACTAACATCAGTGTCCTCTCCTAAGCCCATACCCTCAGCATTTAAGATCTCATTATACACAATCCCTCCGCTGGCCAGGTTTCATTGTCCTCATGCTCAGCTCCGGAGTCCTGAAGCCGACATTTTCTGAGGTTCATCAAAAGAAGAGATTATAAGGTGGGATGAGAAACCTATGGTGCATTACAATGCTGAATAGTACATTCTGTACTATGTATCTTCCCCATTGTTCTATCTATTGTACTTGAGTTTGAACATTGCATCTATGTGTGGTATATTTGATCTGTTTGCATAGCATGCAAAACAAAGCTTTTCACCGCACTTCAATATGAGTGACAATAATTAACCTAAACTTAAACCTTCTTGAAAAATACAACAATCTGGCCCAGTCTGAAGAAGGGTTCTGACCCAAAACCATCACCCATCCTTTTTCTCCAGAGATGCTGCCTGACCCACTGAGTTACCCCAGCACTTTGCGTCTACCCTGGCCCATGACGTCAAAGTTGAGAAGGAGCATTTCAGATGGCACTGAGAGCCCCGGGTCCACAGATAGCAACCAACATAAATGACAGAAGGAAAACACCTCCTTACAATCTATCCGTCTGCCTGCAATGCCAAGTACCTCTGGTCCAACCTGTGGCAAACCGAACCCTCAGGACCAGAGTGGAAGCAAGTCATCCTTTACCTGAAGGAGTTGCGGACAAAAGCAGATGTTTGATAGGTGTTTGACAGGGATGCTGTGATCTTCAGTGATGTTGCTAAACAGCCACTAACAAATCAATGACCTATCTTACCACCTGCTCAATTAGGTTATCCATAGTAAGATGAGTTGCAAATTCACTTTTCCGCATTTGTATGGTACAAGTAAAGACAAGGGGGGGGGGGGGGGGGGGGGGGCGTGGTGGGGGGGGGGGGGGGGGGGGGGACAATCGGGAAGTACTTTTATTTTGTTAGAACAATTGTGCCACTATGTAATTATGGGAAGGATTTTAAAATTGTGAGTTAGGAATTTAATTTAACTAACTATACACACTCCAACACCATACTGATATAGAAACAGAGAAACATAGAAATTAGGTGCAGGAGTAGGCCATTCGGCCCTTCGAGCCTGCACCGCCATTCAATATGATCATGGCTGATCATCCAACTCAGTATCCTGTACCTGCTTTCTCTCCATACCCCCTGATCCCTTCAGCCACAAGGGCCACATCCAACTCCCTCTTAAATATGGCCAACGAACTGGCCTCAACTACCTTCTGTGGCAGAGAATTCCACAGATTCATCACTCTCTGGGTGAAAAATGATTTTCTCATCTCGGTCCTAAAAGACTTCCCCCTTATCCTTAAACTGTGACCCCTTGTCCTGCACTTCCCCAACATCGGGAACAATCTTCCTGCATCTAGCCTGTCCAACCCCTTAAGAATTTTGTAAGTCTCTATGAGATCACCCCTCAATCTTCTAAATTCCAGCGAGTACAAGCCGAGTCTATCCAGTCTTTCTTCATATGGAAGTCGTGCCATCCCAGGAATCAGTCTGGTGAACCTTCTCTGTACTCCCTCTATGGCAAGAATGTCTTTCCTCAGATTAGGAGACCAAAATTGTACGCAATACTAGAGGTGTGGCCTTACCAAGACCCTGTACAACTGCAGTAGAACCTCCCTGCTCTTGTACTCAAATCCTTTTGCTATGAATGCCAACATACCATTCGCTTTCTTCACAGCCTGCTGCACCTGCATGCCTACTTTCAATGACTGGTGTGCCATGACACCCAGATCTCGTTGCATCTCCCCTTTTCCTAATCGGTCACCATTCAAATAATAGTCTACTTTCCTGTTTTTGCCACCAAAGTGGATAACCTCACATTGATCCACATTATACTGCATCTGCCATGCATTTGCCCACTCACCCAGTCTATCCAAGTCATCCTGCAGCCTCCTAGCATCCTCCTCACAGCTAACACTGCCCCCCAGCTTCATGTCATCCGCAAACTTCGAGATGTTGCATTTAATTCCCTCGTCCAAATCATTAATGTATATTGTAAACAGCTGGGGTCCCAGCACTGAGCCTTGCGGCACCCCACTAGTCACTGCCTGCCATCCTGAAAAGGACCCGTTCACTCCTACTCTTTGCTTCCTGTCTGCCAGCCAGTTCTCTATCCACATCAATATTGAACCACCAATACCGTGTGCTTTAAGTTTGTATACCAATCTCTTGTGTGGGACCTTGTCGAAAGCCTTCTGAAAGTCCAGATATAACACATCCACTGGTTCTCCCTTATCCACTCTACTAGTTACATCCTCAAAAAATTCAATAAGATTCGTCAGACATGATTTACCCTTCGTAAATCCATGCTGACTTTGTCCAATGATTTCACCACTTTCCAAATGCGCTGCTATCCCATCTTTAATAACTGACTCTAGCAGTTTCCCCACTACCGATGTAAGACTAACTGGTCTGTAATTCCCTGTTTTCTCTCTCCCTCCCTTTTTAAAAAGTGGGGTTACATTAACTACCCTCCAATCCTCAGGAACTACTACAGAATCTAAAGAGTTTTGAAAAATTATCACTAAGGCATCTGCTATTTCTGGGGCTACTTCCTTAAGTACCCTGGGATGCAGCCTATCTGGCCCTGGGGATTTATCGGCCTTTAATCCATTCAATTTACCTAAATACACCACTTTCCGGCTAACCTGGATTTCACTCAGTTCCTCAATCTCATTTGACCCGCGATCCCCTGCTATTTTCGGTAAATTATTTATGTCTTCCTTAGTGAAGACAGAACCAAAGTAGTTATTCAATTGGTCTGCCATGTCCTTGTTCCCCATGATCAATTCACCCGTTTCTGACTGCAAGGTACCTACATTTGTTTTAACTAATCTTTTGCGCTTCACATATCGATAAAAACTTTTGCAGTCAGTTTTTATGTTTCCTGCCAGTTTTCTTTCATACTCCATTTTCCCTTTCCTAATTAAGCCCTTTGTCCTCCTCTGTAGGTCTCTGAATTTCTCCCAGTCCCCTGGTGGGCTGCTTTTTCTGGCTAATTTGTACGCTTCATCTTTTGCTTTGATACTATCCCTGATTTCCCTTGTTATCCACGGATGTGCTACCTTCCCTGATTTATTCTTTTGCCATACTGGGATGAACAATTGTTGTAGTTCATCCATGCAGTCTTTAAATGCCTTCCATTGCATATCCACCGTCAACCCTTCAAGAATCAATTGCCAGTCCATCTTGGGCAATTCACGTCTCATACCCTCAAAGTTACCTTTCTTTAAGTTCAGGACCCGTGTTTCTGAATTAACAATGTCACTCTCCATCCTAATAAAGAACTCAACCATGTTATGGTCACTCTTGCCCAAGGGGCCACGTACATCAAGGCTGCTAACTAACCCTTCCTCATTACTCAATATCCAGTCTAGAATAGCCTGCTCTCTCGTTGGTTCCTCTACATGTTTGTTTAGAAAACTATCCCGCATACATTCCAAGAAATCCTCTTCCTCAGCACCCCTGCCAAATTGTTTCACCCAATCTATATGTAGATTGAAGTCACCCATTATAACGGTTTTACCTTCGTTGCACGCATTTCTAATTTCCTGTTTGATGCCATCCCCAACTCCACTACTGCTGTTAGGTGGCCTGTACACAACACCCACTAGCGTTTTCTGCCCCTTAGTGTTTCGCAGCTCCATCCATATCGATTCCACATCCTCCAAGCTAATGTCATTCCTTTCTATTGCTTTAATCTCCTCTCTAACCCAGCAACGCTACCCCCACCTCCTTTTCCTCTCTGTCTATCCCTCCTGAATATTGAATATCCCTGAATGTTCAGCTCCCAGCCTTGGTCACCCTGGAGCCATGTCTCCGTGATCCCAACTATATCATAATTATTAATAGCTTTCTGCACATTCAACTCATCCACCTTATTACGAATGCTCCTCGCATTGAGACACAAAGCCTTCAGGCTTGTTTTTACAACACTCTTGGCCCTTTTACAATTATGACGAAAACTGATGCGACACCCCAAGACAGCAATATCTGTTAATAAAACAGAGACTGCAGATGCTAGGATCTGGAGCAATGCAGATATAGCTGCAGAAACTCAACGGGTCAGGTAGCATCTGTGGAGGGAAATGAACAGTTGATTTCAGGATGAGATCTAAAACATTAATATTCCATTCCCTCCACAGATGCTGCCTGACCCACTAATTTCCTCTAACAGTTTGATTTTGCTATTAAAAAAAAGCAGGGGCAATAAATAACCTCTTGCTCCATCTCCCTGTCCCCAAACTTTTCTTGCTATCATCATCATCATGGTAAATAACAACTAGAACCAACAAGATAAAATGGAATAATTTATTTTGTAAGAGCGAGCCTAAAAAGACTTTATTAACACTCCACAAGTGAATTGGTTCCAGTACTTCTGTTTTTCTTTTAAATAATAATGAGGCCATTACTAATCCTTTCTCTCACCGCTGTTAATTAATTGATTAGAGAATCTTCACTTGAAGAAAATGTCTCTTTAATTACCAATTACTAAAGTATATCATGAACAATTCTGGGATTAACCGCACACATTAGAATTTACTAAAAATGTCATAGTGTCTGCAGAATAAAACATGAATCGGTTTATTATTAGTTACTTCGCCTTGAAGATGGTGACCATTTCTTGCTTGAAAAGCTTATGATTTCACGTTAACTATTCTTTATTTGTCAGGGACATCTGTGACCCACTCCTGTTATCATTTGAATCAACAGATTGTGGAATGAGCAACCACACATCAGGGTAAACTCATAAACTACTGCAGAATATAATTAATGTCAGATTTAATGCCATCAAACAATGCTGCATTTGGGCTAATTTGTGTGTAGAATGCACCGAGGTGGACTTTCAATTGCAAATAGCCTCCCACACAGACATGCATACTGCAAGCACGTGACAATTGTTACTCTTTATTCAGTCATTTCTATATTAGGATTGTCTTTTCACTCCTTGTAAATAAATAATCAATGCACTTCCAAACTTAATTTGGAAATTATATTATGTCAGTATTTTAATTAATCATTTGAGCAGATAAAACTTAACTCTATTGCTTAATTGCCTCAACTAATTCTGGAAACATTGTATTATCCAGCTCCTAAATAATTCCATCTTTGAACAGCTCATTAATTAGCCACTCAGGCTCTTAGTGGACTCTACATACCCAGTTAGCGACTCCATTATTGTGGGTAGTTGTTTAATTAGTAATTATGTACAATCTCACCCAAGTTATGCTTTAACTTCCATATGACCTTCCCCTGACTCTAACCTCCAAAACACTCCAGTTAATGTACCTCTGTTAATTAATGAGCATCTAAAACCTATAACTCTGTTGTTTCTAATACTCTCAGCACTTTGTAAATGCCAGCTTATTCAGGCCTTGACAATTTAGTTTATTCTCCATAACGATGATAACAAATGTCACCATCCTACTTGCATTACTTCACCGAATCTCTGTACCACAGTGAACTGACTGAAAGATGTGTAGATGTTGAAGGCCCATTACCAACATCCCATTACCAAGGCCCATTTGCCAAATCTGTTTAAATTATAGAAACACGGCACTGCAGATGCTGGTTTACACCAAAGGTAGACACAAAATGCTGGAGTAAAGCCCCTGTCCCACTTTCCCGAGTTACTCACAAATTCTCCCGAGTTTTCCCCTTGATTCAAACTCAGAGAATTACGGTAATAGCCAGCCATAGGTACTCGGGGCTAATTTTTTTACTCGTGGACATTTTCCAACATGCTGAAAATATACGTCCTGACTTACCTGATGCCCCGAGTACCTATGGCTGGCATCACGAGCTGCTATGGACATTCTCCGAGTTTGAAGCAAGGGGAAAACTCGGAAGGATTCGTGAGTAACTCGGGAAAGTGGGACAGGGGATTAACTCAGGGGGTCAGGCAGCATCTCTAGAGAAAAAGCATAGATGACCTTTCAGGTCTGGAGCCTTAATCTTCTTCACTTCAAAGCTACTTCATCCCAATTCATATTCTGCTTTCGCCTGAATTAAAATTTATTTTTCACTTCTTATGCCCGCCTATTAGGGATGTGCTTTACAATCAGTAAAATCCCTATCAATAACATTTTGCTTCTCTTCAATGAGGGATAATGATCTTTCACTGAGGAAAGGATGAGGGAGGGAGGTAGCAGGTTACGAAAGACATTTAGTTCTGGGGAAGGTGGGGATCTTTTCTACATCATGCCAAAGAGTAAAGGAGATAAAAACTGAAAGGGACCCACTGGGTCAAAATAAGTTGAGAATGGATCAGTCTGAAGACAGGTCTCAACCTCGACCCGAAATGTCACCCATTCCTTCTCTCCAGAGATGCTCCCGCTGAGTTACTCCAGCATTTTGTGTCTACCTTAGGTGAGAATGGAAACTGGATATTGACTTGGATGTGGAATGGATCTTTTGTTGGCTGCTCAGACCAAAACTCCAAGCTGATTGATTGGAGAGTGATTTGGGTAAAACTATATGTGAGCCAAGGAACAAGAACAAGCTTCAAAAGGACACAAAGTGTCGGAATAACTCAGCAGGTAAGACTGAAGAAGGGCCTCGACCCAGAATGTCACCTATTCTCCAGAGATATCTCCTGAACTGCTGTGTTAAGGGCCTGTCCCACTTGAGCGTCATTTGAGCATCATTTACGCGATATCCTAAAAATTGGTTGGTGCATGGTGAGGCGTGGTGGCTTATGCAGTGACGCACGGTAACGCACAATGCCCCAGGATTTTGGAATGCTCACCTGCATGACGTATCCCTTGCGCACGCTGACGTACTGATGGCGTACACTGACGTACTGACGGCATATGTGTAGCGCATGGTGATGCATGGTTACACACGGTGACGCACGAACATTGCCTATGCTAATTAATTATGCATCACCGTACGTCAATGTCCATAACCATGCGCCGTCATTTGCGTGTCATTTGAGCGCCGCACCGCATGACCACCCGGTTATAAAGCGCGCGTAGTTTTGAAAATATTCCACTGGGAAAATCCTTGCCACGGAGATCGGACTAAGTACGAATGACATCGCAAATGGCTCCCAAATGAAGCAGGGCCCTCAAGAGCACTTGGCGCGCTACTGTCGCACGGCTAGACGATTTTCCCGCTACAGTCGCACGACTTTTGCTCATCAGTCACTATCGGCCTGTCGCGTACACAACTTGCAAATGCCTAAGTGGGACAGGTCTTTGACTCCAGCATTCTGTGTCATTTTGTGATTGAACAGCATCTGTAGTTCCTTGATCTACCAGAGGACGCTTCTGATGAGTTTGTAGTTGGAAGTAAACTACCGGGAATGGGTGGCAGTAGTACAAATGTAAATTCCATCTGTCTTTTGGGAAAATACTCTCACTGTATTGCAACGCTACTTTGCTCATCCAGTCAATGTGACGGACCAAGCCTGTAAATGCCTCCAGGCATAACTGGCATTGCAAGTGAATATTGGCACTTTTAAAATAGGTTTTCCTTTTGACAAATCCTGAAAAGCAGTGCTTAGAGTCTTTGGCGAGTGCCTGTTGCAACACCTTCACTCTTTCAATGTATGATAATCATTGAGGAAATCACACTGGGAAAGTGAATGTAGGAAAAAGCCAAATGTCAAATATTTCTTGTTAAAATAAGAATATCAATCTCATGTTTTCAAGAGAGAGTAATAGAGTTTTCAAGAGAGAATTAAATTTAGCTCTTAGGGCTAAAGGAATCAGGGGTTATGGGGAAAAAGCAGGAACGGGTACTGATTTTAGATGATCAGCCATGATCATATTGAATGGCGGTGCTGGCTTGGTGGGCCAAATGGCCTACTCCTGCACCCATTTTCTATGTTTCTATGTTTCTATCTCCCCGTTGGATTGCAACCTTGTCATGGTCGGGGAGCTTGTGTGTCTCAGTGACCCCTAGAGCTATGCCAGCGGGAGATTCATCTCCTATTAGGGTCTCCCATGCTGGGCAGGTCAAAGGGTAGAGGCGAGGCGAAGAGCGATCCACTGGTCCTCCAGGTTGGAGGTTGAGCACAGGGCTAACAACCCTGTCTCGTAAAACAAATATGTTACGGAAACAGCAACTGAAGGAATCAACTGGGTGTGATGGACTTCCAGGGCGATCAACAGATGCTAGGATGAATGTCAATGGTGATAGCCGAAAGGACTGAGAAGAGAACCAGACAGCATCCCAAGAATAGCCCTGCACTGGACATCGAAAGGGAAAAGGAAAAGAGGGAGACCCAAAACCACCTGGCATCGAACTGTAGAGGAAATGAAAACAATGGACCTGACCTGGGGTAGTGTCCAGAAGCTAGCCCAGAACAGACAGGAATGGAGGACCTTCATTGCTACCATACATGCCAGGAGGCATAATAGGCAGTAAGTAAATAAGTAAGTATGTTTCTATGTAATAGACCTGCAGATGAAACAGGCAAATAAAAAATATGTAAAACTACTTGGAGTCATCTGGATTCCCTGCTCTATCTGGAGGATTATCTGAATGGCCTTTCTCACTTGCTTTAGTTTTGTGACAGTGGGATGATAACATGAAATCGATATATTTAAAAAAAAATGCCACGTCACATAGAACAACTAATTTTTTAGACCACTTTTTCTAAAGAGCTGCAGTGCTTTAAGCAGGTGGATCTCATTGTGGACTGGGCATAAATACTGGTGCCATTGATGTGCCCACACAAAACTAAACACATGTCTGAAGAAGGGTTCTGACCTTAAACGTCACCTGTCCATTCTGCCCAGAGATGCTGTCTGAGCTGTTGAGTTACTCCAGTACTTTTTGTTTCATTGAAAATGCCAGCATCTGCAGTCCTTCACCTTGTATCTGTCTGAACAACATGTTGTTGTATTATGCATATCTGCTAACAAAAAAATGCAACGAATATTATTTTCAGTTATGATATGTATGATTTGCATTCAGTTTTATAACCATTTAATTAGTTAAAAATAAATTAATTATCTAGAATTAAAACAGGAAATGCTGTAGATACAGCAGATCAGGCAGTATCTGTGAAAATAAAAATATAATTAAGATTTCAAGTTAGTGGCTTATTCCAATTCGTTATTTCAAATCTGTTCAAAAAGTTTACTTTCCTTTATTCTCAAACACATCATAGCTTTCATCCTAATACTCCATTTTTTTATGTTATCAAAACAAAAGTAGTTATTTGGGAATCAGATTGGTGCCATCACTCCCATAGAAACATAAAAAATGGGTGCAGGAGGAGGCCATTCGGCCCTTCGAGCCAGCACCGCCATTCATTGTGATCATGGCTGATCGTCCCCTATCAATAACCCGTGCCTGCCTTCTCCCCATATCCCTTGACTCCACTAGCCCATAGAGCTCTATCTAACTCTCTTTGTGAGAGTTGTGAGAAATCGTGAGTAGCCCATAGAGCTCTATCTAACTCTCTTTGTGAATTGTGAGAAAACCTCGGATAAATAATATCAGGTGGCTTTGCTTTCAAAATGATGCAGCAAAAAACATATTTTAACTGTGCTCAGATAATCCATTGGATCCCCTGGAATATTTAAAGCAGTATGGAATCACTTAACGTAAGAAAAGACGCAATGTTGCTTCCATGTTCTCTTGTCATTAAAAAGCTGCCCACCTGGGATTGGATTTTACTTACGTTCTTCAGTTGGTAAGTCTCAAACAGACATCAGATCATCCTTCCTGTGAGTGAACTTACAGAAAGCAAGTGACCCAGATGGAATCCCCAGTTTACATCCTCAGAACCTGCACGGACCAGCTGGCGGGAGTATTTGCAATCATTTTTAACCTCTCCCAACTCCAATCCATGGTTCCCACTTGCTTAAGAAGACCACGATCATCCCACTGTCAAAGGAAAAGCAATGTAGCTTATTTTAATAAGATTAATAAGATTATTAAGGGTTTGGACATGCTAGAGGCAGGAAATATGTTCCCGATGTTGGGGGAGTCCAGAACCAGGGGCCACAGTTTAAGAATAAGGGGTAAGCCATTTAGAACGGAGATGAGGAAACACTTCTTCACACAGTTGTGAATCTGTGGAATTCTCTGCCGCAGAGGGCAGTGAAGGCTGGTTCTCTGGTTACTTTCAAGAGAGACCTAGATAGGGCTCTTAATGATAGCGGAGTCAGGGGGTCTGGAGAGAAGGCAGGATACTGATTGTGGATGATCAGCCATGATCATATTGAATGGCGGTAAAGGGTCGAATGGCCTACTCCTGCACCTATTTTCTATGGTTGTATGATTCTATGATTGTCTATTGTCTATTACCGATCATAATGACTACATCCAATAGATCTGATATCTACCCTTTCCTTCCAATCCTCTGTTATCAGGCTTCTGAATGGTCTGTCCATAAACTAGGGTACAGTCGGATTCCCCTCTACTCCCTAGTGGACATTGGGTTTTAATTGTGGAATGATGCACGACAATCCTGAGAACTATATTTTGCACACTCTGTATCTTCCACTTTGCTCTGTCAATTGTACTTAAGTTTGACTTGATTACATTAATGTATGGTATATCCGATCAGTTAGCATGCAAAGCAATAATAAACCTAAACCTAAAATCTCCCATCATGATGTGCGTTGAGAGGCTGGTCATGGCGCACATCAACAGCAACAGGCAACAAAACATCATACATGATAATACTCAGCACTGGGGCCCCACAGGGCTGTGTTCTCGGCTCCTGACAATACTTGCTATACATTCATGACTGTGCAGACAAATTCTGCTCTAACTCTATCTACAAATTTGCAGACAACACCAATGTAAAGCGCTGGATCTTAAACAATGTCAAGGTGGAGTTCAGGAAAGAGATGGAGAGCTTGTTAGCATTGTGTCAAAACACCAACCTCTTTCTCAATTACAGCAAAATGAAGGAACTGGTCATCAACCTCAGGAAACAGGGTGGAGTAAACTTCCCAGTCTACTTCATTGATTCTGAAATCTAGATCTGGATCAATCTTCTAGATACAACAATGTATCCTGGTCCAAACACCTTGACGCTATAGCCTAGAAAGGACACCAATGGGCAGTGCTGTGGTGCAGCGATAGAGTTTCTGCTTGCAAAGCCAGAGATTCAGGTTTGATCCTGACTACCAATGCTGTCTGTACAAAGTTTATATGTTCTCCCTGTGACCGTGTGGGTTTTCTCGGGGTGCCCTGGATTCCTCCAACACTCCACAGACCTACAGGTTTGTAGGTTAATTGGCTTCGGTAAGTTGTAACATTGTCCCTAGTGTGGAGGACAGTGCGAGTACAAGGGACGATCATTGGGCAGCGCAGACTCGGCCATTCCGAAGAGCCTGTTTCCTCGCTGTATCTTTAAAGTTTAAAGTAAAAATCTAAAGTCAATGCCACTACTTGCTTAGAATATTGAGTAAATTCAGTTTCTAATGACAATTAAAATTGTTTACATATGCACCAATGAAATCCTTTCTTGATGCTTAACAGCCTGGTATGGTAACTACACGGACCAAGACCACAAGAAAAACAACATGTATGCTTTTGATTGCAATTCCATACAATTCAAAATACTGATAAATAATTCCCAAGTCATGCTCCAAGCATTTGTTAGATGATATGGCTTGCAAATATATTTCTCAATGGAGAAATCCAGGAAGGGTGTGGTGTCACTGGAAGCAGTTTATTTATAGAGATGGGCATGCATTTGTCTTCTTCTCCCATAAAAAATGCCAGCAGTGACCCTACTGTGACCATCCACTGAGGAGCTAAATGGTGTAAAAATACTTCCTGTTACACTACACACATTCTGTGGACTTTGGAACAGCCTGCAATCAGTTCTGATCATACACTTTCATCTCCCTAGGGCAACAGTGTCCATTTGAAGGGCAAATGTGCTAGAAACTAGCATTTGTTTCTCTTGTTCTACAAGCCAACTCCACTCCAGCTGGGACAGAACCAGTTTTATGTAGATAGAGCATAAATTCTCAGTCTTTGTTCTCTAAGCCAATAATTATATAGCCCAGGGTCATATATATTTTATTAACTGCTTTGTTAATTTGTCCTGTCGCTTTCAAAGTTGTATGTACAAAATCCCACCAGGACTCTCTCTCATTCCACTTCTTTTAACGTTATACCGCGTTAATCATCGAATTATCTCTCCCCATTTTTCCCATTCTTCCTGATAAAATGTGTCATCTAACGAATGTTTGCTTTGAACTTTGTGTGTCTGTCTGTTTTGACAGCCTGCCTGTGTCTTCTTTAATTAAAAATGAGAATGTCCTGAGATTTTGCACCAGGTAGGGCGGCATTGTCGGGAGAAAATCAGGGTTGTGTTTCCTGTTGCTAACCTTTCACACGATGCTGCCTAACTTGCAGAGGATTCCGACAATTTTTTGTTTTTATTTCAACTTTCCTGCATCTGCAGTAATTATATTTTAAATGTTGTCTTCTTACTCCATTAACCCTCTCTAACTATTTATTATACTTAAAGTTCTATGTGATCAAAAAGTAATGAAAATGTCCCCAAGTGTGTACATTTATCATAGAACATGGAAAGGTACAGCACTGGAACAGGCTCTTCCGAACATGATATAAGTTAAACAAATCTCCTCTGCCTGCACATGTTCCATATCTCTGCATTCCCTGCATATCGAAGTGTCTATCTAAAAGCCTCTTGAAATGCCACCATCATGTCTTGCTCCACTACTACACCCGCCAGTGCTTTCCAGGCACCCACTGCCCTCTGTGTACAAAACTTGCCCCACACATTTCCTTTAAACTTTACCCCTCTAGCTTTAAAGCTATGCTCTCAAGTTTTTGACATTTCCACCCTGGAAAAAGGATTCTGACTGCATGTTTACAGATTGTTTGTGAAAAAAATCTTGCCCTGCACATCCCCTGACCAATGAAGTCAAATAGTTCATGGTATTGATCCGCTATGTATGCGCATCCACCCACTCATCACAAACTTTCTGTTATCCAGAATCTCTGTTATCAATCCTTGATCCAGGTTTATAGTTCTGGTTATTACTTATTTGATCTCATGGGCTTCAATTTTGCAAATACATGGTATTTTATCATATATATTTTGAAATTCAAGTTTTTATGCACCCTCAAGGTTCCCACATCAAAAAACTCATCAAGGTAACCAAACCTCCAGCAAATCCATGCCTGCTCTTCTTAATCAGACTGCAGTTGATTGAATGATTGTAAAGAACTGTTTCTAAATACCTCCCCGTCATCTACATTAAACTGAATAATCTGTAATTGGTAGGTTTGTGTTTCTCTCCTTTTTTCTGAATGGGTGCAATATTTCTCGTTCTTTGGTATCACCCAAGAAATAAAGAGGATTAGAAGACTGTGACCAGCACTTCTGTAATTTACACATTACTACATCCCTCGCCAACTTGATATCAAACCTATCTAAACACAGGGGGCAGGGGGATGGAAGCACGAGCAGAGAGACAGAGGGGTGTAAAATGAGGGTCGAAGCAATAGGTAGCAAGGTGAAAAGTAAAAGTGGCAGGCAGACAAATCCAGGGCAACAATCAAAAAGGGACACTTTTCAACATAATTGTATAAGGGGTAAGAGTGTTGTAAAAACAAGCCTGAAGGATTTGTGTCTCAAGGCAAGGAGCATTCGTAATAAGGTGGATGAGTTGAATGTACAGATAGTTATTAATGAATATGATATAGTTGGGATCACGTCGACATGGCTCCAGGGTGACCAAGGCTGGGAGCTGAACATCCAGGGATATTCAATATTCAGAAGGGATAGACAGAAAGATAAAGGAGGTGGGGTAGCGTTGCTGGTCAGAGAGGAGATTAATGCAATAGAAAGGAAGGGCATTAGCTTGGAGGATGTGGAATCGATGTGGGTAGAGCTGCGAAACACTAAGGGGCAGAAAACACTAGTGGGAGTTGTGTACAGGCCACCTAACAGTAGTAGTGGAGTTGGGGATGGCATCAAACAGGAAATTAGAAATGGGTGCAACAAAGGTAAAACAGTTATAATCGGTGACTTCAATCTACATATAGATTGGGTGAATCAAATTGGCAGGGGTGCTGAGGAAGAGGATTTCTTGGAATGTATGCAGGATAGTTTTCTAAACCAACATGTAGAGGAACCAACAAGAGAGCAGGCTATTCTAGACTGGGTATTGAGTAATGTGGAAGGGTTAGTTGTGCGTGGCCCCTTGGGCAAGAGTGACCATAATGTGGTTGAGTTCTTCATTAGGATGGAGAGTGACATTGTTAATTCAGAAACAAGGGTTCTGAAATTAAAGAAAGGTAACTTTGAGTGTATGAGACGTGAATTGGCCAAGATAGACTGGCAATTGATTCTTATAGGGTTGACAGTGGATATGCAATGGAAGGAATTTAAAGACTGCATGGATGAACTACAACAATTGTTCATCCCAGTTTGGCAAAAGATTAAATCAGGGAAGGTAGCGCATCTGTGCATAACAAGGGAAATCAGGGATAGTATGGAAACAAAAGATGAAGCATACAAATTAGCCAGAAAAAGCAGCCTACCAGAGGACTGGGAGAAATTCTGAGTCCAACAGAGGAGGACATAGGGCTTAATTAGGAAAGGGAAAATAGATTATGAAAGAAAACTGGCAGGGAACAAAAAAACTGACTGCAAAAGTTTTTATAGATATGTGAAGAAAAAAATATTAGTTAAAACAAATGTAGATCCATTGCAGTCAGAAACAGGTGAATTGATCATAGGGAGCAAGGACATGGCAGACCAATTGAATAACTACTTTGGTTCTGTCTTCACTAAGGAAGACATAAATAATCTGCCGAAAATAGCAGGGGACCGGTGGTCAAATGAGATGGAGGAACTGCGTGAAATCCAAGTTAGCCGGGAAGTGGTGTTAGGTAAATTGAATGGATTAAAGGCCGATAAATCCCCAGGGCCAGTTAGGCTGCATCCCAGAGTACTTAAGGAATTAGCCCCAGAAATAGTGGATGCATTAGTGATAATTTTTCAAAACTTTAGATTCTGGAGTAGTTCCTGAGGATTGGAGGGTAGCTAATGAAACCCCACTTTTTAAAAAGGGAGGGAGAGATAAAACGGGGAATTACAGACCAGTTAGTCTAACATCGATAGTGGGGAAAATGCTAGAGTCAGTTATTAAAGATGGGATAGCAGCACATTTGGGAAATGGTGAAATTATTGGACAAAGTCAGCACAGATATATGAAAGGTAAATCGTGTCTGACGAATCTTATAGAATTTTTCGAGGATGAAACTAGTAGAGTGGATAAGGGAGAACCAGTGGATGTGTAATGTCTGGACTTTCAGAAGGCTTTCGACAAGGTCCCACATAAGAGATTAGCATGCAAACTGAAAACACATGGTATTGGGGGTTCAGAATTGATGTGGATAGAGAACTGGCTGGCAGACAGGAAGCAAAGGGTAGGAGTAAACGGGTACTTTTCAGAATGGCAGGCAGTGACTAGTGGGGTACTGCAAGGCTCAGTGCTGGGACTCCAGCTATTTACAATATATATTAATGATCTGGATGAGGGAATTGAATGCAACATCTCCAAGTTTGCGGATGACACGAACCTGGGGAGCAGTGTTAGGTGTGAGGAGGATGCTAGGAGGCTGCAAGGTGACTTGGATAGGCTGGGTGAGTGGGCAAATGCATGGCAAATGCAGAATAGCGTGGATAAATGTGAGGTTATCCATTTTGGTGGCAAAAACAGGAAAGTAGACTTTTATATGAATAGTGGCCAATTAGGAAAGGGGAGATGCAACGAGACCTGGGTGTCATGGTACACCAGTCATTGAAAGTAGGCATGCAGGTGCAGCAGGCAGTGAAGAAAGTGAATGGTATGTTAGCATTCATAGCAAAAGAATTTGAGTGTAAGAGCAGGGAGGTTCTACTGTAGTTGTACAGGGTCTTGGTGAGAACACACCTGGATTATTGCGTACAGTTTTGGTCTCCTAATCTGAGGGAAGACATTCTTGCCATAGTACAGAAAAGGTTCGCCTGACTGATTCCTGGGATGGCAGGACTTTCATATGAAGAAAGACTGGATAGACTCAGCTTGTATTCGCTAGAATTTAGAAGATTGAGGGGGGATCTTATAGAAACTTACAAAATTCTTTAGGGGTTGGGCAGGCTAGATGCAGGAAGATTGTTCCCGATGTTGGGGAAGTCCAGAACAAGGGGTCACAGTTTAAGGATAAGGGGGAAGTCTTTTAGGACTGAGATGAGAAAAACATTTTTCACACAGAGAGTGGTGAATCTGTGGAATTCTCTGCCACAGAAGGTCGTTGAGGCCAGTTCATTGGCAAAATTTAAGAGGGAGTTAGATGTGGCCCTTGTGGCTAAAGGGATCAGGGGGTATGGAGAGAAGGCAGGTACGGGATACTGAGTTGGATGATCAGTCATGATCATATTGTATGGCGGTGCAGGCTCGTAGGGCCGAATGGCCTACTCCTGCACCTATTTTCTATGTTTCTATGTTTCTAAACAAAATCACTCATCCACTTTAAGTACTGGCATCCTTTTTAATACTTTTATGCACACTTATCTCATCGAGTGACCTAACAATCTCCTTATTTGTCATATCTTTGCTGGTTTTTGGGAAGTTGTTTAGGAAACACCTTTTGTTTCTACCAATAGATCTTCATTTTGCTCCACAGAAATCTAAAGGGATTCAGTACAGAAGGTCGTACTCTGCTGATCTAAGGAAATAGATGAGATCCTTTGCAACGACTTTGAGATGGTGGACATTTGGTCACCATGTAATAGGAAAGATATTGTCAAGCTGGAAAGGGTACAGAGAAAATTTACAAAAACGTTGCCAGGACTCGAGAGCCTGAGCTACACAGAGAGGTTGAGCAGGATAGGATTTTATTCCTTGGGGTGCAGGAGCATGAGGGGTGATCGTATAGAGGTGTACAAAATCATGAGAGAAATAGATCATGTAAACACATACAATCTTCCCAGAGTAAGGGAATTGAGAACCAGAAGACATGGGTTTAAGGTGAGGGGTACAACATTGAATAAGAACCTGAGGGGGTAATTTTTTTACACAAAGGGTGGTGGGTGTATGGAATGAGCTGTTGGAGCAGGTAGTGGGGACAGGTACTATTACAATGTTTAAGAAACATTTAGACAGGGACATGGAAATGACTTAATCAGTATGCGTGCAAAAGACTGCACAACAAAGAAGACAATATAAGTGTTCCCCATCTGGAAACCATAGATGAACCATGAGTCCATTCCCAGGTGGTCCAAATCTGTAGCTTTCAAATCATCAACCCAGGGGGTAAGGGGGATAGAAGAAATCTGTTTACGGTCTTCACAAGCCATCAAGAATGCTAAGTGGGAATTCTGAACCAGAGTCCAGGGATAACCATATGTCGGTTGTGGCAAGGCTTGCATGTTATAATAGGCTACAAAGTGAAGTTAGGTAGTATAATTGGTGACAATGTCATCCTCCTTGATGACCTCAATGCTATGCTCGTTTTGAACAGAAGGCTGCTGGAAGGATGTAATGATCACATTGAATGGTGGTGCTACTCAAAGGGCAGAATGGCCTACTCCTGCACCTATTATCTATTGTCTATTGTGTAACTCACCATGACTGCCTTGGGTGTACCTGCACTCGCGATCACTATCACAGATGTTTAGGTTTGGGGTCATGTTTATTATTGTCATATGTACCAAGGCACAGTGAAAAGCTTTATTTTGCAGGTTATCCAAACAGGGTGGCACAGTCGTGCAGCGGTAGAGTTGCTGCCTTACAGCCCCAGAGACCCAGGTTCGATCCTGACAACGAGTGCCGTCTGCACACTTTGTATTTTCTCCCTCTGAGTGCTTGGGTTTGCTCTGGGTGCTGTGGTTTTCTCCCACATTACAAAGATGCGCAGGTTTGTTGTTTAATTTGGTTCTGTACATTTCCCCTAGTGTGTAGAAGAGGAAAATTGGGATAACATAGAACTAGTGTACGAGTGATCGTTGGTCAGCACAGCCTCAGTGGGCCAAAGGCTTTTCACCATGCTGGATCTCTAAATCTAAACCTAAGCAGGTCAGAGATACTATCCATAAAAACAAACAAATCAAACTCAAGTACAATAGATAGAGCAAAGGGGACGGTACAGCGCTGAATATATTTTTCGACCTTCCTTAGAATGAATTTCCTGAAAGCAACTGGCTGGAAAGAGTTCCTTACTATGTCATCTGAGCAGATTAACAGGCATATTTAACCTGTTCAGTGCCACCCCCAAGTATACTCAGATCATGGCCAATAATGAAAAAAATCTTGGCAGAGAACAGGTTAACTCTGAGGTTCTCACCTGCTTTAAGAAGACCACAATT
This sequence comes from Okamejei kenojei, assembly GCA_035221665.1. NCBI lineage: Eukaryota > Metazoa > Chordata > Chondrichthyes > Rajiformes > Rajidae > Okamejei > Okamejei kenojei. The sequence goes on from CM069138.1 coordinate 59,858,295, forward strand.
ACCCTGGTACCAATGAAAAGACATCCACCATCATTAAATGCTTCAAAAGACAAGTCACAGTGCACATTAATTCCAACCTCTGAGACAGTCTTGATCCACTGCAATTTTGCATACTGTCGCACAAGTTCACAGCAGATGCCATCTCCCTGCCCCTACGTGAATCGCTGGGACATCTAGATAACATGGGCACCACACGTCAGATGCCTATTTATTGACTAAAGCTCCATCTGTAACAATAGTCTCAACCAAACTCATCTTCAAAACCCTGGACCTTGGAGTTAGCACTCCTCTCTGTCACTGGATCCTCCACGGTAATTCGCAACATTGGTGCCCACAAGGTTGTGTTCACGTTTCTTAACATGCTCATGACTGCAGCAAAATCCTGCTCCAACTCCATTTAGACATTTGCAGATGACACCAGGTAGTTGGATGGATCTTGAACAATGATAAGATGCAGAAAGGATCTAGAGAGATTTGGTAACATGATGCCAGGACAACAACCTATCTCTCAATGTCAGCAAGATAAAGCAGCATGTTATTGACTTCAAGATGCGAGGTGGTGTACATACCCACATCAACATCAGTGGTGCTGACTTGGAGATGGTCGAAAGCTTCAAGTTCCAAGACATAAATATCACCAATAATATACACATTAAGCTATGTTAAGCTATGACCATGATCTCATAACACACCTCCACGTCAACAGCAGGCAAAGGAAGTGTAGCACATCTCCAGTAACTCTTAATGGGCAACCAGCATTATCAAGGATGAGTCACACCCCGGCCACTCCCTCTTCTTCCATCACCCATTGGGAAAAAGGTATAAAAGTGTGAAAAATGCACACCTCCAGATTCAGGGACAGTTTCTACCCAGCTGTTATCAGGCAACTGAACCCTCCAACCAACAATTAGAGAGCAGTCCTCTAAATCTTAGACTGGAATGTAATGCACTTATACCTGAAGTATTTCCTCCAAAATGACTACTCATTTTTATAATGCAATTCATCATTCTCGTCTTTATCTCTAATTACTTGGATCAGATCCACTATATTTCAGTGAAGTCTGCCTTCAGTGCAGTTTTTTTATTCTAGATTGTTCCTTACACTTCTCCACCATCAAGTCCATCTATACTTTATGCTGCCTTGGGAAAGCAACCAACAAAATCAAAGACCTTTCCAACCCCAATCATTCCCTCTTCTCCCTTCTCCTGTTATTACAAGACGCAAAAGCTTGAAAGCTGATAGATGAACTGCTTCTTCCCGGCTATCATCAGACCTCTGAATGGCCCTCCAACTCAACTCACTATGGACGTTGATCTTTTTCTCTGTAATTATAATGTTGTGATAATGTAACACTATTTTTCTCCTGGCACTGCCTGTTATACTCATCTATGGCTTGATTGTACTAAAGTATAATTGATTTGATTTGACTGGATAGCACGTGAAACAAAATCTTTTCACTGTGTCTCAGTACACATGACACTAATAAACCAACACCAACATTAGTTTTGTTAACCATTCTGTGCTCTGTATTGTTTTCCCCATGTTTACTTTCGAGCTTCTCTAGTTTATGCATTCAGCCTGATTTCCCCATACATTATAGACCTATGTCTATTCACAATTTATTTTTCTTCCTATTAACTCCTTTAGCATGGAGGGAGCTCTGACTGTGGTTGCTCTCTCCATTTCCCGTTGTTGGAATGTCACTGTTATTGCTGAAGTACTTCCTCAATGAAGTGTGCTCGTTATTTCAATGTAATTCATCATTCCTGTCTTTAAGTCAGATTTACTTGGATCAGATCCACAATATTTCATTGATGTTTGCCTTTCTACGGTGAGGTATATTTATTCTAGCGAGCTCTTTGTGCTTCTCCATAACTAATCTCCTGCTGACATACTCCATGGTTAATTTTAGTTTTAATGTATTGTCACTAGTACCGAGGTACAGTGAAAAGCTTTTGTTACGTGCCGAGAGGCAATACACGATTACAATCGAGCCATCCACAGTGTACTGATACATGATATGGGGAATAACGTTTAGTGCAAGATAAAGTCCAGTGAAGTCCGATTAAGGATAGTCCGAATGAATCGTGTGTTACTCGCTGTCATTGTGTTAACTGTTTTGTTGTTAACGTTTGCAGCTATGTACAATCACCACGCGTAAACACACAGAATGCTCGTTGTTTACAGGTCGCAGTTGCATTTCTCAATGGTCATAGGAGCCAAATGGAGGTGGATTCCGGGTCCTCCAGCCTTCTGAAGGTGAGAGCTCCTCTAGTTCACCGTCATATTCATCCCGACCCTTCATTCTTTGCTGTTCATTGTCCGAAGACATCTGGCAGTTATGCCTATTTTGCATTCCCGTGTTATTTGAGCACTGGGAGGAGAAAGGAACAAGAGAGAGCAAAACAGAAAGTATTGGAGGTCAGCAGCTCAGGCAGCAATGTGGAGGAGATGGACAGGCGACGCCCCAGGTCGTGACGGCAGACCGAGACTTTATTTAGACTTGGAAGGGAGCTGGAGCTGGTGCTCAAACGTCTTTATATGTAAATTGGACCACATAGACTTTACATTCTTACCAGTCTGAAGAAGGGTTTCGGCCCGAAACGTTCCTATCTCCTTCACTCCATAGATGCTGCTGCACCCGCTGAGTTACTCCAGCATTTTGTGTACCCTTTACATTCTTACTAATTCGTTCATACCAAACTTGTCATTACCTGGTAATACACAAAGTATTAGAATAATTCAGCGGTCGGGCCTTATCTCTGGGGAAATGGCCACACTTTCGGTCGGAAGAAGGGTCTTGACCCAAAGCCTTGCCTGTCCATTCCCTGCGCAGATGCCACCTGGCCCGCTGAGTTACTCCAGCATTTTGTGTTTTACTCAGAATTCCAGCACCTACATTTCATAGAAACATAGAAAATAAGCGCAGGAGTAGGCCATTCGGCACTTCGAGCCAGTACCGTATTCAATACAATCATGGCTGATCATCCAAAATCAGTACCCCGGATCAGCTTTTTCCCAATATCCCTTGATTCCCTTAGCCCTAAGAGCTAAATCTAACTCTCTCTTGACTGAGTTTAATCTCTAAAGAGATCTCTGATCTCTAATCTCTCCTTGCGTCTCTTTGTTATTGTTTCGTGTTCGCTGTAGACTAAATGCATTGGATGACATATCCAGATATTTTCGTTTCCATGGGGCTCTGTTTTCGCGCTTTCAAATTCTTGCAGTGAAAGTGATGATCGGTTCAAACCGACAGCAGACAATTTATCCTTTATATTCTACATTAATCCATTAGTCAGAGCTTTTACCCCTTTGTATAATGACCGTAATATTTATACTGAATTTGTAAATCAGATATTACTCGCGCAAGGGCCTGTGAGAGTAAATACATTAAGACCGTCAGCATTTTGCTCTTGATAATTCCATAATTCGCTGAAAGACTGGTCGACAAAGTATTCAGTCAATTCAGTGCATTAAGCTTGGAGCAGAAGATCTGGACACTTGGTTAATGATCGGGTCATCATCAATGTTTACCGCTCTATTGCAAATAATTATCATTTGCAGACACTAGACAGCATATTGGTTTTGAAAACCGAGCTGTCCAGACACCAGGGTTTGTAAGTATGTGATTTTTGAGTTAGGAATGTGGGGGGGGATCATATTTGTACCAAAATGAAACTCCCATTTTATTTTACCCAGTGAAAAAGTGAGCACTCTTGGTTCTTGCCATTTGCGCGATGTGAATATTTATAATGTTTGTATTGGATAAGTTTAAAGAGTAATTTTGTGCCCTCTTCCCCCGCCCCAGAAATTGTGGAGCGATACTTAACCCACTTTGAAAGCATGTCCCAGGGCAGAGTGCATGTTCCGATGGTTACACAAAAAGCTGGAGAAACTCAGCGGGTGCAGCAGCATCTAAGGAGCGAAGGAGATAGGCGACGTTTCGGGTCGAGACCCTTCTTCAGACTGCCCAGTAGGTTCCCCTCCACATATTTTTTTCCGATATTTGTCATTCCTTCATTATTGTGAAGTTCCTAGCCAATAGGACAGTGCGAATATCTTCATCAGAAAGTGTACTACAGCAATTTGATGAGACACTTGGATAGGTACATGGATAGGAGAGAATTAGATAAATCTGAGCCAAATGTGACCAGGTGCGACAAGGTGAGATGGAGCATCTTGATCGCATGGGCAAGTTGGGTTGAAAGATCTGTTTCAGTGCTGCATGACTATGACTCTATAACTGTATTTCACAGGGTAATTGGAGAAGAACAGTATGCCTATCCTTTTCCAACAACGTGGTTATCCACAATAATATAAACATAAAGCTAAATTATCAAGTGAGCTTGGAGATGGATTTTCACAAGAAAATAAATGCAGGATCTCCAGACCTCCCAAAGCCTTTATAGACAGTGAAATACTTTTGGTATCGTTCATAACAAATAACCAATTATAATTAACAAAGTCCTCAAACAGCAATGAAACAAATGACCAGAGACATATGAATCGATGTATTGAACAGGAAAGCAGAGAGATATCCAGTTCTTCGCCCATTGATGCCCAGAAGATCTTTAATTTTAACATGGGAAGACTATAAGGGCTCCTGTTTTATGTCTCACCAGAAAACTGGCACATCTCCCATTAACACACTTCCTCCATTGTACAGAGCTATCAGTGATGGATCTGATCATTACTGTAAAGTTCTGGAATAGGTCTTGAATTCAGAATCTGCTGACGCGGAGGGAGAATACTGTAACTGAGCCATTCTCAATTGCTCTTACATGGGCTAGACTAATGGGATGGTGGCACTAAATAATTGGCTTTCAACCCTTTTGATAGTATAAACACACTTTTGGATGTTGAAACAGGGAATGAATCCTATAGATTATGGATAAAATGAAGATTGGCTTGAGTGGGGGTTTTATGAGTTTGAAGGTCTTTATAGTTTAGTTGATCCAGCATTTTATTTATTTAATTGTAAACCAGTATCTTCAGTTCCTTGTTTCCAGAGGTTTTATTTACACTGGTTTGAAATCGAGAGAATGGACATTGTTGTGCATCTGTGCATAATTAACAATGTTAAATTCGGAGGTAAATATACTATTGATGGGTTATATTCATGATGCATTCCAATTATTTATTCTCTATGGGTGGATGTGGTTTCAATCTCAAACATGAAATTATTAATCCATTTATTGGTGAGAGAGCAGGAAGACTTTGTCTTTGGGTTATCTTTGCATTGGTGGACTGTGACCAAGATTTCAATTCAATCAATGATACTTTATTGTCACATGCATCTTGTAACAGTGAAATGCTTTGCTTTCACACACAATGCATAAAGAATGCAAAGAATCACTACGTACCTGGGGCGACAATGTTACAAAGTACTCATTATAATCCCAATGGTCCCTCTTTGTTCCCACCCCCAACCCCCACCCCCTCTGCCATGTCCCCTTTTGTTCTGGGTGTCCACCCACCCCCTGCAATTCTAGCAACTAGACAGACCTCTTCTCCCTGAGGCAGGCTAGGCCCGAGCCCTCTTCGTTATGAAATAGGATTACTGCACGTGAGTGACTGGTAATAAAATCTGGATCTAGCTATGTTACTAGTTCTGCCTCAGTGGTGATGGACTGCATTACAACATCTGCCCTACAGGACATTTTAGAAAAGGGATCAATTCATTTATCTTCTGAATCTGGGACAGATGTCATTCCTGTGAGCTAAGGATCATCTTGGTAAATGTGATTCATATCAATTCAGTCCAACATTTAAACAATAGATTCCAGTACTCACTATCAAGGTATACAGAAATGAAATGCTGCAGGAACTTAGTGGAGCAGGCAGTATTTGTGGACAGAATGAACAAATGACATTTCAGATCGGGATCATTCTTCAGACTGATAGGAGTAGGGAGGAGAAATCTAGAAAAGATTGGTGGTGGTGGTACTAAACCTGGCAAGTGATAGGTGGATGCTGGTGAGGGGGCAGGATTGCTTGACTGGTGGGTGGAGTAACTGACAAAAGCCAGAGGTGAAAAGGAGACCCATTAAAGATTGAAATATTTAAGTGTCAAGCTAACCCACTCATAAAAAAGGTCAGATAAAGAGTGGTGAGGAAGAGTAAAATGGAAAACTAGAGGGAGGGATATGAGTGGAAGGGGACAGTGCATGTAGAAAGAGGGGACTTCGACCGCCTGCTGTGGAAGCTTCGATCGCCCTGACGGAGGGTTCAACTGCCCTGACCACAGGAGAGTAAAAGAGGAAGAAGTTTGGAATTTATTGCCTTCCATCACAATGAGGAATGTGGGGAATCCGCTGTAGTGGATGTTTACGTTGACTTTTACGTAGTTGTGTGTCTTGTTTTTGTTTTAGTACGGCTGTATGGTAATTCAAATTACATTGTACCTTAATTGGTACTTGTGACAATAAACTGACCTTGAAACCTTGAAATTGGAAATAGGGGTCTTACTCTGTCCATCTGCCAAACAACCCTGCTCCCCTCACCTTTATCTACCTATTACGCCAGGCTTTGTCCCATCCCCACCTCTCTTTGAAAGTTTTCTCTCCTCTTCTCCAACAAGTCAAAGAAGGGTCCCAACCTGAAATGTAATCTGTCCACTGTCCTTCACAGATGCTGCCTGACCAACTAAGTTCCTCCAGCACTTTGTTTTTTGCTCAAGTTTGTGCATCTGAAGTTCCCTATGACTTCAATAGAAATGTTTTCTGGGTTGTTCAAGTCATCACCATATGGCTTTGAACAGGAATATCACATGCTGGCAAGTTGTGACTGCACACCAAGACAATTTGCCGACTATTTGTCAATTCAATATTCAACGACTAATATTCCACTAACCTGTTGGAAAGTTGGAAAGGCCACAGCCTTTAAACCTCATCTAGACAACCTTTGGGGAAAAAAACTGGATATCTATAGAAATTTCTGTGAAGTGCTACTGAAAGATAACACACAGCTATGTATAAGTTTATGTAAAAAATGTTTATTTACTATCTTTACTATACTTTGTCATGCTTTTTTAAAAAACATTTCCACCAGGTAATAATGGATTTGTTCTGCTGGACTACAATAATACATTGCTTGTAAACAAAAGTACCAAGTAGTTCTTTCTTTGATGACTTTTTGGAATAGTATTATCCCTTATCCCACTTTAATGACATATTACAGTATCATAGTGTAATATTTTATCATAGATTGTTGGCATATTACTATGGATAACAGGTAATACAGATAACAGGTAATAACTTTTGTAAGTTCATGTCATAGGAGCAGAATTAGGCCTTTCAGCCCATCGAGTCTACTCTGCCATTCAATCATAGCTGATCTATCTTTCCCTCTCAACCCAATTCTCCTACTATCTCCCCATAACCTTTGAGACCCTTACTAATCAATACTCTGTCAATCTTTGCTTTAAAAATACCCAAAAACTTGACATCCACAGCCATCTGCGGCAATGAATTCCACTGATTCACCATGCTCTAAAGAAATCCCTCCCCCCCTTCCTTATCTCCCTTCTAATGGCACGGCCTTTTATCTTGAGGCTGTGCCCTCTAGTCCTAGACTCTTGCATTAGTGGAAACATCCTCTCCACATCCACTCGATCCAGGCTTTTCCCTATTCGGTAAGTTTCAATGAGGTACCCCTCATCCTTCTAACCTCCAGTGAATACAGGATCAGAGCCATCAAACGCTCATCATTTGTAGTGTTATTATCAAGAACATAAAAAACCTTATCATGTTTTTTGACGTTCTTGATAATAACCAATGTAATACATCACACAATGGCAAGACTGCTGGGGAATTAAATTAAAGTTATGTTGTGTCACAATTTTGTATCACATTGCTGGTTGCTACAACCTGGCTCACAGAATAGATCTTTTAATATTTGTGTAATATTATGCATATTTTACATTCTTATGCTTTGATAACATACTGACCATGTAATAAGACATGTAAAGGAGTCAGACAACTGGGACCACGGGGTTCAAGAATATCATCTTCCCCACAACCATCAGGCTCTTGAACAGTACACAACACTAACCTCAACTATGAATCATGCACTGTCTTTTGTTGCTTTGGGCTTTTTGTGCACTACTATTGGGATTATTAATTTATTGATTTTTCTGTTTATTATATATTATCTATGTGTATTATTTTTACGGACCCGTTATACTGCTGCAAGTAAGAATTTCATTGCTTAGTTGTCGGTACATATGACAATTAAATACTCTTGACTCTCTTGACACTTAACTGTTTACATTTTAAAATTTACAATAATGTCAGCAACCAGTAAATAATGTCAGCAACCTGTGAATTATAATGGGTAAGTATATTTCTCATACTATTAAGATAAATTAGTGGAAATTTTACAAGCAGATTCTGCCATGTACAAAAGTTTGGTAGGTTAGATGTAAGATTCAGGCTCTGTTCTCTTATTTGTTTTAAAACTATGTTTAAGACAAAAACAGCAATGTGGTTTAATGCACTGTTTGATGAAATATGAGCAAATTGTCACAAATATTGTGTTTCATTATGTTGCATGATAACATTGACTGTCAAACGATTATACCAAAGCGTGATGGCAAAACAGTTCACTTTGCTGAGTTTGCCACTATCCACTGAACCTTGAAAGCAAGAGACTGCCACGTTTCGCCTTGGTGACATGTTGGTAAATAAAACATAAGAGTTTGATTGGCCGTCACTGGTCGATATCATTCAAGTCCAAGTTGTCATTCCATGCAGAGTTGTCAACTTTCAGTCATGTTGTTGTACTGGCTTCTTTTTTAAATACGTGTTTTTTTTAATGGCTGGGACAGTGCCACATTTTATGTGAAGCCCACGATCGTTGTTGCAGTAAAAGAGCAACGGTTCATTTCCCCTACTGGAGGTTGGGATGTCCAAGTTTAAATGGGAAGGGGTGTCGTGACAACACTTGGGAGTAATTACACGTACTCCGTTTAACTTGTTACAATGTTAATAGAAACCACCAATTCAAATGTGTCGTTGCCAGTGTTTGATCCAGCCTGAAATTACCAGATGGGAGAGAACCTACATCGGAATGAAATTCCATTGATGATGCAATGATATTGGTTGTTTTCCTGTTTGGCAAGAGCTGACAAAAGGAAAACAAACATTCGGGTCGACTGCTGCAGAATCAGGAGAAGGCCGCAGCGAAGATGCTGAGTACATCCCTTGCAGGAAGGAAGTGGATTCAGAAAGAAGGAAAACAAAAGATGGCAGCCGCTCTGACCGCTGCTTGAACCAGACCTCGTCGCCACCAGCTGCTTCCCAGCAATTTCCCATTACCTTTCCATGACACTTCACCCTCCTCTTTCAATAGCAACCGCCAATTTGTTCACTTAATTAAAACGTAAATACCAATTCAAACTAGACCCATCTCTCCTGTAACTTATGCGTAAATGCTTTTTGAGGCTACAGCAACCCATAACCATTCAATACGACGTTCTTTTGTGATGCGTCCCGTTAGGTAGTCGCATTCACAGCTTTGTTTTTTTTCTTCCCTCTCTGAGCCCCACGTTAATTGTGTATTTCCAGGGCAAGCAGGAGCTTGCTTTGCACGCATATCCAAAACATTGTAAAACAAAATCATTCACTTTTATTGCGTTTCCCTCTTTACACTGCAAGAGTGTTGGGTGAAACATTTGGAGATATGGCGAACTAATGAGAACGTAGGCTTGCGTTTCTTTGTTCAGTGCATGGAAAGCAAAGTAAACAGCTACTGTGTCCTGACCCCATATTTAAAACAGTGGCCTCAGTTGCGAACACAAATGCATCGACTCATGTACGGCCTTCGGGCAACTTGGTTTATTGTTTACAACAGAAAATAAAAACTTGTTCAAGTTCTCACCGCTCTATGAAAGTTCTCAATGCCTGCATAATGTTTCTATGAAACGTATGAATATTATTATTCATATGTGGATTACGTATATAAATGTTAATTAATTATACAAATGGGAGCATATAAATAGTGCTAAATGGGAATCAGAACCGGTCCGTATCACGTTCTCTATACATTTCATCATTAAAACGCGATCAGGATAATCAGGGTTATGTTGCTTGGAAATGGGTTCGATGTAATTAAAATGTTTTATTGAATTATCACGGTCACAGGATAGGATTTGGCGTTGGAAACACGGTTGTAGAGCCTATTTTTCTAAAAAAAAGACGAGCCTGCATAAACTGTTTCCGGAATGACACCGTACGAAAATGTGATATTCTGTTCTGGTGATCAAAATATATATATTTAAAAATCTGCGAAGCTACGAGCTGTTGACCAAATTATGTACCAATTAATAGTCCATCATAAATAGCTGATGCGGAATCAGTTGTCAGCAAACTTTGTTCTGATATACCATTACTATAGGGCATCAATAAATAATTGTTTAAACCAGGCATTAGGAGCTTACTGTACTCGTTGACATTAATAAACCAACCCTGGTTATTAACGAAAGAAAGGAGCGGCTATTGCAAACAGCTGTTCTCTATACATATTTTATGCTACAATCAAATAAATGCATCATGTAATGATTTATAAATAAAGGTTTCAGAATAAACCGGTTATCAAGCAAAGATTTAAATTATGCTCTTGCAATATTCTGGAGTCTGTGTTACCACACTATGCTTCCGGAATGAAACAACTGATCACATTTCATTTCAAAACTAGTTTGAGCCCAATATGTCGTTTCCCCTTTAACACCTATTTGCTTTTAGGTTGTTTTGCATATTCGTTATCGTGTACTACGTGTGTTTCTGTTGTCTGTTTGAATGTTCTGCTTAATATATTTATCCAAGAGAATAATTTATATTTCCATAGAATTCGAGTGAATTATGTATTATATCCTATTCCCCAAGCACGTTTCACAATCACCAAATAAGGCAACTTAAAATAAGTAGTGTAAAAAGAACTATGATAAACTTCGACATCTTTAAATCTCAGCACCCTTTTTTCGGTCTTCTTTGAAAACACTTTAAATTAAATATAATTTAGGAAGCTCACGCTTTGGTTAGGCAGATAAATGAAATAAATAAACACATTTGACCGCTTTATATTTCCAGCAACGATAAAACATATTAATGATTTATTCAATGAATTTGAAAATGAGCATTGATTATAGATAGCACGATGTCATTAGTTCAGTTTTAGTTTAATTTAGAGATACAGCCCTTCGGCCCACCGAATCTACGCCGACCAGCGATCCTGAAAGAATTGTATTTAATTAAAAATATGATGGCAAATATTATTGCGTCGGAAATTGATCGAAACACGTTTTACATTTAAATTTAAATCAATCTCGAACTAACCCTAAAGTGCGGAAACTCTTTTGCCGTGTTGCTGTCTTCCATTGTATCTTATTGAAGTGGAAGAAACAGGAGCTATCTACATCGGTAATGATCGATAAAAGCATATTTGTGTATTCAGGGAATCCTAAGCAAATACCTGGTAAACTAATATGAAAACACAAACTGCTGGAAGTACTCTGGAAGTCAGGCCGCATCAGGTATTTTTACTTTCTGAATCTGGCTCAGATACTGCCAGCAATATCGCGTGCCTGTCTGTCTACCTGCCTGCGTGCCTGTCTGTCCGTCTGTCTGTCTGACTCTGTCTGTCTGTCTGTCTGTCTATGTTTATTTGTCTTTGTCTGACTGTCTATGTTTGTCTGTCTTTGTCTGACTGTCTGCATATCATCTACCTTTATGGTAAGCACTGGCTGCAAGGGGTGGGCAGTGAAGGTTTCCGGTGTAGGTGGCACTCCAGGAATCAGTCTGGGACCGGGGGTTAGTCTACAATATAAAGTCGGCCTTGCACAAACGCGATACTAACGTCAAAAAGTCGAGACCTTCCGGCTTTCGTGAGTTGGGAATCAAAACTTCAGCCATTTTTTTCTTTTGTTCCTGTGTTTCCTGGCGGTAATCCCTTTTCTGAAATAAAGACATTCGACAATTGAAAAGACGTTGCGTATCTTATTAGCTTTTCGTGAATCAAAACTAATGGGGGGGGGGGGGAATATATTGCTCAACTTCAAGCATAAAATGTGTAGGAAAGAACTGCAGATGCTGGTTTAAATCGAAGGTAGACACTATGTCTTTAGTTTAGTTTAGCTTCCTTCTCTCCAGAGGTGCTGCCTGTCCCGCTGTGTTACACCAGCATTTTGTGTCTACCTTCAAGCATAAGACCTTTCATAGATAAGCCTTTTTGATTTTGATTACTTTATTCAACCGTGTCTCTAACAGCAAGCAAAATCCAAACAATGTCTTAGATTTCCCTGCGCTGTTCTTAATACGCTAACATTTATATTCTACACCACAAAACTGAACAAAAAGTCAATAAAAACCGAATAAGAGCCTTCAAACATTCAAGGATGCCTGTTCAAAAGAGTTGTGGAGTACATATCGTGTTTTATAAGTTTAAGAGGAATACATTTAAAGCATCGTCAGACAATTTTAACTGTTTTTGTGGTAGGCCTTACAGTCCCAAAATCTTACATAGCACACCTCCCCCACCTCCATTGAAGACCAACCCCAACCCATTTGTTTTGTGCCTGGCAGTTTCCACATCTCCTCCTATCCTGGAAAGATATACAGCATTTCTAAGGGTAAAGCTCTTTAGCTCAAAAATGTTGCACTAAACCTATTGTAAGACGTAAACTTGATTTGTGGAAGAGTAAAGATTATTCCATTGATACACGAAGGAAAGACTTATTCGCAGTCTCGCTTGTAGTTATGAAAATGTTTATTTATTTTTCAAGTATCTGCCTATTGCTTTGAGTATCTCAATTAAATCATGCAATACTTAAAAAAATGGGGGGGGAAACAATAAAGTATATAGCGCACAAAAAATATTTTAGTAGCCTTTCCCCGTTCTCTGTAAAAGCAAAATAAATGTGTATTTACTTTTCTTGGTTATGAACATCTAGCTGTGATCATTTAAAATGCAAATCTAGACCGATCTGCAACATTCAACAAGCATACACGTCAAAGTTCAGCAAGTCTATACCTTACATTGCTCAGCAAGTATGTATCATTTCCAGTGGGTTATTCAGCAAAAACGATATTTCAATGCTCCGTTAATGTGATCTATCTGTCTATCTATTTATTGCTTATCTGTCTATTTATAATCGGAACAGGCATAGACATATCTCAGACAGACAGACAGCTGAGTAGATAGATAGATAGATAGATAGATAGATAGATAGACAGATAGATAGATAGATAGATAGATAGATAGATAGATAGATAGATAGATAGATAGATAGATAGATAGATAGATAGATAGATAGATAGATTTAAGAAAGAACTGCAGATGCTGGTAAATCGAAGGTCGACAAAGAATGCTGGACTAACGCAAAGGGGGAGGTGGCATCTATGGAGAGAAGGAATTGGCGATGTTTCGGGTCGAGACCCTTTTATAGATAGGTAGATAGGTAGATAGATAGATAGATAGATGGATAGATATGCAGATAGATAGATAGATGGATGGATGGATGGATGGACGGACGGACAGACGGACAGTCAGACAGACAGACAGACAGATAACTTGATACAGTGTGGAAACAGCCCCCTCGGCCCAACTTGCCCACACTGGTCAACAATACCCCAGCTACACTAGTCTCACTTACCTGCACTTGGTCCATATCCCTCCAAACCTGTCCTATCCATGTACCTGTCTAATTGTTTCTTACACGATAGGATAGTTGTAGCCTAAACTACCTCCTCTGGCAGTTTGTTCCAGATATAGAAACATAGAAATTAGGTGCAGGAGTAGGCCATTCAGCCCGTCGAGCCTGCACCGCCATTCAATATGATCATGGCTGATCATCCAACTCAGTATCCCGTACCTGCCTTCTCTCCATACCCTCTGATCCCCTTAGCCACAAGGGCCACATCTAACTCCCTCTTAAATATAGCCAATGAATGGCCTCAACTACCCTCTGTGGCAGAGAGTTCCAAAGACTCAGCACTCTCCGTGTGAAAAACGTCTTTCTCATCTCGGTCTTAAAGGATTTCCCCCTTATTCTTAAGCTGTGACTCCTTGTCCTGGACTTCCCCAACATCGGGAACAATCTTCCTGCATCTAGCCTGTCCAACCCCTTAAGAATTTTGTAAGTTTCTATAAGATCCCCTCTCAATCTGCTATATTCTAGAGAGTATAAACCGAGTCTATCCAGTCTTTCTTCATAAGACAGTCCTGACATCCCAGGAATCAATCTGGTGAACCTTCTCTGCACTCCCTCTATGGCAATAATGTCCTTCCTCAGATTCGGAGACCAAAACTGTACGTAATACTCCAGTTGTGGTCTCACCAAGACCCTGTACAACTTCAGTAGAACCTCCCTGCTCCTATACTCAAATCCTTTTGCTATGAAAGCTAACATACCATTCGCTTTCTTCATTGCCTGCTGCACCTGCATGCCTACTTTCAATGACTGGTGTACCATGACACCCAGGTTTCACTGCATCTCCCCTTTTCCTAATCGGCCACCAATTAGATAATAGTCTGCTTTCCTGTTTTTGCCACCAAAGTGGATAACCTCACATTGATCCACATTATACTGCATCTGCCAAACATTTGCCCACTCACCCAGCCTATCCAAGTCACCTTGCAGTCTCCTAGCATCCTCCTCACAGCTAACACTGCCCCCCAGCTTAGTGTCATCCACAAACTTGGAGATATTGCCTTCAATTCCATTGTGAAAAGGACCCGTTCACTCCTACTCTTTGCTTCCTGTTTGCCAGCCAGTTCTCTATCCACATCAATATTTAACCCCCAATGCCGTATGCTTTAAGTTTGTATACTAATCTCTTATGTGGGACCTTGTCGAAAGCCTTCTGGAATTCCAGATACACCACATCCACGGGTTCTCCCTTATCCATGCTACTAGTTACATCCTCGAATAATTCCACAAGATTCGTCAGACATGATTTACCTTTCGTAAATCCATGCTGACTTTGTCCAATGATTTCACCACTTTCCAAATCTGCTGCTATCCCATCTTTAATAACTGACTCTAGCAGTTTCCCTACTACCGATGTTAGACTAACTGGTCTGTAATTCCCCGTTTTCTCTCTCCCTCCCTTCTTAAAAAGTGGGGTTACATTTGCTACCCGCCAATCCTCAGGAACTACTCCAGAATCTAAAGCGTTTGAAAGATTATCACTAATGCATCCTCTATTTCCGGAGCTACTTCCTTAAGTACTCTGGAATGCAGCCTATTTGGCCCTGGGGAATTATCGGCCTTTAATCCATTCAATTTACCCAACACCACTTCCCGACTAACCTGGATTTCACTCAATTCCTCCTTTGACCCGAGGTCCCCTGCTATTTCCGGCAGATTATTTATGTCTTCCTTAGTGAAGACGGAACCAAAGTAGTTATTCAATTGGTCTGCCATATCCTTGTTCCCCATGATCAACTCACCTGTTTCTGACTGCAAGGGACCTACATTTGTTTTAACTAATCTCTTTCTCTTCACATATCTATAAACACTTTTGCAGTCAGTTTTTATGTTCCCTGCCAGTTTTCTTTCATAATCTATTTTTCCTTTCCTAATTAAGCACTTTGTCCTCCTCTGCTGGTCTCTGAATTTCTCCAAGTCCTCTGGTATGCTGCTTTTTCTGGCTACTTTGTACGCATCATCCTTTGCTTTGGTACTATCCCTGATTTCCCTTGTTATCCATGGATGCACTACCTTCCCCGATTTATTCTTTTGCCAAACTGGGATGAACAATTTTTGTAGTTCATCCATGCAGTCTTTAAAATGTTTTCCATTGCATATCCACCATCAACCCTTTTAGAATTAATTGCCAGTCAATCTTGGCCAATTCACGTCTCATACCCTCAAAGTTACCTTTCTTTAAGTTCAGAACCATTGTTTCCGAATTAACAATGTCACTCTCCATCCTAATGAAGAACGCAACCATATTATGGTCACTCTTGCCCAAGGGGGCAAGTACAACAAGACTGCTAACTACCCCTTCCTCATTACTCAAAACCCAGTCTAAAATAGCCCGCTCTCCCGTTGGTTCCTCTACATGTTGATTTAGATAACTATCCCGCATACATTCCAAAAAATCCTCTTCCACAGCACCCCTGCCAATTTGATTCACCCAATCTATATGTAGATTGCAGTCACCCATTATAACTGTTTTGCCTTTGTAGCACGCATTTCTAATTTCCTGTTTGATACCATCCCCAACTTCACTACTACTGTTAGGTGGCCTGTACACAACACCCACCAGCGTTTTCTGCCCCTTAGTGTTTCGCAGCTCTACCCATACCGATTTCACATCCTCCAGGCTAATGTTCTTCCTTTCCCACCCTTTGTGTGAAAAAGTTACCCATGGATTCCTATTAAATTTCTTCCCCTTCATTTTGAACGTATGTCCTCTAGTCCTCGATTCCCCTCCTCTGGGTAAGAGACTATGTGCATCTACCCGATCTAGTCCTCTCATGATTTTGTACACCTCTACAAGAACCCCCCTCACCCCCCTGCGCTGCATGGAATAGAGACCCAGCCTACACCTTCTATAGCTCACACCTTCTAGACCTGCTAGATAGATCGACAGACAGACAGACGGACGGACAGACAGACAGACAGACAGACAGACAGACAGACAGACAGACAGACAGACAGACAGACAGACAGACAGACAGACAGACAGACAGACAGACAGACAGACAGACAGACAGACAGACAGACAGATAGATAGATAGATAGATAGATAGATAGATAGATAGATAGATAGATAGATAGATAGATAGATAGATAGATAGATAGATAGATAGATAGATACGTATGCCATGATCTCCCACGTGTTAAAATCGGCCATATAATCTGCAGGTCAACAACAAAACTCGTCAGGCATTATATGTGGGATGCTAAAATGGAGAAAATGTCTATTTTGCATTAACATAATCCCTAATATACTATAGAAGAATAATCTAGGCCACATTTCTTGGGGATGACGATCGAAATGGCGTTACATAAAGAACGTTAACATTTGACTTTCAATATGTCTTTGTGCCCCCTTTAACTCGCGAGTATGGAACAAAAAAAATGGCTATTCTAGGCCGTTGTGTTGGGAAAATAGTATTAACGATGAACTTCGCGAAATGGAATTCAAACATAATGTCGTTGTGTATTGGTGCGATCCAGGTCGCGGTGGTAAAAGTATTTAAATAATCTGAGTAAACAACCATAATGAAAACATAAGCAGTGGAATAACAGAAGCAGCCTTTGCCGGAGTATTTCACAGGCATCAATATCCTTCCATTAGTTGTGAATTCAAATCTGCTTCTAGTTCTGCTACTTTTACTACATACCTCTTCGAGTAACATAACTGATGATTTTTACAAATGAAAAGCATTCTAGTGAAATTTATAAACTTCACGTTCAATTTTTGAAAAGGGCGCATATTTTAGAATGGTTCACTGTCAATAATTTCTGCGCTGGAAACAAAATATTTGATGTAATTAATTAATGCGCGTATTTTTGACCAGCTCTGGTATCTGCGGGCTCAATTTCTTTAAACTACGATAGATCGAGAGATGTACAAATGACATAATTTATTGACTAAACGTGCCTCCTGTTCTTTTGTTACCGAAAATGAAAGACAGTTGAGCTGCTGCGAAGTTGTGAAGTTTGGCGTGCCATTTTACACTGAGACAGAAACAAGTTTGCTGTAGTTTGTTGACCTTGGTAGAAGAGATCTTACCAACATGCATAGAAAATGAGTAATTACATATATTTTAAACCTGCAGCCTCTCCATCAGTTGTCTTACTGTACACTAGTGGTAATTTGATTTGATCTGAGTAGACATTTTCCAATAACGACTCCGCAACATAATCGCTGACAAGCTGGTGATCGAGATGCTGTTACTTTAAAGCTACCATTAGCACTGATGAGGGGGAATACCGTGTATATTGTTCTTGTCATGGTGCTGCTGTTCACAGGTTACTGACTGTCTCCCCTCTCGGGCTTCAGGCGCCCTTATCGGTATCGATTGTGGCAGACAAACCGGGAAAACGATGAATATGGTATTCGACAGTCATTGCTCATCCGTGAATAACAAGTTCAGTGAATGATGTATCTGTGCCATTATCCTGTAAGTTAATCGAGTAAGATATATCTTCCTAAATATCAAAATCTATTTATAGGAGACAACCGCTGTATATGTGTGTTTGACCTTCAATTATAGCAGCTTCGATCAATGCGCACCTTTCTTTGTAGGTGTGTGTGTGTGTGTGCGTGCGTTTGTGTATCTTTATATAAGTGCCTGCAACTCCGTGCGCGTATGTGCGATTGAGAGTGTCAGCATTTGTCTATCTGTATAACCGAATATGCCTTCAGCGTTTGATCACTTGCGTGAACCTCTGTCTGAGTGTGCATGTGTCTATTTGTGTGTGTGTGTGTGTGTGTGTGTGTGTGTGTGTGTGTGTGTGTGTGTGTGTGTGTGTGTGTGTTGTACGTGTTTGGGCGTCAATGTTCTAATATGTCTACTATTTGTGTCTCAGCATCGAAATATATGAAAGAAAGCCAGAAAGTTCCGGAGTAACACAGCGGGTCAGACAGCATCAATGGATAACGTGGATAGGTGAGGTTTCGAGTCAGGACCTTTCTTCAGACTGATAGGTGACCTCTCGGGTCGGAACACTTCGTCAGACTAAAGAAATAAACATCTAAATATATGCAGGCAGTGGCGTGGGTGTTAGTGCCCATGTGTGTGTGTTTATTTGTACATGCGTTTGCGTGTGCTCGCGCGCCTGTGCGTGTGCGTGTGTGGGGGGGGGGGGGGGGTGTTTTGTGTGTTATGAGTGCGACTGTATTTATGTCTGTATGTCTCCTCGGTTACTGTATGATATAGTGAACCCCACTGCTAATACTTAGAATAAAGTAATGCAGAGGGAATACTTTTCCACAAAGACTGCACTTACGCTGCCAACAAGTCCAAGTTGACTAAGTCCATGCTGGAAGAGTACCCTATCAATGTAAAACAGAATCACGCCAGTAACGTATTCAATAATAGTCTGTTAGAAACCACACAATGGGCTGTCGCAACACAATATAATCTGGATAACACATCTGTGCTTCTTTTTTGCAAAAAAAGATAACAAATAGCTGAACTTATCAGTTTGGCGAGTGAGTGTCATTCGCTTATCGATACGGAATTAACTTAACATATTCAAGGCACAACTTGCTTTGTCATATCATTCTCCTAGTATGTTATTCTTTCTTGCGCAGTTCCCAAAAGTAAATATAGCTATTAATGAGGTTCAATTGGCATGAGTTCATATCACCATTTTTAGTAAAGTGTAACCTGTTGCTCAGTTTGCGCCATGTTCATTTTCAATGAATAACCTAAAGATCATCTCGGGTAGTTTATCTATAGCATAGGTCAGATCGGCCACAATTGGAACTGTACAACTGTGGAATGCCATCGCATTCGCCCATCTGTGTGCAGTTTAGAATACTTCAATACTTGACGGCTATCTTTTATTAAGAAATTATGGATAATTGTATTTCCAAGGCATTCGTTGACAAACTCATTAAACAAATGACGGACAATAATGAAGGCTGGGTTAGAATCGAATGCAATGTAGCTTTCCATTAAAATCAATGATACAATTTAATTAACGGTAGGGATTTCTAAAATAAGCCACGTGCATTCTAAATTCTCGTGGTTTGAATCAAGACAGAGGTAGGGACTTTTAATTCTTTACAGCGCAGCGTAAGACTGAATAACGTTTTGTAAAGTATAAACTAAGATAATAAGCAGTTGGAGATATAGACCCTTTTTTTGTGAGGGGCGACTCTTTTAAGAGTTCTATGATCTTCGCCCGGTATCAAGTACGCTGTAAGTCGGTGAATTATATACAGCACATCCCACAAAGTCGCTGTTATTCGTTTTTCCTACTTTAATGTATTTTTTGCCTCGAATGCATTTTTAAACGAGGCCGATACAATGCAACAACTGTGGGAGGCAGAAGACGAGCCAGCGTGTGAAGGAAAACGTAGTCTGAGGAAAGGAACAAGACACACGAGCATGTGAGCGTTGGCAGTGTGTAAGTAAGAGTTAGGAAGGGGAGAGCTGTGAATATGGTTGAGTGTGTGAAAGAGAAATCAGATGGTGTGCAAGATGAAGAAAAAAACTGCCATCGGAAAACAATGCATGTGCGTGAAAAGAGAAAACAGCAGGAAAAGAAAGAAAGGGGACAAGCAAGGGAAAGTTAGGGCAAGGCTGTGGGTTTGTGTGTTTAAGAGCGCGGACGTCAGAAAGGGGGAAAGAATGAATTAACTCAACGGACAACAGTCGACACTCATCTAACCTCGCTGTTGTGTAACAGATAATGCATAAAAAGGGAATTAATTATTTCGAGCAAAAATGTGAGATAATATCCGAGATAATAACTTGGTTTGGCTTAAATATGAAATGTTCGTAGCTGAAGATTTTTAGAGTGATCGCATTACTTGTTCAACTAGAATGGCCACTTCGTTGCATCAGCCCTGCTGTTCTCAATTCTTTAACTTGTTTGCGAATTTTGGAAGTATGAAGCATTTTATACATTGCTCAGTGCTGTGTAGATGAATTATATATAATTTAGGCATTTTATATACAACAATATGAAATTAAACTGTTTAACAATAGCACTATAGAATTAAACTCTACAAACTGAACTCATAATTGTCGCTGAAATTTACATCCTGGTAACATCTTTAAATATAAAAGAATATCGGGCACGACTAAGTTCAGACTGTTATCATCATATTATTCCTTCTTCCCTTCAGTTCAGCTTTCTCCGACATCAGGAACGCCTATCAACTGAAAAAGATCACAATCGATGGTATTCACAACGGTTGTTTATTTTATGTCACTTTATGTGTGCCTTTATCCCTTTTGTCCATGGTTAAGTTTTAAATATCTCCACGATTATTTATGCCTGTGCTAGATTATTTGCTGTTGGTGCCCTGTGGTAAATTAATAGAAACATAGAAAATAGGTGCGGGAGGAGGCCATTCGGCCCTTCGAGCCAGCACAGCCATTCATTGTGATCATGGCTGATCGTCCGCTATCAATACCCCCTCATCCTTCTAAACTCCAGTGAATACGTTTTTCCATCTTTCCTCATATGACAGTCCCGCCATCCAAGGGATCAATCTCGTGAACCTACGCCGCACTGGCTCAATCACAAGAATGTCCTTCCTCAAATTAGGAGACCAAAACTGTACACAATACTCCAGATGTGGTCTCACCAGAGCCCTATACAACTGCAGAAGAACCTCTTTACTCCTATACTGAAATCCTCTTGTTATGAAGGCCAACGTTCCATTAGCTTTCTTCACTGCCTGCTGTACCTGTAAGCCAACGTTCAGTGACCGGTGTACAAGGACACCCAGGTCTCGCTGTATCTCCCCCTTACCTAACCTAACCCCATTGAGGTAATATTCTGCCCCCTTGTTTTTGCCACCAAAGTGGATAACCTCACATTTATCGATATTATACTGCATTTGCCAAGCATCTTCCCACTCACTCAACCTGCACAGGTCACCCTGCAACCTCCTAACATCCTCTTCACAGTTCACACTGCCACCCAGCTTTGTGTCATCCGCAAACTTGCTAGTGCTGCTCCTAATTCCCTCTTCCAAATCATTAATATATATGGTAAACAGTTGTGGCCCCAACACCGAGCCTTGTGGCACTCCAGTCGCCACTGCCTGCCATTCTGAAAAGGACCCGTTCACTCCTACTCTTTGCTTCCCGTCTGCCAACCAATTTTCTATCCATGTCAACACCCTACCCCCAATACCATGTTCTCTAATTTTAGTCACCAGTCTCCCGTGTGGGACCTTATCAAACGCTTTCTGAAAGTCTAGATACGCTATATCCACTGGCACCCCTGCATCCATTTTACTTGACACATCCTCATAAAATTCCAGAAGATTAGTCAAGCATGATTTCCCTTTCATAAATCCATGTTGACTTGGACTAATCCTTTTACTGCTATACAAATGCCCCATTATTACCTCTTTAATAATTGACTCCAGCATCTTTCCCACCACCGAAGTCAGGCTAACTGCTTTGTAATCCCCGTTTTCTCTTTCGCTCCTTTCTTGAAAAGTGGGATAACATTAACTATCCTCCAATCCACAGGAACTGATCCTGAATCTATTGAACATTGGAAAATGTTCACCAATGCGTCCACTATTTCTAGAGCCACCTCCCTGTTGAAAGGTGGTGAAAAGCATCAAAACTAGAAACTTTCAAATATAATTGGACATAAGAGCAGCCTTTGGTTAAAATTGTAATATCATTGATGGATGTGATTCCTAAAATAATCCAAAATCCATAAATTCAAGTTTACTTGGAGCTTCCATCACTTTTTGCTGCTCATATTTGTTGCTCTCTGGTGATATTAAATTTGGCCAACTTTAGTGGTAAACACTGGAATGGAACATAATTTACAGGTGTCTTGTTACTGGGGGTGTTGGAGGATTGGGGTTGGTGTTTTGAGGAGACGGGGTTACAGAACTCCCGCGGTATGGACAGCGACCTCTACAGGGCTGAGGCAGCATATCTTTCCTTTTGAACCCAAACTTCAGGAAAGGAAGTTCAATTCTACAGTATCAACAGTAACGAAACAGAGGTACGCGGTAGCAAGTAGGCCGTGCCAGTGCATCGCTTCTAGCGCTTAAAATGCAACTTCGATTAACGGTATAGGTAGTCACCTCCGCTATTAACACTAATAAAATCCTAGTCGATTACTATACGAAACGAGAGCTTTTGAACTAATATATCACAACTGTTACCAAGAAACCGCAATGCACTTCTATGGCGAAAATATTTGCCCCGGTCCATTCGTCATCCTTCGACTCTCACCATCCGAAATTACTTTAAATGCGAGGAGGAGGAGCAGGAGCACGAAAGGTAAAATCGGTATGTTGAATTTTAAAAGGCGACGTGTAATATCCATCTCGTGCCAAAACAACTTATGTGATAACGTCCCCGATGCAGGTAGCTGTTTGGATTTAAAATCAATGATATAACGCGTAATACTGTACTGCGTGGTCGATGTGTGCTCACTTCTCCGCGGTATCCGACCATTAGTTTAATTGCAATTCTATAACATGAATGTATCATTCATACACGACATTTACTTCTGCGTAACTGCATATAATTACTCGGATAGTTCTAATCCAGGCTAGCATGGGAATCTGTAACATACATCTTCCAGCATTATTACGCGAGTAAATGCCATCATGGGTTTACTGGGCTATTGAAAGTGTGGTTAGCATGATTCACTAAAGCGGGTAATTTATAAGAGTTCCCAACAATTACATGATAGAGAGTGCTGTTCGGTGCCACGTTTCGAAAGCGATTGCGATTGATTGCGTTAGTAGATAACATTAATTAGAATATTAGGATGACTAATAGATCTGATTATTAACGTTTGGTTCCCTTCAAAACTAATAGCAGTTTAGAGATACAGCCATCTGATGGTTGTATTTGTGTTTGGAGCATGTGCCTTGTTCTTGTTGATGTCTGTTTGTTATATTTGGAAGGACGTTATAAAATAATCATGTATATGATTACTTTCTAGTTATATATACGAGTGGGTGTTGTGTTCCATGTGCTTTGTGTGCGGAGTTTTTATTTAAGAGGCCGTACTGTCATCCAATGTCCTTGCCTCTACTCTGAAGCGGCACAACATTATTTCCATTCCCTTTACCTTTAGCCTTTTATATATTACCATTCCAAATATGTTTTCTAATCTTCCTTCACGGGATATTTTGGATTACCATTCCACCCGCTATTTCTGATAAGACGTTTCACCTCATTACAGTCAGCCGTGTGTAAATATTCCACATAACCTCTTCCTTCCAGAGTCACTGCACTTTGCATGTAAATATATTGCGCGTATACAGTATAACTTAAACATCATGTGTTCCGTTTGCGCGCATACAGAATATTGCAGTTGACACATGTGCGTACACGATCGGTCCAAATATAAAGAATGGACTACAGTCCGTCTTGGATTAATGCCATGGACATATCTGGAAAGAAGAAGTTATTTTTAGAGGATTACCGAAATTTAGTTCAAACAGCACGTGAAAAACATGACAGACGTTATGGAACCGACAACTCTCCACCCTATCGCTAAAGTGGAAGATTGCTTCGCCACGAATAAAGGATTCATATGAATGTTCTGTCTGTCTGTCTGTCTGTCTGTCTGTCTGTCTGTCTGTCTGTCTGTCTGTCTGTCTGTCTGTCTGTCTGTCTGTCCGTCCGCCCGCCCGCCCGTCAGTCCATCCATCCATCCGTCTCTGTCTGTCTGTCTGTCTGTCCGTCTGTCCGTCCGTCCGTCCGTCCGTCCGTCCGTCCGTCCGTCCGTCCGTCCGTCCGTCCATCCATCCATCCATCTATCTATCTATCTATCTATCTATCTATCTATCTATCTATCTATCTATCTATCTATCTATCTATCTATCTGTCTGTCTGTCTGTCTGTCTGTCTGTCTGTCTGTCTGTCTGTCTGTCTATTTTTCTGTCTATCTGCCTGCCTGTCTGTCTGTCCTTCAGTCTGTCTGTTTGTATGCCTGTGCGCCCATCCAACCATTATGTGCATTAATAGCGCAATCATGTTTTTTTCGGTCCAGGGGGAAAAAAAAGTATTATTTCCTGTCATTAAAATTTTAACACACAAAAAAGTAATACGATATTAGTAAACACATATTATCCTACGTGCTCTATGTTCAATTATATCCATTTGTTATTAAAATCATGTGCATTTGGAAACGATTTTGATTTAAAAGATTGACCGTGTTTTAAGATAAAGCACACATATGATTTAAATATATAAAGTTTCGGGGGCAAGGGTGGTGTAGGGAAGGGATCGGTGTTGAAGTGCACTCTATGGTTCAGTGCAAAATCACAAACATTGCAACACAGGCTAAAAACATGCTTGACTTCATTGGTTGGGACATTGAGTATAAAGGTTGGCATGTCGAACTGCGGTTGTAGAAAACTTTGGTTCCCTAATATTTTAAGCATAGTGTCCATTTCCATCTCTGCATTACAAGAAGTATGTGGAGGCCTTGGAGATTGCACAGAAGAGCCTTAACATTATTTTGCCTGGACTGGAGAGTATTAGGTTTATTTTCTCTGGAGCGTGGGATGCTTAGGGGCAACATAGAAACATAGAAACATAGAAAATAAGTGTAGGAGTAGGCCATTCGGCCCTTCGAGCCTGCACCGCCATTCAATATGATCATGGCTGATCATCCAACTCAGTATCCCTTACCTGCCTTCTCTCCATACCCCCTGATCCCTTTAGCCACAAGGGCCACATCTAACTCCCTCTTAAATATAGCCAATGAACTGGCCTCAACTACCTTCTGTGGCAGAGAATTCCAGAGATTCACCACTCTCTGTGTGAAAAATGTTTTTCTCATCTCGGTCCTAAAAGATTTCCCCCTTATCCTTAAACTGTGACCCCCTTGTCCTGGACTTCCCCAACATAAGGAACAATCTTCCCGCATGTAGCCTGTCCAACCCCTTAAGAATTTTGTAAGTTTCTATAAGATCCCCCCTCAATCTTCTAAATTCTCACGAGTACAAGCCGAGTCTATCCAGTCTTTCTTCATATGAAGTCCTGACATCCCAGGAATCAGTCTGGTGAACCTTCTCTGTACTCCCTCTATGACATGATGGAACTATATAAAATTATGAGAGTCATGGATAGTGTAGGTGATCAGAGTCTTGTTCTCAGAATGGACATAATAGGAGGCATATATTTAACGTGGAAGGGGAAAGTTCAGAGGAGAATCAGGAGGCAGGGCTTTTTACAGGTGGTTGCCTGGAATTCGCGGCCAGTGGAAGTGGTAGAAGCAGATACCATAACAGATACAATTGTAGAAGCATTTAGATACACACGTGAATAGGTAGGGACTGGGATATTACGGACTGGTACAGGAAGATGGGGTTAGTTTTAAATGGCCATCATGGACACTTGCAGCGCCGGAGTCCCGGGTTCGACCCTACTATGGAGTACCTTCTCCCCGTGACCGCGTGGGTTTTCTCCAAGATCTTTGGTTCCCTCCCACACTCCAAAGTTTGTAGGTCAATTGGCTTGGTAAATGGAAATGCCTTCTTGGTAATGCACTGAGAATGCATCAATCATAAAATTCAGAAAAAAAGTCTTGAATTGCATTACCGGCGTCCATTATGCAAAATTCGGCTATTGGTGCAGCGCTTTCTGACGCAAGAACACAACCAATATTACGAACTGGAGCGAATAGGTCTGCGCATTTTCATGTTAAGTTTATGTTTGTATAACATGAGTTGCCATCTTATGGGACCTAATTTAACCCACCACATCTACCTAACGCCTGAGTATTGTATCATTGGACAACCTCATTCAACCTATTCCGCTTGGATAGTTTACAACCCTGCGGTATGAACATTGAACATTCAACATTCTACAGGTGCACGGTAGAGAGCATTCTGAGTGGTTGAATTGTGGCCTGGTTCGGCAACTTGAATGTCCAGGAGCAGAAAATACTACAAAAAGTTGTGACCACTGCCCAGTTCATCACCGGCTTTGACCTCCCCACCATCGAAGGATCTATCGTAGTCGCTGCCTCAAAAAGGCAGCCAAAGTCATCAAATACCCACACCATCCTGGCGACACACTCATTTCACCATTGCCATCAGGAAGAGGGAACAGGAGCCTGAAAACTGTAACGTTCTGGTCAAGAACAGCTTCTTCCCTATAGCCATCAGGCTATTAAACATGGCAACAAATAAGTGTTTTTATAACAAATAAATAAATGTTGTGCTGCAGCAAGTAAGAATTTCATTGTCCCATCCAGGACATATGACAATAAAACACTCTTGATTTTTGACTCTTGAATTATCCAATTTCAAGTAAGTCCCCCAGCCCCAACCTGCCGCGCAGACATTTCTCCCACCATCATATCCAGCCACCACAGTCATCCTGCTCCATTCCCCTCTTCAAGTAATCTCATCTCCCATTCCCGAATATCATATTTCTCATTTATCTCCGATTTTCCTTCTCTCCTGTCCCTTTATATCCCCATCCCTCCCTCCAGTTTTGCATTTCACCCCACTTCTCTCCTTACATGATACCCTTTTGCCTTCTTTTCATCTCTAGTCACTGTCAATGGAGTGAATGACATTTCTCCATCTGGCAATCGCCTCTCTTCCATCTATCTGTTGACCACTTTCCAGGCTTTGCCACAACTCCATCTCGGTATTCTTGTGCCCCTTACCCCAAATTGTCTCAAGAAGTATCCCAAGTGCCCCCCCCCCCCCCCCCATCCACACACACACACACACACACACACATGTGCTTAATGCGCTGAATTCCCCAAGCATGTTTTAAGATCACAAGTAAGGTCATAAGATCATAAGTGATATGAGTAGAATGAAGCCATTCGGCCCAACAAGTTTACTCCGCCATTCAATCATGGCACATCTCTCCCTCCTAATCCCATTCTCCTGCCTTCACCCCATAACCTCTGATGCCCGTACTAATCAAGAATCTATCTATCTCGGCCTTAAATATATCCACATACTTTGCCTCCACAGCCTTCTGGCAAAGAATTCGATAGATTCACCACACTTTGACTAAATAACTTCCTCCTCATCTCCTTCCTAAAAGAACATCCTTTAATTCTAAGGCTATGGCCTCCAGTCCTAGACTCTCCTACTCATGGAAACATCATCTCCACATCCGCTCTATCCAAGCCTTTCATTATTTTCAGCTCAAGATTCCAGCATCTGCAATTTTTCTTGTCCTGTCGCACCATTTGGGCATAGGAATACTGTGAATATCAAGCAATGAAACATTATAAATCTTAAAGCTTGGGCATATACTGTGCCCTCCATAATGTTTGGGCCAAACACCCACCATTTATTTATTTGCCTCCGTACTCCATAATTTGATATTTGTAATAGAAAAAAAATCATGTGTGGTCAAAGTGCACTGTCAGATTTTAATAACGGTCATTTTTATACATTGTGGTTTCACTATGTAGAAATGACAGTAGTGTTTATACATAGTCCCCCCATTTCAGGGCACCATAATGTTTGGGACACAGCAATGTAATGAAAATGTAAGTAGTCATGTTTAGTATTTTGTTGCATATCCTTTGCATGCAATGACAAATCAAGTGTCAATAGCCAAGAGTGTTTTATTGTCATATGTCCCAGATAGGACAATGAAATTCTTGCTTGCTGCAGCACAACAGAATACACAATACAACAGGCTGCTTGAAGTCTGTTGATGCTCTGCCAGGCCTGTATTTCAGCCATCTTTAGCTTGTGCTTGTTTTGGGGGCTAGTACACTCAGTTTTCTCTTCAGCATATGAAAGGCATGCTCAATTGAATTCAGATCGGGCGATTGACTTGGCCATTCAAAAATTTACCATTTTTTTAGCTTTGTTGCTTTGGCAGTATGTTTGGGATCATTGTGGGACAAGCTAGATGCAGGAAAAATGTTCCCAATGTTGGGTGAGTCCAGAACCAGGGGTCACAGTCTTAGAATAAAGAATAAGACAGAGCTGAGAAAAAACATTTTTACCCAGAGAGTTGTGAATTTATGGAATTCCCTGCCACAGAGGGCAGTGGAGGCCAAATCACTGGATGGATTTAAGAGAGAGTTGGATAGAGCTCTAGGGGATAGTGGAGTGAGTCAAGGGATATGGGGAGAAGGCAGGCACGGGTTATTGATAGCGGACGATCAGCCATGATCATATTGAATGACGGTGCTGGCTCGAAGGGCTGAATGGCCTCTTCTTGCACCTATTTTCTATGTTTCTATGTTTCTATAACAAATGTCTTGTTGTAGAATGGACCACCGGACAATGGGTTTTGAGGCATTTGTTTGAACTTGAGCAGATAGGATGTGTGTATACGCTTCAGAAATAAATATGTTACTGCCATCAGCAGTTGTATCATCAATGAAGATAAGTGACCCAGTACCTTTAGCTGCCATACATGCCCAGGCCATATCACCCCCACCACCATGTTTCACAGATGTGGTGGTATGCTTTGGATCTTGGGTAGTTCCTTCTCTCCTCCATACTTTGTTCTTGCCATCCTTCTGATATAAGTTAATCTTCGTCTCATCTGTCCACAAGACGTTTTTTTTTTCGGAACTGTGGTTGCTCTTTAAGTACTTCTTGGCAAACTGTAACCTGGCTATTTTCTTTTTGCAGCTAACCAATGATTTGCATCTTGAAGTGTAGCCTCTGTTTTTCTGTTCATGAAGTCTTCTGCAGACAGCGGTCATTGACAAATCCACACCTGACTCCTGAACAGTGTTTCTGATCTGTCGGGCAGGTGGTTGGGGATTTTTCTTTATTATAGAGATTATTTTTTCTGTCATCAGCTGTGGAGATCTTCCTTGGCCTGCCAGTCGCGTGCGATTAGTAAGCTCAGCAGTGCTATCTTTCTTCTTAATAATGTTCCAAAAAGTTCATTTTGGTAAGCCTAAGATTTGGCTTATGTCTCTAACAGTTTTATTCTCGTTTCTCAGTCTCATAATGGCTTATTTGACTTTCATATTGTTAAACGACAATAAATTTTTCTAAAGGTGATGGAAAGACTGGAGGAAAGACGAGGTGCTGAGAGCTCTCTTATACCTTCATTAAGGAGGCATTTAAACACACCTGAGCAATTACAAACACCTGTGAAGCCATGTGTCCCAAACATTACGGTGCCATGAAATGGAGGGCTATGTATAAACACAGCTGTAATTTCTACATGGTGAAACCAAAATGTATAAAATACCCTTTAATAAAATCTGACAATGTGCACTTTAACCACATGTTATTTATTTCTATTACAAATCACAAATTGTGGAATGCAGAGGCAAATAAATAAATGATGGGTCTTTGTCCCAATCATTATGGAAGGCACTGTAAATTGGCGATGAACTTTAACATCGACAAATATGAGGTTGATGTTTGATAGAAGCACGGTCCGGACTTTAGAAAATAAAGGGCCTGTCCCACTTATGCGACATTTACAGGCGAATGCTGGCACCTGTAATTCAGCGGCGACCAGAAAGACGCTACGACTCTTTGGCGACCTCTTAAGACCATACAGGTGACCACTGGCGACAGCCTGTATGGTCGTGAGAGGTCTCCTATGGTCGTAAGAGGTCTCCAAAGCATCTTTCTGGTCGCCGCCTATCACAGGCGACCTATCACGGGAGCAGTCGCCTGTAAAGGTCGCGTAAGTGGGACAGACCTTTTTAGAAACTAAATTGGAAAGAAGAGGAAATGAATATCTGTTAAAAAAAAACCATTAGTAACCATTACGCAAATCGGCAAAGCAATGAAAAATGCAAACAAGCTGCTGGAATTTATTTACATCAAAGAGAATACAAAATGACTGAACTTCCGCGTGCAGGAATCTCGCCAGGTTGCACCAGCATATGCCCACGTAAAAGAAGGACCTGGACGCATTCGGAAAAAAAACACAAAAGAGATTTGTAAGAGATGCAGCAAATTAGTGATCATAGTTTCAGAAAAAAAAGAAGTGGAAATGAGCTAATAAAGATCTGTGAATTCCTGTAAGTAAATTCCAAGCGGCAAGTGGAAGGAGCATTTTCGCAGTGGCATGGAAACTAAAGCATTGGTCGGTGAAAGGAAACTGCTCCTAACTCATCTTATGCACAGTGTCAACTTGTTATCGAAGCATTTGGTTAAGATAAACAATTTGCATGTTTTAAAAGAAAGCCAGTCAAGTACATGAGAGAAAGCTAGACATTGCCAAGCATTAGATCAAATAGGAGGTCAGATAAAGTCATACAAAAGTAATTACAGCTGCGGACCGGCTGAGTTACGTTTCCATTTCAGTATTGTATATTGTATATAAATCTATGAAAGGTTAGATAATAAATGTTGATAATGGCTATTAATTAGGATTTTTATTTGGTTAATAACCAACTTTGGCTTATAGTAGAAAATAACAAGTAGAATTTAATCAAGAGAGATGTGTAAGAAGGAACTGCAGATGCTGGTTTAAACCGTAGATAAACACAAAGAGCTGGAGTAACTCAGAGGGACGGACAGCATACCTGGAGAGAAGGAGTGGGTGACGTTTCGGGTCGAAGCCCTTCAAGGGTCTCGACCCGAAACGCCACGCATTCCCTCTCTCCAGAGATGCTGCCTGTCCCGCTGCCTGTCCCGCTGAGTTACTCCAGCTTTTTGTGTCTATCTTAATCAAGAGAGATACCGAAATGGCAGAGATGCAAGAAAATAGCCAATAACCGGAAGAATATTGAGTAAATTGTAGGAACAATCCGACCTCGACATGTATGTCCACATGTCCGTAGCAGGTCAAGCCATTAATGTAGTTAAAGGGGCATGCGGGATGTTTATTTGTATCAGCCGACCTATATGATACATGCAGACACGTAATGCTACGGCTATATACAACTGACTACATCTGGTGTCCGTATACATTTCTGGTTACCACGCTACAGGAAAGAAGTGTGGAGAATACATTGTGAGGCCTAGAGATATGTAATTATCAGAAAAGCTGGAATTGGTTAATTTGGAAGTCTGGGGAAACTTAAGTGAGATGCAAAAGCTACGAGAGAGCCAGATAAAGTCAATAGGACGGACTTATTTCTCAAGGCAAGGGCAGGGGCATGGAAAGCCTGGAAACACTGATGTCGATGAATTACGAGAAGAATTAGCGGAAAGACTAAGATGTTTTTGTACTAGAAGGTGGGTTCAGTCCGGTGGGCAATTGTCTGAAATGGGGATAAATTCGAAAGACTCATAGCATTTGAAGAAAACTTGAAAATGCACTTGGAACCATGACCCGTAGTACCAGGGGTCTATCACCAGACGTTGCCTTCAGGTTGGGCAGTTCTCGAACTACATGCTGGACCAAATGTAACCCCCCCCCCCCCCCCCCCCAAATCACCAACCACAACTTTCTGAGTCATGATTTCCGTATGATTCAATTAGTCCATAGCTGGAGTTATAGTTGAAAGATAAATGGTCAAAGTAAATAAACGGCTGCATAAGTCTGTCGAAGCAAAACTGTACCGTCCAGGTTCAGGAGCAAGCTTCTTCCCTCCAGCCATCAGACTAATAAACAAAACAACCTTCAAATATGCTCCGAACTACATTGACTTTGAGGCATTATCTTTTGTGCCTTTGCACTATATTGTTTGTTTACACACGCACACACACGCACATGGTATATATGTATATATATATATTCTGAACTTTGCGCTACTACAGGTAAGAATCGGAAGAGTTGGATTTTGCTCTTAAGCCAGTCAAGGGAATCAAGGGATATGGGGGGAAAGCCGGAAAGGGGTACTGATTTTGGATGATTAGCCATGATCATATTGAATGGCGGTGCTGGCTCCAAGGGCCGAATGGCCTACTCCTACACCTATTTTCTATGTTTCTAATTCCACTGTTCCGTTTCGGGGCATATGGCAGTAAAACACTCTTGACTATTTACTTTTTCTAATTGGGGACTAATTAAAGTGCACAAATGCGTGGACATAAACTTACAACCTTTCAGTAAATCAGTTCATGAGCCATTTTTGAAATTTGACTTCGACTGACAATTATGTAAAAGCAAGCCGCTTTCAGTGATGTTATCACCGTTTATGCATAAACTGGCGTCTTGGAATTTGTAATATACGTCCCAATGTGTTCATATAACTCCCGCGAATGCACGGGGAGAAATGATAGCAATATGATTTAAGGTACTGTCCACTCACTGTACGGGTCAAAGGTTATCTTAAAATCAAGTTCAAATATTAAACGGAAATATTTTGATGACATTGGCAAAAGGAATTATTGATATTGATACGAGAACAAGTGACAGGGGTAAAAACAAATCTGATTATTTCCCTCACTAATTAGAACACGCACATTTTGCCATTTCATGCAACAGTCTAAAAGTTCAAACCTGTAGCAACTCGCTGTTGTTCATATGCCGGAAAGAAACAAGGCACCAGCTTTATAATTAACACGCATCATACGCTGTTAGATAATTGAGGCATTTATTTTTTCAATAAAATTTCCACATAAAGCCAAATATGTACTTTATTTACCATTATTATTTTGAACTACGTCATAATATGTTTTATGATGAAAAATTGGAAATGAATGAACTGGAAAATAGGTTGCCAACATTATCATATCCTTTTGATAATACTGATGAATGCTAAGCATGGCTTCCCAGTGACCCATTGCGTTTGTGTCTGATTTGAAAAGCCTTGTTCTTCGATATGCTTACAGATCCTGTGCAGTGAACTCAAGTAACGCTGAATCTTGGACGAATGATAACTTATACATTCGAATATACGTTTACACAGTGAAATTGGTCCCATCCCAATAATTATCCGGTAAAGATAATCTTCCTTTCCCTCCGGAAATCGCCCACCGTTACTGGGTTTAATTAAATGCGTAATCTAACTGCAGTGAAAACAATTAAAAACAACGGCTAATTCAACTGGTATTTAACCTATCGATTATTAACGTTGATTATTGCAGCAAAGACTATATAGCATATATCATATAACCTTTGTTCCAATATCTGACTGTAACGTTCAAGTCACAAGCGAGGGAAATAATAATCTGTCTCATCGTGTGAATGGTTAAGTGATACCGAAGACAAATCTATAATGTATTCAAATCTTTTAATATGTCGCTACGTAGAGTAGTAATTTACACAAGAATGCAATGGCAAACCACAGACAATTGTTATCAGGTGTTGTACTAAGTGGAATATAATTAGTTCGATACTTGTCATAATTCGTCATACAAATACTTGGCAACTATTGTAAACAAAACTCGCAGTTTCAATGATCCACTGTTTAACTTTAAAACAGTTGATGGAAAACGCAGTGGGAGGGGAAGATACCAATTCACAATTTCTGTCACTACTTTTACAGGACGTTTCTCCTTTTAGATTTCACACATATATTGTGCAAGATGGGTCATGCTACTGGTGCTGCGGTGATCACTAACCAAGGGGATAGATTCCCCAAACGGACTTAGTCTCATATATGTTTTATTTTTGGGTTTAAATTAAAGTGGGTATTAATTGTCCTTTTGTGCTACAAAAATCGTCATCTCTGCCTTTTGAATAAAACCCAGCCAATGTATCGGAAAACAAGTTGAAGAGACTGTTGTCACGATTGTAATTGTATACTGTCACGCACAGGCAGTTGGATTCATAAATGACAGATGTAACCAAACAATGGTTGTAACTATAACAATAAAGCATTATGCCATCGTTCTGCTCACATTGAGATAGTTACTGGTAAGCACTTCAGGTTTATTCAGCGGCCTTTCTTTCCATGGGAGAATTGTGATCTCTGGCGCTGTACAGTTCGAAGTTTGCGAATAAGTTGGTCAAAAGGAACATGCGATGCATTTATCACAGTATTGCTAAGTACTCTCTTTGCATTATAGTTGGAAACATACAAACTGGGTAATAACTGAAAATATTGATAATTAAAGAAAATTATGCCCAGTATGATTAATATCCTTGGTCGGAAATTGTACTATGAATGATCGTGTTCAGTTATACTATAAATGAACAGGTTTCAGTTATTACATGGAAAAGCCCTGTAAGGTTACCAGTCTCGGATGTGGGATGGATATGCCAATTATTGGTTAAATAAAATACATTATGCTACCGCAGCGGAAGCATGCGCTGTAACTTTGAACATGTTACTACGTTAGCAAATTGATCTTTTGGAGAAGAATATTGTATTGCCAAAGCCTCCTAAAATTGAGATCCTATTTTCTCATTCATTTATTCGTATTAATATTATTATTTAGTGAAGTGGCACGATAATCCTCTAACATTAAAACCTTGCGCTTGAGCGACTCATCTGTTGAGTGCAATGCAGGCGATGGAAATCAATGTATCTGCTGCAGGCTAGGCTAATGGATTAGAATTAGTCTATAGTGTAGAGTGTTCGATAGCATGGGGGATGGTGATTCTTGAACCGGGATTGTGTAGCTCCCGTTTATCTATAACAAGCTGTTCGTAATCCAAATAAAGTAATCATCACCAGCATGAAAAGTTCCGGCAGCATTATTTCCTTACTGTAAGGAGATAGTTCTCAGACGCACAAATTAATGAAGGCGCTCAGCTAGTGAAACGGGAACTGATTTGGCAAATTGTTCTTTCATCATCTGTCAGCGGCTTTTTTGGAATAAAACAACATTAAAAGAAACCTTTTATCCTCACTTCGCTCTCCCTCGGGGAGCGCTATACATTTGTTTCGAATAATTTACTTTAAGATTTCAAAAGACTAATTGATTTTTAAGTGCTAACTCAGTGGGGGGAAAAGCACAATGCCATACGCCAAAAGCAAGCAATTGGCAATCGAAAGGTTACCTGAATTTCATGGCAATCGAGGGTTTTTATTCGGGAGAACTCAAGATGGGCATCTGCTTAGAGCCGCTCGAGGGACCGATTATGTAGAGGCAGTTAAGTCAACTTTTTTTGACTAAAGCAGATTGAAATGTCAAGCCGACTGACCAATGAGCCATGATAGCACCATATGATATTATATTGTGTTGAACTGGATTCAGTGCTTTTATTCATGTAACTAATTCGTTTTGACACATACACACATAACCCGGTAGCAGGAAGCCCGGCGTTCACCCTTCACCCTGTCCGCCTCCCAATAACTTCACCACCACCCCTCTCCCCCACCCCCACCACCCATCGCCACACAAAAAAAAAACGCTACTAAATTTCTGGGCTCGGACTCACATCTTTGTTCAATTCATTAGAAGTAACGAGTTGACATAAGGTAAATCGGCGGTAAGGCGCCTTTATTTCTTGTCTATAGGGCGACCTCATTAAATATCGCTAACAAGGCGTGCAAATCCCCTGATTGGACAGACGTCGTGTAACGCTCTGCCCCTTGCAGGATATACACTTAATGAAGGCAACGGGAACAGTGACGGACAATAATTTGCAAATACACCAACTAAATGAGTGAGAGTTTGCAACCGTATCATTTGAAACCTCTTTCCATTTTCAACACAAACTGCACATATTTTCTGAGGTTGATAGCAAATACGATTGTAAAAAGCAACGGATCCTTCTAATCTATCAGAATCTTATTGTCCATATTCTGAAATGATATAAACATATTAAAATCCACAGCGTAAGGGGCTTGGTCATCAATGTTTATTTTAAATAAAAGTTTACAGCGAGCCTTCCCCAGACGCTTGATTATTAAAATTGCCCGGTATTTGTTTAACATATCGCAATTATAAGAACAAACTTTTAAAAAGATTGGTGATTTCAGCAAATGCATCGGACATCCGCTGCTGCTGATTGCGCTTCAATTTGTAAAGTCTCATCTTTGTTGTGAAATTCCCTCCGTGAGCTCATTCCCTCCCGAGATCTGTCGACTTTTGACTTTGGGAGTCTCGAAATATCTGCGTCTCAGCATTTCTGACCCTTTGGACGTTCCCACTGCATCACTGGAAGACGCGCCCTTTCCACTTCCAGAACTTAAACTCCGGAATCGCCCTGTCTCCCGAAAAACACTTCCTCGTTCCTTTGCTTCTCTGTAGAAACTGATTGACCAGGTTTTGCGACATTTCCCCTAATACCCCTCTATGCGTCTCTTTGGTTATATTGAGTGAGTAGGAAATCGAGTTGCGTTTATGGGGCCGGATAAAAGTAATGTTCGTGTGAGGATTGTAGTTGGTGAGGGAAAAAAAACGTTAGTCGGCTTTGCATCGTGCTGTGGCAATAGGGTTAAAACTTAAGCGGTGTCTTTTCAGCCCAGTTCTGCGAGCGGGACTTCAAAATTGAGACTTATTTCGCGCAGGTCCTAACATAAAGCGGTTAATCGGCGGAATCTTATCGTAATCGCAATGATACCGGCGTAGAGTTGGCTGAGAAGGGAGAATGCTCCTTATTTCCTAATAAATGGCTGATTTTTGTTTAAATGTCCATGAACGACCATGAGTTGCTGTAACCTATTAGTTTTACTTTATAATACTTTCCGCCTCATATTACAAAGACTGGACAAGCAACAATGGAATATGTTTATTTAGGCGGCACACTCGCGGGTTATGATAAATTATAACAAAATATTTCATCTTTAAACATCCAATTAATATAATATTCAATTAATCAATATAACCTGCATTTGATTTTATTGTGCATTCAAATTAGTCGTATGGTTTTCTAGGTGATAAGTCAAGTGTACTGGAATTTGATTTTAGGCGGAATTTAAATTTTCCATTTTATGGCTTTTTCCACCTGGTTGTAATTGTCTTTCATTGAGTTGTAACCGCTTGCATTGAAATGATTGAAAGTCCAAACGCTACCCTGATTTATCCGTGATAAAACCAGATGAAAGCCAGACGCTGTAGCTTTACAAGTGCACCGATACCAAAAAATGATTATTAGTGAAAAGAAGCCATACAGTTAAGTTAAATGGTTAATCCACGACCCAGTGCGAACATATCAGACACAGTACAATTCATGATGTATGCAAAACTAAAAATGAATCATAAAAGTAATATATTTCAGCCCCGAGGATCAATGGCACACGTTCAGGCAATAAATGAATCTGAGCTGCCTTGGTATTGAAAATAGCGTTAAGGGATGCAGGTCCAGTGAAGCTCACATTTAACCAGCCACCTTAAAGATACAAGGTCAATGCAAGAGGAAGGAATAAAGGAAACAGTAGTGGAGGATACAAAACAAACGGAAAATTTAACAGGCAACACAAAACAAACAGAACAAAAGCCAAATTAATGCACCTAACTGTATTTGCGACACCAGGACCGGCAACAGTGGCATGACCACACCAAAGATATAAAATAATCAATTCGCCAATTGCACCCCGTGAAATAGGTAACAAGTCGACGGTCCCACGTTGGTTTAACAAAAATAAAACACTATAGAAAGTTCATTTTTAAATCATTATAGCGTAATCATTCTACCCTCTGCCAACAGATTGAACTAATTATATTCATAACGTTATTAAATAAATAATGATTCAACAGTATTTTGAAGTACTCGTACTTCCTCACCTCTTTACGGGTGATTAAACAGCGCTGGAGTTTCCACGTTAAGCGATAACCGGGTTACTGGTTCTTCAACTTCAGTCATATGCTGTATTGTTTGATGTTATGAAAAGTGGAAACCGGCAAGACACAGTGACGGCTACAAAAACTTAAAATATTTGCAATTAAATAGAAACTTACAGGGAATTAATGCAAGGCATCTCCCGGGAGAATCCTGGATGTAGTAATCACCTCTTTCGGATGCCGGTCTATTACTTTGTCTAATTGCAGAATGTCTTCATATTTGTGAAACTTTAATGTCTCTTTCTAGTTGGGAGGTTACAGTTACTTTGAGCTGGACAGGACTCAGAGCTTTCAATGAAGCTCGTTCATTGACGGTCGCCGCTACAAACAGAAGCGGCCAGCTGCCGTCATTAAAAAGCGATTTACACCCAGTACTCTGCACACAAAGATTGGGCGAATAATTATGTGCTTGTAGCTTTATGAATGTGTCTCTGGATGGGCTCTGACAAGCAAGTAGTTCTCCGTTTTATTCTTAACACCTGCAAATGTATACATTATATATAGAAAAAAAATCTATACGTTTTTTAAAAACTTTTTGACAGTTGCACAGAACAAAAAAAATAATAATAATACCACCTACCATTTACAATGATTAATGTTGAGGTGTGTTGCCGGTATTTCGTGAGACTGCTCGATAGCATGTACAAGGAAACCTTTGCCTTTTTAAGGCGCTCTCCTTCAGCGGGCGGAAAAGCGCTTCCCATGTGCCTAAAACAAACACGCAAATAAATAAATAAACAAATGCGGACTACTCTCGCACCTCACATGGTTAATCTGCGGGGATAATAATCCAACATTTTAGAAACATTTCGCCAAACATTCTTTCCCCACCCTTTTGTTTTGTGAAGCAATGAACGAAAATTAAAGTGATTACACAAATATACATTATGCTGCTCTGAGCTCCCTATCCTCTTGTGTTGTGGCTGAATGAAACGATTTAGAGTATTTAAATGGGCGTTGATGATACTTTTTAATAGAAATCTGCAGCAAATGTGTAATACAGCATCGCTGTTTCCAGTTGAACAACCTTCCCAACCGGATCTATTCATGTGCCACTTGGAATTAGTTCATGCGGATTGCCCGATGACAGGAGCGCA
Organism: Okamejei kenojei; assembly: GCA_035221665.1. Lineage (NCBI taxonomy): Eukaryota > Metazoa > Chordata > Chondrichthyes > Rajiformes > Rajidae > Okamejei > Okamejei kenojei. Next base: position 59,897,570 of record CM069138.1, read on the forward strand.
AACAGTTTGCAGTCCACTGCCATACCCATACCACCCATTAGCGTTATTATCTTTGTGCAACGCAAATTCGCTCTGTTCCCTTTTTTCCCCTACAAAAAACGGCAATATCTTTTCCTTTCCATTTGAGTTTGGAAAGTAGATCGTGCCATTAGCGTACACCTCTCGTTTCCTCCGATCTGCTTTGGAATGTGGAAGAGAACTTAAAAAAAGTTTTGAATTCCTCAATGATTTTTTCCCCCGTAGAAAGGCGGCTTAGGATAATTATTTCAGCTTTATTGAAAGCAGATTAGTTGAAGTCTGGATGCTGCGTTTCAATACGCGTTGTACAATCCGGTACAATGTCCGTATTGTTCGCTACTGTGTGTGAACCCATTGAAAATATACACTTTTTAACACCAAGTAAAGTCCTGTCCAAATATACACAGTAAGGCTGGAAAGACATCCATGACCCGTACAAATCTTTGTAAATCACACTTCCATAGTTACAGAAGCCAAACAAAAGAGCCAACAGCTCAAGATGCTGATTAAACCCTTCTTAAAGGCAAACATACCTAATCATAAAATATAGTGGGACGGCACCGATGGCCAATAGAACGTCTGGCGCTGGTACCGATCGAATAATAGCTTTAAAACATAAACCATGATTTCAACAACTACAAGCCAATGATTAAATATGACTTTGTTTTTGTTCTAATACAGCGTGTTACGTCTACCTGCGAACTATCCACATCCGTTCCATGGACTCCCACATAACCCTATCTGCGCGAAGTCCTTTACACAAGCTTCAATGATCCATGCTCAATGTACAGTATCATTATTTGCAGGATCCAAAAAAAACCCGGCTTCGGGTTGGCAGTTACGCTATTAATTAAGAGTTGCGAGCACCAGGAAAGCGCGATGCTAAAGGCAGATTAAAACATACCCTTTCTAGATATAGAGCCATGACATAAACATGGGTCTAATGATCTCATTTTTCTTTTATTCCCCAGTACTATAAATGCTCATACCAGCAGAATGAAATGAAACTACGTGCAAATCATGTGTAAACTGTCCCACTTAGGAGCCCTCTATTCCAGCCAACACCACAGGCTCTCCCATTTTCTCTCCCCCCCCCCTATCTTCCAGACTTAAGGAGAATTGTAACGATCGCAGTAATATTTTCACCCTCTAATCACTCGTCCCATTCAGGAATATGTGCGCGGCGAGGCTTTCACATGTGAACTTTTGGAGAGGTAGGTGGGCGATGTGGAGATGTATTTCAGATAACCCCTGCACAGCCCCGAAGTGGTGGATGCCTCTACGTTCCGCTGGTTGATTGGCACGCTTGACAGTGATAGACAGCGACGCCATGGCGACGGCACAACGACACTGCAAGACCCAATAGAAAAAGCGAAAAAAAACACCGGCGCTCCACACAGTATTTTGGGGATATAATATGAGGGAGTGTGACATTAGTCGATTTCGTTGCATCTGACACGTTTTTGTGCTTTTTCAAATCATCAGGCCAGTCCATGGTGTTCAGGTCGCAGCTAGAGCTGTACAGCGCTCTGCCTCTCCTGCCAAACTCAACCGAGAGCGCTTTTCTCTTCCTAGCCAGCTCCCAGCCCCAAGAAGAGTTGTCAATGTTCCAGCTACCGACCATCAATTTCACTCCGGAGCAAGTGGCCAGCGTTTGCGAGACGCTGGAGGAAACGGGAGACATCGAAAGATTGGGACGTTTCCTTTGGTCTTTACCTGTGGCGCCGGGGGCATGCGAGGCAATCAACAAACACGAGTCGATCCTCAGAGCCCGGGCGGTTGTAGCCTTCCACACGGGTAACTTCCGAGACTTGTACCACATCCTGGAGAACCACAAGTTCACCAAGGAATCGCACGGCAAGCTGCAGGCGATGTGGCTCGAAGCGCACTACCAAGAGGCCGAGAAATTGAGGGGTCGCCCACTGGGGCCGGTCGATAAGTACCGCGTCCGCAAGAAGTTTCCCTTGCCCCGGACCATCTGGGACGGCGAGCAGAAAACGCACTGTTTCAAAGAGAGGACCCGCAGCTTGTTGCGAGAATGGTACTTGCAGGACCCATACCCAAACCCTTCCAAAAAAAGGGAACTGGCCCAGGCAACCGGCCTCACGCCGACTCAAGTAGGGAACTGGTTTAAAAACCGTAGGCAGAGAGACAGAGCGGCCGCCGCCAAAAACAGGTTCGTGGTTTCCTTCCAGGTTACCCTGTTCCCAGCGCGTCAAATTAACATTTAAATACTGTTTCAGGGACACAGCAAGTGATCAGTAAATCACGATAAATAGCCTTCGAAGACATACCTTATTTTTTAAGTACCTGAATGTTTGCAACTTTTTTCATAGGCCGGGGCAAAATGGGATCACAAGCTAAACTTTTCTAATCAGTTTGGTCAATAAATAAACTTACTAATTGATTCAGGAAGAAGTTACCGAATGATTTGGAGCAATAATTAATTAGAAATTGTAAAACAACTAGCGACACTGGTACCTCGGGATTGACAACAAAAATATACCAATAATAGCCAAATGCGATTTCACTAAAAATAAACGACTTGAGGGTTTCAGTTTAAAATATTGCTCATTGTAGTTGGATAAGATAATCGTAATTAATCATAAAATTCACCGCAAACATTTTTTTACTGATGTCCGTGTCCTTGTAGTAAAACATAACACATACATTTAGAGAGGGCGTCATGAAAATAAATGAGTTTCTTCTGATTCAGAACCACAACGCGCGTCACGTCATCTGGTTGGTTTTGTGCAAAAATAAATACATTTAGAGTATGGAAGGGTGGAACTGGAAGAGAATGTGGAATTGTAGCTTCCCGAAGAATGCGGTACTTTCTAAAAAGTGAACGGATACACAAAGCAGCGACTGCCCATTTCGAAAGTAAGATAACACAATTGAAGTGAGATAAAATAAAGGGTAAACTGATTCAGAAAGATTAAAAAACACAGGGCATTTTATAGCGTGATATCCGAAATCCTATCAGTATGTTGTCACATGCTGCAACACAATCGGCTCCCTTGTTCTGGATAAATTGACAGAAATATAGGCAGGGTGACATTATTTTCCTAGCAGTTAATGGGAACCTACTCAATATTATAAACAAGATATTTGCTTTTTCAGCAAAACAAAGAATGTGTACTTGGTGGGCATTCAAATGAATGTAGGGCATTATTTGATTTGATGACTATAGCAATATTTTTATCCAAAATAAACTCATTATATTTGCCTTGCTAACCTTCAATGTCCTTCTAAGCACTTCCAGTTGACATTATAAATATTAATTACTGAAAGGGTGCATAGTAAACACTGGATTTAGGCATATCTTGAAATATAATTTAAGCGTGTGGCTTTCCATAATGAAAACAAACACGACCACTTACAATTTTAGCTTTCGAGAAACACGTCCATGATCAACTTGACAATGAAACTAAGGATAACTTTTAAAGCACAATGGACTGCAACTGTTTACAACAAAGTGCATTTTGTTGGTGAGCATCATGTTAGTTGAAATCGGCAAGCGAATTGTAATCTAATAATTTAATGCTCGAATTGGGAAGATTTTACTAACTTCTAACTAAGATTTCAGTCCGACGTATTTTCGTTAAAAGATTATTTAAAACATAATTTTAAAACACCGAACTGCATGGTTTTTCAGCAGCGCCGTTTTTAAGTAATTTTGTAAATATGTACATCCCTTGGATTTCGCATCTTATCATATTGCCTGATTATGCTCTTATTTGTCTTTCGCCCACTTTTTTACTTTACTGTTTGACCCGCATAGGCTGCAACATCAGGCAGTCGGACAGAGTGGGGTTTGTACGCTATCGGAGGCGGGCTGCACTGCTCACAGCGCGGCGGAATCTCCGTCCACAGCCGCCAGCCCTACCACCAGCGTGTCCAGCATGACAGAGCGAGCCGAGACGGCCACGTCCATCCTATCGGTAACCTCCAGCGACAGTGAATGTGATGTATGATACAAAAGAGAGAGAAAGAGAGAGAGAGAGACAAACTCGTAATGCATTCACAGAGGAATATGGACCTGAGATGTAAGACAACATTAAAAAAAAAACAATTTAATGACAATTTTTAAAAGACAGAGATAAAACAGATTCGTGAAGAAAAGAAAGTGACCGAACAGTAAAAGGACGAGCACATCTGATCCAGCGTTTTCCATGGAGGCCCCCGTATTGCATGATGTATTTTATATCTGAGGAAATAATAATCTACATTAATATTTTTTACAAGGAACTGCAATGAAGAGGGAATGAGAGAATTTTCGTCGCCTTTGTTGCTCTCTATAGTCCGAGTGCTGGTCAGACCCCCCGAAGCCAAGCTGCAATCGTTTTTTCTGTTCTGCAGACAATCATTTTTCGTAAGCACCTTTTTCTACACTTCTGTTACTGCCTATGTGGGTACTGGTTATGTGAAAGAATAGTTATGACTGTAACAGATTTTTATTTTTATTTCAAAATTTTATATGAATTATGTATATCTAATGACGCGATCATCCTCCCAGTTTGTAATATATGTGTAGAAATGCCTGTATATGAAATGCTTCTGTTTCTCCTTCTTTCTCTATCTCTCTGGATCACAGACTCAGTGTTTTTATGCATATTGTGTGAAGCGTCTGACGAAAGTGCTAGGTTCTCTACAAAATGGGTGGTTGGGGTAAAGCCCAGCTGGATAGATCTGTTGCGATGTAACTTTATGCAAAGTGCTATTTTGGGTATTTTCAGTCAGAATGAAGTTATATTATATCACTCCCCTTCATGTTGGGCGCTTATCAGTCACTGTTTCTTCAACTGCGTGTTTATCTATATGTAAAAAAAACCTTTCTAACTCAAAATATAGTATTCCGTTTTCTTATACCTGCTGGCTTGTCGTGTCTTTCTCTTCAAAGTATTTTAATGGTTCGAAATACTTATCCGTAGACATTTAGTAAACGGCTCATCGTGTTCGCTGAGACGCCAGAGCGGAAAACAAGACCTATTTGTCTTTTTTTTTGCTGATTTTTTTAAATCGAAGTTTTTAACGTTATAAAGGTTAACATCACGCATTTACGTAATTTCTGTATTTGTGTCATTTCAAAGATCAGGGGGAAAGAAAGCTACACGTGCGTTTTTCCCCATCGGTAGACTATTTCCACAAAGTAACCACATCCGAGGAACATGTTTTCAGCAATTGATATAGACTAATTATACAAGAAATGTGGGTTGAGACACTAACTTCCTCCTATTTATGGCGGTAAATGAAAACAGTAAATACGGGGACTCGCCATTTAATCAGCTAATCATATTACAGCTCCTCCCCGTGAATCTTAAGTTCATTGTGAAGTGTTGAAAGAAGTCTTTATTTGCATGACTAACAGTCCACCACCAGCACCTTTGCACTAATGTCGTTCATTGCCCCGGGCTGTTAATTCAAGCGTGAATTAAAAATAGAACTGAGCCCTGAACTTGTTTTCACTTGTGAAGTTTTTGAAATCTATCCCTGTGTGCTTTGGATAACTGATCGAGAATTTCCGTGACGAGTTTTTCTGGCAACTAAAACGAGATTTAAATGAGGCCCAACGGTTAACTGAAGAAAATAGCAAGCAGGACTAAACGATAGACGGTTTTGCAATTTGATTAATAAACATTGATTAATTTTGATTACACAGAGGTATACACATACATCTATATTATGTAAACATGAGGATAAATTTGTAATAAATCTCATAGACATAAAGGCATGGATGGCACAGTTGGTAAGCCTCCCAAACTTTCCGAAGTTATGAATGCTGATTAGGGACAAGTTGGTTTTGTGTCATTTTATCAATGAACGGAGTGATTCCTACTTTCTTATTTCGCAACAAACGTAACTCGTACTCATTTTCTTGGTAAGCTACAATCTCACAAACCAAAAAATAAATAAATAGATGTAGCCATTGATGTGCGATTATTTGGATTTTTCATGAAAAGTTCGTGTTCACGCCAATCTTTTTAACTACTTGGCAACGGCGCATTTCAGTATGCGCTGGATGGTGACAATTGAATCTTTTGGAGCTGTTGTTTGTGTGCGAGGAACGTAATCTTTCCGCCGCGGATTTCTGTTTCTATTGAAACCCATCTGAGTAGAAAAACTCTTAAAAAGAGAGACGATGTTTTGATTTCATAATGAACATGCAATAATATGTTTTTTGAAGTGAGACTTTCACGGCGCCTTTCCAATTTGGGCTGAATTTGTTCTTTTTTTTAATTTTGAAGAAAGTAAGTTACAATTTATCAAATGTTTGGATATTTTAAAGTAAAACCTGTTAAGAACATTGGGTTATATAGAAACTGTATTTTAAATTACTGCAGTATAAATAAGAGTATAATTTTTAAATGTTGCACTATTGCACTGTATTAATATCTGGGTTCGGCAAGTGTCATTGTTTAATAGTAATATACATGGGTGTAAGGATTATTAATGATATACAACTCAGAAATCTTTACAAACTGTTGGTCGATTTGGATTTGAACGTACGGTGGTTTTTATTTTGCCATTGAATACACCACACTGGGCAGAAAAGCGACCCAAATAAAAGGCTGCCATACAAAAGTGATCGAAGCGCCTGCTTGAGATCCTGCACAAACGTCGGGGAGATTGTGCTGAGGACACCGAGGGAGAAAGAGCAAAACGCGGCACCGGATTTTAATTTTGACTGGATCTGGGTTTGCAGGAAGGAAGCAGCAGGCCGCTCCGCGGAGAAGCGGTGAGCATGCGCGCTCCCGCCGTGTTAATTTCAAAGAGTGAGTTGAGCTCAGCTGCCAGAACAAATCGTGTCAGGCGAGCAGAGATAACATCCACTTATTAGTGAAAGCTCTTTGAAATAATGGTCTGTAGTTTGAAAGTGGCAGCGCTGGCAGTATATGCCTTTAAAGAATGCTTTACAATGGAGATCTTAGGAGGGTTTAGTAAGAGTAGAGAGGTCTACTGATTTTGGGTTGGTTTGTTCTTGGGTAGTGGATTGAGACGGAAATCAATGAAAATCCTAATTTAAGCTCTCTGATTTGTTAAATCCTCCTGCCCCGGCAAGATACGGCCTATCGCAAGTACCGAGCCAGGGTGGTTTCCCTCAGCTTGCCCAATACCGATTATTATCGATGGGTCTTCTTCAAACCTCCATTAGTTTATTATCCACGACTAGTCTCGTTGTTGATGAAGATGAAATTTATCTAAAGCCGTCAAACAGATGGCATAGGCAGCATTTGACTTCGATATTCCACTCGGGCGGTAATATGCCAAATGTACCAAAGCATTCAAGAAGCGCAGCATATAGACCACAGCTGCTGTCTCTCTGTGTGCCTTGGTGACGAGTTCGGTGCTTGAGACTCGACACGTAGCATGCCATCTAAAAGGCCATTCCACAAGCACAGAAATATGGACTCTTTTCTATTTACACGAGGGCGCGTCTAACTCTGCGTTTATTTTCGGCGTCCCCAGTTTAGAAGCAAGAAGTCTGCTACAATGCATCTACCCACCTACCCATTAGAATGGTATTGTTGCCAAACAAACACGTTGATACAAATTATTTTGGTATTGCGTGTTCATATCGAACACTAGGAGATTTTATTTTCTATTTACTGAGGTGATTTCAATTTATGGTTTCAATGCGATAGCCACCTAAAAAACGGTTGAGCTATGAACGTGGTCTGTTCCGATTTTGCGATGATTTGGCAGTTTAGCAGAGTAGAATTTTCTTTTATTCGTGTGTAGCCATGCGGTCCTTACTCCAGCTCTATGCAGCACTCGGAGTGACTCGGGGAAAGGCAGTCAGCCGGATATATTCCAGTCTAGAAGTACGGGAAGAAACACAGAGATAAGATATAGCCCGACAGCTCCCGCTCCAAAGAACTTCACATTATTTTGATTTTACCCCGTTGTACCATGGATACCGCACATGTACGGGGTATCTTCCCAACGCACGCCAGACATTTAGTCTTTTATTGAAATACAAATAATTTGGAAATAGATTATCATAACTTACTGAAAGAAGCTCTTTAATGTAATTCTAAATTCTCATTAAATATACGTTGAAACTCACTTTAATCGATCATATTTCTCACCTTACATTGTCCATATTACATCCCCGATGACTAGCCATTTATTTGTTTTTGTATGGAGCCGCTGGTCGCTGAACGTAATGAAACTTCATGATACCCCAACATTCTGCAACTTCATAATCACCATTTTCAAAAAAGATTTCCTAATTAATAGGATGCATAATGTAATATGAACGTTTATTCTTGGTTTGCCGAATAACTTGCGTCCTTATCTTTTATTACAATCACTTTATTTTCAATCTTCCAGATCAGGGTGTTTAGTTATTGTTAATTGGCGTACGCGATCTTGTCCCGGGATAGTTTATGTAGGTTTATATTTCCCGTAAATGTTATATTTGTTTTTGAAGGGCGGGCGTAGGATATATACAATGGTGAAAGTTGCAGGAAAGTTGTTTGAGTGAAAATTCAAAACATTAAAACACGCGCTCTTCAGGAATCACATAATGTGTTTCTCTTTTCCAACATTGCTTCAACTCGATGCAAATTGCTGAGACACATTTAATCGAAAATTATTATTTTCAATTACAAAACGGATGATTTTTTTTCCATGGTTGAATTTAAGTAATTAACAACGGAGAACTTGCGGCGGTGAATTTGAGCAGTGAATGTAAGGTACTGGGTGACTTGTCAGTAGATTTCATTCACGCAACCGCACGACGCGTTCGATTCTTGTTTCGCTATTATGTTCATTCTTTGCTGATAAAATAAACATTCTTTAAGACTATTTGGATTTAAAACTGTAATTCTATTAAATAGTAATTGAAGGATATGATACAGGATCAACTGCCGCATAAGCCGCCTGTTTGAACTTTGATTTGTTGTCAGGCGCAGATGGGATCACGGCCTTTCCAGGCTGATTGTGGAGACCCGGCATGGAAGACAGCAACAAGAGTTTAATTAATTTGTCTTCATTCAAATGAAGAAAATTGATAGAACATTCGCTCTGTTCCAAGATAATTTCAGACCAGCTTTAACCTCACCATTCCTTTTGTGGATTAAATGGAATTAAACACTATTTTTTATAGGTTGTAATTGAAATGGTGGGATTCATATTTCTAGGACTGTTATTCTTCCTCTGAGACAGGCCGTTTGCCGTTAAATTCATTTCGCCTGTTTGTAGTTGAAGATTACTTTTGTGTTTTCGGAAACATTTCCAAGTGGAAGTTATAAACGTTATTGTCAGATCCATAGTTTTCGCGACATCCGATATCGCATCAACATTACATTGGTAGACTGGATTATTATTAATTACCAAGTTCATAGATTGTTTTGATCACATATTAATATCTTAGAATCCTGATTATAATCTAGCACGTGATCATTTACGCGATGTAATTTCAACATATTAAGCATATTTTCCAAAATAACATATTGAAACAGTACAAGACTTAATTGGGACGTTTACATATGTCGAGTCTAAATTATAAAGTAGACATGCCTAAAGTTTCCAGCACGGAAAACTTGATTATTCGAAGTCCCAAACGCATTTTTGTTAGTACTTAGCTGTTCGAGATGCAGATATGTGAACGCAAATGGATAGAATTTGACTGTGAAATATTTGGATATATCAAATGCAAACTGATCTATTCTTATTTTGTATATATCGACATCTAATGTATTTTTAAAATAAATTATAGACTGTGCTTTTTCCACCTTATTTCATATCTATGATATATATTCAAATGACTTCATTTAAATGAGGTTGAAAGTAGTGAATAGTTTGTCAAGGAATCTTAACTGGATGATGGCACTTGTTCTGAATATGATGCTGATAATGCTATAAAAGTTAACTAGTTATAATTACTTGAATACGTCATATGCGGAAATAATAAATCCACATTAGTTTGCAGTTAGGTATTTAAAGCAGGTATCAAACGATAGCTGCATGTAGAGAAACGAAGACATTACAGGAATCATGTTAGACAATGCATAATACATCAGCAAATTGAAGTGTTAAACATTACGGCACATTTCAGCACTTATGTTGCTAGTGCATCGGGTTCAGGGCTCTAATAGGTCCATTTTGTCTCGCTGTGTTTTGAAATACTACCTACTTTGGCAGGTCTAAGGCACGCATTAGTTGTGTCGTTTCGATGGATGCAAGGATGTGCAAGTAGAAACATGCATTACACAATAACAATGTGGACAAATAGGTGCATGATATGTCACAAAGTGAGTCTCCAGAATTAAGGAAATGATCACGGTTTGGGAAAGTTACATGCCATTGTGAAAATAGCGTGAGGTTATTAATTGTTTAGATTTTTTATTGTTCTGTCCACTGCGTGTGCTCTCTGCCTAACGTATGGACGATCTCTTCCTTGCCTTCTCAACTCCCAAGTTTTGCCCATTCAACGATTCCCCTGGGCCAGGGAATGCTTTTGAACATACTTCATTATGATATATCCTCTTTCGAGCAAAATACCTTGTTTCCTTAACGCCATTATTTTGGTTTCACTTGGTCAATCTATTTAACCACTTATGTCCCTAAACACTGCTCTTCAGAAGGTATTATACGCTTCTTTATAAGCACGAGCACGCAGGTGGATGTCTGCTGGTCTACAGTTCGCGAACATTCCATCTTATGGGTCAAAACGGGCAAAGGATGTTATTTCAATATTTCCGCGTTCGCCGTTGCTCCGGGATGCCAATTGGAAGCACTCAACAGATTGGTTTCCAATAATTCCTCTCCTATTTCCTACTATTTAAAACTGGAAATTTATATCGCGCTCGCTGTTGCGGGACAGCTGTTACGGCTCTGCGTGTGGTTATGTGCCTCATACAAGCACATGGTTGAGTATGCTTGGCCATGAATACAGTATAATACACACACACACACATGCTTATATATACATATGGTTGTTCTGCCCAAAGCGTGTGCTCTCTGTCTAGTGTATGGAAGACCTCTTCCTTGCCTTCTTAGCTCCCCACGTTTTTTTCCAATTCAACGATTCACTGTGATACGCCCATGCCCAATTCACGCGTATATGTGATAAATCGGTGAATCGGTGATAAATCGGTGTATCCTCTTCTTGATTTGCTTGGATACAGTCTGAAGAAGGGTCCCGAACAGAAAAGTCGCGTATCCATGTTCTCCAGAGATGCTGTCTGACCCGCCGAATTAGTCCAATACGTTGTGTCTTTTATTGTGGTAAACCATCATCTACAGTTCCCTGCATCTCGAAGAATGTAGGTATTTGTGTGCTTTTTTTTCAGAGGAAGAACAAGTTGCAAAATTATCGCGAAAGAGAAGGTGGATAAAAATAACTGATTAGTACTTACAAAAATTCACATGTGATGCTATTACTTGCGCACAACTACATGTTTCTCGGTTGAGCTTCCCGTACACACTTGACATTTCGAGCAGATTATTCCCCTTACTTGATCAATCACTTAATTGAAAAGCCTGTTGCTGACCCCCTTGTATGAGGGAATAATTACGCTCCGTCTATATACCGAGGAAGGAGCGTTTACTCATTTTGGACACCTGTCAGTTTTGTGTAACATTGATTTTTTCTGTTAATGTATTTGTGCAACATAATGCAGAGTATTAACGCTCCCACTGCACCACAGGTATGTTTTGTAAGTGCACTTTAGGGATTACGTTTGGTGCTTTCGGTAGTTATAATGTGCCCGTGTCTCGTCTGCAATCGGCCCTGAGTCTTTATTGAGGAATGGGTAGGCGGGGGAAGAAACATCCTTCAAAAGTCTCTTCCTTGGTTTCGTTATCGTCTAATCCTGTACATTCTAAGAACATTTACCCCGTATTTACGCCTCTCAGTTGGAGCGGTCCCAGCAGACGGGTCATGGTGAATTTTGAAGTGCCTGTTTCTTGAATATGGTACGGTGACATTTTCATACACGCGCGAATCTCCTTTTCGGGAAGGGGGAAGAAAAGTAACATCCACCCCCGAGAAATTATCAGGGGAATAGATGGTAAGAATCCTTTTCCCTTGATAGGAGGATTAGAACGGCATTTGTTCGCGTAAAATGGTTAACCCTGGACTCCGGACGTCGACACGAGGAATTGCAGATGCTGCAATCATGCGTTGAACACAAAGCTTGGATAGACACAAAAAGCTGGGATGGTGGGACTGTCATATGAGGAAAGATTGAAATGACTAGGCTTGTATTCACAGGAGTTTAGAAGGATGGGGGGGGGGGGGTCTTATAGAAAATATAAAATTATAAAAGGACTGGACAAGCTAGATGCAGGAAAAATGTTCCCAGTGTTGGGTGAGTCCAGAACCTGTGGCCACAGTCTTAGAATGAAGGAGAGGTCGTTTAAGACTGAGGTGAGAAAAAAAAACTTTTTTACCCAGAGAGTTGTGAATTTATGGAATTCCCTGCCACAGAGGGCAATGGAGGCCAAATCACTGGATGGATTTAAGAGAAAGTTGGATAGAGCTTTAGGGGCTAGTGGAGTCAAGGGATATGGGGAGAAGGCAGGCACGGGTTATTGATAGCGGACGATCAGCCATGATCACAATGAATGGCGGTGCTGGCTCGAAGGGCCGAATGGCCTCTTCCAGCAGCTATTTTCTATGTTTCTAAGACTACGGGCCAAATACGGGTTAATGTTCAGCATGGGCATGATGTAAGACCTTCTTTCTCGTTGTATGTCTCTAATAGCAGCTGACCAGCATCTCCCTTTGCACGAAGATAGATACAAAAAGCTAGAGTAACAGCATCTCTGGAGAAAAAGAATGGGTGACGTTTCCGTCGAGACCTTTCTTCAGCTCATGTTCTCAACTAGGGATATTTAGTGCCAGTTATTTCCTGGGTCGAGAGGCTGCGTGATTGATAGGATATAGATAGACAAGTCCGATTGGTGTCTACGAGGGCCTCTAGTATCCCCTGCTAATGTCTGCCAACCGTGTCGATTGAGCAGGCACTGAGTGAGTACGAGGTTTATGAAGAAAACCACATCTTAACCTATCTGGCAATCAAGACCTAAGTGAGAAAATTTGCAAGGTGTTGGGATTGTTAGTGGGCCCCCAAAGAAACCAGTCCCGTTTCCAGTTTGCGTGGAAGCACACGTTTAATAAGCAAACGTTCAAAGTATTTTTGGGCTTTATATCAAAACTAACCGTGTGCAAAATAAACCAGATAGATACCTTTGGAAGTGACTGCGGGGCCAAGCTTTGTGTCAATATTTCCTTCAAGGAATTTCATTTATCCACTGCCCCACCGAGCCCAGCGCTCGAGTTAAAATGAGACAGGGCTTTTGGTTCGTCCAGCGCCAGCCAGTTATATTCTTCTGCCGCTGTTCCCATGTCCCCCACTCCACTTCTTTTCCGTCCACCTATCCGAACCAATTTGATCGTTGACATGAATATTGTCTGAATCATTGGAAGTGTCTGCCGCAGTCCCACAAGACTAACTTTAAACTGAGTTTGTGCCGTGATTCAATTGCTTCAGTGTGATTCAAAGATCGCTGTCTGTATGGGACTATGTGTAAGTTATCGTGTAATGATGCATGTACGCTTGTGAGAATGAGAGCAGTGGAATTGAAGGCAACTACATTTATGAACGAATGTATCAAGTGCAGTCTGTGGATGTGTCAACCGCAATGCAGTTGGGTATGCGTACATATGAGTCGACTTTATGCTTGGTGTAACTGTGAGAAAATAGTTTACTGCAGCTGAGATTACATTTCGTGTTAACTGTGATGTCGTGCAAATTAATGAAAGGCAAGTGAGTGTGAATAAGCTCATTTGGTGAAACTGGGTGTGTGGAATGTCTATCTGTATGACTATGAATGTGCAAATGGGTTCAGTGCGTCAATGGTTGAATGTGCTCGCTAAAACAGTGAGTATGTGATTCAGGCCAGTTTAAATGCAGATGGATTTGGAGTGTGTCTTGGAGTATAATTAAGTCCAATGGTGACTGACAGTGCAATGTGCAAATGAGTTCAGTGACCGGATGAGGAAGTGCCGTGTACATTGCGTGCATGAAGGAGCTCCATCTGACTCTTGTGTAAATGTTGGTGTGGACATGTGCGAAGTGTCAGTGAGTGACTAAACGTTCTCCCCTTTACTGGACGTAGGATTGATTGTTTGTAATCACGCATAGTCTTTGGGCTGGCTGATTAACTTTCATTGTACCTCGGTACACGTGACAATAAAATAAATGAGGCTAAACTAAACTAGTGTGTGAGTGAGTTCAGCTGATAACATCTGAGTCAGTTTTGTGTTTTATATACATGGGATGTGTGTAGGTGTAAAGTGGTCTGAGTAACAGTGTGTAAAAAGAGCTCCGTGTGCGGAGGAATGAATGCTCATTGTAACTATGAGTTTGTGATCACTGTACTGGAGTGTACACGAACCTAATATAACGGAATTGAAAATGCTACAAGGTCAGATTGTATATATGAGATCACTGTAACTATAAGACCATGGGACATAGGAGCAGAATTGGGCCCATCGAATCCTCTGCCATTAAACCATGGCTGATCTATTTCTCCCTCTCAACTCAATTCTCCTGCCTTCGCCTCGTTTAACTTTGTGTAGACAAAGTCTGAGTTGCTTTGCTCGAGTGTCAGACGGGGATCCCGAGATATTGAATGTCCAACCCAGCTCTGTGCAACAGGAAACATGAAGAGCTTGGTGTAACTTAGACAAGTGTGACTTCATGTGTAAATGAGCTCTGCTTTACAGTGAGTGCATGAATTAAGTTTGGAAGTTAGCCCCATGAAACTGTGAAAGGTGTGAAAATGAACTTAAAATGATACTGAGCGTATTGATAGCTTCTCGTAATGCCTGGAGTGGAATATGAGTGCATGGAGTGTTAGAGTGATAGCATCATACAGCATAGAAACAGATCCTTCGGCCCAACTTGCCCACACTGACCAGATGTCCCACCTGCTTGCGTTTTGGCCCCTATCGCTCTAAACCTGTCCTATTCATGTACCTGTCTAAATGTTTCTCAAACATTACAATAGTCCCTGCCTCAACTACCACCTCTGGCAGCTTGTTCCATACACCCACCAACCTTTATGTAAAAAAGTTACCCTTTAGATTCCCATTAAATCTCCCCCTCTCACCTTAAACCTAAGTCCTATGGCTCTTAATTCCTCTACTCTGAGCAAAATACTCTGTGTGCTTACCCGATCTATTCCTCTCATGATTTTGTATACCTCTATAAGATCACCCCTCATCCTCCTGCGCTCCAAGGGATAAAGCCATAGGCTGCTCAACCTCTCTCTATAGCTCATTCCCTCAAACCCTCCTACTCATAAACATCTGCCTTGGAGTTGATTGACTACATCATATTTACATAATTACAGGTGGGACTAGTGTAGATGAGGCGTCTTGGTTGGCGTGAGCAAATTGGACCGAAGGGCACTTTTTCATGCTGTATGACTCTTTGACTCTAAGAATCACAGTACTGAAGGGGACAACTCAGTTTATTTGGGCTACATTGGCTTTATGTTATGGCAATGCGCTAGTTCCATTCCCACTCTGTCCCCACAACCCTGAAAATTATTTCCGTTCAGATACTTAACCAGCTTTCTTTCAAACATTACAATTGAAATTGCTTCTACTGTACATCACATCTGAATTCCAGACTCTAACCACTTGCTATGTAATAATAAACTTTTCCTCATGTCAATTTTGGTTCATTTATCAATCTTCTTCATGCTGTAACTGTAACTAGCTCTTAACTGGTCTGCCAATGGGAAATGTTTCCCTCTATTTACCCTGTTTCTACCCTTGATTTTAGATACCTTCAACAGATCTCTCGCAATTTCTTCTGCTCAAGGAACCCCCCTCCCCATGTTCTCCTGTCTATCTAAAAATCTGAAGCACCCCCTACCTAGAATCAGTATGATAAATCCCCTCTGCACCCTATCCAGAGCCTTCACATCTTACCTAAAGTGTGGCATCCAAAATGGAATCCAATACTCTCGTTGTAGCAGAACCAACGTTTCTAAAATAATCATCATGGTCTTGCTCTTAGGCTCCACGTCTCTCTCTACAAAGCCCAGAATCCCTGAAACCTTTTTAATCATTTTCGTAACCAACACTTATAATGGTCAAAGATTTTGACAAGTATTCATGACCTCTGCATTCTTGTGCAAAACGCAAAGCTGGAGGAACTCAATGGAGAACGTGTAAACTTCACACATACAACGTAACCAGCATTTTCTATTTTCATTGTGGATTTCCAGCATGTCGTTTATTGATTTGCATTGATCTCTTTGTAGACTATAATTATGCTCCTCACAGTTCAGTATGCCTTAATTTGTACCATGTGCATATCATTAATATATATTAAGAAAAGCATTGATCCTATTACTGACTGCTGAGAATCTCAACTTTGTATACTGCCATCCAATCTAAAATAATTATTTCTGAACTACTCTGTATCTGGTTGCTTAGCACCCTTTCTATCTATACCTCATGAGTATTTATTATTGCATGAATCTCAGCCTTGACAAGAAGTTGTGTGGCACATTACCGTGGTTTTTGGAAGATTATATATATAATATCAACTACATTTTCCTTGTTGGCCCCATCTATTATTTAATTAAAAATGATGCAACCAACTCCCCTTCCTTTATTCTGTCTTGGCATTGTTCTAGATCTGCTTCACTACAGTGCAGACTTGTCAATGAAGTTAGAGCAGAATTTGGCTGCACAGTCATTAGTGTATAGGGAGTATTGTTAGGAGCTGAGAACTCCTCTTTGTGAGGCACTGGTGTTTAGGATTAACATGGAGGAAGTTTCGCCATCTCTCCTCACTTATTGTGATCTATGGGTTAGGAAGTCGAGGATTCAGTTGCAGAGCATGTGCTAGATGAGGTTTGCCTCTGCAAATCTTTGCAGGTTTTCTCTATTTAATCCACACTTGCCCAACTGACGGTTAATTCTTCCCTGTCCATTGTTTTTAGAATTTTCTCTGCCTCTCGTTACTGAATTTGTCATTATACTTTTATTTTGAGTAACCATGTAATATGTGTAATTTTTCAGTTCCTACCCTTGGATTTGCAGATGTTTTGGAAGATTATGGCCGGGGCATTGCCCACCCGTTCCACGGCAACATGGATGCCTTCCACTTGATTTATCCACTTCAAATGGATCTCTCCATTCTGCTACATTCTTTTTTAAAAATCAATTTGTTTGCACATCCTGAATCTGAATTGCATCTTTCTTCACTGAGACTCCAGAAGTATCTTCATTCTTGCTGAATTTTGACATAATTCTTTCACACCTCCATCATACCAAATGTCTTTATGAATACATTTCCATTTTGGTTACTTATCCACTTAGAACACATTTGTTCTTTACTTGCCTAAAGCTGGTAGAGTTGCTGCCTCATAATGCCAGAAATCTAGGTTTCTTCCTGACTTTGGGTGTTGTTTGTGTGGATTTTGCATGTTCTCCCTGTGACCACGTGGATTTCCTCCAGGTGCTCCAGTTTCCTCCAATATCCATATGATGCATAGGTCCGTTGGTTAATTGTCCCATAACAAAGTTTCCCTTAATATGTAGTGTGAATAAGAAAGTGGGATAACTGGACTAGTGTGAATGAGTGATCAATGGTCAGCATGGACTCAGTGGGCTGAAAGCATTTTCCCATGTTGTATCTTTAAAATTTTAACTTAAACTAAACTGGGCAAGTGTATATCAGTCTGTAAATAAGGTATAAGAATGAACTTGTGTAAATGAGATGGAACAACTGTGTGTTAGTTAGCTCAGTGTAACTTGGAATTAATCTAATGCAAATAAAATGTGTCGGTCTCATTGTGTTTGTGAGGTTGCTATTGCAGGTATACAGGTGAGCTCAGTATAACTGTGATTGTGCAAAAAACCTGATGTGTATGAGTTATAGAGACATATAGCAAGGAAACAAGCCTTTTGGCCCAACTTGTCCATGCCGACCAATATGCCCCCATCTTAGCTTAGTCCCATTTGCCCACATTTGGCCCACAGCTCCCTAAAACCTTCCTATCCATGCAAATGTCCAAGTGTTTTAAATGTTTAAATATAAATATGCTCAATCTACCAGCAAACATATTACTGAACAGAATGACTGAGAGGGTGTGAATGTCCTGATGTAACAAAGAGTGACCAAAGCAAGCTTAGTGCAACTGTGAAAGTCTCAAAGAATTCTGTTCATGTCCTGTGTTTATTACATCAGTGTATCTGTGAGTGTGATAATGAGTTAATTGTGGCAACAAGTGTGCAAAATTGTAAACCTGCTGAACGAGAAAGATAGTATTATCATTAGTGGCTTTTGAATGTGCAGAGATTCTGCAGGAAATTACTGAGTGAACCAAGTGGCCCCATTCCTACTTTCATAAGTGATAGAAGCAAAATACAGCCATTCGGCCCATCAGTTCTACTTCACCATTCAATCATGGCTAATCTATCTTATCTTCTACACCCTATTCTCCTGCCTACTCCCCATAACCCCTGACATTTTCACTGGAACCTGGTGTAACCAACGTGGAGCATGGATACAGGCTCTTTGGACCATTGAATAGGTGGAGTCTATCATGCAGCTATTTTACTCTAATCCTACATTAATCCTAATTTATTCTCCCCGTATTCCTATAAAATCCCCTCAGATTTCCTGACTCGCCCAAACACTTAGCTTAATTTACAGTTTCCAATTAATGCACCAATTCCCATGTCTTCAAATGTAGGAGGAAACAGGCTCTTTGGACCCAAGGGAAACACTTGAAGTCGCAGGAACAATGTGGAGACTCAACACAGACAGTACCCAAGGTCAGGATTATGAAAATGAAACTATGCATCCAAGCACTTTTCTGTCATTATATAAGTTTAACAAATACATTGCCTATATTAAAGGGTAAGATACAGAATGCATAATATTGTTCTCAGCTTTATAGCGCACCAGTTCCATAGGCAAAGTATAATGACCACAATGGGGTTAATGTGAATGTGACAGTACCATAACATGTGGTAGGACCATTCAGTAGTCTAACACCAGAAGTGAAGAAGCTGATCCTGAGTGTGCTTCTATTCTTAGTGCAGTGAGTAATTCTGCCAGTGTGCATGATAGCCTGAGATTTTGTCTGCCTAAAGTACGGAGAAAATGTGACCATTTTTGTGTGTGAGTCAGATGTCTAAAGAGGAAGGAGAAAGCAAAACATTTGGGTAAGTTATTTTAATGGAGAGTTTTATTGACCCAAAAATAAACCAGGTAAACTGTTTTATAATCAGCAATCATGAAAGCTACATGTATTGAACATTGCATTCTCCAATTTTAGGTTGGTACATAACCTTCCCCTTCTTCCCCCATATAACCCAACCCCCTTCTCTGTCATTCCATCTGCTTTCCCCGAGTCCCACCTGGCTCACACCCATTTCTCCCCTCCCATTCCACTTACATTCCTTCCTCTAGCTTCACAATTTGCAAATTTTCAATCCTTTTGTCTAACACCTTCATCTTTCTCCTGTTTGTCATAGAAATATAGAAACATAGAAAGTAGGTGCAGGTGTAGGCCATTCGGCCGTTTGAACCAGCACCACCATTCAATATGGTCATGGCTGATCATCCAGAATCAGTACTCTGTTCCTGCTTTTTCCCTATGTCCCTTGATTCAGTTAGCCCTAAGAGTTATATCTAACTCTCTCTTGAAAATATCCAGTGAATTGGCCTCCATTGCTTTCTGTGGCAGAGAATTCCACAAATTTGCAACTTTCAGGGTGAAAAAGGTTTTCATCATCTCAGTCCTCAATGGCCTTTTAAGAAAATTCTTAAACTCTGACCCCTGGTTCTTGACTCCGCCAACATTGGGAAATGTTTTCCTGCATCTAGCCTGTCTAATCCCGCAAGAACTTGATATGTTTCTATAAGATAACCTTCTTATAGAATCCTTCTAAATTCCAGTGAATATGCCTATCAAATAACCCTCCTCACCTGTGTTGGCCTATTGCCTGTGAAGCTTTTTCTGTCCCTCTTCTCTTCCAGCTTTCTTTCCCCCTCTCCAAAGCAATCTGAAGAAGGGTCACAACTCAAAATTTCATCTATCTGTGTTCTCCTGACTTGCTGTCTGAGCTAGTTCAGCAATTTGTGCCTTATTTTGTAACCAGCATCTGCGCTCCTTTTGTTTCAACGTATTATCTAAATACAATATGGCAAGGAAGAATCAAGAATTTGTCTTGGCATTTGTGGTATGCGGAAAAGGTACACCAAATGGATGTTGAATTCCATGTCTATTCTGCAAGACAAAATGGTCCTCTTGTTATTTTTCTCCATTCAAATGATCATCCTTTCCTGAAGGAATTTTTACAGGGGTTTGATCGCCATGAATGTCCATTTGTCATGTGTGAGCTGAGAGATGTCCCTATCTGGCATCTATACATGAACATGCTCTGCTGAGATCATTGGATACCGATCAGGACCAAGAGTGTAGGAAGGAATTGGTGATGCTGGTTTCCACCGAGGATAGACACAAAATGCGGAATTACTCAGCAGGACAAAGATCATCTCTGGACAGAAGGAATGGGTGACATTTCAGGTTGAGATGCTTCTTCAGACAGACAGCATCTCTGGAGAGAAGGAATGGATGACGTTTCAGGTCAAGACCTGAAGGGTCTCAACCTGAAATGTCACCCATTTCTTCTCTTCAGAGATGCTGCATATCCCACTGAGTTACTCTAGCATTTTGTGTCTATCTTCAGGACCAAGACTAATAGCTGTTAATTGTCACCTTCTGAGGACAGTGGTGCCTGGGCTTATAGTTCTCTGCTGGCGCTCCAGCAGAGATCAGCTTCTGGCTTGTACAGCTCAGTTACACAATGCATTTATCTTATCAAACTGGGCAAAAGTGCCTATCAGAGGCAGCATTTGCAGCAAGAAGCTTTAATCTGCTCTTTTTTAATGCATTTCCACATTCACTCCACCAGATGGGAGGAATATATGACACCAAAACAAAGTATGGCAACTCTTAACATTAGAAGAGTTAAGAAATCAAAGCTGCACCAGTTATGAATGGTATAGATTAATATACATCATAATCTAAGACACAATATTTCAGTATTGTTCTGAAGATGGATGAGAGGACAGATCAATCATTTATCCCTGCTGCAAAGAGCTGGCAAATGTACCTTGATGAGTTTTATATATTATCTAACATGCTATCGGATTAAATTATTGATTTGCTCATGTCACTATTTCAGTCAATTATATAGCTAACAATGTTTGTTGTATGATTTATATCTTGCTGCCCAAAAAAGATGAATTAAATTGTATCAAAGATAGTTTATTACCTTTGAAATGATTACATATATTTACATATTATTAGATATATTTAAATATAATCATTACTTACGGGTATATTATTGGTTGATTATATTTGGAAGCGAATGACATTGATTGTTTGAAATGGATTATGTGAAGGTGCCCAGCAATTTGTATTAACAAGGAACTGTAGATGTTAGTTTGTACCAAGGATAGACACAAATGCCGAAGTAACTCAGCGCATCAGGCAGCATCTCTGGATAAAATGGATAGGTGATGTTTTGGGTCAGGATCCTTCTTCAGACTGAATACAGTTTGTATCGCCTTGTATGAGTATGTGAAGTGGTCTGAATGTGTGTATGGCTGTGTGTAATAGTTAGGTTATGTCTGGCTTTATACTGATGTATGAGAGATCATGTTTATACTGATGTATGAGAGATCAAATTTGTATTAGTAGAGATGAGGATCCAGTATATGATTTCATTTTTTGGGGGTTTGCCGAGGTGCATTTTGTGGTCAGATTTGCAAATGCCATTGAATTTGTGCAGTATCTTTCAATCTAAACATATGAGATTTCCTCCATATATAACGTGTGCAATTATATGAGTTTGTGATGCAGAAATTAGCATGTTCTTGTTTGTCCAGATTTCTATTGCTATATGTGGAAATATCAGGCTGATTTTTGGATTTGTGTGTCATTATTGCCATTTTGTGTTTCAATTATATTCATAAATGACAGTGGGGTCAAGGAAAGAGCTTTCACGTCACGGCCCTGTTTTCACCACCTTTCCACCACCATGCATAAGAAGCACAATAAGTGGACTCGATAAGAAGATAAATGACAATCGATAAGTTTCTGTGGGAACATATGAACATAAAAATGTGCATATGGATTTATATTGGAGTTTCATTTTTGAGTCCATTTGCTGCATTACATATACATGTTTCTACATATAGGATATTCGTATCCTATAAAAGGCAGCACACATGTGACCATATATGAAAGCAAATGTAGGTTTTGTGATCAGGTATGAAATGTTATGTCTGAATTTAATACAAATAATTAAATTGTATGTATGACTTTATCACTTGTCATTCATGGTCATTATGACATTGTATTGAAGAAATTGCAGACATATGTGAGATTATATTTATGAATTTATATTCATCCATGAGTTTTATTTGTAAGTATCAGAATGTGATCACTTGCATGAACATGCTGCTGTATGCAAAACAGATAGATATTTAAGTCCGTTTATGTTGTGCATATCAGTGTTGGTGTCTGAATTTGTTTTGATATCTGTGTGAATCTGAATGTGTTCATTTTGGGTTCAAACACGAATGTATTCACACCCGTGAAGGTTTGGGGTTACTGTGGATGAGTTTTTGGTAGAGGTATTAGATAGGATACCTGAACTTTTATTGGAATCTGCAAAGAAGTTTGCTTTTTGACTGTGCATTGTGTGTGTGTGAGAGAGAGAAACATTTATTCCAATACTATATATAAAAAGAGAGAGACACACAGAGAGGAGGATTCTGATTGAGTTCTCCATCCGCAGACTAATCCGCCCGATTTGGCCCTCCGGCTTCACAATTAGCGGTCCTTCTGCTGCCCCCCCGCTGTGAAGGAGCGCTCGCCCCTTATGTCCGCGATGTTTCTCGGCACCACCTACCGGGAATGAAGGGAACAATCAGGAAACAATTAAAGAAACTGAGTGATTCTGTAAATAATCTTTGACGTCTCAACAAAGACGCCATTGGATAAGAGTTTATTAGCAAGAAACCATTAAAACAGATGTCATGTTAGCTTTTCTTTAGGGTTTGGTGACACATCTCCAAGAATGAATTGCCGATTGTCTAGTACTCAGTTAGTAAACACCCGGCCCATTGTTCAACTTTAAGGGAGCTCACAACACAGAATGAGTTCCCTTGCACGCATTCCTAACCAGGCCGGGTGCACCAAATCTATAATCTGTTAATCCCAAAGCACATTGCTTCTGAGTCCGCACCATTTGTAACTAAATTACTTCACAATGTTTAGAGAGAAACAAGAATAAATCATCGCCTGAAATTGCGATTAAGGTTGGGCCATGTCCTGGAGTGGAGAACGGTTCTGATGAGCGTGTCTCTCGACCAAAACCAATCAGGAAATTCACCCGTGTCCCGTTTTACATGACCCTGGCCAAAGCAGGAAGTTAAACATCAGGAAACACGAATGGCAAACAGGGAAATGCAGAGAGAGCGAGAGAGAGAGAGAGAGAGAGAGAGACCGCGATCTCAGTTCACAGTAAAACGAAGGCAAGCGGGGGTTTCGGTCAAAATCGAGATAATTTGTATTAATTGCCATTTATGTTTATGCAACTGCTGTTTCGTTTGCCGCAGATATGTTTAAGTCGGCAATGAAAATATTGCGATACAAATTAACATTCAGAAGGAAACATATTATTTAATTTTCACGTAAATTGCTTTGCACCTATTTGCATTTTTCCAAGGAAATTTTATAGTATTGGAATAAATGTCAATCATAAAGCCGCGAGAAATATCCACACTTACATTAAAAAAAACATTAGCGTTCCAGATTTTAACCCCAGTACGTGAACACCCTATCAAATGATTATTTTCATCATCGATGATGAAAATTATCGATGATGAAAATTAGCATTTTTTCGCTGCTACCATCGGACAGGAAGTACAGATGCTTGAAGTCCCACACCACCGGTTCAGTAACAGCTACTTTCCTCCAACCACCTGGCTCTTTACCGACCTGCACAACCCTAATCATATCTTGGCAACGGTGCATAACGGACACCCCTTGCACTATCAGAGATTTGTTCTTCAATTGTATTTTTGCACTATTGTCTCATTCCCCCCCCCCCACAATCTGTTTATTTTCGCCGTCTTTGATAATTCATGTATAACTGACAAGTGTAAGTCCATGTGCCTGCGAGTACATGTAAGTCCACAACTTACATTTTAGTTCATGTGCCTGCGATGCTGTTACAAGCAAGATTGTCATTGCACCTGTACTTTCACCGTATGACATGAAATACTTGACTTGATATACACCAGATCATAATCATGTCACATCTAACCACCGATAGTCTTTGATTAAAGCCCTTGGTATTTCTTAGTCGGCAGTATACATTATAATTCAAAGCTTTTCACTGTACCTCGGTACACGCGATAATAAACTAAACTAAACTCATTGTGTTCTCTTTCAGGCCAGAGGGTCGCCATGATGTATCCCCTTTAGTCTTTTTTTTGGACTCTGAAAGAAAAAATAGCTGGACTTGGTTCAGACGTGACTCAATGATGATTCACTGATTCAGTGTTACTTTATTGTACACACAGGTATCACTACACAGGTCTCAGACATGACAGGGAAGGAGCAAGGAGCCATATACACAGAAAGGAGCCATATAAGTGTTCCCATAAAGAATACTCATTACATATAAAACAAGTGGAGATTTTACTCCCGACACTCTAGATGGCTATAAAACGGGAGACTCCGGGGGAAAAAAGGCAAGGATAGTTAACGTGGCACTTATGTGTTAAATGCACACTTATGTACTCTCCGCGAGGAATACACGAGGGTAACGAGGTTCGGCTTGTCAGAAAGGAGCTAAACACGTGATTGACATAGTTATTTAAACAAAAATGACACCTTAATCAGGCCTGTTCCAGAAAAGGCGATTCGTCAATATCGAACGTTTACGACAGCTACCCATCCATCGCTTGCTTCAAATAGATGATAATCTATAATGCATCCGCGGTGAGTGTATTATTCGAGATTTTATCTTTTTTTTGCTGTTGCGGAACAATACAGATGCAGGCAGATTTGTCACCATGTTCATCACTGTAATCTTTTTTTTTTTGATTGAAGGTAATAAGAGGCACTTAGAGGATGCAAAACTGGACCCAACGACGACGACATTCAAACGGACGTATGCACATGCACTCAAGAACAATCGGAGTAATCTCTCTCACACCACGTACTATCCCAACCCAAGTGCACAGCGAATATTCCCAAATAAATTAGTGTCATTAGAATAAGTAGATAAAAAAAATTAAACGAGATTGTAATTTGCGAAATCACATGTCAATAGACAATAGACAATAGGTGCAGGGGTAGGGCATTCGGCCCTTCGAGCCAGCACCGCCATTCAATGTGAAAAAATACCCTTCTTTGGATGTGTTAGGAAGGACAAATACCTGCGATGGGATGCAATTTAAATGAAGTACGGATTAAGTGCATAATCTTTGGCAATTTCGGGCTCGTCTCGTCCCATTCGCTCTTTCCTCTGAAATCGGAATAAACGTCTTTCGGTAGCGGATACCGTAAACACAGTTTTGTAAAGGTGAATTCTCTTCATAGATTCAAGTATTCTCCAAAAAAAACATAAATAGGTTAATACGTGGACCCGAATGCATATACAGGTGTGCCAATATAAGGTTTAAGGGGCAGAACATCTAATTAAAATGTTATAACATGTGAGTGGTGAAAGGTAGCTTAAGCGAAGGGGTTTATAATTTATTTTATAATTTCGTGAAAAAAAATCGAACGGTGAAACGTTGCGTCCGATTGGATGTTCAGTGGGATCCTGGCAACTGGGTTTAGTAGCTTTCTGAGAGACACTAACCCGAATCTAACATACTTCGATTTCACACAAAGTGATCGGTTCAGTGGGTGGCGGAAATGTAAAATTCACCGAGAGTTTACACATCTGGAAGTGCGAACAGGTTCGAAAGGAATGTACATTGCCGTCAGTCTGCCTGCGCTGTAAGTGTTTTATAATCAATATTGGACGTTATGCGTCCACCGGACTTCCAGAGTAAGATAAGAGCAGATAACTAAAACTTTCAACAGCAAATATTGTCCATTGGTGATAAACCCAACCCATGTCAGTGAATCAACGCCGCGTTAAACTGTAGTCAGTTTCTCAGCTCCGCTGGTGCTCTCACAGAGACTGCACCGTGTGACTGACATCCCCAGCGCTTCTCCAGGCCATGAAAACCACCGCCCGCCATTACATCACTTTAATTCCTAATTTCCCACATCTTGCTTGGTCTCATTGCCTGGGGGAAGGTTAATAGGGAAGAGATGGCCTCTGAAATAGTCAATCCATCGACCTACTTAGGAGAGTGTTTACAATTGGCGATTTATACACAACATACCAATCTACATGCAAACACACAGACATACATGTATAATACTCACATAGGTAACGCACATGGACTTGATAAATCTTGAATAGACGCACTCACATGTATAACATAGATATGCACGAGTACGACTATGTGTCATACACAGATGTTATAGATAGTTATAGCTATACATCATATAAACAGCGAGCTTAGTTATAAAGCGCATCAAGTACAATTATGTTTGCATGTACACATATATTACTCAGATTTACATATACGGTTAGATAGGGAATTAGTTCGCAAATCTCCAACAGGGA
Organism: Okamejei kenojei; assembly: GCA_035221665.1. NCBI lineage: Eukaryota > Metazoa > Chordata > Chondrichthyes > Rajiformes > Rajidae > Okamejei > Okamejei kenojei. Next base: position 59,924,355 of record CM069138.1, read on the forward strand.
ACGGTTTTAACTGACTTGTTAATAATGCGTCCAAGAGACACTACGTTGGCGCAAAGTACTTGCTTCGTTTGAAAAGTGGTACTAATGAGCATCAAAATAGACACAAGGCCTGAGCTGTGCGGCTCTGGTGGTATTGTAGCGCCATCGAGTGGCCAGGCCAGGCACGATGTGACTTCATCTCAATGGCGCCACAAGGAACCGCGGATGCTGGAAACTTGAGCAAAAGCTGGCGGAGCTCAGCAGGCCAAGCAGCATCTGTGGAGGGAATGAACAGACGACGTTATTTGTTCAGTCGGACCTGCTGCAGTTTGCGCCCCTCCAGCAGTTTGCCTTCATTTCCATTCTGTCCGTCCTCCGGAATAATTTTCCTGCGGCAGTCAGGCACGAATAAAAAGAAGGCAAGATTACTTGGGAGGGAATTCTATTTTCATAATATTTCTGAGTATAATAACATATAAAAATAATTCCAAAGCGCAATTCGGTGGCATCTAAAGTCTGATAAATACTTTTTTGGCATGCACATAAACAGCAGCTCACATAAACGTGCCCGGGAGAGTTTGAAGAAAGTCAAGAGACAAGAGGGTTTAAGGACCGAAAGTGGAACATCGGCGATCTTATTTGCAGTCGCAGAACAGGCAAGTGAACATAATACGCGTTGATAATATGTAATGATTAAACACAACAGGTGCGGCAGAGGTTCACCTGCACCTCCACCAACCTCATCTATTGCTTCCGCTGCTCTAGATGTCAGCTGCTCTACATCGGTGAGACGAAGGGTAGGCTTGGCGATCGCTTCGCCCAACACCTCCTCTCGGTTCGCAATAACCAACCTGATCTCCCGGTGGCTCAGCACTTCAACTCCCCCTCCCATTCCGAATCCGACCTTTCTGTCCTGGGCCTCCTCCATGGCCAGAGTGAGGCCCACCGTAAATTGGAGGAGCAGCATCTCATATTATTTCGCTTCGGCAGTTTACACCCCAGCGTTTATACGCCAAAGACATACGGGAATGTAGGTAACTTGGCTTGTTATAACTGTAAATTGTCCCCAGTGAGTGTAGGATGATGTTAATGTGCTGGGATCGCTGATCGGTGAGGACAGGCCCTGTTTAGTTGTATCTCTAAACAAAACTAAACACAGCAAGTTTCCGTATACTGGCGTAATCCTTGTAGGTTTAAATAATCGAATGCTTTATGGATTCTACACTAATTACAATCTACACTAACTTAAATCTACTAGGGTCTCGACCCGAAACGTTCCCTATTCTATTTCTCCAGAGATGCTGCCTGACCCGCTGAGTTCCTCCAGCATTCTGTGTCTCTCTCACTACTTCAAGTAAACTCAACTGATATCATAATTGCCCTCAATTCCCCTACCTTCCCTCAATTATTTGCATCATCACGCTAGAAGTGACGAAGTTGTTAATGATCACACAGCATTTACTTTCATTCGCAGCTTCTCAGAAAATGAAGTAATGCGTGCTTGCGTGCAGCAAGACCTGGACAGATAAATAGCAGAAAACGTCGCCAGTCCATTTCCGCATTGTGGCCTGTCCATTCCCGAAACGTCGCCTGTCCATTCCCGCGATAGATACTGCCGGACCCGTTGAGTTCCTCCAACACTTCACGTTTTGCTCAAGATTCCAGCACCTGCAGTTTCTTGTGTCTCCAATACTAATTTATTTATTTATTTATTTATACATTATACTTATGGACGCCTTTCAAAGACTCTCAATTAGTCTGAATACTTCCCTTTTACCTTCAACAGCTCAGTGAATCCCCACCTCCAAAATATCTATTGGTCACCATGGACCAGACCTTAAATGGTCCAGCCGCAGGAATGTGGACATTACTGGGATAGGTGGATTTGCTGTAGCAAATGTCTCACCTGCTGGTTCATCAGCTACAAAGTACAAATCTAGGGTACACAAAAAGCTGGAGAAACTCAGCGGGTGCAGCAGCATCTAAGGAGCGAAGGAGATAGGCGACGTTTCGGGTCGAGACCCTTCTTCAGACTGGTCAGGGATCAGGGAAACGAGAGATATAGACGGTGATGTGGAGAGATAAGGAACAATGAATGAAAGATATGCAAAAAAGTATCGATGATAAAGGGAACAAGCCATTGTAAGCTGTTTGTGGTGTGAAAATGAGAAGCTGGTGCGACTGGGGTGGGGGAGGGAGATAGAGATAGAGGGAATGCCAGGGCCCGAGGGCTGAGGGAGAGGTGGGAAGGGGAGGAGACAGCAAGGGTTAACAGAATTGAGAAAATTCAATGTTCAAGCCCAAAGGATGCAGACTCCCCAAGCGGAATATGAGGTGCTGTTCCTCCAGCTTGTGGTGTTGCTCACTCTGGCCGTGGAGGAGGCCCAGGACCGAGAGGTCGGATGCGGAATGGGAGGGGGAGTTGAAGTGCTGAGCCACCGGGAGGTCGGGTTGGTTTTTGCGGACCGAGCGGAGGTGTTCGGCGAAACGATCGCCAAGACTCCGCTTGGTCTCACCGATATAGATCATCTGGCATCTGGAGCAGCGGATGCAGTAGATGAGGTTGGAGGAGGTGCAGGTGAACCTCTTTCGGACCTGGAAGGACTGCTTGGGTCCCTGAAAGGAGTGGAGGGGGGAGGTGAAGGGACAAGTGTTGCATTTCTTGCGGTTGCAGGAAATACAAATCTAGGGGATAGTTGCACAATCTCCACTTGGCTGATTCGTGGATTCAGCACCCCATTTGATCGGCACCTCATGGATCACCCTGAACATCCACTCTCTCCACTTGCATTGTACCACGGCTGTAGAATCCACAATATATAAGATACACTGCTACAATTCGCCATGACTTTTATGACTGCCACACACACCCTCTAAAACTCTCTTGTATAAGGGCAGCAGAGCGAGGTAACTACTTGCAAACCTCCTCTATATCACAGGGGCCGTTGAACGTTTTTGAAAGGGGGAGGGGGAGGGGGGCTGAGCGATCACTAAAAAACCGATCACCGATCACCGGCCTCGGAGGTATCCGGTGAGGGAGCGGAGCGACCGAGCGGGGGGAGGGTGTGGGAGGGTGGCACAATTATTATTTTTTGTTGAAGCTCGACCTCCAAAAACTGGGGGATAATACAGGCCAGCCCCCCAACTCAAAAAGTGGGGGGGTATATCCCCCCGTCTCTCTCTCTCCCCCTCTCGGGGCCGACTCTATTTCTTTCTCTCTCTCCCTGGGGGCCGACTCTCCCTCCCTCTCGGGGCCGATTCGCCCTCCCTTCCCGTCGGCGGCTAATTACAGCGCTACGTACACAGGCCCATATCTCGACTGTGAACCGCGCTGTGTTTGGGCGTTGAGCGGAGGAGAGGGAGGTTTTGGGGAGGCAGTTGGTTTCCGCCACGGCTGATTGTGGTTTTGCCGCGCTCACTGTGCGCTTGTTGTGAGATTCTGGATGTCGGATGTCCTCAGAAGAAGAGAAAAATATGCCTGCGGGCCGGATAATTTGGGGTTATGAAGCATGTCACGCCAAAAAAGTGGATGGGCTGCAACCCCCCCCCCCAGCCCCCCGGTTCCGCGGCCCATGTATCATATAGACAACATATTAGACAACATATATATGTTTCTTCCTTCTTCTCGGGTCTTATCCTGAGAATTATCTTCCTCACAGCATTGCTTTGGGTTCATCATAAGTGCTGATCTGGTCCAATAGAGGCACTATACCACCACCTTCTCGTGTTGTACAGGTAGGTTCACTATAGAAACCTTACTGTCGGATTGCTGGTTTGGGAACAGCTCTGGTCATGAGTGGCGAGTTGTGACTCAATTCTGCTTCAGAAAAGGAGCCAACTAATCAAAGGCTCGTCCCAACCCAATCATTCCTTGCTCCAGTCAGGCAGAAAATACAGAAGCTTGAAAGTGCGCACTACCAGACTCAGGAACAGCTTCATCCCCTTCTGGTATCAGGCTTCTGCAACGTCCTCCCGTAGGCCTGGTTACTGTCCAATTCCACCTATTGTGGCCATTAAACTTTGCCTCTGGAACTGTCATGCCATAATGCTGAGAACTATATCATGCATTCCCTTCACTCTACATGTGTTGGCTTGATTGTATTTACATATAATATCTGCATTGATTGGATAGCTTTTCAGTTCACATTGGTACACGTGAAGGTAATACATCTATACCAATTAAAGATGGGCAATAAATATTATCTTGTGAAGTAACGTCATACCCCATCAATGAATGTAAAAATATTTGAAGATACAAGAATATCTGGAAGTTACCTATCAGTTGTGTTTTTCAGGTATGGGTATCAGGACATTTATGGCAGCAGGGTGGGTTATATTAATAATTAAATTTATTATACTTTAATGATTCATCAGGCTTCAATTATCTCCATCAATGTAACTGAGACACATATCACTGTCTAATGTCACTTGCTACAAAAATACAGTCAAGTTCCCATCTTTACATCTTCATACCACATGTTGCAGCATTTTATGAAGATGAGAAATTAATAAATGGATGATTAGATTTTGACAGTAATGACATACATTTAAATTTGGATTACTGGAGAATTTGCTCAAAATCTTCCCACATACAGGATCGATTGACAGCACAAAAATTCAAGGCAGTTGCAGCGTCAGGAAGTCCAGGCTGGTATTGCCCTTAAAATCTAATTTAGAGTAATGCAGCATGGAAACAGGTCTTTCAGCCCACTTGCCTATGCCGACCATCTGTGCCCCATCTGCACAGTCCCTCCAGCCTCCATGTAAACCTTTCCTATCCATGTACCGTTCCAAATGTCTTTTAAATGATGAAAATATTTGAATCAAGACTTTTAATTTTTAAGCAAAGTTGGGTAAGTACAATGAATGTGCAATCATTCTGTGCCCATTGCGAAAGGGGGAATCACCTAAAGGCAGAGTTGCACTCTCCTGTGTAATGGGTAATTCATATCTCCAATTTGATGGTACATTTTATTTCGAAGTCACGTGAGTGACTACGTGAAGAAGCCCGCATGTGCGTCAATACGTCTAACACATGACACACGACTGGCTGGGTGGAGAGTCGCTCCTCCAGCGGTAAGTTTTAAAAACCTCAAAGGTAAGTTTTCAACTTACTCTGAGGTCGTTTTGTTTCGTGTTTCTTTTCACAATGGTCTCCAATGAATTATGGATAAATCCAAGGCCAACAAATCCAGACAGGTCACGGGGAAACTGGCTACGGAGGACCGCGGGAGTGCCGGTAGCCGGCGGCCATCAGTTTTACCTTCAGAGTCGCTGACAGTGCGGTCAGCAACTTCAGACTTGGTGCCTGCACAGAGCACTTTGCAACCCCTAAAGAGGGTAAAGCCAAACGCAAGTCTGATAGGCCTGTATACTCGGATGAGTCAGGCCAGGAGGATTTCCCTCCTACACCTATGGGTAACGTCTTTGGGCGTTTATCCAATATGGAGCACCTCATGGAGAGGATGCTCACTCACAATATGTTCCGTGATACGGAGACATATCAACGCAGGTCTCCCTTCATGCCTGTGGCAGCGCCTGGTCCAGGGCTGCTTAACGCCTCCCACTCCGATGAGGGGAGTGTCAGGGTCAGTATATGACTGACTCCTAATACGGATGTACGTCAGAAGGACATACTGGGATGCATGAGATGCGTTAGGCTCACACACAAGAGTTGCCTGCCTTGGCATCCAGATTTGCGATACCTTCGTAAACAGGTGAACCTCTTCAAAAAGAACTGGCCTGTAGCATCAATTATCTCACTTTGCATCAACTGCAAGAACAAGTCATGGTTGAAACGGCTGCGAAGTACCACATGCCTGCGAATTGTGCATCTTTAAAAGTGCCGGCTGTCAACAGTTCCATTTCGGGTTACATTGGAGGTGGCATCAAGGCCCAGGAGATGAAGCTCCAGTGGATTCTAAAATTACTGGCTTCAGGCATCACGGCCTTTGCCAGATCAGTAGATGGCCGGCCACTATCGGACATCCAGCAAGATGCAATGCACATTTCGAGATGAACTGTTTCTGCAAAAACGCCATCAGGCCTGCATTAAACCCGAAGTTTGCAGGTCTGTGTACGTCCAGTAACATCCAGCCACCTAATCTCCCGTTTGGGGAAGACCTGCCTAAACAAGTGAAAGACTTACATGACGAAGTCAAAGCTGTAGGTTTAATCAAAGCATCTACTACGGGGAAGTCTTCACTGTTTAGACGTCAGCGCCCCAACGCCTCCACTAGCAATAAGCGGTTTGCAGAAGCTAGTGGCAGCCCTGAAGTTGATCTTCCCGGGCATAGGTCTTTTTTAGGCCAAGGCCCGGCCCGGCCATATTGGAAAATGTGCAATCCTCGCACCCCAGCAGTTCAATCCTCCAAACCAAGAGGACGGAAACAGAACCCGTAACGTCGCCTATCTCCTTCGCTCCTTAGATGCTGCTGCACTCGTTGAGTTTCTCCAGCTTTTTGTGTAACCCCCGTATAGGGCCCGTTGGGCCTGCTATCAGACCACCGCTAACCATGGAGGTAGGTGGGTCTGGTTCATTCCGGAATATGGGGTGTGTGGATCTGTTACAAGTTGGTGGTAGATGACACTTGTTTTTGCATGAATGGCGGTGGATAACTTCAGACCCGTTTATACAGCACAGTATAAAGGTGTTCAAAATTGAATTTTTACCTAACTCATTTCCACCCACACAACATACGCCAAGTTGGCCATATATTCATTCCAAACAAGAGGGGTTGGATATACAAGCAGAAATTCATACATTACACAAAAAAAGGGTAATTGAGAGATCAAATCATGAAAGTCATCAATTCGTCTCCAATATATTCTCTAGGCAAAAGAAAGATGGGGGTTGTCGGATCATCCTTGATTTACCACAACTTAACTCGTACATGCAGTATAGACATTTTAAAATGAAGAACTTCTTTACTGCTAGACAACTAATTTCTAAAGGATGCTTTATGGCATGCATCGATCTCAAAGATGCATATTATTCAGTTTCAATTCACAAGGATCACCGGAGATATTTGAAATTTAGCTGGATGACGCAGCTATGGCAGTTTAAAGCATTGCCTAATGGATTAACTTCAGCACCCAGGTTATTTACCAAATTACTGAAGCCTGTGCTCGGCCTGCTCAGAGTTCAAGAGCACATTGTTATGGCCTATTTGGATGATATTCTAATTGTAGGGAAAATGCTGCATTTGGCTAATCTAGCTGTTTCAGCCACAAAACTTGTATTTCAGAAATTGGGGTTTCTCATCCATCCAGTTAAATCCATGTTAATACCGACTAGGGCTTTGATTGTTTAGGATTCACTATTAACTCTATAGAAATGTATGTGACTCTGCCTTGGGGCAAGAGATTAGAATTAATAGAATCCCGTGATAACCTTGTTGTTATGGAGCAGCCATCTATTCACCAGGTGGTTAGTGTAATTGGCCAAATAGTGGCTGCTTTTCCAGCTGCCCAATTTGAGCCCTTGCATTATCAAAATTTGCAGCGTGCAAAGGAGCAAGCACTTTAGTCCCATTTAGGTCATTTTAACAGACCTATGCTATTATCGGCTGAAGCTATATCAGAGTTACAATGGTGGACGACCAATATTCAACATTGCTCCAGTGACATTTTGATCAGTAAACCTTTAGTTATACTGAAAACAAATGCAAGTGCACAAGGATGGGGAGCTACTAACACCATCTCTAGTTGCGGTGGCAGATGGGATATGCATGAATTAACATTTATCCATCAATATGGTATCAACTACCTGGAGATGCTGGGGGCATTCCATGGGTTGAAGGCATGTTCGACTGCAAATTGATAACACTACAGCGGTGGCATATATTAATCACATGGGTGGAATCAAGTCAGTATCCTGTGATAGTTTAGCTAACCTTATTTGGAGCTGGTGGATTGAAAGAAGAATTTGGATCTCAGCTACCTACTTGCCAGGTAGTTTTAACATGGAGATGGACACTAGGTCACGTACATTTAATGATAACACGGAATGGATGTTAGATCACAAAGTGTTTAACGACATTATTGCTCGATATGGAACACCGGATATTGACTTGTTTGCTTAATCACCAGTTGCCAAAATATGTTGCATGGGAGCCAGACCCAGGGGCAGTAACGATAGATGCATTCCCGTTACACTGGGGAGGAATGTTCTTTTTTGCCTTTCCTCCATTTTGCCTCATCAGCCAGTACTTGCTAAAAATCAAGCAAGATTCTGCCTCATGTATTTTAGTAGTGCCTGACTGGCCTACGCAGCCATGATTCCCGTGGATGTTAGTAATGTTAACGGAACCATATATGGTTATTAGTAAGCATAAAAATGTGCTTGTTCATCCCGTGACTCAGGAATCTCACCCTCTGCATGATAAAATCAACATTGATTTGCAGAGTTTAAGAAGACCTTTTCTGGGGCTTAGATTATCCGACCGAATGGTGGACATGAACACTGCAGCTTGGCGGGACAGTACCAAGAAGCAGTACATTTCCTACATCAAGCGATGGGAAGTGTTTTGTGTAAATTCAAATATAACTTGTAATACGGCACGTACAGTAGGTATGTTACAAAACTTACCTTGAGCGGCGCTGCAGTTCTGAACTCCCCGTGTGCGCGACTTTGGCGCCTTTCAGAGAGGGGACGGGTTTAAAGTGCCGTTTTTATTCAGACAGTTCAAATCGATCCATCTCAGGGGATTTCATTGCTGAAGATAAATTGCTCCGACATTTGTTTTATGAAGGTATTTTTAAACTCCGCTAGATCATTTATTAGCTAATTTAAAAATCATCTTCAAAAGCCGTGAACACCAAGAACGGGAAGGATTTTACGTAGGGAATAAAGGAAGATACACAGTATATTTTTACATTAAAAAGTGCTTCTTAGGAAGCCTTTATTCAAATTTTCATGTTGCGAAAAGGGGACAAAAAATATATACGAACTGGCAGTATTTTTCCTGCCAACTGTGGGTTAAATTCACCGCACACCGCAACGTTCCAATCCACCACGTTCCACTAAAACCCACTCGCAAGTTGATTTAAATGGCCATTAATTTACGGGAATTAAACACTAAATTCCTTCCATTTGGCCTATAAATTCATGACAATGAGATTTAAAAATCATGTTATGTTGTGAATTCTTGTGTGAATGTTATTTGGACACTTAGGCTTTTTAAAAATGTTAACCTTTTCTTAAGAAATGGATAGATGTTTAGATCTAGTAATTGAATTTTGTAATTAGCTACAATTAGGTAACTAACTAATTATATGCTTTAATTTCAGGTCATCCAAGTAAGATTGTTTCATATTTGTTTCAGAATGCTTCAATCTATAATAACTGAAAATTTCATTGAGTTCTCTTAATTTTTAAGAAAGTTATGGGCTTTTGAGTGTCCTAGATCACAGCTTTTGAGTTAAGTCAATGGAAAGGCAATGGGGAACAAGATGCTAATTTCCGAGTATGAAAATGGCCATAACTTTTTTAATACTAAAGATATGAAAGTGAATTAGGTGTCAAATTGAACTTCTTTTTATGCTTTATCTGATTGCAGACTTGAAGGTACGTTTGTAACATACCTAAATAACACAGGTACATGAGGGATTGTTCTGTGTTTTGTTTCACAGAGACATGGCTCACTCCCAGCTCCCTAGAATCAAACGTTAAGTTTGAAGGTTTCTCCATGCATCATATGGACCACACGCAGACATCTGGGAAAAGGAGAGGAGGACGTGTCTGCCTCATGGTCAACTCTGCGTGGTGCTCAGACGTGGCAGTTCTGTCTAACTCCTGCTTTCCGCACCTGGAACATATGTCGGTGAAGTGCCATCCCTTCTACCTACCGAGGGAATTGACTGCCATCATCCTGACCGTGGTCTCCCGCGGTCTACATCCCACCCCAGGCAGACGTCCATCTGGCACTGGAGGAGCTGCACGTCGTGGTCAACAAGCACCAGACAGCCTAGCCCGAGGCATTTAGTACCATTGCCGGGGACTTCAACAAAGCCAACCTGAAAAAAGTTACTCCCAAACTACCATCAACATGTCTCCTGCAGCACCAGAGGATTAAGCACCCTTGACCGCTGCTATACGACCACCAAGGATGCCTATCGCTCTATCCCTCACCCTCACTTCTGGAAATCCGACCATTCAGCGTGCTGCTTCTTCCTGCATAGAGGCAACAACTGAAGAGCGCACCCCCAGAGGTGAGGACTGCACAGAGCTGGTCGAGGAGGCAGAGGAACAACTACAGGTCTGCTTGGAGGTAGTAGACTGGGCAATGTTTAGGGACTCGGCAACGGACCAGAATGAATACGCCACAGTCATTACAAAATTCATAAGGAAATGTGTGGTGGACTGTGTTCCTACAAAAACCTTCCGAGTGATTCCTAACCAGAAGCCTAGTATGAACCAGGAGATCTGCATTCTTCTGAAGTCCAGATCCTGGGCATTCAGGTTTGGTGACGCAAAGGTCTGTAAGAAGTCCAGATACGACCTTGACAAGGCCATCAAAAAGGCCAAAACGGACCTGGTTTAAGCTGGAGGATGGGGCGGATGTTCGGCAACTGTGGCAGGGCTTGAATGCCATCACCTCCTACAAGGCAAAATCAGGAGGCAGCTCAAGCGACAGTGAAGCATTACTCCCTGACGAGCTCAATCCATTCTACGCACGCTTTGATAGGGAGAACACTGAAGTGCCTTCCCGAGCCCCCATACGCTCTGATTGTATTACAGTCAAAGTCACAGAGGCCGATGTCAGAAGATCCTCAGAAAGTGTCTGAACCTAATGGTATACCTGGTCGAGTTCTCAAAACCTGTGCAGACCAACTGGCTGGGGTATTTGCGGATATTTTCAACTCTCACTACTAAGGTCTGAGGTTCCCACCTGCTTTAAGAGGGCATCAATAATACCAGTGCCCAAGAAGGTTAATGTGATGTGCCTCAACGACTATCGACCAGTGGCACTACGTCCGTGGTGAGGAAGTGTTTCGAGAGGTTGGTTATGGAGCATATTAACTCCTACTTTAACATGAACCTTGACCCACTACAGTTTGCCCACCGTCACAATAGGTCCACGGGCGATGCGTTCTCACGGGCTTTCCACTCCACACTGGGCCACTTGGACAATAAAAGCACTTACGTCAAGCAGTGGTTTATAGACTACAGCTTGGTGTTCAATACCATCATCCCTTCCAGCTGGTTAGGTGAAGGAGATGTGGTGTTGCGGAGCTTCCGTCCAAACACAAAAATAGTAAGTTTAAACATATTTTTGAATTCAGAGGAGACACAGCGATACATTTAAATATCTTTGTGTATTGCTGTGACGTTGCAGAGACTCGTTTCTGCTTGTTTTTGGGACTGCGAGCAGTCTTATTAACTAAAGGGCCTGTCCCACCAGCATGCGACTGCATGCGGCGAGCGCGACCTAACGTGGTCCCTTGAGCTGTATGGCCTCGCAGGGCCTGTCCCACTTCAATTGCCAGAGCCATATGGAGTTGTGCGGGGCTGTATTTGGGGAATGTCAAAAGAAGGGGGGCAAGGTGGCAAAGAAGATTAAACACATGGGGAACAATACTCCCAGAGAGAACTATATTCCACCCATCCCCTCACCTCCCATTAGGGAGTCTGCAAGCCCCCTAATCCAGCCGGGGGTGGTGGGGATCGGGCGGGAAGAGGGGGTGCCACAGAGGGAGGTTGCTCAGGTGGCCCCAGAGTTTGTGAGCTCCTCCCCATCAAAAAAGAGAAGGAGGAATCTCTAGGGAGGAGCGGAAGGGGGATGAACGGGGATCCTCCAGGGGGGAGGGGAGTACTGTGGTGGTGAAAGACTCCCACTCTCTGGTTCGAGCCCCGGTCCCATGTTCTGGAGGGGATTCTGGGGAGGGTGGCGATGGGGACCACTCGGGTGATATGGAGCAGGAGGAGATTCCTGTTGAGTCCCGCATCAGGCACCCGAGGAAGCCCAGGAGCAACCCACCGAGGATGAGGCGCAGAGCACGCCTCTGGAGGTAGAGACAGTAGGTGGAGAAGGGGTAGGGGTAACCACCCCTCCTCTCCCTCAGGACCCTGAGTCTGGTGCACCTGAGTCCACTCTGGGCCCAACCTGGGGAGGGATAGCCACTGTTGATGGTCATGACTCCCCGGGAACATCGGGGAAGGCCCCTCTGCCACTGGACCCAAGCTTGGGATTGAGGTGGAGGTGAGTCCAGTGGGTGGGGCAGATGCAACCGCAGCACAGGGTGGGGCGGGAGTATGGAGCACTAATTAGCAATGTTACAACATTTTGAGATTTTAAAAATCTCTACACACAAAGGGTGTGTCTGGGGATGGGGATAGTGACTCCACCTGCAGCGTGCAGGTGGAAGGGGACTCCTCGGACAATGAGTCAATGGATGTTCTAGCTCTCCCCGATGCCGTTGCACTCATTCCAGTGGAGGAAATCCGCAAGTTTATCCAGGCCGCCGAAGGAGCCCAACATCGGCCCAGACTGGCCTCCCTCCGGTGGCCATACCTACACAGGCTCACCAGCTCTCTCAACTTCATCCTCAGAAGGAGGGGGAGGGGGAGGGGCAAGGGGGTGAAGGGGAACAACCCGCGTCAGCTCAGGTCCTTCTTGGACGACCTGGAGAAGGTCACCAAGACCAAGAGCAGTGTCATTCCCTATGAGGGTAGAGAGACCAGTAGAGCATCCCTTGTAGCCAGGAGCACCGCCACTCTGCCTGGGGTCTGTTGGGGGAGAGGTGGCTCCACTGTCAGTGACCAAAGGACCGGTCATGGGATCTAGGGAGTGGGCAGGGCTGAAGATGTCCTGGTTGGGTTGCTCTTAGGCCTGGCCAAGCTGGCCATCCGTGAGTCACGGCGCCAGGTGGAAGAGGGCTTTGCCCGAGCCAGATGTTTCCCCTTTACCGGGGTTATGTCCGCGCCCGGGTGCTGTTGGAGAGGGTGGTGTTATCTGTAACATTGTTGTTTGTAATTTAATGTCTGAATAGCTTGGTGATTCCGTAATATGGCGGTGGGTATGTCACCACGGTTTTGGTTTTATTTTGGCTTTTGTATCATGTTGAAATTTAAATGAATTATTTTTTGATACAAAAAAAAGCTGGTTACCAAGTTCACGGAACTGGGTCTTTGCACATCTCTGTCCAAATGGATCATCGGCAGACCACAGTCTGTATGAATTGGCAGAAATACTTTTTCTTCAATAACAATCAATACGAGAGCACCTCAAGGCTGCATGCTCAGCCCCCTGCTCTACTCACTCTATACTCATGACTGTGTAGCCGGACACAGCGCGAACAGCATCTTCAAGTTTGTCGATGACACCACCGTTGTGGGACGAATTACAGATGGTGATGAGTCAGAGTATAGAAGTGAGATCGACCGATTGACCAAATGGTGCCAGCACAACAACCTGGCTTTCAATATCAGTAAAACCAAAGAACTGATTGTGGACTTCGGAAGAGGAAGGATGAGGACCCACAATCCTGTTTATATCAATGGGACGATGGTGGAGAGAGTCAAAAACTTCAAATTCCTGGGTGTGCATATTTCCGAAGATCTTTCCTAGACTCTGCACACTGATGCAATTATAAAGAAAGCACATCAGCGCCTCTACTTCCTGAGAAGATTACGGAGATTTGGTATATCAAAGGGGATTCTTTTGAACTTCTACAGGTGCACAGTAGAGAGCATATTGACTAGTTGCATCATGGCCTGGTTCGGCAACTTGAACGACCAGGAGTGGAAAAGACTGCAAAAAGTTGTGAACACTGTCCAGTCCATCACCGGCTCTGACCTCCCGACCATCAAAGGAATTTATCGGAGTCGGTGCCTCAAAAAAGCAGCCAACATCATCAGAGACCCACACCATCCTGGCCACACACTCATCTCACCACTGATATCAGGAAGAAGGTACAGCAGCCTGAAAACTGTAACATCTAGGTTCAGGACCAGCTACTTCCCTGCAGCCACCAGGCTACTAAACACTACAACCTCATATAAGCTCTGAACTATAATAGACGGTGACGGTGACGGTGACGGTGATGATGACGACGACGACGACGACGACGACGACGACGACGACTATTATTATTATTGCACTATTGTTTGTTTTTCGAGTATGCACACACACACCAGGCACGTGCCATCAGGGTAGGCAAGGTAGGCACTGCCTACCCTGACTAAAATTATAACATAGTAATTACTAAATATAAATAGTAAAGGCATGGGAGAATTATGCCTATGTAAGAGCTCTTAGGTAGGCATAATTCTCCGTGCCTTTCATCCGCAGCGCTTGTAACACGGGAAGGTCTGTGCAGCCCACGTGCCGTCAGCGCTGCCTGAAGCTGTCAATTTCAATGTGCAGCGCAAGTTTCTTGGCGGAGTTTTCAAATATGGTTTCTTGTGTACCAATGATGTGGTAAGTACATTTCTTGGTGATGCTTTTAAATACTGTATTTCCCGGGGTGTGGGGGTGGGGGGGAGAGCTCCTTTCCATGTGTTTGGGGAGTCTGGCCCGGGGTAAAGTTGCGGGGAGGGCACGAATGTTATGAAGGAGGGGATTGGGATAATGCCATTTGCGACGCTCCTTGCACAGAGGCGTGGAATGCCATCGCATTGAGGCAGGGGGAAGGGGGAGGAGAGAAGTAGCTCGGGTGGCTGAGCAGCCGCTGGGCTGGACAGCGGAACCAGCCACCACCTTAGCTCCTTCTGCCGGTCCCCGCTCACCTATGGCAGCTCTCCGTCTAAAAACCTCTCTCCTGCCGCTCGCTGGCCTCACTCACGTCCTTAAATTCCGACAGCGCGATTGAGGTTACTCGGCTGTGGGAATTTAAGGATTTGCAGGAAGCCGCTGACATGAGCGAAGTCGGCGAACGGCAGGTGACAGGTGTTCCGACGGAGAGCAGTGCCAAAGGTGAGCGGGCCGGCAGAAGGCGCTGAAGTGGCGGCCAGTTCTGCTGTTGGGTCCCGGTGGCCACTCGCAGCTCCCCGAGCTGCTTCTATATCCAGCTACAGTGCGTGGCTTTACGCCCGGAGAGCTGCGGCAGTGTTGTCATTCAATAAGATGAAACTGATTCAACTATTCCCTGCACTCACATTTTCCCACCATCTCTCCATCTCTCCATCTGCCATCACCCTTCACCCCCCCTCCCCCCTCCCACCCATTCAGTAATTCAGAATAAAGGAGACTAAGAAGCCTTGGGAAAATTGAATTGTCACTGTTTTTATTTTTTTCTATTTTTAACGGAGAGGACAATCTGCGCATGCGCGGTTTAATTTTTTTTAAGCCGACTGAGCGCCTACCCTGAGTCATTACTCACGCATGTGCCTGACACACACACACACACACACACACACACACACACACACACACACACACACACACACACACACACACACACACACTAAACTAAGTGGGACCTGTTGGGTCCCAGCATCACACGGGAGGGCTGGTCCCCCAACGTAATATTCCACCTCTCCACCAATTCCAATATTAGTGGCCAGTGGGGGGAGGGGGCTTTCTGCAGCGCTGGTATGGGTGTTGTGGACTGAAGGGACTGGCTTCCAGTGGGCTAGTATGGACATTGTGGGCCGAATAAATTATTGGGCTGGTGGCTCAGTCACTCAAGCCTGTTGAGCTGGCAGCTCACTCACTCATGGCTGGCAGTTGACTCATGGCCATTCCTTGAAATCCCATTTCAAGCAGGGTGCAAGGCCACCAAATTCAAGTGCAGTTTCTTACCATTCCAAGCAGGGTGCAAGGCCACCAAATTCAAGTGCAGTTTCTTACCATTCCAAGCAGGGTGCAAGGCCACTAAAGACAGCGAGTCATGACCTCTCCCTCCTCCATCTTGCGGAGATTGAGCCACGCCCACACTTCTGGGTTTTATGGGCCTTCCCCCCCCCCACCAGAAGGGGCGTGACCTTCATGGCGTGATTAAAAAATGTTGAGATTCTCTCTCCTGTCAAACACTAATAATTCTTATTTTTCATCGAAGAAGCCTCGGCACCTGATGAGCGGATGGGGACTCATATTACTCGAAGATCCGTACATGGTAGCATTTTTTCTAAAATCAATATAAAGCGCAAACAGGAAGTGGTCAAGATTAGACTTTTAATTATATAGGAGGCAAGGCAACTTTAAATAGGCAATGCAACTTTAATTAGGCAACACAGCTTTAGCATTTGCAAACCAAAAGCAACACAGCTTTAGCATTTCCAAACCAAAAGCAACACAGCTTTAGCATTTCCAAACCAAAGGCAACACAGCTTTAGCATTTCCAAACCAAAGGCAACACAGCTTTAGCATTTCCAAACCAAAGGCAACACAGCTTCAGCATTTCCAAACTATATTTTCAAACCACATTAAGGGCACTGTCAGGTCAGTAAAACCATTCACAGTTTAGTAGACATGTGTTCAGTGTTATTCACAGCTCAGACTGAGAGACATGACCCTCTCGCTCCCCCATCTTGCAGATACTGACTGAGACACTCAACAGTTCCGGGTTTTATAGTCCTCCGGAAGGGGCATGGCTTCAGGACAGAGAATATCAACATTTTTTAAACACTAATAACTCTTTTATTTTTCACCGATGGAAAAATCCTCTTGCCCTGCGCAGCGGTGGGGACTCTGAGTAAGATGGCCAGAAATCACAGCCGCATGTTGCAGCATTTTTCCTAAAATCAATATACAGAACAACAGGAAGTGGTCAAGATCAGACTTTTAGTAATATAGATGTAAATGTATGTGAGCATGTGTATATATACACACTGAACTAATTTATCATGTTATTCACACTGTACTATGTTTACATATTCTGTTGTGCTGCAGCAAGTAAGAATTTCATTGTTCTATCTGGGACAATTCTTCTTCTTCTGTCGTATGTCTTTTAGACCTGCAGCTCCGTGGAGGTGAGCCAGGCCAACGTGACATCGTCCAGGTCAATCAGACCTCGTTCACCATTCGGTTGCTGGTGTTTCATACCGACTGTTGATTATGTGCTCCATTGTCTGTGTTGGACTCACTGTCCACGAGGCCCCACCTCTTCATTGCTACTCCATAGTGTCCAACGCCTGTCCTCAAGCAGTTGAGGGTTGTCCACTGCTTTCGGGGCCGGTCCTGGCTAGGGACGTCCATGGGGTCTTCGATGTAATGGTGTATCCTAGATGGTTCCGCTGACTTCCACTGGTCTCTCCATCTCGTTTTGACCCAGGCGGCCTTGGAAGTGTCAGTTGGTGTTGTGCAGAGCAGCTCTTGGTCTTGCGTGGCAAAGGGGTGCCGTGACTTGAGGCGCACACGTCGTGGTGTCTCTGTGATGATCTGATGGAGGAGGTGGGATTCACTGGTCTGGCCTTTCGAGAGAGGGCCAGCGTGGCTGCTTCTCGTCTGATGTTGGCCGGGGCGATGCCAGCGAGGATGGGCAGTTGGTTTATTGGGGTGGCTCGTAGGCATCCGGAGACAGTCCGCAGGGCGTTGTTGAGGGCAGCATCCAGCTGTTTGGTGTGAGGGCTACGGCACCAAACTGGGGCGCAGTACTCGGCAGCTGAGAACACCAGGGCCACTGTGGACATGCGCAGTGTCTTCATCGTGGCTCCCCATGTGGTGCCGGCTAGGCAACGTATCAGTGCGGCACTGATGACATATGACAATAAAACACTCTTGACTTTTCACTCTTGACTAGTCCCTGCCTCCACTACTTCCTCCGGCACCTCATTCATTATGTCATTCACCCACCTTATGTGAAAAAGTTACCATTCAGATTTCAATTAAATTTTTCCCCCTTCACCTTAAACCAATGTCCTCTGTTTCTTGACCCCCTTCTCTGGGCAAGAGACTCTGTGCTTCTACCAGATCTATTCCACTCAGGAGTCTGAAAGCAATGACCACCAGTTTCAGGAATACCTTCTTCCCCACAACCATCAGGCTCTAGAAGAGTACATAACACTAAAGGGCCTGTCCCACTGTACGAGGTAATTCAAGAGCTCTCCCGAGTTTTAAAAAAATCAAACTCGTGGTAAGCACATAAAATGTACATAGCGGGTACGTCGGAGCTCAGGACGTCTCTTAGCGGCTCGAAACGCTAACAGCAGGTACTCAGGAAACGCAGTAAGCTCGTGAAGACTTGTGAAGATTTTTCAACATGTGGAAAAATGTCCATGAGAGCCCCAAGTACCTACGAACGGCTATTACCGTAATTCTCTGAGTTCGAATCAGGGGAAACTCGGGAGAACTCTTGAATTAGCTCGCACAGTGGGACAGCCCCTTTACTTTAACTATGAACCATGGACTGTTTTTCGTTGGACTAACTTCAGGCTTTCTTGCACTAGTATTGGAGTTATTGCTTTTCATGTTTATTATATATTCTCTTTGCATTGCATTTAAAGGCCTTTTATGCTGCAGCAAGTAAACATGTCATTGTTCTGTATAGAATTAAACACTCAAACACTGTTGACTCTGAAACTAGCCCGTTAGGCACAATTTTGCAATTAAAAAATGCTGGTCAAAATATGATTGTGGTATTTAATGTTTTCCTATGGACAAAGAGCAGAAGAAAATGTTGTATATTGAATATCCAAAGTCAATGATGTTTTCGTGAAAATTCATATAACAAACATTTGTAAATCAACGAATACCTGAGATCGCACTGCAACAGTAAAACTGTCAACCTCTGTATCCTGGAAGCTGTGATTGCTGGAATTGCTACTTTAGGATTGTTAATAACCATTAGTAATTTGTAACGAGGACAAAGGGTCATTCCAGCAAGAACAGATGAAACGCATTCACACCGCAGATACTGTAATTGCTACCACTCCCTTCAGAAATGTAACTTAGTTTCATTTGCTTTTGTCAAGAATATGTGAAGCAAATGTATGGGCTGTTCCTGCCCATCATCCATTACATAGTTGGTGACAGCACCTACGCCCTCACTTGAAGCAGCACAAGCAAGCCGGAGGGTTCTCATTGTAATGTAGTGAGCCAGAAGATATTTGCTGCTCATAATGTGCTTACATTGATCAAATGCTTTCTATTGCACGTCAGTCCAATTCCATTTCTCATTCTTAATAATTTGGTACAATGATGTAAGCATCATTGTTAGATCGAGCAACCATGTGGAATGATATTTAATTACTCAGAGAAAGGTGCAGTTCTGCAATGTTGCCTGGACACCTGGCTTTCACAATGACATTAACCTTGACTTTAACTTGTCTCACTCTATGAGCATCTACCTTCAGACTGAGCAAATACACCTTTGGCTGGACTTGATCATTTCAATTTTATATCACAATGCTGAATTTGCTCAACCCTTCCTCCAAAATATGTAGATTATCCTTTGCACTAACTGTTGCCATAAAAAGATTGTTCTAGTTGTAGCTTTGGCCTTCAACACATTTTCAATGGTTCAATGGTTCCTTACTATCATGTATGCACTGCACAGTGATATTCTTACACCCATCACCATATTTTGGCACCATTTACAAAAGAAAAAGTCCAAAGTGTAAAATCCGGTCCACATGCTGGATGTACTGGAGTGCCCCCGATCCAGGTAAGCCCAGGTGAGACCCAGGCTGTTACAGAACCTCCTTGTCAACCTTAATTTGCTCAGCCCACAAACCAACACCCCTCTCCTCGCTCAACCGTCTCTGTGTCCCGGGGGCACCTCTAACAGCATACCTTGCAGATGCTGGAGGCAATACCTCGGATCCTCTTCAACCGTCCCACTCCACTCGTCCGTCATCGCAGGCCGCTCCCTCCTACTCGACTTTCCAGTCTTCAGGGCTGAGCTCGGCAGCTTCCGAGCTTCCTCTGCAGGTGGCAGCCTGCCGGGTCCTTCTTTGTGGCGGCAAACCAGGCCAGCCAGCACACTTGACCGCGGGTGGACTGAAAGGTCTGGCGAGGATTTGACTCTGTAGTTAATGCAGGAGTATAGCTCCTCATATGAATTGGTAGTGAGGTACTTCTGGCTCTCCTTATCCATAATCAGGCACTGCATAATCAATTTTAATTAAACCATTTGGGTTCTGTCAGTGGTATATATGGGTCCCAGGAAGATGGTAAAGTATATTGCTTGTTGTCTCCATTGACATTCCAATTTATGTTAGCTTGTAGTCACTGCATACTTTACTGCTTTAAGTCCCTTTGATCCCACTGTTAACAGAATTTCCCAATTGCTATGAAGTATTTTGATCAAAGGTCCATTTCATTTCAACATCATAAGTTCGATTCCACTTGGTTCTTTGGGAAATAAAGAACTGATCTTACTTTGCAGTTCACTGGCTTGATGTCAGATTTGATCCATGCACCTGCCTTATATTCGACAATTTCTGTGTTGGCATCTTGGGAGATGACATCAGATTTGGAGAACGGTGTCTTCAATTGACACTGGTTTATTTGTATGGTTGCTGAATATGACCTTCTAAATGAGTTTCAAATTTGCAGCCCAATCCCTACCAAACAGGATGGAATGTTTAGTTTAGTTCACTCTGACTATTTGTTTACAATTTTTTCTACAATAGTGATAAGAATGACAGTGCTCAAGATTAAGGTAGGTATTTGGAATAGTCCCATAATGAAAGAAACTTCAGTGGTGTCAACCTGTATTCTTAATGATGTGCTATCAGGCATCATAAAATTAAAGCCCTGATTCTTACGCTGCAATCATACCATGCAAATTCCCTATTTTTTAACTACTCTGTTCTCACTGTGCCAACGTTACATTAGAAATTGCTCTCTTAATGGGCCTGTCCCACTTAGACGATTTTATAAGCGACTGCCGGTGATTGTCATCATCTTGTCAGATCATGGAAAAACCGGCGACTGTACCCCATCCTACGACTATGTCTAAGACAAGCTACGACAACCTATAGGAACCTACGACCTAGTCAAAGTCACGCTACGGAAAGCTCCCGACACCCGGCGACACAATAGTAGTGACTTAGGACGTCCTCCTTCAACATACCTACAACTACACCTACGACAACCAAAGTCAAGCTACGACAAGCTACCAACCTGTAGGCATCAAGCTATGATAAACTACGACCCTGTAGGTGCCACAATGACCACCAAAGCAATGACATCATCTTATTTTACTATTAAAGGGTTTGCAGGGTGGGGTTTCCAATCATTCTGCATCAAGACTGCCATGAAGAAACTTCACAGGGCATTGCTCTCAGAAGAAGACGAATCCCTGCTGCTTGCAGCAGCTCTCATGCTTATAAATCCGGAAGACAGAAGGACAAGAAGAATGGATGATGAAGAAGCCCAATAAGAGGTGTTTCTGGTTGAAGCCCTTGTTCCATCAAGAAGATCAGGCTGCTTTCAGTAACTTCACTAGAATCCCCCCTGAGCTGTTTCAAGAGCTGAAGACACTGGTGGGCCCTTTCCTGGAGAAAAAAGGAGACCTTCATGAGGAAGCCACTGGAACCAGGCCTGCGGCTAGCCATCACCCTCCGCTACAGGGAATTACAGACCAGTTAGTCTAACATCGATAGTGGGGAAACTGCTAGAGTCAGTCATTAAAGATGGCATAGCAGCACATTTGGAAAGTGGTGAAAGTCAGCATTGATTTACGAAAGGTAAATCATGTCTGATGAATCTTATTGAATTTTTTGAGGATGTAACTAGTAGAGTGGATAAGGGAGAAGCAGTGGATGTGTTATATCTGGACTTTCAGAAGGCTTTCGACAAGGTCCTACACAAGAGATTAGTATACAAACTTAAAGCACATGGTATTGGCGGTTCAGTATTGACGTGGATAGAGAACTGGCTGGCAGACAGGAAGCAAAGAGTAGGAGTGAACGGGTCCTTTTCAGGATGGCAGGCAGTGACTAGTGGGGTGCCGCAAGGCTCAGTGCTGGGACCCCAGCTATTTACAATATATATTAATGATTTGGACTAGGGAATTGAATGCAACATCTCGAAGTTTGCGGATGACACAAAGCTGGGGGGCAGTGTTAGCTGTGAGGAGGATGCTAGGAGGCTGCAAGGTGACTTGGATAGGCTGGGTGAGTGGGCAAATGCATGGCAGACGCAGTATAATGTGGATAAATGTGAGGTTATCCACTTTGGTGGCAAAAACAGGAAAGTAGACTATTATTTGAATGGTGGCCGATTAGGAAAAGGGGAGATGCAATGAGACCTGGGTGTCATGGTACACCAGTCATTGAAAGTAGGCATGCAGGTGCAGCAGGCAGTGAAGAAAGCAAATGATATGTTAGCATTCATAGCAAAAGGATTTGAGTATAGGAGTAGGGAGGTTCTACTGCAGTTGTACAGGGTCTTGGTGAGACCACACCTGGAGTATTGCGTACAGTTTTGGTCTCCAAATCTGAGGAAAGACATTCTTGCCATAGAGGGAGTACAGAGAAGGTTCACCAGACTGATTCCTTGGATGTCTGGACTTTCATATGAAGAAAGACTGGATAGACTCAGCTTGTACTCGCTAGATTTTAGAAGATTGAGGGGGGATCTTATAGAAACTTAAAAGATTCTTAAGGGGTTGGACAGGCTAGATGCAGGAAGATTGTTCCCGATGTTGGGGAAGTCCAGGACAAGGGGTCACAGTTTAAGGATAAGGGGGAAATCTTTTAGGACCGAGATGAGAAAAAAAAATTTTCACACAGAGAGTGGTGAATCTCTGGAATTCTCTGCCACAGAAGGTAGTTGAGGCCAGTTTGTTGGCTATATTTAAGAGGGAGTTAGATGTGGCCCTGGTGCCTAAAGGGATCAGGGGGTATGCAGAGAAGGCAGCTAAGTGATACTGAGTTAGATGATCAGCCATGATCATATTGAATGGCAGTGCGGGCTCGAAGGGCCAAATGGCCTACTCCTGCACCTATTTTCTATGTTTCTATGCTACCTGCCATCAGGAGACTCCTACAAGAGCCTCTCCAACAACTTTCTTGTGACCCACAACAAACATCAGCAAGTTGTCCGAGAGACCTGTGAGGCCATCAACAATGCTTATGAAGATGAAGTGATGGACTACCCTAGTACATCACATGAGTGGAAGAGACTGGAGCAGGGCTTTGATACAAGATGGAACTTTCAGCACACATGTGGGGCAGTGGGTGGCAAGCATGTGGCCATCAGATGTCCACCCAAGGGAGGTTCAATCTACTTCAACTACATGAAGTTCCATTTCATCATACTCCTAGCTGTGGTGGATGCAAACTACAACTTCCTGTTTGTGGATGTGGGCACACCTGACAGTGTCGCAGATGGTAAGATCTGGAAAGAGACCTCCCTTGGGCAAGCACTGGAAGAAGGAAGAGCAGGCTTTCCTGATCCAGAACCTCTGCCAGGAAAAGACAACCCTGATATCCACTACACACTGGTTGCTGATGATGCCTTCCCACTCAGGTCATGGATGATGAAGCCATACCCTCACAGGCAGATGTCAAGGGAGCAGAGGATCTTCAACTACAGGCTGTCCAGGGCTAGGAGGGTCGTGGAAAACACCTTTGGCATCCTCACAAGCAGATTCAGGTTTGCTGAATATGATGGCTCAGGAGCCCAAGAATGTGGAGACCATTGTCTACGCAGCATGTGTCCTCCACAACCTGATCTGTACCAGAAGTGCAGCAGCAGTCATGGAGGAGGGTGACTGAATGGACAACCAGACGGGCAACATCACATCAGTCTCATGGAGAACTGGAGGACAGGCTGCACCTATAGTGCCACTGGAGTGATTGCCAGGAAACACCGGCAAAAAGAGAGCCAAGGTGCATCTCTGCACTTACTACAACTCTGAACTAGGCACTGTACCATGGCAGAACGACATGACCTGAAGACCAGCAGCAAACATCCCACACCACAAACAGAAGTCCACCACTCCAGGAAGGGAGCCCACTACAGGCCACAAGATGTCGCCTTTCAGGATCACCCACATCCTCCCAAAAGAGTTTAATTTTTAATGCAGTGCACTGCTTGGTGTTTGTGTTTGTTTTATTCATCACAATATATAAAAATTATTTGCTTTTCAATGCAGTGCATCACGTGGAACTGTGCACTTACTTTTTTTCAATGCGGCAATCAAATTCACAGGTCAGCACCGGCGACAACCTACGTCACCTGGCGACAGCCAACGTCATCCTGGCGATCCACTACCACTGCACCTACACACGTGAATTCAAGCTAAGCTCCATGGCGTCAAAACCACTGTCGCCGCTAACTTTTCAACATGTTGATAAATTAGCGGGAACCAGAATGCCGTTACGACTTGTTGCAAGTCTGAGGAAACTACTCACGACCATGCAGGCGACACCCCGACATCCACCCGCGAACATGAGACGACCGTGTGGCAACTGCATAGTCTCCTGTAGTTGCTGAAAAAGGGCCTGTCCCACTTAGGTGATTTTTTTGGGTCATTCAGACTGGAGGACCCAACCCAAAACTTTGCGACTACAGGCCTGCCGCAACATTTTCAACAGTGGTGACAATTTTTGCTGTCGTAGGTTGTTGTAGGTGTTGCCATAGGTTGTTGAAGGTGCTGCCGTAGGTTGTGGCCAGATGTTGTAGGTGAATTCCGTTAAAACTAGTCCTTGGCAGTCCTCTAAAGAGTCGCCTAAGCAGGACAGGCACATTTTCCTGTTCCTTGAGTTTCAATCTACATGTTTGCTGTGTTAGACACAAAGTGCTGGAGTAACTCAGCGGGTCAGGCAATATCTCGGGAGAAATGAAAAAGGTGATTTTTCGGGTCATTCAGACTGGAGGACCCAACCCAAAACATCACCCATTCCTTTTCTCCAGAAATGCTGCCTGACCCACTGAGTTACTCTAGCATTTTGTGTCTATCCTCAGTGCATTATGCCCCTGTCCCACCTAGGCGATTTTTTTCGGCGATTACAGATGACTGGGCTGTTTTCACATGTTTGCGGGGTGACGCCTATATGGTAGTGAGTAGTCTCCTCAAGTCGCCCAAAGAGTCATAATGTTTTTCTGGTTACAGCTGGATTTTGAAATGTTCAAAACTTTTTGGCGACTGTGGGCTTGATGTACCTTGTCTTCTTCTGTCATAGGTGCTGTCGTAGGTTGTTTCCAGGATGACACAGGTTGTCGCCAGGTGCTGACTTCGGTGAATTCCATTGGCGACTACCTACATCAACCTACGTCAACTGGCGACAGGTACCGGCGACTGAATTGTCTTCAGCTGTCTTTATTCGTCGCCGGCAGGATCGTTGTTTGTCGTAGCTTGTCGTGCGTGGACGTAGGTTGACTTCAATTGTCGTAGGTTGTCGCCTGTGTGGTCGTAGGTTGTTGTAGGTCGTAGGTGGACGTCCGAAGTCGCGACAATTGGGTCGCCGGTTGTTGGTAGCTTGCCGTAGCTTGACGTTGACTAGGTGGTAGGTTGTCGTAGACATTGTCATAGGGGGGGGGGTCCAGTCGCCGCTTTTTCGGCAACCTGCTATGACTGTGACAGTCGCTGGCAGTCGCCAAAAAAAACTCCTAAATGGGACAGGCCCTTAAACCAGCATTTGCAGTTCCTTCCTACACAAGTTTGCTATGCATTCTTTCTTGAGGCATCAGTTGCATGGTCACTTCATAAGAATAATTGGAGGTAATTATTATCATATACTCTTTCAACCCCTAAACTATTTCTCCAAACACGATATTTTTAGCTTTCTGTGGAATCACAAAGTTAATGTTTGCACAATACAATCAGAGCTGACTTTTGTGAGTAAAATTACTTTCTCTCATTCCCTCATTGACTGTGTGATATCAATACCATCTTCCTCATCAAGAATATATGTCCCTTTATCATTCCAACAATTACAACTAAAATATAATAGTAAGATTAAACGAGAACTTACCAGTTCGAAGTTTGATCGTTATTTTATGAGGAGTTACGATGAGGGATTGCGTGAAGAGCCCGCCTGGCGCTGGCAAACGGCATACTTCAAAGCAGCGGCATGAAAAACACAGAACACCAAATAGCCGAAGTAACATAGCAAGGCTCATAATAGACTTAGAACTACCAGATGATCATTTATTTTATGAGGGTGGGAGTGGAGGGCACGTAATCGCTCATCGTAACTCCTCATAAAAATAACGATCAAACTTTGAACTGGTAAGTTCTCGTTTAATCTTACTATTTTACTTCGGAGTCACGTGAGTGACTACGTGAAGATTTTAAAGCTTTCTGTGTTTTTTTATGTCGTAGAATTAATCAGTAACGACAGTCCGGCTAAGTAAATACATACATGAGAAACCAGACTAATATTAATTCTTTCCATAATTAACTTTTTAATGGTTTAAAGAACATATAATAACCCTCCTTATATCCGAGGGAATGATTACAAGTGATAAAAGTGACTACATAACTGATTATAGTAATCAATAGTAAACAAAGCAGGTGACTATAGTGATCCCAACACCGCGTGGCCAAAGCTTGTCATAGTGTGAACAGGTTTATTGTAGAACTTTGAAAAAGTTTCTTCTTTACTCCACCCTGCGATTTTTAAAATATGCTCGAGTGGTACGTTCCGCCCTTTCGCCGCGGACGTAGCTGCAGCCCTGGTGGAGTGAGATTTGAACACATCAGTGTCTACTCCTGCTAAAAGCAACACCTGTTTCAACCATTTTGAGATAGTTTGAACTGAAGCTTTTGTGTGTGGTTTTTTATGCGTAATCATTAACGTTTTTTCATTTCCTCGAAGAGTTTCAGTAACTTTAACATATTGATTCAAATGTTTAACCACACACAAAGTAGGATCAATAGGATAAGCTTGAAAGGTTACCTTAGCTCCAGATCTCCCTGGTCTGCTTTGTTTGATCAGATCGTAAACATAGAACACAATGTTATCTGTAGTCACGTGCATACAGTCTAAACGCAACATTTGTAAAGTTTGCACTCTTTGAGCTGAGACCAATGACATTAACATTATTAATTTCAATGTCAATCTTTCCAATGACAATCCTTCAATTGGAGTCCATTGCCTAAGTAAGGTAAGTACAATGCTCACATCCCAAATCTCTGTGTATCTTGGTTTGGGTGGATTGATGTTAAAGATTCCTTTCATGAATCTAGATATTAATGGATGTGATCCAATTGATTTCTGGTCAGACATTAGTCCTAAATAAGATGATAAGGCACTGCGTGCAGTGTTAATGGCACTGTAACTTAAATGTTGCTCAAAATGCAATTTGGCAAGGAACTCCAAAACATTTGCAATATTCACAGTATCATAAGAAATATTTGACTGTGTGCAAAATTCTTCCCATTTCTTTATATGTGTCATATATTGTTTTTGTGTGCTATCTCGCCATGATGCGACTATAACTTCCATAGTTTTGTCCGACAATCCCAGCTCCTGTAGTGGTCTGGTCAAAACCTGCAGATTAATAAATTCATATATGCATATAATGGATAAATTTCTTTAGTTACTGGATTAATCAAAATATCACTACAGTTAGGAATTGACATATATGGTTCTTTAATCATATTCAGCATTAATGGGAACCAAGGTTGTGTTGGTCAATTTGGAACTACCAACAATCCAGTGGCAGAATCTTGTTCTATTTTCTTCAGACATTTCTGAATCAAAGCAAATGGTGGAAAAGCATAAAAGAACATATTCCCCCAGTTCAATGAAAAAGCATCTACTGCTACTGCATCTGGATCGTGTTCCCAAGACACATATTTAGGCAATTGATGATTAAGCCTTGATGCAAACAGATCAATTTCTGGTAAACCAAATTGGGTTACAATATTCTTAAATATTGCTGGATTAAGCATCCATTCTGTGTTATCTTTAAATATCCTTGATCTTTTATCTGCCACCACATTGTCTTTACCTGGAATGTAGTTTGCTGAAATCCAAATTTGGCGGTCAATACACCATTGGCATATTTCATTGACCAGGCAATCACATGATACTGATCTAACTCCCCCCATGTGATTAATATATGCAACAGCCGTTTTATTGTCTAACTGTATTAATACATGTAGACCCTTTTTTGAACAACAATATGCTTTTAGTCCATAGAAAGCACCCAATAACTCTAAATAGTTAATACCATAAGTTTGAAGAAACGTTTCTTCTTGAACTTTCCATCTACCTCCACAACTGGAGGATGAATCTGTTGCCCCCCATCCGAGAGCACTAGCATCTGTTTGTAAAACCATTTCAGGCTGTTTGATCAGAATGTTTTTAGCAGCTTGTGGGACATTTTTAACCCACCATTGTAATTCCAACACAGCTTCTTTTGTTAATTGCATAGGCCTATCAAAGTGGCCTGCCTTCTCTTTGAGAGCTCTTATTTTGTCCCTTTGAAGATTTTTGATAATGTAATGGACCAAATTCTACTGCAGGAAATGCTGCTACTAGTTTACCAATGGTTTTCGCTACTTCTCGGATGGAAGAATAAGGTTTGTGAATGAGATTATTACAAGTTACCAAAATATCATCGACTTTATCTGTTGGTAAAGTTATTAACATAGTCACTGAGTTAATTACAAACCCCCAAAAGTTAATTGTTTGTGCTGGCTGCAGCTGGGATTTAATTGGATGAATCAAGAACCCTAGCTTTTCAAACAAAGCTTTAGTAACTGAAACTGAGTTCTCAGCTGACTCTTGATTATCATTAATGATCAGAATGTCATCGAGATAAGCCATAACGATATGTTTTTGTGCTCTTAATTGGGCTAAAACTGGTTTCAATAGTTTCATAAAGAGCCTGGGAGCTGAACTCAGTCCATTTGGCAAAGCTTTAAACTGCCATAATTGTCCCAGCCAATTAAATTTAAGTACCTCCGGAAGAACTGATGTATAGGTACAGAATAATAGGCGTCTTTTAAATCAATCTTAGCCATATAACAACCTGCTGAAATTAAATATCTTGCAGTATTAAATGTTTCCATTTTAAAATGTTTGTATTCTACAAACTTATTTAGATCTGTAAGGTCCAGAATAATTCTACAACACCCATCTTTTTTATTTCTTCGAAAAATATTAGAGACAAATTGATGCCCGTGTTCATAAGTTTTTTCAATTACCCCTTTTTCAGATAATTTGTCAATTTCCACATTAATCTCTGCTTTTTCAATAGCAGTAAACACGAAAGCATAAGCAGGTTTATTCTGTACAGGAGGATTAACCCCTTCTTTAAATGTAATAGTGGCTCCTGAAACTGCTTGTAATATAAATCGATCAGAAGTAATAGTAAGCCAGTCTTTATAAAACTTTTGTAATCTCCCTCCAACTGGAGATTTATCCGCAGTTTCTTTAAGGATAGAACAAGTCTTTAATACCTCTCCATATGAGCGTGGTGGTCTCCTTCTCCCCGAATACGGGTAAGCATTGGGCTGTGCAGGACGATAATACTTCCTTGACAAATTTCTGCCTCTATTTCCAAAATCAAAACCCCTTCGGGGCGAAAAATACCTTTTTTGTCCAAAGACGAAAGGTTTCATACCGCTAAAATATTTAGCTTCTTCATCCAACTCTTTCAGTTGTTTAGGCAGATTTTCTCCAAACAGATACCCAGGAGCTTGAACACCACTTGCTCGACACAGGCTTGCAAACCTAGGGTGAAATATGGGCCGAATCGCCATTTTCCTCATACAATTAATTTCATAGAAAGAATTGCACAATAAGCCCAAAGTATCTTTTTGAATCTTATCCATCTCCAATCTCTCCATTTGTCTCCCATAGGCCGTAATGGCAGCAGAAATTAGTTTGAGGATTTTTTGAAATCTCACTTCTTGAGCTCTTATACTTGGAGTCATGGATGTCCATATCAACGGATTAACCGTAGGCACTTCAATGAGGCACAATTTCCTGGCGTTTTATATAATTCTGATGTTTCAATCATCACAGAATCATGAAGTTGGTGAGATACCATATAATTTATGTTGACAGCTAGGTTTTCTTCCATAGCCTCACCACTTCCTTCAGGTATAGCAAATTCTTTTGCTATCCCAGGCACATTTGGCCTTTTCTTTTTACTTTGTAGTGTGCATTCAAAATCCAAATCACCACCAGCAGGGTCTGCCTTCTGCAGCCCTAAATCAATTGGGATTTCACCCCATGAGACTTCTTCCGGCCCAAATCCTGGGTCCGGAGTTTCAAACTCCCAACTTGGCCCACAGCCATATTCAGAATAATCAAACCCCTCAGGGCTTTTTTGGGATCCTTCTGGGTACTGTGACCCTTGTCTCATGATTTTTTGGAGAACTTTCTCCATATGCTCCATTTTTAACCACATAGTTTTATTATCTGGAGGACTTTCAGTATCAGAGTCATCAGAAACCACGGGCCTCTCAGATTTCTTTTTACATTTTTTAGGAGCATTTCCCCCCGTGGTTATTATTGCTGGAGAATCTAGAAACTCGCTATCGGGTATATCAGCGGCCACCGGTATCGGAACCGGATCCGCACTAGCTTCTTGTCCCGTATTTTTTATTTTCACCCCGGGAAGATCTTTTTACCCGCAAATTTTTCTTTGCCGATTTCTCCATTTTCTTTATTATCAGTGCTAAATCAGCACGTTACGCGACTCTGAATTTTTACTTTTACTTTCGCTTGCTGGACCCACCCAGCGTACGCTAAAGAACGTCCCGATTTTGCTGCACTTACCTGCGGGGCCGTTCCGACCGCTGCGAGGAGCTGCTCCTTACTGCAGCTCCTCCTTCCGCCGTCAGCGTCGACGTAATGCCGTTTGCCAGCGCCAGGCGGGCTCTTCACGTAGTCACTCACGTGACTCCGAAGTAAAATTTGAAAAGTAATCAATATTTTAAATATCTTCAAGTTCAAGATTATTTGAAAAAATTTATACAAGGATATCAAACTCTAACCTCAGATTTATTAGAGGAAGGAATGAATAGAAAGGCAGAATCAAGCAATTTAATATCATATTTATATAATATAATTTTAAATATAGAAACACCAATGACAGAGGCAATTAGAAGGGACTGGGAACTAGAGTTATTGATAAAAATCCCTAACGACAGATGGGAAAAAAATCTATTATATGTACATAAATGTTCGATTAATGTAAGACATAACCTATTTCAATTAAAGATTTTACACAGATTATATTACTCGGAAACCAGATTGAATAAAATAATTCCAAATGTCTCCCCCATTTGTGATAAATATCAAACTCAAAATGCTACTATAGCACATTCCTTTGTCTCTTGTACAAAACTGCATACATTTTGGAATGAAATTTTTGGAACTTTTACAAAACTATTTAACACAAAATTGAACCCCAATACAGAACTGATTATCTTTGTATCAATGGAAGAGGGAAGTAAATTAACTATGTTCCAAGAAGCTCTTCTTAATTATGGTTTAATAATAGCAAAAAAACGTATACTCAAATTCTGGAAAAACGCAACCACGCCAACGTTAAAAATGTGGATTTCAAATATGCCGGAAACGCTACATCTTGAAGAAATGAGATTCCTCCTACTAAGCAAAGTAGACCAATTCTTAAAGATTTGGTCTCTTTTTATCGACTTTTTACAAGCATATGGTGCAACATAACATAACCTTAGAAATTAAATGGTTCAGAACCGGGTGACGGATGGGTAAAGATACGAAATAGGTATATCTCTCCTAATTTCTTTTCTCTCTACTTTCTCTTTTTCTTTCAATCTTCTTAGCTTTTTATCTCTGCTCTCTGTCTCTTTCGCTATCTGTTTCTACTCGCTTGTCTATCTATCGCTACACCCTTTATTTCACTGTTCTTTTATTATTGAATTAAAAATAAGAAGTTGTACAAGAATGGTAATGTGTATGTATGTATTAGGTACTTAGGTACCACACTACTGTACTTACTTCTAACAAAAAAAAAAAAAAAAAAAAAAAAAAAAAAAAATATATATATATATATATATATGTCCCACAAAATACATCTCCAAACTCTCCATATAGGATGCGAATGATTCACTTTATTATCATATCAAAAAATGGCTGCTCTGCCTGCAGTCCATCCTTTCACCCTTTTTTATTTTTAGTTTTAGTCACGTTTAAAAAAAAAATGTTTTTATGTCCTGGGTGGGGGGAGGGGAAGGGGGAAACTTTATTTCCTAGTCCCTACCTGGTCGGAGAGGCGGCCTCCCTCCGAGCTGCTTCTTCGCCCCTTCTTCGCGGCCTACCATCGGACTGGAGCGGCGTCTCCTGTCGGGACCTGCCAGAACCCCAGTTGCGGAGGCGGCGCAGCACTGAAACACCGTCATGGAGCGGGCGATGCCTTACCGGGTCGCTGTGCGGTCTGCGGGCAGTGCTGGATTTAAAACACCGCGGAGCCTGGGATTTCTCGCCGAGATCGCCAGTCAGAGCTCCGACCAGCGCGGCCTGTGGACATCGTGAGCTGCGGTCTCCGGGGAAGAAGCGGCCGTTCCAGACACTCCAAGCCGCTGCGGCGTGTTTCTCCCGACGCCCGGAGTTCCATTATTTGGCAAGAGGGCCTGAAAACATCGGACTGGCTGCGGAGGCCACAAATAGGCCCCGAACTCGGGTGATCACAGAGGAAGAGGACTGAAGTTTCTAATGCCTTTCTCCACAGTAGAAATGTTTGAGATTAGTATGCAAACTTAAAGCACATGGTATTGGTGGTTCAGTATTGATGTGGATAGACACTGGCTGGCAGACAGGAAGCAAAGAGAAGGAGTAAACGTGTCCTTTTCAGAATGGCAGGCAGTGACTAGTGGGGTGCCGCAAGGCTCAGTGCTGGGACACCAGCTATTTACAATATATATTAATGATTTGGACGAGGGAATTGAATGCAACATCTCGAAGTTTGCGGATGACACGAAGCTGGGGGGCAGTGTTAGCAGTGAGGAGGATGCCTGGAGGCTGCAAGGTGACTTGGATAGGTTGGGTGAGTGGGCAACTGCATGGCAGATGCAGTATAATGTGGATAAATGTGAGGTTATCCACTTTGGTGGCAAAAACAGGAAAGTAGACTATTATTTGAATGATGGCCGATTAGGAAAAGGGGAGATGCAACGAGACCTGGGTGTCATGGTACACCAGTCATTGAAAGTAGGCATGCAGGTGCAGCAGGCAGTGAAGAAAGCGAATGGTATGTTGGCATTCATAGCAAAAGGATTTGGGTTTAGGAGCAGGGAGGTTCTACTGCAGTTGTACAGGGTCTTGGTGAGACCACACCTGGAGTATTGCGTACAGTTTTGGTCTCCTAATCTGAGGAAAGACATTCTTGCCATAGAGGGAGTACAGAGAAGGTACACCAGACTGATTCCTGGGATGTGAGGACTTTCATATGAAGAAAGACTGGATAGAGTAGGCATAAACTCGCTAGAATTTAGAAGATTGAGGGGGGATCTTCTAGAAACTTACAAAATTCTTAAGGGGTTGGACAGGCCAGATGCATCAAGATTGTTCCCGATGTTGGGGAACTCCAGAACAAGGGGTCACAGTTTAAGGATAAGGGTGAAGTCTTTTAAGACCGATATGAGACAAACATATTTCACACAGAGAGTGCTGAATCTCTGGAATTTAGTTTCAGAGTCACGTGAGTGATTCCGTGAAGAACCCCGCCAGTTGGCATGCGTGTCAATACGTCTGACGCATGGCGCAACGACCGGCTGGGGGGAGCAGCGCTTCTCCAGTGGTAAGTTTAAAAAAACCTCAGGTAAGTGTTTAACTTCTCCGCGGTCTTTGTGTCTGGTAATTCTTGTTGCAGGAGGACAAGTGCAGATATGAAAAGATCCGGAACAGCGAGGCGAGCCCTGCCGACAATGTCTCAATCCCACGGGAGTGCGGGTAGCGGGCGGCCATCTACTTCATCAATGGAGTCGTTGGTTGTTAAACCAACAACCACAGACTTGGTGTCGGAGAACACTGTGACTACGCCAGAGGGGCGTAAGGCTACTCAAAAGTCTGTCCGGCCGATAGACTCAGACGAGTCCAGATGAGAGGGTTTGACCCTAGAAATGGATACCATGGAACGGGTATCCAGGATGGAGCTCCTGTTGGAGATAATGCTCCATCCAGAGCGCCGGCCTCTCCAAGAGCCCGCGCCAGCAGCACCTGCTGGGCTGCCAGGTATTTTCCTCCAGGACAAGGAAAGTATACTGGGTCAGATGGAATCTGACGCCGACTCACAGGGGTCAGCAATAGAGGCTGCCCTACGGGACGAGCTGCAAGCACCAGAGGCCCCATTCCTGGCGGCCAGGTTTGCCGACCCTACAGACTCTGGCGAGCCGCTTGGAGAGGAGCTGGCTGCCAGCATAAATTACCTGGCTTCCCATCAGCTCCAAGAGCAGACTATGGACACAACTGCCAGAAAATATGAGACCCCCGAGAACTGTGACCTGCTGAAGGTACCGACAGTTAATCATGCCATTTGGGGCAATATGGGGGCAAGCATCCGAGCGCAGGAGATTAAACTGCAGCGGGTGCTCAAGCTCTTGGTGTCAGGAATAACAGCTGTTGGTAGGTCGGTAGATGGTGGGCTCCTGACTGAATTTCAGCAGGATGCCCTAGCTCTTATGTGCTATGTGCACTTTGAGATTAATTGTCTCAGAAAGAGCACCATCCGCCCCATTAATCCCAGGTTTGCTGCCTTATGCAAGCCTGACACTGTCCAGCCGCCGAATCTGTTATTTGTAGAAGACCTGGCTAAAAGGGTAAAGGAGCTGGACGACGAAGCCAAGACCGCCGGGCTTATCAAGGCGCCAGTAGCCAACAGAATTCTCCGACGGCAATACCCCTATAAGCGGTTCACGTAATCCGGGGCTGGGCAAGGACCAAGCCGATCATTTAATGCCCATAACTCGCGCTTCCCAGCAGGAGCAAGGGGAAACATGCCTTTACAACCCAGGACCAGGCAAAGAGCACCGGTAACCATGGCGGTAGGTGGGTCTGGCTCCTGTCGAAACATATTGCGAGATAATTGCCTACCAGTTGGAGGGAGGTTACACAGCTTTCTGGGTGAATAGTGTAAAATAACCTTGAATGTGTTTATACTGCAGAGTATTCAAGGGTTTAAAATTGAATTTATTCCTACCCTGTGTCCACCCACCCAGCACAAGTCGAAATGGGCACTCATTCTTCTCACAAAAGAGAATTTGATGATACAAGCTGAAATAGCAAAACTATGCCTCAAGGGAGTAATTGAGAAAACAGTCTATCAGACCCATCAATTCGTGTCTAATGTGTTCCCTAGACCAAAGAAAGATGGTGGGTGTAGAATGATATTGGATTTAACAGGACTTAATCCATTTGTGCAGTATCAACATTTTAAAATTGAAACGTTTGTTACTACCAAGCATCTGGTTTCCACGGGGTGTTATATGGCATGTATAGATCTCCAAGATGCATATTATTCAGTGCCTGTTCATAAAGACTATCGCAGATATTTGAAATTTAACTGCATGGAACAATTGTGGCAGTTTTGAGCTCCACCTAATAGGTTAACCTCAGCCCCTTGCCTATTTACTAAATTTCTAAAACCAATACTTGGGTTATTACGATCACAAGGCCATATAATCATGGCCTATTTAGATGATATTCTAATCATTGGAAACACCTTTGACGAAGCTGAATTATCAGTCTCAGCTGTTCAACTCTTGATGCAGAGGCTAGGTTTCATTGTCCACCCAGTTAAATCAAAGTTGGTGCCTGTTAACATAATTGACTATCTGGGTTTCACAGTTGATTCCAATCACATGTCTGTAACTCTGCCCAAGAGCAAGAGAGTAGATTTAATTGAAGGCTGTATCAACCTCTTAAAGGGAAAATCACCTTTACTTAAACAGGTTGCGAGCTTAATTGGTAAATTGGTAGCAGGCTTTCCAGCAGTCCAATATGGACCTTTGCATTATCAGCATTTACGGCAGTGGCGTATGTCAATCATATGGGTGGAATCAAATCAAAATCATGTGATGGATTGGCTAACACTATTTGGCACTGGTGCATAAAAAATAATATTTGGATTTCAGCTGTCTATTTGCCAGGCAGACTCAATATGGTGGCAGACACCAGGTCACGCAAATTCAACGACAACACCGAGAGGATGTTGAATCGTGAAGTATTTGGTGAAATTGTCCTTCGGTATGGGATGCTAGATATCGATTTGTTTGCATCCAGACTTAATCACCAGGTACCAAGTATGTTTCATGGGAACCAGACCCAGGGGTAGTGGCAGTAAATGCATTCTCACTGTACTGGGGTGGAATGTTTTTATATGTTTTTCCACCCTTCTGCCTCATCAGCCAGTGCCTGACTAAAATCAAGCAGGACACTGCTACACGGGTTCTGGTAGTGCCCGACTGGCCTACACAGCCATGGTTCCCGCTCATCTCAGAAATAACCACGCACCTGTTTGTGCTGGTTCCAAAACGTGTAAATTTATTGGTGCACCCTGTGACTGGGGACCCATACCCATTGAATGATCGTGTAAATTTATTGATTTGCAGATTTTAAAAAGGCCATACCAGGGCCTGGGACTGTCCAATCAGACTGTGGATACCGTCACATCATCCTGGAGAGATAGCACAAAAAAGCAATACCTCTCCCATATCAGGAAATGGGAGGAATTTTGCTTACATGGGAACATCACCTATCACGCGGCCTCCATCCCAGATGTGCTAGAATTCCTCTCCCACTTACACTCCAATGAAGGGCTGAGTTACAGTGCCAGGAGTGCCCTGTCAGCGTACTTGTGCCGAGGATCAGATCTCCAGCCTTTAGGGTCCCACCCATTAATATCAAGATTCATGAAGGGTGTGTTTAATTCCAATCCTCCTAGGCCTAGGTACTCTCAAATCTGGGATGTGAGCATGGTACTCACGGTGCTCCGTCAATGGGGAACAGCCACATCATTGTTCTTACAAAGGATCACCCTCAAATTGGTCATGCTCATGGCGCTTACATCAGCGCAAAGGGTTCAGACTCTCTACAAACTGCGTCTGGACAGGATGGTGTCATCACAAAATGATGTAACTTTTCACGTCTATGACTTGCTCAAACAGAGCAGACCAGGGGTGTCAGGATTCAAGCTTGTATTGTCAGCTTATCCCGCAGATTCACGCCTGTCTGTAGTGGAGCATTTGAAGCATTATATTGACGTTACGAAGAGTCTCAGAGGGTTTGAGGTAACACTACTTATAAGCCACAAAAAGCCACATAAGAAGTGTCATCTCAGACCATCTCACGATGGCTGAAGCAAGTTCTGGGATGTGCAGGAGTTAATACTTAAAATTTTAAATCTCACTACACCAGGGCAGCATCGACGTCAGCGGCGAGGGCAATGGACGTCCCTCTAGACCACATCCTCGCGGCCGCAGGATGGTCAAATGAATCGACTTTTCAGAGGTTCTACAACAGGCCGCTTGTTGAATCCGGGGTGTTCGCCCACTCTGTGTTAAATTTTGTTTCATAGCTTCTCCCTGGGAGAGCGGAGTTGCTATTCTATGTATTTTTGTTATTTGAGAATTAAAACATTAACATGTCAATCAATATCATGAATCAATGTTGTTACTAATTCACTCCTCCTGAGTCAACTGCTTGCAGTGTTATACGCCTGGATTTGGATTGGCATGAAATCACAGACCTTTAAAGTCTTCATGGAATCACTCACGTGACTCCAAAGTAAAATAGTAAGATTAAACGAGAACTTACTAGTTTGAAGTTTGATCTTTATTTTATGAGGAGTTACGATGAGCGATTACCTGCCCACCGCTCCCAACCCTCATATCGTGAAGCTCATAAGTTATAACCTTACTATAATACTTTGAGTGTTGTTTTCTGTGATTTCACACCACTGCTTTGAAGATTGACGCGCATGCTGACTGGTGGGGTTCTTCACGTAATCGCTCATCGTAACTCCTCATAAAATAAAGATCAAACTTCAAACTGGTAAGTTCTCATTTAATCTTACTATTCTCTGCCACAGAAGGTAGTTGAGGCCAGTTCATTGGCTATATTTAAGAGGGAGTTAGATGTGGCCCTTGTGGCTAAGGGGATCAGGGGGTATGGAGAGAAGGCAGGTATGGGATACTGAGTTGGATGATCGGCCATGATCATATTGAATCGCGGTGCAGGCTCGAAGGGCCGAATGGCCTACTCCTGCACCTATTTTCTATGTTTCTATGTTTCTATGATTCTGCTGTGGGGGGATGTTCATGTTAAATTCTATAATGTGTTGTGTCATTTTTCTTTTTTTTTAATTTTTCTATGGATGTACGGAAACCTAATTATTTCTTCTATGTAAACCACTTTGGTTTCAACGCAAATTGATTTAAACGTGTTATATAAATAAAATTTACTTACTTACTATTATAAATCCAAGACTCCCCTGCAAAGCTTTTCAGCATAGAAACAGGCTCTTCAGCCCAACTCTATGTCGAATAAGTTGCCTGATTGAACTAGTCCCATTTTCCTGTACCTAGCTAATAGCTCTCCCAACCTTTCCTATACATTGGCCTGTCCAAGTGTCTTTCAAATGTTGCAATTGTACCCGCCTCCACCACTTCCTCTGGCAGATCGTTCCATACAGACACAACCCTCTATGTAAAAAGATTGCCCCTTCTGTTTTAGATTCCCGTACCCAGGGGAAAAGACGATGGCTATTCACCTTATCTATGTCTGTTTGATTCTATCTACTCAATAAGGTCATCCCTCAGCTTCCTATGCTCCAAGGAAAAAAAGTCCCGCTTCTCCAGACTACTTATACTCAATTCTTCTGACCCAGTTGCGTTTCATTATTCATTTTGCAGTCTTTCCAGTTTAATAATATCCCTCCTACAGCACGGTGCCAAAACTATACAGATCTATTCCAAATGTGGACTCACCAATGTCTTGTGCAGCTGTAACATTATGTCCTAATTCCTGTATATAATACTCTGACAAATGAAGGCTATGCTAAATGCCTTCTTCACCACTCTTTTTATCTGTGTCACCACATTCAAGGAACTATATATCTGTATCCCTCAGTCACTCTGTTCCATAACATTTTCTAAGGACATCATTTACAGTGTAAGTTCTGATCTGGTTTGCCTTATCAACATGCAAAACCAACCATTTATTTTAATTAAACTCCATCTGCCATTCCTTGGCCTACTGGTTTCAAATTCATCAAGATCCCGTTGTAATCTTAGACAAATCTTCTTCAATGTCCTCTATACCACCACTTTTAGTGCATCTGCAAATTTGCTAGCCATGCCACCTACATTCTCATCTGTCATTAGTGGAAATAACTAACAGCAGTGAAAACAGCACTAATCCTAATGGTACACGACTTGTTACGAGCCTCTGGTCTAATAAACTGCCCTTTTGCCAGTCTTGCCCGAGAGCTCGCAGGGACACGGGGGGCTCTGAACCCTCCCTATCTCACTTTTAAAAGCCTCCCACTTGCAAATATGCTTTACCTACAACCTCCCCCAATCAACTTTAGAAAGTTCCTATCTGATACCATCAAAATTGGCCTTTCCACATATTCAGGATGCTAACGTGCACCAGTCCTACATTTTTCCATAACTATTTTGAAACTAAACTTATAATGACAATAGACAATAGACAATAGACAGTAGGCCATTCAGCTCTTTGAGCCAGCATCGCATTCAATCTGATCATGGCTGATCATCCCCAATCAGTACCCCGTTCTGCCTTTTCCCATATCCCCTGACTCCGCTACCTTTAAGAGCCCTATCCAGCTCTCTCTTGAAAGCATCCAGAGAACCTGCCTCCACCGCCCTCTGAGGCAGAGAATTCCACACACTCACAACTCTCTGTGGGAAAAAAAAGTGTTTCCTCATCTCCATTCTAAATGGCTTACCCATTATTCTTAAACTGCGGCCCCTGGTTCTGGACTACCCCAACATCGGGAACATGTTTCCTGCCTCCAGCATGTCCAAACTCTTAACAATCTTATATGTTTCAATAAGATTCCCTCTCATCCTTCTAAACTCCAGAGTGTACAAGCCCAGCTGCTTCATTCTCTCAGCATATGACAGTCCTGCCATCCCGGGAATTAAACTTTGTAAACCTTTGCTGCACTCCCTCAATAGCAAACTGTCCTTCCTCAAATTAGAGGACCAAAACTGCACATAATATTCCAGGTGTGGTCTCACTAGGGCTCTGTACAACTGCAGAAGGACCTCTTTGCTCCTATACTCGACTCCTCTTGTTATAAAGGCCAACATGCCATTCGCTTTCTTCACTGCCTGCTGTACCTGCATGCTTACTTTAATAGACTGATAAACAAGGACCCCCAGATCCCGCTGTACTTACCTTTACCCAACTTGACGCCATTTTAGATAGTAATCTGACAATCCCCCACTAACACTTCAGTCACTGACCGACCTGTTTTATTTCCCAAGAAGAGATCGAATTTTACCCCTTCTGTAATAAGGTCATTTATATATTGATTGAGAAAATTGTGTTAAATGTACTTAACAAATTCTACCTCAACCAAGCCCTTTACAGTCTGGCAGTCTCAATCAATGTGTGGAAAATTGCAATGCCCTTCTTTGTGCACATTTGATCCTCTACTGATTTCTACTGATTATCAAAGTGATATCTCTTCTTATTTCTTAGTTCCACACATATAAACCTCACTGGAACATCATATAACCATATATCCATATAACAATTACAGCACGGAAACAGGCCTCTCGGCCCTTCCAGTCCGTGCCGACCATTTGTTTTCCCCCTAGTCCCATCTACCTACACTCAGACCATACCCCTCCATTCCCTTCCCGTCCATATACCTATCCACTTTACTTTTAAATGTTAAAATCGATTCCTGCCTCCACCACTTCTGCTGGAAGCTCATTCCACACAGCACCACCCTCTGAGTAAAGAAGTTCCCCCTCACGTTACCCCTAAACTTCCGTCCCTTAATTCGCATGTCATGCCCTCTTGTTTGAATCTTCCCTACCCTTAATGGGAAAAGCTTATCCACGTCAACTCTGTCTATCCCTTTCATCATTTTAAAGACGTCAATCAAGTCCCCTTAACCTTCTGCGCTCCAAAGAATAAAGACCTAACTTGTTCAACCTTTTTCTGTAACATAGTTGCTGGATTCCCAGGCAACATTCTAGTAAATCTCCTCTGTACTCTCTCTATTTTGTTGACATCATTCCTATAATTAGGCGACCAAAATTGTACACCATACTCCAGAATTGGTCTCACAATGCCTTGTACAATTTTAACATTACTTTCCTGCTCCTATATTCAATGCTCTGATTTTATAAAGGCCAGCACACCAAAGGCTTTCTTTACCACCCCATCTACATGCGATTCCACCTTCAGGGAACTATGCACAGT
Organism: Okamejei kenojei; assembly: GCA_035221665.1. Classification (NCBI taxonomy): domain Eukaryota; kingdom Metazoa; phylum Chordata; class Chondrichthyes; order Rajiformes; family Rajidae; genus Okamejei; species Okamejei kenojei. The sequence continues at coordinate 59,965,579 of CM069138.1, forward strand.
TATTCCTAGATCTCTCTGTTCACAACATTCCTCAATTCCCTAGCATTTACCATGTACGTCCTATTTTAATTTGTCCTGCCAAGATGTAGCACTTCACACTTATCACATTAAACCCCATCTGCCATCTTTCAGCCCACTTTTCCATATGGCCCAAATTTCTCTGTAGACTTAGAAAATCTACTTCATTATCCACAACACCACCTATCTTAGTATCATCTGCATACTTACTTATCCAATTTTCCACCCCATCATCCAGATCATTGATATACATGACAAACAACAGTGGACCCAACACAGATCCTTGAGGCACCCCACTGGTCACCGGCTTCCAACCTGACAAACAGCATCCACCATTACTCTCTGACATCTCCCTTTCAGCCACTGTTGAATCCATCTTGCTACTCCACCATTAACACCAAAAGATTGAACCTTATTAACCAACCTTCCATGGGGAACCTTGTCAAAGGCCTTACTGAAAATCCATATAGACAACATCCACTGCTTTACCCTCATCAATTTCCCTAGTAACCGCTTCAAAAAATTTCAAGAAGGTTTGTCAAACATGACCTTCCAGGCACAAATCCATGTTGGCTGTTCCTGATCAGACCCTGTTTATCCAGATGCTTATATTTATATTATCTCTATGAATATATTCATCCTTCATGAATAAACTCTCTAGGTACCTCCGTGTTGTTTTCCCTAATCCAAAAACACATCACCCTGTCTTCTCCTCTCTTACCTCCACCTCTGTCTCTCCTGAAGCATGTATACCCTGGAACATTAATCTGCCAGTCTTGTTCATTCTTCAACCATATTTCTGCAATTGTTATTATAGCCCAGCCCCATTGTTCCTATCCATGCCCTGGGTCCATCTTCTTTACCTGTCGAACATGTTGAAATAAAATAAATGCGGGTGGCACAATGGTGCAGCTGTAAAGCTGCTGCCTTTACAGAACCAGAGAACCTGGTTTGATCTTGACCAAGGATGCTGTCTGTATTGGAGTTTGTACGATCTCAGTGTGACCGTGTGGATTTTCTAAAGGCGCTCCATTTTCCTCCCACACGCAAAGATGCGCAGTTAATTGGCTTCGGTAAAATTGTAAATTGTCCCAGGTGTGTAGGATAGTACTAATTAACGAGGTGATCGCTGTTAGGCTCAGACTCAGTGGGGCCAAAGGGCCTGTTTTCACACTGCATCTCCAAAGTCTACAGTCAGCTGGCTGTAACGGCCGGTTGCATCCATTACCTCATTCAAATTACAGCAGCCGATTTACTCCACTCCAGGCCTTCAGCTTCGATATCTAATATGTAATCATGACAGGGGATTGACAATGATTGGAAACATGGCCTCTGAGTGTGTGCATGTGTTATCATTTTCTGCAGACTGCAACTTGCTACTAGTTTTGAGTGACTGTTTTTTTTTGGGGAGTCATCATAGAGAAGCTTCCAATTAGAGGCTGTGGATTAGCACCACGCCTCTGGTGTGCATACGGCAGATACCAATACACACAAACCAACCTGCCTTCCGTTGACTTCATCTACACTTCACACTGCCTTGGCAAGGTCACCAGCATAAGCAAGGACAAGCCTCACCCTGGACACTCCCTCGTCTGCCCTCTCCCAGCAGGCAAGATGTACAGAAATGTGAAATTGCATACTTCCAGATTCATGGACAGCTTCTTCAAGCTGTTATTAGACATTTGAACCATCCTATCACCAACTAGAGAGTGGTCCTGAGCTACCATCAACCTCATTGAAGACCCTTTGACTATATTGAATCAGACTTTACTTAGCACTAAACGTTATTCCCTTTATCCTGTATCTGGTACACTGTGGACGGCTTGGTTGTGCCTATGAAGAAGAAGTAGAATCTCTTTATTGTCATTGCACATGGTGCAACAAAATTTAAAAAGTCAATCCAACGGTGCGATTCACAAGAACAGTCTTAAAATTATTAAGGAAGGGTAAAAATATATACCTTATAAAAAAAACAATTCAGTTGAATGTGAGTGCTATTTCTTATTTTGCATTGTTAAGCTCAGGTATGGCTATGGGTAGAAGTTGTCTCTGTGTCTGTTTGTGTGAGTTTTGAAAGACCTGTACCCTCTGCCAGTGGGCAGCAGGTGGAACAGGTTTTTGTCCAGGGTGGGAAGGGTCCTTCAGGATGTTGGCTGCCCTGCCAAGGCAGCGAGAGTTGAAGATGTCCTTCGGAGGGCAGTGGGCAGCCAGTGATTTTTTTGGGCGGTGTTGATTGACCCTTTGAAGGGCTCTCCTGTCTGTTGCAGAGCAGCTGGCATACCATGTGGTGATACAGTACGCCAGCACACTCTCGATAGTGCAGCGGTAGAAGGACACCAGCAGCTTCTCTTCCAGGTTGTTTTTCCTGAGGATCCTCAGAAAGTAGAGTTCGCTGCTGAACTACTGTGGTGGTGTTTGTGGTCCAGGAGAGATCCTCTGCAATTTGTGTGCCAGGAATCTGAAGCCTTTCCACACAGTCCCATTGATGAATAGGGGTTGGAGGGCTGCACTGTTCTTACGGAAGTCTATGATAATTTCCTTTGTTTTTGTGGTGTTTAGGATGAGGTTGTTGTCTGAATCACCACGCTGCCAGTCTTTGGACTTCCTCCCTGTAGGCTGTCTCATCTCCTCCTGAGATACGTCCAACCACAGTCGTGTTGTCCGCAAACTTGACGATGGTGTTGGTGGAGTGGGCGGGGGCACAATCGTGGGTGTAGAGGAGGGGGGCTCAACACACAGCCGTGTGGGGAGACGGTGCTGAGGTGTGATGGGAGTGGAGAGTGATGGCCCATTCTGACGGTCTGGGGCGGTTAGGCAGAAAGTCCTTGATCCAAAGGCAGATGGGTTGGGAAAGTCTAAATCCATGAGTTTGGTGACCAGTCTGCTGGGGATGATGGTATTGAAGGCAGAGCTAAAGTCAATGAAGAGTTTGAGTTTGGTGACCTGTCTGCTGGGGATGATGGTATTGAGGCTGAGCTAAAGTCTATGTATTAGTCTTTTTGCTGACTGGACAGCATGAAATAAAAGCTTTTCTGTGTCCCTCGGTACATGTGACAATAAACAAACGAAACTAAACTTAGGCATAAAACTGTGAACATAGAAGCACTACGATAAAATAGACCGAAGTCAAAATGGTTTTGTGAAAGGGGGGATCTTGCCTGACAACCTGTTGGACTTCATTGTGGAAGTAATTAGCTGGATAGAGAAAGGAGAGTCAGTGGATATGCTTTACCTGGATTGTCAGAAGGCCTTTGATAAGGTTCCGCATGTGAGGCTGCTAAAGAAGATGGGAGCCCATCATATCAGAGGGAAGTTATTCCTCTTAATGCCATGGACAGCAGGATGGCAGAGTTGAGAAAGAGTGGCCATAACGGAATCCTTTATAGTTGGCACCCAGTGGACATGTGGTGTTCACAGGGTTGATGTGTGGGGCCGCTACTCTTCAAGGTGTATTTATATGATTTGGATGATGGAATCCCCCCTGAAGGCTTTGTGACAAAGTTTGCAGATGATACGGAGATAGGTGGAAAGGCAGATAGTGTAGAGAAAACTGGGACTGTGCAGAAGGACTTAGACAGGTTGGAATAGGTGGGCTGAGAAATGGCAGATGGAATTTTAGCATAGCAAAATTGTGTGGAGTCAGGCATTTTTGGCAGTAGGAGACAAAGACCAGGACTATATTTCTAAATGGGGAGAGAATTCAGAAATTGGTAGTGCAAAGGGACTTAGGAATGCTACTGCAGGATTTCCAAAGAGTTAATTTGCAAGTTGAATCGATAGTAAGGAAGGTGCATGCAATGCTAGCATTTATTTTGAGATGTCTACAAGACAAAAAACAGGGATGTAACCTTTATAAAGCACTGTTAATACTGGCCAATTAAAGACACCATAAAATAGAAAGATTAAATGAGAACTTAACCAGTTTGAAGTTTGATCTTTATTTTATGAGGAGTTACGTTGAGGGACTTGCGTGAAGAACCCCGATCACCCGCAGTGCGCGTTCAATCTTCAAAGCAGTGGTGTGAAATTACAGATAACAATAATTGAAGTAACATAGTAAGAATAGAGAAGACTAGGAACAAAAAAACTACCAGATGATCTTTATGAGGGCACGTAGTCCCACAACGTATCTCCTCATAAAATAGGATCAAAATCTTCAAACTGTATGTTCTCGTTTAATCTTACTACTTTACTTCAGTCACGTGAGTGACTTTGTGAAGATTTCAAAGCTCTGTGATTTTATGCCATGAGAATCGAGTCTACACAGCCACAACTACTTCATTGACAAAATGGAAAAAATATTCATAATACATACCGTCATGACATAGATTTAAACATGCTGATGCTATTAATGATGTAATAATAATAGTTCCACCTTTCACTTGGGATGGAAAACAATATAATCAAATTGAAATAGGGTTGACAAATACCTGGTAGTAATGTGTTATTATAAATGTTTGAAAATTCTCGTTCGCTTGGACTATGCTGCAAGCGTTGGGATGTGGTCCATGGCGTAAGACCCTGCTGCTGATGTTATAAGCAGCCCTGATGGAGTGATAACTAGAATCTGTATCTTTCTCCTACATAATCAAAGTCCATTTTTCCTCTGGATGTGACCTGAACAGATACGTTCTTATAGGTTTTTGTGACTAACAATACAGTGGCTTTGCAAAAGTATTCATACCCCTTGATTTTCCACATTTTGTCACGTTACAACCACAAACGTAAATGTTATTTTATTGGGATTTGATGTGAATAGACCAACACAAAGTGGCGCATAATTGTGAAGTGGAAGGGAAATGATACATTGCTTTCAAATTTTTTTACAAATAAAAAACATGAAAAGTGCGGCGTGGCAAATGTATTCAGCCCCCTTTACTCTGAACACCTAATATAAAATCCAGTGCAACCAATTGCCTTCAGAAGTCACCTAATTAGTATAATAGAGTCCACTTGTGTGTAATCTATCTCAGTGTAAATACAGCTGTTCTGTGAAGGCCTCAGAGGTTGTTAGAGAACATTAGTGAGCAAACAATGTGCCTTGGGCATCATGAAGCCCAAGGAACACACACCTGACAGGTCAGGGATAAAGTTGTGGAGATGTTTAAAGCAGGGATAGGTTATAAAAAAATATCCCAAGCTTTGAACATCTCACGGGCAATGTTTCAATCCATCATCCAAAAATGGAAAAGCGATGGCACAACTGCAAACCTACCAAGACATGGCCGTCCACCTAAACCGACAGGTCGGGCAAGGAGAGCATTGATCAGAGAAGCAGCCAAGAGGCCCATGGTAATCTGGAGGAGCTGCAGGTGGGAGAATCTGTCCACAGGACAACTATTTGTCATGCACTCCACAAATCGGGCCCTTATGGAAGAGTGCCAAGAAGAAAGCCATTGTTGATAACCAAAGCCATAAGAAGTTCTTGTTTGCAGTTTGCCACAAGCCATGTGGGGGATACAGCAAACATGTGCGTGGAAGGTGCTCTGGTCTGATGAGACCAAAATTGAAGTTTTTGACCTAAATGCAAAATGCTATGTGTGGCAGAAAACTAACACTGCACATCACCCTGAACACACCATCCCCACATTGTGTGTAACATGGTGGTGGCAGTGCATCATGCTGTGGGGATACTTTTTATTCAGCAGGGACAGGAAAGCTGGTCACAGTTCTTGGGAAGATGGATGGAGCCAAATAATGGGCAATCTTGAAGAAAACCTGTTAAGAGTCTGCAAAAGACTGAGACTGGGGTGGAGGTTCACCTTCCAGCAGGACAACGACCCTCTAAACATACAGCCAGAGCTACAATGAATGGTTTAGGAGATCAAGCATATTCATGTGTTAGAATGGCCATTCAAAGTCCAGGCCTAAATCCAATTGATAATCTCTGGCAAGACTTGAAAATTGCTGTTCACAACGCTCTCCATCCAATCAAACTGATGCTTGAGCTATTTTGCAAAGAAGAATGGGCCAAAAATGTCAAGTCTCTAGATGTGCAAAGCTAGTAGAGGACATACCCCAAAATACTTGCAGCTGTAATTGCAGCGAAGGTGGTTCTACAAATGTTTTGATCAGGGGGGCTTGAATACTTTTGCATGTCACACATTTTCAGTTTTTTTAGTTGTAATAAAATTTGGAAACCATGTATAAATTTTCCGTCCACTTCACAATTATGCACCACTTTGTGTTGGTCAGGCACGTGCCATGAGTAATCAGCCAGGGTAGGCAGTGGCTTTTAAAAATCTTGAAAACGCGCATGCGCAGATATTATTCGCTCCTCGGTGAGCTGTCAGTCGGCTCTTATTAAAATCTGAAACTGGCGCATGTTAGCGCACATGTTCCTCACCGGTGAAAACTGTCATTCGGCTATTTTTAAATCGTGGAAACGCGCTCATGCGGCAAGATTGTTCTCTCGACTTTTATCATGTAATTTGTTTTTCAATAGGGGCTATCTCTTAACTATATTATTTAAAAATAAATTAGCTCAAAAAAAAAAATTACTTACCATATTATTTGTGCACAAAATCCATTCTGCAGCAAAATATATCCATAAGGTTGCTTCGTGAAACGCTTCAGGTAATCACTATCCACCTTGAAAATGCCCTGCTAAGAAACTTGCGGCATCCGCATGCGCAGTAGGCTGGTGCGCATGCGCAGTGCACAACGCAGCACATGCACGCAGTTCACAGTGTAGAGGCAGGAGTTTCAGCTGCCTTTACAGACCGTTCCCCACTGATGGCTTGAAGCAGCATCGATGGCACGTGAGTACCTCATACTTCCGCGTGTAAAAGTACGCGATGAAGGCATGGGAGAATAATGCCTCCTAAGAGAATGATCTTTAGGGAGCATAATTTTCCCGTGGATTTTTACTATTTATGACCATTTTATATATGTTTTATATATATTTTATATATATTATATTATATATAAACATAATTACTATTTTATAATTTTAGTCAGGGTTGGCACTGCTACCTTGCCTACCTGACGGCATGTGCCTGGTGTTGTGGTATATCACTAAATCCAATAAAATAAATTTCGTTTGTTGTTGTACATGACAAAGTTTGGAAAAAGTTCAAAGGGTATGAATACTTTTGCAAGCACTGTAGCTTGTTCAGCGCCTTGAAGACGCTCAGTGACCTTAGCGTATTGTTAAATATGTGTGTCCTCACTTTACAAAGGTCCCTGGGTTGCTTTTAATATTTTGGATCTGGGAACCCCTTCTGCTCTGTTAAGTGAATTATAAGCAAAACTATGATATATTATCGTTTTTCAGAAGTAACATCTTTGTTCCATGCAACTATGTTAGCGTCTAAACTGTTGTGCTAACCAGCGCTGGAGGATTAACCACCTTATGAGATCGGGCAAAACTAAGGAATAAAGTTTATCTTTACCCCAGGGAAATAGTGTTCACACATGTTGGACATCCCATACTGCATTTTATTGTCCTATAAACATTTTTTTACATTATGCTACAAACTGATATCCTGGTGAACCAACATGATTTTACTTGTATTCATCAGCCAATACAATGTGAAGGCTCGTTGGCACAGTTAATGGCAATACAACTTAATTATTGACAAAATATAATTGAATTTGTTCTCCATACATCACCAACATCATAAAATAATAAACAACAACCATAACAATACAAACCACCACATCATTCAACACCATTACATAAATTCTTATAATAAATTTCAAATCATCACTCTCTAAACCCATTCAATATTTACCCACCCCCCCCCTAATCTCATAAACCAATCACACATCATCTCCCCAACCAAATAAAAAAC